>OX392527.1:33827628-35106200 GCA_947623455.1 Mimachlamys varia | reverse complement strand
TCATCATCTTCATCAAAAACCTCCACAGCATCTGCATCGTCTTCTTCCATATAATATTTATCCTCATCTTCCGCACCCCCATCAAAATCCTCATTCTCATCCACATCATCTGCATCACGCACATAATCCTCATCTATATCCTCATCCTCTACATCCTTCTCTTCCTCTACATATTATACTCATCCTTCATCTTCATCCTTATCAACATCATCCTCCAACCACATCATCATCCGCATCTTTATCCTCATTCTCCACTTATCAACATCCTCACCATTCTTATCATCATCAACATCATTATACACATCATCATATGCATCCTTCTTTCTGTAACCACATAATCTTCATCCACATCAACTTCATCCTCAACATCCACCTAATTCTCATCAATATTCTCACTTTCATCCACATCCTCCTCATCATCCACATCCTAAATCATCGTCATCGTCACCATCATCTATCTCATCCTCATCAACATTATCATCCTCAACATTCTTATCCTCATCAACAGCATCCTCATTCTCATCAACTTCATCCTCTTCTACATCACTATCCATATCATCATCCTCTATTCACATCATCCACATCCTGCTTATTCACATCATCCCTACCTCATAAACAGCCTCATCCACACCATTCTGATTACTAGTATCATTCTCCACATCCTTAAACATCCATATCATCCTCAGCAGCAGGATTTTTATCCTCATTTTCCACCTAACTCATCATTTTCCTCATCAATTTCATCATCATTCACATTATTATCCTCTACATCCTCATCAGTATACACATCCTTCTCAATCCACATCATCCACATCATCTTTCTCCATTCACATCCTCATCAACATGCACATCCTGTTTATCCTCATCCCCATCAACATGCACATCCTGCTTATTCGCATCCTCATTCTCATCATCCTCACAATTCTTATCCTCATCAACTGCATCCCAATTTTCATCCTGCTTATCCATATCATCTACCTCATCTTCACCATTCTGATTATCATCGTCATCCTCCTCTACATCACCATCCTCCTCTACATCCTCATCATTCTACACATCATTATCCGCATCTTGTTTATTAACAATTCTCATCCATATTTATCCTCATCCACATCCTCCTTATCTTTCACATCATTATCTTCATCCTCACCATTCTGATTCTCATCATCCTCCATCACATCATCCGCATCCTGCTTATTTGCATCATCAACATCCTCATCCTCACCATTCTTATCTTCATCCTTCTCTACATCCTCATCATTATCCGCATCCTCTTCGGCATGTTGTTTATTCACATAATCCCCATCCACATCATCTTCAACCTTATTCTCATCAACATTATCATCATCTTCATCCTCACAATTCTGATTCTCATCATCCTCCATCAAAATCATACATATCTTCCTTATCCGCATCCTCAACATTTTCATCTGCAAACTCATTCTCATCATCCACATCGTCACCATCATCCATCTCATCCTCATCCACAACATAATCACCCTCAACATTCTTATCCTCATCAACAGCATCTTCATAATCATCCTTAACATTTGCATCATTCACATTATCATCCTCCTCATGTACATTATCTACATCATCGTCTATTCACATCCTCATCAACATGCATATCCTGCTTATCCTCTATCCTCTATACTCTCCTCATCCACATTTTTATCATCATTAACATTCTCATCATGCAGATCATCATCTTCATCCTCATTCTCATTCATTTCATCCTCTACATCATCATTATCATCATCCTCTACATCATCATTATCATCATCCTCTACATCATCATCATTATCATCATCATCATCATCATCATCATCATCATCATCATCATCCACTACATCATTATCATAATATATCATCCTTAACATCATCCTCTACACCATCATCATCCTCTTCATCTTTATTATCATCATTCTCTACAACATTATCATCATCTACTACACTATCATTATCATCATCATAATCATCATCCTCTACATCATCATTATCATCATCCTCTACATCATCATTATCATCATCATCCTCTAAATTATCATTATCATTATCCTCTACATCATCATCATCATCCACTACATCATCATCATCCTTATCATCATCATCCTCTACATTATTATTATCATCATCCTCTACATCATCATCATCATCCACTACATCATCATTTTTTTCATCCTCTACATCATCATTATCATCATCCTCTACATCATTATCATAATATATCATCCTCTACACCATCAACATCCTCTACATCATCATTATCATCATCCACTACATCATCATTATCATCATCCTCTACATCATTATCATAATATATCATCCTCTACACCATCAACATCCTCTACATCATCATTATCATCATCCTCTACATCATTATCATAATATATCATCCTCTACACCATCAATATCCTCTACATCATCATTATCATCATCCACTACATCATCATTATCATCATCCTCTACATCATTATCATAATATATCATCCTCTACACCATCAACATCCTCTACATCATCATTATCATCATCCTCTACATTATTATCATCATCCTCTACACCATCAACATCCTCTACATCATCATTATCATCATCCACTACATCATCATTATCATCATCCACTACATCATCATTATCATCATCCACTACATCATCATTATCATCATCATAATCATCATCCTCTACATCATCATTATCATCATCCCCTATATCATTTTCATCATCCTCTTCATCATTATCATCATCCCTTACATCATCATAATCATCATCCTCTACATCATCATTATCATCATCCCCTACATCATATTCATCATCCTCTACATCATCATAATCAGCCTCCTCTAAAGTATCATTATCGTCATCCTTTACATCATATTCATCATCCTCTACATCATTATCATCATCATCATCATCCTCTACATCATATTCATCATCCTCTACATCATTATCATCATCATCATCATCCCTTACATCATCATAATCAGCCTCCTCTAAAGTTTTATTATCATCATCCTCTACATCATTATCATCATCCTCTACATCATTATCATCATCCTCTACATTATTATCATCATCCTCTACATCATCATCGTCATCCTCTACATCATCATTATCATCATCCACTACATCATTATCATCATCATCTACATCATTATTCTCATCATCCTCTACATCATCATTATCATCATCCTCTACTTTATCATTATCATCATCATCTACAATATCATTTTCATCATCCTCTACATCATCATTATCATCATAATCTACATCATCATTATTATCATCCTCAATTCACATTATCCGTATCCTGTTTATCCACATCAATATTCTCCTCCTCAACATTCTGATAAGCATCTAACTCCACATTCTCATCCACACCATCTTTATCCACATTCTCATCATTCTAATTCTTATCAACTTCATCATTATCCTCATCTTCCACATCAATACCCTCCTCTGCATCCTAATTGTTTTTCACATTCTTCTTCATTCATCTCATCTGAATCCTGCTTATCTGCATCCTCCACATCTTCATCCTCCACCTCATCATCATCAAGATATTCATCCTCACAACTCTGATTATCATCCTCCATCCATATCATCATCCGCATCCTGATTATCTGCATCATCAAAGTCATCCACATTTTATCCACCTCATCATCCACATCCTAATCATACTCCTACATTCACATCACCAACATCTGTATCCGGCTTATCAACATCCTCACCATTATGTATTATATTCTCATCAACATTATCCTCATTCTCATAATCACCCTCCTCCACATCATCCGCATCTTGCATATCCACATCTTCCTCCTCCACATCCTCATTCACATTATCATCCACATCTTTATCATCCTCATTCTCATTCAGATTTGCATCCTCACCATTCTTATATTCATCAATAGCATCCTCATTCTCATCCACATCATCCTTATCCACATCACCCTTTACATAATCATTTTCCAAATCATCCTCCATTCACATCATCCGCTTCCTGCTTATCTACATCACCCACCTTATCCTCATCCTGCTCATCCATATAATCCCAATCCACATCATCTTTATTCTCATCACCCACCTTATCCTCATCCTGCTCATCCACATAATCCCCATCATCTTTATTTTCATCATCCACCTTATTCTCATCAACATGCTCACTACCATCCACATCTTCCACATCATCTTCATCCTCACCATTCGATTAACCTCCATCACATCATTATTCTGCTTATCCGCATTCTCTTCCGCATATTTATCCTCATTCTCATCATCTTCAACCTCATCATCAACATAATAATCTTCAACAATCTTGTTCTTATTAACAGCATCCTCATTCTCATCAACACCATTTGCAACATCTACGCCATCTTTCTACTCTACATTATCCACATAATCCTCTAACATCACATTCACATCATCATCAACATGTGCATCCTCCTCCTCATACACATCTTTATCATCCATATCACCATCCTCCTCTACATCATCATCATTATAAAAATCATCATCCACATCCTGCATATCCACATCTTCTTTATCCTCATCCTCAACCTTATCAACATCATCATCATGTAAATCCTCCTCGTATACCACATCATCATATTCTACTCGCCATTCTCATTCTCACCATGCTAAACACAATCATCTTCATCCTTATCCACATCTTCATCCACATATTTGTCCTCATTTTTATCATCCACATCCTAATCATTGCCATCCTCATCATCATCCATCAAATCCTTATCATCAACAGACTCATTCTGATAATTATTCTCATCATCTTCCACATTATCCTCATCCTCATCTTCCACCTTATTCTCAACATCTACATCTTATTCTTCACAACTCTGATGATTATCATCCTCAATTCATATAATCATCCACATCCTGATTGTCCGCATCATTCACGTCAACATCATCCTCATCCATATCATCTTTGTCCACCTCATTCTTATCATCCACATCCTAATTATTCTCCTACAGTCACACCATCCACATCACCCGCATCCTCCTCATCAACATAATCATTCACTTTATCTTTATCTTCATCATCAACATCCTTATCCTAACACCTCTGATTCTCATCATCATATTCCATTCAGATCATCATACGTATCCTCCTCATCTTAATCCTAATTCTCATCATCAACATCCTTATCCTCATGATCACCCACCTCATCCTCACCTTCAACATTTTATCCTCATCAACATCATCCTCAGTTTCATCCACATCCTCCTCCATCCATATCTGCAACCCGCTTTTCCAAATCATCCGCATCCTCTTTATCCACATATTTATCCTCATTCTCATCATCCACACGTTCATCAACATCCTCACCATTCGTATCCTCATTGACAGCATCCTCATTCTCATCCACTATATATTTATCCACATCATCCTCTACATCATCATTACCAACATTTAATACTGTGACGTTAAGGCTGTGTGTTACTTTACTGCTACGTTACGGCTGTATGCTACCTTACTGCTACGTTAAGGCTGTATACTACCTAACTGTGACGTTAAGGCTGTGAGCTACTTTACTGTGACGTTAAGGCTGTATACTACTTTACTGCTACGTTAAGGCTGTGTGTTACCTTACTGCTACGTTAAGGCAGTATGCTACCTTACTGCTACGTTAAGGCTGTATACTACCTAACTGTGACGTTAAGGCTGTGAGCTACTTTAATGTGACGTTAAGGATGTATGCTACCTTACTGTGACGTTAAGGCTGTATGCTACCTTACTGTGACGTTAAGGCTGTACGCTATCTTACCGTGCCGTTAAGGCTGTGTGCTACCTTACTGTGACGTTAAGGATGTATGCTACCTGTCTGTGTCGTTAAGGCTGCATGTTATCTTACTGTGACGTTAAGGCTGTATGATACCTTTGTGAGAAATCAGAAGGGAAAAAAATATAAAAAAAATAAATCAAATACTATATTTGCTTTATAATAATGTCCCATGTAATAAATTTGGTTATTGCTGAACCACAAGTTTTCTTGTGTCATTCTGTTCTGAGGGAGTATGTCTTCTTGTATGCATATTTGAAGTTGGCTGTAAACATATGTCACCTGACAAGCGGCAGATTAACAACACCATGATAATAGGAAATATATCGCTTACAAAGTAGCATTGATAATACAGACATCAATACCTTTATCATTATGTGATATTATAAAAGAATTTGAAACGACTGACCACGCTCAACGTGGTATCATACAGCCTTAACGCCTAAAATGTTTTTGTGCCAAATTTAATTAGGAGTTATCGCCCTTCGACTGTATGGTGAACGTGGCAATTTGCACCTCTGCACGGTCATTGAATGCATATTTGAAAAATTAGTTTCGTATTTTTTTCTGCGCATGCGTAAATTACATGACCTCCTATAGTGGTAAAATCGAAGTGAAGTGTCATATTTTAATTCATTTACAGTCCTTATTTTGATGCATGTTTTGTACAACCGACGTGTAAAATGACGATTGGCAAGTACATTAATCGATAATTAATCGTTTTTGCAGTTTAAAACGAAAGTAGAGGCGGGGGGGGGGGGGGGGCGTGGTCACGCTGTCTTTTGTAGTTATTTTAGATCACAGGCACGAGGCTAGTGCAAGTGTTTTGACAAACATTTTCTTTCTTTCTTTCTTTCAGACATGCATATTTAGGTACATATGATAAGCATAGTTATTGTACTATGATTTAGTATCAGACATGTATTACAACTATATTACACATTCAATTAAATTTAACATTGCAGATAGGTATTACACATGTTTTTAGTATCAGACAGTATATATTCCAGAAGTATTTACAGACAGGTATAAATATTGTCACTATCAGTCAGGAATTACAGTGCATACATGTTTTTTTACACAGCTATTGTCAGATATTGTACTCAAATTTACTTAGGCCAAATGAAAATGTGTGCTTCATATTTTAGTTCTAAAAAAAATGGGTGTAGAAAAATTATCTTACATTTTCAATTAATTTTCTGGTGAAGAAAATATTGTAATAACGGAAAACCTCTGACAACTTTTAATAACAAAAATGTTATTTTATCAATACATGGTATTTAGGCAAATACTGCGGTACGTACCACGGTATACCACCTTGATTGAATGTTTGAGCTAGCTAAAGGTCTATTGTATTTCTATCCATTAGCTCGTTACGTACATACACACTACTGATAACCATGCAAAAATAAGTCTAGGATGAAGTAAACCTGAGCGATAACTAACAAGAAACTCTAAACAGAAAATCCAAACATTTGAAAATAATTCAGGTGCGGCCCACTTCAACAACAAGCCGAAGTTAGAAGACAGTTCAAAATTGACGCGTTTATGCTACGCACTCGTGAAAATATAAAAAAATCTGCCATACTCGTGAAATATATTTGATATTAAACGGCGAACCATTGAATTTTCTTTTTATTGTATTTCGGAAGAGGACTTAAGATACTTTCATGATTTGTTTTCTTTACTTGCCTATTGGAAAGTAACTAGCCCTAGTACGGAAGTAATCCGTCGAAATCACAACCGATCGGGTCAAGTACACAGCTGATTGGGATAATCTGATCGGAAAAGTTGAACCATTCTCATCTTTCAATTCATTACATATTAAATCCTGCAGCAGTTTCTCATCAATATTTACTATTGGTGCCATTTCTTCAAGACCATCTTTCCACAATAGACCAATTCTAGCAGACGACAACAATATGCCGTTCCTCCAATGTCATGTTCGATTCGATCAAGGGGAACAACTTATACAAACGTTCCGGTGTAACGTAAACAAATTACCCAGTTTAAAACTACCCACCGTTGAAATCTACGGCGGGTCATTTTCTCAAGGGGACGAATTATAGAAAAATCGAGTGGGGTCATTTTTCTACAGAAGGCCGAGTAAGATTTCTACTGTAAAATAACGACCCCGGGTAACTTTTGCAACGTAGAATAATGAACCCGGATAGTTTTTTATTGACGGGTCACTTTTTCACGTTACACTGAAAAAGCCTTATATTTTCACTGCAAAATCTTATATTTTCACGGCAAAATCTTATATTTTCACGGCAAAATCTTATATTTTCACTGCTCATCACAGCAGTGAAAATATAAGTTTTATCAGTTTGATAATTTTCTATATTTCACAGGTAAACTAAGTTATTTGGCTTGGTTTTCGCTTCACATTTCGCCAACAGTTACGTATATTAGGCCTTTAAGTCTGTCTCAATATTTTAAATGGAATGTCATGATTTAGATAACGATCAATATCAAGACTTTGCGGTTGGACAAATGGTCATATTAATTTTTATTCAGGTAAATGACATTTTTACTTATAAATATGTGCATGCAGACATTTATAGACATACACAATATTACATACTAAATGTTTATCACCGCAGGAAATATCAAAATAAGTTTAAACCTTGGATAACCCATAAAAGTTTAAATAATTCAACTTACTTGAAATGGGGTCCATGAGTTTACATATGATATCACGAAAAGTGAAGCATTTTATGCAGGTATTGCTTTAAACCCCTAAAGGAGATGTTCCAACTAACTGGCATGAGGCCAAAATCTAGGCATAGTCTGCTGTACATGTGGTATATATGCTGTAACCTCTAGCTAATTGTCTCGAAGCAACAGTCTTTGAAGTAACCGGGATTGCCCTAACTTTTCAGTATGTTATATGTTGACAAAGATACGTTGCTGGAGTATAACGTGTTTCAATTCGAGAATAACATGTCCTTCGCGAATGTGGGTTCTTGTGAAGTTTTGGAAAATAACACAAAAGAGGCAGGTTCGTATATATATATATGTGTGTGTGTTACCATTAATTTATCTGGCACACAAGAAGATTGTAATTAATACATGAGCATGGCAACTCACTAGTTATCCCGATAGAAAAGTCCCGATTTCTTCCATGGTAACATTTTTAAGCAATCCCGGTAGGAAATGCACGTAAATAATATTGTAACAAGAGAGGAAAACTGCACGGCCCGATCGGGGTCCGAACCCGAGACCTTCCTAACTCTAGACGGACCCTCAACCAATTGAGCTATCAGGTCGCTGACGATCGAACCGGTCTAGATCCGCTACATTCCTCCCTCCTTTAACAAACTTTTTAAACCCCGAAGACACACACGAGACCCTATACTGTACAACAATATGTGGGTATATTCGCTGGGCGCCAAATGTAATAAGATATGAAAAATCCACGGCAAGACCGGTGTTCGAACCCGTGACCTTCCGTCTAGACGCTCAACCATTTGAGCTTAATATAGTTGCATGTCGCCAACACAAACACATACTTACACCAAGTTTGCGAATTCATTAGGAATGTACGTCATAAAGAAATTTGCACACACATTTTGGGCGGGAAATTATTGCAGCTTTAGAGGTAAGTCAGACCTGGTTGAGGTATAATCCCTGTAATCATTAAATCTGTTATAGGTATATAGTACTCGTCGTATCTGTCTTGTTCTTCGACCAAACAGTCGGAATTCTAGCTGTGGTGGTAATGTCAAACACCTCGGACAAAGCCGTTTACGGCAGTTTACTCTTTTGACTGTTCAGTTGCCAAATTTGGAAGCGGATGTATCGAAGTATCTATTTTCTGTAAATTGGCGTTCAACGAATGTTTGACGACTTTTAACCCACAATCGAAATATTGCACGTGGAAATATTTTGAAGGCATTTGATATTGTATTTATGAAAAAAATGCTTTTGTCTTCTTTCTAAGAATGTCCAATATGAGAAAGAAACTCCACATGTACAGAAAAAAATAAAGATAAAATTACAAATGTCTATACTAATTAGTATAGAATAATACCATCATTGAAACCATATAATGCGTCTCTCCAAAAAGTTGCTGTTTGCTACCGTCGAGAATGGTAATACTTTTTGGCAATCCCCAAGAGTACGACAAAGAATTCCATACAAGTGACATTTCGGATGACGAAGTACTCCATTGTAATCCGGAGATCGCAGAAATGGGAGGGGATGGGGGGCATTGAAGGAGTACTTCTGAAACTGAAAGACCATAAGATTGAAAACGTCTTCCTGTGTTGTTTCCTCCCGACAATAAAGCACCTCTTCCACAGGTGTATCACACAGGACATTGTTTATATTCAACGTTCGTTAAACACCAATTTAATGAAGCATAGATACTAGTCTTGTAGACATGTATTATATGATACCAATGTCATGTCAGGTGGATACTTAATCTGCGTCCCAATTTCAGCAAATCTGATGAACAGTTAAAAAATATAAACTGCCGTATAAAGCGGCTTTGTTCAAAGTGTTTGACAAAACCGTCACAGGTAGAATTTCGACTGTTTGGTCGAAGACAATGCAAGGACGGTGGGTACTTATATTAGGGCACATGACAGTTAAAATCACGACAAAGGTTTTATCTCAACTAAGTCTCATGACAGAGGTTTATCTCAACTACATGTAAGTCTCACGACAGAGGTTTTATCTCAACTAAGTCTCACGACAGAGGTTTTATCTCAGCTAAGTCTTACAAACCTCCGAAGCGGCAATACTTTTCGCGCGCAAAATGTGTGTGTAAACGACTTATGAAATCCATCGCTATCCCTTGATTTCGTTTGTAATAGTCGAAGACAAATATTGAAAAAATAACAATTTCAATATGTTTCACTTCCTAGATATTTCTCAACATTTTAAACTTAAATGATGATGACAAATATGCACATAGGTATCTACATAACGAAAAATAAAATTAGACATTTGCGAAACAATTCCCCGAAAAAAGTACAATATTCTTGGTGGAATTTAGATTTAGTACTTTGGAATAAAGATGGAATAGAGTGTCAATCAATGTTATAGTTCAGTTAAATTCTGTGAAGTTTATATACATGTAATTTTACAATGCTATTTTATATATATCTATTGTGCATTGATTTACCTTGTATATTATTTTTTTTAAAAGTACTGTACATACACATGTGTACACAACCCAACGATGTATTTATACAACCCTACAATGTATTTATATAAATCTACGATGGATCTATTAAAGTGTGGAACGTATCTGTACATACGTTACGCAAAATTCGCAAATGTTTAACATTCATATAGGTTTTACAGAACTTATAAATTGTTCAATTGATCCAACGAAACGAACAGAACTTATAAATTGTTATTAGAATCAACAGTCTAAAATGTACAATACCTTACATATACACAAACACACGAATTTATTTCGACAATATACATGTACATGGTTTACAATCCTCTGATAGTCTAAGTCAGCTCAATAATGATACTAGTAATATTAATTGTTTATTGAAAAATCCGATTAAGTTTCTGTGGGTAAGTTCTCTCACATCGCATTGATTCCTATCCATAGGGTTAATAACGTTAGAGATATTACTGAAGCTGATAACATGTCTGTTTAGTTACATGGCTTGCTGTTAGGCTTATACACTTTGTATTATAATGTACTGTGTTTGTCATGTTGTTCCCAGCACATATATATCGTAGTCAGAATCAACGGTCCAGCCGCTGACTTGATTTTCCTCTGAAGACAAATAACAATATTTCCAAGCCTTTCGATAGGAAAATAATGTACACGTGAAGGTCTTTTCCTCACAGCAAAATTTAGCACACTGAAAATGGACAAAAAATGTCAAAATTATCATTATGAAGAATCTTCTTGCGAAATATTCCTTCATTATTCAAAATTGGTTATTGGTCTTTGTCAGCTACCTCTACCATCAACTACAACATTTTTGTGTGTCTGTCAGCTACTTCTACCAACAACTACAACATTTTTGTGTGTCTGTCAGCTACTTCTACCAACAACTACAACATTTTGTGTCTTTGTCAGCTACCCCTACCAACAACTACTACATTTTTTTTGACATAAACCCATCCCTCATCATCCTGCTTCGTCATTAAAATTACACACAATTACAAAGAACTACTTCATGATTTTTATTAACAACTAATCAGTTCGTAACAGTCCTGTCACAGGAATCTAATATCTATGTTATTGTGTAGTTTGTGACTGTCTTCATCATTTGTATTTTTTGTAATTGTCTATTGATTGCACTGAGTCACTTGTTAATTAAATGTTGACAGTAGATAGCCCCTTTAGTTGTAATAAATTGTGCCAAAGTTACGTTTTAAGTTTAAGTTTAAACATATTTATTGCCAGAAGTTGACAGGGGTTAGGCACAAGTGTTAACAACTTACCAACGCCTTTCCCAAATATACGTTTTACATGACATTACAATAGTGATTTAAGTCAAGGAATAAAACACTTCATACATTTCATCGTCAGAAACCCAAGGTACACCTCTCTGAAGTTTGCATACCGTGGGCTAGAATCGATGGAAATCCTCGTTTTCGTACTAAAATAGTAGCCAGTCATATCGATAGGTTCATCCGTGACTACACAAACGTGTATGCAAACGCCAAAGAAGTGTACCGTGGGTTTCCGAAGATGCATAAAGTTTTACTCACAAGTTCTGCAGGAATAGTACCATAGGTCTTTCTGACCAAAGATGTCGTTGACACATTTTCACTCTTGGTGAACTTTGGTAAAATGTAGTCTGCAATAGAAAACAAAACTGTACCTGGGTATATTCCTATAATGATTAGTAACATATACACGTCAGTGGTAAAATTATGATTCCCGGTAACTTCCAATGTACTGAATAGATATACATATAAACAGTTGTTACTCAGGTAGAATGAATCATAATTAGATGTTTTGGTTTTGTTTTCCAACACCCAGGGTCATTGAAGGACGTGTCAAGTCTTGGAGGTGGAGGGAGTACCCGGAGAAAAACCACTGATCAACGGTCAATACCTCTCAACTGCCCCACGTGAGGTTCAAACTCGCAACCTAGAGGTGGAGGCCTTATGGTAGAATGTCGGATAATTATATGTTACTCTTTGCATATACATGATATAGATTTGTCATTACTTAAGTGATAGGGTCGCTTTATTGAGACAATAAACCAATATGTAATTAAATGTTTAATTACTGCATCCGGTTTCGTCCTCCGATTGTGGACAGTCGCCTTCCCCATCACATCGGTACAGGGACGATATGCACCTGGAATAACAACGCAAATAATTTATCATGGTAAAACAACGCTTTTACTTTTTTCATTCAAAGAAATTGTAAATTCAGCAATTTTGTTCAATGACTTGAAATATCATTCTATTTTTTTCGTTTGTTTTAAGTTTAAAGGCCCAATATACGTAACATTCGGCAAAACTTGAAGCGAAAATCAAGCCTAATAACTTATTATATTTATAGATTTAGCTAAGATTAACTGATATCAGCAATATTCAAGATGAATTCTTTCGCGGTTACCGGTACAGCAGCAGTTGAAATACGCTATTTGTAAACACGCGTCCATGTCGAACCGTCTTCTACCTTCGGTTTGTTGTTGAAGTGGGCCCCACCTGAATCATTTTCAATTTTTTGGATTTTTTTGTCCAGAGTTTCTTGTTAGTTACCGCTCAGGTTTACTTCGTTTTACGCTTATTTTTGCATGGTTATAAACTGGATTTTTTTTCAGAATTTTTCAGAATCACGAAAATTTCCCTGAAGTTACGTATATTGGGCCTTTAATACTGAAGACAAAATAAACGGCCCTTACCCTCTGAACGGCCGTCACAAATAAATACAAATTGCATTTATTTTACAAGACGAGAAATCAAGAAAGTTCAGTGGAGGATGACAAGATCCGACCTACCTGCCTTCTGTATCCTTATAACAGTGGAACTGACCTCTTGGACATTCTCTTACTACTGGTCCTACGAAAGCAACCAAATAGTAGGTCTATATTAAAATGGTACGTGCGTTAGAACACGAAGATAATCACTTTTTAAATATATACTTATAAACTCATAATAGGTCTAATATGTATATCTGCTTGATAAAATCACATACGTAATAAAGCAATGTCGAAAGATGAAATATAAATATTTACCATTTAAGTCGAGATCTAGCAATAGTCAACCTGTTCACTGATAATGGCTGTAGGGCGAAATAAACACTTAATTATTTGAATCTCACGTGATTTGGATGTCTGGTTAATATGACATTGTGGTATGGCACAAAATGCAAATTCATCTGATGTGACGTTTGTCCAGCACCACGGCCCGACGTCACTGTCTGGGTTTCTACAGTAGTTGTGGTCTCCAAGTCCCTACAAAGACACGGTAGTTCAGATTAACTTCCAGTTCCGGTTGGATTTCCCTACGACTAAACACGTATCCGAGTACGCAATCTTTACTCCTTACGTACGAGGGCTGATTGATAAGTTGTGAGCCTTGTATTGAAGAAGCGAGCGATGTCAGTTTTCAGCCATAATTTCCCCATTTAAGGCTGTGTACTCGAAGACTGGTGTCATTTGGATAGTTTATGTTTAAAGTAAGCAAAGCAAATGATTTTTGCAAAATGGACAAAATCGCTGAAAGAGCAGTGATTCAATATTTCCATAAGATATGTCTAGCACCCAAGGATATCAATACTGATATGGTAGCATATTGGGGAATGATGTCCATTCATATGTTATAATGAATCGGTGGGTAGCGAAATTAAAGCATGGCAGGTAGAGCCTTTGGGATGACACCTGTCCTGGAAGGCCTGCCACTTGCAACACTAGAAATGGTCAATAAAGCTATGATATTGAACTGTCTGACAGGCGAGTAATAGAGATATATAATAGCCAATACAGTTGGGATTTCATAGAAAAGGGTACATTCCATTATATCGGAAGATATTGCAACGAGAAAGTTCGCAACTCTCACTTTGGTACCAAGACTTTTGACAGTTGATCAGCACACCAGGGCCCAGTTGTTCAAAGGGTGATTAGCTTAATCACTATTTAACGACATGTTTCAAACTTTAATAGTTCTGTCAATATACAAGGTATATGAAAATAGACATTGTTGGATATTTGATACCTGCAAAATTGTGACTAAATCTATTGTTTGATTTTGAAGTTACAGGATGATTAAAATTTGTGCTAATCACTGATTAAGCTAATCATCTTTTGAACAACTGGGCCCACGTGGACTTTGTCACTAGCTACTCTGCACCTTTTAGACGCAGATTCTGCTTACTTTCTACAAAGGTTTGTGTCTATGGATGAAACGTGGGTCCAACATTTCACCCTTGGCCAAACAACAGTGTAAGAAATGAGAGCACTCTAATTCACCCTCGCTTAAGAAGGCAAAGACAGTTTCATCAGCTGGAAAGGTTATGACCTCGGTTTTCTTTGATGCTGACCACAACCAATGGCACATATTATGCATCACTTTTTAGGCAGTTCATTAAGAGAAAGTATTAAACTCAAGCGACGCAGAAAACGCAGTAAAGGTGTGCTGTTCCACCAGGACAATGCCCCTGTTCACAAGTATGTCATTGCTATGGCTGTCAATTAACGATTGTGGCTCTAAATTGATTGAGCATCCGCCTTATTCGCCTGATCTCGCTCCATCTTTCATCTTTTTCCAAAATTGAAAAAGGCAATTTCCAGTAACAATTTCTGTCAGATGATGACGTCATGCATGCAGTGGAGGACTTTCTGAACGGTCAAGAAAAGGACCTATTTAAAGTGGCATTGAGGCCTGAAATACTGAACGGGGTTATGTTGAAAAATAATGCAATATGTCCGCCGAAGGTCAAACCCTAAAATATGAGGCTCACAACTAATCGATTAGCCCTCTTAGTTTTATTTAGCACATTTGATTTGCTAATATAAGTCTTTTCAAATCATCGTGAAATAGCAATTTGAAGTTGATTTGATATTCTACAGCTTGTTCATATATTAGACGTTTGTAAAAGTCACAGTTATTTCACTAGTCTGCAGCCTCTTCAACGAATCAGGGGCTTATATGTTACACTTGATTGTAAATATAGAAATAGGAATAAGATGTTTTGGGTTTGTCATGTTAGAACACTATCCTTGGAGCTCTGTCTTCAGGTTCACAGGGCAGGAAATATCACAGAAAAATATAGGACTACTTTAAACAAGAAAGCTTTGATTTTAGTTTTCATGACGCACCCATTAAATATACAAGTAAGAAATGTAAACTAGACTGATCCACGATAAGGCGTACTATACTTACTGTGTTAGGGTGAGTGTCGGGGTTGGTAGTCGTGGACCGGCTCCAGTTTTGACATGGTAGACCATCTATTGTGGTATGTGCCTCGCCTCTGTACTCCTCACCGGTGTCCACGTAACATTCTATAATTGCAATATTATGTTAACCGATCATTATTGTTCTGTAGTACTGCCTCATCTAATCTTCAAATATTCGTAATTTTTTTGTTGATGTCAAGTTAGAAATCCTCTACCCTATAAATGGCATACATATACTAGTAACACGCCTTCCATTAACATATATATGTTTTGATACTTTGTAAGTCTGTCAAAAACATCAACATGTTTATTGTCAACGAATTGATAATCGAGATGGCAAGCCCTAAAACTATGACGAGTTGGTAATCCCCTTACCTTGTCAGTGATACGTATGACGGGTTGGTAATCTCCTTACCTTGTCAATGACATGCATCACGAGTTGGTAATTCCATTGTATTGTCAATGACATGTATGACGAGTTGGTAATCTACTTACCTTGTCAATGACATGTATGACGAGTTGGTAATCCCCTTACCTTGTCAATGGCATGTATGACGAATTGATAATCTCCTTACCTTGTCAATGACATGCATGACAAGTTGGTAATTCCATTGTATTGTCAATGACATGTATGACGAGTTGAAAATCCCATTACTTTGTCAATGACATGTATTCCGAGTTGGCAATCTCCTTACCTTGCCAATGACATGTTCATGTGTGGCGAGTTGGCTATCCCAATGCATTGTCAATGACATGCAGGGCGAGGTGGTAATTTTGGTAATTGTCAAAAAGATAAATGTGAAGATGGTGATGTGGGAATGTTCTTTAGATGACAAATGTCGAGTTGGTCCTTACCCTGACTGTGTCCGTCCGAGCTGTTTTGCTGAGACTTTTCACATATGAAGCCTAGACTACCGGCCGTACTGACACACTCCATTGCTTTCCAGTAGAAGTAGGGCACGTGCTCGACTGACCCGTTAGGGAGGGCGTATTGTCTGGACAGGGCCAGACAGTCGTGTTCGGGTGCTATGGAAGGTTCTCTGTTGACGTAGGTGGGTATCCAACCTAAAGAAAATTGTGTGTTAATGTTTTAAAGTGTATGGTAACGCCCAAGGATTACATGGTGATGCCCGCGTCTCCTGTATGAACGTTAAATGAAATAACGAATAAAAACTTGCCCAACAGAAGAAACATACTCATATACAGGAACTTTTAATTGACTGATTAAAAAACAATAAAGAATAGCAAAAAGAATACCAATCCATTTTGCCCCACAAACAAATACAATGAAGTATCGAGGATTTCGTACTATTTCATGATTTTAGTACCATAAACTAACTTATCTATATAATTATGTATCTCAAAGTTGGCCGTACCCTTGAATCAATCATAAACGATTTGATTAGTGCACCTTTGAAATTTGATTTATTTTAGATAAGAGAGTATTATGTATCCCTTTTGTTTGAACGGTAGTTTGGACCAATTTGGAAGTCTAACTTTTTGGCCTTTTGTATTACCTATGTTTCATAGAAGGACGAGACAATTGTATAGTGCAGTGTGATGCATTTTTGGTAAACGTCGTCTTTTATCAAGGTATACACATCCTTGTAAATTTACTTACCAGGAAACCAAACCGTCACATCCATCTCTTTTTCTTCTAAGACATTTTTATCACGTCTAACGCGCGTATGGATGTGTTTTCTCTCTTTCTTTTTTCTTTTCTTTGCACGCTTATCTTTTCTCTTTTTGTCCTTCATTTTCTTTCTCCGTAACGTTTTCCACACCCATTTGTTTGCCTGGTGTCTTCCTCCAATCATCCAGTGCTGTCTTTCTGAAGAATTTAGTTTGGTAATTACCGTGTGCCTCGTGCAATAATAATAATTTTATTTTGGTTCTTAGTCTTAAATTGTTTAATGTGTTTCAACAATACCTCACTTGAACCTTTTCTATTAATTATATAGATATGGTGTGTCTATATTTACCAGGATAAAGTGTTTGAAGAGTCGTTGACAGAAAATCGTTTTCCAGGATGCTGTCGATGTTTGCCAAGTAGCCTCCCAGTTTTGAACAGATTTCCTCAGTTGCAGACACTCTAATCCGAGGTTGTATCTGTATAAGGTAACACCCCGTGGGTCCAGCCACCCAGCCCTCATTGCAACCTGTAATAGAACGGCATGGCATGATGGTCAGTGTTCTTGGTCGTCGGCCAATTACATGAAATATCGGAAAATAACACGATGTAAAGACAGGGAAATAGAAACAGCTAACCTTTGGTAAAGACATAGTGCTCTATGTGTCTTTTACTTATTGAAAACGTTAAATTATTGCTTTGCTTTTGAAGCAACTGACACAACCTTCTGACCTTAGGTTTGAAACGTTGTCAAACACTCGGCAAAGCCTCGTGTCTGCCATTTTAAGACTCTTTCACTTGAGTTAAGATTCTCCTTTCACACCCACAAAGGGGGTGATATATTCTATGTTTATTCTATTTGTGTCTACTTTTTTTCGTTTCAAATAATAGACACAACCTTTCTGACCTTGGTTTGGCTGACATACGACGGAAACCGCCTCGAACACGTGACAGTTGTGCTGTGGAGTGTAATTACACTCAAGCAAGGAGCTCTCGTTACCATGACACGTGACATCATCAAGAACGAACGAATCATCTGACCAAGGTCCTGTCGAATGGCTAATACTGTCAATAGCAAGTCGTGCCCCACTGCAAAACGACAGAGTAGCAACATTGTCGACTGTTTTGAATGTTCACCAGTCTAGCATGAATATGTAAACAGACATATTTTCGCTGTAATATTATTTTGGCGCTTTTCTTCGCGCTGAAAGTATTGCGCTTAGTTATAATTATAATTTCGATAATTCGAGATTTGAGTGCTATTTGTATAGAAATTGTCCTAAATGCGCGAATCTATAATTGCGCTAATATGCCAATAAAAAAAGAAGAACAAACAGTATAGAGAGATAGTTTTTTTTTTTTTTTGCGACAGTCGATTAATTTGCAAAGTGTATTTAACAATAGATAACAAGCGCTCATGAAAATACAATTGAAAGATTGCTTACTTGTGGAAATAAAACTGTTATACATTTGTGTATTGTGTTATATAGTTATATTGGTTTACTCACAGTGAGAAGCCGAGTTCCCTACACGCCACATGTGCACTTAGTAAGTTCCAGTGGTCATCACATACGATCTCCCACCTGCCAGACCTGTACACCTCAAGAATACCTCGTCCTAGGTCACGTGACCCGTTACCATAGGTTCCAAGTCTGTAACAGGTTATTCAAGAAAATAAAATAAAAACCATGTGCTGGATATCTGAAGTATTTGTTATCGATTCCCAGCATATAATTTGTAATGGGCTAGTATTGTTTGTCACCGACAACTGCTCCTCATTATACCAATCGTCAGTTGACAATTGTCATTCCTTACATGTATCCTCTTTATCACTTTATCAATTGACACTTTTTATTACATGTGTTCTGCTCGTCTGTTGATATTGTTTATACTGTTCCTTATACTGTTGGTCGTTGATAACTTTAGCTCCAATTTTTATCTGTATTGACAAGGATGCCAATTGTCCTGTTTGTGATGATATTTTGTTGTGAGATGGCAAGATGACAATTACACGTAGTACTCCCGCCTGGTCCCACAGGGACCTGAGAATTTGTTACAGCTAGTTTTGGACCTAAAATAGGGTGTTTAGAGTAATTTTACACATTTGGGGGGTTAAGATCAATTTTCGATCAAAATGCCCCCTAAATGGTCATAAAAGCTAAAGGGTGGAAAGCTTTCCAGATCGAAAAATCGACCCCATCTACCTTTCTTGCATCAAAAATCACATTTCTAGTTGAGGTACGAAAAAACGCTTGGTACCGTTGGAAAGATGGATAATTTTTATTTTATAAACCTCCTAAATGCAAGTCAAAAGTATCCTCCTTCCGCAGAAATAATCTCCATTTCCTCCAAAAACACATGAAATTTCCGTGTCTCAAAGTTTTCGGCAGCTTGCCGGCCACTTCGTTACATATTCATCAGGTTGACGTCACTGCACGCAGAGGCCTTACGCTGTCATTGGATGGCGGTATTCCTTTAAATTTAGCCATCCAATGACAGCAAAAGACCAGCACGCGGGGTGACGTTTTATGAAGCTTAACTCCGTCCTTAAAAGGAATCTATTACGAAGAAAATTCGTAATAATGGGAGAAATGACAACATGTAAACACCTAATTACGATAACGGTAATTGCTGTGCCAGTCAGTCAGACGATTCAGGTACGAGGTAGGGTTTGCTCTATGTTCTGGAAAGGCTGCCTAATGAAGAGGTCAACACTATACCATAAGATCTATAAACCAGTTCAAGGTCGGATTGGCCGCGTATTGACACTGCTATGTAAAGCAACAATGCTTTACTCGTAGGCGGTCACGCCGGACTCCGGTGCAGCTGACCCCATCCTTGATTTCGGACGCAGCATATGACGTATGTAGCTTTATCCAAGCCGCCGACCAGTCTACGCTTCATTCAGAATCTGGCCGTGCAAAGTGTCTATCAACTCTTCCTGAAGGTGCACAGTGGAGGATAGCGATTTCGATATTGAGCAAGCACGGACACCTAGCACCGTGAGAAGTCCCTTAAATGTTTAAGGCCTTTTCTACCAAGCCTTAAAATCGCTAAGGAGCTCCTTAGTGGAGTTCAGTTCATGAAACGCATTTAAGGAAACATTTAAGCTAAGAAAACATTTAAGTTAAGGAACGCCAATGAGCTAGTAAAGCCCAACCCGATGACATTCAACACCCTTACCTGATCCTGTGACCACTGACCGGTCCGAACACCCTCACCTGATCCTCTGACCACTGACCGGCCCGAACACCCTCACCTGATCCTCTGACCACTGACCGGCCCGAACACCCTCACCTGATCCTCTGACCACTGCCCGGTCCGAACACCCTCAACTGATCCTCTGACCACTGACCGGCCCGAAGACCCTTACCTGATCCACTGACCACTGACCGGTCCGAACACCCTCACCTGATCCTCTGACCACTGCCCGGTCCGAACACCCTTACCTGATCCTCTGACCACTGACCGGTCCGAACACCCTTACCTGATCCTCTGACCACTGACCGGTCCGAACACCCTAACCTGATCCTCTGACCACTGACTGGCCCGAACAAAGATGGGTCAGCATGCGTCTTCCTGCTGAGGACCACTGCGTCCGATCCTTCCTATAGATATATGAAACTCTTTTATATACTCATATTTCTAGGGCAATGTGTTAGCAATATGTACCACCAATTAGAATCGAGTATTGTATGCATTATATAATATGCAGACAAACAAAAACACAACCATACTTGTAGTGTATTACACTGAAGAGTCCTAGGAGGACGAGACAGCTGTATGATGCAGTTTAATTCATTTTTTCGGCATATTGTATCTATTACTAAATTTAAAAGGTGCAGCACATGTGGGTGTTACGTCAGCATCAAGAATCATTCAAAACTTAAACCGTATCAACTCCAACGAAACTTTGATTGTGGTTTAACTTTGATGTTGAACTGTTCAGATATACATAGAACTTTTAAAAAGCATGACGTCTTTTAATAAAATTTGTTTTCAAATTAAAGGCGGGGAAATAAAGGGTGGGGGGGGGGGGGGTATCAATGGATATAAAACCTTCAAACTGTTCTTTACGAAAATCGCTTACAGTTTAGTTTCAGGTTAGTGTAACAGCGTGTTCGCTGTACTCGTACAAATCACCGGTTAGCTTCCGGTTTACGCGTTCTTGATACAAAAATCATTACTTCCTTTCTGCTTCACTTATCAAGAATGCCCACTTTGACAGACTCTGTTTCCGCCTACAAGCATGGACAATGTGTTTGCGGCTACCAACACTAGTGCTATCAATGCATGTATATCTAGTTTATATAAAGTAAATCAGCAACTTCCGGTGTATTTAGAACTGACCTGTTCCGTTAGGCCTCCAGTAGACAGGGTGATGAATCCTGTTCCTAGCCACAATGGGAACAGTATAACCACGCTAACCATACTCCTCATGGTCCGGATGATAGAAGTACAATTAGTCACTCGTAATATTTATAACACAACAGAGTATTGTTATGATCCAAATACCCTTAATATCAACAATCTAAGTCCGACCCACGTAATAGATAACGTACCAGGGTTATCTCAGACACAGTGTCATCTATATATTTAGGAGACACAACACCAATCCAGTCAATAACTGCATTTAGAAACACAATACCTTTCAAACTGTATGTCTTATATCATTATAAACACATGCACTAGTAAATTGAATATCTTAGATGGTTATAAAAAATAGTAAATTGAATATCTTATATGATAATCGATACTAATGAATTGAATATCTCACTTGTAAAGTGAATATCTTATATGATAATCGATACTAATGAATTGAATATCTCACTTGTAAAGTGAATATCTTAGATGATTATGAAAATACAAGTAAATTGAATATCTTATTTATAAATTGAATATCTTAGATGATTATGAAAATACAAATAAATTGAATATCTTATTTATAAATTGAATATCTTAGATGATTATGAAAATACAAATAAATTGAATATCTTACTTGTAAATTGAATATCTTAGATAATTATGAAAATACAAATAAATTGAATATCTTACTTGTAAATTGAATACATAAGATGATTATGAAAATACAAATAAATTGAATATCTTACTTGTAAATTGAATATCTTAAATGATTATAAATACTAGTAAATTTAATATATTAGATGATTATACATTTTCGTAAATTGAATATCTTAAAGTATTATAGATACATATACTAGTAAATTGAATATATCTTTGATGGTTATGAATACTAGTAAACTGAATATCTTAAATGATTATACATGCTAAGATCTAATTCACATGCAGTGTCGCAAGCTGAACATTATAACATGCATGTAATATATAATATGTGTGTTCATTGGACCCCAATAAAACATCATTTTATGTAATTCTAGTATGTTCCTTGCAATGTGAAATGCCTCTCATGTTTTCATTATACCGATCTTCCTAAAAGTTTTATTGCATCTTAACATTGTGTAGTTCAATTTTGAAGAAGTAAACATATTACAATGGATATATATTTAGTCCCCACTTCGTTGAATCACTGAATCACCTATCGTTGGAAAATGATGTGTAACAAGTAATTAGCCACATAGCTGATGATTCCGTACTAATTAGTAATAGCTAGGATGGGATACTTGACTTGTGCTCCGGAGTCAGGCATGACCTACTTAAAACCATGCTAATCTCACTTTCCGGAATTTCAGTTTCAACCACAGCATCAACAAATGAAGAGGGACATAAGGGGCATTTACAACCAATTATAAACTTAAATTATATCCTCATAGAAATTTTCGCTACTTTTTTAAATTCATTGTGAGGTTAAAAAAACAATCGGGATTATTAGATAAATGCTGTTAAGTAAAGCCGTATGTCTTTGCTGTAATTGTTTGCTAACTCAGTATCTGGCCCCTTGCGGACATGACCCCAGGACGGTTGACCTCCACCCTAAGTGAGTTTTGTTTATTTTCGCTGTAAGGCCCAGTGGTAATCGGCAGGCTGTGAAGATGGAGCTGACTCGATCTCTATGGCTGTCACTGGTGATTGTTTTACTATGCATGGGACATTGCGATGGGAAAAAGAAAAGGGTAATGTAATGAACTTATTGCTGTATATTGTTCTATTTAGGCTAACACTCATTAGCTGTTAATATATCTATAATGATCCTTGTATGCTTTCTAATTGTCGATTAATGTGGTTTGGGTCATTTGTTGCTCGGTGTCATATTTTTATACGACTACAACTAAGCATTTTGATTTCCAGGCTCTAAATAGTCTGCACATACTGTCTACAAAGTTGATTTCCCTAAGTTTAGTCGAAACTATAAAACAATTATCGATAGAGGCCACTAGAGTGGGATCCCATTGGAATCAAGCTATATATACTCTAGCTTTATTGGTTGTCTCAGGTAAAAGTTGAATTCATCTTTTCCAACTGTGTCACATATTTTAAGTGTATTTCCCTTCTTTTTTACAATGTACTGTAAATAATAATCCTAACACCCGACTGTGATATCATCATCAGATTTGCTATGTCAAGTTTTGTTCCTATTGTGATATTCGTATTGTATGTACCTTTAACCTGAATAAACATAATCTAGTCTTAATTGATCGTCCTTGTGTAGATTCTTCATGGACACAAAAGAGACAACCTACTGTCGCCATTATAACATTTTCAGAGATCTGTCTTATTTTCTGTTCCCATTACGTCCCGTAGCAGTGTGGTGGGGCGCCATATAGCACGAGTTCGGGTTATGACATATCGATGAGATCATGGTGGTTTTAAGTGGCCACTTGAGTGGCCCATCGTCTGTGGCTACCTCCTACATATTGACCTAAGATGATGTGAAGACACATAACCGTACATATGTCCTAAAAATCGAGAAAAAATATCGTTAATGATACAGTATTTATAAATTTTATTTTTGTTTCAATCAGAAAAAGCCCGGTTCGAAAGGCAGTCGAAGGGCCGACGTGGACATACATGCACCATACAGTGGTCAGCGAGTAAGGTCAGTGTATGAATGTAAGGTCATACCCCAATCTGATTGAAATGTAGTCCGAAGGGTTCCGACTCTCTTACCCGCTTACGAAGGGTTCCGACTCTCTGACCCGCTAAATATTTGAATTCAGAGAAACATTCGACTCTCACCCGCCAGCCGTCCCAATAGTAAGCGGGCCACAGAGTCAGAACCCTTCTGTATTGTGTTTCAAATAGAATATTTTCAGAAATACTACCCAGTGACGAAACACACACAATGGTTATCAGTCTATAGCATATGCGGATTATACAGTTCTATCGATGTTCTGGAATCAGTTATATAATAAAGTCTTTACATAACAGCGGTGTAGCTGGGCCCTAAATTAAGTGGATTCAGGAGCGCCATAGGCGCATGTCTGACACTTTTGGCGAGCGATTTTGGTCCGCTTAGGGCCCTAGCGGGTCCAGGGCAGCGCCCTGGTAGGGGGTCACATTGGGACGAAGCCCCCCGGCGGAAAATGAATAGAGCAAATTTGCGATCATTCAGGATCGTTTTTCTGAGAGTAAAATTGCACGAATTCATAGATAAACACAAAACTTGATTCTATAAAGGAGGTAAAAAATGGAAAAGGACATGAAACAGAAACACATTTCTCTCGTTCAGAATCCTTGGATATCTTTCCATATACAGTAGAAAACATTAAAATAGAGTTCAAACAAAGTCAATGGTCCGGCTGTTTCCCCAGCAAACGTATCTATGATGTTGTCTATGTCCAATGCCACGTGTCTGTAACAATGCAACATAGCAAGTCTACAGAGGCGGGTAGTTGTCATAATGATCGACGTTTTGTTTTAACTTTGGCACAAAAAAATGTTTGATATTCTTTGCGCCATGTTGAACATGTTGTATAGATTTATCGTATACCGGTGCGTTCGACCGTAGAGGTTCGACGCTTCGGTATGACAGAAGATTTGTTTCATATCTTGTTAATTTTCATTTCTGTTTCCGCTATGTGTCAGTGACACTATATGGTTCTACTATTTATAAAGGGCACGTCTGGCTTCATGTCGATACGACTTTGTTTTAAAAAATGAGTGAATTCACCTGCGTACTTGCGTACAGGCAGCTACGCGCCTGCATAATATGGAACATTGTCTCCAAATGCTGTTCGATATAACTTCAATTCTACCTTGTATGTCGAGGACAAATAACATCAGTTTGAAGAAATAAATAATAAAAAAAAAACCCGAAAGCTTCTTAAAGTTATTTAAAAAGTAAAAAAAAACCTTTTCAGTGTAACAAAAATTGTGTTTTAACACTCTGTTGATGGTTCCTATCGTTATCACGATGTTCCACAATCCTCGATCGTTTGTCTGGCTGATCACTCTGTTGATGGTTCCTATCGTTATCACGATGTTCCACAATCCTCGATCGTTTGTCTGGGTGATCAAACTGTTGTGTTGACTGTATTCCAGCAAAATATAATCCTCAAAACTGTATTTCATGAACGACGAATTAACAATAAATATAATTTCGAATTCTAGTTTTACACCATTTTTACGTTTCTCCCAAAAGCCTATCTGACATGTCCAGGTCGTTGATTACTTTTTTGTCACATTTCCTAAATGATTGATCCTGATGCTCGAACACTGTGCTTACTTAATGTCGTTGGACTGAAATCGTGTCGTCTATGAAGGTAAATACGCTTACCAATCTGGAACAACACCTGGTCCTGATTTGCTAATTTGAATTCGAATAAAGGTTTGCTTGGTACTTCGTAATTTCAGCATACTAACATGTGCAAGTAGAGATCCCAGCAGCTGTACGTTGTCCACGCACGCATGCAGTTCGACCCTAATACCCGAACATTTCCATCCTTTGTTCTGCCAATCCCCCTTTTGGTACCAGTTGGGGCTTTGCATTTAAGTCAAAGAGATCATTCTTGACGGTCAAGATCATCAGAGTCATGCTTTCGAACAACTGTATAGACTGTTGTCTGAAATATCTTTTTTAGAACTATAAACGCCAGCTTTTTAATTTGTTGCGAAAGGTACAAGAAACTGCCGTGCCATGTGACATTTGGTTAAGACACGATCTAGTTGTTTCTCTCAGGATATCATTGCTCTTCTGTTAAAAACTGCAGCAACAGTAGGTTGACCCAATTGCTACAAAAGTAATACCACATCAAATGGCTAATGTACGTATTTCTCTTTGTTTATGTTTAAAGATGGTCTTTTATTTATTTGAAAACGACCGCGTTACAAGTACATGTTGTTACTAAAGTAAGGACGACTCTGTATCCAGACTAGGGGGCTCATCCCGAGCAGTGAACGCGGGCCTGGTGGAAGTGTTCCGAGGAGGGACGTGGGGTGTCGTCTGTAACGAGGAATGGGACCTCAGCGACGCGAAAGTGGTCTGTCAGCAACTCGGATTCAAAGGGTAGGTGACTTTTAAATATATTTTGTTAGGCGTCAAGTCCGAACAGTGAGTTTGCTGATATTGCGCAATTAAGTCTTGTAGCATGAACGACAAGCTACGGTAATAAGTATATAGTATAGAAGAGACCTAAAGCGTGACGACGGAAATATAATTATACTTGAAGAAAATGTAATGTAAACACTATAAGGGAACATTTTGGGCCCTTATACGATTACAGGAAAATGCAAACTGACCCTAATGTTCAGGTATTGCAGAAGACAAAATAATATTTTACTGTGTTTAGAGGTGCTTTGGCAGCCTTGGAGGAAACAGCGTATGGAACGGCAGGATGGACGGATGACGATGTTCTCATGAACAACATTAACTGTATGGGCTATGAGAATATGGTGCAGGAGTGTCAGTATGGTGCCATCAACCTTTGTCCGGTATCAGAGGCAGCGTCAGTCATGTGTAAACCTAACACAGGTAAGTCATGTGTAAACCTAACACAGGTAAGTCATGTGTAAACCTCACACAGGTAAGTCATGAGTAAACCTAACACAGGTAAGTCATGTGTAATCCTAACACAGGTGAGTCATGTGTAAACCTAACACAGGTAAGTCATGTGTAAACCTAACACAGGTAAGTCATGTGTAAACCTAATACAGGTAAGTCATGTGTAAACCTAACACAGGTAAGTCATGTGTAAGCCTAACACAGGTAAGTCATGTGTAAACCTAATACAGGTAAGTCATGTGTAAATATAACATAGGTAAGTCATGTGTAAACCTAATACAGGTAAGTCATGAGTAAACCTAACACAGGTAAGTCATGAGTAAACCTAATACAGGTAAGTCATGTGTAAACCTAATACAGGTAAGTCATGTGTAAACCTAATACAGGTAAGTCATGTGTAAATATAGCATAGGTAAGTCATGTGTAAACCTAACACAGGTAAGTCATGTGTAAACCTAACACAGGTAAGTCATATGTTAACATAGCGATAGATAAGTCATTTGTTAGCATATGTCGACTTCGCAACACTTCTGAACAGGTGGACTACTACGGAATAAGAAGTAACTTATTACAATGGATTGCCAGCTTCATGCAACACTAAAGCCAGAAGTGGCGGTGGATGGTAAATTATGATCAGAGAAGATCGCCACAACATCTGGAGTATCCCAGGGAACAGTTATTGTACTTCTACTCTTTCTCATCTACATCAATGACCTACCCTAGAATGTACCATCAACATGCAGACTGTTTACAGATGCTTGTCTTCTCTATAGGACGGTACATTCGCATGATGACTCTAGGATCCTCCAGAGATAGACTAAGAGACATTGCCAACCTGCCGCAGTGGGAGAACAAATGGCAGATGTAATTCGATCTTGACAAATGCGAGTTTGTAAGGGTCAAAATAAGATAAAGAAACCACTAAGCAAAACATACAGCATCCATGAGACCGACCCAAGTTAATACCGCTAAGTACCCTGGAGCAAACTTAAGTCACAACTTCCTTGATGTTCAAGAGGGTCACCCATTTCATCAAGAGGACATAGCTTTCACTTATATGTGCCATTCTCCATGTTACAGTGCCACCAACTGTCCTTCCTCTCTGCCACTCGCCTGTGAAAAGACTTACCCTGCCGGGTCATCGACACGGGCTCACTGGACGTGTTCAATGATTGGGAGAAGTCAAAGAATCCTGTTTTAACTATATATATTGCCAACACGATTGTAGCTGAGGTATTTGTATGTTTCCCTGGGCACGTGCCACATCAGCGACAATACTCCAGATTTGGTTTACAGATAAATTGAAGAAGAAGGACAATGTCATGCAGTGGCGAAAAATCATAAAATGAGTAAAGACTGATTATATTGTAAAAGGGCCTGTTTCCAAAATGGCCCCTTCTCTGATTCAAATTTCCTGTTGGTGGTGCATTGCCCATGCCGTTGTGGTCACAAATCTATAAAGTATAAAGATTTAGGTCACTTGGTTTGTTTTTTATGGCTCCTCAAAGTTGTACCTTTCAGAAGCTGTCTAAGTGTTGATAAAATGTGCATGTTATGTAAAATATTAATGCAAATCTAATCAAATGATAGTCACCGTAAAGAATACATTCATGGCATGATTGTGACAAAAAATCATGTTTCCATCGCGCCATTTGGCTGTTTTATGGAAGAAACAATCTCAAAAATGCCATTTTCGATGACAACATTTTAGACACAAAAACTGTGTTTTTTAGAGAATACACCCTTTTATGGGCGTTGGATGCAAACCAATTTTTATCCTACCAAACAGTACGTAATATGCTATTGATGAGAGGAAAAATCATCAAAATGTAAGTGGTGGAACATTTTCAAATCTTGGGTTGAATTAGCCTATGGTTGAATTGCCGATTTTCGACTTTCTTTAGATAATTAACAAAAACACGAGAGTATTTGCTCGGTATGTTGAGAATATGTACACAGATATGAAAAAAAGTGAGAGAAACACTTTTTCATGAATGAAATCCAAGATGGCTACTTCACAAGTCCCGTGGTTGAAGACATTGGCTGACAAATAGACAGAGCAACAAACAAAACGTGTTCCTTATGATTTTGGTTGGTTTTTGTATTTACGAGAGTGTTCATAGCTACGGGCGATTGTATAATACCTATATTTATAAGTTTGGTTAGTCACATGGTAACGGGGATCTTTCATATCGAGCCCCAAACATACTTTCGACATATGCACTATGTTGCCGCATGGAAAACTATTTCAAGTTTTGTCGGAATTTCTTTACCTGTGGTTGTAATGGTCGAGGGTTTTCCAGCGCCCTGTAATACCCAAGGTACAATTGTAGTACAAGATACTGGAGATGTGCGCACACATTCCCATCGTTCTCTCTCCAACTGGGCACTGGCAGTAGTAGTCTTATTGGGGCCTCATCATCGGGTCAAACGGTGAACCGTACCCAAACGTTATATTTCGTTTGGCTTTTGTATCGCGAATGTATTTGACATCGGAGAAGGTCTGGGGAGTGCTGGTAAAGCCACACCTCATAGTCTCCGTCATCACTTAAATGTTCGGTGATGTAACCAGGAGCCAGAGATATCTGATACGTTCCACACGTAATGGTTCTTAAGTAATCGAGATCGAGACGGGGAAACAGTGCGGAAGATGCATCCATCTTGACAAACTCGGACCTTGCCCGTCTAGATAGATCCGGATCTGTATTGACTCTCTGAGCTAAACCATTCGGTGTTGTCAAACGGTCCTCCATACGTTCAGCCATTAGCCTATCTTTGGCATCTCTCTCTGGAGATCTCATGTAGATCGGTCCTCTATAACCATTCAGACAGGCTGTGACGGTTCGAAGCAAAGCCTCGATGACATTGATAAAGCTGATAAGTGTTTCAGACGACCATGATAGGATTCCACAATCCACCTCGATTTGGTGATAGTTCTGTCAAGATTTACTTGGACGTCAGAATGGTGACTTTGACCGTGTTTCAGGTATGATGGCATGCTAGCATTGAGGCCAGAGGCTTCGAGAACTGGTAGGACATCTCTAAAACCTCGGTCAACGACAACATTGTCATCTGGTTGTAGCCAAGTAAGTAGCTTGTCCATGACATCTTTTGTAATTGTAGCATCATTTTCGCTGCCAGTGAATGGTCCTACTGTGTCCAGAATGTAGCCATCTGGTAAGGTGATGCTCATGAATTTGAGATAGTTTCTCTTCTTCTGGCTACAGTATGACATTCTCTGGAGCTTGTGGTTGGAGCTTTTCTGGATATAAATATAGGTGCCATCTAATATGGCAGTGGTTTTATCTCCAAAAAATGCTTCTGAAAAGACAGTATTGTGCCCGAGCAACTGTTCTCTTGTCAAGTGATCCGGACCTAGAAATTGTTGGTCTATCGATGTGTCTAATGCCTATACTATGGAGTGGAAAGTTTTGGACACACTTGACTTGGAAATTCCAAAAGGAGAAAAACACTGACTCCAGGAAATGTCGGTTTTCAGTTTTACCCAGAACAGTAGTAGAGCATCGTGTGTAGTCTTGGTATATATACCAGATGAAAGATATGGGGAACAGTGCGAGTGGATTTCGAGGAACTGATCTTTGGACCAACCTGTCCAGGCCATGCATTCCGAGTCATCAAGAGAAGAAAAGCTTATTGCAAACGCAGACTGGTTCTGTGAAAGGACGTGCGACACTTCTAGGAGGTCATTAATGATTTCGGACGATTTTGATGGTAACTGAGATTCCAAGGAACCTCTACCATCAATGACTACCTCTGTAGACGGATATAAGTCGTTACCAATAAGGTGAATGGAGCAGACGCGGGATGAGGTGGGACACCACAGATTGTGGAATAGATCAGGTGATGTCTTTGATTTTGTTCCATTTATTGCAAAGGTAACAAGACAGAGACAGCATTTTTTGTGTGAAGATGATCCATTCAAAAGATCATGAAGGGTCAGCAACGGCAGGATATGGGACGTGGAGTCGTCTTCTTCCTCTATTTCCTGGTTCTCCTCGGTATCAGGTCCAGGCTGATTTTTGTTCCGAAGATACTTCATGTAGCACTTCTGGCAAATGAGTGCTTGTTCCTTTGCTGCCATCAATCCTTGTTGCACCAGCGTATCTAGGAGCCATTTATATTGTGGACTATTTACATTGCGTGCACTTCTGTTCTTATTGCCACTACGTTTCTTGAAGTATAGTTGACAGCCTTCTCCAACACATTTACCCTCCATCTTGAAACAATAACGATTGGTTTATGAAGCGTCGATAAAGTAACAAAATAGCAAGCCACCGATGATTGCTGTAAACAGCTAATACTTAGTAGTGTGGAACAATTATGCGAAAATGTGTGATAATAACGAATTGATTGATTACTTAGAACAAAATAAAGTATTTCATATGGATACTCTATCTAATCGATGTGGCGTGGTCGGCAGGCACAAAGAAAGTGAAACAAGTCAGGGTCCCAACCCTGAGAGAGCCACAACGCTTTGGAGATGGGACAATAAAACAAGGAAAGTGAGACAAGAACAGCTAGCGTCGAGTCAATGATTCCGTAAACGTATAGACAAAGACAAGAAGATACGGATAAATGTTTAAGGTCACACGATCAGAAAATTCAGAAGAGGACAACTTGAGATAGAAAAGTATTCATGTATCAGGGTGTCCTCAGTGTAAATCTTTATATCGATACTGTTTATGTAGTCGTTAGATATGATAAAACTGTCATGAAAATATTCGCTCTGATATTCAATATAAAATTTTGTATATAATAAGCTATATAATAGGGTTTCAGACAAGGTTGTTACTCATTTCCCCTTTTCTTTCAATTTACAACCACATTCAGGCGGCGATATGAGAACGTTCCACCACATGGAATTAGCTGATCTTTGGTACACATATGAAACAAGTTAAGCTCTATCCATTTTGTGATGGAAATTTGCATTTTCATTCGAGAATTTTTTTTCTATGTTTTATGAATAAACACGATGTTTTGCAAACATTTATCAAAAAAAATTATACTATGTTGCTAATTACAATTTCGAGATAACCTTCTTTTATTTACGACCTTATGTCTTTAAAGCTCAAAATGACAACTTTATAAAAATATATTTTCACTGAAATTATGAAATCTGGGTGTCGGAAAGGTGTAAAATTATTCTTCGGAAAAGAAAAAAGCTCTAGTTGACCTAGATCAGAAATTATACGGGGGCAGGCTCCTATGGAGAATTAACATTACTGGAAACAGGCCCTTTGTTTGGATGTATATTTCAATTTTCAGAATCATTTCATTTCAAAAACATGTGGACGAAAATTATTGAAGATGGTCTTATGTTGAATAAACGATCGTGTTTCAGTGTATTTTAATAAAGATTGAATTCCTCACAGGATGTGAAGATGGCTGGATTGCAGGCCCAGACACATGTTATCAGTTCAACAGTCCAAAAAGGCCTGTCAAATCTGTGAAACAGGTGTTAACCAAGTGTGCCCAGGCAGGAGGTCATCTGGTAAACATTGAGACGGAAAAAGAAAACAATTTCCTGTCCAATACACTACAGCTGTTGTACCCAGGTAAGTACTCAGGTGGCCACTATTCCTGTCTCATGTCATTTGTTGTAGAATGGCCATTGTCTCCGAAATATTGAATAAATTGAGGGGTGGAGAGGGGGAGGGGGTCTGACCTTTTTGATCAGTTGTACATCAGATTATATAGATCCTAAGTTTTGTAAATGATGAAGGGGGGGGGGGGGTCAGCTAGTAGTAAGATGCAGGCAGGAAATTATTGATAAAGACTTATGGGGCTGGTACCCAGTCTACATTCAACTATGTTGCTCAAGTATATACTGATACTATGTCAAAAAGAGTTATTCTGGTAGTTATTCTAGTTCCTCGGTCAGTATTGTTTCCATCACTATTTGCTAACTCTAAACTTTAACTAGGTAAGTAATTTTGTATTTAAAAACCAGACTAACATTCGAAGGGGATAACAAATCTGCACCTACAATCATGTAAAAGTTGAAACGTCTTTTATACTTTCCACTTCCTGTTAAGGTAAAGTGTACTTAGAAAACAGTCCTTACATTGTACACGGTACTCATAATACAATTTCAGTTAAATAATTACCATGTTATTGCTTTAGATTCAGACGTGTGGCTAACTGGAGGGAAGATACACAGGGGCAAATGGTATTGGGAAAAACACATCAAAAGAACACCAAAAGGACAGAAAAATCCAAAAGTACCAAAGAAACCTAAAAAGCCAAAGAAACAAAATAAACCAGGAAAAAGAGGAAACAGAAACTCCAGGGGACCGCAGCCAACTAACACACCCAGACCAGGCAGACGGCCTCGGCCCCGACCGGGACCGAAAAGACGACCATCATTGAAACCTAACAGAAGATCGAAGAGAGCTCCCAAAAAGAAGAAGAAGAAAATTTATTTAAAAATGGAGAGGAGTCAGATGGAAATTAAAAAATGGTTTCCAGGTAATAGAAGTAATATTTTACACTGGTTACTGTAACATACATACTCTGATGATCATACTTACCTCATTGTTGTCAAAGCTCACATGCTGCTGACGTTTCAGTTTATGTAAGGAGCTAATCTATCATATTCAATTAGGTATTTTTATACAGTATGAGTTTTTGTTTTTTTTTAATAGAGGCGATACAAGGTGTTACATGGTTAAAACTTTTACTGGATTACATTACAGGCTGGGTGCCCACACTGGAGGGAAAGGAACCCTCTCGCGGTAAGAAGGAGTACTGTATGGTGTTAAACAACCTGTTTGGACGTCCTGATGGCCGAGTTAAACAGCTTCTGGATTATTACTACTGGGACAGTGTACAGTGTAAAAGGAGGACTGGATTTAATTACATCTGCGAGAAACCGAAAAATGTTGTTGCTTCCCTCCGCAATGCCAATATAGGTATGTATTATGATAATAATAATCAGAAATGATTGTTAATACTCCTAAGGATTATTCCAATAAATCGTTAATAAGCCTGATAACAGATTACTAAATATTAGTAGTATTACAACCTTCGTATTTGATTAATGAAAACAGATTCTATATTGCGTGTCTTCTTCAAGCAAAGCAGGATTGACAGGTCCCCATATACAGTTCTAATGTAATAAAAATGTTGATGTTGAATTTGTTAGACTGTTATGATGAAAATGGAGCAAGCTACCGTGGCACCATGGATATGACAATCAAAGGAACTCGTTGTCTGAACTGGACTGATTCTCCTCACATCAACCCGGAGACTCATTCTGATAAGGTTAGAACAGATTACTGAATATCACTGTTAAAGTCCGATAATTTATTCTTGATGATAAAAATATGAAAGGTAAACGATTTCCCATCATTTGTCTATGATAGATTGGTACATCGACAAGAATGAGGATGAAGGCTAGGAGGGCATTGTGTAGAGTATCTAGAATTGTGATCGAACTCCACTGTGGCTAAATCGGGACATTTTAAAGATAGATATCAATATTTTTATATCACACTTTCGTTATAAAAGATGGTATTTCTTTCATTTCTCATAAATATATATTTTCCTCTTTTCATTTCTATTAAACTTGTTGTTATGAGCGCGTGGTTCTATAATTACATGACTGTAATAGATGTATATAATTTAGCTGCCTGGAGCCAGAACATCCCCGTACAATTGCCAGAAACTGTAGATATGAATTCGAATCTTTCTTTTGCAGAAATTAATCTGAAAAAATAACAATGAAAATAATACCGAAGCATTAATAGAATCATAATCCGAACTCAAAATCGATTAAACCAGGGGCAAAATATGAACAAAGGAAAGATTTACATGGAGACCCTTGTAAAAGTCCAGGCAGCTTAATTATATTCATCCAGGTGTTCCGGAAGAGTAAGCGTCTTCTGCTTCATCGACGACACCCGCCATGTAAATCTTGGTCACATCCAGGAAACATCAAGTTCTCAAAATGAAAACCGAGTATCTTCGTCAATCACAGCATGTAAACACGCTAATGAGCATACTCAAAAACGTCCATCTTCATATCACACAAAGATACAGAATATTTCTCAATGAGACCAGTATGGCGACAATAAAACTTGCGTGTAGTTCCGATAAACCTGCATCTGTCGAATCCTTTGTGCTGTTAGTTTGTTTGTCAGCAGTCGACATCGCTCACAAAAATCACTATATTAGAGCAAGCCCTAGAATATTGAATCAACTGCGACATATAGGATGAATCGAAAAATGAATCAAAAACCAGATTAAGACCATATTTGTTGTATGCTCTGTTCCGTAAACAACATTATTTTGACGTAGCATTGTAGTGACGGAACAAAACAAAGCGCAGGCCAAGGCATGGGATAACTAGTTTGATTAACAGTTTTTGAGAATGAAAGTGCAATGTGGCGGACTTGGAATTTGAACCTTGGATTCGGTCAATATCCTAGCTCACATTACAGTCACATCAAAAACGATATTTCAGAGACACACGTTATGTATGAAGTACTGAAAATAAGATACTCTTGTCTTTTGCCCTGCAGTTGGGCAAAAATCTTTAGCAGGGAGGAGAGCCAAAAGATAAACAGAAATGATGATGAGCCATCGTTTAGATAAACAGAAATGATGATGAGCCATCGTTTAGATTCCAGCATTGGTCTAGACAAATACGGAGAAATTCTATTCAATTCCATTCCTCTTTCTCTTTACAAGAATGCTATGAATGACTAAATGTATTTGTGTATTTGAATATTAGTTAATCTACAAAATTTAAAATTTTCATTAACTGTCATAGGGACTTGGTGATCATAACTTTTGCCGTAACCCTGACAACGAGGCCCAACCCTGGTGCTGGATAGACTTTGCTACTATAAAGTTTGGGTATTGTCCTCTAATGTCCTGTACTGACCTGGAACATACCCCAGATGCCCAAGGTATTTATTTTACAAAACTTTTTATTGTAAAGGTGTATAGTATAAAGTTATAAAGATAGGAACGTCATTAAAACATTAAAATGTGAGGTTACGAAAAACTTGTCAAATAATTTGAATTTAATCGTTTTATTTATGTATTAAACTATTGTAAAGTTACTTTTGCAGTTTTGTAGAATCATGTTTAATAATAAATAAACTCATTTTATTTATAAAAAGAAAATAACGGAGAACTACAAAGGGACATTTTGGTTTCCAAAACGTAATAAATTGAATACTTGTTTTCCAGAGTGTTATGAAGGGAATGGTGAAAACTATCGTGGGACAGTATCCAGGACCATCAAAGGGTCTGGGTGCCAGCGTTGGACCCAGTCTGTCCACATAAACCCAACCACCCACCCTGACCTGGTGAGCTCTTGTCACTATCATCCCGGTAACTGTATACAGGTGTTACACAATCACTGTCCTCCCGGTAACTGTATACAGGTGTTAGACAATCACTGTCCTCCTGGTAGCTGTATACAGGTGTTAGACAATCACTGTCCTCCTGGTAGCTGTATACAGGTGTTAGACAATCACTGTCCTCCCGGTAACTGTATACAGGTGTTAGACAATCACTGTTCCCTGGTAACTGTATACAGGTGTTAGACAATCACTGTCCTGACTGTACCTGTATACATGTGTTAGACAATGACTGTCCTCCCGGTAACTGTATACAGGTGTTAGACAATCACTGTCCTCCCGGTAACTGTATACAGGTGTTAGACAATCACTGTTCCCTGGTAGCTGTATACAGGTGTTAGACAATCACTGTCCTGACTGTACCTGTATACATGTGTTAGACAATAACTGTCCTCCCGGTAACTGTATACAGGTGTTAGACAATCACTGTCCTCCCGGTAACTGTATACAGGTGTTAAACAATCACTGTCCTCCCGGTAATTGTATACAGGTGTTAGACAATCACTGTCCTCCCTGTACCTGTATACAGGTGTTAGACAATAACTGTCCTCCCGGTAACTGTATACAGGTGTTAGACAATAACTGTCCTCTTGTATCTGTATACAGGTGTTACACAATAACTGTCCTCCCGGTAACTGTATACAGGTGTTAGACAATAACTGTCCTCTTTTACCTGTATACAGGTGTTCGACAATCAGTATCCTCCCGGTAACTGTATACAGGTGTTAGACAATCACTGTCCTCCCGGTAACTGTATACAGGTGTTAGACAATAACTGTCCTTTTGTACCTGTATACAGGTGTTACACAATAACTGTCCTCCCGGTAACTGTATACAGGTGTTAGACAATAACTGTCCTCTTGTAACTGTATACAGGTGTTAGACAATAACTGTCCTCCCGGTAACTGTATACAGGTGTTAGACAATAACTGTCCTCTTGTACCTGTATACAGGTGTTAGACAATAACTGTCCTCCCGGTAACTGTATACAGGTGTTATACAATCACTGTCCTCCCGGTAACTGTATACAGGTGTTAGACAATCACTGTCCTCCTGTACCTGTATACAGGTGTTAGACAATCACTGTCCTCCCGGTAACTGTATACAGGTGTTAGACAATCACTGTCCTCTCGTTCCGGTATACAGGTGTTCGACAATCAGTATCCTCCTTGTACCTGTATACAGGTGTTAGACAATCACTGTCCTCTTGTACCTGTATACAGGTGTTACACAATCACTGTCCTCCCGGTAACTATATACAGGTGTTAGACAATAACTGTCCTCCCGGTAACTGTATACAGGTGTTACACAATAACTGTCCTCCCGGTAACTGTATACAGGTGTTAGACAATAACTGTCCTCTTGTACCTGTATACAGGTGTTAGACAATAACTGTCCTCCCTGTACCTGTATACAGGTGTTAGACAATAACTGTCCTCCCGGTAACTGTATACAGGTGTTAGACAATCACTGTCCTCTTGTACCTGTATACAGGTGTTACACAATCACTGTCCTCCCGGTAACTGTATACAGGTGTTAGACAATCACTGTCCTCCCGGTAACTGTATACAGGTGTTAGACAATCACTGTCCTCCCTGTAACTGTATACAGGTGTTAGACAATCACTGTCCTCCCGGTAACTGTATACAGGTGTTAGACAATCACTGTCCTCCCGGTAACTGTATACAGGTGTTAGCCAATCACTGTCCTCCCGGTAACTGTATACAGGTGTTAGACAATCACTGTCCTCTCGGTAACTGTATACAGGTGTTACACAATAACTGTCCTCCCGGTAACTGTATACAGGTGTTAGACAATCACTGCCCCCCCCCCCTGTTACTGTATACAGGTGTTAGACAATAACTGCCCCCCCCCCTGTAACTGTATACAGGTGTTAGACAATAACTGTCCTCCTGGTAACTGTATACAGGTGTGATACAATCACTGGCTTTTCGGTAACTGTATTCAGGGTTTAGACAATCACTGTCCTCCCGGTAACTGTATACAGGTGTTAGACAATCACTGTCCTCCTGGTAACTGTAAACAGGTGTTAGACAATAACTGTCCTCCCGGTAACTGTATACAGGTGTTACACAAACACTGTTCTCCCTGTACCTGTATACAGGTGTTAGACAATAACTGTCCTCCCGGTAACTGTATACAGGTGTTAGACAATCACTGTCTTCACTGTAACTCTATACAGGTTTTAGACAATTACTGTCCACCCGGTAACTGTATACAGGTGTTAGACAATCACTGTCCTACCGGTACCTGTATGCAGGTGTTTGACAACCGCTGTCCTCTTGTTCCTGTTTACAGGTGTTAGACAATCACTGTCCTCCCGGTAACTGTATACAGGTGTTAGACAATCACTGTCCTCCCGGTAATTGTATACAGGTGTCAGACAAACACTACCCCCCTGTACAGGCGTTGTCTAATCACTATCCACAATCTCTATTCTCTGACCCTTCCGCTTCTAAATCAGTTTAGAAATTTTGAATTCCCACCTTTTGGCCCCTAGCATCACTGGAGTCCTAGGAGGACTAAACAGCTGTATGGTGCAGTTTAATTCATTTTTCGGCATGCTGTATCTATTACTAAATTTAAAAGGTGCTTCACATGTGTGTGTTACGTCATCTCTCTGGATACGTCTGTAAAGTTATAAGAGTATACTTATACATCGACCTTCGTTGTCTAGGGTCTTGGTGACCACAATATGTGTCGTAACCCTGACAAGTCCGCCAAGCCCTGGTGCTGGACCAATGTGAACACGAGAGAGTTTGGATACTGCCCAGTCCCACTTTGTGCTGATGTCCAGACTGAACAGGTCAACTCTACTAATGAACAACCAGGTATCAACCATCCATAAGTCTGATAAGAAGATTTTGCCATACAAATATTTTTTTTCATTACAATTGTTATGATTTTACTTTCTGTATTACTGCATATGATTTACACCTGATAATCGAGTATAAGGACCACGTTTTCAAATTTACAGTGCCGGAGTGTCCGGAAGGGAATTTCTTTTGTTATAATGAAAGCAAGGCCAGGTAAGTAAAACTTAACACCTTGTTAGATTTTCTGTTTGATGTTTATTCTGAAAGCACGTACAAAAATGACATTTTTTCTGTTTTATACAAAACACTACCAGAAGACATCATGATCATATAAACATTCTTAGTATTTAGAGTTTTGATACCCTCCCCCCCCCCCCCCCCCCCCCACCTGAAATAGTGTGAGACCATCATAAGATCAAAAGCATTTTAATGATGACAGGATATTCTAAATATAACTGTCACGGACAATAAATACTGCATATGTATATGGTTACTTACAGGTGTATTCTAGATACGTTTCAGTGTGATGGGGAGAACGACTGCACAGGCGGTGAGGATGAAGAAAACTGTGGTAAGTCTCATCTTCGTCCATTAAAAAACGAAATCGCAGAATACCGAAATGTCAACGAAACCATAATTGGAACTCAACATAAATTAAACTGGTGACAAAATATTAACAAAGAGAAAGTCCACACAGTGACCTTTGAAAAATACAATAAATAAGACCAAGTGTTCCAGGAGAGTAAGCGTTTTCTGCTTCAGCGACCAAACCCGTCATGTAAAGTTAAGTAAATGCCACGTCCTCAAAGTGAGAATAGAGGCAATCATAAATCTTAATCACAGCCTTCATCAAACCGCATCACTCAAATCTTAATCACAGCCTTCATCAAACCGCATCACTCGAATCTTAATCACAGCCTTCATCAAACCGCATCACTCAAATCTTAATCACAGCCTTCATCAAACCGCATCACTCAAATCTTAATCACAGCCTTCATCAAACCGCATCACTCAAATCTTAATCACAGCCTTCATCAAACCGCATCACTCAAATCCCTGTGTCGTAGGTTTGTTTGTCAGCGGCGGGCCTTCATCAAACCGCGTCACTCGAATCCCTGTGTCGTAGGTTTGTTTGTCAGCGGCGGCCCATATCTGTCACGAAAATTTGTATTTTGATAGCAAGCCCTAGAATAACGGATTGCCTGCGACATGGAAATGACTTAGGTTGGAGAATTAGAGATGCTTCTATTGAAAATGGGAAAGGTTACGATCAGAAAATCGAAATTGTCACGTTTATCGTGTTGCTTAGTAGTAAGCTGTCCATGTTTGTTATAGTTTAAGTAAAGATCCAGGTAATCAGCTAATGTAGAGAACTTTGAGGGTGTAAACAGATAAATGGCCTCTACGTTAATACAACTTGATGAAAATATTTCATCTCAGTTCAGTGCAGAACACTAGATGTTTGAACATTTATTATACTAGAGACAAAATATGAACTTAGGAAAGCTGTATGTACCAACATTACAACTTGACAAACGAATGAGCATATTCAAAAATGTTGATCATTCAAAAACGTTGTTCATTCAAAAACGTTAATCTTCATACCATATAAAGATACAGAATATTTCTTAATGAGTTTAAGACTTATATATCTCTAAAAATGTTGTATCATTCCATATAAGAATTGATATATCATTAAAGATATGTATTTTTACATATGAGAAAGAAACCCAAAATACAATAGCCTTGAATGGGGTATATACCAACATTTCAACATGACAAACGAATGAGCATATTCAAAAACGTTGATCTTCATACCATACAAAGATACAGAATATTTCTCAATGATTTCAAGCCTTATATATCTCTAAAAATATTGTATCATTCCATATACGAATTGATATATCATTTAAGATATGTATTATTACATAATTATGAGAAAGAAACCCAAAATACAATAGTCTTGCGTGGGGTATCTACAACCACTACAACATGACAAACGAATGAGCATATTCAAAAACGTTGATCTTCATACCATACAAAGATACAGAATATTTCTCAATGGGATAAAGAATTATATATCTCTAAAAATAGTGTATCATTCCATATAAGAATTGATATATACCTAAATATATGTATTATTACATATGAAATAGCCTTGCGTAAATTATATTTGTGTTTGATGTGTTCTACTTTGCACAGCATACAAGGTTCCTCAGTTTGAAAAGTATGAAGATGCTATTTTGAATGGTACAAGATTGGAGAATTACTTGCATATCCCTATAGAAAAGGTAAAATGTATTCATCTCTATATTAATTTTGTCTATATATAATACAGTTTATGAAATTATACAAGAAAACAAGTGTTATTAATACATGTTTAGCTACATTTTACCTAATAAATCAAAATTACAAAGGTTTTCTTGAAAAAGATGAAATCTGGACTTATTGGTTGAGATAATAAAGCATAATGGTGAACATTGTTGTAAAAACTGCGGATGATACTTGAGAATGAAGTACATGGCGGTTATTTGTTGGCAGTGTGCCCAGAAGTGCCTGGAGACGAGAGAGTTTGTCTGTCGTTCCTTCAGCTATAACAGAGGGATGCGGTCATGCTTTCTCACTGACGTCAACACACACGTCGCAATCGACACGGACTTGGAGCCATCGACTGACTACGACTATTATGAATTATCATCACAAACTGGTAACATGTTACTGATACGTAAACTTATTTATGATATATATGTGTATATTTTGCATTTGCTCTACGTCCTTCCATTGTATTGCATTGAGAAAGGCAAATGTTATTATGAGACTATAACAACAATTGCTATTGTAACGTTATCAATATATATTGAGACGTCATCGATTTCATTGGTGACACTATTTAATTTGCAGTTCAAAAATTTTCGTAGTATGTAAACAAAGCATAGTTACTCTATCAAAATGTAAATATCAGTAATGCATATATAATCAGCTATTGTTTTGGTCCTGTAACACAAATTGCTATTGCTGACAAACTTTCAAAAAGCCCTACCTGGTCATAAATTTCTTGTCAATAGCAATACATACCTAAGGACCATTATAACTTTGATAAAAACACTCATTTATTCATTGAAACAAAGCTACCCATATGGAAATCACATTACCTTCTACTGAATCGAAATTGGCGCACTGCAGACCTTGTAAAGCCATTTCAACATAAACAACTCTTAACTTAAAATCTGCTATGGACATGTTTAGCCGGTAAAGATAGTTGCAATATTTTGATTTACGTTTTCTTAGAAAGAAAAAGATTTTTTTTCTGATCATGCTAAACATGGTAGAAATAATATTATTGTTTATTAGTCACATTTTGCATTTTTAATGAATAATTATGGCCTTGGTATTATAGGTTTAGCAAGAGAGATGATCAATGCCAGATGATAAAGTTAAATTGATACATATAAATGATTAAAACCCGTAAAGCCGGTGGTGTTTCCGTGGGTCTTTACAAAAGCATTGTTACAGTAAACCAATGAGAACACAGATCGGTGATTTGACATGTTTTATAAACACCTGTGCAACAAATAACGGGTTAGAATGTTTCAGTATGGGATTTGATTTTAAACAGAATGTTTTGCACATGTAATTCTATTTTTAGCGGATTGTTACAGCATGTTTCTGTGTAATAACTCACGTTGTATCGACGATGAACTACGATGTAACAGTGAAGACGATTGCGGAGACTTCAGTGACGAAAACAATGGGAACTGTCAACGTAAGTTATACGTATAATTTCTTTATTTAATCATGTATTGTATACCGCACGTCTTTTTCCGTACATTGAATTAATGCAATAGAACCATACGCACAATAAAAATGAAAATGAGTTACTCAGGAACCAACATTGTGACGTTACATATAAATGGCGTCGCGTTATTGTACATTGCGTCAAGCTTTTGTCTTAATGGTTTAAAATGAGTCTGAGATTCATTGCAAATACATTATTAAGAACGGCTTCTCAAGTTATATTTTAGATAGGATCGAAAACTTTTTCTCTCGTATATATTTTCATTCAATCACGTTATAAATATATACATGTGTTATGTCCTTTTATACAAACATATATCCAAATCCAATACTATGCTTTCTACTTTTATAGAAGGTAAAATAAACCAGTAGTTGTATATATAATAAATTAATGCATCACTTTAATTAAGTCCCACAAACAATTTTTTTTTGGGGGGGGGGGGGGACTTCTTCCTTCTTCTTCTTCCGCCGTATTGGTTTCCGTGAATGACCTCAGGAACTACTGGACGGATTTCAATGAAACTTCACATATGTATTTCTAAAAGACTTCCGGTGAAGAATTGATATGTCTCATGACATCATTCAAAATAGCTGCTATTTTCTAGGACGCTACTGATTGGTCGAAAAACCTCTATTCTCCGATTTTGATTAAAATTGGTATATTCATGTAGGTGGTTTCTGATATCAGAAACGCAATGGTGCAGTTCATTTTTGGATTAAACAAAATGGCCGCCAACTGGGGGCTTCTGATTAGTCGAAATTTAGATATTGTCCGATTTCGTTCAAATTTCGTATGTGGGTGTTATGACACTACAAACAACAACGTAACTTCGATTTTGCGATTCAACAAAATTGCCGCAATTTCCGGGCTTCTGATTGCTCGAAATTTAAATATCATCCTATTTCAATTAATTTTGTTTTGTACTTGTATTTCAGCACTGCGAACCGAACTGCGGGGGTTTGGGGGACTTCTGTAATGGTCCCCCATTACAATTAGTACTTGTTTAATATTAAAGTTATTAGGATTGAAACCTTGTGCCCATGTAATTTTATATGAACTCGCTTAATTAATTCAGTATTTCACGTGCTTATGAACGACAAAAATCTTTTTATATATTATATTAATATTTTGAGTCTAAAAAGTGATACCATAATGGCTCCATCATTCTTTAACACTGGATTACTGGTGGGGTTTGTATTGCAACTGTTCCATTTCGAAAATTTCTGTTTCGTCATATCTCAGAGACTACGCCCGACACTGGGACCGGTGGGGGTGGGACAGAGCAGCCGCTGGAGGTGAGGATGGTAGACGGTGACAATGAACACTCGGGCCGGGTGGAGATCCGCTACAGGGGAGAGTGGGGTGTTATCTGTGATGATAAATGGGACATCAACGATGCTAGGGTTATCTGCCGGATGCTGGGTTACAAGTAAGCTATAGATATTTAACCCACTTTTGATTTGCGTTTGACTTATTTACGGCGACACAAAATATTCAAGAAATACATACTAATTTAAGTTAAAAGTGACATGTATTTTATTGAGATTATTAATTTGTATCATTGGTAGCTGGTCAACACAATCACAACTATTGTAACTTATATACTAGTGTGATGTTACCCTCCAACTTTACCTCGCACAGCTGAAGAAAGTACAGTTTACGATCACCTTTAAAAAGTTAACTTACGGCCATTTAAAGATGCTAAAGATGTTCCATGTCACATTCAATTCAAGATACTTCATTTCATTGAGATTCGGTATGATTTGGTTTGATTTTATTTAACGCCCTATTAACAGCATAGGTCTATAAATATGTGTTGCACATCCTAAAGATAATCTTTTAAAATACTCTAAACCTCTGATAATTCAAGGTGGTGTTGGTGGTGTTTTAATGACATACCTAGAAATCGTCATAAATTGGACAATGCCTTATACAAATTAAAATGATTATTTTGGATTTTTTTGGAGTGATATCTGTGCTGTTTTAAAATATAGTATACATCTGATCTTTTTATTACCCAGTGATGCTAATCGAGCCACCCATCTGTCAGAGTTCGGGTCAGGCAATGGGAATTTCCTATTAGACGATGTTGGTTGTGTTGGGAGTGAAACAACAATTGCAGACTGCTCTAAGCCCCGATGGAAAGAACACAACTGTAAAAAATATGAAGTAGCAGGAGTAGAGTGCAACTCGGGAAAAGGCATTGGTAGGTCAACTCACAATAAAGGGCATTGTTAAATACATAGTTCACCAGAGACATTGGTAAGTACATAGTACATCAGAGGCATTGGTAAGTGCATAATACATTAGAGTACTTATTATATAATTGTATTGTATAAGAATTGTATATTTATGTACTGTTAAGCGCTTTAGAGTGGCTTATGTTAGCTAGATAGGGCGCTTTATCAAATGTTGTATATTAATATCATTATTAGAGAGATGACACGTTATTTGCTATTGATAAGTAAAACAATTAACGAGGAACATTAATTGAGTAACATACCTTAGGGCAATAAACTAAATATTAAACAACATCCAGAACAATAATAAGTAAGCAACACACAACGGAACGTTACTCATACTAGGGCACCAGTTACTATACAACATACGAAAGCAATTTTATATAGTGACACCATACAAAAAACATATACAGTGGAAGGAATCGCTAAAAAGAAAAAAGGCAAAAGGGAAAGATAAAAAATAAACTCATTCAGAGGGAATGAACGAACCTACACATCAGACACGAGGTGAAATCGGTAAACACAAGATGGACCGGTAAACACAAGATGGATAGGTAAACACAAGAGGGATCGGTAAACACAAGAGAAAATCGGTAAACACAAGATGAACGGTAAACACAAGAGTTATCGGTAAACACAAGAGAAAATCGGTAAACACAAGATGAACGGTAAACACAAGAGTGATCGGTAAACAGAAAAGGAATCGGTAAACACAAGAGGGATCGGTAAACACAAGAGGGATTGGTAAACACAAGAGAGATTGGTAAACACAAGAATGATCGGTAAACACAAGAGGGATTGGTAAACACAAGAGAGATTGGTAAACACAAGAGGGATTGGTAAACACAAGAGGGATTGGTAAACACAAGAGAGATTGGTAAACACAAGAGGGATTGGTAAACACAAGAATGATCGGTAAACACAAGAGGGGTCGGTAAACACATGAGGGATCGGTAAACAAAACAGGGATTGGTAAACACAAGAGGGATTGGTAAACATAAGAGGGATCGGTAAACACAAGGGGATCAGTAAACACAAGAGAGATCAGTAAACACAAGAGGGGTCGGTAAACACAAGAGGGATTGGTAAACACAAGAGGGTTCGGTAAACACAAGAGGGATCAGTAAACCAAAGAGGGGTCGGTAAACACAAGAGGGATTGGTAAACACAAGAGGGATTGGTAAACACAAGAGTGATCGGTAAACAAAAGAGGGATCGGTAAACACAAGAGGGATTGGTAAACACAAGAGGGATCGGTAAACCAAAGAGGGGTCGGTAAACCAAAGAGGGGTCGGTAAACACAAGAGTGATCGGTAAACATTCTACATACGGTTTACTAGAGAAAACTGGTAGGAATAAAACTCACCGACGTCTGTTCTATACCTTAGTTTGTGTGAGCGGAGAATTCAGCTGTACCAAGTCAGAGAAGTGTATAACAGCCTCCCTGGTGTGTAATGGGGAAGATGACTGTGGGGATCAGACTGATGAACAGGATTGTGGTAAGTTTTGATTGACTGAATTATGTATTGGTAGTCTGTGGTAAGTTTTGGTAATTGTGGTATGTTTTGGTTGACTATAGTATGTATTGATAGACTGTGGTAAGTTTTAGTTATTGGGGTAAGTTTTGGTTGAATGTAGTATGTATTGGTAGACGTTGGTACGTTTTGGTCATTATGGTGAGTTTTGGTTATTGTGGTAACCTTTTGAAGACTGTGGTAGGCTTTGTTTGACTGTTGTATGATTGTTAGACTGTGGTAAACGTTGTTAGCATGGTACATAATATACACATTTTCGTAGTAAACTACATGTATTTGAAACTATACAGAAATAGTTTAATTTTACTTCCAAATTCATAAATTAATTGGGTTTTACGCACCTGACCCTTCTGCTTCTACATCAGGTTAAAAATTTTGGATTCCCACCTTTTGGCCACAAGCATCACTGAAGAGTCCTAGGAAGACGAAACAGCTATATGGTGCAGTTTAATTTTTTCGTCATACTGTGTCTATTACTAAAATTAAAAGATGCAGCACATATGTGTCTGTTATTTACTTGTAGATGACACCATAGTGGTGTGTATCGGTAGATAAGGACTTATTGATAAACGGGGGTATATACGCTACACTGTGACAAGTTTTGGTAGACTTGTATATGTTGGTAGATGAAAAAGAACTTTTTTCAAGATTTTCCAGATATATGATCCAAATACATTTATAAGGATAATTTCCAATATTCGTACATTCAGTTCCACAAGTAGCGTTAGTAGGAGGCACTTCGGAGAGAAATGGACGTGTTGAGGTGACCTTAAACGGAGTGGCAGGCTCAATATGTGATGATCTCTGGGATGACAGCGACGCTACTGTGGTCTGTAGAATGCTGGGATTTCAGTAAGATATCTTTGTTTTCTCTTTCGAATTTATTTCTTAGCATGAAATTTATAATAGATTAGTTAGGCCCTTGCCTTGCGTCACTGACGAGTCCTAGAAGGACGAAACAGCTGTTCAGTGCAGTTTATTATAATGTTTGGCTCGACTGTATCTTACTAAATTATAATAGATTATAAAGGTTTTATTACCGTGTTTTTTCCCTACAGTTCGTAGAGATAGTGGGTTTGCCACGTTTGAATTATTGGCAAAGTTCAAAATTCTCACATTGTACATTATTCATTTTTAATTATTCAATATTTGAAAATTACGAAATTTGATAAATCAAAGGGCTATTGCACCTACCTATCTGGATTTCTTTCGGACAAATTGGTTTCCTCGGTCGCCTCTAAGGCTTAATTTTTTAGTCATTGCTAAACATCACTGACGGGTGTACAATGTACAATCCTTACACAATTTAAAGTAACACGAATATTTACTTATTAAAAAAACATCAAAGGTCACTAGAATTTAACAATAGGTGTCAACCCCAGAAATCGTTATTGGGTTTTTTTCTTTCCAAATAATAAACAATTAATAAAGGGCTCGATTTGTAAAAAAGCAAGTTGAGCAAGTAACTAGATTTGACTATATTATTGTATAAGAGATGTTGCAGAATTGAAACTTGGAAAGTAGAGGAGGTGGTATCTTATAAAGAAAAGAAAAATAAAATGTACATATGATCAAATCTCTCTGAAAATGATAATTTTGGAGCATAGTGTAAACTTGTATTTGTTATATGTAAATATGATTTCTAAACACATTTGTCAGGTTTGGTGGCCTGGCTAAAAAGGAAACTTACGGCGCAGGGAAGGGTGTTATTTGGATGGACGATGTGGAGTGTACAGGGGAGGAGGAGTCGCTTGCTGATTGTAGACGGAAAGCCTGGGGGACACACAACTGTAACCATGACGAGGACGCAGGCGTGTTATGTCTCCAACAGGCTCCAACAACCACTACACCTGAAATAGGTAGTACATATTGTACTGAACAGTTATCTAACTAGTTAACACATTTTAAGTAACAATAATCACTACACCTGTATTAGGTCAATATATCGTACGGGTACATATACATAATGTGTATATAACTTGGGTGTGACCTGTATTTACGTCGTGGGTGTCGTCGATGAAGCAGATGGCACTTACTCTTCAGTTTCAATATCGGTTTACCTGGTCTTATTCTCTTGTACTTTTTAAATGGCCAGCTTGTAAATCTTTCCTTTGCTTATATTTTGCCCCTAATCGATTTTGATTTAGTTTAAACCATATTTACTCATGACAAGTGATATATACAAATTACAAAATGTATTACGATTCTGATGATTAGGAAACAAGTACTATGGTACTTATACAGAGTCCTTCTCATCTAACATAACAAGTACTATTGTACTTATACATAGTCCTTCTCATCTTACATAACAAGCTTAATTAAAACTACACATATAACTTTGCAGTGATGGTTTCAATATGTACACAAGTAACTGTTTTAAAAGAAAGAGAGAACATGTTAAAAGGTAGTGAGAGTCACTGATATAGTTTTACCCGGTTGGATGGGTTCTTTTATAAACGTGATATTTGAATGTAGTTGGATTCTAATTGCTTGTAAATCTTCTTGTTGATATAATTGTGTGTAGCATTGAAAATGTTTATGGTTTGGTCATACGTTAAAGATACATCACCATATAGTAATAAATCAACACTTCATTGGAAAGCCAAAGGGTCAAATACCTTTTGACGTGAATCATTATGATTTATACAAAACAATAGAAAATTTGAATTGTCTTAAACAAAATTTCCACATTAACATAGGGAATTATCTACAAGATTTCTTTCAAAAAGATGGCATTTTAGAGAACTGCATGCGAGAAGTTATCTAGTATGATATATTTGCCATTGGCGCGAACCTACATAATAATATTCAGGGGGATGTCCTGGAGATAGGTTTTGAAGTTAGGTAATGAAGGATTAAAGCGGACCGCCTCAGACATATTTTTCCAAAGAGAAATAGCTGAAGGTAAACAAAACTTACGATATATTTCAGTGGTGCATTTAATACCTGATAGATCATTTCTATGTCTGATAATATAGTTATGTATTTCAGCCATGCTAGGAGGTACAAGTTCTTAAAGATATTCAGGAGTGAAACGATGAAACATTTAAAAAAAAAAAGAAAAGATAAATCGCATATTTCGTAAAATTTTTAGTTTAGCTGTCACCTTATTGATGCTGTCGTCCACATGCTTAGACCAACTACATTCCTTAAACAGCGTAACACCTAAATGTTTATGACAATCGACATCTGCTATGGGGACGTTTATTAAGAAATGTGTCAGGGTGATTTGGAGAAACTTTTTTCTTTGATATAACCATGCTATTATTTTTCTGTGGATTAAAATCAACTATCCAAGATTTAGCCCAGATCAAAATCTTATGTAAGTCATTATTAAGACGTTCAGCTGCCAAGGAGGGCGTGTCAACTATAATATAAATCGAAGTGTCGTCTGCAAAAAGCTTAATTACAGAGTCAATATCATAACAATATTATTCATATATATTAAGAACATTAGAGAACCTAATATCGAACCTTGGGGAACACCAGCTTGGATATCTGCCAATTATGATTCCTCCCCGTTAATTATTACTCTCTGTTTTCTGTTTGATAAATCATTTTTGAACCACTGAATCACTTTACTGCCAAAGAAATATTACTAAGTTGATATATAAGGCCTTTGTGCCATACACGGTCAAATGCCTTACTTATATCACAAAACACAGCCGAGTCAACAGCCCTCCCCAGATCATTTGTGATAGCCAATAATTGAATTACTGTGGAATCACCTGGACGAAATCCAGACTGGCATATTCTGATTAAATTGAAATCGTGTAAAACTTATGAACATACTTAAAAATACATCTCTCCATTACTTATCCAATAATACTTAATAGAGAAATAGGGCGATAGTTTTTCACATCGTGTTCTTTTGAATCTTTTTGTGTACAGGAATAACGTTCGCTATTTTCCAAGAGTCTGGAAATATGATCGTTTGAATAGATAAGTTAAAAAGAGTGCTTAACGGCAAAGATGATTCATTTGCACCCTCTTTTATTAAGCGCGGATTCATCAGATTTGGACCAGTAGCTCTCGAGGTGTCAACGGATAATAAGGCATGACAAACATCCTGTTTTGTTTAATGATATTTTCTAATTTATGAACTGGAGTTTTATTTGCGGGGAGATGAGAGTGTGTGACGTCAACTATAGACTGGGAAGAAAGTAATCATTAAACAGATTGGCTTTTTCATTTGCTGTTTCGTACTGGGATCCAGCATATTCTAGAGTTGGAATTGAATTTTTTTTTTTTTTTTTTTTTTATTTGTTTATTTTCAAAGTTTTTTTCACATTACAATAGTATACATATTACAATTATACACAATATATTCCACTTTCACACACTTTTATAACACTCCATTCACTCTTTTTGTAAGTGGCATTTTATCTATTGTAATGCTATATAGAAAGGATAGAAAAATCAGATCTAGAGTAGAAGAAAAAAAAAGAATGAGAAGCAGAAAGAAAGAAAGAAGGAAGGAAGGAAAGAAAGAAAGAAAACGAAAGAAAAGCAGGTAAAGGTATGAGAGGAGGAAAGCAAAAATAAAAGTATGGAAAATAAAATGTCAGATATAAAAAGTTCAAATTTGGTATTAAATATGTAGATGTCAGTAGGTAATTAATCAAGATGTTTAATTTCGCAATTTTTTTTTTTTTTTTCTCTGAAGAACAAATATTGTTATTAGGATAAGATTATGATCGGCAAATCACAGGTTTAGGGAATATCAATAAGTTTTTTCCATTTTTTCCACTCGTTCTGAAAATTCAAGAGATATTTTTCATCTTTACTATTTGCAATATATTTTTGAGTGATGTACTGCTCTTTAATTGAATTTATAATCCCATGTACAGATAAAGGCACTTTACAACATCTTGAATTATATATATATTGCTTTATTATTAAAATAATACTATTGTCACATTTATTAAGTCCATTATAGTTATAGAAACCAAATAGAAATGTTTGTTTATTATAATCAAATGGAATAATTAATGTTTCCAATAAAAACTCAAAATTTTTGTAAAAGATTTTGTACTTTGTTGCACTCCCATAATACATGCTCAATTGTCTCTATTTCTATATTACACATTTCACAATAAGGGCTTTCTACAATTCCTATTTTAAATAAATATACATTGCTTGTCAAAAGGTGTTGATTAATTCTGTACTGAAACCACTGTAATTTGGTATTCTTTGTAATCTTAAATGGCATTTTATATATTTTTTTCCAAATTTCCCAATCAAATTGAAATAAACACTCCCATTTTTTTTTACCAGTTGAAATATTATCATTTTTACAAAATAAGCTATAAAAATCCCTTGTCCCTTTTTTATTTTTGAAAAATATTTCTATATTAATCGGTATAAATGGATAGCTTACCTCTACATTTGACATATCTTGTTGCATAATATATTTTTTCATGGCCGTGACTAGACCCTGGTATCGTAAAAAGTTTGTATCAATATTATAAATTAATTTGAATTCTTGAAATGTGTAAAATGTTTTGGTATTTCTGTCTTTGATTAGATCATTGATTATAGTTATCCCTTTATTGTACCAATCTCTATAAAAAATACTTCTATTTTCTATTATAATTTTATTGTTATACCAGATGGGCATTTTGAACTTACTGCTTGATGACTTATACTTTTCATTAATTTTTCTCCATGCTCTAAATACATCAATCCAAAATAGATTTGTAGTTTTATTTTGACATATTGAAATATAATCAGTGCCTAAATTTGCCAGGAAGTTTTTATCACAGTATGATTTTAAGATAGCTTGCCATTTACCAGAGTTTATAAATAATCTCCTAACCCATGTTAGTTTTAATGAGTCAATAAAAGATTGTACATGTAACATTTTAAGACCCCCTTCTATATATTCCTTAATTACAACATCTCTTTTTATCTTATCTACTTTACTATTCCAAAGAAAATTAAAAAGTTCTGTATTTAATTTTTTGAGAAAACAGTCACTTGGGTTTGGTAAAGATATAAAAAGGTGATTAAATTGTGAAATTAATAATGATTTTATGATATGTATCCTACCAATGGGAGTCAATAGTCTCCTTTTCCACGTTGTAATCATATTCTTAAGTTTTACAAATTTTTTATCATAGTTCAATTTTGTAATCTTATGTAAATCTACATGAAACTCAATACCAAGAAGAGTAAATTGAATTGAATTTGATTCATTAGGGTTGCTAATAAATAATTTTATAGTATTCCGCCAAGACTTCCTATTTAGACTATTCGTACCCCTCAAGCTAGAGGTAAGTTTGTTCAGATATTTCCTTTTAGCAATTCTACAGGCATTAGCACATCTGTTACGAAAACGTCTGAAATTTAGCCAATCAATAGGGGAATTGGAAGAATGAGCGATTTCTTTTTCGTTTAAGAATCAGTCTACGAATTTTGTTGCACATCCACGGCGGATCTCAGAGTCTAATTGTTGCAGACTTATTAGGTATACATTCTCGAGCAATAGACATAATTTTCTCAGTAATTTTGACATGATTTTTTGACAAGATCATCTGGTATAATAATATTATTCCAATTAACCTCAGCAAGTTTCCTACGATAGGACTCATAATCACCATATTTGAACAACCAGATATTTCGTTTGTTACAACTAGCGCGATGTTTGTGGAGACGAAGTAGGCCGTAAACAGGACAATGAGAGCGCGTATTCTGGTCTAAGAAATGTTCTCCTACATAGTATTATGTACGAGAAACAATAGAATCATTGCTTACTAGCACTATATCCATCAGACTAGAGTTTGTTTCAGTATAAAAGGTAGTGCCGTTAATGAGCTGTATCAAACAGCTGAGTAATATGATTTAACCTCGTCAGTTGAGGGCCTGGACGAAGATAATTTGGGTCAAAATCTCCCGTTATCACTATTTCACCAATACCAGTATTATAGTCCAAGTCAAGGGAAGGTTCAGTTTTGTTCCAATCATTTGTATCAGAGTTTGGAGGTCTGTAAAACATCCCCAATAGTAATTTTTGTCCTTTATGTGAAATATCTATCCAAACGCATTCTACATCACCTACTTCAATGCCCTGTCATCTTTAAGCAACTAAATCGTCTAAATCGATTTTGATTTCGGATTAAGGCTTCGTTGACGCTTCAGTGTTGTCTGTTATCTGTATAACTTCTGTCTGTCCTTCCTAGTCATACAAGTGGAACTGGAGGGTGGTACTGGCACAGAAGGTCGTCTGGTGGCCACTGTAGATGGGACTCGAGGGACCGTGTGTGATGACCTATTTGATGACAATGCTGCCACTGTCATCTGCCGGATGCTTGGATTCCCGAGGTAAGAGTTTATCTTATAACAATGATATCACTTATACTTACAATTCCGTCACCATATTTAATAATCCATTACGTCGTCTTCATCGATAATACACTCACCAGCGCTGATAATCTGGTCAACTTAATTAATAATCTAATTACCTTCATTGATAATCTAACTACCACCAATGATAATCTTATTACCTTCATTGATAATCTAACTACCACCAATGATAACCCAGTCACCTTCATTGTGATGTTACGAAACTTTATTCATAATCCAACCACATTAATTGAAATTCCAGTCACCAACATGCAATATAAAAAGAATTAAGATGTCTTTCTGTAGCAGATGTCTGATTTGTTAAGTTATATTATTTTGACTGTTGACACAATAGAGGAGAGCTGACAAGCTTGAGTTTGTTTGGGGAGGGCACTGGTGCCATTGTATTAGACGACGTGAGATGTGACGGTACAGAAATGTCACTGTCCAGCTGTAGCTATAGGACTAGCCACAACTGTGAGCACATAGAAGATGTAGCTGTGCGCTGTTTACAGGAGATTACCCTAGGTTAGTTCACTCCAATATACAATGTATGTAAACCATTTTTAAAAAAGTTAAATGTTTTAATCTATTCCGAAAAACTGATTTAGGGTTCACAAATATTATTGTCACACAAAATTAGCTCTGAATATGTTCTTTTCATCAGGTGATTCCAGATAATTACCAATTAATTGAAGTCGTTCTCCTCAATCTTTTATGGAGTTCGGATGTACATGGTTGTTTTTAATTTCATAACGATTTGAATGACCTCTAAATTCGGGAAACTTTCAGTTGACATGGTATACCTGGTGGGAGGACCAGGGCCACATGCTGGACGGGTCCAGGTCAGTCACGATGGCGTCAATGGAACTGTATGTGATGACAATTTCGAGGAGCCTGAAGCCAGAGTTGTGTGCAGTATGCTTGGATTCAGGTATGTACAATTTATAGGACATACGTTTTGAATGCTATCTATTATCACATGAGTAAATTGATCAGGCTATATGGCAGACCTGGTTAAAATATCAGAAAGAAAACAGACATCAAGTTGATTTTCTTCTTTATGAAAAACAATCCATTAAGCTCAGTTTTATATTTCGAAACATGATGGAATAAATATTTAGCCCACTCTTCACTGGTTCGTTCCATTTTTGCTAGGGAAAAGATAAACCTGCCTTTTACCGGGGTAGGGAAAAGACAGATTACACGTGCTTATTTTGACGTCATTATCATTATACCGTCACCCTTTATGCAGTGTAACTAGAGTAACGTCACCAATTTCGTCACGCATTGAATACACCATCGACGTTGGCGCGATGCACCGAGTTCACTCTTTTGCTTATTTTACATTAGGAAAGTGTGGGAAAATAATCAATCACCCATGTGTGATGTAGAAAGAGAAATATCAACACCTCGGGATAAGATTTATAAATATTAGCACTCGGTTTTTATATCTCATATGTATCTCATAGGTAAATACATCGATGGAAAGCATTAATCAATTGATGATAAGGCGCGCAGCGAGAGGAATGTAAGGCATTCAAATATATCAAAATATTTCGTCTCCTTTTACAGTCGCAATATATATATACACTTATACTGAATTTAAAAGGACGGATACAACTTTAAGTGCATGATCTTTCCAATACATATTTGGTCTATTTTTAAAACTATTTAAACTTTTCGACGTTCACCATTTCAAATGGTAAATTGTTCCAGTTGTTGATTACACGATTGCTGAAGATGTTCTTGGGGGTATTTAAGTTGCATTGGTTTTTTTAAAGAGTTTTCTCTTGTGACCTCGAGTTGCATGATAGTTAGATTCTTTGAATAGCTTAGATATATCTAACCCTTAATCATTTTATATACTTGAACCTATCAGCCCGAAGACTTCTATACTCTAGTGTGGGTAAACTTAGACGTTTTAGATGCCTTTATAGATTATAATAGTATTTTCTTTATAAGGCTACGATCACTGTTTATTTAAAAATGTCTTGCGTTGTCATAGCGAACAATGTTGCCCAAACCCTTGGTCTATATGTTTATAAAAATAATTTCAATGTCACTGCGTTTTTTTTGTAGAGGAGGGATGGTTGTTGGTGCCTATGGTCCTGGGTCTGGTCAGATCTGGCTAGACAATGTGAACTGTGAGGGTACAGAGAAAAGTCTTTTGGACTGTAATCACAACGAGTGGGGGGAAAATGACTGTGGCCATGGAGAGGATGTGGGCGTGGAATGTGACCAGCAGCCAATCAGCAGTACCCGCCGCCCCACTGACCAACCGTCCACACGCGCGCCCCAGGATACGGGTATGCTTGATGGGAAAGGGCTCTCTATAGGCTCCCAGAAGGGCTCTCTATAGGCTCCCAAGCTTCATGTTTTAGGCTCTTGCTTAGCATCAATGACGAGTCCTAGAAAGACGAAACAGCAGTATGGTGCAGTTTATATTTTGCTCTTCTGTATCTTATTCTGAAGTAAAAGATGTTATTATTTGTGTGTGTCTTTTGTACAAACCTCCCTACGTGCCTAGGTTTTGCAAGGAAACATTTTGCTGAAATATTGATACAATGTATCTTTTACAAAAAATATTGGATAAGGTTTCAGTACCATAACCTCACAATGAAATAAAACATTTTGAAACAGTCCTTCTTTCTGTATCAATTGTACGGGTACCAATGCATTACGTGTGATGATTACCTTCTGTTTATCTAGATATGGTCATGCTTGTGAGAGGAGAAGGCCCACACGAAGGTCGGTTACAGATTCTCCATGACAACGTCAATGGTACTGTGTGTGATGACGGATTCGAAGATGATGAAGCAGGAGTCTTATGTAGGATGTTAGGATACAGGTAATACAGATTGATGTTAGGTAAACATAGGGATGTCCTCTTTACGATGTTACGATACAGGTAATACATGATGTGTTGTATTTAAATAAGTAGATTGCTGACATCGTCGATCGTACATGTATACACGCTTCTGAACTTGGAATCAAGATCACAACAGACTCTACATCAGCTGCTTACCTCGATCTGTACTTAAGCTGTAACCAACATGTGCAGCTATTACTAAGCTTAAGGATAAACGTGCCGATTTCAATTTTCCGATCGTGGTCTTTCCCTTTCTTGATAGTAACATTCTTGCTTCCCCATCCTATGGTGGTTACATGTCGCAGTTGAATTTTATTCCAAGGTTTGACAAACAAACTTACGACAAAGGGATTCGGGAGATGCAAGTAGATTAAGACAAGTTTTAAGGTCACCATTTTGAAATCATTGAGGACTATTTTGTATAATTGTATAATATAAGGGTTGACGTTTTTTAATGTGCTAAAAAGTATGCCTATTTGTAGTGATTGAGAATTATTCGGCATTTCTCACTTCGAGGCCTTGACCTTTACTCTACAATGGAGGGTGTCGTCGATGAAGCAGAACACGCTTACTATTCCGGAAGTGTCTCCGTGAAAATCTTACCTTTGTTCATATTTTGCCCTTAGTTTAATCTTTCGAGTTCTGATTATGGTTTGTTGACACTTCGGTATTCTCTAAATTTTGTATCGCAAAGATGACGTAACACACACCTATGCAGAACCTTTAAAAAAATCAGAGAATATCAAAGCGTCAACAAACCCATAAACCGAACTAAAAATCGGTTAAACTAGAGGCAAAATAGGAACAAAAGAAATATTTACACGGAGACTCTCGTAAAAGCACAAGACAAGACGACCAGGTGTTCCGTACGAGTAAGAGTCTTCTGCTTTATCGACGACACCCGCCATGTACATCTTTGTCACATCCAAGTAAACATCAAGTTCTCAAAACGAGAATTAAGTAGTAGTAATCAGTAACTGAGTATCAGAAATTTGTAATCGATACAATATGCCGAAAATAATATCAAACTATGTAGGAATGTCCACTGTATGGAGATAGGATTCAAATAATACAGGGTGATGTGTGGTAAATTAAGGGATATCTTCTGTAGAATGTTACACAGATGGTTCAAGATTAAGATTTCATGATTTAGATAACGTGATCATAATTATGACGCATAAAGGAATTACAATTGTTATGGTAACATTTTTTCTATAAGGACAAATGATATGCAGGTCAGATTTGTTGAATCAAACATTTTCTCTATTATAGGGATGGTTATGTGGTGGCCACAGAGTATTTTGGTCCCGGTGTAGGTACAATCTGGTTAGATGACTTGGATTGTGATGGCACAGAGTCCAGTCTATTTGACTGTAGTGGTGTCGAATGGGGCGTCCACAACTGTAACCATGGTGAAGATGTCGGTGTGAAGTGTTTACACCATCGAACTACGACCACTGAAATAGTAGGCAAGTCACTTGTTTTACCGAACGGGATTTTGAAAGTTTTCGCTTATTGCGTTAAGGATGTATTCTTCTGAGAAGTCAAAAACATTCCTATTTTTATAATATTGAAAGTCGTACAGCAAAAAATTAGCTTGCTGTGATTAAAAATGGCGAAACACAAGTTTTTTAAGAGATCGATCCAACATCAAAAGGTGAAATTCCGGCCTTTCGCGAAGTGCAAAATATACAAAGAAATACGCATTTTCAAAATGACCGCAAAATGGGTAATTTTTTAAGATTCATGTAAAAAGAGTTCTACAAACAACAGACACCTATAGTTTCACTATATTTTCAGATGCATATACGCTATTAAATTTGATTAAACTTTCTTCAATATAATGTATAATGTTTAAATGAGATTAAAACGAGACTTGAACGTGACTGAAATTTCATAAGAATACATACTTAACTTCTAATCAGAGAGAGACATCACTTAACTCTTGAACTGTAAAAGGAGTCTTTTTATTTAGAATATCTCTTTCGTTGTAGATACCATTAGCCTGATCGGAGGATCAGGACCCCATGAAGGCAGGGTTGTCGTCCATCATGGTGGGGTAGCCGGAACCGTCTGTGATGATGTATTTGATGCAGTAGAAGCGGGGATCATATGTAGAATGCTGGGATTTAGGTAGAATTTCAATCATTCATCTCTTGGATTTGGACATTTCTTTCAGTCGGTTTTGTTTCCTTGGTCGCCTCCTATGCTTCCCTTTTTAGGCCCTAGTATCACTGACTAGTACCAGAAGACAAAATAGCTGCATGGCGCAGTTTTATTCATTATTTGACTCGCATGTATTTTATTTCTATATTTAAAGGTGCTATTTTCGTTTGTATCATTCGTACAATACCTTCAGTGACTATATGCCAAACGGGTAGCACCTGTAAGTTCATGTTAAAGACTTAGCACTTTACTTACTGTAAAAGTGGAATTTTTTGTGGTGTGAAAAATTTCCGCTAATTTCGCTGGCATTAAATCTCCACGAATATATCCATACGCGAACATAGTTAACCCCACTCAAACTCTGCAGTGTGTAATAGTATTACAAGTACATAGTGCAAAACAGCATGACTGCAGAGCGAAAATTTCCACATCGCGAACAGTTTGGAGGCTGGTTAAGCGAAAACTTCCACTCGCGAAAATATTGACTTTTAAAGTACTATTATCTTTAAACAAGCTGTTCGAGCACTAGTGTGTACAGTATATGGCTAATAATCATGGTTTCATTTGTGTAACAGAGATGGAACTCCTGTTTCCAAAGGCACATTTGATCGAGGCGACGGTGAGATCTGGCTGGATAACTTAGAATGTACCGGAGACGAGAATACACTGTGGGAGTGTTCACACAACGGGTGGGGGGTACACAACTGTAACCATGGTGAGGATGTCGGGGTCATATGCACCAATGACACACCAGTATCCACCACTCCAAAACCAGGTACACACGTTTTTTTTATTATCATTCAAATAGGAAACAGGTAACCTAATAAATAAGAATAAGCCAAGTTTGTTTTGTAAATATTTTCTACATGTTGCAAAGTATTATTTAAACGTATTAAACATATACACACATAGATGTAAATTGTCGGTTGGCCATTTTTCTGATGAAGGTGACAGGGTACATATCGTACTTAATTATCATCAAAACACATAAAAAAAATATATAATGAAATAAAATCATTTATTGGTTGTGTTAAATAATCTTTACATAAACAAGCCTAGTTTGATTAATGGTCATTATTTTGTATACCTTTTCAAGCGTGCCAAATACAGTACACGTGTTCTTAAACTAGTGGTAGCAAATCATATTTGAGCTATTTCTATGCAAATTTGAACTATTTCATTATGATTCACACTAAAAAATGATTACTTTAACTAAGTGAGATCAGGCCCATCCCATTTGCTAGGGAAAGCTTTTATTGCTTTTCGTAATTGTTTACACAGTCTAAATGAAATCATTCATCCGCAGAGATTTAACAGTTAAATTACAAACATGTGCGAGGTCCACATCAAATCTTATGAAAGATATTTGCCGATTTTGCAGACATTGTCCGACTGGTGGGAGGGACTGGACCACATGAGGGGCGCATTCTGATAGAACATGCTGGTGTCAACGGCACAGTTTGTGACGACTACTTTGATAACAATGATGCAAAAGTCGTGTGTCGAACGTTGGGATACATGTAAAGTCATGTTTTCTTTATACAGAAACTCCGATTCTTATCATGATTTTTTATTATTATGTAATTTTTTTTATGTTATTAAATTGGATCAAATGACTTTATTTGAACCACATTAAAATCAACTTTAGCATACCCCCACAACGAGGTTAAGGAGGGGGTGGGGTGGGGGTGGGGGGTATACTGGAATCAGGTTGTACGTCAGTCCGTCCACAACGATTCACCGGCTACTCCTCCAAAACTACTGAGGGAATTTCAACGAAACATGGTGGCAACAATCCTTATACATTGTAGATGTGCGTAATCTATATTACGTTAACAGATTTTGTTGCCATGGTAACCTGGTCACTATACTTTGTTTTTGGGGGGGAATTTTGTCAGACAAGTACTCATAAACCTGTTAACCAATTCAAGTGAAACTGTACAGGAATGTTAGGGACCATGTGTAAATGTGCATGCAGGTAATTTTTCTGCAGAAATTTTGGTTGCAATGGTTATCTGGTCAAAATACCCAAATTCTTGTGGAACACTAATTTGTCAGCAGAACTCCATCTAAACCATCGAACCAATTCCAATGGAACTACACAGGAATTTAATGGAGTGTGTGTAGATATCCATGCAGATTTCGTTTTTTCTAACATGTCATATAGACGATGTGTAGATGTATCTGCAGAAAAAGACATTGCCTTATAAATGTTTTTATTGCAAAGGTGGAGGCGGAGGGTAGAAGTTAGCCATTGGCTTACAGTTCTAGGTTATTTTACAGCAATTATGAAACAAGTACACAAACTTACATTTATTACCCTCGTTGGTCCGTATAATAGCGCGCGGGGGTCTTATTGTGGGAAGAAACTGGAGAACCCGGAGAAAACTTACGTGGTCGGGCAGTTGCACCTCGAACCCCAGTTGCCTTGGTGAAATGCATAAAGCGGTTGTATTTAATCTTTACTGTACATGTTGTACTATAGACGGTCTTAACACCAGCAGAAAATTTGCTGGTTTTGAAAGCGTAAATTGTTCCTGTTGTTTGATCGAATATGCAAACTTAAAAAAAGCTTCACCTCGGATGCAGGTTCCTGTGTTTTTACACTTTGTGGTCAAACAGTTTTTAATTACGCTGTTTTATAAATTCATTTTTACTGTTTAGAAATGGAATGAAAATGGATACGGCCAGTTATGGTCAAGGGGAGGGTAAGATCTGGCTGGATGATGTAGCTTGTACGGGGGAGGAGTCAACTTTGTGGCAATGTCATGATCTTAACTGGGGCACACACAATTGTAACCATGGTGAAGATGTCGGGGTGATGTGCACCATGGAAGAGAATCTACCATCGAGTACCACCACAACAGCCATACCATTTACAGGTAATCTGGCGATTCACAAGTAATCTCACAATTTACAGGAACTCTCATCATTTATAGGTGATCTAACCGCTCACAAATAACAATCCTATTTAAATAGCACAAACTCGCAATAAAACTGAAAGTAATAGTGAAACGCCTTTCATTTTATTTAAGCCTTGGACTACTGTACCACACCAGGTATCATATTTTGCTAACATATTGTTGTAATCAAATGTATAATATAGGGTAGGGTTGTTACATTTGTAGATATAAAATTATTTCACTTTTTCGTTGCTTAATCATTTCAGTTGAGCTTGTGAATGGACCAAGTTCTTCTGAGGGTCGTGTAGAGGTTATAAGGTCAGGGTCAAGGGGAACAATCTGTGATGATCTCTGGGGACCAGAAGATGCAAGGGTTGTCTGCAGAATGCTGGGATATGTGTAAGTTTCAAAGTAGTATGTAGTATCCTAAAATTACACCAAGTTTTAAAAAAAAGTAACATTTAAATCCTCAAAGGCAAAGTTGTGGAATGACTCTTACTTGTTTCTGGAATAGTCATTTGTTGTGTCACAGTCAGTAAAAAATGTTTCCGGAACACCTGGTCTTATTTTCGTGTACATTTACAAGGGTTTCCATGTCAATATTTCCTTTGTTCATATTTTGCCCCTAGTTTAATCGATTATGATTTTGTTAACGCTTCGGTATTCTCTAAAAATTATAGGCTTTCAATTGTCCACATTTGTTTTATTGCTGGGATATGTGCATCTTACATACATCGAAATGGTTATCGAATATGTTAACCCTTGTGTAGAGATGGGCGAGCCAAGAGCCAAGCTGCTTATGGTCCCGGAAGTGACCAGATACTATTGGATAATGTGGAATGTTCCGGGGATGAGACCAGTCTGTTGGACTGTTCCCATGAGGGTTGGGGCACACACAACTGTGACCACTCAGAGGATGCTGGTGCTGTATGCCTTACAGAACCGTTCATGGAAGCAACAGCCAGTGGTAAGACTATCAAAGGAATTGATATTCGTTTGGTCGCATGGACTAATTAGGGATGTGAGCCTTGTGAATTATATAGCAACACGTGTACATTGTAAAACGGTCTATATAAATAACTAAATGTTAAACTTCCTTATTCAATACAAGCTGTTAAAAAACATATTCTTTCATAAATATTGACAGTTATTTCATTTTATAGCATATATATTTGTCTTGTATTTTTGTTTACTACTTGGTGAAATTGGGAATGAATAACTATACAATGCATTATAATGTATCGGAACTATTTCCTATTCTCTTGACTATTTAAATCAAACTACATGTAATTCTAATCGTATATTTGTGACTGGCTGACATTGAGAGTAAAATGTGTATTTAACTATATTTATTATTCAGATATTCAGCTTGACCTTCTTGGCGGGTCCAGTCCGACTGAAGGAGTCGTCCGATTGGTCAGTAGAGGTGTTGAGGGCGGCCTGTGTAACTACGAGTCTCGCTACAGTGACGAACAGGCTACGCTTGTGTGTAAGACTTTAGGTTTCAGGTAGGTTATAACAGGTGTGTAAAACGTTAGGTTTCGGGTAGGTAATAACAGGTGTGTAAAACGTTAGGTTTCAGGTAGGTAATAACAGGCGTGTAAAACATTAGGTTTCAGGTAGGTTATACACAAGTTTTACTTGCAGCATTAAAGTATATATGTAAAACTGTGTGTGGCAACTGTAAAAACAATACGTGTAATATCAAAATCTATCTCTGTAATTAAAGACAGAAAATATCCTTTCTTTGTTAATATTGGAATGTTATATTCCACACGCAGTGAAAAAAAAAATAAGAAATCGTGTTCGCGAAACCCCTTACCAGATAATCTTGAATATGGAATCTTTCTTTTAAAAGCAAATACCTAAAATAGACATGTATTCCTTAGGATCACAGGGACATTAGTGCCTGACGGAAGCCTAGCTGACTTATCAGAAATTTGTTAATGTAATAAAATGCTAACAACTATATATATAATGGCCTTGCTAGGACCGGTGTATTGATGGACAATACCCCGACGTCCAGTCTGACAAAAGCCTGGCCTTACACGGTATCCTGTCCCCAGACCAGCACTGTGCTTGCTAATTGCACCCTGGAGGAGAACCTAAATGCCGATGACTGTCCACCCTCCAGCTATGTGGCAGTGCGATGTAATGCTGACATTGACCCATCCGAAGGTAAGAAGGTTACCGAGACACATCCGTCGGTAATACTGCTACCATGACACATTTTAAGGTAATATTCCTACCATGACCCATCCGAATGTAAGGCAGCTACAATGATCTATCCGATTGGCAGCCATGACCCATCTATATGGCTACCATGACCATCCGAATATAAGGTGGCCAAAATAATCCATCCAAAGGTAAGGTGGCTTCTATAACACACCCTAAAGTAAGATGGCTTATTTGACCCAACCGAAGGAAAGATGGCAACCATAAACCATTAATACAGTTCATTCCGACACCGGTTTTACCATGTCCTTTGTAAAGCCTTTCTGAATATCAATTCATGGACAGAAAAGTGTAGTGCACATATCCTGTCAATGGCATGTTCTGCATGGACAGTTTCGGGATCAGGGCGTTTATTCACGAAACCGTTTTCATGCTTAAGCATGGATTCTGTATTCAAAGCAGCTTTCTTGAAAGTCGCCTAAATAATTCCAAAATCAGTATTTGGCTTCATGTCTCTTCAATCGTGTTAATAACTTGCACGATGAGAGTTTTAGAATAATTTATAGCCGGAACAAGAAAGTATGCTTCAGCACAAAATCCATGCTTGATCATGAGAATGGTTTCATGAAGACAGGCCCAGATGTCAAATAGCATAATCTTGATGTTTTCATGGAAATCATTTAGATAAAAAGAACGATGGCATTTCAAACAGTGACCTTTTATGTCAGGTCTTTGAACAATAATATGAAGTTGGAGTTCCTTCCTGAAATGAGATGTATATGGAAGCAATGCACTTTAACATATCATTGGAAAGAAATAATTGCAACAGGCATTTGTCATACTGGAACTGTTGTGGTATATCAGATTTAAGTGACAAGTGATCATAAGCATATTATTGACCACTCTTTCCATCTGTATAAAGCAGAAAATGCGTCTTCATTATCAAAACATTTTAAATCATTTTTTTAATAATCAAAATTCAATTTTGCACTACCAGAAATTCCAAATACATGTATTTGAAAGGTTTTCATATTTAACTTCATCAAGTTGGGATTTATAAGATTTTTTTCTGATCACAGCACACCACACAGAGGTTGTGTGTGTTGATGACACTGCGACACTGCGGTGTGCTGGTGGACTGGAGATAGTGGACGCCACATACGGACGCACAGATAGACAGACCTGTCACAGTGCGTCCATGCGAAGTACAAGCTGTAGAGTGGCTGGGGTACGCAATATCATCATGTCCCTCTGCAATGGCCAACGTGAGTGTGACATTCAGGATATAGAGAGTTTGTTCTCAGACCTATCAGACCCATGTAGAGGGACGGAGAAGTACCTAACAATCCGGTACAACTGTGGTACGTTTGGCCTTTTATACATAAATATCAGTATTAGCTGTCATTCAGTTACTATTATTGTACATGATCATTAATGTGAATACATTCATTCATGGAGTTAAAATAAATAAATTTTCATTAAAACTTGTTTTCCTCACACCAGTTTCTAACAACAATATTTCTTTAACAATAATATCTTAAACTAGAACTTAAACTTAAACTTCATCCATTTTATTAAGATAATTGTGAATAAACGAAGACTAGTAAAATTCCTTTACAGTATTTATCTTGAAATGGAAACATATTTTATAAGTAATGTCCGCTGTTAAAAACAACATTTTGTTCATACATGCTAAATTTTTTTTAACATGCATTAACGGGAGTATGTTGTGCCACTTACTATGATTTAATTTTATTGCAGCTGTGGATGTCCAGTTGGTGGATGGAAACATGCCAAATGAAGGTCGTGTGGAGGTTATATACAATGGACAACGGGGGACAGTCTGTGATGACCGATGGGAGGATGTGGATGCAACAGTTGTTTGCAGAATGCTGGGTTATGACAGGTAAAAACAGTCCGACAAAGTTGCGTTATGATTCGAGACATGTGTTGTTTATAGGATGTAGATTTGTGACAGGTTAACACAGCCTAGTACAAGAATTCGTTATGAATAGAGACATGTGTATTCTGTAGAATACTGGATAATGACAGATTAACACAGACTAAAACAGGTATGCGTTGTGACTAGAGACAGGTGTTATCTGTAGAATGCTGGATAATAACAGGTAGAAAACTTAGTGCAGATATTCGTTGTTAATAGAGAAAGGTGTTAACTGTAGAATGCTGGATAATAACAGGTAGAAAACCTAGTACACGTATACGTTGTGAATAGAGACAGGTGTTGTCTGTTGAATGCTGGATAATAACAGGTAGAAAACCTAGTACACGTATACGTTGTGAATAGAGACAGGTGTTGTCTGTTGAATGCTGGATAATAACAGGTAGAAAACCTAGTACACGTATACGTTGTGAATTGAGGCTGGTGTTATCTGTAGAATGCTGGATAATAACAGGTAGAAAACCTAGTGCAGATATAATGCTGGATAATAACAGGTAGAAAACCTAGTTCACGTATACGTTGAGACTAGAGACTGGTGTTGTCTGTAGAATGCTGGATGATGACATGTACACGCATACATACACACACATAGGGAGATATTAGCCAGGTGGTATAGGACAAGTAGAATTGTATATGATATAATTGTATGTGTTAATTGGATTGTTTGTGTTAATTGTATTGATTGTATGAGAATTGTATTTATATGTACTGTAAAGCGCTTTAGAGTGGTTCATGTTAGCTAGATAGGGTGCTATATCAAATGTTGTATATTATTATTATTATTATTACAACCTATACCGAACATAATCTTACAGTGTACGTGAATGCAGAACGCATACGTATCAGCTGTACGTTTTTGTTTTCCGAAAGCACTGTCAACTCAACCACTCTTCGTCCGTCAAACTATGCTCTTTGTCTTCTTTGATGGTGTCGTATTTCTTTTTGTTGATCAGATGCATCTGTTAATTCCTATCTTTCAATAGTCTCTTTCAGCTTCTTTCTTGTCTAGTCTTGTGATTAAACTGTTAAAGTTAAAACAATAGAAAATGTTTCATGTCGTACCATGTTGAGATTCCTATAATTAGTCAAATGGCGGCTGCGAAATTGAGCAGACGAGCACCAAACTTAGCGGAAAATGCCATTTCAAGGTACTTTGACACAACTGAGACATTGATTTTCCTTCTTAGAATAACATTTGCCTACAGAAAATGAATTTCATTTAGAAATTGGTCCAAACACGAGCTAATTATTATTATTATGTAAGATTATGTTTAATTATTATTTATGTTCGTTTGGTAATAGTCAGTTGGCCGATTAGGCCAAGGATCTCTTGTAGAACGGGTTGAACTATAAAATATAAAATGTAATATGTGTTGACAGAGGTGGTATAGCTTTAGGGGAGGCATACTTCGGGAGGGGTTCCACAGATCTCCCAATCCTCATGGACGAGGTGGATTGTGCTGGCACAGAGACTAATATCTGGAACTGTCCACGTGACAGTGGTAACGACTGCGGTCACCATGAGGACGCAAGTGTACAGTGTATCAAAGCACCTGAACCAACTCCAGATGGAGGGGATGACGATGACGATGGTGGAGATACAGACGATGGCTACATATTCCCAGGTGAGATTAAACATATTTTTACTGTTACAAAAAATTTCACACACAAAACACATGTCTTCATTGCTCAAATTACAGTAAGATAAATATGACGGCTGCATTATTAATTCATCAAGCCACTGTTTTTGTTTACGTTTGCCTGAGTGCAAGAAAGGAGCATGATGCTGGTTTTGGTTATTTCCCGCATGTGCTTATGTAAGGAAATACAAACTCTTTTATGAATGAGATGAAATAAAATAGATCTTGTCCTTCCTTAGAGACTTCATTTTGCAACCGAACGAAATATGTCAGTATCATCATTTCATATCCAACTCATATCTCATATGGTAAAATGGTATTTAAAATAATTCGAAATAGGATAGAATGTGTGAAATATTTCTAGTACAATTGGGAAATATTGAGTGGGGTGCAAAAGTAATAGGTTCCCTTAATTGTTTTCCCATCTTAAACGGTTTTTTATAGCAAGCTTTTTCTTTAATTTTTCAGGTTGTGGAAAGCGACCGTTAGAAACCATCATAAATGCTCGCAAGAAAAGGGAAACTGGTGAAGGTAACACAGAGAGAGTATTGGGGGAGCCTCCACGGGTAGAGAAGATAATCGGTGGAAATACAGCTGACTATGGCATGTTTCCATGGCAGGTGGGCGTGAGACACGTCAACTATGTAGACAGCTGGGACAACACAAAATACCATCAACATTGGTGTGGTGCAACCATTGTAAGCGAGTACTGGATCGTCAGTGCTGCTCACTGCTTTGATGGGTATGTAATTGGTCGTCAGTGCTGTTCACTGCTTTGATGGGTAAGTACTGGATCGTCAGTGCTGCTCACTGCTTTGATGGGTAAGTACTTGGTCGTCAGTGCTGCTCACTGCTTTGATGGGTAAGTACTTGGTCGTCAGTGCTGTTCACTGCTTTGATGGGTTAGTACTGTATCGTCAGTACTGTTCACTGCTTTGATGGGTAAGTACTTGGTCGTCAGTACTGTTCACTGCTTTGATGGGTTAGTACTGTATCGTCAGTGCTGTTCACTGCTTTGATGGGTTAGTACTGGATCGTCAGTACTGTTCACTGCTTTGATGGGTTAGTACTGTATCGTCAGTGCTGTTCACTGCTTTGATGGGTAAGTACTGGATCGTCAGTACTGTTCACTGCTTTGATGGGTAAGTACTGGATCGTCAGTACTGTTCACTGCTTTGATGGGTAAGTACTGGATCGTCAGTACTGTTCACTGCTTTGATGGGTAAGTACTGTATCGTCAGTACTGTTCACTGCTTTGATGGGTAAGTACTGTATCGTCAGTACTGTTCACTGCTTTGATGGGTAAGTACTGTATCGTCAGTACTGTTCACTGCTTTGATAGGTAAGTACTGTATCGTCAGTACTGTTCACTGCTTTGATGGGTAAGTACTGTATCGTCAGTACTGTTCACTGCTTTGATGGGTAAGTACTGGATCGTCAGTACTGTTCACTGCTTTGATGGGTAAGTACTGGATCGTCAGTACTGTTCACTGCTTTGATGGGTAAGTACTGTATCGTCAGTACTGTTCACTGTTTTAATGGATAAGTACTGTATCGTCAGTTCCGTTAACTGCTTTGATGGGTAAGTACTGGATCGGCAGTGCTGCTCACTGCTTTGATAGGTAAGTACTGGATCGTCAGTACTGTTCACTGCTTTGATGGGTAAGTACTGGATCGTCAGTACTGTTCACTGCTTTGATAGGTAAGTACTGTATCGTCAGTACTGTTCACTGCTTTGATGGGTAAGTACTGTATCGTCAGTACTGTTCACTGCTTTGATAGGTAAGTACTGTATCGTCAGTACTGTTCACTGCTTTGATGGGTAAGTACTTGGTCGTCAGTGCTGTTCACTGCTTTGATGGGTTAGTACTGTATCGTCAGTGCTGTTCACTGCTTTGATGGGTAAGTACTGTATCGTCAGTGCTGTTCACTGCTTTGATGGGTAAGTACTGTGTCGTCAGTTCTACACACTGTTTTAATGGATAAGTACTGGACCGTCAGTTCCGTTAACTGCTTTGATGGGTAAGTACTGGATCGGCAGTGCTGCTCACTGCTTTTTTTGTTAGCGTTGTTTTAACTGATGGGTTTTGGCTGGTCAGTGTTATATACCGTTTGGATGGGTAAGCTCTGTATCGTCAGTTCTACACACTGTTTTAATGGATAAGTACTGGACCGTCAGTTCCGTTAACTGCTTTGATGGATCAGTACTGGATCGCCAGTGCTGCTCACTGCTTTTGTTGTGAGTACAGGATCGATAGCAATGTTTTGACCGATGGGTTTTGGCTGGTCAGTGTTATATACCGTTTGGATGGGTAAGCTCTGTATCGTCAGCACTGCACGCTGCTTTAATAGGTTAATGTTTGGTTGTCATTCTTGTTTTTATAAGACTTAATTGTTATATTTTGCGATCTTACGAGAATATTTTCTTGACTACTTTTGCGTCAGTTTCCTCTTGATTTCAGCAAAGCATGATAGTGTTGTTTCAAACTCTATTTAAAGGGTTATGGCTCTCGGTCGACTTTAACCCATGTGGTACCAGGTCTGTCAGTTTGTTTGTAAATGATATGTACCATTCTGTGTTCGCACACTCTAAGTTGACATTGAATGATTTCAAATACATAAATTCAGCTACAATATCTGATCTTGTTCCTTCAGTAAATCAAAGTCCGACTTCATTTTGAGAGTAGGTGATCTCAACAACAAGTCGCCCGATGACCACGAGGAAGAATTTGAACTGGAAACCTTGGTCATGCATGAATCTTACAATGGTAAGTCCTAGAAAATCAAACATTTTTAAGAGGTACAGTTTATAGAGGATTTACAATGAACACTAACAAGTCTGCAAAATGAGAATGACTTGGTAAAAACAATTCCAAAAACTGGTAGTCATATGCGTATTTTAATTATATATGGTTAACTAGTAATATTATGGTATTACTGTTTTTAAAGCCATTGATAAATTTCTGTTCTCGTTTCAGATGTTACATACAACAATGACATTGCTCTTCTGAAGATCAAACAGAAAAATGGTCATGGAATAGTGTTCAATAATCATATTCAGCCTGCCTGTCTTCCCACAAGTAATACAGTGTATACGTCTGGCAAGAGGTGCCTCATCTCAGGCTGGGGCAAAACAGAATTTGGTAAGATCGACTTTCTGGGGAGTATATAACCAGACAATTGTCGCATCTCAGGCTGGGGCAAATCTGAGTTATGTAAGGTCTTGTAAGAGGTGCCTTATCTCATGCTGGAGTAAAACGGAGTTAGGTCGTCTTTCTGTAGAGAATACGATATACATGTACCTCATCTCCGGCGGAGGCAAAACTGAGTTTGGTAATACCTTGCAAGATGTACCTCATCTCAGGCTGGGGCAAAACTGAATTAGGTTAGGTATTGCAAGAGGTGCCTCATCTAAGGCTGCGAAAACGAGTTAGGTTAGGTCGTCTTTCTGAAGTGAATACAACAGACAAGTGTCGCATCTCGGGCGGAGGCAAAATTGAGTTAGGTAAGATCTGGCAAGAGTTGCCTCATCTCAGACTGGGGCAAAAGTGAATTAGGTAGGATCGTCTGTCTGAAGTGAATACAACATACAAGTGTCACATCTCAGGCTTGAGCAGAACTGAGTTAGGTAAGATCTGGAAAGAGGTGTCTCATCACATGCTAGGGCATAACAAGGTTATGTAAGGCCTGGCAAGAGGTGTCGCGTCTCAGGCTTTGAGCAAACCTGAGACAGGTTAAACGAAAAAGAAAGGGTGTCATCTTTGGCTTAGGTAAAAATAAAATCAAAGAATACCAAAGCGTCAGCAATAACATAATTCAAACTCAAAATCAAGAGGCAAAATATGAACAAAGGAAAGATAAAACTTATTATATACAGTAAATACAGTACACAATACAAAATCATACTTGGGCAAAATTGTTGCAAGTCAGGTCTTACTTTGTAAAGAACACAACAACTGACATCATGTTTTTCATCTCCGATTCGTCATTTTTCATACCGGGGCAAAACTGCGGATAAGGTATACACACTATATATTTAGACAAAAAAGACTGTGACCCTGGGTTATAATAGAAGGCTTGGTTTGCATTGTCAGATATATTGTCCATGTCATTTTTGTAATGGTTCGGTTGATTTGTCGATGATATTTATCTCTCACATTTAAGGTTCACCTCACATGCTGAAACAGGCTGTTGTTCCTCTGATCAGTCATACCCTGTGCCAGAGTCTGTACAGTAAATCCCAGATCACGGATGTTATGTTGTGTGCTGGTCTGGTAGCTGGAGGCATTGACACCTGTCAGGGAGACAGCGGAGGGCCGCTCGTGTGTGAGGAAAGCACAGGTGTGCACAATTCTTATTTACCATCAAATGTAAAATAGGTCTTTACAAAAGTCTTTGTTATATCGATAAACTATCAAATGAAATTATTCTTTAATTTAAAATGTCCCATTTTGCTTAATGATAATTAACAAACACATTATCTTTTTTTTAATCATGAATTTTACCACCACATGTACATATCATTATAGTTTTTATCATTATTTAAGTAATATTTAAGAGGCATATGACATGTTTGCTTGCTTCAATAATCAACTGTAAAAGTTGAATGACTTTGACAGGAATCTACACGTTGTATGGAGCCACGTCGTGGGGAGCGGGATGTGGACAAGCCAACGCCCCTGGTGTATACACTCATGTCAAAAACTTTTTACCATGGATACGTGATAAACTCAAAAGACACAGCTAACATCTCAACATCGTCTGTCCATGGGAGAATTATAATGGTTAAACGCAGATGTCCAATATACTGCATGGTTCAAAATGGCCACCGAATTGTTTATCAAGATATTGTATGTTGATGGTCGAAATACCGAATAATGATTTTAATGAATTGGTAGAATATGTTGGGGATCGGAGTGGGATATAGAAACGAAATAACTTAATTAATGGGAAAACTTTGCCAATGAAATTCCTTTGAATCAAAATTTGAATATCTCCGATATACACTATCCGAACCGATACAGTTTTCGATATAATGTTGAATCTGCGTGGGTGTCCATATGCTCGTGATCTGATCTACTAAGCAAGAAACAATACTTTGATACAGCTTGTACAACGCGTTTTGACACGTTAGGAATATGAATACAGAATATGAAATTATTAATTTTCTAGGGAATAGCTCATGTAATGTGTCCTTTCGACAACACTTTCTCGTGGTGGCTTTCTGTAGATTAAGTCTCGGTTTAGGGCTGAATATTTCAGAATCATGGCTTAGATTGTGTGCCTCACTTAGTGGGAATGACTTTATTACTCTCAAGAAAAAGGAATTGTTTTGATTTAAAACAATGATATAATATGACACCATCTGATTATATAAATTGTTATATTTTTTTCATTGTAATATTTAAATATTTTCCAATTCCATTTGAATGTATTTGATTTGCATACAATCTGCGGTGAGGATGATAAAAAGTCCCGTACAAGAAAACCACTAATACATCTGTAGAATGAATCTTTATAATATTTATATATGTGTGTGTGTGGTCACAACTGAGACTGAACTGTAGAAAATAAATAAGAGAATTATAGAATTATGCCAAACCTAATCATATGATAACATCACATTATAGCATGTATCTATAAACGTTTGTGCAATAAACTGTTAATAAATTTCAAGTTTAATTTTTGTATGCGGTGTTATTTTCTTCAATTTGTTTTGAATTTTTATTTGATGAAAAATTTACAAAAAAAAGTAACACGACAAAAGATTAATTTATGTAAAAAAAAAGTTGTGAATTCAATTGGCAATGCATTTTGGCAAATGATTGATACTATTAAAAAGCTAAATTCCGAAAACTGCAAAAATGGTCAAAATGAACAATCCATTTAGGAACAATGGCAATTATTTACATCAATTGATACGATAACATTGATTATGGCACCCTTTTGTACTCGAAAATAAGGACACAACAGACTCCTCTACGGCAGCTGCAATCTGATTAAAATACAGATCCTCACTATTACTATCGTGTGTAGGCGCCTAGTAGTAAACAATACTTTGATACAGCTTGTACAACGCGTTTTGACACGTTAGGAATATGAATACAGAATAGAGATAGTAATACAGATAGTAATCAGCTGCTAACCACGATCTTTACTTAAAGTATGCTCAACATAGACAGATAACTATTAAGCTATACGATGAACATGACGATTTCGATTTTCTGATCGTGAACTTAAAGGCCCAATATACGTAACTTCATGAAAAATTTTCGTGGTTCTGAAAATTTTGAAAAAAAAAACAGTTGATAACCATGCAAAAATAAGCCTAAAAAGAAGTAAACCTGAGCGATAACTAACAAGAATCTCTTGACAGAAAAATAAAAAAAAATGAAAATAATTCAGGTGGGGCCCACTTCAGCAACAAGCCGAAGTTAGACGACAGTTCAAAATGGACGCGTGTTTACAAATACCGAGTTTCAACTGCTGCTGTACCGGTAACCGCGTGAGAATTCATCTTGAATATTGCAGATATCAGGTAATCTTAACTATATCTATAAATATGATAAGTTATTAGGCTTGATTTTCGCTTCAAGTTTTGCCGAAAGTTACGTATATTGGGCCTTTAACCTATCTTGATAGTAACATCCCTGATTCCTAACTTTTTTGGTGTTTATATGTCGCAGTTGATATGTTATTCTAGGGCTTGCTCTAAACATTGTGATTTTCGTGATAGATGTCAGCTGCTGATACTTGGTTGGTTGGTTGGTTGGTTGTCTGTATGGCCTATTAACAGCCAGGGCCTTGTTGCAGTCACTAAAGTAGCTCTCATACCCATAAATGGTTAACTTTTGTTGAAAATATTTTAACGAGACTGGCTTTAGCTACGTATGGTTGTCACAAAACACGAACAACCAGTATAATAAGAACCTGCCTAAGATTATTTTAGATTTATTTAAAAGTCAGTATTTACAAGAATGGCAAGATACAGTGTATCTGTCTGGTAAAAGTATATGCTATAGAATATTCAAAAATGAAATTAAGCTAGAACCCTACCTTTTGCTATTACCAAAAAAACACAAGAAATACCTTTATACGTCATCGAACGTGAAAACATTGACTTCCTGTTGAAGTTGGCAGGTGGGGAAATGTCCCTAGGGAAGAACGAATATGTTCACTCTGTGATCAACATGCTATTGGTGATGAGTACCACTATGTATTTGAATGTAACTTTTTTGTGCTGATAGATGCAAACATATACCAAAATATTATTTTCGGTATCAAAATAATATCAAATACTATGAGTTATTTTGTACAACTAATATGAAGTTGTTGAAAAACCTTTGTAACTTTCTTAAATGTATTATGCAAACATTTCAGTCTCCAGGCTAACTTACCTATTCCATTGATGTCTTTTTTATATTATGTATGTTCCTCGTGTATCGTTTGTATCGATCTGAGAGATTAATAAAGTTCTGTTCAGTCAACTACGAAGCGACAATTTGTCGAATGGTCAAATTATAACGCAATTATTACGTCGTGGAATCATTATTAGAGTGGGAGGTATTCTAAGGAGAACAATAACTGCATTTATTTGTTTACGGTTTGCTTTACAAATAAACCTCCAATACCACATTGGCAGTATATATATGTCACCAAAATCGAAAGAGAAACATTGTTCCTACCTCGACCAAGAGCCCTCTGGTGAGTTGAATGTGGCATCGCACTTCTCCAAGGCTGGAGGTCCATATCGGCGGCGCTCCATTCCAACATTGGCGGCCCCATCCCGACGGTGTCATCAAACGAACCGCTATAAAGGACAGTTAGGACAGTCGCAGCAGTACTACCAGATGGCCATTCCCTCGTCTTGGACGGTGACTCTGTACATCATCAGAGAAATACCTACAATGAAACTAAAATTATAATAAATACAATTATATTTGAACAGATCCAAAAACAAAATATCATGGTTCATCATTGAATGCTCATGAAAATCAACGTCTGTACAACCAAGCAAAACAAACAAAAACAAACACTGATCAACTACAAACACACAAAAATATTGTAGAAAAGGAGTGGATATATATTAACATCGCCATCTAAGAAGGAATGGAAAAGAATAATACCAAATCTTTTCATAAAACCATTAAATAAATAAATCAAGGCATTACTGTGGATAGCACCAATGGAGGAGTATGGACATCTAGTTAACAACTGGAACAGTATGCATTGATATACTAACGGCATGCTGGAAGTGAAACCGGGCACACCTCAGAAACTGGTGTAGCGCCAAAACAAACCCTCAAGACTAAACACTATTCCGAACAGAATACTGAAACAATCCACAGATCATACGTACAACACTAGCTTTAACCAGCATCTTCCAGCTCTCCGTCAACAAAGGAAAACTACCCAACGATTGGTGGAAAGCCAACATCGCGAGTATTTTCAAGTAAATGGACAGACATGTGGTTGAAAATTCTAAAAATGGATCACTTACATCAGTCCCTATGAAATTCCTCGAACAAATTATCTGCAAACATCCAATTCACAGAATCATACCATCCTACAATCCTACAATCCTCCATACAATCCTACAATCCTCCATACAATCCTACCATCCTATAATCCTCCATACAATCCTACCATCCTACAATCCTCCATACAATCCTACCATCCTACAATCCTCCATACAATCCTACCATCCTACAATCCTACAATCCTCCATACAATCCTACCATCCTACAATCCTCCATACAATCCTACCATCCTACAATCCTCCATACAATCCTACCATCCTACAATCCTCCATACAATCCTACAATCCTCCATACAATCCTACCATCCTACAATCCTCCATACAATCCTACCATCCTACAATCCTCCATACAATCCTACCATCCTACAATCCTCCATACAATCCTACCATCCTACAATCCTCCATACAATCCTACCATCCTACAATCCTCCATACAATCCTACAATCCTCCATACAATCCTACCATCCTACAATCCTACAATCCTCCATACAATCCTACAATCCTCCATACAATCCTACCATCCTACAATCCTCCATACAATCCTACCATAGCTTTACGATCTGGCTAGTCCTGTGTCACCACCAACGACTTCTACAATAATTTAACCAAGGAAACAACTCAAAATAGTGATCCTAGACTTATCAATGGCTTTTGATACCGTACCCTATGAGAGGCCCCTCTGCAAGTTAAACAAGTATGAAGTAAGAGATCCTCTCCAAGAATGACTGACAGCATTCCTTACGGAGAGGAAAATGAAGCACTATAAGAGGGACTCGTCATATTAGAGAAAACAACACATGATTTTGGACTGCCACAGGGTACAGAACCAGGGCCTTTACTTTTTTCTGTGTGTAATGAGTATACTGAACGACCAAGTCTTAACAAAAGTACTAACAGCTTCAGATTTAGGATTACAAATAGTTGAAGATCTTAATGGTGCCTCGGTGGCCAATTGGTTAAGTCTGACGTTCTTTTATCATTAGCCCTCCAGTTCCGATGGTCTTTCTCTGGGAACTCCGACTTAAATAGCTTTAGATGTAGAAAGGACGTGAAACATATAAACGAACCAAACAAACTGAAGATCTCAACTGGCACTACCACCTGTAAAAAAGTTCAAAGAGAATGTCGTAATCAGCGTACGTTCCACTGGCACGGTCAGTCATGGAATGTGGTGGCATAGGATAATTGGACCTTAAACGAAACAATACTCTAAAAATAAAAACAACAAAGTTATCCTACCAAAAGGGGAAATACTCATCATAACAATTACACATCACGGAAAAAAAGAACAACACGGAAAATGTTTAAAAGTCTAAAACTACCGATATTAGAACTCGACGACAACACAAGGAAGTATATAGCCCAATCTTGCGCAAACCTTGACGGCAGCTTTCTCATCCAACAAGAAGTAATGTAATACGCTCCCTTGTCATTTATAGTCCACAGGAAGGAATATATGGCGTAATGATAGAAAAAGACATTTAATATTTCGGAATCTACATTTAATGAGCTTGTGTCTCCCTGGTAAAAATAGGAAGATGCTTCTTCCATTAAATTGTGCATATCTTTAATTGAATTGCATACCTGTCTTAAATTATTTGAAGATTAATTGCGTGTATAATTATTTGAATATATGTTAATTAGGCGTTCCATATTTCCAAACCTGTTTTTGGATCATGGTTGGGTCACAGTTGCTTGAGTTTCTGGCAGTAAATGAAAAGAATAAAGGCCTATATATATAAGAAGCCACCCACTATAGAATATAATACATTCTGTAATGGGCGGCTCCTTAATATTATATATATTATCCACAGGGACCTGAGAATTTGTTACAGCTAGTTTTGGCCCTAAAATAGGGTGTTTAGAGTAATTTAACACATTTTGGGGGTTAAGATCAATTTTCGATAAAAATGCTTCCTCAGTAGTCATAAAAGCTAAAAAAAAGTAGCTTTTATGACTACTGAGGGGGCATTTTTATCGAAAATTGATCTTAACCCCCAAAATGTGTAAAATTACTCTAAACACCCTATTTTATGGCCAAAGCTAGCTGTAACAAATTCTCAGGTCCCTGTGATATTATCTACTAACATAAACTCAAGCAACTGTGGTTTGGTTTTATTATATGCCACGTATGTCTAGAACATGTCTAGAACATGATCCAGCGTTATATATTCCAACATATTCAGTTTAATTTTATTTGGAAAAGTAGTTACAATGTAGCTATGGGGTAATCATGAGTTAGATATCCGTGGTATTATAGTGTATTATCTCCCTTGAATGTTTTTTTTCCTTTTTAATACACAGGTACATTGTACCCCTGTATTTGTCACATCTATAGTTCGACAGTGCAAAGGTATGACCATTTATATATAATTAAGTGACATATTTTTTTATCGAACATTGATTTTCACCGTGCATAAAAAAGGAATGATTTTTTTTAATAAATGGCAATATCCGGATTATTTCCATATCATCTACTTTTTATATTAGAAATTCATTTGTTACTTCCTGTTTACTAACCGCGGGATGATTTGTGTGTGCTTGTTATATTATTGTGAAAGATAGCCGTGCTTTGGTAATTTTAGTGTATATGTATGTTCATTAAGTCATGTTCATTTCATAAACCATATTCTGTCATTGAAAGAATGACCTTTTATGTACATTACAATTATTTCCATTCTTTTTATCGACTTTCATTTACCTGTTTACTGTTGGGAGACACTTCGTCCATTTGTAAAAGTGTATGCTTATTTTCAGGGGAAGTAGGTATTCATTTAGACTTTCATGCCGCCTGAATTGAAGCATGTGTTATTTCGCTTCTGAAATTGCAGTATGCTTAATTTCATGTGTCGACGCTGAAATAATTACTGTTGTACTATACAATGTACTGTATATTATAGTAGTTTATGTTTAGATTGATAAAAACTTTCCCTTGAGAGTATACACCGCCTGGAGCTTCTTTACATGTGAAACAGGAAAGAAAATAGTGTGCTTCAAACGGGGATAGGACCCTCAATCTCCAGGTTCTTAGTCGGATGCTCTACCAGTACCATAGTCGGAAGGGGTCTGACTCTCTGACCCGCTTAATATTTGGACGACAGGCGGTTGCAAGTTTTATAATTAGATATGAAACATTTTCGATCACATGTAAATTAGGTAGCAATGGAGAGAACAGATATTTTTCTACAAACCTACACATTTAATCAAGTGACAGGAGGTCATCAAGTAACTGTTGCCACCCATTTCTAAAAAATAACCAGTTTCCTTGCATCTGTTTGAAAATGTCTGTGTGCTGCGAGATCCAGAGAGAATTTATTTCTGAACTATCTATTTTTGATCATGTGACATTAGGCGGCGGCCTAAATCCAAATAAAAAGTTGATCTGGGCTCTATTTCCTTCACGACTTAATACCCGGGGCATGTGTAAAGTTTTAATGAGGAGGTATGTCATGTATCGAAAATAGGTAACAGTGGGTTAAACTTGGTGAGGCGATCACATTCGGTGGGGGACTAATTTTGCTGGTCTTCTTAATGATGTTATTGTTTTTCATTTGTAGACTTCACACACACTGGGATCAAATGAACACCTTAAGAAAAAAGTCAGCTGAACAGAAAGAAAATGTGATTTGTGGTGATGTCTACCTTACAAGACAGTGTAACTGCCTTAATAAAACAGCTGTGCGTGTTGCATGCAAATGACCCAAGGAGGGCATTCCTTAATCAGCCTACTCATTCAAAGTCTGAGATACAGAAACGACTCAAGAAGAAAGCATATGAAACTATATTTGCCTATCTTGTTGGACCAATAAGGTACTTGATTAAAAGACAATAATTTGTAGCATGAAGGAATCAACAGAATGCATATATACTAGGGAGTACTAATCAGCATTGATGTTTAATCATTACATATTAGTGTACTTATTTTTAGCACACCTGTTCCAAGGCAGAATTTCTTGATATGTCCTTATGTAGTTACTTTGCTGTTGCAAAAGCTAGGTGAAAATCAACAACAAAAGATCTGATACGTATACATGTACCAGTGTTGAAGAGAATAGTCATACGTCTGAATTTCTGTCAATGATACACATGTACAGTGTATAACTAGAACATACAGTGTACCCTCGCTATATCGCCACCTTTCGAATTCATCCACAGCAAGTATGGCGGTATAACGAGGGTGGCGATAGTATCGAATTATGAAAATTATAACCATGAATTAAATTGCATAATAGATTGTATTTCTAACATTTTATTAAAAACAAGCTTAGTATGATATCATCATTTAGATCTACATTGGCACAAATTTATATCTGAAAATAGTTATTGATCTGCTTTTGCCAAATGCCATTCCAAATGGAACACTAAAGAGTTTCTCGATCTCCAAAAACAGAACAATATGGCATTATCATCGAGGGAAATATATAGCGATTCTCGACGCTTGTATTTTAAAGGGTATGGCGGTATGCGAGGGTGGCGAACTTACTTAACGAGGGAATTATATTGGACAGAAATCTGTTCTAGAGGTTTAGGTGGCGGTATGCGAGGGTGGCGGGAGATTCGGGTGGCGATAGGTCGAGGGTACACTGTATATCAATCATGAAATAAAGAATATCCTGTCTTTATTCTGTGGAAGCTTCTGATAGCATTACATGAGTACTTCTTTGATGTCTATATGTGAAGTATATTGAAAGTATCATTTTAGGATTTGAATGTACCACCATGGAATATAATTGCCAAGTGAAAATGTTTTGTGCTTTTGTTATAGATGGCAGTGGCAGATTTCCTTACAGGACAATTATGTGGAGGATGAGCGTGTCCACATCCTTAGCTATGCTTTTGACCTCAGGTGTAAGCGACGTTATGATGATGCAAACCGACTTGAAGAATTGCTGGAGAGTTTGGTTAACATCAGTAACACTGCTATCAGTAATGACAGAAAAGGTATTCAGCTTGGATGGCAGTTTACAGTAGGATGTACAATGAATAAACACTAAAATATTATGTGTATCAAAAGCTAAAAGTAAAATAAGCAGTAAAACTGGCATAAACATGATAAAGTTTACTTTGTGGGCTTCACATTTGTAAAAAAAAAAAAAGAAGAAAATTTGGTAAGAGATTAACATTCTGGCCTCTTCAGAAACTGGTGTCTACACTTCAAAAGCTAGCTTTACAGGAAGTGAATTTCTAACAACAGTACACGAGGGAAAATAGCGAAAAATCTAAACAAGCAACCTATGCTGGGACACAGATAATTCTCCAACAAAGTATGCAATCTTTAATTTTAGAAAGAACTTAGGAAAAAAAATCCTATTTGCGGGGGTCAATTTTTGGGTAAAAAATAGTGTGTTTCTATTGCCTTTTTTGGTTATTTTTGATGTGATTACCATGGTTTTCACAAAAGTAGCATACAAAGAAAAAACAAGTTTATACACTTCTTATTTCTTTATTTGTATTGGAAATAGCATGTTGTTCACAGACATGTTTATTTTTTTTTTGTTAGATCATAATTCTTTATTTATTTTCTGAGACATGGGCTTCGTTTTTCAGAATCAATTGATTTTACTTTAATTTGCTACCTTGTTTTATTGGTTTAGGACAAGTACTGCTAACTTGTCACCTCCAACCAGTTTCGCAAACACTTTTTTGTTTTATAATTATTTTGATATTGATATGGATAACTTAAATCAACCTCAATTATTATCAATCAGTATATTATGTATAACTCGTGAGTTCAGAATATGTGCAGGAAGTCTAATTCCAGTAGTTGTCAACATTGTATACATTAATATAATCTATAGTACATTTGTATGATCAGTGATTTTGTTTGCCCAGTTTTACAGCCGATATAAGGCTGTTTCCCCCAGTCAAAATTTGTGTTATTTTCCCAAAATGAAGCAAAATTCAAGAGTATTTTCCCAATTTATTTGAAAATCCTACTAAATTTTCCCAATTCAATAAGGGACATGTTGCTGTAAAATCAACGTAGCAAAAACACTGATGATGTAAAGGTATCTAATGTTTCTTGTCTGTTTAGTCTGTACATCAGAAAATGAAGCTGATATGCGTTCCATCCTTAAATTCCTGGTGCTGTTGGCTGACACTGGTCCACAAGAGATCAGAAATGTCATGGGGTATGAGACCCAACACCTTCCCAAGTCTATAGACAAGGTGAGTAAGACTTCTAGAATAAACGGTTTTCCATAGGATCTATTTCAATGGTCTCATGGGGTACACTACACAACACCTTCCCAAGTCAGTAGAAAAGGTGAGTAAGACTTACAGAATGAACGGTTTTCCCTAAAATCTATTTCGAGGGTGTCTTTTGTAACTTTTAAAAAGGATTAACAAGAGTGAAATAAATTTCATATCCAATTACAACGAGGTGTGTAATCTGTTTCTAACACAATCTCGGTCAGAACAGCTGAAATGAGCCGCGGAATATAAAATGTGTAAAACGTTTCATCTCGTTTTATATATGCTTTCTAAGTGGAGACATCGTCAACAATCGATAATGTCGTAAACAATCAGCAAGTGATGTTGTTCAGGTCAAAGTTCAGCATGTCAGCCAATCAAAATGAGTTCAGAGTTTATTCCACATGTGGTATAAACAGAATGTTATTCAACAGTTGTAATGGTTATTTGATACTCTGAGAGTTGAAAAATACTCACCTATTCTGGTAGAAATAATGTTATTACATGTATACATGAGTAATACCATATTTATGACATGGCTGTATGACATGACTGAACAGGTCAATTATGTGATGAAACTGTTTGATTACTTTGTTCTATCATTATAACATGTCTGTACACAGGTGGAGATGGGTGTGTTACCCTCGGGACCTATGTTGTATGGGGATACCAGTGTATACAGGTGGTTACTTTGTTTTATCATTATAACATGTCTGTACACAGGTGGAGATAGGCGTGTTACCCTCGGGACCTATGTTGTATGGGGATACCAGTGTATACAGGTGGTTACTTTGTTCTATCATTATAACATGTCTGTACACAGGTGGAGATAGGCGTGTTACCCTCGGGACCTATGTTGTATGGGGATACCAGTGTATACAGGTGGTTACTTTGTTCTATCATTATAACATGTCTGTACACAGGTGGAGATGGGTGTGTTACCCTCAGGACCTATGTTGTATGGGGATACCAGTGTATACAGGTGGTTACTTTGTTCTATCATTATAACATGTCTGTACACAGGTGGAGATAGGCGTGTTACCCTCGGGACCTATGTTGTATGGGGATACCAGTGTATACAGGTGGTTACTTTGTTCTATCATTATAGCATGTCTGTACACAGGTGGAGATAGGCGTGTTACCCTCGGGACCTATGTTGTATGGGGATACCAGTGTATACAGGTGGTTACTTTGTTCTATCATTATAACATGTCTGTACACAGGTGGAGATAGGCGTGTTACCTTCGGGACCTATGTTGTATGGGGATACCAGTGTATACAGGTGGTTACTTTGTTCTATCATTATAACATGTCTGTACACAGGTGGAGATGGGTGTGTTACCCTCGGGACCTATGTTGTATGGAGATAAAAGTGTATACAGGTGGTTACTTTGTTCTATCATTATAACATGTCTGTACACAGGTGGAGATGGGTGTGTTACCCTCAGGACCTATGTTGTATGGGAATACCAGTGTATACAGGTGGTTACTTTGTTCTATCATTATAACATGTCTGTACACAGGTGGAGATAGGCGTGTTACCCTCGGGACCTATGTTGTATGGGGATACCAGTGTATACAGACCTGATCACAAGTTCTACATGCACTTCCCAAGGTATGTCATGTTAGGTCATTCTCCAAGTGTTGTATAAAAATAGAGATTTCCTGTTTTAGAATCCACTTTAATTGATTTTTTCAAGTTTAGTGTGGTTTACAGACGTGGTATGCCGTGTAACATCGTTTTTGGCTCCAAAACCAATCCCGAAATTTTGTAATACAGCTATTATTCAATAGTAAAAGAGTCCTTTATGAATTCGAATGTGTGTTTTAGATATGATTGATATTCAAAGTTCTTTTGAAACAGCCTGTGATAATTACTCTCAGAGGTTTTTTCCCCCGTTGTTCATCTATAACCATTTAGAATTTTTCTATTCTTTAAAACTACTGAGCCAATTTTAATCATATCATGTATGTTAAATTGTGAAATGTATGGGGCTGTGCCCCCAGGAGACTGAGGGGCTGGGCCAAAAAGGCAAAAAATTCAAACAGATATTGCAGATAGTCATTCACAGTTGTCTCTTCTAGATTTCATTTTTCTTCAGATTTTCATTTAGATATTTGTGATATGCATATAACATTTGGATTATTTCAGTTTGCTGTTTGAAGCAGAACCACTGCAATTTAAAGATAAAGGGCTTCAGGTAAGGATATTAGGTGGACGTTATGAATATTCATTAGGTTAAAAAAAAATCCAATGATATAAAAATTTTGGTCTGCAGCATTAACTCAGAATAAATATTGTTTGTGATACTTTTCTGTTAGATCCATTTTCTACGGGTCATATCCTATTACACTTCATTTGATTTATTTGATGGAACTATTTTGGACAACTCACTAGACTATAAGGCCTCTTACCTGAGATTGAGTTAAAATGTTGGAATTCCAACATGATGATAACTGTCTGGCTTATTTTGTAAACATTTCTGATTCCAAGTTGATATTGCTAATTACCCTTTCGTTTATTTTAATTAAGAATAGACCTATAGCCCAATGGTACCCATTGAATACAAAAATAGAACACAAACTGTTTCACTGATTTTACAATAGCTGTGTATCTGATGGGTATGATAACTAATGTGGCTCTGTTGTCCTTGGTAGATCTTCTGTCTGACTCCCGGCGAGAGTTTGTCTGGGCAGGGCCTCTTTAATGTCAAGGTAAGTAGAAAGTATGTTTACAACATAACAGAATGTGAGTTATGTTAATGCACTGTTAAATAGAAAATGTTTATGTTTTACTTTCGCCCATGTAACTGTACAAGAGGCCTAGGGTCAACATGAAATCAGCCACATTACTGTTCTGTGTCAAAGTTAACATTTAATGTGTAGGTAAACAATGAGGTTGATTTGAGTGATGGCGGAAAGTGTAGGCAGAGAATGATAGGTACTAGTGCTGTTGGCATTGTTGAGGTTACTGGAGTGAGAGTTGAACTAGAGACAGTGTCTGTATGATATTTGAGGAACTGATACAGTCATTATTGGTGATATTTATAAGTTACTTCAGTGATAGCTATGGGAGATGGTGTCAGTGCCTGTAATAATTGAGGAACTAATACAGTCATTATTAGTAACTTGGTCAGATTTACTTCAGTGATGGCTAAGGGAAATGGTGTCTGTAATCTTTCAGGAACTGATACAGTCATTATTGGTGACTATTGATAAGTTACTTCAGTGATGGCTATGAGAGATGGTGTCTGTAATATTTGAGGATCTGATAGTCAACATTATTTTTCAGGGTTACTTGGGTGACAGCTATGAGAAGCAGTGTTGTGGTACACTGTTTGACCGACTGGTACAGTGACATTGGTTCCTATTTTTCAGGGTTACTTGGGTGACAGCTATGAGAAGCAGTGTTGTGGTACACTGTTTGGGAGACTGTTACAGTTGACATTGGTTCCTATTTTTCAGGGTTACTTGGGTGACAGCTATGAGAAGCAGTGTTGTGGTACACTGTTTGGCGGACTGTTACAGTTGACATTGGTTCCTATTTTTTAGGGTTACTTGGGTGACAGCTATGAGAAGCAGTGTTGTGGTACACTGTTTGGCGGACTGTTACAGTTGACATTGGTTCCTATTTTTCAGGGTTACTTGGGTGACAGCTATGAGAAGCAGTGTTGTGGTACACTGTTTGGCGGACTGTTACAGTGACATTGGTTCCTATTTTTCAGGGTTACTTGGGTGACAGCTATGAGAAGCAGTGTTGTGGTACACTGTTTGGCGGACTGTTACAGTGACATTGGTTCCTATTTTTCAGGGTTACTTGGGTGACAGCTATGAGAAGCAGTGTTGTGGTACACTGTTTGGCGGACTGTTACAGTTGACATTGGTTCCTATTTTTAGCCCACCATCATCAGATGGTGGGCTATTCAAATCGCCCTGCGTCCGTGGTCCGTCGTCCGTCCGTCCGTCAGTCCGTCCGTTAGTCCGTTAGTCCGTTAGTCTGTTAGTCCGTTAGTCCGTCCGTAAACAATTCTTGTTATCGCTATTTCTCATAAAGTACCGAAGGAATCTTTCTCAAATTTCATGTGTTGGTTCACCTTGGTCCCTAGTTGTGCATATTCCATTTTGGGACCGATCTGAATTCAAGATGGCCGACAGGCAGCCATCTTGGATTTTGACATTTGAACTTTGTTATCCCTATTTCTGAGAATGTACTGAATGGATCTTTCTCAAATTTCATGTGTAGGTTCCCCTTGGTGCTTAGTTATGCATATTGCATTTTGGGACCAATCCGAAAACAACATGGCCGACAGGCAGCCATCTTGGATTTTGACAGTTGAACTTTGTTATCGCTATTTCTCAGAATGTACTGAATGGATCTTTCTCAAATTTCATGTGTAGGTTCCCCTTGGTGTGTAGTTATGCATATTGCATTTTGGGACCAATCCAAAAACAACATGGCCGACAGGCAGCCATCTTGGATTTTGACAGTTGAACTTTGTTATCGCTATTTCTGAGAATGTACTGAATGGATCTTTCTCAAATTTCATGTGTAGGTTCCCCTTGGTGTGTAGTTATGCATATTGCATTTTGGGACCAATCCAAAAACAACATGGCCGACAGGCAGCCATCTTGGATTTTGACAATTGAAGTTTGTTATCGCTATTTCTAAGAAAGTACTGAAGGTATCTTTCTCAAATTTCATGTGTTGGTTCACCTTGGTCCGTAGTTGTGTATATTCCATTTTGGGACCGATCTGAATTCAAGATGGCCGACAGGCAGCCAGCTTGGATTTTGACATTTGAATTTTGTTATCCCTATTTCTGAGAATGTACTGAATGGATCTTTCTCAAATTTCATGTGTAGGTTCCCCTTGGTGCCTAGTTATGCATATTGCATTTTTGGACCAATCCGAAAACAACATGGCCGACAGGCAGCCATCTTGGATTTTGACAGTTGAACTTTGTTATCGCTATTTCTGAGAATGTACTGAATGGATCTTTCTCAAATTTCATGTGTAGGTTCCCCTTGGTGTGTAGTTATGCATATTGCATTTTGGGACCAATCCAAAAACAACATGGCCGACAGGCAGCCATCTCGGATTTTGACAATTGAAGTTCGTTATGGCTATTTCTCAGAAATTACTGAAGGTATCTTTCTCAAATTTCATGTGTTGGTTCACCTTGGTCCCTAGTTGTGTATATTCCATTTTGGAACAGATCAGAAAACAATATGGCCGACAGGCAGCCATCTTGGATTTTGACAATTGAAGTTTGTTATCGCTATTTCTAAGAAAGTACTGAAGGTATCTTTCTCAAATTTCATTTGTTGGTTCACCTTGGTCCCTAGTTGTGCATATTCTATTTTTGGACAGATCGGAAAACAACATGGCCGACAGGCAGCCATCTTGGATTTTGACAATTGAAGTTTGTTATCCCTATTTCTGAGAATATACTGAAGGGAACTTTCACAAATTTCATATGTAGGTTCCTCCTGGTGCCTAGCTATGCTAAGAATAAGGAAACGACAATGTAATTCACAAAAAAAACCAAAAAAATGCATCTGTGTCCCACCAGAGTCTCTGCTCACACTTAATCAACACCTAAGAGACAATCGAAAGAAGAGAAAAGAACCATCTTTCAAAAAACAAACTTAGATCATTTGTTGGTGGGCGCCAAGATCCCTCTGGGATCTCTTGTTCAGGGTTACTTGGGTGACAGCTATGAGAAGCAGTGTTGTGGTACACTGTTTGGCGGACTGTTACAGTTGACATTGGTTCCTATTTTTCAGGGTTACTTGGGTGACAGCTATGAGAAGCAGTGTTGTGGTACACTGTTTGACCGACTGGTACAGTGACATTGGTTCCTATTTATCAGGGTTACTTGGGAGACAGCTATGAGAAGCAGTGTTGTGGTACACTGTTTAATGGACTGTTACAGTGACATTGGTTCCTATTTTTCAGGGTTACTTGGGTGACAGCTATGAGAAGCAGTGTTGTGGTACACTGTTTGGCGGACTGGTACAGAGCCAGGTGGTGTCACTACAGGACAGATTACAGCTGCCCGACCTGGCAGATCCAGAAGACAGTGGGTATGGACTCAACTTCTATCCTGATTATTTACACAAAAAACTGATAAATTGGTAGGTCATAAAAAACTAGTGAAGCATGAAAGGAATACATATCTATGATCACAATGAACCTGCAGGTGTATGGAATATCAAAATCAGTATGCAGACAGCAAAATATTGATATAACCAATGAAACCCTGATTAATCAGAATTATTGGTAAAATCATCAATGGATGAATATCATTCTTTATTACTAGAAAAATTCATGATAGTACTGAACATTAAGATTAAATGAATCTGAAAATAACATGGAATTTTTGTGGGTTTTTTTGTAGAAAGCAGTTTTATTTCTAAATTCATGATATCAGTTTTTAGAATGACTGTTGGTGTACTATTTTCAGCTTTATGCATAAACTAATTATCACTGTGGCAAGCTTCATAGTTTTTGGAAGTATTTTTAAGCTGTACTGATTTAATACTTGGTTTGTTTTGTAGGATGTTTGATGTCAGAATACCCAAAGTTCCTTCTACCAGTAGAAGTCAGGTACTTGTCTTTTTCTTAAAATGTTAAATTTTGCTTCTGTAGTTCACTTTAAAAAGTCTGCAACTTTTAGAGAAAATGTAGACACATGCACATCACAAATCACCATGAATGAACTAAAGTCCTCCAAAAAAAAAAAAAAAAAAAACGAAACAAGAATCACTGCTTATACAATCTAGATCAAACATTGCTTTGGTTATTTTGAAATGTAAAATGCTGCTTTCACAACAGGAACTCAACAGATAAACTTTAGATCATCATACAAGCACATAAGTACTTGCAGTTTCTCATTGTACAAAATGTAGTAATTTATGCAAATGTGCATTATAACACTTGTATCATAAATGGCTTGGCACAAAATATTTGATGAAGATACTTTACCAGTTGTGACTGGGTATGTGAAGCTGTGTTATAACAATTGATATCGGTGAATATTCTGTTTCTTTGGTTATCAAAAAAATAAAGATATTTCAAAAATTGATATTTCTTTTAGTAAATGAGAACACAAAATAATATGTAAATTCAGTAACAGAGGTTATGTTCTGTATTATTTTGTCTACAAACAATTCCGATGACACACATTGTGTGCCCGCTGTGGTCATTTCAGTCTACAGTAGAAGATGACAGTGCTGTCCACAGCCTTGATATGACTGGCAGTACCCAGATACCGCAGCTGGAAGGCTCCAAGTCCCTCAGCTACATCAGTGACACAGACTCAGCAGTCGGATGCTCCATTTGGGAGGAAGCACTGGAATTCACCCCAAGTAAACACTATCAATGGGAAACACGAGGTCGGTATGTACTCATTCATACAAAAGCATAAGATTATTATTCTGACTATTATCATTTTATCTATTATATTTATCATCCATCTGTAGTTAGTAGCTTTCACAAAACCAGGATGTTTTTACATTGTACACATATTAACTAAACACTACAAGAAGCTATTTACAGTTTTCAGGTTTGAATAAATTCATATTGAAATTAATTGAAGATTATTACTATATATACACAGATGATTATTCAGACTACAGACACTTCAGTAGGACTGGTCAATTGTTTGTAGGCATTAAATCTGAAGCATTGATGAACTAGAACATCATGGTATAGAAAAGTGAGTGGGTGATAATTTCTGGGGTACTGTCAGTTCTGATTGATATAAAGTTGGTAAGTTATCTTGAAAATCATATTTTGACAAGAACCGATTGAAACTAAGGTTTGCTGACATTATCATTCCCTGTGAATAAACAGTATGAAATTGACTCTAAAACATGCACAGTATATGCTTTAGTGCTTGTAAAAATTGATTTAACTGTAAAATTATGTTCATTCAGTTCAATTTTTTTGTCTCAGCATTAAGTTTTAAGAATGCTTGAGGTTTTATAAATGTTAAAGTGTAAGACTGAACTTGTGTTAACTCCAGTTCCTTTGTGTTTAGTGGGCCTGGAACCACACTAGACCGTCCATACCTATCCGAGTCGGGTCCCACCGGCCTAGACATGTGGTACAACATGAAGATGAAGGAATTGTCTATCATGTGTCCATCAGTACCACTACCGGCCCTACAGTGTATGAGTGAGCGGCACATTGTCCGAGACATCGTCAATGTGATGATTGGAATACCCTCTACCACCTACCAACTCATTCCTGTAAGTCTTCATACAGTTATGGTACTGTTGTCTAAAGCCTAGATTGAAATGAATGTTCCTCTACATCAATATTACTGATTTCAATTTCAGGGAATTTAACACCAAATACCCAGTTCATTAGAAAATATTTATTGACTGTGTCAGTAGCTTCTTTTTCTCAGTATCTCTAAGAATACTTAAGTTAAGTCGCTTCTCTACAGTTCAGCAGAGTCCAGCTGCTTCTTTGGATCTATTCAATATTAAATGTTAAAGTCAAGTCACTTCTTTATTGTTCAACAGAGTCCAGGGTTTTCTCTGAGTCTATTCAATTTTAAGTGTTGAGTCTAGTCATTTCTCTACAGTTCAGGAGAGTCAAGCTTCTTCTCTGGGTCTATTCAGTATTAAGTGTTAGAGTCAAGCCGCTTCCTCTATAACTAGGTAAGGGCTTTCCATTTCTCACTTTCTCTGTGAATACTTTAAAAAAAAACAATATTGAGTCAGTTTGCTTCTCTTAAGTTTGACTGAGTCAAGTGTCCTCTCAAGGTCTCTTTCGAGTCTTGCTGTGAAGTTTCAAGTTTAAGTTGTAATAAGTGTATGCTAAGCTGAGTAGAGTGAGTAGCACCTGATATGCCAAATACATATTAATAATGTATGCATGTACATAATGTATCTTGTATTTAATTTGCTAAACAAAAGTAATAAACAGAGAAAACTTTTTATTATGTTTTAGTTTATATATGGACAATTGTTTTGCAGATACTTTGAAGTAAGTGTAGTGCAGTTTTCATATTTTGATAATTTGACCGCTTATTTGTAATATTTAACAGGAAACTCAATCCTTTGAGATGTTGGAAGGAGTGTACATCAGTGGAATGACGCCCGAGTGTCTTCGCCGAGTCTCACAGGATTTCCTGGTGTGTGGTACATACTACAACCATCTAGTACAGTTCTCCTTGCCTCCGTTCATCGACTCGTTCTACAGCAAGGGACTTGTGTACCAGGCTTTTTGTGGGGCAATCAGGAAGTACCTCCAGCATTACAGAGGTGTAATACTCTCCATTCCTCAAAATATGTCCTTGCTGCGTCTCAAGTTTATCTGCCAGAAAATCTTCAACCAAATAAGGTACAATAAATAATAGGACAGATCATCCCTGTTAAGCGGGAATGGGAAACATGAATCTTTTTAGAGTGGTCTTTTTCTGGGGGGTAGAAATAATATTTTCTCGCTATTTCCTTTGAATAGAGTTTAATTGTATATTAAAGTGTTAGTGAAACAAAATCTGTAGAAAAATGCTGTTTTTTAAGATGACAGAGTAGGAACTTTATAGATATAATTGATTCCTCACACATTTTTTTCTTGTTTTGGGAAAAAGGTATTTACAGTGATTTTATTCTCTCTTGGATTTAGTGTTAAGTGTTTTATTAAGTAGGGATATGAGGTAGATGTATAATAGATGACATATAGGTGATTGATTGTGTCTACAATAAAAGTGTACCCGAGGGACAGAAAAACAATTGTTGCAGATAATGAGGTCATAAAAACCTTCCTAGCTCCTCAATATTAAATAGTGTTTACTTAATTGTGTAAGTCAAAGCTTATTTGATAAATATTGTATATTTACCAGCTTAACAGTTAACTTTACTATTGTTTACAGGTTTCTTGCAAATTTATGCAAATGTACAACTATGGAGGATCTACAAGATGAAGACAATTTCCCAACTGTGAGTAAATACATATTACTACAAAGAATAATTTAGAGATTTGCATGCAATTGCTATGAATTGTTGTCCAAGATATCAATTACAACATATCTGCCTTGAACTGCACACCTGACTGTAGCACACACACTATCAGTATGATTTATACCCAGGTAAAATCTTTACCAAATGATAGTCCTTCCCTTCCCCCTCTTGAACTTTAAATAATAGATTTTGCTGAATTTAGGATAAGCACAGAATAGAGTTGAGAAGATTTTCATTCATATTTGAAATTGTATACACCCGGAGGCCATGGGCAGGTGAGCTTATACTGTTCAGTGCGTCTGTCAAGTTTTCCACAGAGCAGATTTTGGTCAAAAATATTCTTGGGGGAAGGGGGTACCATTTTGTATAAATGATGGGCTTTAAATCCCTCAGGCCTGAGGGTCTGGGCTAAATGAGGGAAATTTTTAGTTAGGAATTTCTTTGAAATCCTTCTTGTTAAGGAATGACAGGATATATACTGGGTATTGTCCAAATTTGGTCTAAAGCATCCTTGGGTAAAAGGGAATCAATTTTACATAACTGGTGTGTCAGATTCCCCGAGGGAGGGGGGGGGGGGGGCTAAAGGGTGACATCCAATAATGGAAATGTGAGAGAATGACAGGATATTGTCTGAAGTTTCCTTGGGTGAAGGGGATTTAATTTTGTATAAACAATGTGACTGGTATTTCTCTTTTGACCTGTGTATTGTAGGGTGTAAGTTTTACCTGTATGTTGTAGGGTGTAAGTTTTACCAGTATGTTGTAAGGTGTAAGTTTTACCAGTATGTTGTAGGGTGTAAGTTTTACCTGTATGTTGTAGGGTGTAAGTTTTACCTGTATGTTGTAGGGTGTAAGTTTTACCTGTATGTTGTAAGGTGTAAGTTTTACCTGTATGTTGTAGGGTGTAAGCTTTACCTGTATGTTGTAGGGTGTAAGTTTTACCAGTATGTTGTAAGGTGTAAGTTTTACCAGTATGTTGTAGGGTGTAAGTTTTACCTGTATGTTGTAGGGTGTAAGTTTTACCTGTATGTTGTGGGGTGTAAGTTTTACCTGTATGTTGTAGGGTGTAAGTTTTATCTGTATGTTGTAGGGTGTAAGTTTTACCTGTATGTCGTAGGGTGTTAGTTTTACCTGTATGTTGTAAGGTGTAAGTTTTACCTGTATGTTGTAGGGTGTAAGTTTTACCTGTATGTTGTAGGGTGTAAGTTTTACCTGTATGTTGTAGGGTGTAAGTTTTACCTGTGTATTGTAGGGTGTAAGTTTTACCTGTGTATTGTAGGGTGTAAGTTTTACCTGTGTATTGTAGGGTGTAAGTTTTACCTGTATGTTGTAGGGTGTCAGTCTACTGAGCTATGTGTACAGGGAGTGTCTGGAGTGTGCCAGTACTGATCACTACCCCATGATGATGTCCATCCTGCAGTCTTCCTCTGGACCCTACACTCTGTAAGTCCTTCACACACAGTCAACCAAAACTTGGGCTCACCTTATACTGTTTATACTGACACTAAGTCAAAGAAAGATGAACATCTCAACATGTTATCAGGTACTCTACTATACTTACCAGTATTTACTCTCGCAAGGCAAACCACTATATTAACTAACCAGGGAGACGTGGGTATCAAGAGACATTAAGTGACACCCAGCGTCTGACAATTATGATGTCATTACTATGACGGCATAGAAATTGCCATGATATGCGGTCAAAATGGCTGTTCTATATTAATTTGAATTTTCAATGTCAATAATGAAGATTTTATCATAGTTTAAATCAAATTGAAATCAGTAAAAGTCAGCAACATAGATCAAACATGTAAATGTAAGCATTAAAGTTTCTTCATATGGTCTTTATGTCAATATGAATGACAGAACTTTGCAGGCAAACATATCATATTGCGCTTTATTGGGGATATAAGATCAAAAGTTTACTACACAAAGACTGAAAATAATATACATAGATGTATGACAGATTAAATCGATACATGAGTGCTAATTGAATGCTTGATAATAATGACTTCAGATATTCAGTTCTTTTTTGTTTAATAGGTTTGTACAGGACTGGGTGTTTCATGGGATTTGTCAGGACATTTATGGAGAGTTCATGATTGAAATCCATGCAGACTACCTTCAATTCAGAGGTTTGTATACAAAGCTTGTCTTTATTGCAGAGACATGTATCACGCCGGTTGTAACACTGAATAATTTGGTGTGTGAAGCGGCTTTAAACACGTAACTAACTAACTAGACATGTATCTTTTTATATTGGCATCATTTTGGTGAAAGGTAACATGTAGTGTTGCCATGTCTGTTATTCTAGCAATTTCATTCCAGAAAGAATTTTAATCAATCATTTATTTATGTAACAGAGGCATTATTACTTCAATGCCTCTGCTAGGAGTTGAACCCGGAACCTCTGGCTACTAGTCTTACGCTCAACCGATCGTGCTAAAGAGAAGATCTCTCTAGCCGAGCAGTTTATTGCAGCTAGTATTTACCAGGGTTACATTTATACAAGGATGTTATAATATATTTGCAGACAAGAACTACTGGGCGAATGGTTACAAGATGATGACCAATAAAGAGGCAGATAGTGTACCACTGTTTCTGGCAGACCTTGCCTCAGACATTTTTATCTGTGGCAAGTCCATCAACCTCCTTAAGGCTTGCTGTTCCCAGGTAGGTATCACAGAACATAGTCTGTGTTTGACTCTGCTGCTTACTTGCAGCTTGGTTACACTTTCTAGTTCAATCTATTCCATCTAAGTGGAAGTAAATTCGGGGATATGGGAAAAAAAATAGAAAAAAAACCCAATGATTAGTCTATTTATAACTACATGTACAACTAAAAACTCTACATATAAACATGCTGAATTTCATGTCCTAGTATTTTAATCGTTTACTTTGCATTTTACAGAATTTTCTGTGTAACATAGCTGATATTGACATACCCAGGATATCAGTGACATTTTCAGAGGAGGAACTTGGGATTCTAGACAGCCAATGTCAGATTTATGTCAACAAAATGAAGCAAATAGCACGACAGTTGATAATCTCAAGGTACCAGCTTTTATATCATGTAGAGGCCATATTAATTGGGGAATCCAAAATACTATAGGGGATTTTGGTTTTGCATTGTGTCCGTCCATCCTTTCAGCCTTCCGGCCTTCCGTTTGTCCTTCCGCTGTCTTGTCCGGGCTCTATTTGTTATACTATAAGTGACTGTAACTTCATACTTGGTATATGGGCTCATCTTGATGAGAAGGTGTGTCATGTTTCAAAAGTAGGTTGCTCTGACCTCCATTTTGACCTTTGACCTACATCAAAGAACAGGTTCATCTGAGCTCTATTTTGACACTACTAATCACTGGAACTTCATACTCTGATTATAGGTTAACGTTTGTGAGGCGGTCACATTTGTAGGGGGACTGTAATTCATGAAATTGTCATGTTTACTTTATCCTGTAAATAAAATCACTTTTAATAGCAATTATCATATTTTGGTGCCAATTCAATATGCTAAATCATGATCAACTCAAAAGGTAAAATCACTGCATGTCCATTTTGGCATTAGAAATTCTTTCCTATCATGTTTTAGACAATTTGTGCAATAGAAAAAAATGACTTGTGCTTACAAACATAAACTTGATTGGTTTCAGAAAACAAAAAGAAGAAATGGAAGAGGCTGCAAAAAAAGATATTTTACTGAAAGCGAAAGAAGTGGCTACACAGGAGATACAGAAACTGCAGAGTTAGTTGTAGTCATGTTAGCCTATATCACACAACAACAACCATAGAAAGATTTCAACATCATTACAATGGCTTAATGTAGCAATTGAGCTTCAGAAATGTTTAGCAATTTATTGAATACAAAAATGTGATTCATCTTATTAGTTCTTTTGAACTGTGTTATGCAAATTCTGAAATCTTATTCTTTTGTTTAGAAGTACATGTACATATAGTAACAAATTAATGTCATGTATACTTGTTGAAAGTCTATATGATAACCTCATGTTGTTTTGGTGTCAGTAAAAGTTTGACATCATCACTGAATTGTATTTAGATTTATCCCTTATATTTCATTACTTAAAAAAAGATAGTGTTTCTTATAATTGAGTAAGTTTACGGTATTACTTTGTAATGTGGATCGTTATCTTTACAGATAGAATACAAGAAAACAGGAGAGTCCAAGACACAAAGAAACGGAAACAGTTCCAGTTCCTTAAGGATCAGATGGAAGCAGACTTACAGGTATGTCAATACGGGGAGAGGGAGATCCAACGTCTGTGTAGATGGTGCAGTAGAGTTCTGTGTAGCCCAGTAGACGGTATGTCATTAGTGATTGATAAAGCTCCAAAAGAGCCTGATAGTATTATAATGTAAATCATACAATCTCACTCTCCACATATACTGAACATGCTTTGCTGTAACTGTTATTGTTGGCCTGCTAATTGGTGAGGCAAACACTATTTATAACAGACTGGTACACAGTGTATTTACACTCATGTATCTGACTGTAACAGACTTACTTTGAATATCTATACTAAAGCATGGTGATTTGTAAGTATACTCAGCTCTATTTCATATGTACTTACTTAACCTCAAAAGTATGGATCAACAAAATCAGATGTTAATTAAAGAGTGCCCTTAAAATGTCCTATTATAACTTGGATAGTCAAAATAGCCTTGGAATGTATCATGGTATGTTAGATTATATTACATAAGGACTGTATTACAATAGATATTCAAAAAACATTGTCATGAGAAAAGACGTCTCAATCTGAAAAGGAGCTGTTTTAAGACTGGATCTTATATAGCATAGTTATATATAACACAGGTTTTTGTAATTTTAAACATAATGAAATTGATTGGTCAGATGGTGCAGTGGATAGCGCACTTGTTTTTTACCAAAACGACTTGGGTTCGATTCCCCCGATCGGAGGTGAAAAGGTATGGGGTCACCTGCCCCCATTTGAATTTCAGCAGGTTTCTGCCAATAATTATGGCCTATTAATTATTACAAGCATATCTGTCTGAGTGAGTTGATATATATCAAGGTAAAACACTTTAGTAATTACATTATTTCATTTCTTGCTATACACTACAATATGTTTGTGTAATATGATAACTAGTTTTCCGATGAATTATTACAGCCCTAAACTGTGTCTACCTGTGTTGGATATATATGTTCTTACATATGTATATGTACGTCCGGTTTAATTTCAGAGAAGAGCAGATGTGAAAGAGCAAGTAAAGGAAGACGACAAGATGATGATCGCAAGAGTGATGAAGGAGGAGGAGGCGATGACAGCCCAGGAGCTAGAGTTAGAAAGGAAAGCCAGGTATATACTACATAGTTAACCATGACAGCTCAGGAGCTAGAGTTAGAAAGGAAAGCCAGGTATATACTACATAGTTAACCATGACAGCTCAGGAGCTAGAGTTAGAAAGGAAAGCCAGGTATATAATACATAGTCAACCATGACAGCTCAGGAGCTAGAGTTAGAAAGGAAAGCCAGGTATATACTACATAGTTAACCATGACAGCTCAGGGGCTAGAGTTAGAAAGGAAAGCCAGGTATATACTACATAGTTAACCATGACAGCTCAGGAACTAGAGTTAGAAAGGAAAGCCAGGTATATACTACATAGTTAACCATGACAGCTCAGGAACTAGAGTTAGAAAGGAAAGCCAGGTATATACTACATAGTCAACCATGACAGCTCAGGAACTAGAGTTAGAAAGGAAAGCCAGGTATATACTACATAGTCAACCATGACAGCTCAGGAACTAGAGTTAGAAAGGAAAGCCAGGTATATACTACTTAGTTAACCATGACAGCTCAGGAACTAGAGTTAGAAAGGAAAGCCATATATATAACACATAGTCAACCATGACAGCTCAGGAGCTAGAGTTAGAAAGGAAAGCCAGGTATATACTACATAGTTAATCATGACAGCTCAGGAGCTAGAGTTAGAAAGGAAAGCCAGGTATATACTACAAAGTCAACCTTGACAGCTCAGGAGCTAGAGTTAGAAAGGAAAGCCAGGTATATTCTACATTTAGTCAACCATGACAGCTCAGGAACTAGAGTTAGAAAGGAAAGCCAGGTATATACTACATTTAGTCAACCATGACAGCTCAGGAACTAGAGTTAGAAAGGAAAGCCAGGTATATACTACATAGTTAACCTTGACAGCTCAGGAGCTAGAGTTAGAAAGGAAAGCCAGGTATATACTACATAGTTAACCATGACAGCTCAGGAGCTAGAGTTAGAAAGGAAAGCCATGTATCTCAATATACTTAGTCAATTCTTATAACAGGAAAATCATATTAGCTTCTAGTGATTTAGAAAATGTTATAAATATACAAGCTTTACAATTCCTTTTTGAAATGAAATTGAATAAAACAATGTGGAATACCAATACAGTATACAGTGTTATGTTGAAAATAGTGTAATGTTGACAAAAGTGTTATGTTGATGATAGTGATATGTTGACAGAAGTGTTATGTTGACAGTAGTGTTATGTTTACAATAGTGTTATGTTGACAATATTGTTATGTTGACAATGTTGTTATGTTGACAATAGTGTTATGTTGAGACAATAGTGTTATTTTGACAATAGTGTTATGTTGACAATAGTGTTATGTTGAGGCAATAGTGTTATGTTGACAATAGTGTTATTTTGACAATAGTGGTATGTTGAGACAATAGTGTTATTTTGACAAAAGTGTTATTTTGACAATAGTGTTGTGTTGACAATAGTGATATGTTGACAATAGTGTTATGTTGAGACAATCATGTTGTGTTGATGATAGTGTTATGTTGACAATAGTGTTATGTTGACAATAGTGTTATGTTGACAATAGTGTTATTTTGATGATAGTGTAATGTTGACAATAGTGTTATGTTGATGATAGTGTTGTTTTGACAATAGTGATGTGTTGATAGTAGTGTTATGTTGACAGTAGTGTTATGTTGACAATGGTGTTATGTTGAGACAATATTGTTGTGTTGACGAAAGTGTTATTTTGACAATAACGTTATTTTGACGATAGTGTTATGTTGAGACAATTGTGTTATGTTGAGACAATAGTGTTATGTTGAGACAATAGTGTTATGTTGACAATAGTGTTATGTTGATAATAGTGTTATTTTGACAATAGCATTCGGTTGACAATAGTGTTATTTTGACAATATCATTATGTTGACGATAGCATTATGTTGACAATAGTGTTGTGTTGACAGTAGTTTTATGTTGACAATAGTGTTATTTTGACAATAGTGTCATTTTGATGATAGTGTTATGTTGACGATATCATTTTGTTGACAATAGTGTTATGTTGACAGAATTGTGTTCTGTTGAAAACTGACACACTGTTTTGTTGACAGGGAAGAGTTGATAGAATACTACAGCAAGTTGAGTGAGGAAGCCACCCTGAGAGAACAACGGGCTTTGTGGCATGTCAAACGAGCACAGTTAGACCAGACCAGACGTGACTTCCTACTGCAGGACGATGTACACTGGCAGGCAGAGCTGGAGAAGTCTGCTGTTGTAACAGTATGTTTGTGATTTTTGACATAGTTTCTAATGTCAGAGCAAGAAATCTTGCTATAATGGATTTATTACTAATGAAAATTGCAGTACTCTTTTATATAACGTTATAGGTTCAGAGTTACACAAAAGTGTGAATTCTATTTGAATTATAACGTGTTTTGTTTTACAAGTCTTAATACTGTGAATGGTAACAAGAAGATGAAATGTAAGGTTTCAAGATCTCCTATATCAATAAAGAGATTCATTATGCACTTTCATGATAATAAAACTTCCTTAAGGTTAGTTTGGCTAAACTCATTGATTAATGTGCTTGTTTCTTTCAGGAATCCATTACTGTACAGAAGCCAGACAGTGTAAGTAAATCATTTACTATCTGTAATAAGTGGAATCGTACTTCATTCTCTGTTTGGTATGATTGTGTCATAGAATCTCTTCTAAATCATTTGAGATGAAACATGCCATTTGATTGGTCAATCAAAATTATTTGCAGCAATGAAAACCATGAAATACAATCCGCATATTTCTCATTTGCATAATTATGAAGTCTGCATGGGAAGTGCTTATTATGTCAATGACCCCAACTGACCATGACACGTCATGAAATTGACATCACGACAGAAGCGTGACCCCAATTTCCGCCTTACTATGAATATTTCCAAAGTAACAAATCCAGAATTTGATGAAAAATCCTCAAAAAATATTTTCAAAATCATTGTTTTTTAGAAGGTTTTAGTTGAAATGAATTAGAATTGGGAGAATCCTACGGTACTGTATTTTAAAAATTAGCGGCAATATATTGTGATTATACTATAGCAAATATCTGTTTTACTGACTTCTCTCTCTATCATCAGTTATACTCAATTTGCAACAGTATTATTACAATATACCTTAGCAAGTTTTAAAATACAGTAGAGTTATCCACCAGTTACAGAAAGTTTTAATATCACTGATAATTGAAACTTTATTGAAGGTTCTTGGTTAACAATCCTGCACTACTTTTCTCTCAGTATATAGCTCTCATTTTAGATCTTGTGCTTAACCTGTCATAGGTTTTACTGAGGTTTTTATGTTTAAAACTTTTTTGTCATGTATCAGTTGTCCAGAACTTTTACTTTTCAAATCCTACTAGTTGGATATTCTTCTTCTAGAATATATGTCCTAAGTAATTTGCTGTAATATGTAACTTGACACAATCAGACAAGGACAGACACAGCCCAGCTTCCATCCTGGGCAACAGGAGAAGGGAAAGACGGGCCCATTGTTGTGAATGATGAAGGTGATGCTGACCTACCTGGATGGGCACAGCGAGGACTGACAAGTACCAGTACCCTTACTGTTGACTCCTGTATGCCAGCGTGGGCTCAACAAGAGCTTCCAGGGTAAGTTTATCTGGTCATTATGATCCCTGCAACAAATGTTAAAGGGATATATTGGAATCAGGGTGTTGGAAAAACCATCCATATCCTCAAGTTTCGTTTGTATGATGTGCAGGGACGTTCCTTATGTTAAACGTGTTTTCTAAAGCTGCTTGAGATTTCTTTGATGTAGCAGATGATAATCTTCAACACCAGATTTTAAAGATTCTAACATTCCTACCTTTGAACAGATCAGACACAGCAGGAAGAGGAGATGTCACCCCAGGGAAGACGAAATCCCCTCGCTCTCTCCCTACTCCTTCGTCTGGCCCAGCAGGAAGACCTTCCACACCCACACTCAAACGACCTCCAACTCCAACGTTAAAAACTGGCAAACGTTTGAGTGACACATTTTACGCATCAGCTCAGACTGAAGAATCTGCTCTCAAATCAAGTATTCATGTTTTCCCAGAAAAACATGCTACCACGGAAACAGATCCAGATGATGTACACAAATCACAGATCAGACTGGTGCGAAATATTAATGTAAACAAGGAAAGTGAAGAACAGCAGGAGTGCTTACACATAAGAATGGCGGACGGAATGCATGCCTCTAAAGAGACAGAGTCACACGAGGAAGTGGTGCCCCACAGAAAACCTAACAGGGAAATGAATGTCAACAAACAGTCGACAGAGGAGAGGGAGCTACCTCGCATGAAGAAAAATGAAGAAATGCACAGTACAAAACAGACTGAGTCAACCGAGAGGCTCGTAAAAAAATCTAGCACTTTCGGTCATGTGTCAAAGATGTCAGCTTTAGGGGACGAATTTGTAATTCAAGCACCAAGACTGAAAAAGTTTGAGCACTTGCATTCTTCTATGGAATCGAAATTCAGCAAAGACTTTGGGATTAAACCCCGAATCAAAATGAGTAAGACAATGTCTTCGACCACCGAGACTAAGTCTGTGGAGGACGGTAGGCCGAGAATCAAGATGGGTAAAATGTCTGCCACAACGGAGAGTGAAAGGATTGATCATGATGAAAACAGACTCGAGAAATTCAAATCTGTGAATGTGCATGGTCATTCATCAGACTCGACTGTTCAGAGGCTGTTGTATGGTGACAGAAAAGCAATACAGGAAGTCAAGGAGCAAGGTAAAAAATTAGGCACTTTGATCTTTGCACAAATTAATCTACCAGCCTTTATATATAGAGTATTTACAGGAAATGTAAGAAACATCAAAATGGAACTGAAGTCAGATTCAGTATTATTTTTCCATCCATCTATTATTTATGGGATGCATTTATTGATGAGAAATTTTCAATCTTCTTGTTTTGATAAGCTAACACCTGTATAAATCTGTAATGAGGTTTTGGAGAAATCCGTTACATGTTTAGCTAGTATGTATGGATGATTATTTTATTCTTAATTTACAGTACACTGTATTACCTTTAGGTTAATAATGATCTACTTACCAAAGATTTAAGAATAAATTCATTTATTGTGATGATGCAAGTAGGTAGTAATGTTTTTAATTTGAAATAAAAATGGAATTCCTTAATTTTTCTGTACAAATTATGGTTAGGGTCAAATGTTTTCCAAAGTGATTTTATTATATATGATTTCTCCAGAGGTTGGTGACATTCGAGAACCACCTGTTTGGGCTGACTCTCCTGCCACACAAATGTTCACATATGAGGACAACTTTGATCACTTAAGTAAGTTGAACCCCCTTCTCTGTTGTACATGTATTAAATAATGAAATGGTTGTTCTGCTACTGTCATACAACCAGCAGTAAAACATGCTATAAAGAACCCTAGTACATGTAATTAGGTACACTGCAGTTAGAATGAACTTTAATACTTGGACCATTACATCAATGCCATGATCAGAAAACCAATAAATGTACAAATTGTCAAAATAACATTTGCTTTGAGTTGCGCTCCATTTAAAGTTCAGTTCCAAATTGATTTTTTTCTTCTGAATATGTTGAAGTTTTACAGTAATAAGGTCCAGTACCCTGGGGTTTTTAATATATTTCACTAAACTTTGATTTCATGTATCAAATCAACATAAATTGTTATCTAAAAAGAATTAAATTAACAGTTTAATACAAATAAGGATCTGTTTATTGATTTACAGCCAACACACCTGTGGTTGATCTCCTATCCTCCAAGGAGTTGTCAGCCTATGGCAGGTTTGGTGACTATGGCATCAGTCAGAGTGCTGATGTGGATATGTACCGCTACATGCCTCTTCCTCAGCTGCTGGAGCGATCCGTCACTGCACCTCTTTTAGCTCAGTAAGTTGGTTATCCTTCATGGCCTGTCAGTGAGATAAAGTCATATAGGACCAAGTAATAGATTTTATGTAGATGGCAGATGAATGTTAAGAGATATATGTTTTGATAGAAAGTTTATATCTAGAGTGGCTGAAGGGGTTTTGACTGAGTTTAGTATAAAACAACCCTATCAAGGAAATTAAGTGTTCTATGAAAGTAAGAAATATTTTAAAATTCTAAATGTGTAAAAAGAATTTAGTTGTGTATAGATACATGGCTCAATTAGAAATCTAAGGTGGTCACCGTGGTTTTATGTTTGAGGAACCATTTTGTAAACAATGAAAAAGATGATTAATACAGGCCCTAAAGGCCTCCCATCACAGACGAAAAAACACAATAGTCCTATTATCATGTCAGAAGGTCTAAACATGCTAATTGTAACAGCACTCAGGTGTATGTTTGGTCGTTTGTCTGACAGTTTCACTTTTATTCTGTGTAGAATCTCGCTCGTGAATGATAATGTGATTAACTACTTCACCGTGGATATGGAGATAAAGAAACACTTCAAGGCTCTCAGACGCTATCTGTTCATGGGAGACGGAGACTTTGCACAAATCCTCAGTGACATCCTTCTTGAAAAGGTATGGCCTTCAACGACATTTTATAATGTATATAGCCTTTGACTATGAGGGATAAATATGTCTTAAATGGCGCTGAAACATTTAGCGATAAACGAACTAAAAGACAGAGATTAAAATACACGGTTTCTGAGTTTTGTGGCAAGTGAAAAAAAATATGTCAAGACTTGGTTTGTCATTCTTTCGTGTATGCAATACATTTTATAGTATTTCCTTAATGTTGACTGACATTTCTCAATGTTGTCTTTAACTTGTAGCTTGCCATTAGTCCAAAGGCCCAGGAGATGTTGAACCCTGTATTTCTGACGAGTGCTCTCAACAAGGCCCTGAAGTCGTCCATGCATGCTGATGATCCATTCGCAGACAACCTCAGCTTTGCCTTGCGATACGTCCCCAAAGTCCTGATGCAGAATGGTACATTTATATTACTTTCCTTTTCCTTTTGATTTAGTAACATGTCCTATGCAAATTTTACCTTTAGTTTTAATGGCATTGTAGCTTACCTGTTTTAAAAAACTGTTTTATAATGCTATTAAAGGTACTAAAGTAACACATATTTGAAGTGATGCCTTTTAAAATGAAGCTTGTGATATATTTTACTTTTTCCATTTCAGCCTATGACACTTTGGACTGTTTGGAGCTAAGATACAAGGTTTGTTTCACTAGATCACCGAAGCTTTCACCTTTATGATTTGATGTGAATTCCAGATTACATGCACCAAGCATTTACACAACAGCTTTCTAAACAGCAGGATACTGATCACATTTTGAGCAGTTCTCTCAAATAATTAACTGATTATTTTATGCTAGAAATCACAAACCTTTTTAGATCTTGTATCAGGCCTTTTCAAAATATTCAGTGGTAGTTACAGGTCTGTTCATCGTGTGTTAACTTTGCAGCAGGCCTATTCAGGAAGTGTAATTTTCTGGCTATGTGGAAAGGTCGATTCAGGAGGAGTAATTTGTAGCTGTAAGGAAAGGCTTATTCGGGAGGTGTAATTTGTAGCTGTAAGGAAAGGCTTATTCTGGAGGTGTAATTTGTAGCTGTAAGGAAAGGTCGATTCGGGAGGTGTAATTTGTAGCTGTAAGGAAAGGCTTATTCGGGAGGTGTAATTTGTAGCTGTAAGGAAAGGCTTATTCAGGAGGAGTAATTTGTAGCTGTAAGGAAAGGCTTATTCGGGAGGTGTAATTTGTAGCTGTAAGGAAAGGCTTATTCGGGAGGTGTAATTTGTAGCTGTAAGGAAAGGTCGATTCGGGAGGAGTAATTTGTAGCTGTAAGGAAAGGCTTATTCAGGAGGGGTAATTTGTAGCTGTAAGGAAAGGTCGATTCGGGAGGAGTAATTTGTAGCTGTAAGGAAAGGCTTATTCAGGAGGAGTAATTTGTAGCTGTATGGAAAGGCTTATCCAGGAGGAGTAATTTGTAGCTGTAAGGAAAGGTCGATTCGGGAGGAGTAATTTGTAGCTGTAAGGAAAGGCTTATTCAGGAGGGGTAATTTGTAGCTGTAAGGAAAGGCTTATCCAGGAGGAGTAATTTGTAGCTGTAAGGAAAGGCTTATCCAGGAGGAGTAATTTGTAGCTGTAAGGAAAGGCTTATCCAGGAGGAGTAATTTGTAGCTGTAAGGAAAGGTCGATTCGGGAGGAGTAATTTGTAGCTGTAAGGAAAGGCTTATTCAGGAGGGGTAATTTGTAGCTGTAAGGAAAGGCTTATTCAGGAGGGGTAATTTGTAGCTGTAAGGAAAGGCTTATTCAGGAGGGGTAATTTGTAGCTATAAGGAAAGGCTTATTCAGGAGGTGTAATTTGTAGCTGTAAGGAAAGGCTTATTCGATAGGAGTAATTTGTAGCTGTAAGGAAAGGTCGATTCAGGAGGAGTAATTTGTAGCTGTAAGGAAAGGCTTATTCGGGAGGAGTAATTTGTAGCGGTAAGGAAAGGTCGATTCAGGAGGAGTAATTTGTAGCTATAAGGAAATGCTTATTCAGGAGGAGTAATTTGTAGCTGTAAGGAAAGGCTTATTCGGGAGGAGTAATTTGTAGCGGTAAGGAAAGGTCGATTCAGGAGGAGTAATTTGTAGCTGTAAGGAAAGGCTTATTCAGGAGGAGTAATTTGTAGCTGTAAGGAAAGGCTTATTCGGGAGCTGTAAGGAAAGGCTTATTCAGGAGGAGTAATTTGTAGCTGTAAGGAAAGGCTTATTCAGGAGGTGTAATTTGTAGCTGTAAGGAAAGGCTTATTCGGTAGGAGTAATTTGTAGCTGTAAGGAAAGGTCGATTCAGGAGGAGTAATTTGTAGCTGTAAGGAAAGGCTTATTCAGGAGGAGTAATTTGTAGCTGTAAGGAAAGGCTTATTCGGGAGGTGTAATTTGTAGCTGTAAGGAAAGGCCTATTCAGGAGGTGTAATTTGTAGCTGTAAGGAAAGACTTATTCAGGAGGAGTAATTTGTAGCTGTAAGGAAAGGCTTATTCGGTAGGAGTAATTTGTAGCTGTAAGGAAAGGCTTATTCGGGAGGTGTAATTTGTAACTGTAAGTAAAGGCTTATTCAGGAGGTGTAATTTGTAGCTGTAAGGAAAGGTCGATTCAGGAGGAGTAATTTGTAGCTGTAAGGAAAGTCTTATCCAGGAGGAGTAATTTTTGGCTATATGGAAAGGTTGATTCCGGAACTGTAAGTTGTAGCTATATGGATAGGACTTTTCACAATTTGTAGTGGTGGAAGGAGCCTGTTCTCATGTAAGTTGTGTCGGTAATGGCAGTTGTTTTAGTAGGCCTTTTCATAAGTGGATCGGTGTGCAACATATATCAGTTGTAGCTGGCCTGTTCTGTTTTATGTACCAAGGAAATTTTCAGTCAGCAGTAAACATGCTTTATAAAATATCTTTATGTGTTGTTTGCAGGTGACCTGGCCACTGAACATTGTTATAACAGACTCCTTGATCAGCAAGTACAGCAAGGTCTTCTCCTTCATGCTCCAGCTGAAACGCACGGTGTGGGTCCTAAAGGACGTCTGGTACAGACTCAAACGGGATGGTCAGCAAAGTTTTGTTTTTGCTTGATGATTGAATGACATTTCTGATAGCTGTAATATTTCATAAACATGAACATGATTAAATTGAGAGTTTATCTGAAACTGTACAAATAAGGGTTTAACTTGGTTAAATCAGGGAAAGGATCTACACTTGTGAATAAGCAATATATTTGGTTTAAAGATTTAGTTTTATATATATATCTAAAATATCTGGTACTTAATTCAACTTTTATTGTTTAATATATAGAGGATATCTAACAGTGTCCTCAGTAATACCAAATATATTTCACGAGTGGGGCTAATATTTTGATATTTTTCACGAGTGTGCAGTGTGAGTGAAAAATATCCAAATATAAGCCACACGAGTGAAATATGTTTGGTATTACTAAAGATACTGTTAGATATTCTGTTTATTACATTTTTATAGCAAAATCTACAGTGGCAGCTTTTGATTTTCCCAAATGTCGTTTGTAAGAAGTGTTCCAATTGGTCAAATCAGAAAAAGTGATATCATATTTCTCACTAGTGAAAAATATTACTTTTATAGAATGAATAATTTTCAATATTTCGCTGGTAAAAATGAAATAAAATACATGTTCTATTGTAGCTATGGTCCACAAGGCAGGAGGCTCCTCACAGTTTCGACAGCTACAGCTCTATAGGTAGGCATCACATCACTTTTAAATAGCTGGTAGCCTCTTTAACTAAACAACAGAGAGTAATTTGTTATATATGTAACTGCAATGCTATTTAATGGGTTTAGTGGATTTGAACTCTATTAAGTATTTAAAGTGTAATAATTAATGTAACTGGTCTCTTGTTTGTTGGGTTAGTGGATTTGAAATATATTAAGAATTTAAAGTGTACTTATAATGTAACTGGTCTCTTGTTTGTTGGGTTAGTGGATTTGAAATATATAAAGTATTTAAAGTGTACTTATAATGTAACTGGTCTCTTGTTTGTTGGGTAAGTGGATTTGAAATATATAAAGTATTTAAAGTGTAATAATTAATGTAACTGCTCTCTTGTTTGTTGGGTAAGAGGATTTGAAATATATAAAGTATTTAAAGTGTAATAATTAATGTAACTGCTCTCTTGTTTGTTGGGTAAGAGGATTTGAAATATATTCAGATAAATGTTTTTTTTTATTACAGGCAGGAGATGCAGCACTTTGTAAAGGTGATGCAGGGTTACATAGCTAACCAGGTTATACATGTGACCTGGTGCGAGTTTACAGAGGCACTCAACAGTGACGTCCACAACCTTGATGACCTACATAAGGTCCACTCCAACTACCTAGATAAAGCCATATTTAGGTAGGAATGCAAATACCGCTGTCACTCAGTTCAACCACACAACTTGGGTTGGAGACCATGTGCTCAAATGCAGAATTATTTTACTTGTTGATACTATTAGCTGGTAGGGAATGTGTTTTTGTATTAATATTTAAGTCTGAGACTTTTGAACACTGTGCATGGTTATAACCAGATTAAAATTTTACTAAGAATGGTTTTTTCGAAGAATATACAAAACTTATAAAAACAAAGAATGAAGATATTTTGGTTCATGTATTAGGTATAAAAGCTTGTGGTTAGGGATTCATAAGTAAATTATTTAAGTATAGCAATCATTCTAAATGGAAATATATTTTTATAAATACATGTATGCATATATTTTCATGTATTATATTACAGATGCTTGCTGAACAAAAAAGCTGGGGCAGTGATGAAAATCATACAGGACATCTTTTCTCTGATCCTGAAATTCCGACTACAACTGGTCAATGCAGAATGGCGATATGACCAGGAAACAGGGCTTCTGGCTCATTCCAACTTCCAGAGTATGGTGGCGTCTTACAAAGCTTTCAGAGAGTACTCTGTATTCCTCTTCAAGGGTAAGTGTACCAGTTTTATCTCATGGGGACTAGTATTCATCCTAGTTGTCACCTTTAACATCCCATCCAAATGGTGCTTCAGGTATAAGACAAATCAATAACTTATGAAATAAATTTGTTTTGCTAATCTAAGATAAGTGTATGAAATAGTATGTGTATAGTCAATACATTGTAGTTTTTTTGTGAAAAGGTCACATATAGGGATCACTGTTTTTGTCGGTCGTCATCTGTTGTGCTGTCCAAACAAGTTTCCATGTCCCTTGTGCCTTTCAAACTCAAATGTCATACAGTGTGCCCTTGCCTGTGATTGTTCTTCTGGTCTGAGAGTCAAAGATCAAGGTCATTGTTACTATAAATGAAACCAATGTCCAAACAAAGGTTTTTTTTCATGTGATAAGTTTAGTTGCTTTTGGCTTATCAAACTCCAACTTCATAGAATGCTTCCTTTTCGGAAGGTCCCTGGTTCAAATCCCCGTCTGGATGCTACATTTTCTCTTTCTCCTGTAACAAAATTGGCAAGCTTGCCAACCCTTGTTTAAAGCATTGAGAGTACGCTTAGCAAGGGGATATAAGAACTTGTAAATAGTTGTCTTCGGGAGCGAAGACTTGGGACTTGGAGAAAAGGAAGGAGGAATGTAGCGGAACTGGACTAGGTCGATCGTCGGTGACCAGATAGCTCAATTGGTTGAGCGTCTGTCTGGAGTTCGGAAAGTCCCGGGTTCGAATCCTGGTCTGGACGCTACATTTCTCTTTCTCCTGTTACACAAACAAAGGTGTCGGTGCAATGACTTGAGTTCCCTTGGGCCAATTCATGATTCTTGTTTATGTCATTAAAATATATTTCTCAATTGAAAAGTGTATCTCTTTAAAAAATGTCTACTGTTGGCTATTTTTTAGGTGACACATACACTTTTGTGGAATTCTTTTTATTGTTGAAAATATGAAATTCTGTCGGAATGTATCTTCAGAAATGCAACTTTGTGATAAATGCCATATTACTATAGAATCTTTTTTGCTGAACAATCACTTTTTTATTTTGCAGTTGTTAACAAGCTGGCCATCAGAGGATACCAACCCCACTTACAGGAACTGCTGTTACGCCTCAACTTCAACGACTATTATAAGGCACGATAGATGTCAAACGTACTCATACACCTAATAAATACAGTGGTCAAGTTTAAGTTGTCATGGTTACAAAATGTGTCAAGAAATGGATTATTATGTACTTCTCAACAGTGATGCTGTGTGGGTTGAAGAAAATTGACAGCATTGAAACACATATTGGGTTGAGAAAAAATTACAGCATTATGACACAGAGGGACAAGGAAATTTAACCACAGGAAAACACTGAGTGAAGTGATAACGGAATGTTCCTCAGGTGTTTTAAACCTGTATATTTAGGAATCAAGTTTGATGGATTTAAAAGTGGTACACCGTATAATGTTCCTGGATAGAGTGCTATGTTGAAACAGTAACATTTCAAACTGATCAATGAACAATTTCTCTCATATGTATGAACTTTTATCGTTGATGAAGCAGCTTAACTTGTGACCTTTCATAATCTGTGATAGCTCCCGTCAATACATATGTTGCGGAGAAAATTAATACAAAATGTTATAGAATAATGCATTTAGATTTGATAAATGAAATAAATCTTTACAGTTTCATTTGTTGAATTTCTTTTTCATTGAGGTTGTAATAAATGTGCAATGCATAGCACTATTTCAGACATTGAAACAAATGTGCTTTATATGATTAAGTGAAAGGCTATAGAAAATACTACACTAGTAAATAGACCGTGGAAATACTACAATAGTAAAACCCCAGTGACATAAAATACTAAAATAATCAAGACATTGTTTCACTAGGTCCATCTTTATTTCATCATAAATGGGCAACTTTGGTCCATCCATTTAGAAAATGATTAATAACAGGGGTTCTGGTTCTTTCTCTTTCCTAGGGGAAATTTATATGGTATTATTTCTCTCTATATATATATTGCTTCTGTAAACTACACAATGGGCCTTGCTTTTCCAGCCACCTTGTCATCAGTTTTTAGTGGCAAAATTGAGTAACTCTTCAATGTGTTATAAACCGAAATGCAAGGAATAAAGAATCTGAATCCAACTTTGAATTACTTGACAATTTTGAATAGAAAAAGTCTGTCCCATAAAACACTGGCTAGTGGCCAGCGTGGGGGATTGGTATTACAGATGAATGGTGGCTGGATAGTTGGACAATGCCATTAAATAGTGGTGGCTGTATTAGCAACACATTTACTGTATACCGGAAGTGAACAGAGGACTATTGAAACAAAACACAATTTTGTACACTAATTTATTGAAGCTTAAACTTACACAACAAATATTGCACAATTTCCCGCAAATAGAAGCCATTATGTTTGGTAGAATGTGAATTGAAACACTAAATTATGTAATTTTAAATTTTTTATTCCTGGTAAGATATTTTTGTGCAACACTACTGATGTGATCTTTAAAAACATGTCTGATTATTTCTCTTTAAAGTTTAGGAAATATTCCCACGGAAAATTAAATGATAACTTGTTTTTAAAGGACAAGTGAGAATGACTGGATAGTGAATTGTTTTCCATCACGTCTCAATAGCACTACTGGATGTTCAGAATAATGTTAAATCCAAGCAAAAAAATTCCTCATGACGCAAACACACATTATAATCTCTTTTCATGAGTTGAAGGTCTTTCCCCTCTGACAGTGAAGTTCACAGAAGCTTAACAGTCACAACAGGATGAACAGGCTTATATAGTGGTACTTTATACATGGAACACTCAATGTCCACTGTGTCTACAGATATCTAAAAACTGTTGGTCCAATTTTATGTCTGATTACATGGATACAGATCTCTTGGATATACAGTAAAACCCTACTTACTCGAACTCGTTGGGACCTGATTAATAGTTTGAGGAGTATACATGGTATTCGAGTAATCTGAGGTTGGTTGAATATGCAAGATTTTGGTCAAGACCAAACGAACTGTTCGATAAATAAGGGGTTTTCCAGTAAACTCGGTTCGGGTGAGTGGGGGTTTTACTGTGTTAGATCTTTCTTAAAATGAGCTGCACAAATATTGTGAAAACATGCTGTATTGGAATGTATTTCTGCTCCACGGAGTTCCTAGGCAGACGTGTCAAAAAACTTTCCAATGGTCGCTTCAACGTCTGCGATTGAATATTTGATGTATTTCTCCCTGTTTTTGGTAAAATTGAGTTTCTCGTACTTCTGTAGGAAGACTGTATATGATGGTACAATAAAGTCTCGGTTTTCTTTCTTCAACATTTCCCTCAACTCTTGGTCTGGTATAGCGTAACCTTTCTGTATCCGCAAAATCTCCTCCAGCTCTTTGTTGAAACCCTGTTTGAATAGATAATAAAAGGTTGTGTTTATACATGTACAAAAGAATTTTTGAACCAATTAAAATATTTGCTTTTAAAGTTATTAAAAGTATATAAATTATTTCGGGATTAGTTCCCCAGCACGTCTACTATGGTCATAAAGTTTTCTCTTTGTCCTGATTATTAAAAAAGTTCAAATTTGGGATATCATTGGATGTTAAAGTGGATATAACATTTTAATTATGTTATATCGATAGACTTTGGTCTTATCACCAGATATGATCTTGATCATTATGAATCCCTGATATTTACATGTAAATCTACTTCATGTCATTATTAAGAAGTGGGAGGAGAATTTATATATACTCACAGTAAACTTATCTTTGATGTTCTGCTTTTCTTTGTCCTTCAACTGAAAAAAAAATTGTAAAATAAATAATTGAGTCATGAGTATGTGATATTGAAATTCTTATTCATATCAAGCAGTTTTTGTACTTCTTTGGATTTTAATAAGAGGTAATCTAGATTTACTTGGTGTCACTGAATGAAAAGATTAACATAATCAAACTGGATCATTCTTATGTTATTACTGTTACCTTTTAATGTCATTGCCACTACCCTGGTTCTCTCTTTGAGAACATGGCATAGTTTCACTTTACCTAGATCTACATATATAGGTGTTGTTGATGATGCTAACCCTTCTGGTTTATAGTTACCTGATCTCACTGTGAATCATTCTTTTGTTTCTATTTTGCTCTTTTTCAACAGATTTTATTTGTGATAACAGTTTTGTGCTACTTCGATATTCTTGTTTTTTCTTACACTCATTCACAATTAAGTGTCACTTGATAATAAATCATAACTCCATTACACTTCAAGTTTGTATCCAATCAACTATCACCCTCGATAGGTATCACAACTGTTCATACAATTACTTTGACTATTTATTGATTAGTAATGAATACCGTACTAATGATCAAGAAGACATATTCTAGTAAGGTAGAGTACCTTTGCTGTTTCCAAGGCCTGTGTCCTCTGCATAGACATTGGCTCGTTGACCTCAAGTATGTAGTGCATCACGCGACTCCAGCTGAAACATGAAATCACAGTCAGTATTACTGGGGAACTGTATAACGGGACAACTTAATTTTGAAACAAATGTACAATCAAGACAAGTGCTGCCTCTGTATGTCAGCTTGCCTGATCACAGTGAAAAAATTATTGAACATGTGGTGACAGAAAAAAAAATAAAAAAAATAAGGCGCATTAATTCATCTTTTATTATTTTTCATAACCAATGAATACTTCTAATAGTACTTTCCTATTTTAGGCTTTAAGACAGACTTACAAGTCATAAACCTCTGATGACACTGCCTGTAATGATAATGTTCTTTTACCCTAAGACAGTACTCCTATAACATACAAGGCCACTGGTCGGCCTTTTTTCTATCAGATATGATTTTGCCGACTGCGACGCCTGTCAAAAAGAATCTTGCTGTGTTAAACCTCTAACATTGTTGGAGTACATATGACAGTAGTACTTTTTTGCCCCGAGAGCAATGTTTATTTAAACTAAGTTGCTGGAGAATGCAGGCAAAATGAAATGCCTCCATATTCATATCTTAAGTATAACTTCAGAATTGATCGGTAATAAATCAAGCACAAGTACAGGTCACATAAAATGGAATTCGTTTTAAATGTTCATTGTTAGTAGTTCTTATTTTCGATTGCTAAATATGTTTTGACAGTATAACTATTTTTCTCTTCCTTGAGTATTTAATACCTATGACAGAAATACTTTTTACTCATGAGAGTATTATGTAATTTATCTGACAAGAGTTGACATACCTCTGAGAATAGTGCTTCTTCTCTTCGTGAATCTTGTCCTCGTAATACTGTCCCACCTCCTTATGCCAGGTGTGGATAAGTTCCAGTAACCCAGATCTATTAATGACAATGGATAGCTACAGCTGTACAGATTGGAACTTGGATTTAAAAACAATCATGGTACATAACTCTAACACAACACTAAATATAAGTAGGGAGTTTGAAGGATTAAAGAAACAAACAGCAGACTACTCACTTTCCTATTTAGGTTATAATGATATTAAAATTTTAGACCACTGGCAAATTACCCTTGAATTTCTCCCATGATAAAATTGAAGTTGGCTAATTGATAAGTTAAAGGTGCCAAAAACAGGCTGATTGACAGTTTCTAATAACCTTTTCCATTACCTACAGTCATCTCTTTATACTCAGAAAGGTGCACGTACTGGGACTTTGATTCTGTCTAGAAAATCGAAGAGGACAGGAAATATGTAACAAGAGTAGAACCCCCTGCTATAAAGCCTGAAACTCTATCTAGACTTCTTGGTGTTGACCTGGATCATTATCGGTTTAAAGACTTGAATACATCTTGAGTATAACCTTACCTCTGTATAGACTTGAGGATGTAGTTGTAGTTGTTCAACATAAACACTGGTCTCAGTGTGGGATCACTATAGGTCTCAGCTTTGTTGCTCAGATTCAGACCCAAGGCTGACAGAACTTTGGCTGAAAAGTGAAATATAAGTAGTTAATACCAGCTGAACATGCAAGTTTTTGACATTTATTTTGACATGGAATCATATTCAAATAGGAACTTCAGGTTTGTACCACCATCTCGAGGGATAGTCTCTAAAACTGAGTTTATTACTCATAACCAAAGACCAGATGTACACATCTATCCTTGTAACTTAGATCGGTACCCTTAAAAAAACTACAGAAATCAGAAAATATTTTGATTTCATCAATTTTTTTCTAATTCATGTACAAGAAATTATCATCAGTGACACTTACTACAGTACTCTGCCAGCTTGAGTTTACTCTTCTTGGCATCAACAGCTTCAGATGGAGCAGCTTGTTCCCCTGTATTAATGGAGAATGACAACACCACTTAATCTAAACATCTCAACCTTCATGGAACTCTTGAGTTACAGTTATGTCGTATGTGATTGGCTAAGCAAAATCTTAAAATATTAGAATGTTTCATGACTATGATATGGTCTGTATGCCAGTTGGTTATTTAGACACTAGTTAATATACATACTATAATCCTATTGAGATTTAGAGCAGCCAGTTGATCTGTTTGCTATAATTCATACCCGAGACATCACTAGAAACACTTATTGCCTTAAATATTATTTATTAAAGTCAGTTAATCTTGAACATAGGTTACTTACCATGCATCAGCAGCATGGCCCCGGCAGTATCAGAATAGTCGAGTAGTGGCTCCAGAAATATAATGGTCTGGAAAATTTAACATTTAAGTCTAAAGTTTACAAATGCAAGTTTTCTCTTAAAATTTTGCTTTTGCAAAATAACATTTGAACCATTCAGTAAATATGATAATTGGAAACATTTTTTTAAGAAAATGTTATTAAAGCAGTCTATTTAATCCAAGTTTCACTATCATCCTCAACTATTTTTTTTTTTATTTCTCAAAATACAAACTACCATATCATTTACATATACGATGTACAATTGTATAATGCTTTAAAAATCAATCAGGAAGTGGTATAAATGGTGAATAAATCTTGGACCTGATACTGTATATTGCTAATGAGCAAAAACACTTTCTTATGTTCTATCAGATAATACAAGAGTCATTTTCATCAGAAAAATGAAGTGAACGGCGGGACTTAATTATGCTGACAGAACTTACATGATTGGTTAACTCGTGGACTGTACCATCTCTTGGCATGGAGGCTTTATCTGGGTCATTCTAAAAGGATAATTAAACTTATGTATCACACCTATCCCAATGTTATACAAGAACAAGAGTCCCAACTGGCCTGTACATTTTATGTTATTGAAAGTTATTTGGAAAACGTATATACTAGCATCCGAGACCTTCAAATAGGTTAAGGTCAAATTTACTTTTAACAAAATTAATTGCAAGAAATCTTACACTATTGATCAAATACAACTAGTATAGGCCTTATGGATCTATAAAAAGATAAAGATTAAGGTCAAGCACTTATACATGTGAAACATTTTCTGATAGTATGTCAAGGTAGATCAATGTCAAAGTCATCAGTCCTTCATTGCAGCAAGATACATGCCCAATATCAAACCTATTTTGACATGAACTTTTCTGTTTAAACCATTAACTGCACTTACTTTTATACTCTCAACAAACTCCTCCAAAGCCTTGGCACCCTGAAAAAAGCAACCAGAATTTTACAGTATGCATATATAAACATACATAAAACTGTTTTCATACAAAGTACTGTCAAAGCCAGAAAAGCTATTTACTTTGAAGGCGATTTATATTGAATTCTTTGTTTTTGACCATTACTGGGTAGCATGCAAAATAATTTCAACTTTTTCTTATTCAGCCTTTCTATATGGTATAAGTTTTGTACTCTGCAAACCACCTGTTTAAGTGCTTTAGTTTAATTTACTACTGTGAGGATACACTCCACAGCTGGTGTTTATAGTATCAAGGCAGTTATGACAGACAGTGAGGTAGACAGACCAAAAGGATTACCGCAGGTACTGCAAGAAAAGGAACAGAGAAACTATTACTTACTGTACTTCCAAGGGTTGATAACAAAGAGACTAGTTTGGCACGAGTTGGGGTTTGACAGCCCTACAAATAGAAAACATAAACAAGTGACATTATGCCTGCTACAAATAATTAGTACATTCCTCTTCCACTTAAAAACTTAATAAGAAAAGATATCTTAATCTTTAAGGCATAGCAACCAAACTATGTTGCATGCTTAAGATTCATCTGAAGTTTACAAAACAAAATGTATGCAATCACTGATATTTGTAAATTTTTAACTTATAGGTACAAATACACTTTTAATCAAGAAAATTGTGCAGCATTTTCCATTATTGATAATTTTTGAATTCACTGTAAAACTCTATCAAAAACAAGCATATTGAGTATTGATGAAGTAATACATGTCCTTTACCGGCCCCCGCAAGCTATAAAAATGCAATGATTTACTGAACAAATTACAGGGACCTGACCTAGATATCTCCATGATGTATCTGTATACCAAATTTCAGTTCAATTTGTGCACACGTTGCAGAGATAATGAACGGAAACTGAATAATTGGAAATTTTCAGTCCAAGGGACGTAACTCTGTAAAAAAATCATTTAACCGTAACCAAATCAGAACTAGACCTAGATATCTCAATTTTGTATCTGTATACCAAATGAATGGAAACCACAAAAAGGTGACAAACAGACGGACAGACAGATAAACTAATACATGTAGTTCCCTCCGGCTTTGCCAGTAGGGGACTAATAACTTAAACCAATACAGTAGTTATTCTTTCTAGCAATAAGCCATCACTTTGTCCTTGCCTCTAGTGTGTAGTCAAATTCGGGCCTGATGCTGCGCAGATGTTTCACCACAGGGAAGATGGACAGCACTGCCATGAACTCATGTTTGGCAATATTCTTTTTAGCATTACTCGCCAACAACTACAACACAAGTTATTGATTAAACACTTAAAGTAATTATCAGAGAAAGTTCACAAAAAAAATTGTCATTTTTATCCAATGAAAGTTCTATTTACATCACATTGTTTTCGTTATGCATAATTAATGCCCTACTTTTGTCTTAAACTCTGATATTTGGTTGTAATTATCATTGTTGTGTTTGAAAATCAAAATCTAACATAGCAGCCATGTTGTCTTTTACTGACCTCTCCCTCACTGACCACAGCGTCGATAGCTTGCTGAACAACCCCGTCAAACACAGTACGATGGTGCTTCTCAGGGACAATACCAGACATCAGCTGGTTCTCACTCTGAAATAAAGATCAAACATTAATATGTGTAACTAGTTATCATAATAAGCTCTTCAGAGTTAATGTTTTAATGCAGGTTGATATTTCTAAAGATGAGATCAACAGGCATACCTGCAGTTATGATTTTGTTTACCTATTTTATTTATACTGTACATGTAAATGGCGTGGTTCTGCTTTCGAGAAATCACAAGGACATGCCATATCAGTACTGTATAGATATACACAGTAACTTCATAATTCCATAAAACCAGGATTCCAACATTTATGAACAGGAGTTAACGTACAGATCATTTACCACAGTACAATGTGTGATAGGTAAGAAGTTGAACAAGATAGAAACAGGGCCTGACCTGCATCAGTTTGAGGAGTGCTGTAAGCTCGGTGATGTAGATGTCTATCTCCACGTCCAGACTCTCCTCTTTAATCACATCCGTGTAAGAGCCCTGACGTCGATGACCTGAACCAAATGTATTGCATTATTTTACAGTGGTCTAAAAGAGATTTGTTTTCATATTGAGTATGCTCTCTCCATAACACCCTCACAAAATTTGTCATCAGTGACAAAATTAATCTTAAATTTTTGCAAGAAAAGCTTCCGACAGCCAATCAGAGGCTACAGAAGCCATCTTGAATTCCAAAAAATGTTTAAGCTTATTATTTGTATTAAAGTACATTCTCTCTCACAATACCCACAGCAGCACACAAAACAGCTAGTTGCACAGACATACATGTTTCATGAAATATAACCATAATTCATCTAGATTCCATTGAAACATCTTTTTACCACATATATCCTAAACTGCACTGTCATATTTAAATTCATAAATTCTTACCTGGATCAAATGGTGATTGTATCAAAGCTGTTGCTGCCTTCTTCCTAAAGGAATGTCTACAAATAATGAAAAACTCTAATAAACATTCAGTTTTTAGTAACATATTTTGCAGTAATTATTCAGATATTTTTTTAAAGGTTTTTCACACCAGGTATTAAACAGTATAATCTGCCGTCAATAAAATATGACTTATTTCATCATACCAAAGAAATAGCGTTTTTTTTTTTGTCATTTTCTAATTATAGTTACCATGAAAATATTTTGTATCTCATGAATCCATTTGTACCGGGGTAACTATTCATAAATTTCAACTTACGCAATCTTCCTCATACTCTTCCTCACTGGTGTATCTTTGCTAGGTCTAAATTTACTTGTCTGTGGACAAAACAATTGTTGAAAATAAGATATAAGCACAAGCTGTATACACAGGCCATATTTATACATTATACCAAAATACAACAAATATATTGTGACAGGTCAATCAAGTCAACTTATAATATAAATTTTAAAGAATAATTAAATTGAAATCAGACAGCATTACTGTACTACTTTTTAATGAAGTTGAAACTTTACAAGACTTTAAAACCAACTTATTCATGAAGCTTGAGTGGGATGTAATTTTTTTCAATGGTTTTCAATCTGCTTCACAAAGTAACTCAGTTACTTAGCAGAAAAAATAATTGATTGGTATCCATACTCCAAGTGAACAGCCCCACTGATAAAACCTACACCTGATGTTGGTTGTTACCTTACTAGTATAATATTTTCTTTTGATTTATGAAAATTTCACAAACTAGACTAAAATAATGAAGGACTAGATTTCATATCATTTCACATATACGAAAGTATTCCTAAATCCAGAATGATCAGGTGTTTCTATCTACGTACTGCGGCAGGAGAGTGTTGTCCCGGGAATATGGCATTAACACTGCTACCACTGGAGGACTTCATGTGCTCCTTCAAACTGTAACAAACAGGCACTGATAAATGTGTGTGACCTTAGGCATTCAATAAGTAAAATCATCAAACTGTAACAAACAGGCACTGATAAATGTGTACGGCCTTAGACATTCACTAAGTAAAATCATCAAACTGTAACAAACAGGTACTGATAAATGTGTGTGACCTTAGACATTCACTAAGTAAAATCATCAGCATATTCATTCTGAATTCATTTATTGACACCAAAATTATTCTGTCTTTATTAAATCTTTTGACTGGCATATTGAAAGGATAACTCCCACATTTGGAAAAAAATAAGTAATTTTGAGCCTTGAGAACTTTCAGCAACTTTACACTACAGAACAGACACTGGTATTGGATATTATGTAAATAGAACCTAAATAAAGTGGAAAACTATATGAAACAATTCTAAACTGGATACTAGACAAACATCATCCAGGTTCCAATATAATGTACATAGGGTTTCATAAAGTTAAAATATATAACTGTCATTATCACTACATGTAATAAGAATAATTAAATACAACTAGGGATTCTGTTGCCTCCTGATATATTACACTATACATAGTCCTATGTAAAAGGCTAGGCAAAGTGTACTCTTTAGTCTCGCTTTACTAGCTTTTGGAGGCAGTGGTCTAGTGGTAGGACACAAGGCTCGTGACCGAAGGGTTGCGAGTTCGAGTTCCGGTCACAGCACTTCTGTTGTATTATTGAGCAAGATACTTTACTCTGCTTGTTCCAGTCTACTAAGCTGTAAATGAGTACGTGGTTGTGCAGTGCAAGAAATTGTAGAATGCTAGCTGTGAGTGCAACGAAATGGCAGCACAGGTTGTAAGCTCCCCAGGGAGTTGAGAATGATATTGGCTGGCTGGTAAGCCCTATAACCATGGATAATAGTTTGTGAACTGCTTTGAGATGGCATTTAAGGTCGTGGATAAAGCGGTATAAAAGAACCTTGAATTATTATTATATAATTATTTACCATTGGAGTGACTTGACCAGCATGGATGATCTCATGGAGGTGTAATCTTTTAGGAAGTCAGTGGTGGGACCATTAGTGACCAGCCACCTGGCTATCTGACCGAGCTCAGTGATGATCTTCTCTGGAAGATGTTCCAATTCTGACGGTGTTTCTGTCTCTCCTGGCTGTAGGTCTACGATATTATCCAGAAATTTCAGTAAACAACCAAAATTCAGTTTAAATATCCAAACATCTAAAAAATATTTATTCATGTTCTAATAAGGGACAGGATATGGCTTCCTTGTGTGACTTCTCACCCTTGTGATAAAAATGTTGAAAATAATAAATGAAACAAAATAAAGGCTATTCCAGTAAAGAATCTATCCCATCCAGAATTTGTTTTGGGGTGCCCACAGAATTTTATAAATAATTTACCATGGCTTGCATAGAAGATATATATGTATATACTGGAACAGCCTAAGTATTAACAAAAGTTATATAATAGATTTACACTTTACCTGATCTGCTTAAATTATTGATCATCAACAAAGTGTTTGTAAGCAATAGCATAGCTCCTTCTACTTTATTACTTTAAATTAACTAAACATCAAGGACTTGAAATTTTCAGGCTTGCAGTATCCACGAGGAAGACAGCAATGACCTTTGCTGTGTTGTTAAATATTTCTTCACTGGTAGGTTAACATACTGATTAATTTGGATCATATTTTCATCATCAGATAACAACATATAACACATACTAGTCAGTTACTAACTTACTAGGCAGAAGTTTTGACAGATTTGAATATATATGTGTGTATAATTATGATAACCATACTGAAGCTAGCTTCTTACAGAATTTATACAGTTCTTAAATATCCTAAAACTTACCCTCATATGAACTGATATGATTGAGAATAGTGATGGCTGGGACAGGTCGGCCATGACGCCCCAGTAATGTGCGAAATTCCACCTGTAACGCATCCTTTCCTTCATCAAAAACACGAATCTGAAAAAAGTGAGATATAACAAGTCTTTCAAGTCTTAATTATATTTGTTGATCATTGTGATGAAGGAATAGGATAGTACTATGCTATAGGATAGTATCATGCTAATTCATGTCTATCTAATATTTGTTTTGTCTATCAACTATGATGTCTTCAGGAGGTTCATTAAAACTTTTCTGTAATAGTTTTACATATAAATACATGGTATGCTAGCTATAGCTTAATAGTTGCTTCAGCCATCATGTCTGGAAAATTGTTTCAGGAGATTTTGATCAATGCCATTTCTGCAATTAATTGTAGACAAATGTATACAACATTCAGATAAATTGTAACTACTCGGTATGTTTGTCTTTGATTTTCTTGTTAAATAACTGTCATATTGCAACATTAACAGAGTATTCAAGATGAACATGATTAAAGCCTATAAATGGATGAAACACTAAACATACCACATCAACAAGTTCTAGACTGGTGGGGTTATGTTTCTGGAAGTAGTTGTGAGCCTGAAGCAGCCTGTCCATCTGTAACAGGTAACTCTGGAGACCACAGGAGTGAGGCCTGGTGAAGAAACAAAACATTCATGTCAGGGTTTTCCTGGACGCAGGTTTTCTGCGTCTAGAACGCAAAAAAATCATGAAGGACTCGCAAAAAAAAATTGTTTTTGCGTCCGTGGGACGCAATTATAAATAGACAAACTTCTTATTAAACTACACAACCATATCGCTAAAAAACAAACAAAAAATTGTCGGTATTGTGCCGTGTTCATTTCTCCCCGTTATCAATCGATCTTTACAAATCTTGGCCTGGCTATATATAGGTCATTTATGATCAGGGTAAATCCGAGTCTTCTGCGAGTTTGAATAGTAAAAGTCTTGTGTTCAGCTAATCAAGCGTCTAAACAACTATGTTGTAAACAAAGTTTGTAACCATGCAGCGAACGATAGACAGTTTTTTACATGTTTTTACAATATTTCTTATTCAGTATACATGACGATTTTGCAAAGTTAAAAAATGGGACTCCTGAATTTCTGCTGGGACTCCCAATTTTAAAGTTGAGGAGTCCCAGGGACTCCCTAAAACAAAATGACAGGGAAAACCCTGCATGCACGGTAACTACATAATATGTACAGTAAATATTACAAAAATATACAACATTTTGTTTTTTTATCCCTAGAACTGTTTCAGGAATAACCAACTTTGTTGAACTAATTACTGAATTCTTGTGGGATTTTATTAGCATCACAATTGTTTTCTTTAACCAACAAACTGATGGCTAACTTATGTCACTTTCAAATAAAAAAGGACTTAATCCATTATTATTGTAAAAAGACTAAGTTAATTATTTTTAGAATCACTTAAAGAATTGGTACATATTATCTTACCCTTCTTTTATCTGAACCTCCACTTCCCTGCTCACATGATAGTATCCAAGTACAGTCTCCAAAGTCATTGTTGTTCTTTCAATATCTTGGTGTTTAATTAAAGATTATGACCAAAGAATGCATCTTTTATTGATAGTAAACTTCTATTTTCCAATTGGACAAGAACTATTAGAAGAAGCAGAACCAGTACTTATACAATATGTCTCCCTTCAAACGAAGGGGAGACATAATAATTCATGCTACATCTACATCAAGTTCTAATTAGGTACTCTGGAAAGTAAAGTATGAAAAATTCTAAGCTAAAGGATACTTTCTTGTCTCCGCCTCAACATTTCTGTTTCATTGTATACAGGTTCCACAGTGCTTTCAAGCTTTTTCAGTCTGTTCTGGAAGCTCTCCAAGATGGTCAACATATTCTGTGTGTTACTGTTGCTTTTGTTCATCGCTTCATTCAGAGTCTGAAGATTGTGCCTTTCCTATAAATAAATAATTTAAATAAACAAAACAACCTTTGTTCTATAATTAATTTCTATGCATGATTATAAGCAGCTGCACATAAAATCAAAACCAAGTGCACAAGTCAACTGTCAAGATGAAACACTTCCAACAGTAACACCTTCTTTCTACCCCACCCCTGATCAAACTTGATCAAGAAAGTAAATACCACTGACTTCTTTAGGTATTATTGACAAATTTATTACTGTATCACTTTCAACAAAGCAAAGTTATTATGATTTATAAGTTTTCTGAACAGCAGTTAAGTAAGAAAGTGCATATATATTAACTAACAGTCTACTGTATTTAGAGTTATCGCCCTTCTGCATGACACAGAAGCGAAAATTGTTTAACCACCCTAGATTTTAGCCTTACTCGTCTATAAATGCGCAAACATTGCGACAAAAGCCATACCTTTTCTAATTTGTTGTCAATTTCTGACTTCAAAAGAGTGGTTTCCGCCATAATGAGAGGCAGAATACTGTAACTGCCCAGACCACTGGCACCTGTCAAAACCGACTTCCTGTTACAGAGGATTGTTGTCGTGAAATATATAATGTTATTTTAAGAAGAATTAACTATTTCCAATCAATTAAAATGAAGTCATTAGTTATTCAATGAATTCTGTGGAATAATTTGATTATATAATGATTTTATTATGTTAGGAGAATGTTGCAAAAGTGCCAATTTATGGTGTCACGTGACAATACAGCAAAACATGGCCGAAGCGTTTTCGTGTTTCAAGTTTACGCATTCGAAAGAAAGCATGTCTTGATGATCACCTATATATCAACAGTTTAAGGCTGGTTTGAAAGCATCCCCTATTCTGGCTGATTAATTTAAATCAGACCCTTGAAATATTTTATATTTATCCTGAGGCTGAAGCGGAACAAAAATATTCATCATGGGTCGGAGATCGATCAACACCACGAAAAGTGGGAAATATATGAATCCCACAGATCAAGCTCGTAAGTTTAACTGCTTAGGCGACGCACTCTTACTAGTATGATTGACATATTGATATTCCACACACACACTTTGATTAAAAACAAAATGCGTCATTTTAACACCTTCTAATGAACGATACAGTAGGCCTAGTCGGTACATCAACTTCAAGCAGATAATTGCGAACCGGCAAATCTGGCCATTAAGACAGATTTGGCTTTATGGTCCAATATGACTATTCGTATATAGGGCGAATGTACACGCGACTACTGGTCGTATTTATCTCGTCCAAGTTGATTCAAGTGCTGACCAAACAAAGGTTACATGTGAGATGATGAAAAGAAAGGTTTTCATTGAAAAACTTATTTCTCATTCATTTTTATATCGAACATTTGTTGTAGATATTTGTGTCTTCTGGGATGCATCCTCGTTATCCAGGGTTTTTTCTCTCTACACCCCTGGAATATGTCATGGCAAAACTGGAGGCTCCATGCATGTGCACCATCTTGCTGATGCTCATAAGGCAATCAGACTAGTTTGACCTTTTGATCATGATGTATGATTCAAAAGTATCTCGTGGTCACAAACCGGTAAAATTTGACAAGCTTTGAAGACGGTTGCAGCTTCTTTGTAAATCTTCAAAAGACAGGCATCAGCCATGCGATGAGTCAGTTTTCTTTTACTTGAGTGTGCCTTCAGTTTTGCCATGACACATTCCAAGATTGTAGAAAGCATATATAGGTGAGCGTAACCCCTGGATATCGAGGATGTCATGGATGTGAAGACTTGGAAGGAGAAGAGAGGAATAAAGAGGAACTGGGCTGTCTTTGAATGGATAGCTCAATGGGTTGAGCGTCTGTCAATAGTTTGGAAGGCTCCTGGTTTGAACCATAGTCTGGTCGTGCATTTTTCACCTCCTATTTATCCAAAATCATCCTAAATATTGCCTTTGGTATTCAGTGGTTCAAATATCCTAAGGCCACAGGAAACTCGGATAGGACATGTAAGACCTTCTGATGAAGACTTTCCAAAAAGTCAATTAAAATTTGTCATCTCTTATTAAAGCAACATTCGAAGACATTGAAACCGAAATAAAGATGTATGTACATGTGTTACCTAAGTTTTTCCTTTGCTAACAAAATTGACTGATTTTACCTATCTGATTCCGATTATCAATAAACAATTCCATTATCAATACAATGATTACAATCGGTTTCATTGCAATCAAGGTGTTTATGTTTTCTATGTTATAAATATATTGAAAGTCATACATTTTTATGCCTTTAAGGATATAGATAGGGGGTAACAAAATTTTTTTTTTGATTTTTTGTTTTTCGAAAACTGATTACTTATAAACATACTACATCATATAACAAAAAGTAATTTTCAAAATTATGTTCCCAAATGTGTCAATTAACGTGATTTAACATTGAACACGCTCATACAGATCAACACGTGGTACTGTTTACACCATAAACAGATACATCACACAGTGGCGTGGTCAGTTAAAAAGTCATTAGCCCTGTGCTATGGTGGTGTGAAGTGCTGCGTAATCATGCTGCTATAATCCATTAAGTCATGGTCAGTCTTTGATGTAATACATACTATAAGAGAGGGGCCGGAGCGTTTCTAATGACCCCTTCATTACATGGGAGGAGCTTATCCTATGTCCAGTCTGACATTTTGCGGGAAAGGGGCATTTTCACTGAGAAATATTTTAATATTCATTAATTTCTCAGTTATATGAACCAATGCATGCTCCGTTTTTTCGGAGGACAGCTTGATGGATACATGTCTAGTCATGATTAATGGTTTGGTAGGCAGAATCGGTCAGATAAGTGTTAAAACCAGAGATATCCGATTTCAAAGAGTGGAAATGGTCTTTAGAGCACTTTCATAAATTCAACAAGTTGTCAACTTCAAACAGCCATAACTTTGGCATCTGTGGACCGATTTCTTCCAAACTTTGCAGGATTGTTGGGAATGACCTTGTCAACAATAAAGTGCCTCAGTTTCTGAAGAATTTAGCTACAACAAGATTTATAACCAATTAAGTGAATTTGGGCATGAAAATCCCACCCAGAGACCATAAAATCGAAATTACTTCAATTCTAGAACATATAGGAAAAATCTGAGGCATGTTTTTGTAGATGACCTTTCTGTCCATCAATAGGAAAAGTATTGTCAGTTTTTGTAAGAAAATGTGAAAGAAGATCCAAATTCAAAAGTGTCCATAATTTTTTATATTATATACTATTATGCAATTATGAATTAATTTAACACTATAATTATATGTTCACGTTATAGAACATTTAATAACCTTTCCAATGATATATGATACATGTATGTGATTAAATGTATATCCAAATTATTAAGCAAAACATCTGAAGAGACTGTACCCCCTATCTATATCCTTAATTGAATGTTTGATAAAACTGAATAAAAATGGCTTGAAGTCTTTCATTTTAAAAGAATGAAACCTATAGTGCAAAATTGAATCTGTCTATTGATGTTATGATGGTTTATCCCTTTATACATTTAAAAATAAAATTCAAACAATTATAGATTGATTAACTACATCTGATAAAAATCACTTCTAAATTATCATCAGTAGATGCAGGAATTAATCAACTTTTTCTGGGTCATTTATGGCCATTATTGGTTACATAAAACTTACTTATACTGAACTGAGATGTTAATAACCAACTACAAAATTGATTATAATATATCATAAAAAGTACAAAATCTTGCATTTCATATGCAGATAATGGAAATATACAGACTGTACAGGTCTGGTAAGTCTAAGCATCACTAGCAACATTTTGACTAGCAAAGATTCAGTGTAATTTCAATTCCTACTTGTGTGATTGCTATGATCAGACTTGCACTGTGGTATTTCTCCAAGTAAGGAACAATTGAAGACCATACCTTCATTTTAAAATCAGATCTGACATGTGCGTGTGACATACCCAATACCATAATTTTATATTTTGCCCTAATTGTAATTCCATATTTTTAACAATTTCTTCATTTTGTTTTTGTTCTGCAGGAAAGGAGGCGAGGAAGAAAGAGCTGAAGAAGGTAACAACCATAGCAGCAGCATACTGCCTCAGTGGTTTGAAATATTAGATTAAGTGACTTAAATAAAATAAGTTTGATATGGTGATCTTTCATTTTCTTCAGAAAAGGAACAACATTGAAAAGAATGAAATATTCAAACATAATGATTTTGTTTTGAAAAACACAGAATAGCCATTTTTCTTATCCTTTTTGTTTCTCCTTTGTTTACTAAGGAAAAAGATAAAATAAAAGGGCAAAATAAAGACAAAATGACACACTGTTCTACATGGAAATTCAAGTTAAAATGTTAAAAAAGAAAAAAATATGATTTGTATGAGTTGCCTCCCTTATGACATTTATATAAGGATTGAAAGTCATTTTTTTAACTTTCATAGTGCTATGAAAGGTCAGCCGTTACATCCATATTGAATGAAGCCCGCTAGGGCTTCATGCTGAATATGGATGTAACGGCTGACCTTTCATAGCACTATGAAAGTTAAAAAAATGACTTTCAATCCATATATTTACATTTTTACTATAGAACAATTGCTTAACGTTATTGATATTTTTTTCAATTAATAGTTTATTAGCTGCGTTTGTATATGTGTAGTCATTTGAAAGACATGGGCGGAACAGCCCAGCTTGAATAAAATTGGCGCCAATGATAATAATTAGTCATTTGAGCGTTTGACGCAAGGGAACTCTCCATGTTATTCGAAGCGGCGCGACAAGATTCTCGTTGAACAAGCTTGATCTATGATGTCATAATGAAATCACGTGCTACGTCTCGAGAACCATTGCTTTCATAGTTTTATAAAAGGCATTTTTGCTGGTAATGTTCATATAGTGGGTTGCAGCGCAAATGTAAATATATGACCATGTATTAAATCTTTATCAGAACAAGAAGCAGCGTATGATGGTAAGACAGGCTGTTTTGAAAGGCAAAGATCCACTGAAACTTCTACAAGAAATGGAAATGATTGATAAAATGGGTAAGTTTAGTTGTTCATTATCTATAATCATTATCATTCAATTGTTGATTTAAAAAGAAAGATCATAAAAGTGTTTCTAAATATATGGTTCACTATTCTTAGAAATAAAAATTATATTTCTTTTGGACTTTTTTTGGACTTAATTAGCAAATAAAAATTAGAAAAAAAAATCAAACTGATAAAATCTTCCTTTTACAAAAAATCTTGTTACTGAATATTTATGTTTTGTTGCACTGGTTTAGTACATAAAGGTATTTCTGAAAGAAAAGAAAGAATGAAGAAAACAATCTTAACAAAAGTTTTTTTTTTACTAGATCAATGGATGCAGATATAATGGAGTTTGGATTGTTTGATAAATGATACTCATCTTTTTGTTTATCCAGAATATAACCCTATCGAGGCACCAAAGTTAAACGAGAAAGTATTGAAAGACAAGAGGAAAAAATTGAAAGAGACTTTCCAGAGAGTTATGAAGTTGTATGTAAGTAATCTTAATGAGTCTGTGACCAGTTATACTAACAAAAGCTATATACATGTACATGTATATAATGTACAACAAAAGTGTTCTGTAAGACTTTTTATCTCTGTTCCATGAAGAAAGTTCTGTTTTCACTGTATAAACTATAAATTAACTGGATCATGTTAGTGGTAGTTCTTGCTCTAGCAATTTTCGGGTTCAAAAAGCATTCAGAAAATAACATATGACCTTGAATTGCCTAAAAATTGTATAGGTCATATGTCGGCTTATAAGAAGTGACCTTCATTCAATATCACACAGCCAAATTGTTGAAGTCTGTAAATTTTGTAACAAGCTGGGAACGAAGCTTAAAGCCTGTCCAATAAGTTTTTATCCACATTGAGAATCACAGTAGCTATTTATTAAGGCTTCCATTTGACCCTTGATAGCAGGAATCAACCTGTCCCTGAAACATGGAGTATCAAACTCATGTTGAGTAGACAACCAAAAAGTCTTATGCCAATGTTTCAATTAAACTCTTACAAAAAACTTATAATGCATTGCTTTGAGTAATGAAGCAAAAAGAATTGTCGAAATTTCAGATGATTTAACTAAAATAGTCTCCTGGTTGCGATAAACATTTCACAGTATTTAACAAGCTCTAACTTGTATGTAATGGAAAATAAAAATTTGGGTGAAAATTTGTTTTTATAAGTTGGGTAGGCAAGGATGCATGTATTGTCTTATCATATATTTTTGTAAAAGATACAATGAAAATCAGTATCAAATTGTTTAAATTCATTAGATTAATAGTATATCTAGGTTAGATATGTATTTGAAAAATGTAATGTCACATTGATATCTTTATTCAAGCTAATATTTTGCATTTAATTTACAGGAAAAAGAAAATCCAGACTTTGCTCGTGATTTACGAAAATCTGAAAATGATTATGAAAAGAAAAGAATGCAGCTTCAAGTTTATTTTGGTAAGTTAAACAACTAAAAAATGTCTAAAGCTGACCATATCATAGTATAATTTATTAATGTTAAACAGTTCCTTAGCGACATCTCCAAGCACTATTCAAATGTCAGTCATTTCATCTAAATATGAAATTGTATAAGGATTGAAAGTCATTTTTTTAACTTTCATAGTGCTATGAAAGATCAGCCGTTACATCCATATTTAATGAAGGGCTTCATGCTAAATATGGATGTAACCGCTGATCTTTATTTATCATTTATTTACATTTTTACTATAGAACCATTGCTTAACTTCATTTGAGCATTTGACGCAAGGCATTCTCCATGACAAGACTCTCATTGAACAAGCTTGATCTATGACATCATAATTAAACCATGTGCTACGTCTCGAGAACCATTGCTTTCATACTTTTATGAAAGGTATTTTTGCTGGTCGTGTTCATATAGTGGTTTGCAGCACAAATGTAAATATAGAGCAATGAAAGTTAACTACCTACTTGAATGCTAAAAGCTAAAATATTCTTAATACTAGATGTCATTGTATATCCCTTATGAGTTTTATACTAGCTTTTATGTGGCACAGATATTAGAACAAAACATGCCTCAACTGGCTGAAATAATCTAAGAACAAGTAACTAAGAACAGGTAATTTGTTTGCAGTCACATAGTATTTCTATTATAAATCTTGACTCACACATGTGTTAAATTCTTTTAACTTCATCAATGACTCTTTATTGAACAGAACAAGTGAAGAATGCGGAACGAGTACAGCTAGATCAGATTCCTTTACCAGACATACCACAACACAGTACAAGTAAGTATTCTATACTTTTGATGGAGACCCTAGACTGATTTACAGAGATAATAACTAATCTTGATAAGAACTGATAATCACTGTTCCTTATCCTATGGTGTTGTAGTCTGCAGTTTGTTCTTTGTCTTACAGTTCCTTCCTTAATTCCTCTGCCCAATGAAATCCCAATACCAAGTCTAGACGATCTAAAACAACCACATGGAATTCTCAAAAAGTCATCTGCATATGGGTAAGGTCAAATTCAATTCAAATTCAAAAGTATTTCATTTTCGTGTCAAGCACATGTTATACATTAATATAACATCACAATACATACACAGTTTACAAAATGTGTCGAGCCAAAATGTCTTATTAGGCTTGCCTTGGTAACAAATAATGAAAACACAAGTATAGATTAGAGAAATGTATTACACGACTAGATGCTGTCATACATAGTAACACACTTACATACATTAATCAATAATTGAAACTTAAAACATAATGGATCATAATGGATCATGCAATACATATAAATCTTTGCCTTCAGGGCTGTCTCGGCCGCTGCATGTAACAATATTACCAGTGTAAAGGGAGATAATATGTAAAAGTTTACCAGACGTATGATATGAGATATGAAACCTTATCCAATATCAGGGAAAGGCAGTCCTGGTTGGGGAATCTATAAGTATGTAAATGATTTGCTGGTCTATGAATGAATGAAGATAGAAATATCATGAGCAACTTGTCACCTCCAAGTGATTGTGCATGTAAGTTGCAATCAGCAACATTGCACACACAAGCGGGTGTCCAGCTCAAGCTCAGCTTCCCAAGTGAGGTTTAATATAGTACAAGCTTATCAGTAGTATGCTATAAAAGCAATCACAGAAATGCTTCATTAGATCACAGCAAACAGTTATTCACAATAAATCATCTGTAGTTTAGAAATTCACCAGTAGTAATGTGATAACCAGCATATATAGCATTAAAATAATTCTAGAACCTTATAGAAATAAGTGCTACTTGTTAAATTTTGTGTAATAAGTTGAATCTTTAATAAATACCAAGAAATGATTTAATGGAATTATTCATGCTTTGATTTTAAGAGATTAAATTTGTCATATTTTACATGAAAGTTGATTTTCTTAGTTCAGGTTACTTGGATCTTCAAATTGACTGGAACTACATTCTGTTGCTATTAAATGATATGTTATATATGGTGGTCACATCTGTAAGGAAGAAAGGCCAAAGGGGAATCTTTTCTAAGCCAAATGTTTACCAAACTATACAAATATATTCAATATATGGACTATTGAGTGAGATGTCTACTTTTAATACAATGTTTGGTAAAAGGTCAACATTCTAAGACAGTTCCTGATACACATATTACACATTTACTGTATCCTATTTGATAGAAACAAAATATCACTTAATTTGTAATTGTTTTAATCATATGTAATGGTGTATAATACAGACAAAAATATATGTAATGGTGTATAATACAGACAAAAATATATGTAATGGTGTATAATACAGACAAAAATATATGTAATGGTGTATAATACAGACAAAAATATATGTAATGGTGTATAATACAGACAAAAATATATGTAATGGTGTATAATACAGACAAAGAGAAGTGACAGCAATGGAGATAGAAGCAGCCAGGCGGAGGAAACCTGCAGGTCCCCCTGCAGGGCCCCCTCCAGAACTCTCTGACAGTGAAGATGAGGAGTATGATCCTGCCAAAGGTTTGGAGATGTATTTCGCTTCAGTTAAAGTAATGTTCCATTTTTGCCAATGAATATATGTTTTTAGTTGTGTAACAGATATTTACCAAACTATAATTTTTAGCTCAACTCGACAAAGTTGATGGGGGGGGGGGGGTGGCATATTATATACGCCTGAGGTCAGCATTAAGATGAATGGTTTAGGTCAGTTGTGAGGTAACGACAAGTCTTACATCAACCAAACTGCATGGCTGATGCATCTTATGATAAATAGCAAATACTGAGATTCGGATGCTGCTTGAATGACTATGTTTAAGGACCATGTGAATATGGTTAACAAGAATGGTTGAGGTCAGTTTTGAGGTAACTTTAAGACCTACATCATTTCAATATGTAAGACACATTAATGTGAAAGTCCCTTTAAGCTATCATGCCGTTCTCTTACTTGGTATCCTTTGTTTTCCAGATATAGAGGAGAACATAGGCACGGTAGATGTGGACATAGAGGAGCCCCATGAGATGATGGAGGATGAACCGATGCTACCAGAACCAGAACTGGAGGAGGCTCAGCAAGGTACGTACACATATAACATGAAGTATCATTGAACAAAACATTTTCTTGTAATGAGTACAAGTCTGTAATCACAACTGACTATTACTTAACAATTTTTGAGAGTGAATTTATGCTTTGATACCATACTAATTTGGTTAAGTCTTAAGTGAAACAATCCCAAACAAGTGTCTCATTTTGTCCACTGAAATCACAATGTTCCTTATAATTGGTTTTTGACCTTTCACTACTTTATGGTATGATAGAAAGATCTGTCAATGAATTGCTGGAAATAAAGTGGCATTTGTGTCTAATATCAAATATGATTTTGATATTTCTTCTTTCCTGCAGCTAAGCAGAGAAAGATCCGGTTTGTTGATGATGACACTAGGGATCCTGAAGAGGACGAGAAGGACACAAGGTTAAAGTTTGGTTTACAGAAGAAGGCTGGCGTAACACCACTACAGGCAATGATGTTGAAGATGGCAGGTCAGCCAGGCCCCAAGGGCGTAGAGGTGCCTCCCGTGGAGGAAGAGGACAGGGCCACAAGACCTCGAGACAGGGATAGGGATCGCGACCGCGACCGTGATCGCGAGCGTGACAGAGATAGGGATCGTGACCGAGATAGAGACAGGGATCGAGATAGAGACAGAGACAGAGACAGGGACCGCGACCGAGACAGAGATAGAGAGAGGAGCAGAGACAGGGACAGAGACCGGGACAGGGATAGGGACAGAAGAGTAAGGCTTTATATAAAACATTTACTGGTGGTATATCAGGACAGGAGAGTATGGCTTTATATTATAGAAAACCTGTCTATAAAGGGCAACAAAGGACAAAGGAAAAGTGTCTTTTATAGACAGGTGTCCTTTATTTTGTTATATAATAAATTGCACAAAGTTTGTCTGATGTGTGTATATTTACTGGTTATGTATTTGAGTTATTTATGCAATTTACTGGTTATGTATCTGAGAAATATCTATTTTATTCAGATTGATATAATAAGAACTCAATTTGTATGGAATGATGTGTGTTAACATTTCTGAGACAATCATATCACACTCTAGTAATAGAAAAGTAAACAATTTAGTATTAATCAGATCTGTATCAACGACTGATACTTGCACAGTTCAGACAGAAGTTGCAGTATTACAATACTGATGAAACAATCGCTTTGTTTCCTTCTTTCATCAGAGTGAAAGACGTGAAGAATCCAAAAGGGATGAGGAAGAGAAAAAGAAAGCGGTGGCTAATCTACCAGATGGTCCTCCTGGTGATGAGTCAGCACAACAAGCTGCCGCCTCCTCCACAAGACTCGTACCTCCTGGTCCCCCTCCTGGAGCACCCCCAGGCCTTCCACCAGGGGTCCCTCCAGGTAAGATATCAATGCTTGTCGGGCAATGGTCAGATACTGTAATTGGACATCAATTAAATTCTCAGAAGTATTGTAAAATATTTATTCTGCAATATAACATATTTATACATAATTATATATCAGTGTGAAAATTATAACACAGATTTGTGTATCATTTTAAGTAATTCTGTAAGAAGTGGTAAGATTACTGACATAAGATCAGTACAATGTTGTCTGAAATGAATTTAATGTTCTCATATTATGGCAGATGTAGTGTGTAATGATATTTTCTTCTCTTCTTCAGGCCCTCCTCCAGGAGCCCCTCCCATGATGTTCAGGCCCCCAATGTTACGAGGAGGACCTCCGGGAGCACCCCCAAGGATGATGCCCCCTGGTCCTCCCCCAGGTCGGCCCCAAGGTCTCCCCCCAGGACCCCCTCCTGGGTTACCTCCAAACATCAGGCTGCCCCCACGATTACCGCCTGGTCCACCAGGTAACTATGCTTATACAGAAAACATGGTGTCATATCACCCGAAATAGAGTTCTGATATTTTGATGTATTCTTATGTGAAATATGATGGCATACTATTAATATTACTTTTTACCAATATGTGTGTCAGCAATGTTTTGTCCTTACAAAGGAATTTAATTACATTTTCATCCTTTCAGAAGAAATTGATTTCATTGTTGTGTTCAAAACAGATCTTCAATGAGTGAATACAACAAAAGATATATTTTGAAAAAATATGAAGAACCTAGAGAAATTATATGCAAATATATAGATGATGAGATATGAGGCTGATCGTCTCCCTTCTATTACAGGTGTACTGCCGCCCAGATTAATGAGACCACCAGGTGGGCCACCAAACCTACTTCCCCCTGGTCTGCCCCCTCCTGGTATTGCCTCTCAGAACCCCAATGTGCTCAGTGCCCCTCCCAGCATCATGAAGCTCCCCCAAAAGGCTGGTGGAGACGACAAGAAAAACACAGCTACCATCGAAGCCAAACCTCAGATCAAGAATGTGATGGGAGATGTCACGAGGTTCACCCCAACAGCTCTCAAGGTCAAGCGAGAAGTGCGGGATGCCAAAGGGCGTGTCAAACCTTTGGGTAAGTTATTCACTGTCTTTGATACGATCTTTCTGGAGCCTCCATAGCCACAGTTAATCTCATTTGAGCAGTGGCACGGTACATAATATACACATTTTCGCAGTACACGATTTGAAATTATACAGAACTAGTTTAATTTTACTTCTAAATTCATAAATTAAAGGGGTTTTACGCACCTGACCCTTCTGCTTCTTCATTAGTTTAGAAATTTTGGATTTCTACCTTTTGGCCCCTTGCATCACTGAAGAGTCCTAGGAGGACGAAACAGCTGTATGATGCAGTTCAATTCATTTTTTTGGCATACTGTATCTATTAGTAAATTTAAGAGGTGCAGCATATGTGTGTGTTATGTGATCATAGTAAATGATATCAGAAAAAGTAGGTAGACTATTGTATATCCCACAACCCATACATTTTGTACTAAAGCTCTTTCTGATGTAACCATGATGAAATTTGTGTTCATTTAGTTGTTTCCCTTTAGTTGAGCTATCAGTATTTGTTACAAAAAATGTGTTGGTTATCTCCCTTTAATAAGGGTAGTGGCCTTTTGGTGCATGCAGCATTTATCTGGCATTTACCTGGGTAGATGAAACCAATCTCGAATTTTACAACCTAACACTACTATAAGTTTGATGAAATATCTGTTATTTTAAATTGATTATCAATTAATTGTGTTGGTACAACAGGCAAAGAAGAGGAGAAGAGGTTACTAGGCCTGGCTCCTGTAACAGCCCCAGCCTCCGCAGCAGCTCAGACCAAAACCAAGGACGATGCCTACGACCAGTTCATGAAGGAAATGGAGGACCTGTTCTGATCTCCACATTTACATTTCAAGGTGAGTGTGTTTACTGCTCTTGACACATCAAACATCCTAATTTTTAACTATTTTCAATTTAAAGACCGTGGATGTTCATTATCCTACATATTTCAAACTATGGCATATTTCTTTTTTATATTTTCACAAGTGTGAAATAACATTGTGAGACATTTGGTTTGATGTCAAAATAAATCACATGTCACATTTGTTTTTGTAACATAATAGTCAAATTAATTACATCACTGTTGAACACTTCATTGTTTTAGTTTTTGTAAGCTGACATTTGGAGTCAACTAATTTCTTTATATTTTGACAAGAGTAAAACATTATTTACTTAATCAATGAATTCCATAAATTGGATTTGTATTTTGAACCTGACTGTAAAAGTCAATATTTCTCGCATGGAATTATTTGCTTAGTCAGCCTAAAATTTTTTTGTGATGTAGTAATTTTCTCTCTGTCAGTCGTGCTAATTTGTATTGTGTACCTATAATACTAATAAACTCTGTACCTATAATACAAACGTACTATTAAACTCTGTACCTATAGTACTATTAAACTCTGTAGAGTTTGAGTAGTGTCGAATTATGTTAAAATGTGAATATATTTACAAAGGTTTAATGCAAGCAAAATATGCGAAAATTTTCATGCCACAAAGGATTCTACTTTTGCAGTATCTCAGATTTGCTGTACTTTTATGATTAATGTTAGAATTCATTACACTTATCTTGTCTGACACTGTATACACAGGGTGGTCGGGTGGTGCAGTGGATAGCGCACTTACCTTTCACTAAGGCGGCAGGGGTTTGATTCCCCGACTGGACGTGAAAAGGTATGGGGTCACCTGCCCGACCACGTGGGTTTTCTCCGGGTACTCCGGTTTCCTCCCACAATAAGACCCCCTCAAGCACTAACATCCGGGCCAACAAGAGTGATTAATATAAGTTGTATAACTTGTTTCATAATTGTTGTAAAATATATAAAGTTCATATTATACACTTGTATCCATCTGCCATCTGACAAAATTAATATACCGGTTATATACTAATGTAGGTAAAAGATCCTTTTTCTTGAGTACAGGTTATAATTACAGGACAAAATTAAGTAACAAACTAATAAGCTCTGGCTTTAACTTTAAGTTAAAAGCATTGTTAACTTTTGAGTCAACTTAAACAGATAAAAACTGATTTTAACTTATATATGAATCTGGAAAATCCTTTAGCCAAGGGGACCATCTTTTATAAACACTCTGTAAGCTGTGCCTATGTGGAAAAATAAAGTTAATGATATGATCAAACCTCAAGGTTATCGGATCAAATGTCAAGGTCAAATTTTACATTTGTTAACTGTCTTCCTGATGTGTCAGTATTCTAGATTTGCTAACCTTTGTGTGCAATATGATGGCATTGAAAAGTTATGAAACTGTCTACCGTACTTCAAAATTTTCCCTTTTAAAGGATTATTGTGTCACAAGGTGTTCACACACAAACGTATTTTATATATTTTTTTTATATTTTGAGCATTCATTATACATTGTATTCCTAATCCGATGGAAATTTAAAATGTTGTAAACATTAAACAAGCCGACTTGCAAAATTGATTGACTGAATACAAAGTGTTGCTACTGATGATGTCACACTTACTAACGATATAATTGTACACAGGGTCCTAACTATTGAACACCATCAATAAATTATTTAACTAGAGTTCTAACAGTTTAAAAGTTGTTCGGTTATAGGAACTGCTTCCTGCTAAATTATCAATGCATGCAGGAACAAGTTCTAATTGTAAGGGGTACCATTACAGAAGTCCTTACAACTGACCCCTAAGTCACAAATGATGATATATACGGTACCATTTGAAGTAAATCAGATCTTAGAAAATACAGTAGGAAGAGTAACAGAGCAACTGGTTAAAAATTCTCCATTACAGAGTTTCAAATTTGGAGTCACCCTCTAAGATAGAGTTGGCAAGTATGTTATTAAATGCCAAGTCTGCAATCTTAAATTTCCTTAAAGGGAAAATACCCTTTCTGACAAATGGTAATGCATTTGTAGATATTTGTTTGCAAATTAATCTAAGAGCAATAACGAAACATAATTACCATACAAGTAAAATCAAGTAAAAGAGACAATTACCATACCAGTAAAATCAAGTAAAAGAGACGATTACCATACCAGTGAAATCAAGTAAAAGAGACAATTACCATACAAGTAAAATCAGATTAAAACAGACAATTACCATACCAGTAAAATCAGATAAAAACAGACAGTTGCCATACCTGTAAAATCAGGTTAAAAACAGACAATTGCCATTCCTGTAAAATCAGGTTAAAAACAGATAAATGCCATACCTGTAAAATCAGGTTAAAAACAGATAAATGCCATACCAGTAAAATCAGGTTAAAACAGACAATAACCATACCAGTAAAATCAAGTAAAAGAGACAATTACCATACCAGTGAAATCAAGTAAAAGAGACAATTACCATACCAGTAAAATCAGCTTAAAACTGACAAATACCATACCAGTAAAATCAGGTTAACGTACCAGTGAAATCAAGTAAAAGAGACAATTACCATACCAGTGAAATCAAGTAAAAGAGACAATTACCATACAAGTAAAATCAGGTTAAAACAGACAATTACCATACCAGTAAAATCAGATAAAAACAGACAGTTGCCATACCTGTAAAATCAGGTTAAAAACAGACAATTGCCATACCTGTAAAATCAGGTTAAAAACAGATAAATGCCATACCTGTAAAATCAGATTAAAAAGTAAAAGAGACAATTACCATACCAGTAAAATCAGCTTAAAATTGACAAATACCATACCAGTAAAATCAGGTTAACGTACCAGTGAAATCAAGTAAAAGAGACAATTACCATACCAGTGAAATCAAGTTAAAGAGACAATTACCATACAAGTAAAATCAGGTTAAAACAGACAATTACCATACCGGTAAAATCAGATAAAAACAGACAGTTGCCATACCTGTAAAATCAGGTTAAAAACAGACAATTGCCATACCTGTAAAATCAGGTTAAAAACAGATAAATGCCATACCTGTAAAATCAGGTTAAAACAGACAATTACCATACCAGTAAAATCAAGTAAAAGAGACAATTACCATACCAGTAAAATCAGGTTAAAACTGACAAATACCATACCAGTAAAATCAGGTTAAATCAAACAATTACCATACCAGTAAAATCAAGTAAAAGAGACAATTACCATACCAGTAAAATCAGGTTAAAACTAACAATTGTCATACCTGTAAATCAGCTTAAAACTGACAAATACCATACCAGTAAAATCAGGTAAAACAGACAATTACCATACCAGTAAAATCAAGTAAAATATACAATTACCATACCAGTAAAGTCAGGTAAAACAGAAAATCACTTTACCAATAAAATCAGGTAAAATAGACAATTACCATACCAGTAGAATCAGGTAAAAAACAAATATTTACTCTACTAGTAAAATCAGGTAAAACCATCAAGTACCATACCAATAAAATCAGAGAATTACCATACCAATATAATAAGGTAAAAATAGACATTGACCATACCAGTAAAGTAAGGTAAAAATAGACAATTAACATACCAATAAAATCAAGTAAATCATACATGTACCATACCATACCAGTAAAACAAGGTAAAAACAAACATTTACTATACTAGTAAATCAGATAAAAATAGACAATCACCATACTAGTAAAATCAGGTAAAAACAATAGATTTATAACGTAAAGATCCTGTGTGACATTAACTATGAGTGAAGCAGTACTTGCATAGGAGTGTTAGTAATGATTGTACAGTGTGACTGATTAGAGTCGGTTTATACCGGCTTGTCAGGCAAGTTTTTACACAGCTTGGATTGGGTAGACCTGTCTGTGATGGTGGCGGCAAAAACAAACATAAAGGCTGGCCGATATTGTTATAGCTTATAGTGTTATACACAGGCTTAGAGTGCTATACACCTCACAGGTCAAATGACCATGGCTGTGTATACAGGGTAATGGTCACTTTTTACTTTCACTTACTGAAGTAATCTGCTGCATAAACATATTTACTTGCACATAGGGCCAATGACAGGACAACTGTTCTTTACTATTTATGGGATTCTTTAGGTTAAGCATTATTGATGAATCAAGATATTCTTGTTAATTTTCCTTAAAAAAAACAAGCTTATTTCTTGGCAAATATATATGATGAGATACATGCAGATAGGTAGAATTGTTTTGTGTTATTGCTAAAACACCATTTGATTGATAAATATCAAAAGAAAAGGGAAAAAAATTTCTCCCTCAGGTTGCATGCACAATTATTTTGAAATTTCTTTCTGTGCATGCAGTCCTCCAAAAAATAACTGTTATGAATTTGATAATTTGTAGCAATGTGTAAGTAATGAATCTTATAAAGCTTAGAACTGGAACCTAGACTGGCGATTGATAGTCCCATATTTTCACCTGTAAATTAGTTACTGATGTTATAAGTTTAAAGTTTGGCCAGAGTTTTATTGGTTCATATGGAAATTTATTTGCACTTCAATTTTCTCAGAATTTTGCCTGATCATGTATCTATGAAAAATATACTACAGAAGTATATATATTATGTTAAATCTCTCTTCGGTTCGAATATCTTTGACCCTTTTGAAATATTGAAATTGTGCTTCTAAAGTGATCATGAAAAACATTTTGTTTCTGGTTGAACTGATAATTAAGTGTTTAATCTTGTCTCAGCATCCTTTGATACTATTTTCAATGAGCAAATATCCTCTGATATAAGTGTCAGTCAGTGTATATATATACTCATGTACTTCTTTTGATATTAGTGTCAATCGGTATGTAACAGTGTTGATCAATACGTCTGAATAATACAAAGTAGTATCAATCAATATTTCTCTTTTGATAAAACTGTCAACCAGTATGCTTTGATGCAATAATATTTACCACTCTATGACATTTCCACTATCTAAATCGACAAGTTCATGTGGCATTCATATCAGCTGTAAATGCCATTGCTAATGTTTTGATATTGTAATATAATTGATTATCCATCACAGATGGTTGTATCAATTGATTAAAAAAAACATGCAAAAGACATTTTATTGAATTGAATTATAACTTTCAAATGGCATTCATAGTCAATATGATTGATAACTGGAACTTGACTCATGGAATTTATCATTTTCCATTTGGCACATATATTGTCAATGGATGCCAAATGAAAACACTTCAATATTTATAGCATCATTCTGAATCAGTATTCCTCCATAGATCTTTGTATTATCAATCATTACAGCTCATTTCATGTGTTAGCTCACCTGGCCCGAAGGGCCAAGTGAGCTTATGTGATGGTGTAGCGTCCGTCCGTCCGTCCGTCCTGCGTCCGTCAACTTTTTCCTTTAAACGACTTCTTCTAAAATACTGAAAGGCCCAGTGACATGAAATTTGGCTGGTAGATTTCTTGGAAGGAGCTGAACAAAGTTTGCGAAAAAAAATCACTTTGACCTTATTTCAAGGTCACAGGGGTCAAAAATGTCGAAACCTTTAAACAACTTCTTCTAAAATACCGTCAGACATAGAGACTTCATATTTGACTGGTAGCTTCCTTTGATGAAGCCAAATAAGGATTGCGAAAAGAAACGACCTTGACCCATATTCAAGGTCACAGTGAGGTTAAATCTATTTTAAACTTTAAACGACTTCTTCTGAAATACCAAAAGCCCTAGAAGCATGATATTTGGCTGAAAGGTTCCTTTGATGAAGACCGACAAAGTTTGCAAAAAGAAATGACCTTCACTTATATTCAAGGTCACAGGGGTCAAATCTGTTAAAACCTTTAAACAACTTCTTCTGAAATACCAAAAGCCCTAGAAGCATGATATTTGGCTGAAAGGTTCCTTGGATGAAGCCTGACAAAGTTTGCGAAAAGAAATGACCTTGACCTATATTCAAGGTCACAGGGGTCAAATCTGTTAAAACCTTTAAACGACTTCTTCTGAAGTACCAAAAGCCCTAGAAACATGGTATTTGGGTGAAAGGTTCCTTGGATGAAGCCAAATAAAGTTTGCGAAAAGAAATTACCTTGACCTATATTCAAGGTCACAGGGGTCAAATCTGTTAAAACCTTCAAACGACTTCTTCTGAAATACCAAAAGCCCTCAAAGCATGATATTTGGCTGAAACGTTTCTTTGATGAAGCCCAACAAAGTTTGCGAAAAGAAATGACCTTCACTTATATTCAAGGTCACAGGGGTCAAATCTGTTAAAACCTTCAAACGACTTCTTCTGAAATACCGAAAGCCCTAGAAGCATGATACATGGCTGAAAGGTTCCTTTGATGAAGCCCAACAAAGTTTGCGAAAAGAAATGACCTTCACTTATATTCAAGGTCACAGGGGTCAAATCTGTTAAAACCTTCAAACGACTTCTTCTGAAATACCGAAAGCCCTAGAAGCATGAAACATGGCTGAAAGGTTCCTTTGATGAAGCCCAACAAAGTTTGCGAAAAGAAATGACCTTCACTTATATTCAAGGTCACAGGGGTCAAATCTGTTAAAACCTTCAAACGACTTCTTCTGAAATACCAAAAGCCCTAGAAGCATGATATATGGCTGAAAAGTTCCTTTGATGAAGCCCAACAAAGTTTGCGAAAAGAAATGACCTTCACTTATATTCAAGGTCACAGGGGTCAAATCTGTTAAAACCTTGAAACGACTTCTTCTGAAATACCAAAAGCCCTAGAAGCATGATATTTGGCTGAAAGGTTCCTTGGATGAAGCCTGACAAAGTTTGCGAAAAGAAATGACCTTGACATATATTCAAGGTCACAGGGGTCAAATCTGTTAGAACCTTTAAACGACTTCTTCTGAAGTACCAAAAGCCCTAGAAACATGGTATTTGGCTGAAAGGTTCCTTGGATGAAGCCAAATAAAGTTTGCGAAAAGAAATAACCTTGATCTATATTCAAGGTCACAGGGGTCAAATCTGTTAAAACCTTTAAACGACATCTTCTAAAATACCAAAAGCCCTAGAAACATGATATTTGGCTGAAATGTTCCTAGGATGAAGCCCGACAAAGTTTGCAAATAGAAATGACCTTGACCTATATGCAAGGTCACTGGGGTCAAATCTGTTAAAACATTTAAACGTCTTCTTCTGAAATACCAAAAGCCCTAGAAGCATGATATTTGCCTGAAATGTTCCTAAGATGAAGCCCGAATAAGTTTGCGAAAAGAAATGACCTTGACCTATATTCAAGGTCACAGGGGTCAAATCTGTTAAAACCTTTAAACGACTTCTTCTGAAATACTAAAAGCCCTAGAAACATGATATTTGGCTGAAATGTTCCTAGGATGAAGCCCGACAAAGTTTGCAAATAGAAATGACCTTGACCTATATGCAAGGTCACTGGGGTCAAATCTGTTAAAACATTTAAACGTCTTCTTCTGAAATACCAAAAGCCCTAGAAGCATGATATTTGCCTGAAATGTTCCTAAGATGAAGCCCGAATAAGTTTGCGAAAAGAAATGACCTTGACCTATATTCAAGGTCACAGGGGTCAAATCTGTTAAAACCTTTAAACGACTTCTTCTGAAATACTAAAAGCCCTAGAAACATGATATTTGGCTGAAATGTTCCTAGGATGAAGCCCGACAAAGTTTGCGAAAAGAAATGACCTTGACCTATATTCAAGGTCACAGGGGTCAAATCTGTTAAAACCTTTAAACGACTTCTTCTGAAATACTAAAAGCCCTAGAAACATGATATTTGGCTGAAATGTTCCTAGGATGAAGCCCGACAAAGTTTGCAAATAGAAATGACCTTGACCTATATGCAAGGTCACTGGGGTCAAATCTGTTAAAACATTTAAACGTCTTCTTCTGAAATACCAAAAGCCCTAGAAGCATGATATTTGCCTGAAATGTTCCTAAGATGAAGCCCGAATAAGTTTGCGAAAAGAAATGACCTTGACCTATATTCAAGGTCACAGGGGTCAAATCTGTTAAAACCTTTAAACGACTTCTTCTGAAATACTAAAAGCCCTAGAAACATGATATTTGGCTGAAATGTTCCTAGGATGAAGCCCGACAAAGTTTGCGAAAAGAAATGACCTTGACCTATATTCAAGGTCACAGGGGTCAAATCTGTTAAAACCTTTAAACGACTTCTGAAATATTAAAAGCCCTAGAAGCATGATATTTGGCTGAAACGTTTCTTTGATGAATCCCAACAAAGTTTGCGAAAAGAAATGACCTTGACCTATATTCAAGGTCACAGGGGTCAAATCTGTTAAAACCTTCCTGGGATGAAGCCAAACAAAATTTGAAAATGAAAATGATGTTGTCTTATAAGGTCACAGGGGTAAAATATGTTTAAATCTTAAGATGTTCTTCTAAATGTCTTACAGTAAAAGATTTTAGGGGACTTTAGAGTTACACTATAATATAAGTCAGAGATTGATACCAGGTGAGCGATGCAGGCCCATTGGGCCTCTTGTTGTAATACAAGTAATACATCAAACTGCATGTATTCTTAGTGTGAACAGTTTTACATTGGCATTATGCTACAGCTTCAGTGTAAATGCCTGTCATTCTGTGTATTGGAAAAAGGTTACTAAAATAAGTAAGAATAGGAATTGTGATTGTATTATATTTATCTGATTATGTTCCTTAAGGGTATGTGTGGCCATATAGAGACAGAATTCAATTTCACTTTAAATACATAATTTGGCATGTTAGTTATTGCATGTTAGATATAGAAAAAATGCAATAATATAAAAATGAGATCATGATCTGTCAGTTTTACCTATTTATAGATACACACCAATGAGATATGATAAAGGTGACTATCTAGGCTTTAGGACAGTCATGATCATCTGATTGTAATAATTACGTAACAAACCAATTGATACAGGTATATATCATTATAGGATAAAAGATAGGTAGTTTAAATATACAAAGAAATGTTTAGGAATGAAATTTTATCTATACATATATAGTGCAAGTCTATAATGAGGTTTTATAGGCATTTATATGGACAGGAGTGTCAGCAATGTGCTCAACAGTATAACTGTGTGGCCAAAAGCTTCATAAAATGACTTGGCTAAAATTTTACGGCAAGCTTGATGTTTAAGTTGTCAGGGTTTTTGGACCACCACCACCAATAGGCTATTGTATTTTTATAAAGTAAGAATAGGCTGGATCAATTTTTTTAGGGACTGAAATGATTGATTAGATTTGGTTGAAGTTTTTATTATGTTGTCTATTTTAAGTTGTCTGGTCACCTCTTCTTTTGGTTCTTTCGAAATGCTAAGGTACAGCAAACCTTGTTATATTGGCTTTAAATTGAGATGAGGGGGCTCATGGACTCTCCAACATTTTCGACCAAGAATTAAACATATCAGGTGAATCAAGTCAATTTTGGTACATATGTAATAACTATTGTACATACGTTTTATAGCATAGCAGAGGAGAATAAACATTGAGTTGTGTGGACAGGCATGCACTTTTTCCACCTTGTGTACATATGCTATATATTACTATCCATTTGTCTTAGGAAGATGACAGAGTACAAAATGTACTTGTGATGGAAATGTCACCTAGGAAGATGACAGAGTACAAAATGTACTTGTGATGGAAATGTCACCTAGAAATATTTGTTTTTGTTTAATAAGAATCTTTACATAAGCTTGAAGATTGAAGAAAATGTTTATTATTGTTATACATTTACCAGATTTATACTAAACTATTATGGCGTCTGTCATATAATGTATCATAACTTTTCTTATACACATTAGTTTAGAAGCAGAAACTTGTAAAATTGTATGCTCTGTTGGTCTAATTTCCTGGTTGTCTATATAGTATTGTCATTCCAGAATTGCCAGTAAGTTTGAGAATTGATTATCGGTGTATGTATAAAGATGTACAGTGTGGTGGCAGGTAGAATAATGGTGGTGCCTTCTGCCGGGTATTGTGTTGTGTGTATGTTAATGGGAGAAATACATTACTGACGCCTTTGTTTATGGACAGGGGTCCGGTAATCAATGTTCTATTGACTAGGGGCCTCACACTGGAAGTACTGCCATTATCTGTAAGCTGGTCACATCGACTTATCCTGTGATTTTAGTCAATACACAGGACTTGAATACAGCATACTGAACTATAGGAGTATACTAATTCTGTCAAGCTTGCACATTTTGACATCAGTTTATGTCAAGCTTTTAAGTAGGCTTTGTTTTAATCATGAGAACAATAGATTATTGCAATAAAATATTAATGAATATTAGAAGGAGATTCTGTATACCAATGAATATTAAAAATGGTCTAGAATAATAACCCCAGGAACCATTGATTATTTGGTGCAGAACTTCCATAAAAAAATCTCTGTTGTACAATGGTATAAGAACCACAATTGTCAACCTGACCTAGTTTCACCAACAGTCCATACCTAATTTTGCCATCTGAAAGTAATGCTGGGATTAAAGGAAAACCTGTTGTTGAGGTCATTTTCCTGAATTTTATCATTATTTTCTAGAAAACAAATATCAGAACTCATTTTTAGAATTTGATTTCAGGTAATGTTTATGAAACTGGCTCCAGTACAAACACTCCAATGAAAGTAATGAAAGTTCTTGTATATATATATTTACAGATGTTGAGTTATAGTGTTTAAATGAGTACAGGTAAACAAAAAACATCAGTGACTGGTATTTACTGAATACTGAGTACTGGTACATCATCCTTAGCTCAGTACCGGTTTCATCTTATTCATAAGACTTCCGCCTCCTTTGTGTATAATAGCGGGTTCATATTAGTTTTTTAATAAATAATGAATTTGTGTGTTGCTGTAGACTAGATATGTTTTTAGATGTCTGTATGAGTCGATGACACGAAGCGCTATTCTTTCATCATAGTCTCTACAACTTGTTTTTATACCACATGCAAACTTGATATGTATCATGTAAACCTGCAGTATATGCAGGTGGGTGCACAATCTTTTCTGAAGGATAGTTCTTCACTGCAACATTCGATGAAATAGTATTTTACAGGTTTAAACCTCATGGCCTGGGGATGATGAGGGTTATTTACATTTCACAGGTCACAGTGTCTACAATATACAAATGATAGACGAAAACTGATTATTATAGATTTCAATGAAATTAGTTAAATAAGGGTTATTCATAAGGGAACATTTTGTCAAATTAAACTACGTGAGAAATCTTTATATTGATATGAAAAATGTTTATCTATGAAAGAAAAAAACACTATTCCATGTGTCAATACAACACAATTCAAATTATGTTCTGCAAGATAAGGAAAATAATTCAGAAACTGAACAAAATTTAGAAGAAAATATAAATTTTAAGGAGATATCTTTTTTTTCACTGTGGGGGCAATGACATAAGCTTCAGGTGTTAGGGATATCTTTAAGTATTTTTTTTGAATGTTGATAGATGTATAGAACCTCGGAATTAAATACTCTCCGACCATGACAGATTGATTCCCTGTTTAAATAGCCAGAGTGTATTGTACCTCAGTTGATTTATTGTGTTTGTTCATTTCTCCAGTATTGTATGACTATATCTGATTGACGTCAGCAAGTTCAGACCTTCGACTGCCGTTCAACGTTTATTTTCTTGAGTTGTAGCCTTTTGCTTCATATTCAACAGGGTAGTATAGATTATTTTATTACCTCCAATAGCTTACCTTGTACTAAACTGATCAACTATTCACCACATTCCAGCCCTGATTTATAATCTCCCCTGTACAGTAAAAGACATTAAAGCTCTTTGCACTGTAAAAATTACCCTGGCCCATACAACAGAACCCCACAACTACATACTAACTCTACTACACAGAGTCCTTTGGATTATCAGTAATTATATATCCTATTGAATTGGGCAGGGACTTCATGTTGGGATGTCCATAGAGGGTATGATTATAAATTCAAAACCACAAAAGCATTGTGAAACTGCATTGTACATGGTTCTGGTGGATATAGAACAAAACATACATAGATGTTTGTCCTAATGTGTGCTGAAATCAGTTGAAGAGATCCACTAATTATATATATAACCATGATAAATTTCATTTGACTAGGAACTTGACACATATTAAATGCCTTTCATATCCCTGATATTACATTGATACAACAATGACCTAATAAAATTAGAAATATTACATCCACAGTCTGGAAATTCGGACACCTTTTTTGGTTCATTAGCCAAATCATTTGATTGGAATGGCAGGAAAATAATTTTTCAATCCCAGGAGCGGGAAAACCAATGGATTTTCAAATTAGTGCAAAACCCTTGGCAAGCCTTTGGTTTAACCATATATGAATACCCCTTTGGTTCATTCCCGCATCCTATACCACTAGATGTGAAAGATTGTTGTAGTTACAACTGAAACTCATCATCAGCTTGTCCCAGTAAATATTTATCCCGCTTAGTGTCATCATCAAATTGTCGCCTAGTAAATATTTGTCTTTGTGTGTTACAGGTGGTGTTGCTGTTGTTATGACGGTGATTAATCGAAGACAAGATTTGGCCCGGACCTAAGTCTAGACAGACAACAGAACCACCCTATAGAGGTGAACCCATTGTTGAAGATCTGCCAACTTGATGGAAACTGTGCCATGTTTGTGTTAGAAATGTAGTTATCTGCCCTTGGTCACCAGGTACTTCCTGCTTGTTTGTGTGGACTATAACTATAGTGATACAGTAGAGGGAGAAAACTAAAGCCAAGTTGGTGTTCCACATAGAAATCCACACAGGGGTCAGAGGAGGTGTTATCTATAGTGTTTGTGAACTTCAGTATAACACTTCTACCAACACGTGGCATGGTACTGTCTACTGATCTGTAAAGCATTCAGTGTAGTTCTGGAACTGATCAATAAATCAAACTCAAAGAACTAGAAAATCAATGTTTGATTACGCAGGGTGAGCAAAAAGAAACGGCTGTGTTGTTAATTGTGAGGGTCGTGATAGTATTAGTGGAACGGTACCCAGCTACAGTTGATATATCAGCAATACTACCAGGTAGATGGGGTACAATCTGTAGGGAATATATGGAATGCTCACAGCTCTGATCTTTACTCATCAAAGAAATGTTCCGTGCTATGATCCGCTACTAATATTATGGAATGTCCCAAGACTTTAATGGGTACTATTGATCTGTATATCATCACATCATCAGATTTTCTTGTTAATATCACTGCTGTTTTGAAAGTATGGAATGTATGGTCTGATATACAGACATGGATGGTATGGCAGACGTGAGAAGTGTGTAAGTGTAGAGTCAAACAGTACAGAGAGTATGTGGAGTGTGACAATGTACAACAGTACGTATCGGCAAGGAAGATAATATTGACTGGGTGACTAGGATTGCTAAGTCCCGTTTTAATACTTTTGGCGATATGTCAAATTAAAATAATGAACTTGTATAGCAGTGTTTTCTTGGTTTCTATTTTGTATAATTACCCCTGCTGACCGAGATCTTACTGTATTAATAATGACCCGATTACAACTGAATAGGCGTGATCACCTGGGCCTCGTAATTCAGGGGCTGAACAGCTTTATAACAAACAAAATTATTTTTTAAAACATATAGGGTCGTTATAACTACTGATAATTAACTCATTGTAATCACCTAAACACTGCAGTTTTTTTTATAGAAAATGAGTAATTTTAGAGAAGATAAATGAAGTTTTTGAACATCTTTATCAAAAAAATATTTCAAAGCTAACCATGCTGTAAGAACGACCCTGTCAGTGGTGTCACGTGTGTGTAGACACATGTGTTTACTATACTGTCACTTACCATTAACACAGAATTAAAGAACCGACATAATCTTTCGTTTAACCTTCAATTGGTATAAAGTGGTTCAGTCAATAGAATAATTGTCCCAATTGACTTATTTAAGGTCTTTTTATGTGATCTCTCATGAGTTTATGTTCAGTGAAATGTGTATAAACTTAGTACCAATAGATGATAATGATACCGGTAAAACAAGGTTTCAGACTACTGGTACAATGTATAACTACATTTAGAAATAAATATGTTCAGTAGGATTGTGTTATAAAGATTGAAGATCTACTAAACACAGGTGTCTGCTAAACACAGGTGTCTGCTTACCACATGCATCTGTTAAACACATGTGTCTGCTAATCACATGTGTCTGATAAACACAGGTGTCTGATAATCACAGGTGTCTGCTAAACACGTGTCTGGTAAACACAGGTGTCTGCTAATCACAGGTGTCTGATAAACACAGGTGTCTGCTCATCACAGATGTCTGCTAAACATAGGTGTCTACAAAACAGGTGTCTGCTAAACACAGGTGTCTGCTTATCACATGTGTCTGCAAAACATGTGTCTGCTAAACATAGGTGTCTGCAAAACAGGTGTCTGCTAAATACAGGTGTCTGATAATCACAGGTGTCTGATAAACACAGGTGTCTGCTAATCACAGGTGTCTGATAAACACAGGTGTCTGCTCATCACAGATGTCTGCTAAACATAGGTGTCTACAAAACAGGTGTCTTCTAAACACAGGTGTCTGCTTATCACATGTGTCTGCAAAACAGGTGTCTGCTAAACACAGATGTCTGCTAAGCATAGGTGTCTGTTAACGTTAATCAGGGGGATATGTTAAGGATAAACTGTACTGTATAATTTGTTGCTGACTTTTGAAAATTGATATCATCATTTTTGCAGGGAAGTAAATGTGTAAGTGCATAAAATCTATGGTACATTAAATAATTGCAGATCAAATTACTCGGGTCTGTTAAATTAATATTTTAATGATCTAATTACCATGATTTAGTAACAGACATTTTATATTAGAGATGATCAAAGGCCCAGATCTTCAGTGTCAGGGTTGGTTTTCAATTTGAAATGGACAAGTTTTGACAGACTATTGTAATTGCTACATTACAAAGCTTTTACAAAATTGATTACCGAGAAGTGCAACTTGGTCACGTTATTTTGGAAGCCATTTTATTGATTCTTGTAGCCCTAATTTAACTGTTGCCAATATATATCATATTTTGGTAAGACTGTCATAATACCTAGCTATAATGTATTTATACACTGTCTTTATTTGTATACATACTAGTATATCGATTGTAGAAAATTCATTTGGCTGTGACACATAAGCTCCACAGACATTTTAATGTAAAACAATATTTAAGGACATATTTATATCCTTATTATAAGTCTACAAATATTTTGAGTATGACTGTTCTCTCAGATTCACATAGCTATATATATGACTTGATCAAATATTATCTTATGTAATACTATAAGACTCTTTCATGACCAGAGGTGTAAGATAGGGAAATTCCACCCGAGGGGTTTTTCAAATTTGGTAAAACCCGAGGCTTTGCCGAGGGTTTTGCCAAATTTGAGAATCCCGAGGGTGGAATTTCCCTATCTTACACCTTTGGTCATGAAAGAGTATTTTTCTCTCATTTCAACTACCTGAATAAGCTCAAAAACCATGAAAATACTTTTGACTGGCCATCATTTTGAAAATATCAAATTTTTCCTTGAATTATTTTGACGAAAACAAATGATACAGCGAGATCGAGCATACCCCATATTTGCAAACATAGTTTGCGCAAAAAAAATAATCTCAGCTTTCTAATGTACACGGTTAAAATATCGTGAAAGGTTTTAATTTCATCACGTCGCCATTTTTCATTTTTCGGCCTCAGATTTTACCGAACTCGTGACGTCACGACATTGTTGCGCCATTGTGACGTCACGCGGTGGCTGTATTGCATGGGTAGGTGTGTAATACAACCACAGCGATCATATGTGTATTGCCCTAGACAGGCCAGTATTACACACCTAGAAATGAGAGAAAGTAATGTACCTGTGGCTACAATACTTTGACAGCTGCTCCAGTGTCCGCTAATAGAAACTTAAGAAAGACTTTTCATGTTTAAATCTTTGTTGGTGTAAATGACCATTAAAATCCACTCAGTGCAAAAGTATTGAACGCATCATGAGAACATGCCATTCTCGAGTGGTCAGCAAATATTGGATATTTGAATAAGCAGACATTTTTAAAGATTAATGTAGAGGCTATGTAAGTAACGGAGTCTTGATCAGTAACCTGATGGGGTACCTACATACATACAGGTATGTGTACACATTGGGTCACGCTCACCAAGGTCATTCCTACAGGTATGTAGATGATAAGGTAGGCTTTAGATATGGGCTATATAGGGCCTCCCCCACCACTGGCCCACATATATCGCTGACTGGACTGGGTCAACACTATACATCAGCACCAACAAATGTTTACAGACCATTGATAGACTTGGCTTAGCCAACCAGTCTATTTATAATACAAATTTTACATATTTGATAAGTAATCATCTGTCGCGGAAAATTGTTTGAGAACAACTGACTTTCAACTTAATTTACATTTCGTTATCTTCATTGATGATCCGCGATTTTTTTTTTTTCATTTGAGTAACAAATTAAAAAATGATCTGATCTGTACCATAACGTACAATACAATTTTTAAAGGTGTTTCTAATTATAAATCATCACTAGAGAAATTAATATGTGCATGCCATAGAGATCCTGTGAATTATAGATTTAAAAAAAATACATTACTTCTGTGGAAAAATCTTGAAATATTGAATTGTGACGAACACCTACAGGCATCTTGGCCAGACAGTTTATTATAGGTACAGGTTGATCACTGTGTACGTATTGGCCTGTGAAAATTGGCATCTTAAAAATGTACCATTATGCTTGATCAATATATGATGAGCACACATCTAAAGGATCTATCAACATAAGCTATCAGGGATGGGAGTTTTTATTGTGTACAGGTAAATATACCTGGCAGCAGCTCCTCTATCATCAAGGTCAAGTGACTGACTGCAAATCAAGGTCAGCTCAAAATATCAGATGTCAAACGACGGTTACGAGGCCCGTAGGATATTGTTGTCTGTCAAGTATCAAAGCATGATACAGGAGATTGAAAATTGTATTTTCTAGGTGAATTCTTAATATTTTTTTTATAACAAATAATGTTCAGAGTATGTCGAGAACCACAAACAGTAGAATAAAGGATGTTAAGGTCAATAACATGTCCTTAATATCTGATAAACAACTCCTCAGAACAACTTCAGCATCAACAATATGACCGAGCTAACTCGAAACAGGAAGTCATGATCTCTTTTATTCAATATTAATATTCGATTATAGTGACAGAAAGATTGAACCTGCATGCAGTATATGAGTATATCCTGTTGGTCCCATTTAGTTATTTAAAATATCTTAGCCAGAACAAAATAAAAACATGTCCTAAAACTGTAGCAACAGATGTAAACACTGGGGTTATAAAGAACATTTTCAGGTAAGCTTTTAGGTTTTGTAGCTATTACTGACAAAGAAAAATGGGAACCAAACTATTCCCAGGAAAATGAAGCAATGAAACATTTTACCTGGTACCTGATATCACTCAATGTAACATCACTTATTCATGGCCACAACAGAAGTTAAAGTTCTCTTTCTTCCTTTTATATTTCCAGTTTGACACCAGTTCATTTTATTGTTCAAAAGAGTTAATTTAGAGATTATCTGAATTCTGATTTTAGAGAAAATTTAAGTTCTGTAAAAGTGAAACATTTTAACATCAAATGTTAATAAAAGTAAAATGTATATTAATTGTCATAGGCCATACAGTTTCTGTTTTGGAGTGAGTTGTCTATAGACTGGGGACACGGATTGATATTTGTGCCGCAGCCCAGGGGTCCTTCACTGGTAGCTAGTGTCACTTTTAATTCCTGTGTATTGTGGGCGCCTACTAAAGCTGTAGGGAACAGGCCTAGGATAGGAGGAAAACAAGGAAGCGTTCTTTAATCTATCAAAGGGGGATTTCAGTCTTTACATAATCAATTGTTTTGATTTCTTGATAATGTGGATTTTACCTGGATGACATAATCATGTCTTTCATGCCGTTACTTCTCTACAGAAGGAGTACTGATTTTAATCTATAGGCTAGTGAATGGGACTGAATCCTTTAGCCAGAAAATCACAGATTACCTGTTACCTGTTGCTACCACTCAAATACAAATATAAGTTACGGTTGAACCTTCTAATAACAATTAACTCTGCCGTTAGGTTATTGTGCCTGGGAATAATGTAATCCAATAAATGAAATTAAAAATACACACATGATGACATCACTAAAGGGGACTGTTTAAAAACCATTTCAATGTCCACCCTATTACTGTGCAAAATGATTTCACCAAAAGTTGGTTTTGAATGACTTTGTGTTAACGGTTCTACACAGCTATAACTATCCAGTCACCTGTGACTGGGGAGTGTACTTTGAAATTAACCAGCCAGCCGTGCCAGTGTTCAATTTCCCATTAGTTTATGTCCTCGTAGGCGTGTGTTCAATAACAATACCACTACGTGACATTTTAACGGAGCTGATAACAGTATTATCTAGATCGAGATGTTGACAGTTTAGGGACTCAATGCGATTCAATTAGGTATTATGAATTTATAAATTTTATCTCCTGTAATTATGTTCATTGCTTTACATTATGTACAGTAAAACCCCACTTACTCCAACTCGTGGGGACCCGATCAATAGTTCGAGGTGTACAGTAAAACCCCACTTACTCGAAACTCGTGGGGACCTGATCAATAGTTCGAGGAAGGCATGGTATTCGAGTAATCCGAGGTTGGTTTAATATGTATGAACTCGGTCGGGACCAAACAATCTGTTTGATGAATGGGTTTGAGTAAGTGGAGTTTAACTATACGTATAAATACATTTTTATACTAGGAGAGGAAAAATGCATGGCCAGACCTGGGTTCGAATCCAGGACCTTCTGAACTCTAGATGGACACTCAAATATCTGAGCTATGTACACGTGGTCAGACAATCAACCAAGTACAGTTTCACTGCACACAACATTATTATTCCAGTACTAACATGATAACGAAGAACCGCCAATAAATTTAAATTGTTTAAAATCTTACAGATAAACAATTTTTTTCAAATATTTAATTTATTTGTATATTATCCAGTTGATGAGTTTGACTATGATACAGGTAATATGAATATTCTATATACCTTGGTATACAAAAGGGTATTGAAAATGTGCATGCTTGTACATAATTTACACCACAGGATATAGTGGTGATATAGATTTGGAAGCATTGTACTTTGGTCACACAGGCCGTAGATGATATCGCTGATAAACATAATTGAATAGGCTTCCGTCATTGAGAGGAAGAAAGATGGTACAGGTCACTGAAATAATATAATGTCTCCATAAAGAATGGTGATACTGTATAGCAGTGTAAAGCCAGGTTCCAGTGGATCATTGTTGGATTTTATTGATATATTAATTAGGGATGTTTATCGGAGTTCTTCTTGAATGTGTTTATAGTATTGATTAGTATAGACTACCTGAAGCAATTCTATGACAGGGCTGGACCAGGCCTGTACACACATCTTTCTTAGACTGTATTACGCTCTTCATATACCAGGTAGTCATACTCTAAGGCTTGATTCCTTATAGGTTGCTTAGACTACTGTAGAAGCCAATATTTTCGTGCGTGGAATTTTTCGTTTAGTAAGCCTCCAAACTGTTCATGATGGGAAAATGTATGCACTGTCAGTCATGCTATTTTGTATTGTCTACCAATAATACTATTGTACATGGTATAGATTGAGTGGTGTTAAATATGTTCACACGTGGATATATTCTCAGAGATTTAATGCAAGTGAAATAAGCGAAAATATCCACACCGTGAAGACTGTAGAGCTTGACCAGGTCCTTATATGCCCCTTACTTAGACTGTAGGGCTTGACAAGGTCCTTACAGGCCCCTTACTTAAACTGTAGGGCTGACCAGGTCCTTACAGGCCCCTTACGTAAACTGTAGGGCTTGACTAGGTCCTTATATGGCCTTTACTTAAACTGTAGGGCTTGACAAGGTCCTTACAGGCCCCTTACTTAAAATGTAGGGCTGACCAGGTCCTTATAGGCCCCTTACTTAAACTGTAGAGGTTGACCAGGTCCTTATAGGCCCCTTACTTAAACTGTAGAGCTTGACCAGGTCCTTATATGGCCTTTACTTAGACTGTAGGGCTTGACCAGGTCCTTACAGGCCCCTTACTTAAAATGTAGGGCTGACCAGGTCCTTATAGGCCCCTTACTTAAACTGTAGAGGTTGACCAGGTCCTTATAGGCCCCTTACTTAAACTGTAGAGCTTGACCAGGTCCTTATATGGCCTTTACTTAGACTGTAGGGCTTGACAAGGTCCTTACAGGCCCCTTACTTAAAATGTAGGGCTGACCAGGTCCTTATAGGCCCCTTACTTAAACTGTAGAGGTTGACCAGGTCCTTATAGGCCCCTTACTTAAACTGTAGAGCTTGACCAGGTCCTTATACGGCCTTTACTTAGACTGTAGGGCTGACCAGGTCCTTATAGGCCCCTTATATTACTGGATCAGGCCTGTATAGGTTGTAGAGCTGGATCAGGCCTGTATATGTTGTAAGCTGGATCAGACCTGTATAGGTTGAAGGACTGGACCAGGCCTGTATAGATTGTAGGGCTTGACCAGGCCTGTATATGTTGTAGGGCTGGATCAGGCCTGTATATGTTGTAGGGCTGGATCAGGCATGGATAGGTTGTAGGGCTGGATCAGGCCTGTATAGGTTGGAGGGCTGGATCAGGCCTGTATATGCTGTAGGGCTGGATCAGGCCTGTGTAGGTTGTAGGGCTGGACCAGGCCTGTATATGTTGTAGGGCTTGATCAGCCTATGTAGGTTGTAGGGCTGGATCAGGCCTGTATAGGTTGTAGGGCTGGATCAGGCCTGTATAGGTTGTAGGGCTGGACCAGGCCTGTATAGGTTTTAGGGCTGAATCAGGCCTGTATAGGTTGTAGGGCTGGAACAGGCCTGTATAGGTTGTAGGGCTGGATCAGGCCTGTATATGTTGTAGGGCTGGATCAGGCCTGTATAGGTTGTAGGGCTTGATCAGGCCTGTATAGGTTGTAGGGCTGGATCAGGCCTGTATAGGTTGTAGGGCTGGATCAGGCCTGTATATGTTGTAGGGCTGGACCAGGCCTGTATAGGTTGTAGGGCTGGGTCAAGCCTGTATAGGTTGAAGGGCTGGATCAGGCCTGTATATGTTGTAGGGCTGGATCAGGCCTGTATAGGTTGTAGGGCTTGATCAGGCCTGTATAGGTTGTAAGTCTGGATCAGGCCTGTATAGGTTGTAGGGCTGGATCAGGCCTGTATATGTTGTAGGGCTTGATCAAGCCTGTATAGGTTGTAGGGCTGGACCAGGCCTGTATAGGTTGTAGGGCTGGATCAGGCCTGTATAGGTTGTAGGGCTGGATCAGGCCTGTATATGTTGTAGGGCTGGATCAGACCTGTATATGTTGTAGGGCTGGATCAAGCCTGTATAGGTTTTAGGGCTGGATCAGGCCTGTATAGGTTGTAGGGCTGGATCAGGCCTGTTTATGTTGTAGGGCTGGATCAAGCCTGTATAGGTTGTAGGGCTGGATCAGGCCTGTATAGGTTGTAGGGCTGGATCAGGCCTGTATATGCTGTAGGGCTTGATCAGCCTGTGTAGGTTGTAGGGCTGGACCAGGCCTGTATAGGTTGTAGGGCTGGACCAGGCCTGTATAGGTTGTAGGGCTGAATCAGGCCTGTATAGGTTGTAGGGCTGGACCAGGCCTGTATAGGTTGTAGGGCTGGATCAGGCCTGTATATGTTGTAGGGCTGGATCAGGCCTGTATAGGTTGTAGGGCTGGATCAGGCCTGTATATGTTGTAGGGCTGGACCAGGCCTGTTTATGTTGTAGGGCTTGATTAGGCCTGTATAGGTTGTAGGGCTGGATCAGGCCTGTATAGGTTGTAGGGCTGGATCAGGCCTGTATATGTTGTAGGGCTGGACCAGGCCTGTATATGTTGTAGGGCTTGATCAGCCTGTATAGGTTGTAGGGCTGGATCAGGCCTGTATAGGTTGTAGGGCTTGATCAGGCCTGTATAGGTTGTAGGGCTGGATCAGGCCTGTATAGGTTGTAGGGCTGGATCAAGCCTGTATAGGTTGTAGGGCTGGATCAGGCCTGTATATGTTGTAGGGCTGGATCAGGCCTGTATATGTTGTAGGGCTTGATCAGCCTGTATAGGTTTTAGGGCTGGATCAGGCCTGTATAGGTTGTAGGGCTGGATCAGGCCTGTATAGGTTGTAGGGCTTGATCAGGCCTGTATAGGTTGTAGGGCTGGATCAGGCCTGTATAGGTTGTAGGGCTGGATCAAGCCTGTATAGGTTGTAGGGCTGGATCAGGCCTGTATATGTTGTAGGGCTGGATCAGGCCTGTATATGTTGTAGGGCTGGATCAGGCCTGTATAGGTTTTAGGGCTGGATCAGGCCTGTATAGGTTTTAGGGCTTGATCAGGCCTGTTTAGGTTGTAGGGCTGGATCAGGCCTGTATAGGTTGTAGGGCTGGATCAAGCCTGTATAGGTTGTAGGGCTGGATCAGGCCTGTATATGTTGTAGGGCTGGACCAGGCCTGTATAGGTTGTAGGGCTGGACCAGGCCTGTGTAGTTTGTAGGGCTGGACCAGGCCTGTATATGTTGTAGGGCTGGACCAGACCTGTATAGGTTGTAGGGCTGGATCAGGCCTGTATAGGTTGTAGGGCTGGACCAGGCCTGTATAGGTTGAAGGGCTGGATCAGGCCTGTATAGGCTCTTTACTTACTGCATAGTTAGACTGTAACACTGAACCTTGCCTTTATAGACTCTACTTAGTTTAAGTATGTAGTACTGGACCAACATTACATAGACCTCTTTATTTTTTAACTTCTCTAGTACATAGTCTATACCTTAATGGACTAATTAGTGTCGGATTCCTTCACTGTGTTTGTCTACAAATAGGGTTGACCAAGCTTTTATCAGGACATGCACTCAATTTTCTGGTATTTAATTGATAACGTAGACATATATTGGTGTTTGCAAAATACTTATATCCTCAGTTTTATCTTTTGAGTTGAAATTGTATTACCTTACCTGTCTATAAATATTTATAGCTCATACCTTATCTCACCTTGCAGGAAGCGGAGGGAGGTGGAGGTTTTATATAAAGTACCCCCCTGTCGAGGGAATTTTAATTAAGTCTACAGGTACATGGATACAGAACTCTTCAGTTGATCAGAATATTGTGTTATTTTATATTGATTGAAGTCATATAAGTTGCATTACAATTGTAAATAAATGTACATGTACTAACTAGAATGGCAGGCTGTAAACGTTACACATAGGGTGGGTTTAATAAGTGACACCGCCTTGTTTGGCTGAATTTGTAAATATGTTATGAAATATGGATGAGTAATGTCACAATTAAACATTTCTAGAATCAGATAAAAAGATCCGGGATAGTGCACAGATAGTCATTTCTATGAAAAGACAAAAATACAGCAGTACTATTAGTTTGTTGGAGAGGTTTATAATTTTGACTTTTTTGATGCCCAACCTTTTGGTTTGACTTAAATCTAACACAGTGTACTGATGAATATAAGTCCATTAAACTACATTATGCAGACACAATTTGTGGAGTATATCAATATATACAATGCTGGTCACTATGACCTGCACATCTTTTACTTGTATTTCTCCACCTTTGGCTCCATTACTCTACTGCTATTACAAACAATGATCATAAATCTCCGTATTTTAGTACATTTTAGTGCTATATCAAGATATTGAATTATAGGTCACTGTGACTTTTATTTTCCTCTACTGACTTACATGTAGTATAATCTCCATTTCCATCCAAGTGGGGCAGGAATTATGTTTTTCAGATACTTTGAGTCATTCAAAAAATGAAACATATTTGTGTTAGATACTTGGGATATTTACAAAAGGAATTATTTACTTGTGTTTGTAAAATGCTTTCTTTTCCTGTGTAGACATGAAAGTCAGAAATGTATGTTATTGGTGTCTATTGATCAGCATCCCTGCTCTGTAGAAGCCATAGCTACATACTAGTAATAAACAGTGTAGGACACAAGGTTCAAATTTTATATTCCAGTATAAACACTCCTAGAGTTAAGGTAGAGAGTCCCTAGGCATTCAGTGTTGTATCTCCAATGAAAAAGAGTTCTAATTTGTTTTCATACTTGGCTTGTCCATTTTGATATAGCAGGGAGTTATATATAATAAAGTAATCTTTTCATTATAATTTACTTCTTAAAAAAAGCATCTCAGCTACAGAGATTCAAACTACAAACTTCTTTATGATGTAGAGCTGAGGGAGCTGATATCTTTTCCTACTGGTCATTATATTCGTTACCGTTATACTTGTTAGCAACATTATTGGAAATAATTTCAATATTGTTTAACTTCCTAAAATTGTCTGCAACCTCTTGTTTTAGCATAAATGTAAAAGAAATAACAATGATTTTACAATATAAAGGGACTTTCCAATGCCATGTACAACAGATCTAGAGAAGAGGTCAAACTTTCCCCATAAACAGTTTGTATTACAAAATATTGAACTGTATATATCAGGATTAATCTCCCTGTTTTGAGTATCATGAAGGTGAATGTGAGAAATATTATTGTAGGGTATTTAAATGGTAAACCACGTCATCAGGTGCCTCCTGCTAACAAGATACCCGCCACATTCCTGTCGAAGCCTGTACAAGTTCTACCTATAAGCTGCTTATGCAATGCCATATAAACAGAAGGTATTGACGAAATGTATGGTGGAAATCCGACAGGATTAAGATTATGTCAACACAGGAATTGGCCAGAGAGATTTCTATACATGAAATCCCTTTAGGTGTAAACGGTTTAACAGAAATGCGAACAAAAACATTTTTAATTTATAGAATTATACTTAATGCATTATGCTGATGATTCATAGATTTAAATAAGAAGACGGCAGGGTAGTGACAGATATACACCTTTACCCCTTTAAGGCTTGGTGTATACTTATAGGCAATGTCGTAGATGGCTATTTACACACAAAAATTAGTACTTGTAAGTTTATTGATTTTCTGTGTTGCATCATCATGCAGTTTACCATATTCGCTGTAGCAAGCGCCCCTCCCCTTATGAGCTCCTCTCAGTTTACCTTATTTGCTGTAACAAGTGCCCCTCCCCCTATGAGCTCCCCTCAGTTTACCATATTCGCTGTAACAAGTGCCCCTCCCCCTATGAGCTCCCCTCAGTTTACCATATTCGTTGTAACAAGTGCCCCTCCCCCATGAGCTCCCCTCAGTTTACCTTATTTGATGTAACAAGCGCCCCTCCCCCATGAGCTCCCCTCAGTTTACCATATTCGTTGTAACAAGTGCCCCTCCCCCTATGAGCTCCCCTCAGTTTACCTTATTTGATGTAACAAGCGCCCCTCCCCCATGAGCTCCCCTCAGTTTACCATATTCACTGTAACAAGCACCCCTCCCCCTATGAGCTCCCCTCAGTTTACCTTATTTGCTGTATAAAGCGCCCCATGAGCTCCCCTCAGTTTACCACATTCGCTGTAACAAGCGCCCCTCCCCCTATGAGCTCCCCTCAGTTTACCTTATTTGCTGTAACTAGCGCCCCTCCCCCTTCTGTGGAGGTATTGGAATTAGATTATAAGCACCCCTACTAATGATGACAAAACTAAAATATTCTTTATTATGGTAAGGTCAAACTCTATGTACACATGTTTACAAGAAAAACACACAACCATTGGTAATGTACTGTGTACAAATTGTTTAAAATTGATGACAATGATATCACACATCATGTGTACTATCCATTCTGGTCACCATACATCATACTTAATAACTTTATAAAAAAGACATTTTTCACAAGGATCTTAGTTTTGTTATCATTTTAAACGCCCCACTTTGGAACCAAATTTCTAGTAGCCCTGGGCATTATTTACAACGAATACGGTACATAAATTATTCCGACATAAGTGTCTATTATACATATTCATTATAGATACACATGGGATCAGTTATTGTTTCCTTTTGATTTGCCAACCTTGGTCCTGATTCTTCATTTAAAAGAGCTACTTTAGATGATTTTGATAGGAGATCCATATAATTATATGAAAACTTAGGTTTCAAAAGACTTTTTCTTAAAGTTTCATTATACCCAATTGGGTAATTTGATTATTCAACTTGTAGATCAAACAGAATTGAGCACCCTACAGTAGATTGAATTACCTGGATTTGCTAGGTGTGTGAATTAACTTATTAGCTTACTGTCATGTAACAGCAAAAAATTAATGTTAACTTTTCAAGAGTTTTTATAAAAACGAGAATATTTATGTACGGATTTAAACAGTGGTGACCCTATATATTGACCATGTACTGGCTTTGTTAAAACCTTTAATCATAAACAAAGGAGGGTTAAGTATTTTATCCGTAAATTTGTGATGGAGTGAATAAAGCTTGATACAGAGAAGCTGTGATGGTGGTCAATACTTGTATGGACCGCCTGTATAGGTATACATGTACGTACGTGAACATACCCCCAGCAGTGCAAGTCCCACCCTACCAGGATTTACCCCCAACAGGACCTGATCCCAATATATAGAACCCTTACTAATTCAGTGAATTCATGACGTAGACTTGGCTCAGTTAGTGAATCATTTAGTACTTCAATTGTGTAGTGTTCAAAGTCACTGAAGTATACTGTTAAATAGCTTCTCATTGTGCTGTTGGCCTCTATCAAATAACACACAGGAATTGTGAATGAAAGTAATATTTTTCTGTAGTAATTGTGGCGTGTCGCACAGTGTGATTTGCTCTGTGCATGACACTCCTTTCAAAGGACAAAGTCTGTGAACCTGCAAGCTTTGTTTTGCACTAAAAAGTCCTTTAATAAGTGTATTATGGCAAACATTGATATTTTAGTGTGATTGGTTAATAAAAATATGATATTAATTGGAATTCACTTGAAATTACATGATATTGACCAAATAGATTATAATATATATAGAGGGGAAGATGGTGTTTATGAAAAACCTAAAGAGGAATGTGATATTAACACAATCTATATAAAGTGGAATCCACTGTAACCTTATTTTAGTGATTTTCATGCTGAAAGTAGTTGGCTAAACTATGATTGTGCTAATAAGTTTCTGTATGTTGCTTTCTTCTTCACTACAAGTATTGTGAGTAAGTCAATTCATCTCCCTAGATTGACATATCAAATCTGTAGTTACCTGTGCTAAGTTGAAATATCAAATCAGTGTCATCTGTGCTTGATTGACATATCACAATCAGTGGTTACCCGAGCTTGGTTGACATATCAAATCAGTGGTTACCTGTGCTTGGTTGACACATCAAATCAGTGGAAACCTGTGCTATATTGACATATCAAATCAATAGTTACCAGTGTTGAGTTGACATATAAAATCAGTGGTTACCAGCGCTAGGTGACATATCAATTTAGTGGTTACCAGCGCTAGGTGACATATCAAATTAGTGGTTACCTGTCCTAGATGACATTTAAAATCAGTTGTTACCTGTGCTTGATTGACATAAAATCTCAGTGGTTACCAGCACTAGGTTGACATATATCAGTGGTTACCAGTGTTTGGTTGACATATCAAATTGGTGGTTACCAGTGTTTGGTTGACATATCAAATTGGTGGTTACCAGTGTTTGGTTGACATATAAAATCAGTGATTACCAGTGTTTGGTTGACATATCAAATTGGTGGCTACCAGTGTTTGGTTGACATATAAAATATCAGTGGTTACCTGTCCTAGATGACATTTCAAATCAGTGGTTACCAGCACTAGGTTGACATATATCAGTGATTACCAGTTTTTGGTTGACATATCAAATTGGTGGTTATCAGTGCAGGGTTGACATATCAAATCAGTGGTTACCAATGTTTGGTTGACATATATACATCAAATCAGTGGTTAGCAGTGCAGGGTTGACATATCAAATTGGTGGTCACCTGTGCTTGGTTGACATATAAAATCAGTGGTTACCTGTGCTTAATTGACATATCAAATCAGTGGTTACCCGTGCTTGATTGACACATCAAATTAGTGGTTACCAGTGTTTGGTTGACATAGAAAATCAGTGGTTACCTGTGCTTGGTTGACACATCAAATCAGTGGTTACCTGTCCTAGATGACATATCAAATCAGTGGTTACCAGTGCTTTGTTTACATATATATGCAGCATTTTTCAATGTTTTATTCATCATTTGTTCACCCTTGTCTTTATTCTACCATTTTAGGCACACATGTATCGACAAGAATGAACAGTTTGAAACAGACACATGTTATTTTAATAAATGGAACTGCTAATTATAAATATTTTATTGTATGCAATGTCCACCTGTAACAGTCTTTGTCAAACTGAGAAAGCATGTGATGGAGATGTTGGTGACACGATCACCTTCCTATTTATCAAGGAGCGGCTCCGGGATGGACTTTTTGCTGACTCATTGATGGTTCCTAGCATAGAAGCTATGAAACCGTATGCCTCTCGAAGACCCTATTATGTATAAACAGGATTACAAATTAATTACGTCTAATATTAATGATAAATCTACGGTTCTTTTGAAAGGCTTTCCTTTTGATATTTATGCAAGTAAACACTCTGCCATATCAGCATTAAGCAAATCAATAGCTGATTCTGTACTGCTCCAGGGTCACACAAGGTGAGTGTCTGTGGAAATATTAGAGACCTGATCATCTGAGGATGGTGGACAACTGTAATGATTTAGTAGTAATTATACTACAGTGTTGGCAAATTGGTGACAAGTATAATCTTTAATATAGGATTCAGCTGAGTGTTCTGTTTAATCAGGTATAACTTGATCCAAAGTCTACCCCAATATCTGTATAGGAGTCGACGTCCTTCAGATTAATTTTAAGACCTGCCGTTCTCACATCTTGATACTTCCTTAGGGAAAGGTTCTCTGTAAATTAGCAGTTGTGTAGGAGGTGAGGTTTGTTTATTACGAGAGAAAGAGGTAGCTCAGCCTGTCTCCAATCCCTGACACTGCTAGATTTGCTGTATATAATGCTTTATATCTGACTTAAAACAAATTAAGTAAAGTCAACCTTGTCAAAATATAAACGATTAATAATTAACTAAATCATGTATTAATGATACAAATCAATCACAGTATTTTGTAACCATATCAGTCTATCTGGTAATAGTTCAGTAATTTATGCAAACTAATTAAAAACGTAGAAGAATGTGGTCACATTGAATGGTGCACATTCAGTAGGGGGCACACATTTGTCCTGTCCGGGTGTCGGGTTTCATCATTGTAATCTATAGGCAGCCTGGTGGGGATCTCTCACTCAGTGTAAGGTAGTACTCACAAAAAACCTTCATTTAAATGTGTTTAAATCAGAAAATCATTTGTGTGTTATTTAAGTCTGTGTTTTTGGAAAGCTCACTCAGGTGTGATGAGACTTATAAAAGTTCCATTTGTAGAAAACTCACTATTATGTTGTGTAACACCATGTAAAGGAATGTTCATTGGTGTAATTTGTGACACCATGTATGTGGAAAGCTCACTATTGTGTTGTGCTACCATGTATGTGGAAAGCTCACTATAGTTTAAATTGTAGCTACCATTAATGTGGAAAGCTCACTATTGTTTAAATTGTGTGCTTTCATTAAGGTGGAAAGCTCACTGTTATGTTTTGTGCTACCATGTGTGTGGAAAGCTCACTATTGTGTTACCATGTATGTGGAAAGCTCACTATTGTGTTTAATGCTACCATGTATGTGGAAAGCTCACTATTGTGTTTTGTGCTATCATGTATGTGGAAAGCTCATGATCATGTAACATGTATTGTGTTGTGTGCTATCATATATGTGGAAGCTCACTTGTGTTTTGTACTACCATGTGTGTGGAAAGCTCACTATTGTGTTCTGGGCTATTATGTGGTTGGAAAGCTCAATATTATGTTTTGTGCTACCATGTATGTTGAAAGCTCACTATTGTTTAAATTGTGTGCTACCATTTATGTGGAAAGTTCAATATTATGTTGTGTACTACCATGTATGTGGAAAGTTCACTATTGTGTTATGAGCTACCATTTATGTAGAAAGCTCACTATTGTGTTTTGTGCCACTATTTATGTAGAAAGCTCACTATTGTGTTTTGTGCTACTATTTATGTAGAAAGCTTGCTCCTGTAGTTTGACACCAAGACTTTTGAAAGCTCACTTTAAAATTGTTTGATAATATGTAAAATGGTAACATTGCAAGTTGCTGTTTGACACAATATATATAGTTATATATGGAAAACTAACTAGTGAATTGTTTGATACAATGTCAAGAAAGTTCACTGTTGTGTGGCACAAAGACTTCAATTCTCACTTATGTGTTGAGTGTCACTGTCTTTTGAACGCTCAAAACTCACTACACAGTACTGTATTGTATGTCATAAAAACGTGTTTCACAGATTGCTAGTATGAGGCAGACTATTTAATTTTGCTATATTTCAAATACAATAGCAAAACATCAATGTTTACAGAATATTGTTTACTAGGAAGATCTATGTCTGTTGTAGTAAATAAAACATTTACTGGTCTTCTATTGATTTTTTATGTAGAATATTTATGTAGAATAGTGGACATGCAGTTACCATTTCGGCATGATCAATTACACTGCGTGAAACATATCTGCACTTTTGTATTGGTTTAGTACAATACTAGTGGATCAATTTTCACACACCATTTTGTCCATTGAATAGGAATATGAATAGCTGAACACAGTCCCGCCTTATCCTGTACGATTTACAAAACATGTCCCACATATGTATTACACTGCTAGTGTATATGGGTCATATATATACACACGTATATCTTTTCATTATTTACAGACTAGTAATTAAGACCTGAAGCAGGTCTTGGCATGTGTTCCGTTATTGCAATGTCTAACGGACCATACAGATGTAAACTCACAGATGTATATTGGGTGCCGTCCATTGTGGGTAGACCATAAACTCCTATTAGTGTAAATAGGGTTATGTGTATGTATTACCGTAAGTATTTCAATGTGACCTGTGATAACCTTACCTGATCAACACCCACCTATAATAATATCCTACGTGTTATACTTCACTGCAAATACTTAGTACTTCACTCAAGCTGAACTTAAATCCTATTTAGGGACCATCCTTTTTCTTTCTCATTTAAATTTATGTTCCTTTTGAATGTGTGTGTTGGTACAGGTACTACATATCAGATATTGAAATTCCATGGTGTCACTCGGGTACATGTACCTTGGAGGGCGATGTGGGACCAGGTTCTGCTGCTGCAAGGAAAATACATGATCAAAGCAGTCTGATGCTAAGTTACTTTGTAGCCTTATTTGTGAAAAGTCACATGTTGCACCAGACAGTTCACAGTCATCATGTGGCTGTATACTATACCATTGTTAAGTGATTGTATAGCACAATGCTGTGCTACTGCAAATATATTTTATGGCACTGTAAAGACATTTTGTGGCTCAAATGGTAGCAAGATATACTGCTGCAGTCATAATATTGTACCAAGCTGAAATATTGCAAATCATTATGTGGCTCCACTACAAGGTCATTTAGTGGTTCCACTACAAGGTCATTAGGTGGCTCCACTACAAGGTCATTTAGTGGTTCCACTACAAGGTCATTATGTGGCTCCCCTACAAGGTCATTATCTGGCTCCACTACAAGGTCATTATGTGGCTCCCCTACAAGGTCATTATGTGGTTTCACTACAAGGTCATTAGGTGGCTCCACTACAAGGTCATTATGTGGCTCCCCTACAAGGTCATTATATGGTTCCACTACAAGGTCATTATGTGGCTTCATGTTAAACGTCTGTTACAAGGGCATTTTTCTGCATCAAGATATATTGCTAAGTCTTCAGTGATAACAGGTCATACTGCTTCAAAGTCATAATACTGTACCACAATTAAGCATTGCAACTCATTACATGTATCATTAGGTTATACCAGGTACTGCTGCAAAGTCGAGTGCACCACATGTGTTACAATGTAGCATGTTTAAGTGTGAAACACTTCAGAATCATTGTAAAACGGTCGTTTTTCTGCTTGACCACACCCAATTCTGTTTAAAGTAAAGATTGCACAATGACATTTTTTCCAGGTTCTATTTTTCTTCATATGATAATTGCCATAGTTGATGATATTTAATCATCATTGAATTGTATCGAGATTTTTTTTTTCATCCTTGTACAGTATTGCAGAATACCGACATGTACAGCTCTCTTTCATCATTTCAGGCTTGCCAAATTAGTTATATCAACAACAAAAAGATGATTGTCTTTACAAAACCTTTTTTTATTTTTTGTTCACTTCTTCAATAAATATGAACATTTCAGTACAACCCTGAAGTGCAGCGACCAACTCGTAAACACGTACAGATGGCTGGATGATAACAGGTGACATGAGTGAGTAATGTTGGAATACTGAGGGTATCCTGGACTGTCCAGTAACCTCTTGTCTGTTAGTCTAGGATAGGGCAGTAAGACTACTAGTCTACACCATCCCTGGAGTACCATAGCCGACACTGTACAGACTGGTACCGGTGGTATAGATAAGGATTATAATATACAAAGTAGATTTTACTTTCAAATTTTGATTTAAAAATTCTTCAGTTTTTCTTGTTTTTTTGTTTTTTCTCAAACTGACAAGCTTATGAAAAAAATATGAAACATATGAGTACCTTTTACACTCGTTTTTGACTTTTTCATGATATTTCCCTATTTCATCCTAAGACCACAGACAAGAGCTATAATTAAAACATGAGACTATGATGAGGGACAATGAGAGTGCAACAGCAATTATCACAGATGATCATGTAGGTGTCCACACCAGCTAAAGTTCACAACCTTTATAAATATACACGTATGTACATGAGGGACTTATTACTCCTCTTTGACTCAAAATGTGTCACACAAATATTACAACATTCTATACGAACATTGGCAGTGTAATCAATTTCACAGTCAATCCAACCCCTGACTGTTGTAACCTTTTCCAGCCCCGATACGGACGTGGCATGGGTAGTTCAGTCGACCCCAAAACCGGACATGGCATGGGTAGTTCAGTCGACCCCCCCGATACTGCAGACGTGACATGGGGTAGTTCAGTATGGTCTGCTAGGATAACCCAACACAATTAGACTGAATGAAATTTGTAAAGGTATTTCATACTCAAAATGTACACAAATTTATGTAAACATCTCTTAAAAATATATTCTTCAAAAAAAAATCATCATCACATTTGTCCTGTCAAAGGAAAAAACTTGGACGGATTCCTGATAAGGGCATATTGGACGAATTCAGAAGAGAATTGACTTCCAAAAGGTAAACAAAACTATCTTCATATTTCAAATTTAACAACAGGATGGAATTATCACTTTCCACATATTAAATTTATAGATCATGATTATAAGTAACGTTCATACTTATCAATACTGTGGGACAACAATAATACTGGCAACATGGACGTATTAATCACCTAACCATTTACCTGAAAAACACTAGCAATACAGACCTTTTTATTATAGTTTATATTTTTGCTTATCTTAATTTTTTTTCTTCTATTTCTTCTTTGACAAATTTGAACTTTTTTTCATATATACATGACTTTGTTAACTTACAATGAAACCAGAGAATAACTTTCAAAAACAACACATATATATATAGATCAACCAGTGTTACACATATATAGCACTTTCAGTGGTGAGAGGTGAATAAATAGTATTGGATGCATTGATAAAGAAATAAATTACTGCACACAAGCATTCTACTGTGAGGGGTGAAAGGGTACACACGTTCACACTTGCCACTCGTACAATAAATACACAGCCACCCATTCTCGCACCAAGTTCCCTCACCACCCATTTCGCTCAACCATGTGTGAAACAATTATGCATTATGAATGTACAGCACCAAGAACCTGGGATGGCTCAATCACTAGAATGGATGAATGCTCTTTACCTGGAAAGATAGCTTTCATGCCAAAACACTGACCATTTCCCCATTTACTAGTAACTTGCTCCCAGAAAGGGCAGTCTTCATTTCCATTTGATCAGTAAGTTGAAAATAAAAACACTTTCGTTCAATCTTTTATAAAGACCTTTCAAAATCTGAAAGAATATCAATTAAACAATTTACACACTTTGCAGGCTACAAACACACAGTGTCAACAAAGTCCTTTTCAAGGTTATATCTAGCTCGCTCAACTCGTAAAACACACAGGTATATCACAGTTCTGCCTCAGTGTGACCTGACCAACGCTCAGTTGCTCGATCAGGTCAAAGAATTTATTACATGACATATTTCCTCCATTTTTCCCATAATGAGGAGACTGTGGGCAAATATGCACTAAAATGTCCCAATCTGGCCAGTTTAATCTAAATGTCATTCCTGATAGTTTACACGGGGACTAGGAATATTTCCAATGTCAAATAAATTGTCTACATCGAAGGCCTCACCAATGTCGGCAAAACCCCCCGTCTCTGCCCACGGGTGTGCTATCTCATCGTCCAAATCATCCTTGATTGTGACTGGGGAGGGGGTGGTGTGGATGGGCGTGTGAAGGCCACTACTAGCTTCCGCTGCTGCTTTCAACGCCCCCTGGTGATCACTGAGGTTAAAACTCTCCTCCCACCACTGAGGAGCTTTGATAGGTTGTCCTGTTACTGTAAGATCTAAGGGATTTTCTGTAGTAAAGTCAAGTGGAACGTCCGAACTAAGGTCAGCTTGACCGAACAAGTCCTCTATACTGAAATCGTCTGAGTTGGCCTCCGATGAGGGAGGACTCATAGCTGCTGATGGACTGAGGTCCTGCTCACTGGCATTGTCTAATAAATCCTCCGTTTTTACCCGTATACCACCAATCTCAATATCTTGATTCAATATAGAAGTCCAGTTAAAATCTCCTTTCAACGAATCATCCTCCTGACCAGGAAACAGAACGCTGAGTCCATTTTGACCACCTTTTTTCGAAACTTTACTGAAGTTGATGAGACTGTTGCAACTAGACATGCTGTCATCGTCCTCTCGCTTCACTTTCTTTAGAGGGGGAGGACATGCAGCATCACGACTGTTTCTTCGTTTTTTGAAAATGCCATTTTCAATCATGTCATTGTAATCTGGGTTGATTCTCCAGAAACCACCCTTTCCTGGCTCATCCTTTCTGCGAGGGACTTTCTGGAAACATTTGTTCAAGGACAAATTGTGGCGGATAGAATTCTGAAAAGAAATAATGAAATCTGTTAGCAATTGCTGAATATTGACGGTAAATATGGAGAACAAAATCAATTTCATCGAATCAAAATTTTTATGTGAGTAGCAAAATTGCTACATATTAAGGACTTTAAATGTATTGTTATCTATTAACATTGCATAGTACATTTTACTTAACGTTATAATCTGAACAGGGACTAAGCTGGATCATAAGGATTATCTTTTAGTTTACTATTGTTTAAATGGTTGCACATGAACACAGATCTGTGCCTGATATAATTCTTAAAGGTAAGTCAACCGTAAGATTAAAGGCCATGTCATATATCTTATAATTCAAATTCATAACTCCAGCTGAGTGGGCTGTTGAGGGTAGGTTGGGATTCCATTGTCTTTAACACACAGATCGGTATACTTTGTAATTCAAAGAGCTTACCTGCCAACTTGGGTCTGCTAATCTGTAGTACATGAAGTTGTCTGTGATCCAGTTGTAAATTGCTGACAATGTAATTTTGCTTTTCTTGGTTTCCTTCATGGCCATGCAAATGAGTGTAGCATATGAGTATGGTGGTTTTACGTAAGGGTTTGTCTTGTAGTCGATTGTGTCCCCACCCAGGGAGGTAGGTGTGCCTGGAGTAGTGGGGTCTGCCAGATGGAACTTGGTCTCTAGCTTGCACTGTGGAGGGGCACAGGAAACATTGAGCACAGCATTGGGGTTCACTTTTAGATTTTTGAAGTTGTTGTTGTTGTTGCTGCTGCTGCTCTCTGCCATCATTACAGGGGCGGGGCCAGGACTTGGGGGTGGGGTCGGTGTTGTTATCTTCATGATGTTGAGGTTCTGTAGCCAGTTGAGACTGGTAAGGCTGTCGTCCAGATTGAGTCCCCCATTGCTGCAGGTGTCAAGAGGGTACTTGTTCATCCAGTTCTGTCTGAACTTGACGGCCAGTGTGTCTCGCTTGTTGGCCGGCATCTTGGCAGTCAGCTGCGGCTGCCGCTGGACTGTGTAGGCTTGTGGGAACTTCGTCTTGGCGGTGGGGGTGTAACTTTGCTAACAGCAATGGTAGGTTTAAAACCTGCAAAATAATAAAACAATCATATATAATTATAAAAAAGGTTTCAAGTTTTATTCAAACTTTGGGCCATTTGACCCATCAGTAAAAATGGTTATCTACACCATAGCCTATTTGTCATTATAGCCAAAGATCAAACTTATGACTGAATAATTTGTATAAAAAGTGGTATGATAATGTAAATATGATAAACACTTCATACTGAACTGACTTTTTTTATAATGCCTGCATTAATTAAGAAAAGTTAAAGGTTTGTATTGTTTACAACTGTAATTATTGCAATGAAATTTGATAAAAGTATATTAATTTTCACTAAGATTATATACTAAGCATGCAAGATTTTTTTTGTTTTTTTTTTGTCAAAGATCAATATTGGCAAAGCTATGTTGTATTTAAAGCTGATATGTAAATATGTCGCATGGAACTGTACCAAAAAAAAATCCGTTAACAAATCAATAATAAAAAAATCATCGAAACATAAATCACAAAATAAAAAAATAAATAAAAATTAAATCCAAATCCTAAAAAAAGTTCAATGACTTAATTATCATATTATTGAAACGGCATCCTCATTTATTTGTATCTTACCTTTTTATGATTTCAGTTTCCAGTTACTCCAATTACAAAAAAAAAATGTGACTGGACTAATTGATATGACCTCCTGGGACTGGAGCGTGGACGTAAATATGCTCCGATATTAGAGGGAATGTCACCTCGAGAGCAAGTTTGGCAACCCTTAATGCGACCGAACATGCTTAGAAAAGAGCGTCAACCTGTGGCATTAACATATGAATGGTCACACTACCTGTATGTTTACCTCTATTTATAGGCTTGATGACACGTGGTATTAAATACCGGTAAACTGCCTAATGACAGGTATAACGCCGGGTGGCAGTAGAATCTATAAACTTTCATATTTCGAGAAAGAATGATCACCAAATTAACTTTACAGCTCAGACACTATATGTAATGATAATTGGACAATCAAAACTTACCTGTGGGTAACTTTGAGCCCCGGTAAAAACTGCTCACGGCTAGCTGTCTCCCGCTAAACCTTTTTCACCTGTGCTATGATCCAGGTAATAGGTCCAAGCTTGTTTGTCGGAGAACCGCTAAATCTTATCATAGATGAATAGAGCCGGTTCTACTGCAGGTTCGTTATACTGCATTCATCCAAAATGTGCCTAATTACAGATATCCATTGTATTCCAGCTTTCCTCCACCCCGATACCTGCTACTGTGCCCTGGCAATACACATTGCAGAATGAAGATTTTTACCTGTGCACCCGATTGATGAATCAAAACATCGTAGCAACATGGTAAACGCTTGTAAATATTACCTTGTTTCTGATTGGTTCTCGGCACTGTTGTGTATTCGGCTATGGTAGCGGGAGTAAACACGTTCTGCTGCGATCTATCGTTTTATTTGATTGGTCCATTATGCCTTGCCGAAGCCATTAATCATAATACTGATTGGACCATCACTTTCGAAAATGGGTCACTCCAAGAAAATTTACATATCAATCCATAACAATTTGCATATGAAGGCATTGTTTGGGTGTTGTTTTTCAAAGCTTTGTAGTTGGGATCCAAGACACACATAACAAGTTTACCATGTGCGCAGTACTCTGTTTATTTACAAAGGGTGAAAAGCTCATTGAAATTATATTGGGAAAGGGCGGGAGTTTTTTTCCTGTGGTGTGTCATCTGGGCACGATGCACTGTTAATAACGGAAGAAAGGTCTAGAAAAATGGTTTTATATTTAAGGCCTACCACAGTGGATGTTGCTTAAAAAGATATCGTCAACCAGAACCACTATACAGTCTAGAGTGATGTACATTGTGTATTACTTTAAGATTGTCTGCAACGGTCCAGACGTTAATATTAACTTATTGACTTGTACAAGTAGCCTAGCTGTCAGTTTTCATATTATTTTTTTTGTTTTTTTTTTTTCTACGTCCATCCAAAGTTACCAATTTAGCTCCCAATTCTATGTGAGAACTATTTTATTTGATTTTTACATGAATTTCAGATATATCGGCCCTTTTTGCCCATTTCGTTATTTATAAATGTTCACAATGCTATATTGCACTGATAATTATATATGCAACGACTCGTATTGGGACGCTTTATATATAGCTACAACAGCTTATCTTATCACGGACTTATATAGCAAAAAATCTATTTGCGCATCTCACCTGAAACTATTACTACATAGGGTTGTATGTTTGATTGTTTGTTATCAAAAACCTACAGTGTTTGTTTTATTTCAAAAGAAGGCTTTCCTGGCAAGACGTTTAACAAGACGTGAATATTTCACCTCAATATAAAGAAAGCATTGCTATTTAAATAAAGGACCTACAGACTTCCGTATTCTAATAAAAGATTTATCTTCAATATTTAAGTAGTCGGTGGTATAGAGTGCGCAGTAGGTCTACCGAACACCTGCTGATTCAGCACATAAGCAGGACAAATGTATCGTGTAACACGATAAGCTACTTTATGCGAAAATTAAGTCACATTTGCCGCTCATAAGCTGAGTGTGACTAAAAAACAGATTGAACTATTGTCATGCCAAGAGTAGTACACAATAAACGGATTTAATGAACACCGAAAGTCTGTATGGTTTATAATCTTTGTCGGTGAAATTAATGGCACGCTTTGATCGAGGCCAATGATGATTAAGGTGGTGGGACATGTCCAGCGTGTCGTAATTTGCAACAACGACGAAGAGTTTCAATCTCTCTGAAATGTCCCCGCTCAACAAAGTATTTACGCTTCTGCGAAAGTCAAAGAATTATTGTCAGACCGGTATCTCTAAGTACTACACGAATGATACTGTGCATTAAGAATATAAAATGTTGTACAAAAAAATCCTTTGTCCTCTCGTAATATTTCGACAAGATGTGTTTCATTTTTGCGCTGATTCACAAAGGAAATCGCCGCATAAATCGTAGCGCTCTCCTTTCACAACAGTTCATAGAATGTTGCATGTAACTTGACATGTGAGTCTGAACAAAGCAGTGATGACTGATGGTAACATCTTGTTTTAACCCAATTATAGTCGCTTGGCTATTTACTATATCAAAGAGAGAAATACATTGTTAATATTTGTTTTCTTGGCTACCCTACGAACAATGATCCGTCTCCTCACTTCTTTGAACTTTTTCTTATTTTCTGACCGATTCGATGGGGGTTTAGATAATTCTCATATTTCATATGAAGGTTACATTGGCCCCTGGTTGTGCATTATCCCAATTTAGGACCGATTCGAAAAATAACATGGCTGACAGACGACCAGTATCTGACCGTTATAGATTGGTATCGCTTTATTTAAGGTTCATTTTGTTCTGTAAATGATGCAGAGATGGTATATGCATTGTACCGACTCGATCTAGCATTTAACATTATTTTTTCCTAGCGTATATTTTTTTTACAAATACTGGATGGATCAGTCTCATATTTCATTTGTAAATTCCCCTTGGTCCCAAGTGTGCATTGTTTCAATTTGGGAACTTATAAAGCACCCACTTGCGACCCGTGGCCATCTTTGATTTTTCCAATGAAATATTGTTTTGGCTATTCATGAGAAATACAAGATGAGTCTTCCTTAATTTGAAAGAAATGTTTACCTTTGTTGTGACCTTTTGACTTCGGGACTGATAAAAAAAATCGACAGGTGTCCATCTTGGATTTATATGATTGTACATAAGGTCATGCCTACTTATGTCCTTTTACAAAGTAGCTAGGAGATACAACTACCACTAGTTGTCCTACACAATGTCCAAGAGATACCAGCCCCAAAGTCCCTGTTATAACACACAGGCCATAGTATATGATATGATACCAAGAAATAAATATAAGTAGTTATAATGATCTATTATTGGAGTTGTTTCTAAAAGCCAGGGGCGTAGCTGGAGGTATATTGATGTGCAAGCCCCGCGACGTTTACAAGTAGGGGAGGGGATCCTTCGGGAAAAAAATCACCTTTGAACTTCAAGTTGTACCGTTGTTTTGGACTTGTTTGAATAAACATTGTCTGGCCTATCATTGTACAAATTAATATTGCAAAGATGGAATACGATATGTTTTACTTCCATGATGTATAGAAAAAAACATTATCCAGATGTACGTTTCGTATGCCATTTACTCGTCAGTAAGTACATTGTAATAACAGAGACATATAAAACTATCTTTGATATACATACGTCTCACAGGGACCCGAGAATTTGGTACGGCAAAACTAGAGTGTTTAGAGTAATTTTCCACTTTTTCCACAGGAAAACATTATAGAATTTACGGGAAAAAGGAATTTTCTTTAATTTCTGTAATGCTTTCCTATGAAGATGTTTAAGTTAAGGAATTTTGGCCTGACTCATTAATGATTGTATTTGCTGACATTTTGTTTGAACTGACCGAAAATTTAGTTAATACTGTAAAAGTGGAATTTTTCGCGGTGTGGAAATTTTCGCTTATTTCGCTGACAGTAAATCTCCGCGAATATATCCACACGCGAACATATTCAAAAATACTCAAACTCTACAGTGTATAACAGTATATTAGGTACACAATGCAAAATAGCATGACTGCAGCGCGAAAATTTCCACATCGCAAACAGTTTGGAGGCTGACTAAGCGAAAAATTTCACGCGCTAAAATATTGGCTTTTACAGTATTGACCCTTCTTTTATTACTCTTAGAATGATAAAGAAGGGTCATTTTAAAGTAAATCTAATAAAACCTAATATGACATGATTATACGACAAACTTCCTGCAGTCTGGTCTGTTAATCTGACAGGTCGACAAAAAAGAGTTACAGTCTCAGTGTGAAGTCAAATTATAAAATTTTCTCGACTTTAATACACATACTTTGGATACTGGTGTGCAAGCACGGGCGTATGTGCTTACATGGCAGCTACGCCCCTGAAAGCTACGGCGTTCCATAATAAAAGACAAGCATAGCTTAAACATAATTTCTTTCATTGCAATATCCCTCTGCTCGCAGTACGATAGGGGAAGCAACTCGCATAATGAAGCTCTGTGATTTAGATTCTAGCTACACGTAGGTTATTGCTACTTACATTATTATTGGACTTCTACATTAGATACTTCTGGGTATAGATACATTACACTATACCCTGCCAAGGGGTTGCGCTGACCTACGCTCTTCACAGTCCTGGAGCAATGGCATAGCAAAACTGATGACGGGACTATGGACGTTTGATTGGTCTAAGGTACATGTCATTTGCGGATTACAAAAGAGACAAGTCTGTTAATTTTTACCGTTATGTTACCGCGAGATTCCTTAGATGAACATCAAAGGACCGAAATATTCTTTTTTTTTTGTAATTTATGTTTTTCCCAAGACAATGCACATGATACACCAACCGTAAATACATACGGTATAACTAGTCTTCTTGCTTCATCCATGAGGTGGCGCTCACAGACCCTTGAGGTTTGCTATGGCATATTTTGGTGTCGTAAAGAGAAGGTTGGGATATCTTTACGAAAACTAGAGCTTCAAATCGCTGCTTTGAAGAAGCACAAATAAACTAGCGACCGAAAAATAATAAGAAGATAAAGTGGTGATTTTCTCTCATGTCGTTGGTTAAAAGGATGACTAGCACAATTTCAAGGTCACATGAACATGGCAAACCTTGTTCATAATAACTACAGTAAACGTGGTAGGTGTTGACATGAAGCCTGAAAGGTCATTGGTTTATGTTTTGACTAATTCCTAGAGCATCATATTTGGAACACCTCCATCTTTATCCAAGCTTCTTATTATTGTCCTTCCACTATCTTGTCCAGACTATTTCATACACTACAAGTCAATGGAACTTCATACTTCGGGCACAGGTTCACCTTTGTGAGGCGGTATGTCATGTTTAAAAAGTAGGTCATTCTGACCTTTGACCTACGCCAAAGAAAAAGTTTGTTTGGGTTCTTTTTCATATGGGTTCACATTGGTGGGGCAGTGTGTCATGTACCAAAAGTAGGTCATTAAGACCTTCATTTTGACCTCTGACCTACATAAAAAAGTTTTCCTGTGCTCAATTTCTTACGTCTTGTCTTTGAAACTTAATACATGGAACATGGGTGCAACTTGGTGATGCGGTGATTCGTGTTTCAAATATAGGTTATTGTTACCAAGAAAGAAAAGATTGTAAGGGCTCTATTTCCGAAGCTACTACTCACTGGTGCTTCATACTTTGGTCACATTCGGTGGGGACTGTAATTCATTATCTTGTTCACATACCTGTTATTTATTCATTTAAATTTGTTTTTAACAGGAATGCCTTTGTATTCTTACTATGGAAACCTTTATTTTCATTCCTACCATGGACACCTTTATATTCGTTCTTACCATGGACACCTTTATATCATTTCTAACTATGGACACCTGAATCTTTATTTTGACCTTGTGTACTTTCGTATTCTTACTATGGACACCCTTATATTCGGTCTTACTATGGATACCTTTATATCTGATCTTACTTTGGACACATTTATATTCGTTCTTACTATGGACACCTTTATATTTGATCTAACTATGGACACCTTAATATTTGATCTAACTATGGACACCTTTATATTTGATCTAACTATGGACACCTTTATATTTGATCTAACTATGGACACCTTTATATTTGATCTAACTATGGACACCTTTATATTTGATCTTACTATGGACACCTTTATATTTGATCTTACTATGGAAACCTTTATATTTGATCTAACTATGGACACCTTTATATTTGATCTAGCTATGGACACCTTTATATTTGATCTAACTACGGACACCTTTATATTTGATCTAACTACGGACACCTTTATATCTGATCTTACTACGGACACCTTTATATCTGATCTTACTATGGACACCTTTATATTTGATCTTACTATGGACACCTTAATATTGTTCTTACTATGAACACTTTAATCTTTATTTTAACAAGGGATACTTTCGTATTCTTACTATGGACACCCTTATATTCTTAGTACGACACATTTATATTCATTCTTATAATGGACACCTTAATCCTTATTCTAACTAGGGGTACCTTTTGAGTAGAGATAATTTTATCTATACTCTTTCCAGTGATACATTTAACGTTTTTCTTACCTAGGAAACCTCTTGCTTTATCCTTGGGAAACTTTGGGCACTCTTTGTTCTTACCTGGGGCATCTCAATTGCCTTTGCACATTGAGGATACCAATATCTTTACTCTCACATGTTACAATACAAACTTTTATTCTCACCTGGAACACCACTAGCATAATTCTAATTTGGGGCACTATAACTCTATTCTCACCTGGGACACTTCTAGCTTTATTCTCGCCTGAAAGAACTTTGTTCTTGTTGGGGACATCAAATTTATACTCACCTTGAACACCTCTACTAATAAGGGCCCCATCTCGGGAGATACAGGTGTCCTATAGTATTCACTCTGTCCGTCTGTCCACAAATTTAGCTCATGGCTGATAACTTAAGTATTAATTGACTGATTAACCTGAAAATCGGTCAAGATATTCAGTTTACAAAAATACCTACCAAGGTCAAGGGCATAAGGTTCAAAGGTAAAGGTCAATTCTAGTACTTTTTCACAGATGCACATTTTGTAATGACATTATGAAGCAAACTTTGTCAGAATTAAACAAGGAGTCAACTGACCAAAATCGGATCAAAGGTCAAGAACAAATTTTGTATTTTTTTCTCACTGATGAGTTTTGTTTTATGAAATTATGAAGCAAAGTTAGTCGTAAATAAACAAGGAGTCAAATGACAAAACATCAAGGTCACATAATAGGTCAAGGTCACATTTTCCCCTGATTCTCAGTTCTCACCATAGGGGAATAATTTTCTACTGAAAGTGTTATTTCCTTCCATAAATTATATTAAACTTCACCACCTCCCAAAAGTGGAACAGATAGCCTAGGGGTATTGAAATTTACAAATTAAAGAAGACTCCTTATATCTTTCTATATATACAGAAAAATAGACTGGTTTGATTAGTTTTACGTCCTTTTTACTCTTTTATCATATATAGTGTTGGGAATCACTTGAAAAATCGTGATAGATCATCACTGTTACACAAACGACTGATGATCGACTAATGATCGATTATTGTATAAAAGAAAAGTGATGAATTAAGACATAACACAATATCTATAGTCTAAATATCATTCAATGACATTCCCGATCAGTCAGAGAACTAAACGTGTCACGTACTGAACACAGTATCAGATCCGTCACACTTTCTACAAAACATTTAATTAATAAGTCAATGATTGGCAGTCTCACTCAGTACCAAAACCTTAAATGTTTATGACTTTCAAAGAGATAGTACCAAGATGATATTTATTTCTTCAGGCCTTCAGTTCAGTACTGTCATTTTGATACTGTGTCTCATGCCGCATTACAAAATGTACATCAAAAAACTGGTTCTGATTGGTTGCTGGATGGAGCACTTTACCAATCAGAGATACTGTTACGTAGATATATGTAAGACTACAGTTTTGGTATAAACAGACTTCTGCAACCATGTTGTCACTATTCATTGAAGAAATTAAGATTGGCCAATATGAAAAGCATGGAAAGCTACAATTAGTCAAACCATGATCGATCATGATGAACAGTGATCGATTAATTGATTTTCAAGTACAAACAACTAGACATCGACTAAATTGATTAATCGGAACAGCAGTAATCATTTATCAGCCAGGGTCATTAAGGATGGCTTACCAGTGTATGTAATATGGATACCTGTGTTGAGTGTGTGTATTTGGGAGGCTTTGCTATGTTTATGTAAGCCTTCTTGTGATAGTCCTGATCTATTGCCAATTTAAAGTGCTACCACACTGAAGTATTCTGTCGAAAGCCCCCAGCAGAACACCCCAACTGGTCTTATTATACTGACAACGCGCTAACCAGTTGTTCCACTCCCTTAATGCTGAGTGTCAAGCAGGGAGTAATAACTACCATTGTTAGAGACTTAGAGTCTGGAAAAGAATATTTGTGAAATATTGGTAAGTTTTCTAGCTGGGGCCTTGAGGTATGGGCAGGAATCCCAGTTTTAAAAATTTGTATCTTCATTTACCAAAGATTATTTTGAGCAGGTTTGAAAAGATTCTTTCCATTGGTTCTCCAATAAAAACATCTTTTATGTAAATAAACGTAATAATTTATTAACTTGACAACAAATTAATCATAAACAAGGCTAACAGACACCACATTATCTCCCCTGATGAACAGCTGATTAGCATGTCTGTACTTGAGTGTGAGAGGAGGATTGGATTTATCCCTTGACACTGTTTCTTGCCATACCCTGGCCACTTTTGCAGCATCAAATGATGACACCATCTGGTCCATATTTCCACTTTTTACTTTTTCTGTCCTTTTATCTGACTTAATTTTATCACTTTGCTTATCACTGATATCAGTACACGACTCACTGAAGTCTGTATTATAACTTGCAGCAACTTTCGGAGTCTGATCCTCTGTTCTACATGTGTCCAGAGAACTCTTGGTCTGAGAATTTTTTTCACAATTACTTCCAGTACTACCTACACAGTTGTTGACTAAAGATTTACTGGCACAATCTTTTTCAATACTTTCTTGGGACTTTTCTACAGTTGTGATTTTAAGATTTTCCATAGCAGCATTCACATTGCCTTCTACAGGAGCCCTGACTGAAGGTTCCTCAGAGGCAATCTGTGTACTATCTCGTCCTTCAGTGTGACTGACCGGTTCAACCTTCTTTAGATCAGAAACAGCTACCACTTGTAATGTCTGCCAAGATACAGAAACAAATACAATGTATAAAAAATAGGGTATGTTTGTCTATAATTTTTTTCTATGATATCTGTACATAAATTTTTGGCTTAATTCATAACCATTATTGAATATTCTTAAGTAAAAAAACTTTTAAAACATTAAAACAATAATGTCCTTTACACAACCTTCAAAATTCCTTATCACAAAATAGTTTATCATAGCAGCTTATTGCATTGCCAGATAACCTTACCTATCTCCGTACATTTTAGAGTATGACTATCTTCACTGACAAGATAACCTATCTCAGTACATTTTAGAGTATGACTATCTCCACTGACAAGATATCCTACCTCAGTACATTTTAGAGCATAACTATCTTTACTTAAAAAATAACCTACCTCAGTACATTTTCGAGGGCGATTATCTCGACTGACAGGTTTCCTGTAGGTTTCATCAACATCCATCAAAGCCTGAAACAAATGATATGGAGAGCTAAATTAAAGATTTTGAAATAAAAAGATAAGATTAAATCATTTGTCGGAAACACTACATCCAACAAGGAGTGCATCAAACCTGTATCATTCACCCTGATATTCAAGCAACTATATGATACATTCATTAAAAGGAATACACTTGTATTGATAATATATTTCAATGTGGGATCTAGTAAATTTAAAAATACAGGAATATTTATAACCTCAATACATTTTAGAGTATGACTATCTCCACTGACAAAATAACCTACCTCCGTACATTTTTCAACTTTCGAAATTCCTGCTGAGCTGAGGTTATAAAGTTACAGTATAAAAATCGGAAGATCTTCTCCATGAATTGTCATGACCTTGGGATAGGGTACCCCGAGTTACCAACGTTCTGGAAGAACCCAACTAAGTAGTGGAAGAAGAAGAAAAAGTACTTAAGGCTGAGACCAGACCAATATCACATACTGGTGGCATGGTGATTATATTTGTTTCTTCATAACCTGCAGCCACAACATCATTGTGAATGTGATGTTGGCCTTACATATATAACTTGAAAGTTGATAAAAAAATCACTATACTTATTACTTCGTTGCAAACAATATTGAACATACTGTTAATGAACAAAGAGAAATTAAATATGAAAAGATGTACAAGCATTAAAATTGTTTTACCAGGTTGAAGTATTTGTCAAAGGCCACAAGATAACCAGTGCAGAAACCTCTTAGTTCACACGCATTTCTTGTCCAGATCTTCACCACATGACGATTTTCTACACATTTCTTCAGAAAACTTAAGGGTCCTTTCTCATATTCTTCAATAAAAATAAATAATGAAATAAAATATACAAGTTAATATTTTGTATCAGTATGTATGAACAGATATACTTACGATGCTTCAAGGAAAGGATCATCACTTCTCTAGAGGAGAGAAATAATTGATTGCTTTTTTTTTTCACAATGAACATTTTTTACATGTGTTACATACATGGGAATTACAGGCCCAATATTCTTAACTTCAGGAAATTGTTCGAGATTCTAAAAAATTAAGAAAAATATCCATTTGAAAGCCATACAAAAATAAGTCTCAAACGAAGTAAACCTGAGCGGTAACTAACAAGAAACGCTTGACAGAAAAATCCAAAGAATTGAAAATAATTCTGGTGTCGCCCACTTCAACACAAGCATAAGTTAAAAGACCGTTCAAAATGGACACGTGTTTACAAATACTGAGAGTTTCAACAGCTGCTGTGCCGGTAACCACGGAAGAATTCATCTTCAATATTGATGATATCAGTTAATCTTAACTAAATCTATAAATATAAGTTATTAGGCTTAATTTCTGCTTCAAGTTTTGCCGAAAGATACGCCAATATTAATATTGGGCCTTTAAAATCGGCTTCTGTTGAAAATAATTGATTAAAACAATTTCATAAACTATCTAACTCGTCGCATTTTCCACCAAATCATACTATTTACAGTCAATTATAAAATTGCTATTATCTATTTTTTCACACTCAAGTTAGTAGGTGTTGATTAAAGGGAAATAACTACTGTGTGACATCTGACAGTCAATAGGACTTACCTTTCATTCGTGTGAGCACATTTCTATCGAGTTTATTGCGATTCCTTTTGGAGTTTTTGGACAATTCAACAATAGCTGGTTTCTGTCCAGTTTTTCGACGCAGTGGCACAGCTGGTGTTGCACTATGAGTATGTGTTGGCTTCCTTTCTGGTTGAACTGGTAGATTTTCGAGATTGTTGATAGCTTCATTTTTCTTTGACTGTTTAGACCAACTGTTGAACCTACCCAAATTGTCAAGTGGTTCTGCAGATGCAAATGGCAATAGTACATGGCTAGAAAAAAGTGCCTTTGATGCGTCAAAATGTGGAGATGTTAGATCAATTTCTGGTGGTAGTTTTGTAGTTTTATGTTTCACCGGCTGTTCAATGGGCGCCGCCATTTTTTTAAAAGTACTTATTGACGCAAGGTTTCGTATTATTTGAATTCTCTGAAAGGTATAATGTTTATCCAAATAGCACTTCAATTTCATACATGTATATTTATCTTACAAATATAAAATTACATCAAAGCAATAGCAGTGTTGCAATTGAAAATAAATGAAAAATACGAAACTAAAATAAAAGCTAGCACCTGTTGCCGTAGTCACCGAGGACGCCATTCTTGTGGTTATTTTGAAAAATGCCTCCAAAGAAAAAAGGTGGGAAGAAAGGGAAGAAAGGGAAAGGAGGCAAAGATGACGACGGTGATGAACCCAAACAAAAGCCAGCAACCCCTGAGCCTACAGAAAAAGAGCTGATTCTTCAACAAGAGTGAGTAATCCAAGATTATGATATGCTTTTGATCTAAGCAATTTGGGAACTCTCTTATTTCTGATATCTCATCAGCAGCATTACCCTTTCAATTCAAGTTTTCTTGTCTCTTACACTATTCTCAATGTGAGTCCAATTTTAAAAATGAATATAAATGCCTTAGTGTCTTTGCCAAAACGTATTGATCCAGTGACTATATAAGTTAAATTATTATAAGTGTGTACATAGTTTGTGTATTCAGTGGTATTCCCTGTGTCTTTCATTTCGGTGGATGAGGCCATTGAGGGAGAATGCTGGTTTGATTTTACAAACTCAATAATACTATTTGACACCAGAGACATTTGCTGTTGCAATTTAGGTTAAAGTGGTTTGCAACTGGTGTCTATAGTCTCTGTGTTTATCGATGTCTCGAATATGTAACTTGCATATTGCTTTTTGCATATACAATATATGTAGCAGGTGTTGAGGTATACTACATTATGGGTGGTGCATTGTCCACAGAGACAGGCGCGGTATCGAAGGCATCATATAGTTACAGATTTTTCAGTTACTAGCCAGTTAGTTTTAAAATGGCATACATGTATACTAGCTGCCCTGCAGGTACATGTAGGGTGTAAGAATTGTACCTGCTGCCCCCATTTCATGATTGCAAGAGGCAACTAAATGTACCTGTAATCTTCACACATTTATAGAACAGAGCTATAGTCTTGTGGTCTAATCTACAGTCCTGAAGTGATTGTAGTAGCTGTGTGTCCATCACTGCTGCTGAGCTCTATCTCTTTGATAATTGGATGCAATGAACTTGGTGTTGCACCCTTGTACCGTTTCCAACAACTGAACGTTGTTTTGCTGCCATTGGTACCATATTGTAGAGCTCAATACTCCAGGACAGGTCTCGCTAAAAGATCAGCCACCCTGCAGTTTTGAGTAAGGAATATCAGTTTATTATTTGTATGATATAAGATCAGTATATATATGACTTAATTTTCTACCATAGTACCAGTAGGGAAATAAGAAAATATGATTAAAACAGTCAATGTATTGGATGCTGTTACTTATGTATACTGTTTTGTTGTGTGTATCACATAACTTCTGATCATTTCTATTCAGATTGGAAAAGGTGACGACAGATTTGGAAAATGCCAGGAAAAAAGTTGAAGATTTGTATCCTTTCTTATTTGAAAACATTTAGAATGTATCTTCATCGCTTATCCAGAATTCACGTAAAACAAACTTAATATGTTATAAAAATCTTATTACCCTTTGCCTTATGGAGATACCAACAAACTTGTCCCAGGGCTGAAGGAACTATCCTACAGAGAGCACATACAGATGTTAAATCTCCCTACACTGAAGTGTAGGAGGATGTGAGGGGACTTGATTACAGTTTTTGATAACAGAGTAACCTTAAACTTATTTTCTTTTGACATCAACCATTGAACCAGGAGCCATAATTTTAAGATGTATAAAAACCGCTGTAATACAGAACTGAGAAGGAAAGTTTTTCACATATAGAGTGGTTGACACATGGAATAGTCTCCCAACACAAGTTGTTAATGCTCACTCAATTATTCAGTTTGGAAAACTAGTGAGCGATCACTTCAGGGATGTAATATATCTTTAATACTCTGTTGTAGCGTGCATCCATTAAATTTCCATTAAACAACACTTATCTGGTACATCCTACTTATAAACATATGATATCTTTATCTGTATAACAAGATTATTTAATATGTACCGTTTTATTGATTGAATTAATCAGTTTTCAAATTCTAAGGAACTTGGCTGCAGGTAGCTATAGACTGTGAAAAAATTCTACAAGCCCAGCTTATATAATTGCTCTGATTTAAGATATGCTATCCTTTGCCCTGGTATAAAATTTACTATTATATAAATTGGTCAAGCTAGTTAGATGGCAAAGTTAAAAACAAAATAAAAATCATGTTACAAACCAAACAGTCCATACTGGTAAATAACTATTATGTACAACACTGAAGGAGCTGGTCTGACAGTTTGTAATCAGATCATAGTTGATCTGCTGTTGCATGATTTTACAATTTCAAGTTTTCACATATAATATTTCACTTTAAAAGGTAATAATTTGTTCTTATAACGATTTGTGAAGGTGATGAATTATGTGTTGTCCCCAATCAGTCTTTATAAATATTGATACTTTTGAATCCTTAACAAATTATGCAGACGAAAGGAAAATGATTGGTTACAACAAGAGGCTAACAGAGTCCGCAATGAGAGTGTAAGTAGTAGAGCAATTTGTAATTGTTATCCATCATATAGATAGATATACTGTATAAAATATACACCTTAAAATTAAGCAGAGTTATGGCCCTTCCTAGATTGTTGAAACATTTTCCACTCAATAACTGGGTTCATTTTTAACAAACAATTCAAAATTTCAAAGGAAGGATTATTGCCATGAGAGCTTGGATAAGTTTGATGATCAAATTTATTTGTGCATTATTTACAGAGTTATGGCCCTTTATAGATTTTCTCAAAACAATTTCTGCTCAATAACTTTAGTGATTTTTAACGAATTAATTCAAAATGCCTGTCTCTTATTGTAGCATGAATACATGAGTTACATGGAAAAGAAGACGAGCAAGAGGCAGACAACCATCATCACCTTGAGTGACCACAACAAACAACAAATCCGCAATATTCTTCTGGAAAAGGAAATCATGGAAAAGGAATTTGATGAAAGGAAACAGGGTAAGATTTACTTTATAAATATATTATTATGAATACTTTCACCTGAAATCATGAGGGATGAATGTTTTTTGTGATGATATATAACTATCAAATGAAGAACTTGTATAATTATGTTACTGCATAAAAATTTAAAATAAAAGCAGTTGATGCGTTTTTATTTCAATTTTGAACTTGTCATCTTAATTACTGTTATTTCAGTTGATAGTACTTCTTTCTTCTCTTGAACAGCACTTGAAATTTTGCTCCTGGAAAAACAAAATTCATTGAAAAAGACGAAAGATGAGTTGGCAGACCTAACCCCACTAAAGGTATGTTTATGTCAGCTAGCTATAATTAAAGTACATATTTCAGCTAGCTATAATTAAGGTACATATTTCAGCTAGCTTATTAAAAGTATATAATTATGTCAGCAAGTATGGACACCATTATTGAACTCATATTGTCAACCTTTGACCTACATCAAAGAAACAAGTTCATGGCTCAATTTCCTACACTTCTTTGAGTACTAGTTCAGAGTGTGTCATGTATCAAAAGTAGGTCACTCTGACCTACCTTTTGACCTTTAACCTATATCAAAGAAAAAGCTTGTCAGGGCTTTATCTCCTACACAGTTTATCACTGGAACATCATACCTTGGGTATGGTATCTCTGAGCTACTTTCTAAGACCATTGATCTACCCGAAAGAAAATTTCTTTAGAGGCTTGTTAATTAGCAATCAATATTTGTACTACTGGTACTGATTTTTTAGATGAGAATTCTGAAGGACATCCATTTCATCGTTAATGAAGTCAAATTAAGACTGCTATTTGTTTAATATTCATTATAGAAAAGCTTTATGCTGGGGCATAAGTCCTCTCTTGGAAAGCTCTTGTTAAGTTATATCATCTGATTCAATGTCATTGTCAATTTCCCTTAATATCACTTTTATCCATTGTTGCAAAAAAACATCCCAGATATGAAAATTGTAGTATAACGGCATCACCTTTACATGATGGAAAACATGCTGTCATCAGATCATTGTAATCTTGAACCCAAGGTCAAAGGTCAAAAATGTGCAAATTTTCAGTAACTGCATCACACATATATGTTGTATGTACATTGCATTATCAATAGGTCATTGTGATCTTAACCGGCCTAGGGTGAAATAAGTGCAAATTAATATAATTCTTCTTCCAGAATATCTTGTTGGGCTGTATCTGAAACTCTTGCAGTATACCTATATACATCATCTACAGATAATGTATATCGTTAGGTTACTATAACCCTCACTTCACGGCCAAAGGTCCAAGATGTGCAGTGTTTTCAGGAATATCTTGTTAGGGCAGTGATTGACCTTTGAACTGTTAAATAGGAGACATACAATCAATGATCTATCTTTAGTCAGCTGTTTTTTCATGTGAACTATGCAGGAATATTAGACTTTAAATGTGTATAATTATTGTCCTTTCTTCACCAGACCCTACAAACAGAACAACTCAATAAGATAAAGGAGCTGGAGAAGGAGGTGATGCAGATGAGGACAAAACACTCGGAAACCATCCAGTCTCTCAAGTCCACCTTCCTCCGCGACAAACGAGAATTCCAAAATGATTCAGAAAATAGAATTGCTACTTTACAGAAAAAGGCCAACAAGGTTTGTCAATAACTATGCTTGCTAAGTAAATACTTATGATGCTAGCTCGTCTTGTGTGTAGCCTGCCATTTTGTTCTATAAACATATCATGAGCTAGAGTTCTATCCCATCATTTTGTTGTGCTATCCGATCATTTCACTATCTAGAGATAAAAAAACAACCCCACATCCAATGAAAAGATTGTAAGAACATTTCAATGTGACATAGGAGCCAGCTGATTACATAATCAATAATTAGTAATTTATCTTCAAACGATAATCAATTATGTGGTTTCCCAACCAATTCCCACAGTTAAAAATGTTAATGTATGCTGTATTCTGTCAACCTGTGATTTCTATTTCAGGAGGCCATACAGTGTCTCACAGACCATACAAATGCAATCAAAACGGAAAACCGCAATCTAAGGAGGGAGTTACTAGAACTCATAAAGACAACGCGAGCTTATCAGGAACACAAACGGGAGCTGGAGGAGCAGAGGAAACAGTTGTTACGTGAACAGCAATATGCTGAGGACTTGAAAAAGCTGAGAAATACTCGCCAGCATAAAGTTCTCAAATCTTTTGGACTTGTAACAGAGGGTGAGGCTGAGAATGAACAATCGAACCCTGCTCTGGAAACAACAGTGGAGACTGGCTGACTGTCATACTGACTATATGTGTAATGTCTTGTCTGGGTCTCCATCGGAAACATTTTGACAGTGGATTCTTATTAGTTCAGCTGCTTTTGATTCCATCCTCCAAGTGAACAGTTTTGAGTAAATGTTTGGTTATCATTTGTTCTATATCAGTGTCCAGACTGTGAAATTTCAACACGTTGGTACCCAAGCATTTAAAATTCCTGCACATGAGTGTCCAGGCAGTGAGAATCCAGGGCACCATTTGTGTCCAGACAGTGAAGTTTCTGGAATATCATAGCTCGGATTAATGAGTTTCCACTACAGATATAAACAGATGTTTCACATGCTGATCATTCCTGTGTATTACATGATGAAATGATGTCATCAGATATATTGAAATGTTTTCTGTTTCAGTCTACTGGTATTTGAAGTTTAATATTTCTGTATGCATTATAATGGAGTATATACAGCAGTGTCAACTGAATGTTTTTATTCTTAAATTAAATCAATCAGTGATAATCAATGCTTAAATGTGATTGGTAGTATTACATTAGATGTAAACTAAAAGGATACCATATGATCTCTTTGTCACATTATGTAGGCTGTCTGTAGAGAACATTTGTGGATAATCTGGAAGTTTTCATACTTCAGAACACAAATGTGCTATACCTGTATTGTGTTGAAAATAAAGAAATCTGCAGTACAATATCTTCACATACCGGTAACTGTTCATTGATAAACTATAGAGTTAACAGTCATGGAAATACAATGAAGTTTTCATGACTGAGATGTGAAGAGGACATCAGCATGTAAACCAAGTTAGAAACTAATTAATTAAATCATTTTGCTTTTGAAAAAATATAACTACCCAAGGTACATGTACCATGGAGAAGGTTAAGATCTTAATTTTGATATCATTATATTTAATCATTTAATTATTCAAACTTATTAAAAAAGTATGAATTCTATTTTGTTGAAAAAGGAACAAATAAAATAAAATCCTACAAAAGTGTTCTTGAAATTTCAGCAATTCTCCCTATCTTGGCCTCACTCCCCTGCCTCAGGGGGGTTGGAGGTGAGACAGGCTTTTGTTTTGTAATTGCTTTTCCATTCAACTCTGAAATGATTCTTGCTTATAGACAACATATGCTTAAAAGTATTATGTTCCTTTATATAAAGAAACTTCCCCCCCCCCCTCCCAAAAAAAAATGGATGACCCAGGGTTATGTATGCATCTTTGAATGACATCTATAAGTTTTTCTTTCACTGCAAGAGGGGCTACCAAGTTTGTTCAAATGAATGATGTTGATCCACTTTCAGCATCAGAGAGGTAGAATGTGTTAAAATCTTAAACAACTTCTTTGCTAACCAAAAACAACTTCTTTGCTAACCAAAAGGTCAAGGGTTCTGATATTGGGCCTGTAGAATGCTGGGATAAAGCTTCCAAATTTGTTCAAATTAATGACCTTGGCATGTATTCAAAATATGTTTAAAACTTTTATAAACAAGTTCTTCTGAATAACAAAAAGGCCTAGGGTGATGCTATCTAGCAAGTGAAATGCTTGGATGAATGGCTAACAAGTTTATTCAAATGAATGACCTTTGCCAGTTTTCTTGGTCATATGGGTCAAATATGTTAATATATTTGAATGACCCTGTCTCCAGCACACATATACACTCACAAGAGGGCCAATACAGCAACATACCCCGTCTCCAGCACACATACAGACTTACACAGTCACAAGGAAGCAAGTACACCAACAGACCCTGTTTCCAGCAAACTTACACATTCACAAGGAGGCAAGTACACCTATATCTCCGTCCCACATACCCACATACACACTCACAAGGAGGCAAATAACCCAACATACCCTGTCTCCATCACATATACAGACTTAAACAGTCACAAGGAGGCAAGTACACCAACATTCCCTGTCTCCGGCACACATACACGCTCACAAGGAATCAAGTACAACAACATACCCTGTCTCCAGCACACATACACGCTAACACACTCACAAGGAGACAAGTACACCAACATACCCCATCTCCACCACACATACACACTCACAAGGAGGCAAGTACGCCAACATACCCCGTCTCCATCACACATACACACTCACAAGGAGTAAAGTACACCAACATACCCTGTCTCCAGCACACATACACACTTACACACTCACAAGGAGGCAAGTACACCAACATACCCTGTCTCCAGCACATATACATGCTTACACACTCACAAGGAGGCAAGTACACCAACATACCCCGTCTCCTGCACACATACACACTCACAAGAGGGCCAGTACATCAACATACCCTGTCTCCATCACATATACAGACTTAAACAGTTACAAGGAAGCAAATACTCCAACAAACCCAGTCTCCAGCAAACTTACACCCTTACACACTCACAAGGAGGCAAGTACACCAACATACCCTGTCTCCATCACATATACAGACTTACACAGTCACAAGGAAGCAAGTACACCAACATTTCCTGTGTCCAGCAAACTTACAAGCTTACACATTCACAAGGAGGCAAGTACACCAACATACCCTTTCTCCAGCACACATGCACGCTTACACACTCACAAGGAAGTAAGTACCCCAACATACCCTGTCTCCAGCACATATACATACTTACACACTCACAAGGAGGCAAGTACACCAACATTCCCTGTCTCCGGAACACATACAGACTTACACAGTCACAAGGAGGCAAGTACACCAACATTCCCCGTCTCTGGCACACATACACACACACAAGGAATTAAGTACCCCATCATACCCGGTCTCTAGCACATATACATACTTACACACTCACAAGGAGGCAAGTACACCAATATCTCCGGCACACATACATGCTTACACACTCACAAGGAGACACATTCTTGGAACTGTAAGGAATGATAGTTTCAATGTATCATAGGTAAACACTAGTTACGATCATCTGAATGAACAACAATACAAACAACTGATATACATTTTTTTATTAAAAGCTTTCTTTTAACATTCTGAAAATATTTTATTTAGAAAATGTCATAAATATTTCATAGATACAAAATCTACTGTAACAGTTAAGCAGTGCTGCAGGATGTATATTACCCTTATATATATACTACATATTGTAGTTCATACTTATACTTGGTCTAATCCAAACAACATTCATGATATGGGGCAAAACCTATTTGGATATTGTCAACTGGAATTGCTGTTTGTAATAAATTATTCCCGATTAATTAAACTGACCATATAACAAAGAATGTTCTGGATTATGCTATCAGTCATCAGCACTGTCTTAAGATGAATGTTATTCTACGTTATACTGAAGGAATACATGCTATGAGATAGACGGCGAAGGTTTTCTGTGAAGACCAAACATCCATATTTATACGTACATCAATAAAATTTATATTAATTTGATGAAGAATTGCTTGCTGAACAAGTGAACGTCATGTTAATGATTAGCGTACCAACAATAACATTGCCGGGGCTTCTGTTTCATAGTACACTTTACATATATGTTTATCACAAAAATATAATGTACCAAATTATCAAAGTTCAAGATTCCGTTGGAAATGGATGAAAATTCTGCGTTATTGACCATTATTCGTGAACTATAATTCTTAAATTTTCACAAATTAAACATGAAACAATAGAAAAGGTACAATATCAATATCATATATAAGAAGAAAAAGTTACTAAATGTGTGATTGCAAAATGTTTTTGAGACAGATAGCCAACTCAAGTATCAACTTTACACAACCTGTTATAGTGAACACAGGTAAGAATACTTTAAGTGACCCAAATATTGAGCAATATAACTTTCTGATCCTACGACAGATAACTGGTACAGTGTGTAATAGAATAAGGCATCTAAACTGGTTGTATATACAATATATGTAGGCTTATCCTAAAAGTGTTATCTCCCTTGTTTGCCATATCATGGCTACATTGGGAAGCGTTTTTGAAACAGATTTGCGCCATGTAATTATGATGTCCTAAATTGGAATTACGTCATGCAATTGTCACATGGCGCCAAATCATCACAAAAACACTTCCCAGAAGTCCATCTTGTATCCAGCATTGTGGCCTATCAAGGGGAATAACAACACTTTTGGGAAAGGCCTAGCCTATATACCACAGGGATGATTGTAGGGTGTCATGATACAAACATACAGTACTTAATTTATGTAACCCAGTATGGCCCTTGTATCAACCATTGAATGAGATGTTACAATAAAATATTTTAAAATATTGGGTCTATTAAGGTATACCTAACTAACATTATCTGGTCACAGACCAGCAAATAATGACTGGTTTATAGTTATTCTGTTTGATAAATCAATATACAACCTCCAGAGATGTTGCACTATGTTCTGCATTATGTTCATTTTACAAACAATATCAATTTTCAAACACAATAATTATCACAATTATAGTGCAATGTTTCCGTATTTTCTCTGTTAGACCCTATAAACCACACATATTGAAAAATTGAAGCTACTTGTTAAACATCATACTCTACACCCTATTCTTAAAAGTCTCCATGACAAACTTAGCATTAAGGACAAAATACTGCAAGTAAGCCTATATCATACACTACCTTTATTTTTCATACTATACACAGTTTCAGGACATTTATTTGTTAGAATATTAAGAAATGTCAAACGGAAATATCATTCTTCAAATAGCAACATTACTGGGGTTAATTTAAGAACTTATTCAAAATAGAGGTTGTAAGAAACGGTTTGTAATATGGCTCTTTGTAAGCCATGCTCAGTTTACAAGGTACAAAATGTACAGCCACTTTAGGTAAAGGTGAAATAAGTTATAATAACAGAAGTATGCCTCGTTACATACAAGGTCATTAAAATGTGAAAATGTGTTTAACATTAATGATGAAAGGTATTATCGTAACAAAGGATCCCAGTGATTACAGTTTGTCTGATAAATAATCTACACATCTGCAGTGTATGTCGTTTAATAGAAGCACTTCCTAAACATACTTGATAATTCATTCAGAAGAAATACAAAAATGTGTTTTAAGCAGACATGCTTTATAACTATCCAACTATCTATGGTAGATTCATGTGTCAACAAACTGGACACAATATTATTAGATAAACATAAATAAATTGCTGCACTATATCAAGGACAAGTACAATAAATGGAAATATCACAGACTGGAAAATGGAAAATGTAAAAGTTTGGGAGAGGACGGATGATAAGATGAGATCTCGAGAACCATAACCCCACTACAGATCTCTAAAAGGCCTTCTAAAGTCTCGTACGACACCGATAACATATTCTCCTTAATGACACATCCAAGTGAGTCCTGAGAATGTCGAATGTATCATAAAATGTCTAATCTAGAAATATTTTGCTAAAATTCAATGTCGTCATCATCATCGTAATCTGATGCTCGTTGGTATGGCAGTCTCCCGGTTGGAGTGGTCCTACCAGTGGTATAGTGTCGATCATCTTCGTGGTCGGACATCCTCTGGTGATAGCTTGCTGTGGTTGTTCTCCCAACACTACCAGTTAAACTCCGCTGTCAAAATAAACAAACGCACTGAGATCATTTCGATTAGACAAATTTCATATAACAAGATAATTAAGTGAATCACCATTCCCCACCTCATGTGACAACCTCAGCAATGTGAACTCATACCAAGTATGAAATTCCAGTCACTAAAAGTGTATGAAATAGAGCCCCGATAAACTGTTTATTTGATGTAGGCCAAAATGTAAGTCAGAGCAACCTACTTTTGATACATGACACACCGCTTCACCAAGGTGACCCCATACCCCAAGTATGAAGTTCCAGTGACTTGAAGTGTATGAGACAGAGTCCAGACCATATACCCGGGTAATGGAAGGACAGACACAACACAAAAACTAGAGTCCCACAGATTCCCCATGGGGGTCTAATCATTGTTATCTTACTAGGATGGCTAAACAAGAGGCCCAACGGGCCTTAACGGTCATCTGACTACCAATTGTAAAATCACTATGAAAATACGTGTAGTCATTAAATCAAGTTATAATATGCCTGTATAGATTGCCAAGTTCAAGATAGTGGCCTTCTTGGATTTCTGATGGGCTTGAAAAATAACAACACTTTGTTGGGACCATCTCAGGATATCATTTCTGGCAAGTTTCAGCTTATTCCTAGTGAGTAAACTTGATAACAAACCCTTTTGGCCCCTGTGACCTTGAATGAATGTCAGGGTCATTTCTTTAAACAAACTTGACACACCTTTATCCCAGCATGCCACAAGCCCAATATCACATCTCTGTGCCTTTTGGTTATTCAGAAAAAGTTGTTTTAAAGATTTTGACCCTTTTGGCCCCAGTGACCTTGAATGAAGTTCAAGGTCGTTTATTTGAACAAACTTGGTAGACCTTTATCCCAGCATGCCACAGGCCTAATATCAGGTCTCTGAGCCTTTTAGTTATTCAGAAGAAGTTGTTTAAAGATTATGACCGTTTTGGCCTCTGTGACCTTGAATGAAGGTCAAGGTCATTTCTTTGAACAAACTTGGTAGCCCTTTATCCCAGCATGCCACAGGCCCAATATCAGGTCTCTGGGCCTTTTGGTTATTCAGAAGAAAATGTTTAAATATTATGACCGTTTTGGCCCTAGTGACCTTGAATGAAAGTCAAGGTCATTTCTTTGAACAAACTTGGTAGCCCTTTATCCCAGCATGCCACAGGCCCAATATCAGGTCTCTGGGCCTTTTGGTTATTCAGAAGAAGTTGTTTAAAGATTATGACCGTTTTGGTCCCTGTGACCTTGAATGAAAGTCAAGATCATTTCTTTGAACAAACTTGGTACCCCTTTATCCCAGCATGCCACAGGCCCAATATCAGGTCTCTGGGCCTTTTGGTTATTCAGAAGAAAATGCTTAAAGATTATGACCGTTTTGGCCCCAGTGACCTTGAATGAAAGTCAAGGTCATTTCTTTGAACAAACTTGGTACCCCTTTATCCCAGCATGCCACAGGCCCAATATCAGGTCTCTGGGCCTTTTGGTTATTCAGAAGAAGTTGTTTAAAGATTATGACCGTTTTGGCCCCTGTGACCTTGAATGAAAGTCAAGGTCATTTCTTTGAACAAACTTGGTAGCCCTTTATCCCAGCATGCCACAGGCCCAATATTAGGTCTCTGTGCCTTTTGGTTAATCAGAAGAAGTCGTTTAAAAATTATGACCGTTTTGTCCCCTGTGACCTTGAATGAAGGTCAAGGTCATTTCTTTGAACAAACTTGGTAGCCCTTTATCTCAGCATAACACAGGACCAATATCAGGTCTCTGGGCCTTTTGGTTATTCAGAAGAAGTCGTTCAAAGATTTTGACCTTTTTGGCCCCTGTGACCTTGAATGAAGGTCAAGGTCATTTGTTTGAACAAACTTGGTACCCCTTCATCCCAGCATGCCACAGGCCCAATATTAGGTCTCTGGGCCTTTTGGTTATTCAGAAGAAGTCGTTTAAAAATTATGACCGTTTTGTCCCCTGTGACCTTGAATGAAGGTCAAGGTCATTTGTTTGAACAAACTTGGTACCCCTTTATCCCAGCATAACACAGGCCCAATATCAGGTCTCTGGGCCTTTTGGTTATTCAGAAGAAGTCGTTCAAAGATTTTGACCTTTTTGGCCCCTGTGACCTTGAATGAAGGTCAAGGTCATTTCTTTGAACAAACTTGGTAGCCCTTTATCCCAGCATGCCACAGGCCCAATATTAGGTCTCTGTGCCTTTTGGTTATTCAGAAGAAGTCGTTTAAAAATTATGACCGTTTTGTCCCCTGTGACCTTGAATGAAGGTCAAGGTCATTTCTTTGAACAAACTTGGTAGCCCTTTATCTCAGCATAACACAGGACCAATATCAGGTCTCTGGGCCTTTTGGTTATTCAGAAGAAGTCGTTCAAAGATTTTGACCTTTTTGGCCCCTGTGACCTTGAATGAAGGTCAAGGTCATTTGTTTGAACAAACTTGGTACCCCTTTATCCCAGCATAACACAGGCCCAATATCAGGTCTCTGGGCCTTTTGGTTATTCAGAAGAAGTCGTTCAAAGATTTTGACCTTTTTGGCCCCTGTGACCTTGAATGAAGGTCAAGGTCATTTGTTTGAACAAACTTGGTACCCCTTCATCCCAGTATGGCACAAGCCCAATATTGGGTCTATGGGCCTTTTGGTTATTCAGAAGAAGATGTTTAAATGGAAAAGTTTACGGACGGCGCACGGCGCACGACGCACGGCGCACGACGACGGACGAAGCATGATGACTATAGGTCATCCTGACCCTTCGGGTCAGATGACCTAAAAATGCTGCTGTCATGATTATAACTTGAAATAATATATTGATTATAACTTGAAATATAATATATATCACAGTTTTCCCACTTAATAATGCAGTCTATAAAAGATTTAAAGATTTAAAACTCTATCTCTACCACTGACCAATATCTTTTCTGTTCTTACCTTGGATGAAATGCTTCCTCTTGATAGTGCTGTGTACAGAAAAAAACAGGTATTAATCCAGGAAAGGTTTGAGCAGGTGCTTCCTAAACTCAGATATTCTTCTTCAAGTATAAAGTACGAATTGCTATATTATTGGATATGCATCTGAAATGATATTGATATTTATGTAGAAGAAGTGAAATATTGTAACCCTGACATTTTTATACTATATTTCTTATGTGTTAAGTGCATTGATTTCTAAACTTGACAGCAATCAAAATCGAACTGTTCCACAAAAACTGGCTAAAATATACTGTGAGGTTAAACAGGGAATACAGAAAACAAAATGTACAAATTTGGCAAAAACCAGGAACAGCATGAGTAAATGTCAAGGTAGCTTTACTTACTACCAGTATTAGAGAATATTAAATATTTTTTCATTAGAAGCTGACCTGAGCTAGGTCGACTACCCGAGCCTGGCCGAATCCTTTCCCCTGAGCCTGGTCTACCTCTCTCTAAGGAACCAGGACGGTTTTTGTAGCTGGCTGAGCTTGGACGCCTGTTGTATAGCTGCTCATAGTCATCGCCAGTGTCATCGTCATACTCCATTCTACAGAAGACAAGTTTTAAATTTAATCATTAACTTATCTAAAACTTCGTTAATCTAACTCAAAAGAAATGGTTTCTTCTAATATACAAATTTTATAGATGCTCGATAGATGCTATCGAATAAATCCTTTTTTATGGAAAATGGCTGAAAACAGACATCAAAAACTAAATACATTATGTGATAAACGTTTACCTCTTGAGCTTCTTCTTGCGGCCAACATGACCCTTAAAACTGGACTGTATTAGGTTAACAGCATCATCATATTCATCGGAGTAATAGTCATCATAATCTCGGTTATGTGTCTTTTTCATTCGACTCTTCCTGGCTTTGTGACCCCGCATGGATGCCTGTATGAGCTCTGTTGCCTGGGGAAAATGTCGGAAATTAAAACTGATATATGATGGTGGTTTTAGCTCTGCAGCACTAGGAGTTTGTCATACAGTTAGGACAGGTATGTTAACTATAGTATACGTATCCACATATTTGTTTGATCTAATGTTGTTATGGTCCTATAACACACATTGCTATTGGAGCCAAACTTAATATAGCTGGGTAGGGCTTTATGAAAGTTTGTCAGCAATAGCAATGTGTGTTATAGGACCATAATACTATCAGCTAAAATAAACATTATCATACCCGGTATTTACATTTGATCGATTATTTATACATTGTTTAGTTATTTCGAATAGTTCTATGGACAGCAAATTAATTGTTGACAAAAATAAAACTGATGATTTCACAATAGAGATTATGTTGTTACAATTGAATCCTTAATGCAAAACAATAAAAATATATCATGATTATAACTGCCAATTTAATCCTCAAATAACAGCCATGAAGTGATTTATCATGAGCTTTATCAAATTGAGCTTTGAAGTCTGGAGTTTTGGAATAATCCAGTTACCAGTAATTCAACGTTGTCTTCAACAACATCAAGAAAACAAACTGATTTACAATCATGAAGTGATTTCATAATATTGCTTGTGAATGACAGGTAGAACACCGAGTGATGAAAACAGAATAATTGTATATGATGTACAATGGTGCAGATATGTGTTTCCTTAAATGATTGAAAAAAATGGACATGCATGTGAGAAAACAATGAATCATCATAGACTTGGTGCATGTGTGGCTGTAAAACCAAATGATTGGCAAAAATGGTATAATTTCCCTTTTGATAATCTAAATTTGTTGATGGTCAAATGATTCAAAATTTCCCATAGAAAACTTACTACTTGGGTGTTTATCAGAGTAAATTCAAATTCTTCTCCATATGAATTTTGTAAAAACTACACTATTTTCCCATTGCTGTGTCAGAAATTGTACTTAAGTTGAACCTCGTTTTACCAAACTGGTAATCCTGTTTAATTCGAATTATTTCTTTGATTATGGGCAAACTTCACACATCATTCTATTAAACACATTTAACTTGAATAATAGGACATTTGAAGTTTTACCATGGCTGCACCAACATCAAGATAAAGAGGATTGACTGTATTTTTCCACTGTGACATCATAAACTACTACATTTTGTATTTCCCCTACTGCCGTGTCAGAAACTACTATTTCCCCCATTGCTGTGTAAGAAACTACTATTTCCCCCATTGCTGTGTCAGAAACTACTATTTCCCCCATTACCGTGTCAGAAACTACTGTTTTCCCGTTTGCTGGTCAGAAACTACTATTTCCCCCATTGCCGTGTCAGAAACTACTATTTCCCCCATTGCCGTGTCAGAAACTACTGTTTTCCCGTTTGCTGGTCAGAAACTACTATTTGCCCCATTGCTGGTCAGAAACTACTATTTGCCCCATTGCTGTGTCAGAAACTACTATTTGCCCCATTGCTGGTCAGAAACTACTATTTGCCCCATTGCCGTGTCAGAAACTACTGTTTTCCCCTACTGCTGTGCCAAAAATTGTACCATCTTGCCATATAAAGTGAGCTTATCCCTCAGATACCTACATCATCCACCTCGTCATCGTACTGTCGTTTTTTGTGGACGAGCCATTCTTTTTGGATTTTCTTGGCTGCCCGTTCCTCTCGGAAGTTCTGTATTTTTTCCTGTGTGCATTATCAAGTGTGCAGGGGTAAGAAATATTCACAATCAAAGCGATAGAATTACAACAGGGGTTAGGTATAATTGCATCATTGCTCAGATTCAGAAATACGTTTCATGCATGGTGGAGCTTTAATTTCAAATACATGATTATATAAAACATCATACTGTGCAGGATTTAGAAGATATAACTGAATAGATGTGACTACACTGGAGGCACAGTGGTCTAGTGGTAGGTCACCAGGCTCGTGATCGAATGGTTGCGAGTTTGAGTCCCGGTGTTTGACTATATTTAAGGACATACAGTGTCTGTATATGAAATTTTTACCATTAACTTTTAAAATTCAAATTTGCCCGGCATGAATTATGCTTCTTCTATGGCAGTACATCTTTATATCATAAAATTATGTTGTCTACTGATATATACTGTCAGAATTCATCATTAAGGTGGGTGAAAAAAAAATGAAACTTGTGAAAATGTCTTGGTCTATAGCTGTATTTACAGAATGTGATTAATTCATTTTATTACAGCAGTTTTCGAATTAATCTTCAACTCAGTTGGTACATGTAGTTATAATAAGAAGTTAAGACCTTGATATCAATATGTACCAGGATTGAAATAGAAAACATTTTGGTTACAGGGCTTTGCTGAAATTTTTCTTGAATCATGCTAAAAAAAAAAAAAAGGAAACAGAAATAAAGTGCATAACTTGTTTATAGTTGTAAGAAAAACAGAACATATGAAAACTATATATAGTTCCCACTTGTTCCATAGAAATGTTAAATTCATGCACAAATAATCACAAGATATTTATTCAAGATGATTCCAATATTGGCAAGGTTCTGAAATTATAGCAAAGATAGTCCTAGGTGTGGATATCTAGATTAAAGGACTCTCTACACTAAAGTATATTTAACATACTGAATCATTTGTGAGTTTGGTATATTTCTGAGGATGATGTGTACTCAGGTTGATAGGACATATCCCCTCTTACCAGGATATAAAAGGTGTTAATACTTGTTTTACCAAGTTCCTTTACTCCTAGTTTTAATATCATGTTCTTATTTTTGGACCTGTAAGAGATTTGAACATACTGCTTGTTCTTGGTCTTGTCTCCTCTTTGTCGTTTTGTAATTCGTCCAGTTTTTCTCTATTGTCCTCACGGCATGTTTTTCCTGTAGACGCTCAGCAGCCTAAAACACAAAGTGTTGTTCAAATTTTATTTAGTTGGATTGATGTATATTCAGGTTTGTAATGTATGTAAATTGTCTAGTCTGGGGTTAATTTCAAATACTTTAAATATCAGAATTCACACATTTGTAGATAATATTTTCATTAAAAAATTCTTTCATTTGAGCAGTGTCATCTTTAATATGCATCACTTAATTGCTTTAACATGTTGGATGCTTTTAATTAAAACATGCAAGACATGTATAATATGTTTGTACATAACACTGACAAAACACTATGTAACAGGTATTTTAATTAAGTATTCAGTATTTGGCCCAAATACTGAATACAAGTACTTAATTAGTAAAAAGTAGCAGAATCCCACATTAAAGTACATGTAATACAATTTGCATAGATTACATATGACATCTTAATTTTGTGGGATCAAATTTGTGCAAAGCCGGAACAAATTTGCAGTATTTCAATTTCATAATACAGTTCTAACTAATTTTCAATCTGTCAACAAATTTGAAGGGTTTTTATTTTCTATCTGTTGGTATGGCTGTGGTATTAAAATTTCCTGTGAAATACAAGTACTAGTGCGGACTGCTCATTTGTTTCTTTCTTTGGATTCGTCAGAACATCACAAATTTAAATAATTTGACAACTAAAGTTACAGTTATAGGATATATAGTACTTATTGTATGAGATTTTGTCAGAAAGAGCATGTACATGTTAAAAGTTCATCCATTTTTCCTATTACATATAAAAGCATGCATGTCCGGAACCTACTACATTTTTGGATGAGAAACAAACCGTGTTTAGTGTTAACATCACACATAACTAACTCAGGCATGCACACGTAAAACACAATATTTCCATATAGGAACATATTTGTCCAATAGGTCCCTGTATTAGTCTTTCTCTGTACAAGTAAAACACAACATTTCCGTACAGGAACATATTTGTCCTATCAGTCTCTGTGTTAGTCTTTCTCTATACAAGTAAAACACAACATTTCCGTACAGGAACATATTTGTCCAATAGGTCCCTGTATCAGTCTTTCTCTGTACAAGTAAACACAACATTTCCGTACAGGAACATATTTGTCCAATAGGTCCCTGTATTAGTCTTTCTCTGTACAAGTAAACACAACATTTCCGTACAGGAACATATTTGTCCAATAGGTCCCTGTATTAGTCTTTCTCTGTACAAGTAAAACACAATGTTTCCGTACAGGAACATATTTGTCCTATCAGTTTCTGTATTAGTCTTTCTCTGTACAAGTAAAACACAATGTTCCGTACAGGAACATATTTGTCCAATTAGTCCCGGTATTAATCTTTCTCTGTACAAGTTAAACACAACATTTCCGTACAGGAACATATTTGTCCTATCAGTTTCTGTATTAGTCTTTCTCTGTACAAGTAAAACACAATGTTTCCGTACAGGAACATATTTGTCCAATTAGTCCCTGTATTAGTCTTTCTCTGTACAAGTAAAACACAATGTTTCCGTACAGGAACATATTTGTCCTATCAGTTTCTGTATTAGTCTTTCTCTGTACAAGTAAAACACAATGTTTCCGTACAGGAACATATTTGTCCAATAGGTCCCTGTATTAGTCTCTCTCTGTACAAGTAAAACACAACATTTCCGTACAGGAACATATTTGTCCAATGAGTCCCTGTATTAGTCTTTCTCTGTACAAGTAAAACACAATATTTCCGTACAGGAACATATTTGTCCAATTAGTCTCTGTATTAGTCTTTCTCTGTACAAGTAAAACACAACATTTCCGTACAGGAACATATTTGTCCAATAGGTCCCTGTATTAGTCTTTCTCTGTACAAGTAAAACACAACATTTCCGTACAGGAACATATTTGTCCAATAGGTCCCTGTATTAGTCTTTCTCTGTACAAGTAAAACACAACATTTCCGTACAGGAACATATTTGTCCAATAGGTCCCTGTATTAGTCTTTCTCTGTACAAGTAAAACACAACATTTCCATACAGTAACATATTTGTCCAATAGGTCCCTGTATTAGTCTTTCTCTGTACAAGTAAAACACAACATTTCCGTACAGGAACATATTTGTCCAATAGGTCCCTGTATTAGTCTTTCTCTGTACAAGTAAAACACAACATTTCCATACAGTAACATATTTGTCCAATAGGTCCCTGTATTAGTCTTTCTCTGTACAAGTAAAACACAACATTTCCGTACAGGAACATATTTGTCCAATAGGTCCCTGTATTAGTCTTTCTCTGTACAAGTAAAACACAACATTTCCATACAGTAACATATTTGTCCAATCAGTCTCTGTATTAGTCTTTCTCTGTACAAGAAGTATATTCCTCACTGATAAGCAGTATATGAAATGACCAGGAATGTCAGATCAAGGGAAACATGGACAAAACTTTTAATATACCACAGTATTAAAATCAATATCCTAAGGGCTGTTCCAGAATTAAACAGGTGAGAGGGTGAGAGACACTTTTTCAGAGACCCCACCAACCATCAATAGTACAGGTGACTGAATATAAGGAATGGTAGGCAGATCTGGTTTTAACCCCACCATCCACGATATATACAGCTGTCTCCCACCTCCTCCATACGATTAATTACGGAATAGCCCAAAGTGTATGTTTCATATTTTGGTACAAATGTACTAAAGAGTCCTGACTAGTCTTAACAAAGCTTAACAAATCAATCTGGTTAACTAGGAGTTCTATCTATTAAAGCAACAGTAAAGTTGATGTCTGTTTGATTTCAGTGATCAATTTAACTACTTAAATTAATTAGCATTTAGATTGAAAGCAGTTTTTCTGAATACATATACGCAATAGTATTCTAACTGATAGGCAGTCAAATAAAGCTCAGAAAGATAAGCAAGCGATCTTAAAGCTTAAACAACTCCAATTCATGTAAACTCAGTAATATGTGACACCAGATTTATAAACTCAGTAATATGTGACATCAGATTTATAAACTCAGTAATATGTGACATCAGATTTATAAACTCAGTAATATGTGACATCAGATTTATAAACTCAGTAATATGTGACATCAGATTTATAAACTCAGTTATATGTGACATCCGATTTATAAACTCAGTAATATGTGACACCAGATTTATAAACTCAGTAATATGTGACACCAGATTTATAAATTTAGAAATATGTGACACCAGATTTATAAACTCAGTAATATGTGACACCAGATTTATAAACTCAGTAATATGTGACACCAGATTTATAAACTCAGTAATATGTGACACCAGATTTATAAACTCAGTAATATGTGACACCAGATTTATAAACTCAGTAATATGTGACACCAGATTTATAAACTCAGTAATATGTGACACCAGATTTATAAACTCAGTAATATGTGACACCAGATTTATAAACTCAGTAATATGTGACACCAGATTTATAAACTCAGTAATATGTGATATCAGATCTATAAACTCAGTAATATGTGATATCAGATCTATAAACTCAGTAATATGTGATATCAGATCTATAAACTCAGTAATATGTGATATCAGATCTATAAACTCAGTAATATGTGACACCAGATTTATAAACTCAGTAAAATGTGACACCAGATTTATAAACTCAGTAATATGTGACACCAGATTTATAAACTCAGTAATATGTGACACCAGATTTATAAACTCAGTAATATGTGACATCAGATCTATAAACTCAGTAATATGTGACATCAGATCTATAAACTCAGTAATATGTGACACCAGATTTATAAACTCAGTAAAATGTGACACCAGATTTATAAACTCAGTAATATGTGACACCAAATTTATAAACTCAGTAATATGTGACACCTGATTTATAAACTCAGTAATATGTGATATCAGATCTATAAACTCAGTAATATGTGACACCAGATTTATAAACTCAGTAATATGTGATATCAGATCTATAAACTCAGTAATATGTGACATCAGATTTATGAACTCAGTAATATGTGACATCAGATTTATAAACTCAGTAATATGTGACACCAGATTTATAAACTCAGTAATATGTGACACCAGATTTATAAACTCAGTAATATGTGACACCAGATTTATAAACTCTGTAATATGTGACATCAGATTTATAAACTCAGTAATATGTATATTTTTTATTCTGGATAAGAGCTTCATTCTGTTCTCAATTTAAATGAAATATCAAATACATGTACCACAATATCATTTCCACATAACACTTCTGAATCAGTATGTTACTTCTATTGTTTACACAGTATATACCTTTGAAATAAGATTTCATATATCAAGTTGCTATTTCTCAGAAAAATATTTTTGAATGAAGATTCTTATAAGTTATTTCCAATATATCTTATAATGAAATGAATTATGTATCCTGACTTTGAATTATAACCTGTAACTTATTTTCCAAAGAAACACACTCAATAATACAAGTTGAACTTAAGGAGTGTTACGTGAGTGATAACAAACATGCCACGTGATGCAGACAGATAACACCATGCTCATAAAGGACACCACCATTTCTGTTCATGCAGGATTAGGAGGAAATTGCAATCACAATTAATATTAAACCCCTTAAAGTATAACACAAACATATAACAAAACCTGCCTTCAGTCTCCTTTCGTAATCGGCCTTCTCTTGCTATAAAGAAATGTGCACAACACGTTTTCAGGATGGAGTTTGATTTGTTTGTCTCTAAGAGCTGCAGTTTACTGTCAGTAAATTACATTTTGTTTTTCTATAAACAATAAAATCAACAAAGTAAATTTCTAGATATAAAATGTATTAGTATAAAAAGAAATGTTCTCTATGTTCTATAATATGTGAAAACTACATAAATACTTCAGGTGATAATGTCCTTTTTTCTCTTAAGTTCATCTAATTCATTAATACACATACAGCTGAAAAGTTTAAACACCAATTAGAATTATGAGTTTAATATCAATGAATATGATTTTGATTTTATATACAATATTGCTAAATTCTACTGGAATTTTAGCTACAGTAACTAACATGGAAGCAGTCACCCTTTGAACAGTTCTCACCTCTTCCCTGTCAGACTGCTTCTTTTTCCATCCCTGTTGTATTTTGCGTGCAGCATTATCCTGAGCTGAGTCAACACTCTTTTTTCTGCCTCGACGATCGTCAGACATTGTGCTGTCCATAGACGTTCGTCGACCAGAGGGAGGGCGACTGCTACACAACAAAACATTCCAACAGGTAACATAAAGAGGTATTTTGTATAACTGTTTTAATGTCCAATCTATTTTATTCAATTCAAATAAGGAATTCATAGACACACCATTAAGAAACATTACTGTAACCCTGTTATAGTTGCCCATTTAACCTTAAAAATGCAATCCTTGAAAGTAACCCTAGTGACTACAAATCATGTTTTGAAAATACAATCCTTGAAAATAACCCTAATGATTACAAATCATGTTTTGATGTATATCAGTAAAGACGATAAAACAGTTTGACTGATTTTGAAACACTATAAAATAAGTTGGTATAATAAATAGCTGATGTTTTTTAAACACTTAGAATTAAAGATGACATAAATATAGAATACACACGTTCTGGGAGTGGGCGATCGCCGCGCTGATACTACACCACTGCCTCCTAGTTCTTCTTCTAGGGCCTTTATATCTTTACTGAAAAATCAAAGAAGGAAATCTTACAGGCAATGTACTTAACCCAATGCATCAATTTCCATTTCAAAGAGTCAACTATTTTTTGTACTAGATTGTAGCTCAAGTCACCAAATTTACAACCAAGCAAAAATAACCTGCTTGTACACATGCCAATTAACGCTTAAAGAATCCATTGTGCAATGAACTGTTTCCAGAAAATAATGATGGGTTAGAAAGGAAGGGTCCTGATATCAGAACAAAGTGAGCAGTTCCTCCCTTACATAAATATATACCTATCTCATCAATACCCATCTCAATTTGCCTGTTACTTTTGACTTTTAAACCTTTACCGATGACCCCTAAATTTTAATTTGGTGAGGAACTCAAAATTACAATACTATGATATAAATGCAGAATGTATTTGAATGTTGCAAATATGTCTTTATCAGATATCTAATACACAAGCTTTTTACGTCATATAACCATACTATATTTGAAAAATAAAATTTGAACTTCAGGGGTTCGTGATGTTTACACAACGTTTATACTATGGACACAGCACACACACTAATGTATGGTCAAACCAATTACTTCATAGTATTATCTCCCTATAATCATATAATCCTCTCTATATGGTGGTACAATAACTCTATTTATGTAACTAAAAATTCAGAAATTAGTTGAATTGGTATTTATAAAATTACCCTTTTTTATCCCTAAAAGGTAAGTCTATGGTAGTGGATAAATTGCACAATAATCATCCTTTTGGTGTCAGAGGACCCCCAAAGCACGTGTCTGGGTGATTTGGTCGTTTAGAAATCAATGGTAAATTAAAGTAACTAGACTCACTCCTTTTCTTCACAGCGTTTGCGGTAGACTTTGAGACGCTTGATAGTCTCTGCCTGTTTGTTAACAGTGTCCAATAACTCCGTTTCCCGCTTATCTAATTGGTCGAGCCGTTCCTCCAGACTTCCTTTGAGGGTCATCTTCCCTATAAAGACCAGATAGATTTTTGTAATAATAAAATTGGGTAAGTTATCTCGCTTTAAAACAAGAAAACAATATACATACATCAATAATGGAATATGTTCATCTTATTCCTATTTAAGTTTTTGTTATTTAATATGTTCAATTTTTCAAAAGAAAATATCTCGACAATTATTATTTGAAGGAGAGAGTTCATAATTGTTCCTTACCATTTCATAAATCAAAGAGTTACCTATGAAATTAAAATTAAGAATACTGAAGTTTAATGGGGATATCCAGGTGATGGCTTACCTTTCTTTACATCAACCCTCTTCACAGAATATAAGGACTCGTCATCATCGTCATCATCATCAAACCTCTTTGACCTCTGAAGATAAATATTTTTCAGAATTTAAGGCTGTTGTAAACAATTAACTTGTTTTGGTCATTTAAAGAAGACTGATATATTAATTTAAAAGTTTCAGTACATAGATTAAAGACTGATAAACCCTCATCATTCTAAACAACATAAACATCAATTTCTAAATACAGTGAATGGTTAAAATGTTAATATTTCCATGTATCATATTCTTTTACCTTTTCCAATTTCTTAATTGCACTAAGTAACTGTTTTCTGTCCATGTCCTCATAGTCGCCTGAAACATAAAGGATACTGATTTCAGAACTTTTATCATGAAATTTATTGTAAATACTGGAATTGCATTGTTTTTTGTCTGATATTATTTGGGGAATCACAACTGATTTGTCTAAAACATTTTATTCTTTAAATTTCACCTGTGAAGGCTTTGATATCTATACACCCAAAGGATACCTGCATAATGAAAAACTTTCATTCTCATTACTAGTATTCTGTTACTGAATTTGATTTCATGTAGTTTTTTTTTATAGTCTTCAAGAAAAAGACAAAATGTTTGTACGATCTACTATATACTGGAAGTTAGTAGATCTTTATACACCTGGTATGATTTACAATACGCTAGTAGATCTTTATACACCTGGTATGATTTACTTTACGCTAGTAGATCTTTATACACATGGTATGATTTACTATACGCTAGTAGATCTTTATACACCTGGTATGATTTACTATACGCTGGTAGATCTTTATACAAGTGGTATGATTTACTATACGCTGGTAGATCTTTATACACCTGGTATGATTTACTTTACGCTGGTAGATCTTTATACACCTGGTATGATTTACTTTACGCTAGTAGATCTTTATACACCTGGTATGATTTACTATACGCTGGTAGATCTTTATACACCTGGTATGATTTACTTTACGCTGGTAGATCTTTATACACCTGGTATGATTTACTTTACGCTAGTAGATCTTTATACACCTGGTATGATTTACTATACGCTAGTAGATCTTTATACACATGGTATGATTAACTATACGCTAGTAGATCTTTATACACATGGTATGATTTACTATACGCTAGTAGATCTTTATACACATGGTATGATTTACTTTACGCTAGTAGATCTTTATACACCTGGTATGATTTACTATACGCTAGTAGATCTTTATACACCTGGTATGATTTACTATACGCTAGTAGATCTTTATACACCTGGTATGATTTACTATACGCTAGTAGATCTTTATACACATGGTATGATTAACTATACGCTAGTAGATCTTTATACACATGGTATGATTAACTATACGCTAGTAGATCTTTATACACCTGGTATGATTTACTATACGCTAGTAGATCTTTATACACATGGTATGATTTACTATACGCTAGTAGATCTTTATACACATGGTATGATTTACTATACGCTAGTAGATCTTTATACACATGGTATGATTTACTTTACGCTAGTAGATCTTTATACATGTGGTATGATTTACTATACGCTGGTAGATCTTTATACACATGTGGTATGATTTACCATACGCTAGTAGATCTTTATACACCTGGTATGATTTACCATACGCTAGTAGATCTTTATACACCTGGTATGATTTACTTTACGCTAGTAGATCTTTATACACCTGGTATGATTTACTTTACGCTAGTAGATCTTTATACACATGGTATGATTTACTATACGCTAGTAGATCTTTATACACATGGTATGATTTACTTTACGCTAGTAGATCTTTATACACATGGTATGATTTACTATACGCTAGTAGATCTTTATACACGTGGTATGATCTACTATTAATCTATTATGGCCTTTTCCTGATGGAACTGTTCTATAGAGTTGTCTGTGAGGTATAGTGCCAGAGATATTTGTCCATATATAGCGTTAATATTACCTGTGTTACCAGATAGGTCCCGCTCCAGGTCCTGTTTCAGACCTTTATTCTCGGAACGAAGCTGTTCAATTTGTTTGTTCAATCGAATTATAGTATCCTTCACAGCTTTGTCCATCTTTCCACTTTCGTTTTTATGTCTAAAAAAAAACAAGACAATTATAGGAGGTAACTCATGTATTTGGTCGGGTTGGATTTAAGTTCTTCATGATTTTCTGATGACTTATTAAATGTTTACTGATAATAATCAAATCACAAACATACTTAAGAAACTATTCACTTTTATGAAATCTATACATGCATGTTGTGAGAAAATCTTGAACATTTCCCTTCTAAGATTTACATGTTTGTGTTATCTTAAATCTCTCAAAACATTGTCAATGCAAGAATGTATATATGTGACTAGAAATGTCAGTGGGACATGAATGCCCCCGCCCCCAGCTGGTTACATTACCATGGGAGGGATGGAACGCGTCGCAATGGGACAAACATATGGTAACACCCATTTCATGACGGGGGCATAAAATACTTAATTGTGGAACCTTTTGATGAGACTTACTTGATTGATTTCTCTAGACCAGAGTCTTTAGACTGCTGAAGTCTAACAATTTCATGAAAGCACGCTTCCAACTGGACTTTCATTTCTTCAATCTTTGTAGTTTTCAAATCAGCTTGCAATTTTCTGTAGAAAATATGGAATTGCTAGGTATAACTACCTATCTTTGTTTACTCAGGAATCCAAAATGACTTCTCATAATTGATTCTGAGGATTTATTTAGCCAAAATGACTATCATGTATAATAATAACGACTCAGGAGTACCAACAAATTTAACTTCACTGAATGATCTTTTTCATATCTACCTAATAATATCCCATATAAAACTTCAGTTCAGCTTCACGAAAAAATGATTTTTTTACAATGGAATTTTCTTAATTTTCGATTATCTAGCTTAATTAGAGATCTTCATTTGATAATAGAATTTATGTTTGGTGTTTTTTTATTCAATGGCGTTATATATTGAAACAGACTTACACAAGAGCTGCCTCTCTATCTCTGAGCTGTGTCTCCAGCTTCAGGATTTTCTGTTTCAGGCTATGAACCATGGCACCAGAGTCGGGTCGCTTGTCACCCAATGTCCGTCTCATCTCCTCACTCTGGTAACGACAAACACATAAAAAAATAAATCATGATCTCAGTACCTTTTTTTATGTCAATTCATGTCAAAGTTACACTCATCTGTGCTGTATTTCTATGGTGTTGTATATGTAGATTGTTAGGTCTTAGTCAACAAAATATACAGGTAATAGATTGTAAAACACATTAAAATTTTACAGTTTAACTTTCTCTAAAGATACTGCTCCCATTTGACAAACCAAAGTCTGTCGCCATTAAGGGACAGTTTTTTTTCAATTTTAAGTTTCTGAGTTTTGTGTCAAAGGGCATACACTTCTTAAATAAATGGAATACATTGGTACGGTACTAAAATATGTTCGCTGTGAAGCAGAGCATATCAATGTTTTGCTGTGCAATCAAAAATCTTACCTTAGTTGGGTTAAGTAGGCCATCTATTTCTTTTTCCTATCAAAAGCAGAAGTGACATTGAAAATTGCTTAATTATTCTGAAATTTTTAAAACATTATAAAAACACATGATTATTTATAAACATCTTCATTTACCTGGTATAAAACAATGAAAATTTTCACAGTCCAGATACTAACGTAATTGAAAGGAACATTGTGTAAAACGCATTTGTGGTCTTTGTGTATTAATTGGTCTGTATTAAAGTGATCTGTTGTAATAATGTTGATTAGGATAATCATCAAAGTTAATAGAGGGAAGGAACACTCAAACCTCTTTTTTCTTTTAATATTGGCCCTTTCCTAACAGGCTTGATAAGTCTACCTTTTTGATGTTATCTTCCTCCGTCCTTCGTACTTTGGCCTTCAATGTACCATTGTCCTGATTCAAACTTTGTATTTGCTGAAGGGAAAAAAGTTTGTTTAATAAAGATACAGATGTAATTCCAAAAGAAGTGAATAATTTTATTTTCTAATTTTCTAAAGATTTTTATTAACAGATAGTTTTAGATTGATGAATACATAATTATACAGATATCTGGAGATTTATATTCCATACATGTTTCCACCTAAGCAGGTGAGACCTATGTCTGATTAGTTAATGTAATGCAAACAGGTATGAAATGCATTTAGTTCAATATTAAGCATATTAGAATTTGAAGACCTTTTAAATTCACGTTGTGTTTAGATCCTAAAAACAACATACCTTCTTCAACTCCAGGATCTGCTCGTAGTATTCTTCAGGAGTTCGATAAGCAGGAGTACCCATGGGAGGTTTGGCTGAAATAAACATTCAAAATTATCAAATATTAGAATATGCATGAGTTGACACACTCTTTATTTTAATACCATTATTTAGATCTCTCACGTGCACTGCATCATGCTGGATTGTAATTTTGAGAAAACACTTTTTTAACTAAACTAAAACCCTAAGAAGCTGAGTGTGTCATCACTTCAAGCAGAAACATATCCAGGATTTTGTGAAGGGAACAAGGCCTCATCAGTAAAGATGTGGAGGTGGGATGGGTGTCCTATTAACAGACGTCACCCGCCCCTGTCCAAACCTTGATCCATCAGTGTTAAGTTCATGATAATAAACACATCTTCACATTAATATGAAATTAACAGATAATTCCGACTCACTTGTGGGGTTGTCATATTTCTTCGGTTTTTCTGTACCAACCATCTGGCGTAGATAGGAGGATGTGCTAAGGTAAGGCATGTCTCGTTCTTTGGGCTTTTTCAGACCAGAGAATGTGTTCATACCAGTACTCTCTGTACTGCGACCTGCACAAACAAAATATTCATACATTAAGTAGAAGAATGTGATTATATGATGAAAATATCTAGTTATTAATTAAGAGATAATTCAGTAGTAATAATTAACATTTAAAAAAGAAACTAGAGTACAGTTACTGTAGTAGAACAATTTAGTCGGTTCCATGCCAATCTGACCTACTTAAAATCCTTCTGGTGTTTTATTGTATCTTAATGATTTTAAATATTGAATTGAAGAAACAAAAAATGTATACTATGTTACTCAAGGAAGTTGAGGCATAGTCCTGGAAACAGGTAAAAGTTGAAAACATATTGTACTCGACAACTTAAAGACAAACCTTTAATACATCAACATGTACCCAGTGGTGTTATATCATTTTCCTCCAAGGGCATCTAATTCGTTATCAATCTATTGTAGTAGTGATTGTTCAGTGTCAGCACTGACAATTTTGAATCCAAAGAAGGCATATATCATAAATGTGTAATATTTTTTATTTGACAAAAAGTTAAACTGGTAATTGTATACCAATGATGTTGAATAACTCACCAATGCCTGTTTTTCGTAATGTATCCACCCAATATTCTGTGGTAGTCTTATGACGAGGACTCTCTGGGTGTCGGGAATTAATAAGACCAGCTGATAAATGTAAATAAAAGAAGAAGGGATAATTTTCAAAAAGTTCAATAAATTTCTGGGATACTGAAATTTTCAACTTGTTTTCCTTAAGTCACTTGACTTTAATAACATGTAAAAGTTTGCATTTGCTTTAGCTATCAAAAAGTCACTTTTACTTATATAGAGAAAACCAACATTACTTGTTTTGTTCATCTTACAAAGGTATATATTTTCCCCTTTGTCTATTTTTGACAATAGGTAACCAAATGAAGACAGCGGCTAATCAGGGGTGTCTTTTCTTTTCTTGTCCCATAAGTTTACTGTTGACAGCAGCTAACCAAGGATCTCTTTTCTTGCTCCATAAGTTTACTGTTGACAGCAGCTAACCAAGGATCTCTTTTCTTTACTTGCCCCATAATTTACTTTTGATGGCAGCAAACCACTCATCCAGGGATCTCATTATCTAGTCTGTATGTGTATTTGAATGTAAGCGAACCACATGTCTATATATTCCTCCATTTGTCTGTTTTGGGTAGAGGTAGCTGTACTTCCCTGTTTTTCTGTCTTGGGTAGCAGCTGCTGTACTTGACCAATTTGTTTGTCTTGGGAAGTGGCTACAGTACTTACCTGTTCATCTGTTTTATGTAGCCGCTACAGTACTTACCAGTTTGTCTGTTTTTGACGTCTGCTGTACTTACAGATTTGTCTGGGTTTTTTTTACAGCTGGCTGTACTTACAGGTTCATCTGTTTTGGTAGCCGCTACAGTACTTACCAGTTTGTCTGTCTTGTGTAGTGGCTGCTGTATTTACCGGTTTGTCTACATTTGGTAATGGCTGCTGTATTTACCGGTTTGTCTGTTTTTGGTAACGGCTGCTGTATTTACCGGTTTGTCTGTTTTTGGTAATGGCTGCTGTATTTACCGGTTTGTCTGTTTTTGACAGCTGGCTGTATTTACCGGTTTGTCTGTTTTTGACAGCTGGCTGTACTTACCAGTTTGTCTGTCTTGTGTAGTGGCTGCTGTACTTACCAGTTTGTCTGTTTTTGGTAACGGCTGCTGTATTTACCGGTTTGTCTGTTTTTGGTAACGGCTGCTGTATTTACCGGTTTGTCTGTTTTTGGTAACGGCTGCTGTATTTACCGGTTTGTCTGTTTTTGGTAATGGCTGCTGTATTTACTGAGTTGTAGGTTTTTAGTAATGGCTGTTGTATTTACCAGTTTGTCTGTTTTTGGTAATGGCTGCTGTATTTACCGGTTTGTCTGTTTTTGACAGCTGGCTGTATTTACCGGTTTGTCTGTTTTTCATATCAGCTGGATGTACTTACCGGTTTGTCTATTTTTTCACGACAGTTGTACTTACCGGGTATCGGTTTGTCTATTTTGACAACTGTTGTACTTATCGGTTTGTCTGTTTTTGATAACTGCTGTACTTACAAGTTTGTCTGTTTTTGACGGCTGCTGTACACGTACTAACCGGTTTGTCTGTTTTTAATGACAGCTGTACTTACCGGTTTGTCTGTTTTTGACGGCTGCTAGCCAGAGTTCCCTCCCTGTCTGGCCAGGAGGACAGCTGTGTGCCCTGTCTCTTGTCTTTTTCTTGTTATTCCTAGGTGTTGCTGTAAGTATGACCACAATGTTACCAGTATTTCAGCTAAGATTTGAAAAAGACATGGCGCTGACCAATAAACGGATAGCGCATAAACTGTTGTTTAATTGATGAAAATACAAATTTAAAATAAGAAAATAATACCTGATTTCTTTGGCTTTGGTGTCTGCGATCTTAGATTTTTCTTATTTTGAGCTGAAAATGATAAAAAGGTTATGAATTAGATTATATATATGTATGAATTGATCATAAATGTTAATAATTCACACAATACAACTGCAGTATCATTTATGCTATTGGCAATCAAAAAGTCCTTAAGAAACTGTGATTTTAAGAGCAAAAAGTGTATTTTGATTTAAATGATTTGATCTGACATTCTGAATGAGATAAATGATTCACTGTCATGACAGAGTTTCTGTCTAATTACCTTGTTTTTTCTTGTTGGGCTTTGAACGATTTCTTCCGATCTGAAATGGTTAAGTTTGAATGGTCCACAATCATAAAATCTACATACATATAATCTATGTCAAATGCTGACGCAATACAACACATTTAGTATTTTGATCACACAAATTAATTCCAAATACAATATGGTATATACTCTCCAATTAATTAATGTAGCTTAACTACATAACATCTACTGTATATAAATTCTCTTTGCTGTAATTTTCAGTTTGTTTAGAATGTGGTATTGTTTATTTACCAGTGTCTCCAGCAGTTCATCATCATCAGCAGAATCATATTCATCTGCCTGGTATTTCTGTAAAAAAAAAAAATATATGCAAAGTTTTGAAGTAGGAATCAAATGCTGATAGGCTACTGATCATGAACAGTTTCTGTGGGACATTCTCATGTGAACAAATATATTCACACAGAATTTCAACACACTGATATGCAGTTTCAGCCCTTACAGAATCATTACTTTAACATACAATGTACAACTGAATCTTAACTTGACTGTAGTCACTCGTGTCATTTTTATCTGATTGTTTCATTACGTGCGATTAATTCCCCTTTTTTGTAAATGAAAGCCAAAACCGTTTATTTCAATTTACTTTGTAATAAACGGAAATTTGTATCAAGCAGGTTCGTCTTAAGAAAGTTTTACTGAAGCATGCATATAAGGTGTCAATAATGTGAGAGGGAACCAATAACCAACTATCAAAAGTAGTCAGGTAGGAAAACCCATACCTTGTAGGTGGTTGTGGCCAAGTTACTATAGACAGTATATATTACCGCTAGCTATACAGGGTCACCTAACTACTGGTATCAGTCACTGTATCAGGACCAACAAAATTGATCCAAGTACATTTAAAAACTTTATCAGCATTTTTTCTAGATGTACAATGTAGGCTAGTTGAGCTCTTTTCATCAATATTCCTCTGTCTTCTTTTATCAATGCAGTGCATTGATTATATGATTAGGGTGCCTTACGTATAGAAGCATGAGCTGTAGGAGTTGATTTTCCTTTAGCTCAGCGGTACAACATCAGACTGGAAAGCCAAGGGTTATGGATTTGAGCCCCAGCGATGGCATTAGACTATCCTTATCACTTTTCCTTGTCCTATTACAAAATGGTGCTGATGACCCTTTCTGTTCAAGAAAGGAGACAGCAGAATCTTTGGCATGGAGTCAAAGATTCTATGTTGAGATTTAGAAAAGGCAATGCAAGAGTATCAGTCTAAGTTATAAGAGTTTAATTTGTACACAGGGCTTTATCAGAGGGTTTTGGGAATCGGACCCTGAGATCAAATTGGGAAAAATTGATCGACATAACAGCTATTTGGGAGTTTGACAAACATTATTATAACAACTAAATACATTTTTCTTTTCTAAATTACTATTTAAAGCACTGTCAGTACTCATGACATTTACAGCCCACCTTTCTTGTTTCTTATTAAACTTAATGTCACAAGAAGCTCCTCAAGCATGTAGCTTAAACCACCAATTTTTTTTAAGTGTCTGAATTGGGAATTTTTAAAAGGAAAGTTGGGAAAAATCACACTTTTTTTTGTTGGGAATGGGTCCAAGGTTTGAATTCCAGTCTGGCCATGCATTCCACCCTTGCTCCACATTTAACTTAGAGTACATGTACTAGAAAATAATTTTAAATATCAAATATGCTCTCTTGCTTCATGTTGACTGATGAAGTCTTTTTTTTTTAATTTTTTGATATGACAAACTGGCTTTACGTGTTTTAGTTTTACATCCAGGTACAGACTGCACTCCTTAAAATAGAGGTGCTTTACATGTATATCTTTACGTACTTTTCTAAAATTTAGAATATTTTTCAAATTTGTCAATGATAATAACAGTCCCAATATACTGTTGATAATAGCAATGCCCAGGCAAAGGGGAGATGACTCTGTTTCGGATTTTCTTGAAATGGCGATGATGCGTACACGGAAACACCTCGTTTTCCCCATCGTTTCTTTTTAGTAAGATGACGTTCTTTGACCATATATGGTATTCAATCAATCCCAGAACCACCTCGAGATAACGTAATATGCAAAGAAGGACAAAAATGTCTTGTTTTTGCCATTTCCCGGACGACTACCCTAGTAAAACAAATATCAGTTCGCAGATTAAACATTTCTCTGTCATTTGCATTTTAAATTTTAAGGGTAGTGTTATGTGATTTCTTTAAAAACATCAGAAATCAAGATGCCCCCTCTCTTGTACGTCTGTCAAAATCCAACATGGCGGAATGTTACCAACACATGGCGGGAGATGGTCTGATCATGAGATGACAACGCGGTATGTTATCATTTTTGAAGTGTTTGATAGTATTCAGTAGTTGCAATTATCATGGAAAAATACGGTTTAAATAATTGCCACCAATAATAATTGATATTGAGGAAAGAAAACAGATTACCAGTTTTTCCCTGACGAACCTTGACCACGTGATATTTGTTTACATTCTGACAGATATGTACAGCTGTTGACAGGCCACAAGCATGTCCTTTTAACATTTTTTTATCCCCCCAAAAAAAACAATCAGATCAGCTGTTTATTTTACATAGTCTTTTTTTATAATGTTTAAATAATGTTTTACACAAAATAAGACGTTTGATTCGAAATAAAAATGCCATTTGAAGTTAGAAAATAGTTTTTGTTATGAATCCATGGTTTTAGTAAGGGAGGTAACTCTTTTTTATTGTTTTATTTTTTTTAATATTAGGATAATTTTTTTTTTAAATTTTGTTCCCAATAAATGGTGTAAATTGAAGTATTTCATTGTGTTTTTCTAATTCTGAAAAAAAACCCATCATATTGTTAGGTTTTAAAATTTTATGGGCAAAATATATGCATTTTATCAATTTGCATGTTTAATTTATATTGAACAAGAAAATCCAGATTTTCAGAAGTCTGTAAAACAGCTGTCGTTTGAGATATCTTAATAAAGTGAACTTGGTAATATTCTCTTACATATTAAATTAAAAATTACTCTGATTTTTTTTTTAAATTGCTGGGCTTTGCTATTGTTGATGATGTTGAAATAATGGTATATATTATTGTCTCAATTCATGCTGGAACAGACTGCTGTAAAATTTAGCTTATTGAGAAATACATGTTTTAAAGTGGGCCTTTTCGTGTTTATTTTTGGACAAATGGAATTTGTATATCGGTTGGTTGGAGATGGCAGAAAATCGGGGGGGGGGGGGGGGGGGGCTCAATAGAAAAACCGTATATTGTATGAATTGATTACCTTAAATAAATGATAGCATATAACAGTCAACCAATCTTTGATTTTACTATGTGCTTGTCAAATACATTTGCTGTTTAATACCTGTGATTTCCTTTTATCCATAACAATCTCGGGACGATTGGTCTGTTGCCAGACAGAACTCCTCGTGCCTGAACTTGATGTCAGGTTCCCAACAAGCCGGTTTTCCAATTAAATGACATATTCGTATACCATATAAAGTCTATAACGTTTCCAAGATGTGGATTGAATGCCAAGTTAACCAAAACAATGTCACAGTTCTAATAATCCCATGATATCTTAGAAAACGAGTACATGTTCAAGGTTGAGCGGTATTTGCCTTGTAAACATTGCATCCAATGAAAATATTAATTAATCTCGAACCAATATCTTTCTTTATAGAAAGCGTTCACTTATATTCTTGTAAGATATTGATATAAAATAAAATCCAAGAAATAAAATCAAAAGATGAAAAAATATAAAAACTTATCGGTCTAAATAGAAATTTATTTGAAGTATTGTGTTTGGCTTAGAGAGTAAAGCATTTTGGTCACATGATCAGGCCAAAATGTCGGCCGACCTGTCGTTCGGTAGGGACGTGTTTCTCTAAAGATGTTTTCATATTTTGACAAAGTTGCATTTCGGATGAAATACTTATATTCTTAACAATGATATACATTTAATCTATTTTTTCAATGCTATGCTTAATTATGCATTAATTTTATTGCAGGGTCTGTGCCGCCCTATTATCGTGAAGTTTACGAAATATTGTGCCCGCATGGGGAACAAGTGAATGAAGATTTGTTTGTACAACTTTTGTTAAAATCCAATTTGCCAAGACAGACTATTTCACAGGTAATTGAATTTACTAAAATTTGTTTTTAAATGCAGTATTTGTCATGTATCAGCGATACAAATTACTGTTGACTGACACATGTCTAATTTACCCTGAAGCGAAAGTGGTGGGCGGAGCCCCTGTCGTTTCTAACGAGGTGTGACAGAAAACTGTGTCACTATGATAGCTAATTAGCGAGGGTTACAGCACTTCCGGAAGTGTTTTCGTGTAATTGAGTAGCCTATTATTCCATGGACACTTCAAACTGCATTAATGCTATAACCGTATTTTTAAACCAATACATGCGTTGTCGTAATCTACTAGGTGGTATAAAAGCAACCATTTATTATACAGTGGCATGATATTGCAAGTTGTTATTTGTTAAGTAAAAAGCGGTTTTAAACAGCATGTAACTAAGAAAATCCTTTTGCAGTAACATTTTTTTTTTATATCAGGACTATCTTCCTTTTCCATGTAGTCAATATTCCGCTGATATTGCTTATTGAAACCTAGAGAGTGCATGTAATTAAGATTATTTTTATATAATAATTGCCAGATTTAAAAAAAAAAATTATTAGTATTTGTAATTAACCCCTAGACACAAATTCAGATAATTCCTTTAAAATGATAATGATAGGTGAAACAGTTAGATCTTAGAATTAATGTAGGAGACATTTAGTAACTTAACTGGTTGAATATACTTTCAGTGATTTTTAAGAATAAAAAAAATAAACACAGAAAAGTTAGCAAATATGAATATCAATGTACAAAGTAAATACTGTAAAGATTAAGGAAAGAAGACATTATGGTAATCTGTTGTCTTTGTTCAGTTTGGTTGTATTTTGTTAACAGCCAAGGTAATTTAAGGACGGCCTCCTAGTACAAGTGTGTATTTGCAATGTCAGTGAATGTGTTGAGTGCATGCACATGTGTAATTAGAAGGGTTTTTTACTTGTATATATACATGTATATGTTTCAGTAATTTCCCAAAAATGTTTTGATGTTCTGTAAGGCCATTTAATTTGCACTTAGACAAATGCTTTACATCTGTGTTTGAATGCTTTTCACTTTCAGTGTGTGGCTGACTCATAATTGCCAACCCTTCCTATTTAGGGGGGAGACTCCCGATTTTGGACCCTAAAATGTTATGTTTTCAACTTTGGAATATGCTTAACTGATCCTATTTTTAAATGTTTGATGATTTCATCTGAAAGAAGAGCTCAACAGAAGCCATTTAAAAGTGTTATTTTTCTTTCTGAATGTACATGTATGCATCTTATTTATGCTCTCAAATCTGAGCATACGTAATCTCTCCCATGGAAATTTCAAAAAGTTGGCAAGTATGCTGACTTAATATGCATGTATTTGGCTTTACTTTATGTCTTTAAAATTATGTAAGGTAGTGGAACTTTTGTTTACCCATGATTCATATTTTATTAAACCTGATCACAATACTTATATTTCTTGATGTTTTCATTTGCAGATATGGGATATAGTGGACAGTAAGCAGGGGTCGGTGTCTAGAACAGGACTATACAAGGCTTTAGCCTTAACAGCGTTGGCCCAGCAAGGAAAGTCAGTCAACGAAAAACTCCTAGAAACATTTTCAGGACAGGGTAAGATTTATATATTGGCCTGTTTATACGGGAGGTGGGAGTTTCAATGTCCGTGTAAAAAGTTTGGTGTGGTTCTGTGTTCCCTAGCCGACAGATTCCACAAGGAATACAAGTGTCCGGCCGTAAAGTTGAGTAATCAAAGGGTAGAGTCAGGATAATTAACCATCCTTGTTGGATCAGTTTTAATTAAATAGTTGACTAGTAGTTTCGACACGAAGGCATATCTTCACATTGTACTGTTTAGTTTATGATATTCATTTTGATGAAATCACCATCCGTACAGGTATTTCATATAGGTTTCATGGGTTTAAAGTAACAGATTAATTTACCTTCTAGTGAATGGAGGTGCTTCAGACAACAACGAAGGCTACCTAGTACTATAAATATATGTTGTGGTTTACATAAATGTAGGATTCAATTTTTTATTTTTTCCAATTCTTCCAGTTCAAATTTCCAAGTTCCAATTCCATGTAACAGGGAAATTATTATACCCCCCCCCCCCCCCACACACACACACACTAAGGTAAAGGGGTACCCAGGTAATTATAATCGCTTTGTGTGTGTGTGTCAGAGTGTGCATATCAGGATCTTGTGTACAACATGTATATTAAAAATCCCTGGTCAGATTTGATTCATATTCACACCATAGCATCACACAATCAAGGTCTGTATTAAAATAAGGTATTGATGGGTTTTATTGTTTTACATTGTAGGGTTGTTAATGTTGCAATCCAATTATGATAAATAACAATTAAAACCTTTGTTGTTAATTTTTAGCTCACCTGCCTGATGGGCAAGTGAGCTTATACCATGGTGCATTGTCCGTCATTCGTCGCCCATCTGTCAACTTTTCTTATAAATCCCTACTAGTCCTAAACCACACAGCAGAATTTGACAAAATTTGGCCAGAAACATCCTTGGGTGAAGGGGATTTAATTATGTATAAATGGTCGATCTGACTCCCCTAAGGCCTGAGGGGCAGAGCCTAATAAAGGAACTGTAGTTAATCCATTCAAATCCTTCTTCTTGTGTATGAATTACAGGATATTGTCCAAATTTATTGAGAACCATCCTTTTCTGGATTTTGTATTTTCCATCAATTTCACAGAGAGAAATTTCCAAATTTCACTTAAGTTAGATGTCCTTGCAATCATCAGTCTCAATCACACAGCTGACTGAAAGATCCAGTAGTGTTCAGAATTATATAGCCACAGCTAATTATAAACAGGCAAGCATTCCATCAGAGACCTATTAGAAATTTAAATTTATGTGTATGTTTAAGTGGGTCAAAGCTGGCAAAGTTTGACTTTGCAAGGTCTGTGCATGCTTTTGTGGGGGTTCAAAAAAGCATTATCTTCCCTGGTTTAGAGTGAAGGAAAATATTTTTTTTATAAAACTCGAAGTAAGGTTAAAGAACATATCATGCATAGTCATAAAAATGCTGGCCCATGGCTTTTGAAAATGGCCCCCGTTTTCTTGGCAATTCAGCTGAAGCTCTGCCTGTTGTAATCATAAATGCTTTAATACATATGTACTTAAAAAACATAGATAATTGGACCAGTATTTCATTCTACAGAACATATACATTACATAGTTAAATTAGTTTGTCATGATGAGTATGTTTCTTCTGAATTTTGGTCATTTGGTAAACCAAGATTCTTGTCACCTGTTCTAATTCCCTTGTTTGGGAGTCTCATAGAAAAAGGCAACTTATGTAAGATTCTGTTATTTAGATCTTAAAATCAATATATTAAGATAAGGAATCTAAATACATATATTAGTTTCCATTTAAAGTATATAATCTTTGTAAATGTCGCACATTGAAGTAACAAGAGATTTTTAAGTGTGTTTCTGCCCAATTAAATCACCCACCCTCTAGATCTCCACTCTCTCAACTGATCTAATGCTACAAGGCAGCTATGATACATGTGGTAATAATCTGTGTAAAAAAACTCCTTTTAGAATATAGAATTGCATCCTTTTACAATTTTTACAATGCAGTACAACTAAGTGTTTAGTTAGAATTAGCATCAATGTATGTTATGATAAAATCAATATGTAACACCTTGGTATTTATTGTATGATAACAAGTGCAGAGAGATAAAAGTTTGTAAGTGGATTTATCAAGTTAGAGTTATAGAAATTCATAAAATGGTGATCTGAGTGCTAAGTTGGTACTTTAGGTCAGATCAGTGATGTAATTTTGGAAAGCTGCCAATGGATAGATACACCGATATGTATTTGTATGTGACTTAGGTAAGATGTGTACATATATAGACATGTCAATACTCATCCCTGTTATACAGTATGCTACTGGGTTTATTTACAAACATTTAATTCAGATCATAAATATTCATTGAGATTTTGAATCAGTCATGCACTTACTTCAATTACAGGAAACTGTATATATACATGTAATGATGAAGTTATAGTAAAGTGATTTCTGATGCATAGATTAGACTGTACATGTAGCTTACAACACTTAGCACTTTGGATACAATGTACATGTATACATACCTGGTACATGTAATATATGATCTTCCCATATGTAGGTATATACATGTAGACAAACAAGCTTTTACAATTGTATAGCTATTATACTGCCGTTTCTTGTTTTGGCTTTGTATATCACAAAAGGAATTTTCGTGAAATCCATATGGTTAAAACAAGGATATGCTAAATTCTTATTTTGAGTAGAAGCCGAGTGTCAATCCTACATATTGAATAATAGGACATAAATCCTAACACTGTGGTATGTATGTATGGTCAGATAACTGACGTGTCATACCTATATATATTATGGAGGTTATCAATAGTTATTGCCATACATTTCAGTGTCAAGAATTTTTATGGTCAAATTTCTTGATTTACTACACAGAATTTGTACATTATGATCTTGGTAACTGTTTCTTGTGAATCCAGTACATGTAATAGCAAATAAAACGGTTGTACAAAGGATTCACCCAAATAAATAATTCACTATATGTTTTATGAAACTTTTGAGCTAATCACTTTGATATTTGAAGTTCAACAGTAGTGACAAAGGCTTAAAAAGGCCCTTTTCTGAAAAGTTAAGTGGCATTTGAGAGCTACAGGCATATGCTTTTGACAACTGGAAGTTTGTATGCCAAACTTGTGAAATGGGATTGTAACACTCCCTGACTTTTTTAACTCCATATCAATCAGCCATCACATTTTAAAATCTAGCAAAATTATTCATTTTTGTAAAGTTAATTATGTAGATTTTGTTTACTATACAATAAATATTTCAACACTTTCCCATTTGAATTATGCTGAGACACTGTATTTACCCAGAACAAATTTTAGGTAGGGACTAGTACTATCATCACAGAAATCACTTGCTGATTGGCTATCTATTTGTGCGAGTCTTATAAACATATCCACAGATCATGAGATTGTATATTTCCCACTAAAATTATGTATAGATGTATAGCTGCTTTAGGACTTTCATCAAGGTATCTATTTATAAATATGTTATCCATCATATTTCTGATGATACTCACATTAATGTCAATAACAATATGACAGTGTTTGTGATATTACATGAAAACATCCCTGTTATGAGGCCTACTATAAAGCACTGTTCTGTAATATACAGGACACACATGTGATGTTTATTATACCGTTAACCACTACACCCTTGTAAGTATGAGGTGATGTAAGATAACCTACTAACCAACATCACCAGATACCTATCCTCAGTAGGTAGAGTATCATTATCTTCACTAAGTATATATAATATCTATCATGTGTATAACAGACTGTGGTAACCAGGTAAAGTAGCTGTAGACATTTGTAACTTAAAGTAGCATTGTTTACATAGCTAATGCTTCAGTTTAGCCACACTTACTGTTAAGGGCCTATACTTGACCTTTCTTGTTTGGACCATTTAACTCTAAGACCTGTTTGGACCCGTACCTCTGCAAAGCATTCAAATCTGATTGACTTTTTGCCTTGGAGCACAGTATCCCCCACACCTTTAACGTTTTTTTTATTTTCATTCTTATGAGTTCAACTACTCTGTTCAACTACTTTTAGTCTGGAGATTATGACACACCTGTTTGTCTCCCTTTAGTCTGGAGAGTATGACGCCTGTTTTGCCCCCTTTAGTCTGGAGTTTATGACACACCTGTTTATCTGCCTTTAGTCTGGAAAGTGACACACCTGTTTGTCTCCCTTTAGTATTGAGAGTATGACACACCTGTTTATCTCCCTTAAGTCTGGAGAGTATGACACACATGTTTGGCCCCCTTTAGTCTGGAGAGTATGACACACCTGTTTGTCTCCCTTTAGTCTGGAGAGTGACACACCTGTTTGTCTCCCCTTTAGTCTGGAGAGTATGACACACCTGTTTGTCTCCCTTTAGTCTGGAGAGTGACACACCTGTTTGGCCCCCTTTAGTCTGGAGAGTGACACACCTGTTTGGCCCCCTTTAGTCTGGAGAGTATGACACACCTGTTTGTCTCCTTTTAGTCTGGAGAGTATGACACACCTGTTTGGCCCCTTTAGTCTGGAGTGTGACTTACCTGTTTGTCTCCCTTCAGCCCGGAGAGTATGACACACCTGTTTGGCCCCCTTTAGTCTGGAGAGTATGACACACCTGTTTGTCTCCCTTTAGTCTGGAGAGTATGACACACCTGTTTGTCTCCCCTTTAGTCTGGAGAGTGACACACCTGTTTGTCTCCCTTTAGTCTGGAGAGTATGACACACCTGTTTTGCCCCTTTAGTCTGGATAGTATGACAAACCTGTTTGTCTCCCTTTAGTCTGGAGAGTATGACACACCTGTTTTGCCCCCTTTAGTCTGGAGAGTGACACACCTGTTTGGCCCCCTTTAGTCTGGAGAGTATGACACACCTGTTTGTCTCCCTTTAGTCTGGAGAGTGACACACCTGTTTGTCTCCCCTTTAGTCTGGAGAGTATGACACACCTGTTTGTCTCCCTTTAGTCTGGAAAGTGACACACCTGTTTGGCCCCCTTTAGTCTGGAGAGTGACACACCTGTTTGGCCCCCTTTAGTCTGGAGAGTATGACACACCTGTTTGTCTCCTTTTAGTCTGGAGAGTATGACACACCTGTTTGGCCCCTTTAGTCTGGAGTGTGACTTACCTGTTTGTCTCCCTTCAGCCTGGAGAGTGTGACACACCTGTTTGGCCCCCTTTAGTCTGGAGAGTATGACACACCTGTTTATCTCCCTTTAGTCTGGAGAGTATGACACACCTGTTTGTCTCCCCTTTAGTCTGGAGAGTATGACACACCTGTTTGTCTCCCCTTTAGTCTGGAGAGTATGACACACCTGTTTGTCTCCCTTTAGTCTGGAGAGTATGACACACCTGTTTTGCCCTTTTAGTCTGGAGAGTATGACAAACCTGTTTGTCTCCCTTTAGTCTGGAGAGTATGACACACCTGTTTTGCCCCTTTAGTCTGGAGAGTATGACAAACCTGTTTGTCTCCCTTTAGTCTGGAGAGTATGACACACCTGTTTTGCCCCTTTAGTCTGGAGAGTGACACACCTGTTTGGCCCCCTTTAGTATGGAGAGTATGACACACCTGTTTGTCTCCCTTTAGTATTGAGAGTATGACACACCTGTTTGGCCCCCTTTAGTCTGGAGAGTATGACAAACCTGTTTGTCTCCCTTTAGTATGGAGAGTATGACACACCTGTTTGGCCCCCTTTAGTCTGGAGAGTGACACACCTGTTTGTCTCCCTTTAGCCTGGATAGTATGACATACCTGTTTGGCCCCCTTTAGTCTGGAGAGTGACACACCTGTTTGGCCCCCTTTAGTCTGGAGATTATGACACACCTGTTTGTCTCCTTTTAGTCTGGAGAGTATGACACACCTGTTTGGCCCCTTTAGTCTGGAGTGTGACTTACCTGTTTGTCTCCCTTCAGCCTGGAGAGTATGACACACCTGTTTGGCCCCCTTTAGTCTGGAGAGTATGACACACCTGTTTATCTCCCTTTAGTCTGGAGAGTATGACACACCTGTTTGTCTCCCCTTTAGTCTGGAGAGTATGACACACCTGTTTGTCTCCCCTTTAGTCTGGAGAGTATGACACACCTGTTTGTCTCCCTTTAGTCTGGAGAGTATGACACACCTGTTTTGCCCCTTTAGTCTGGAGAGTATGACAAACCTGTTTGTCTCCCTTTAGTCTGGAGAGTATGACACACCTGTTTTGCCCCTTTAGTCTGGAGAGTATGACAAACCTGTTTGTCTCCCTTTAGTCTGGAGAGTATGACACACCTGTTTTGCCCCTTTAGTCTGGAGAGTGACACACCTGTTTGGCCCCCTTTAGTATGGAGAGTATGACACACCTGTTTGTCTCCCTTTAGTATTGAGAGTATGACACACCTGTTTGGCCCCCTTTAGTCTGGAGAGTATGACAAACCTGTTTGTCTCCCTTTAGTATGGAGAGTATGACACACCTGTTTGGCCCCCTTTAGTCTGGAGAGTGACACACCTGTTTGTCTCCCTTTAGTCTGGATAGTATGACATACCTGTTTGGCCCCCTTTAGTCTGGAGAGTATGACACACCTGTTTGTCTCCCTTTAGTCTGGAGAGTGACACACCTGTTTGGCCCCCTTTAGTCTGGAGAGTGACACACCTGTTTGGCCCCCTTTAGCCTGGAGAGTATGACACACCTGTTTGTCTCCTTTTAGTCTGGAGAGTATGACACACCTGTTTGGCCCCTTTAGTCTGGAGTGTGACTTACCTGTTTGTCTCCCTTCAGCCTGGAGAGTATGACACACCTGTTTGTCTCCCTTTAGTCTGGAGAGTATGACACACCTGTTTGTCTTCCCTTTAGTCTGGAGAGTATGACACACCTGTTTATCTGCCTTTAGTCTGGAAAGTGACAGACCTGTTTGTCTCCCTTTAGTATTGAGAGTATGACACACCTGTTTGGCCCCCTTTAGTCTGGAGAGTGACACACCTGTTTGGCCCCCTTTAGTCTGGAGAGTATGACACACCTGTTTGTCTCCCTTTAGTCTGGAGAGTATGACATGCCTGTTTGGCCCCCTTTAGTCTGGAGAGTGACACCTGTTTGTCTCCCTTTAGTCTGGAGAGTATGACATGCCTGTTTGGCCCCCTTTAGTCTGGAGAGTGACACACCTGTTTGTCTCCCTTTAGTATGGAGAGTATGACACACCTGTTTGTCTCCCTTTAGTCTGGAGAGTATGACATGCCTGTTTGGCCCCCTTTAGTCTGGAGAGTGACACACCTGTTTGTCTCCCTTTAGTCTAGAGAGTATGACACGCCTGTTTGGCCCCCTTTAGTATGGAGAGTATGACACACCTGTTTATCTCCCTTTAGTCTGGAGAGTATGACACACCTGTTTGTCTCCCTTTAGTATGGAGAGTATGACACGCCTGTTTGTCTCCCTTTAGTCTGAAGAGTGACACACCTGTTTGTCTCCCTTTAGTATGGAGAGTATGACACACCTGTTTGTCTCCCTTTAGTCTGGAGAGTATGACATACCTGTTTGGCCCCCTTTAGTCTGGAGATTATGACACACCTGTTTGTCTCCCTTTAGTCTGGAGAGTATGACACGCCTGTTTGGCCCCCTTTAGTATGGAGAGTATGACACACCTGTTTATCTCCCTTTAGTCTGAAGAGTATGACATACCTGTTTGTCTCCCTTTAGTATGGAGAGTATGACACGCCTGTTTGTCTCCCTTTAGTCTGGATAGTATGACACGCCTGTTTGTCTCCCTTTAGTCTGGAGAGTATGACACACCTGTTTGTCTCCCTTTAGCCTGGAGAGTATGACACACCTGTTTGGCCCCCTTTAATCTGGAGAGTGTGACATACCTGTTTATCTCCCTTTAGTCTGGAGAGTATGACATACCTGTTTGGCCCCCTTTAGTCTGGATAGTATGACACACCTGTTTGGCCCCCTTTAGTCTGGAGAGTATGACACGCCTGTTTGTCTCCCTTTAGTCTGGAGAGTATGACACACCTGTTTATCTGCCTTTAGTCTGGAGAGTGACACACCTGTTTGTCTCCCTTTAGTATTGAGAGTATGACATACCTGTTTATCTCCCTTTAGTCTGGATAGTATGACATACCTGTTTGTCTCCCTTTAGTCTGGATAGTATGACATACCTGTTTGGCCCCCTTTAGTCTGGATAGTATGACATACCTGTTTGGCCCCCTTTAGTATGGAGAGTATGACACACCTGTTTGGCCCCCTTTAGTCTGGATAGTATGACACACCTGTTTATCTCCCTTCAGTCTGGAGAGTATGACACACCTGTTTTGCCCCCTTTAGTCTGGAGAGTAGGGATGAATTCCTTCATTGCACAGGTAAAAGATTGAAAAGTCTTAACTAGTATTTACCTGCGGGATGTAATAAAGCTTGTTGTCGCTTCCCATGGAATCTTGGTTAAATTTTGGCTGGGAGAGCCACCAGGCATGGCAGTAGGTTTGACTTACCTGAATTCCTGGAAGCAGAGTTGATTTGGTGGTATTTATACGTGTATATTCATTGTTACAACATTTCTTTCAGAGCTTCCAAAACCAGGGTTGGGAGACCTGGGAGATCTGAGAGCTACCAGTGTAAAGATGAGGCGCTCAAAAACACCCACTGTGTTGGGATTTACATTCCGAGAGCTGTGTGAACTAGATACTGTGAAAGTAGAACTTGTTCCAGAGAAAAAGGGACTCATCTTAAAACATGTTGAATATGAAGTAACTAGTCAGGTAAGTATGGTTGAACTATAAGCTACAGTGTAAGCTACTATACTTACATGTACCATGTAAGCTACTACATGTATACCACAGTACTCAGTATTTTTTCTCAGGTTCTTTTACAATCATGTAGTTTATTAAGTTGTTTAAGTTAGAATATAAATATGGAACAAGATATTTAGATAAATATCGTATTGGAGGGTTTTTGTTGGACCTAATGCCTTTGAAAAAATGTTGCAATTGATGATTATGTTATGGCAAAATGGATTGTCAATAACATAATCCTCAATTATATGGTAATGGATATACATTTCAACTATGTTTTCCTTCAGAATTGTAAAGCGACCGTCCTCAGAAGATACAACGACTTTGTATCATTTTACGAATTATTGATGACAAGATTTCCGTACCGAATGATTCCCAGTCTTCCACCTAAGAAAATGATGGGAGGTAAATATACATCAGTTTACAAGAGAAAAAAGTTGTTGCAGTTCTTAGACTTTATGACAAATTGAAATGAATTTGTGTGAATTATTAATTTATATCATTGCCTTCTACACTTAAATTTCAAATATGATGATGTGATTATCCTGCGAAGGTACTTGACACCAATAAGTCTATTCTTTGTTTGAAAATGTGGTGTAATAAAGTTTAATGTATAACACATCAAGTACAAAATACAGATAGTATGACTTTTTTGTTTTTACAGCCAGCAGAGAGTTTATTGAACAAAGAAGAAAATCACTGCGAAGATTTTTAAACTTAATAGCTCGACATCCTCAAATTTATGACGACAAGCTTGTTTTGTTCTTCTTCACCTTCAATGGTTCGGTAAGTAATGAAAAACAGGGATGGGAGAAGGACACATTATCATGAAACCAGTTATCTGTTTAGTGTTCAATTTACAATTATTTTTCATGGGTCCTTTTCATTTGTATTGCCAAAAACAATAGGTCCCACAATGTTAATTTTAACCAAACCCGGAAATTCAATGGGTCCTTTCAAAATTCTATGAGTATAGGACTCTGGATGTGCACGTAGATTGATCACTGCCTATTGTACTATCTCTCAGCCAATGAATTCACTCCTAATTTACCTTCTCTCCTACAATGAAACCAATCCTAATTTACCTTTCTCCTACAATGAACCACTCCCAAATTACCTTATCTCCTACAATGAACCTACTCACAATTTACCTTCTCTCTACAATGAAACCACTTCCAATTTACCTCGTCTCCTTCAATAAAACCACTCCTAATTTACCTTCTCTCCTACAATGAAACTACTCACAATTTACCTTCTCTCTACAATGAAACCACTCCCAATTTACCTTGTCTCCTTCAATAAGCCACTCCCAATTTACCTTGTCTCTTTCAATAAAACCACTCCCAATTTACCTTCTCTCCTACAATGAAACCACTCCCAATTTACCTTTTCTTCTTCAATGAAACCACTCCCCAATTTACTTACAATGAAACCACTCCCAATTTACCTTCTCTCCTATAATGAAACCACTCCCAATTTACCTTCTCTCCTATAATGAAACCACTCCAAATTAACCTCCTCTTCTACAATGAAACCACTCCCTATTTACCTTTCAATGATACCATTGATTGTAATTTGATTATACTTAGACTGTTACATGATACCATAGACATTTTTTGTTTCAATATAAATGTTATTTGACTCAAGGAGATATAGGAAGACATTTAAACTCAAGCTTTTAATCCATATACTAAAGTATCCTTTATTAAATGCATTAATATGGAAAAAAAAAAGAATTTCGCACATGAAGTACATTAAAATATTTAAATTCCCCATATTATAAAATGAACTCTTTGAGATTATATTTACCTGCTACATGTAGGAATTTCTGTAGATTATAAATGCTGTTGGTGTATTGTGTCATCTTCAGTTCAAGGTAGTAACCTACTCTATTGTAACTGATAGGCTTAGTGTTTGTGTGATATATATTATGCTTACCACATAGGGATTAAATGGCAGTTTTAACTCACCAGGTCCAAAGGGCCAAGTCAGTTTATGCCGTGGTGCGGCGTCCGCCTGTCAGGCATCAACTTTTCCATTTAAACGACTTCTTCTGATAAACCAAAGGGCCTGGAACTTTGATATTTAGCTGAAAGGTTCCTTGGATGAAGCCCGACAGGGTTTGCGAAAAAAATGACCTTGACCCAATTTCTAGGTCACAGGGGTCAAATCTGTTAAAACTTTCTGACGACTTCTTCTGATAAACCAAAGGGCCTAGAACTTTGATATTTGGCTGAAAGGTTCCTCAGATGAAGCCCGACTAAGGTTGCAAAAAAAATAACCTTGACCTGTATTCAAGGTCACAGGGGTCACATCTGTTCAAAACATTTAAGCAACTTCTTCTGATATACCAAAAGACCAAGAAGCATGATATGTGGCTGGTAGCTTCTTTGGAAGGAGCCATACAAATTTTGCAAATGAAAATTACCTTGTCTTACTTTCAAGGTCAAAGGGGTCAATTTTGTTTAAATTTTAACATGTTCTTTTGAATGTCTTACAGTTATAAGAGTTTAGGCCTCTTAAGGGTAGGTTACAATTGAGAGATATTGATACCAGCTGAGTGATGCAGGCCCATTGGGCCTCTTGTTATTTATTTAAAGTATCCTTGGACCAGATTTTACTTTTTTGGTTAGTTTGCATCAAATTGTTAGTTGTGAAGGATGAACATCGTCTTTTACAATAAAAATGTTTGCTGATCCCAGTCAGAGAGAGTTAAGATCGAGTTCACTGTATAGGACAAGTGATTTATATGACATGATGTGGTTATCCAAGGCTTCAACATACCGGGGTGTCCAGAAAGACATTTGTACACTGACACTTTACAAACTGAGACTGTACGTGATAGGACATGATGTGGTTATCCAAGGCTTCTTCAACATACCAGGGTGTCCAGAAAGACATTTGTACACCGACACTTTACAAACTGAGACTGTACGTGATAGGACATGATGGTGTTATCCAAGGCTTCTTCAACATACCAGGGTGTCCAGAAAGACATTTGTACACTGACACTTTACAAACTGAGACTGTACGTGATAGGACATGATGTGGTTATCCAAGGCTTCTTCAACATACCAGGGTGTCCAGAAAGACATTTGTACACTGACACTTTACAAACTGAGACTGTGCGTGATAGGACATGATGTGGTTATCCAAGGCTTCTTCAACATACTAGGGTGTCCAGAAAGACATTTGTACACCGATACTTTTATATGATTTCATTTCAAACTGAGGCTGAAGGTGATGCTATCATATCTTTTTTTTTTACTAATTAAGCCATTATTTCCTCTTACATCCCTTCAGGATATGCAACACAAGATTAAGGAGGCCTTCAGAGGGATACCAGATGAATTCATGACCAGTAACTTAGCTAGTCAGGCCAAGGTGAGTACATAGCATGTTTCCAGGACTCCTTCAGCTTTATATCAGAAATGAAGACAAGGACAGGAGAACCTGTTAGGTTTTATGTTGGTAAAATTTCCGACCGGCTTGTGTGTAGTTTTCACACTTTCACAAGATTTGTGGTCTTAAAAAGTTCACTCCTGATACATGTATATTTTGGACATTGTTATATGAGTTATTATGTCTCTTATAAATCAAGAGATGCATATTTTCAGTACTGGTTCTTGCCCTTCTACTTATTTTTTAGTTCATGTCTTGTTCATATTACATCAACTACATTACCCACAGAACAGTGCACTGTAAGTAGGTCGCTATATCATTGAACCCACAGAACAGTGCACTGTAAGTAGGTCGCTATATCATTGAACCCACAGAACAGTGCACTGTAAGTAGGAAGCTGTAGCAATGAACCCACAGAACAGTGCACTGTAGGTAGGTCGCTATAGCATTGAACCCACAGAACAGTGCACTGTATGTAGGTCACTATAGCTTTGAACCCACAGAACAGTGTACTGTATGTAGGTCACTATAGCTTTGAACCCACAGAACAGTACACTGTTAGTAGGCTGCTGTAGCATTGAACCCACAGAACAGTGCACAGTCTGTAGGTCGCTGTAGCATTGAACCCACAGAACAGTGCACAGTCTGTAGGTTGCCATAGCATTGAACCAACAGAACAGTGCACTGTCAGTAGGTCGCTGTAGCATTGAACTCACAGAACAGTGCACTGTAAGTAGGAAGCTGTAGCATTGAACCCACAGAACAGTGCACAGTCTGTAGGTCGCTTTAGCAATGAACCCACAGAACAGTGCACAGTCTGTAGGTTGCCATAGCATTGAACCAACAGAACAGTGCACTGTCAGTAGGTCGCTGTAGCATTGAACCCACAGAACAGTGCACTGTAAGTAGGTCGCTGTAGCATTGAACCCACAGAACAATACACTGTCAGTCTGTAGGTTGCTATAACATTGAACCCACAGAACAGTGCACTGTCAGTAGGTCGCTGTAGCATTGAACCCACAGAACGGTGCACTGTCAGTAGGTCGCTATAGCATTGAACCCACAGAACATTGCACTGTCAGTAGGTCGCTGTAGCATTGAACCCACAGAACAATACACTGTCAGTCTGTAGGTCGCTATAACATTGAACCCACAGAACAGTGCACTGTCAGTAGGTCGCTGTAGCATTGAACCCACAGAACGGTGCACTGTCAGTAGGTCGCTATATCATTGAACCCACAGAACAGTGCACTGTCAGTAGGTCGCTATAGCATTGAACCCACAGAACATTGCACTGTCTGTAGGTCGCTGTAGCAATGAACCCACAGAACAGTGCACATTCAGAAGGTCACTATAGCATTGAACCCACAGAACAGTGCACTGTCAGTAGGTCGCTGTAGCATTGAACCCACAGAACAGTGCATTGTCAGTAGGTCGCTATAGCATTGAACCCACAGAACATTGCACTGTCTGTAGGTCGCTGTAGCATTGAACCCACAGAACAGTGCACTGTCAGTAGGTCGCTGTAGCATTGAACCCACAGAACAGTGCACAGTCTGTAGGTCACTGTAGCAATGAACCCACAGAACAGTGCACATTCAGTAGGTCACTATAGCATTGAACCCACAGAACAGTGTACAGTCTGTAGGTCGCTGTAGCATTGAACCCACAGAACAGTGCACTGTAAGTAGGTCGCTGTAGCATTGAACCCACAGAACAGTGCATTGTCTGTAGGTCGCTATAGCATTGAACCCACAGAACAGTGCATTGTCTGTAGATCACTATAGCATTGAACCCACAGAACAGTGCACTGTAAGTAGGTCGCTGTAGCAATGAACCCACAGAACAGTGCACTGTAAGTAGGTCCCTGTAGCAATGAACCCACAGAACAGTGCACTGTATGTAGGTCGCTATAGCATTGAACCCACAGAACAGTGCACTGTATGTAGGTCACTATAGCTTTGGACCCACAGAACAGTGTACTGTATGAAGGTCACTATAGCTTTGAACCCACAGAACAGTACACTGTTAGTAGGCTGCTGTAGCATTGAACCCACAGAACAGTGCACAGTCTGTAGGTCGCTGTAGCATTGAACCCACAGAACAGTGCACATTCAGTAGGTGGCTATAGCATTGAACCCACAGAACAGTGTACAGTCTGTAGGTCGCTGTAGCATTGAACCCACAGAACAGTGCACTGTAAGTAGGTCGCTGTAGCATTGAACCCACAGAACAGTGCACTGTCAGTAGGTCGCTGTAGCAATGAACCCACAGAACAGTGCACAGTCTGTAGGTCGCTGTAGCATTGAACCCACAGAACAGTGCACAGTCTGTAGGTCGCTGTAGCAATGAACGCACAGAACAGTGCATTGTCAGTAGGTCGCTATAGCATTGAACCCACAGAACAGTGCACTGTCAGTAGGTCGCTGTAGCATTGAACCCACAGAACAGTGCACTGTAAGTAGGAAGCTGTAGCATTGAACCCACAGAACAGTGCACAGTCTGTAGGTCGCTGTAGCTATGAACCCACAGAACAGTGCACAGTCTGTAGTTTGCCATAGCATTGAACCAACAGAACAGTGCACTGTCAGTAGGTCGCTGTAGCATTGAACCCACAGAACAGTGCACTGTAAGTAGGTCGCTGTAGCATTGAACCCACAGAACAATACACTGTCAGTCTGTAGGTCGCCATAACATTGAACCCACAGAACAGTGCACTGTCAGTAGGTCGCTGTAGCATTGAACCCACAGAACGGTGCACTGTCAGTAGGTCGCTATAGCATTGAACCCACAGAACATTGCACTGTCAGTAGGTCGCTGTAGCATTGAACCCACAGAACGGTGCACTGTCAGTAGGTCGCTATAGCATTGAACCCACTGAACATTGCACTGTCTGTAGGTCGCTGTAGCAATGAACCCACAGAACAGTGCACATTCAGAAGGTCACTATAGCATTGAACCCACAGAACAGTGCACTGTCAGTAGGTCGCTATAGCATTGAACCCACAGAACAGTGCACTGTCAGTAGGTCGCTGTAGCATTGAACCCACAGAACAGTGCATTGTCAGTAGGTCGCTATAGCATTGAACCCACAGAACATTGCACTGTCTGTAGGTCGCTGTAGCATTGAACTCACAGAACAGTGCACTGTCAGTAGGTCGCTGTAGCATTGAACACACAGAACAGTGCACAGTCTGTAGGTCGCTGTAGCAATGAACCCACAGAACAGTGCACATTCAGTAGGTCACTATAGCATTGAACCCACAGAACAGTGTACAGTCTGTAGGTCGCTGTAGCATTGAAACCACAGAACAGTGCACTGTAAGTAGGTCGCTGTAGCATTGAACCCACAGAACAGTGCATTGTCTGTAGGTCGCTATAGCATTGAACCCACAGAACAATACACTGTCAGTAGGTCGCTGTAGCAATGAACCCACAGAACAGTGCACTGTAAGTAGGTCGCTGTAGCAATGAACCCACAGAACAGTGCACAGTCTGTAGGTCGCTATAGCATTGAACCCACAGAACAGTGCACTGTAAGTAGGTCGCTGTAGCAATGAACCCACAGAACAGTGCACTGTATGTAGGTCGCTGTAGCAATGAACCCACAGAACAGTGCACAGTCGGTAGGTCGCTATAGCAATGAACCCACAGAACAGTGCACAGTCTGTAGGTCGCTATAGCAATGAACCCACAGAACAGTGCACTGTAAGTAGGTCGCTGTAGCAATGAACCCACAGAACAGTGCAATGTCTGTAGATCATTATAGCATTGAACCCACAGAACAGTGCACTATAAGTAGGTCGCTGTAGCATTGAACCCACAGAACAGTGCACTGTAAGTAGGTCGCTGTAGCAATGAACCCACAGAACAGTGCATTGTCTGTAGATCACTATAGCATTGAACCCACAGAACAGTGCACAGTCTGTAGGTCGCTGTAGCATTGAACCCACAGAACAGTGCACAGTCTGTAGGTCGCTGTAGCAATGAACCCACAGAACAGTGCACAGTCTGTAGGTTGCCATAGCATTGAACCAACAGAACAGTGCACTGTCAGTAGGTCGCTGTAGCATTGAACCCACAGAACAGTGCACTGTAAGTAGGAAGCTGTAGCATTGAACCCACAGAACAGTGCACAGTCTGTAGGTCGCTGTAGCTATGAACCCACAGAACAGTGCACAGTCTGTAGGTTGCCATAGCATTGAACCAACAGAACAGTGCACTGTCAGTAGGTCGCTGTAGCATTGAACCCACAGAACAATACACTGTCAGTCTGTAGGTCGCCATAACATTGAACCCACAGAACAGTGCACTGTCAGTAGGTCGCTGTAGCATTGAACCCACAGAACGGTGCACTGTCAGTAGGTCGCTATAGCATTGAACCCACAGAACATTGCACTGTCAGTAGGTCGCTGTAGCATTGAACCCACAGAACGGTGCACTGTCAGTAGGTCGCTATAGCATTGAACCCACAGAACATTGCACTGTCTGTAGGTCGCTGTAGCAATGAACCCACAGAACAGTGCACATTCAGAAGGTCACTATAGCATTGAACCCACAGAACAGTGCACTGTCAGTAGGTCGCTGTAGCATTGAACCCACAGAACAGTGCACTGTCAGTAGGTCGCTGTAGCATTGAACCCACAGAACAGTGCATTGTCAGTAGGTCGCTATAGCATTGAACCCACAGAACAGTGCACTGTCTGTAGGTCGCTGTAGCATTGAACTCACAGAACAGTGCACTGTCAGTAGGTCGCTGTAGCATTGAACCCACAGAACAGTGCACAGTCTGTAGGTCGCTGTAGCAATGAACCCACAGAACAGTGCACATTCAGTAGGTCACTATAGCATTGAACCCACAGAACAGTGTACAGTCTGTAGGTCACTGTAGCATTGAAACCACAGAACAGTGCACTGTAAGTAGGTCGCTGTAGCATTGAACCCACAGAACAGTGCATTGTATGTAGGTCGCTGTAGCAATGAACCCACAGAACAGTGCACAGTCTGTAGGTCGCTATAGCATTGAACCCACAGAACAGTGCACTGTAAGTAGGTCGCTGTAGCAATGAACCCACAGAACAGTGCACTGTATGTAGGTCGCTGTAGCAATGAACCCACAGAACAGTGCACAGTCTGTAGGTCGCTATAGCATTGAACCCACAGAACAGTGCACTGTAAGTAGGTCGCTGTAGCAATGAACCCACAGAACAGTGCACTGTATGTAGGTCGCTGTAGCATTGAACCCACAGAACAGTGCATTGTCTGTAGATCACTATAGCATTGAACCCACAGAATAATACACTGTCAGTAGGATGTGTAGCAATGAACCCACAGAACAGTGCACTGTAAGTAGGTCGCTGTAGCAATGAACCCACAGAACAGTGCACAGTCTGTAGGTCGCTATAGCATTGAACCCACAGAACAGTGCACTGTAAGTAGGTCGCTGTAGCAATGAACCCACAGAACAGTGCACTGTATGTAGGTCGCTGTAGCAATGAACCCACAGAACAGTGCACAGTCGGTAGGTCGCTATAGCAATGAACCCACAGAACAGTGCACAGTCTGTAGGTCGCTATAGCAATGAACCCACAGAACAGTGCACTGTAAGTAGGTCGCTGTAGCAATGAACCCACAGAACAGTGCAATGTCTGTAGATCACTATAGCATTGAACCCACAGAACAGTGCACTGTAAGTAGGTCGCTGTAGCATTGAACCCACAGAACAGTGCACTGTAAGTAGGTCGCTGTAGCAATGAACCCACAGAACAGTGCATTGACTGTAGATCACTATAGCATTGAACCCACAGAACAGTGCACAGTCTGTAGGTCGCTATAGCATTGAACCCACAGAACAGTGCACTGTAAGTAGGTTGCCATAGCATGGAACCCACAGAACAGTGCACTGTAAGTAGGTCGCTATATCATTGAACCCACAGAACATTGCACTGTCTGTAGGTCGCTGTAGCAATGAACCCACAGAACATTGCACTGTCTGTAGATCGCTATAGCATTGAACCCACAGAACAGTGCACTGTCAGTAGGTCGCTATAGCAATGAACCCACAGAACATTGCACTGTCAGTAGGTCGCTGTAGCATTGAACCCACAGAACAGTGTACTGTATGTAGGTCGCTATAGCATTGAACCCACAGAACAGTGCACTGTAAGTAGGTCGCTGTAGCATTGAACCCACAGAACAGTGCACTTTTAGTAGGTTGCCATAGCATTGAACCCACAAAACAGTGCACTGTAAGTAGGTCGCTATATCATTGAACCCACAGAACAGTGCACTGTAAGTAGGTCGCTATATCATTGAACCCACAGAACAGTGCATTGTCTGTAGGTCGCTGTAGATTTGAACCCACAGAACAGTGCACTGTCTGTACGTCTCTGTAGCTTTGAACGCACAGAACAGTGTACTGTCAGTAGGTCGCTGTAGCATTGAACCCACAGAACGGTGCACTGTCAGTAGGTCGCTGTAGCATTGAACTCACAAAACAGTGCACTGTTAGTAGGTTGCCATAGTATTGAACCAACAGAACATTGCACTGTCTGTAGGTCGCTATAGCATTGAACGCACAGAACAGTGCACTGTAAGTAGGTCGCTGTAGCAATTAACCCACAGAACAGTGTACTGTATGTAGGTCGCTGTAGCAATGAACCCACAGAACATTGCACTGTCGGTACGTCTCTGTAGCTTTGAACCCACAGAACAGTGCACTGTCTGTAGGTCGCTATAGCATTGAACCCACAGAACAGTGCACTGTAAGTAGGTCGCTGTAGCAATGAACCCACAGAACAGTGTACTGTATGTAGGTCGCTGTAGCAATGAACCCACAGAACATTGCACTGTCTGTACGTCTCTGTAGCTTTGAACCCACAGAACATTGCACTGTCAGTAGGTCGCTATAGCATTGAACTCACAGAACAGTGCACAGTCTGTAGGTCGCTGTAGCATTGAACCCACAGAACAGTGCACTGTCAGTAGGTGGCTATAGCATTGAACTCACAGAACGGTGCACTGTCAGTAGGTCGCTGTAGCAATGAACCCACAGAACAGTGCACAGTCTGTAGGTCGTTGTAGCAATGAACCCACAGAACAGTGCACTGTAAGTAGGTCGCTGTAGCAATGAACCCACAGAACAGTGCATTGTCTGTAGATCACTATAGCATTGAACCCACAGAACATTGCACTGTCAGTAGGTCGCTGTAGCAATGAACCCACAGAACAGTGCACAGTCTGTAGGTCGTTGTAGCAATGAACCCACAGAACAGTGCACTGTCAGTAGGTCGCTGTAGCAATGAACCTACAGAACAGTGCATTGTCTGTAGATCACTATAGCATTGAACCCACAGCACAGTGCACTATTAGTTGGTCGCTGTAGCATTGAACCCACAGAACAGTGCACTGTAAGTAGGTCGCTGTAGCAATGAACCCACAGAACAGTGCATTGTCTGTAGATCACTATAGCATTGAACCCACAGAACAGTGCACTGTCAGTAGGTCGCTGTAGCATTGAACCCACAGAACAGTGCACTGTAAGTAGGTCGCTGTAGCAATGAACCCAAAGAACAGTGCATTGTCTGTAGATCACTATAGCATTGAACCCACAGAACAGTGCACAGTCTGTAGGTCGCTATAGCATTGAACCCACAGAACAGTGCACTGTAAGTAGGAAGCTGTAGCAATGAACCCACAGAACAGTGCACTGTAAGTAGATTGCCATAGCATTGAACCCACAGAACATTGCACTGTAAGTAGGTCGCTGTAGCAATGAACCCACAGAACAGTGCACTGTCAGTAGGTCGCTGTAGCATTGAACTCACAGAACAGTGCACTGTTAGTAGGTTGCCATAGTATTGAACCAACAGAACAGTGCACTGTCTGTAGGTCGCTATAGCATTGAACCCACAGAACAGTGCACTGTAAGTAGGTGGCTGTAGCAATGAACCCACAGAACAGTGTACTGTATGTAGGTCGCTGTAGCAATGAACCCACAGAACATTGCACTGTCTGTACGTCTCTGTAGCTTTGAACCCACAGAACAGTGCACTGTCTGTAGGTCGCTATAGCATTGAACCCACAGAACAGTGCACTGTAAGTAGGTCGCTGTAGCAATGAACCCACAGAACAGTGTACTGTATGTAGGTCGCTGTAGCAATGAACCCACAGAACATTGCACTGTCAGTAGGTGGCTATAGCATTGAACTCACAGAACGGTGCACTGTCAGTAGGTCGCTGTAGCAATGAACCCACAGAACAGTGCACAGTCTGTAGGTCATTGTAGCAATGAACCCACAGAACAGTGCACTGTAAGTAGGTCGCTGTAGCAATGAACCCACAGAACAGTGCATTGTCTGTAGATCACTATAGCATTGAACCCACAGAACATTGCACTGTCAGTAGGTCGCTGTAGCAATGAACCCACAGAACAGTGCACAGTCTGTATGTCGTTGTAGCAATGAACCCACAGAACAGTGCACTGTCAGTAGGTCGCTGTAGCAATGAACCCACAGAACAGTGCATTGTCTGTAGATCACTATAGCATTGAACCCACAGCACAGTGCACTGTTAGTAGGTCGCTGTAGCATTGAACCCACAGAACAGTGCACTGTAAGTAGGTGGCTGTAGCAATGAACCCACAGAACAGTGCATTGTTTGTAGATCACTATAGCATTGAACCCACAGAACAGTGCACTGTCAGTAGGTCGATGTAGCATTGAACCCACAGAACAGTGCACTGTAAATAGGTCGCTGTAGCAATGAACCCACAGAACAGTGCATTGTCTGTAGATCACTATAGCATTGAACCCACAGAACAGTGCACAGTCTGTAGGTCGCTATAGCATTGAACCCACAGAACAGTGCACTGTCAGTAGGTCGCTATAGCATTGAACCCACAGAACAGTGCACTGTCAGTAGGTCGCTATAGCAATGAACCCACAGAACATTGCACTGTCAGTAGGTCGCTGTAGCATTGAACCCACAGAACAGTGTACTGTATGTAGGTCGCTATAGCATTGAACCCACAGAACAGTGCACTGTAAGTAGGTCGCTGTAGCATTGAACCCACAGAACAGTGCACTTTTAGTAGGTTGCCATAGCATTGAACCCACAAAACAGTGCACTGTAAGTAGGTCGCTATATCATTGAACCCACAGAACAGTGCACTGTAAGTAGGTCGCTATATCATTGAACCCACAGAACAGTGCATTGTCTGTAGGTCGCTGTAGATTTGAACCCACAGAACAGTGCACTGTCTGTACGTCTCTGTAGCTTTGAACGCACAGAACAGTGTACTGTCAGTAGGTCGCTGTAGCATTGAACCCACAGAACAGTGCACTGTCAGTAGGTCGCTGTAGCATTGAACTCACAAAACAGTGCACTGTTAGTAGGTTGCCATAGTATTGAACCAACAGAACATTGCACTGTCTGTAGGTCGCTATAGCATTGAACCCACAGAACAGTGCACTGTAAGTAGGTGGCTGTAGCAATGAACCCACAGAACAGTGTACCGTATGTAGGTCGCTGTAGCAATGAACCCACAGAACATTGCACTGTCTGTACGTCTCTGTAGCTTTGAACCCACAGAACAGTGCACTGTCTGTAGGTCGCTATAGCATTGAACCCACAGAACAGTGCACTGTAAGTAGGTCGCTGTAGCAATGAACCCACAGAACAGTGTACTGTATGTAGGTCGCTGTAGCAATGAACCCACAGAACATTGCACTGTCTGTACGTCTCTGTAGCTTTGAACCCACAGAACATTGCACTGTCAGTAGGTCGCTATAGCATTGAACTCACAGAACAGTGCACAGTCTGTAGGTCGCTGTAGCATTGAACCCACAGAACAGTGCACTGTCAGTAGGTGGCTATAGCATTGAACTCACAGAACGGTGCACTGTCAGTAGGTCGCTGTAGCAATGAACCCACAGAACAGTGCACAGTCTGTAGGTCGTTGTAGCAATGAACCCACAGAACAGTGCACTGTAAGTAGGTCGCTGTAGCAATGAACCCACAGAACAGTGCATTGTCTGTAGATCACTATAGCATTGAACCCACAGAACATTGCACTGTCAGTAGGTCGCTGTAGCAATGAACCCACAGAACAGTGCACAGTCTGTAGGTCGTTGTAGCAATGAACCCACAGAACAGTGCACTGTCAGTAGGTCGCTGTAGCAATGAACCCACAGAACAGTGCATTGTCTGTAGATCACTATAGCATTGAACCCACAGCACAGTGCACTGTTAGTTGGTCGCTGTAGCATTGAACCCACAGAACAGTGCACTGTCAGTAGGTGGCTATAGCATTGAACTCACAGAACGGTGCACTGTCAGTAGGTCGCTGTAGCAATGAACCCACAGAACAGTGCACAGTCTGTAGGTCGTTGTAGCAATGAACCCACAGAACAGTGCACTGTAAGTAGGTCGCTGTAGCAATGAACCCACAGAACAGTGCATTGTCTGTAGATCACTATAGCATTGAACCCACAGAACATTGCACTGTCAGTAGGTCGCTGTAGCAATGAACCCACAGAACAGTGCACAGTCTGTAGGTCGTTGTAGCAATGAACCCACAGAACAGTGCACTGTCAGTAGGTCGCTGTAGCAATGAACCCACAGAACAGTGCATTGTCTGTAGATCACTATAGCATTGAACCCACAGCACAGTGCACTGTTAGTTGGTCGCTGTAGCATTGAACCCACAGAACAGTGCACTGTAAGTAGGTCGCTGTAGCAATGAACCCACAGAACAGTGCATTGTCTGTAGATCACTATAGCATTGAACCCACAGAACAGTGCACTGTCAGTAGGTCGCTGTAGCATTGAACCCACAGAACAGTGCACTGTCAGTAGGTCGCTGTAGCATTGAACCCACAGAACAGTGCACTGTCAGTAGGTCGCTGTAGCATTGAACTCACAAAACAGTGCACTGTTAGTAGGTTGCCATAGTATTGAACCAACAGAACATTGCACTGTCTGTAGGTCGCTATAGCATTGAACCCACAGAACAGTGCACTGTAAGTAGGTCGCTGTAGCAATGAACCCACAGAACAGTGTACTGTATGTAGGTCGCTGTAGCAATGAACCCACAGAACATTGCACTGTCTGTACGTCTCTGTAGCTTTGAACCCACAGAACAGTGCACTGTCTGTAGGTCGCTATAGCATTGAACCCACAGAACAGTGCACTGTAAGTAGGTCGCTGTAGCAATGAACCCACAGAACAGTGTACTGTATGTAGGTCGCTGTAGCAATGAACCCACAGAACATTGCACTGTCTGTACGTCTCTGTAGCTTTGAACCCACAGAACATTGCACTGTCAGTAGGTCGCTATAGCATTGAACTCACAGAACAGTGCACAGTCTGTAGGTCGCTGTAGCATTGAACCCACAGAACAGTGCACTGTCAGTAGGTGGCTATAGCATTGAACTCACAGAACGGTGCACTGTCAGTAGGTCGCTGTAGCAATGAACCCACAGAACAGTGCACAGTCTGTAGGTCGTTGTAGCAATGAACCCACAGAACAGTGCACTGTAAGTAGGTCGCTGTAGCAATGAACCCACAGAACAGTGCATTGTCTGTAGATCACTATAGCATTGAACCCACAGAACATTGCACTGTCAGTAGGTCGCTGTAGCAATGAACCCACAGAACAGTGCACAGTCTGTAGGTCGTTGTAGCAATGAACCCACAGAACAGTGCACTGTAAGTAGGAAGCTGTAGCATTGAACTCACAAAACAGTGCACTGTTAGTAGGTTGCCATAGTATTGAACCAACAGAACATTGCACTGTCTGTAGGTCGCTATAGCATTGAACCCACAGAACAGTGCACTGTAAGTAGGTCGCTGTAGCAATGAACCCACAGAACAGTGCACTGTAAGTAGATTGCCATAGCATTGAACCCACAGAACATTGCACTGTAAGTAGGTCGCTGTAGCAATGAACCCACAGAACAGTGCACTGTCAGTAGGTCGCTGTAGCATTGAACTCACAGAACAGTGCACTGTTAGTAGGTTGCCATAGTATTGAACCAACAGAACATTGCACTGTCTGTAGGTCGCTATAGCATTGAACCCCCAGAACAGTGCACTGTAAGTAGGTGGCTGTAGCAATGAACCCACAGAACAGTGTACTGTATGTAGGTCGCTGTAGCAATGAACCCACAGAACATTGCACTGTCTGTACGTCTCTGTAGCTTTGAACCCACAGAACAGTGCACTGTCTGTAGGTCGCTATAGCATTGAACCCACAGAACAGTGCACTGTAAGTAGGTCGCTGTAGCAATGAACCCACAGAACAGTGTACTGTATGTAGGTCGCTGTAGCAATGAACCCACAGAACATTGCACTGTCAGTAGGTGGCTATAGCATTGAACTCACAGAACGGTGCACTGTCAGTAGGTCGCTGTAGCAATGAACCCACAGAACAGTGCACAGTCTGTAGGTCATTGTAGCAATGAACCCACAGAACAGTGCACTGTAAGTAGGTCGCTGTAGCAATGAACCCACAGAACAGTGCATTGTCTGTAGATCACTATAGCATTGAACCCACAGAACATTGCACTGTCAGTAGGTCGCTGTAGCAATGAACCCACAGAACAGTGCACAGTCTGTAGGTCGTTGTAGCAATGAACCCACAGAACAGTGCACTGTCAGTAGGTCGCTGTAGCAATGAACCCACAGAACAGTGCATTGTCTGTAGATCACTATAGCATTGAAACCACAGCACAGTGCACTGTTAGTAGGTCGCTGTAGCATTGAACCCACAGAACAGTGCACTGTAAGTAGGTCGCTGTAGCAATGAACCCACAGAACAGTGCATTGTTTGTAGATCACTATAGCATTGAACCCACAGAACAGTGCACTGTCAGTAGGTCGCTGTAGCATTGAACCCACAGAACAGTGCACTGTAAATAGGTCGCTGTAGCAATGAACCCACAGAACAGTGCATTGTCTGTAGATCACTATAGCATTGAACCCACAGAACAGTGCACAGTCTGTAGGTTGCTATAGCATTGAACCCACAGAACAGTGCACTGTCAGTAGGTCGCTGTAGCATTGAACCCACAGAACAGTGCACTGTAAGTAGATTGCCATAGCATTGAACCCACAGAACAGTGCACTGTAAGTAGGTCGCTATATCATTGAACCCACAGAACAGTGCACTGTCAGTAGGTCGCTGTAGCAATGAACCCACAGAACAGTGCACAGTCTGTAGGTCGCTATAGTATTGAACCAACAGAACATTGCACTGTCTGTAGGTCACTATAGCATTGAACCCACAGAACAGTGCAGTGTCAGTAGGTCGCTGTAGCATTGAACCCACAGAACGGTGCACTGTAAGTAGGTCGCTATAGCATTGAACCCACAGAACAGTGCACAGTCTGAAGGTCGCTATAGCATTGAACCCACAGAACAGTGCACTGTCAGTAGGAAGCTGTAGCATTGAACCCACAGAACAGTGCACTGTTAGTAGGTTGCCATAGCATTGAACACCACAGAACAGTGCACTGTAAGTAGGTCGCTATATCATTGAACCCACAGAACAGTGCACTGTAAGTAGGTCGCTATATCATTGAACCCACAGAACAGTGCATTGTCTGTAGGTCGCTGTAGATTTGAACCCACAGAACAGTGCACTGTCTGTACGTCCCTGTAGCTTTGAACGCACAGAACAGTGCACTGTCAGTAGGTCGCTGTAGCATTGAACCCACAGAACAGTGCACTGTCAGTAGGTCGCTGTAGCATTGAACTCACAGAACAGTGCACTGTTAGTAGGTTGCCATAGTATTGAACCAACAGAACATTGCACTGTCTGTAGGTCGCTATAGCATAGAACCCACAGAACAGTTCACTGTAAGTAGGTCGCTGTAGCAATGAACCCACAGAACAGTGTACTGTATGTAGGTTGCTGTAGCAATGAACCCACAGAACATTGCACTGTCTGTACGTCTCTGTAGCTTTGAACCCACAGAACATTGCACTGTCAGTAGGTTGCTATAGCATTGAACTCACAGAACAGTGCACAGTCTGTAGGTCGCTGTAGCATTGAACCCACAGAACAGTGCACTGTCTGTAGGTCGCTGTAGCATTGAACCCACAGAACAATACACTGTCAGTAGGTCGCTATATCATTGAACCCACAGAACAATACACTGTCAGTAGGTCGCTATATCATTGAACCCACAGAACAATACACTGTCAGTCAGTAGGTCGCTATATCATTGAACCCACAGAACAATACACTGTCAGTCAGTAGGTCGCTATATCATTGAACCCACAGAACAATACACTGTCAGTAGGTCGCTATATCATTGAACCCACAGAACAGTGCACTGTAAGTAGGAAGCTGTAGCATTGAACCCACAGAACAGTGCACTGTTAGTAGGTTGCCATAGCATTGAACACCACAGAACAGTGCACTGTAAGTAGGTCGCTATATCATTGAACCCACAGAACAGTGCACTGTAAGTAGGTCGCTATATCATTGAACCCACAGAACAGTGCATTGTCTGTAGGTCGCTGTAGATTTGAACCCACAGAACAGTGCACTGTCTGTACGTCCCTGTAGCTTTGAACGCACAGAACAGTGCACTGTCAGTAGGTCGCTGTAGCATTGAACCCACAGAACAGTGCACTGTCAGTAGGTCGCTGTAGCATTGAACTCACAGAACAGTGCACTGTTAGTAGGTTGCCATAGTATTGAACCAACAGAACATTGCACTGTCTGTAGGTCGCTATAGCATAGAACCCACAGAACAGTTCACTGTAAGTAGGTCGCTGTAGCAATGAACCCACAGAACAGTGTACTGTATGTAGGTCGCTGTAGCAATGAACCCACAGAACATTGCACTGTCTGTACGTCTCTGTAGCTTTGAACCCACAGAACATTGCACTGTCGGTAGGTTGCTATAGCATTGAACTCACAGAACAGTGCACAGTCTGTAGGTCGCTGTAGCATTGAACCCACAGAACAGTGCACTGTCTGTAGGTCGCTGTAGCATTGAACCCACAGAACAATACACTGTCAGTAGGTCGCTATATCATTGAACCCACAGAACAATACACTGTCAGTAGGTCGCTATATCATTGAACCCACAGAACAATACACTGTCAGTCAGTAGGTCGCTATATCATTGAACCCACAGAACAATACACTGTCAGTCAGTAGGTCGCTATATCATTGAACCCACAGAACAATACACTGTCAGTAGGTCGCTATATCATTGAACCCACAGAACAGTGCACTGTAAGTAGGAAGCTGTAGCATTGAACCCACAGAACAGTGCACTGTAAGTAGGAAGCTGTAGCATTGAACCCACAGAACGGTGCACTGTCAGTAGGTCGCTGTAGCATTGAACCCACAGAACAGTGCACTGTTAGTAGATCGCTGTAGCATTGAACCCACAGAACAGTGCACTGTTAGTAGATCGCTGTAGCATTGAACCCACAGAACAGTGCACTGTCTGTAGGTCACTATAGCATTGAATTCTTGGTCAAAGAACAAATAAATGAAATGCTTTGTAACCTTTAAACCATTGAAGACATCATAAAAAAACATGTTGTAGACCTACATCACCTGGAGATAATACATCAGGAACATATTGTCCAAGCCATAACTTTTAAACTGATGAAATGTTATCTTGATGAATCTTGCAGTAAATCTGCATCATGTGCAGTTGTTATTAAGTCACTGTGACTCAAACTCAAGAACATAATTTATTATCAGTTAAAAACAAACTTTTCAGTTGTAACTTTATAGGGGTACTGTGCTCTTACATGCCAGTTACATTTATTTCTATACATTGAATAATTCATTAATAAATAGTTTCTTTAATAACTTACGTTACAGATATTGTAGGTACACTTCTGTTTAACCTTATTCATGTTCATGTAAGAATGCTAGCAAAGAATGGGAGACAAATCAAAAGTTGTGTTTTGTTCTTGATTTTAGGACCTGGTTCCTATGGATACACAGATCCAGCTTAGCAACAGCAAAGAACACATCCGTATACTTAGCAACAGTATTTCCAAACTAAAGGACATTGCGGAGAGGATGGTGATGAGGGCGACCAGCTATGCCTGTGATATGTTACAGTTTGGACAGGAACTAAGGTAATGCTGTTCCCAAAGTACCTAAGTTGGTTCAATTCTCTTTTGAATGAATTTGAAATGGAATTAATATTTAATGGGTTTTATTTTTGAAGTTTATACTTCATAGATCTCTTGTAAGTATGCCACCAAAGGCCTAAGGAATTGCTGTCTTTACCACCAGTAGGTTGAGGGAAAAGTGTACAGGAAAATTTTGAAAAAATTAAGTATAAAACAACCTTGATATATGTTGATAGCAAGTGGAAAATGGAACCAGAGCGGAAACATCCACCAGGTTTTACTATAGTGAAAACTCAGGAGAGAAAGAAGAGTATGTGAATGTGTAGCAATAAAGGGGTAATATGAGAAGTGATTAATCCATGTTGTTCAGTGATATTTAAGTATGTATTTATAATTACAGAATGTGTATGTTTCAGTGCTCTGAGTAACGATTCCACATCAGTGACATCGTGGGCTACAGGAACAAATGATTCCTGGGAAAGTTTAAAGAAGGGTTTCAAGCACCTGTCTGTAGAGTACGCTAGTCTGGGAGACAAGGCTTCTCAAGAGGTATAAACAGATCAGAGCCAGTTTGTAGAATCCACCACTGTACACTATCATAAACAACAATATTAGGATTAAGACTCATTTGTTTGGTAGGAAAAATAAAGGGTATATAAGCTTATTTTAACGACAAAACAGTAATTCGAAACTTACTTTGCGAACTTATGAAAACATCTGTTTCTTTTGTCAAGTGAAGAGTGTAAGTTAATGTTGATTATACTGTTATCTGGTGAGAACCACTCACTAAGCCCCAGAGGGCTGAATCTGGCAAAGTAGGCTGTTAAAAATCATAGATTATGTATGTTTGTCGTGAATCATTAAGAATTATAATTATATTTTAAAGTTGATCATTGATACACAATGTTTTACCTACAGGCTGCAGATGAAGCAGAGAAGGTGGTAGAAAAATTAGCTCTCTTTCAAGATTTACTCTTGTCATACAAGGTAAGTGATTTACATTGTAGCATTTTATTAGCTCATCTGGTCCAAAAGACCAAGGTGAGCTTATGCCATACTGTGGCGTCCGGTGTCCGGCGTCCGTCCGTCCGTCCGTCAACAATCGGAAGTTAATCAAATTTGGTAGGAAGCATCCCTAGGTGGCTGGGACTCAAATTTATACAAATGATGGGATTGACTCCCGAGGGGCCAGAGGGGCAGGGCCAAAAGGGGTCAATTTAACTATATTCATATTAACGACTTCTTCTCTGGATCTAAGCAATGTGAAACATTCATATTTTAGTGGTAGTATCCCTAGGTGGCTGGGATTCAAATTTAAACAAGTGTGTGGGCTGACCCTCCAGGGGCCTGAGGGACGGGGCCAAAAGGGGTCCATTTGGCTGTATTCATATTAACGTCTTCTCTTGATCTAAGCAATGTGAAACATTCATATTTTAGTGGTAGCATCACTAGGTGCCTGGGATTCAAGTTTATACAAATGATGGGGCTGACCCTCCAGGGGCCTAAGGGGTGGGGCCAAAAGGGGTCCATTTGGCTGTATTCATATTAACATCTTCTTCTCTGGATCTAAGTAATGTGAAACATTCATATTTTAGTGGTAGCACCCCTAAGTGGCTTGGATTCAAATTTATACAAATGATGGGGCTCACCCCCCAGGGGACTGAGGGGCGGGGCCAAAAGGGGACCATTCGGCAATATTGATATAACTTTTAAACAGTTGAGATCCCCACCCCAAAACTACATATGTATAAACATCACAAATATGATTTTAGATTTGACACAAGAGTCTGCCATGCCCTTACAGACATCCCACCCCAAAATTATACAGAAACACACAATCATGATATTATCATTGATGTTAGGGTCTAGCCCAGCCCTAGGGACCTTGGTTCTTAGTTGAGCTTGAAAACAGTGAGTTGAGATACCCACCCATTAACTTATCTTTAATTTATTCCAATTTATCCAGGTGAGCGATACAGGCCCTCTTATTTTCCTTGTCATTCTTAACTGTGACAGTGTTTCATGATATAAAAAAAATTCTGAATGTTCCTTTATTTTACCATCTGCTTTACTTCGTATGAATATTACTGTATATACTATAGGTATTTTCCCTCTTTATAGGATTGCTTATCTATTTATGAACATTTTTGCTATAACGTCTTTATTTTTTATATGGGAATTATTTCAAATGGAAAAATATCTTTTATCTGTAAGATATTTGTTTATTTTACAAGAACTTTGTCTTTGTGACTAAATTGAAAGTATAGAGTCTTTGTTAAGAACTTTACAACTATTTATGATATAGGAATTTCCTGTCTGTATAATATTAAAGTACTTATTTTATAGGAATTTCCTGTCTAACAAGTATTTTGTATATGTAGGAACTTTGTGAGCGACATGAAAAAGGTGTACTCCATGATCACCAGCGAGCAATCCAAAAGATGGGTCAGTACAAGAAAAAGAAGATGTCAGCCACCGTTGCTACTTCAGAGGTATGGTGGTTGATAAAAATATTGATTTTAAAGAATTTTACAACTTTGTTTTGAAGTATGTGTTTTGAGATAAAGTGATTTTCATCAATAATGTGTTCCTCGATTGATCATCTTTTACAGACATACCTGTAGTTGTGTAATTGTGATTTATTCTTGGATTCTATAGGAGTTGAACCCCTTTCTTATTTTCTTTTCATAAATGTTGTCAAAATTAAATTATAAAGTCTTTGCATGAAAATTTATGCAGCAAATTTCCTCGGAGGGAGTACAGAATATTTCTTTACTTTGCCGAAATTGATGGAAGCAGAAAACCGGGGGTGTTGGGATGGGACATAAATGATGTATATTCACTTTCTATCTCGACATGAAGTGTTTTATACTATTATATGATGTATTATATTGTAGGTAGGAGCAGTAGAACAGCTGGAACAGAAAATACTGCAAGTAAGTTCATGTTTAGTCGTGTTAATCTCCCAATCTTTTGTCAGTATCGGTATTTCAACTGATATGTAAATGGTGTAAGATTTTCATTTTCCTCAATCAAAAAATATTTTGTGATACCTGTAAAACAGACATGTTTTTTTTTTTCTTCCTTCAGCAAGAAAGCCAGATTGCCAACATGGAAAATAGGAATTATTACAGCTTACATTGTCTGCAGATGGAGACTCAATTAATATATGCAAATGTTGAGATACTTTACGATGTGCTGGGAGCAATGGCTGAAACACAGGCTAAATCTCACACAGAGGTACGTAGGACGAGCTATCGTTTACCCTATTGTAACCTGTTATGATTTAATTTAATATACGGAACAAAACGACACTTCATTACTTATCCTGGGCTTACTTTAAAGGGTTATATACCTTTATAAAATATTACTTCGTTATCTCCAAGTCAGCATGACAGTAGGGACCTTGAGTTAGCTGTGTATTAGAGTTTAGTGAGGTCAATTGTTTAGTGTCAAGTTTGGCCAGAACTGATGGAAAACTAAAAATTTAATGGGATCTTCAAGTTATACAAGATTGAGATAACGAGGGTCAACTGTATCATTGAGTCTGATTATAATACATATCTTTTATTACATTAGTGTTATGAAGATCTAATACTAGTGTGTAAGAATGATTTGTACTTAAATGAGGTTAAATATCATTAATGATATTTTACACATTTTAAAGACAAAGAAAATAATGATTTTGACAGTAAATATGGACCATGAAGTGCAGTCTATTTAATGATTGATTCAAATTGTCTTGGAAATGTGTTTTATATTAGAACATTTTTTTAAAGGTATTGTGTGACAGAATTCTTTTTTCACCAAAATGTTTATAACTGTAATTTTTACTGGCCAAATCTTTTTTCACCAAAATGTTTATAACTGTAATTTTTACTGGCCAAATCAAATTAATTGCTTTCCTTTCGTACCTTGCAGCTCAGCAGAGTGTGGAACGAAATTCGACCAATCATAGAGAATGTGATAGGCAAAGAAATTTCCTCAAGGACTTCCCCGGCTGGTACGCCCCTAAACAACAACCATGCCGGCATTACTTTATGAAAACAAGCAATACTTGTGTGAATGGTGACCATAACCGACTGTCAGAAGACAGTATATACAGTCTAGAAATACGAGTGTACTTCCTCAACTCTCAAGGTCACTCTGGGTCTCTGACCTTGGCTGACGATTATGCCTGTGTTCAAATCCCTCCTCAGTAATCTATTATTGACAAATGGTGTGTAAATACTGGTATAGTTTGGGCCCAATGTCTCTACAGGTAATCCATACAGGTTACTGAAGTCACGACCTCATTCTGCTTAAATATCATAGGTCTCACTAGACTTGTCCAGCCTCGTACCACAACCCAGAAACATGCAATAACAGGATGCTCCTACTGATTGCCACGACTGTGGCTGGTCAGGCCCACTGTATAACATATTGTAGACTACCCCAAGTCATCCCTGGTGGAAGCCCCGACACATCAGACTGACTAGTCAGGCCTCTAGTGATTTACTTTGGCATAGTGATCAAATATGTGCGTGCGGCTTCTCCCCTTGTCAGCATATATGTCCATGTAAAGTTTGGCAGCAAGTTTTAACCAGAGTCACAGCTGTTTTGACATGTTAGCTAGATTGACTTTTTTCGAAAGCTGTGCATTTATGTATCTTCATTTTCTTTATTGTACCAGTTTTTACTTAAATGATTTTCTCAACTGTACTTGTTTTTCTGTTGCAAGATTGTTAAAGATATCCAGAGAACTATTGGATGCATGTATTGTTGATGCAGAATTGATAATTTTTATTTCTTCCTTTTTTTTGCATTTGCATGTTGTACAACTTAATATTGTGAAAGTGTTAACGAGATGATGTGGTGATTTCTAAATCAATAATACATTGTATTCACGGGTTTGTGTTCAATGCATACTGAACACAAGTCACATGTTCAATATGTATTCTTGTTCTAGCATGTGTTCTTGATAAGCTTTTCAAATACCTTGTGATATAATTCATCATAACAAACTCCATATGAAAATAAATTGAGCCATTTTTATGTAGATTGAGAAAAAGAAAGATGAAACTTGTAGATACAAGATAGTGCTAAGTACCATATACATGTATATTGAAGGAAAAGTTTGAAGAAATCTTTCTCATGGAAAAATTTGTTGGTTGAATTAATTGTAGGTTTGATATGATACCAAACTATTACATGAACATGCAATATAAAGTACATCAGAATACAACATGAGGGGCGCCATGCAGCATCCTGTGATCCAATGTGATATCTTATCTCACATTTTACCTCATTTGTGGTGTTCACGCTTCACATCACCAATCATACCTCATCACAGGTGTCGTACCATGCAAAAGGTGTCGTAGTTCTCAACAGGTGTCAAGTCTTACAGCAGGTGTCAAAACAGGCGTTTTTGCCTCACAACAGGTGCCAAACCTCATGACAGGTGTCATACCTCTTGACAGGTGTCATACCTTATGACAGGTGTCATACCTCTTGACAGGTGCCATACCTCTTGACAGGTGTCAAACCTCACAACAGGTGTCATACCTCACAACAGGTGTCATACCTCTTGACAGGTGTCATACCTCACAACAGGTGCCAAACCTCATGACAGGTGTCATACCTCTTGACAGGTGTCAAACCTCATGACAGGTGCCATACCTCTTGACAGGTGTCAAACCTCACAACAGGTGTCATACCTCATAACAGGTGTCATACCTCATGACAGGTTCCCTATTTTACCACAGGTATTGTACCTTAGGAGGTATGATGTTACTTCAGAATACCCCTAAACAGGTATAATACCTGTACCGACGGTAATTGTTCAGATGTAGACATTACTGGTTTCTTGGTGATGATAAATCTTGAATAAAAGTAGCTTATGCCGATGTTTTAGAGAAAAAACGTCCCGACTCCTGAATAATGATTTCAACAAATGATTAGTGAAAGAGGGATTTCATTTTTCAGGGATTTATATCCCGAATATACCGTCTTGATGTTGTGATGATATCGATAGTGATACCATACTCATGATTTTGACAGAATTGGTATTTTTCCAAATTACTATATAGTATATAGCATTTATACTATGTAGTATTATGTATGTAACTTGAATAAGTGCTTTATTTTTCGTTAAAATTATATTGTTAAAAAGTGAAGATCAAAATGCCTTTGTGTCATGTTGTCTGATCATGGGTGATTAAAAGTACAGGCAGTTCATACCTGTAATCTAAAGTACAGGCAGTTCATACCTGTAATCTAAAGTACAGGCAGTTCATACCTGTGATCTAAAGTACAGGCTGTTCATACCTGTGATCTAAAGTACAGGCTGTTCATACCCGTGATCTAGAGTACAGGCGATTCATACCTTTGATCTAAAGTACAGGCAGTTCATACCTGTGATCTAAAGTACAGGCGGTTCATACCTGTAATCTAAAGTACAGACAGTTCATACCTGTAATCTAAAGTACAGGCTGTTCATACCTGTAATCTAAAGTACAGGCAGTTCATACCTGTGATCTAAAGTACAGGCTGTTCATACCTGTAATCTAAAGTACAGGCGGTTCATACCTGTGATTTAAAGTACAGGCGGTTCATACCTGTGATCTAAAGTACAAGCTGTTCATACCTGTGATCTAAAGTACAGGCGGTTCATACCTGTGATCTAAAGTACAGGCGGTTCATACCTGTGATCTAAAGTACAAGCTGTTCATACCTGTGATCTAATGTACATGCGGTTCATACCTGTGATCCAAAATACAGGCGGTTCATACCTGCGAACCAAAGTACAGGCGGTTCATACCTGATGTTTGTGAAGGTGATAAGATTCTGAAACATATATAAATGTGTGTAGTTAGGTTTACTTTTTCACTTGTCAAACCATACCTGCTGATAGCCAGCATGTCCATCTCAATACATTAACCTTTGCTTTGGTCTCGTGAAATAAGTATGTTGCCTTCCACTTATAATTTGAAAAATTAAATATTTCTTGAAAGACAAAAATTGAAATATTCTTCCGATTTTGTGATGAGTATGTTTGCCAAGGCCTTCCATTTGAAAATAAATATTCACCTGCAATTTAGTTAAAGTAACATTTTGCTTTCTGACCTTATTCTGAATAGGGCCAGCTGAACATTGCTTTATCCTTTCCTGCGCAATATTTAAACAATACTCACTCCTGTTTGTAGCCTTATGTATTCTAGTCCTGGCTCTCCTCTGTTCAAAGTTTTTTTATCGCCACAGAATCATGATCTTTGTTCAGTGTTTTTTTTACATGGTTAAACTAAAATCTCTAGATGGGATTACACGAGTTTAAATTACACTGGTATGACAATATTTCCCAATTCGTCTATCTTTTATGTCAAATAAATGAAAAACAAAACATTATATACAATGTAATGGAAATATTCAGTTATAAACAAAAAATTATATTGGCCAGTTTTGTTTTTCTTGTAACTATAATGTTATTTAATGAAAAATATAGAAAAGTAGTGTCAATTTTTGTTAGAACTCCTTGATATGAAAGGACATGTATACAATATAAATGGAATTGTAGTGTAGTATATTAGAATGGTTGCCCACCAAATGGTACAGCTTCTGATAGAACTCTTTCCAGGGACCAGCCGATTGGTCTCCTTTTCCTATACTGGGATTAGAGGAAAATGCATAATGGTCAAAATCAATACCATCGCAGCTGAGTGAAACACATGTATAAATTCATTATACATATTCATTGTGCTTGATCTTCCTTATGTTGTGGCTTCGTAAATGAAACTGTTGATTTTTTGTTTAATGGATGATGGTGTAATAATCAAATACAAATAGTTTTGTTTTATATATAGGATTGTGAGACAGGGAGATATATTGGTGCCTCAATGGCTACTTGGTGTGTTGTAAGTAAGGTGCCGAGTGTAAATTGATGAATGAAAAAGATGCATGTTTTTGTATGAGGAAAAATAAAACATTATTAATTTCCGAGAAATATTACGGAAGTCTAATTGATGCTGGCAAATATATACAAATATATAAATCTATAAACTATGTTTTTAAAATAATAAACAAATTGAAGAAAATCAACAGCAGTGTTATGTTGTTTTGTTACATCTACACTACATTAGACATGTATTCAGGTCCTCATGGAGACTCTTGTAAAAGTACAAGAGAATAAGACCCGGTGTTCCGGAAGAGTAAGCGTCTTTTGCTTCACCCGCCATGTAAATCTTTGTCACATCCATGTAAACATCAAGTTCTCAAAATGCGAATCAAGTATCATTGTCAATCACAACAAGTAAACACACTAATGAGCATACTCAAAAAAAGTCCATCTTCATATCACTTAAGGATGTACACTTCTGAGGTTTCAGTCACGTTCAAGTCTCGTTTCTGTCTCATTTAAAAGATTTTGTGTTATTTTGAAGAAATTATTATCAATTTTAATAGCAAATATGCATCTGAAAATTGTGTCAAAAATGTAAGTGTCTGTTGCTTGTAGAACTTTTTTTACATGAATTTTAAAAAATTACCAATTTGGCAGCCATTTTGAATATGCGTATTTCTGTCTATTTTATGCATTTGCAAAAGGCCAAAATTTCACCTTTTTGATGCTATATCGCTCCCTTTAAAACATCAGTGTTTAGCCATTTTTAATTATAGCAAGCTCATTTTTGTTGTACAACTTTATAATGTTCAATTTTATAGAAATATTATGCTATAAAGTGGATAATTTTATGAATACCCGCCCCATAGTGATGCTACCAGGAAAATATGAGCAATATACATTTCTTGGTTTCAGAGAAGTCATTTATGTCAATATAGCCAAACTGACCCCTTTTGGCCCTGGCGGGTCAGCCCAACCATTTGTACAATTTTGAGTCCAACCCATAGGGATGCTTCTGCCAAATTTGATTAAATTCTGTTAAGTGGTTATGAAGAAGAAGTTGATTGTTGACTGACAGACAGACGGACGACAGACAACGGATGACACGGTATGGCATAAGCTCACCTCGGTCCTTTGTACCAGGTGAGCTAATAATAATTCACTGTTAGCAATGGATTCGGAATTATTTACCTGTTCCTCTACATCGGCATCTTCATTTTTCTCTCTTTTTCTTCTATTAATTCATCAAGCTCTAGTATTCTTGATACGATTGACTCCATAACTTTCTCACTAATTTCAACGTCACCATCTGTCATCCTATCCATTTTTGATTGTTGTAACGTCATTAACGTCATATGACGTCACAACAATTTCGGAAGCGGGCTGATACAGTGTATTTGGCCCTCTTAGCAAAGAATTGCCTCAGGTTGATCAGAACTATGGGTAAGTTTTATGGTCACCATCTTTGTCCCATTGAGAAATATTCTATATCTTTAAGGATGTTCACCTCTGAGAAGTCAAAATTTTCCTGTATCAAACTTTTTTTCTCATATACATTTTTGGATAAGGGAGTTCAAGGCATGACAGAAAATACAAAGACAATGATATGTCAGTGTGTTCGTTTTTGTGCTATGATCGGTCAAAGATACCAATTTGACATCATAAGCAATTTTAAGTGAATTTTGTAGTTTTGACCAATTGCGGGACATCTTCATACAATATCTTCCGAATTTGTGATCTGAAATGTGTGAAAGTTTGCAGAAATGACAAAATTAGTGTTTTCTTTTAAGTTATGGAAGTAAAATTTCTCTGACTTTATATTTTTACTCAGGAAAGCAATTTGAGTTACCCCTACCCCTTATTTTTTAATGAGAAAATTATCACTAATAGGTGGTTAGTATGGTTAATTTCTTGTCCCTTTATTATTTGTTTTATTTTTCACAGTTTTGGGTTCAAAAACAAGAGGCCCAATGGGCCTGCATCGCTCACCTGGTATTAATCTCTGACTTATATTATAGTGTAACCCTAAAGTCCCATAAAATCTTTTAATGCAAGACATTTAGAAGAACATCTTAAGATTTAAACATATTTTACCCCTGTGACCTTATAAGACAACATCATTTTCATTTTCAAATTTTGTTTGGCTTCATCCCAGGACGCTACCAGCCAAATTTCATGTCTCTAGGCAAATAAAGATCATTTCTTTTCGCAAACTTTGTCAGGCTTCATCCAAGAAACCTTTCAGCCAAATGTCATGCTTCTAGGGCTTTTGGTACTTCAGAAGAAGTCGTTTGAATGTTTTAACAGATTCGACCCCTGTGACCTTGAATATAGGTCAAGGTCATTTCTTTTCGCAAACCTTGTCAGGCTTCATGCAAGGAACCTTTCAGCCAAATATCATGCTTCTAGGGCTTTTGGTATTTCAGAAGAAGTTGTTTGAAGGTTTCAACAGATTTGACTCCTGTTACCTTGAATATAAGTCAAGGTCATTTCTTTTCGCAAACTTTGTCGGGCTTCATCCAAGGAACCTTTCAGCTAAATATCATGCTTCCAGGGCTTTTGTTATTTCAGAAGAAGTTGTTTAAAGGTTTTAACAGATTTGACCCCTGTGACCTTGAATATAAGTCAAGGTCATTTCTTTTTGCAAACTTTGTCGGGCTTCATCCAAGGAACATTTCAGCCAGATATCAAGCTTCTAGGGCTTTTGGTATTTCAGAAGAAGTCGTTTAAAGGTTTCAACAGATTTGACCCCTGTGACCTTGGATACAGGTCAAGGTCATTTCTTTTCGCAAACTTTGTCGGGCATCATCCAAGGAATCTTTCAGCTAAATATCATGCTTCCAGGGCTTTTGGTATTTCAGAAGAAGTCGTTCGAAGGTTTTAACAGATTTGACCCCTGTGACCTTGAATACAAGTCAAGGTCATTTCTTTTCGCAAACTTTGTCGGGCTTCATCCAAGAAACATTTCAGCCAAATATCAAGCTTCCAGGGCTTTTGGTATTTCAGAAGAAGTCGTTTAAAGGTTTTAACAGATTTGACCCCTGTGACCTTGAATATAGGTCAGGGTCATTTCTTTTCGCAAACTTTGTCGGGCTTCATCCAAGGAACCTTTCAGCCAAATATCATGCTTCTCAGGCTTTTGGTATTTCAGAAGAAGTCGTTCGAAGGTTTTAACAGATTTGACCCCTGTGACCTTGAATATAGGTCAAGGTCATTTCTTTTCGCAAACTTTGTCGGGCTTCATCCAAGAAACATTTCAGGCAAATGTCATGCTTCTGGGGTTTTTGGTATTTCAGAAGAAGTCGTTTAAAGGTTTTAACAGATTTGACCCCTGTGACCTTGAATATAGGTCAAGGTCATTTTTTTTCGCAAACTTTGTCGGGCTTCATCCAAGGAACATTTCAGCCAAATATCATGCTTCTAGGGCTTTTGGTATTTCAGAAGAAGTCGTTTAAAGGTTTTACCAGATTTGACCCTTGTGACCTTGAATATAGGTCAAGGTCATTTTTTTTCGCAAACTTTGTCGGGCTTCATCCAAGGAACCTTTCAGCCAGATATCAAGCTTCTAGGGCTTTTGGTATTTCAGAAAAAGTCGTTTAAAGGTTTCAACAGATTTGACCCCTGTGACCTTGGATACAGGTCAAGGTCATTTCTTTTCGCAAACTTTGTCGGGCATCATCCAAGGAATCTTTCAGCTAAATATCATGCTTCCAGGGCTTTTGGTATTTCAGAAGAAGTCGTTCGAAGGTTTTAACCGATTTGACCCCTGTGACCTTGAATACAAGTCAAGGTCATTTCTTTTCGCAAACTTTGTCGGGCTTCATCCAAGAAACATTTCAGCCAAATATCAAGCTTCTAGGGCTTTTGGTATTTCAGAAGAAGTCGTTTAAAGGTTTTAACAGATTTGACCCCTGTGACCTTGAATATAGGTCAGGGTCATTTCTTTTCGCAAACTTTGTCGGGCTTCATCCAAGGAACCTTTCAGCCAAATATCATGCTTCTCAGGCTTTTGGTATTTCAGAAGAAGTCGTTCGAAGGTTTTAACAGATTAGACCCCTGTGACCTTGAATATAGGTCAAGGTCATTTCTTTTCGCAAACTTTGTCGGGCTTCATCCAAGAAACATTTCAGCCAATTATCAAGCTTCTAGGGCTTTTGGTATTTCAGAAGAAGTCGTTTAAAGGTTTTAACAGATTTGACCCCTGTGACCTTGAATGTAGGTCAAGGTCATTTTTTTTCGCAAACTTTGTCGGGCTTCATCCAAGGAACCTTTCAGCCAAATATCATGCTTCTAGGGCTTTTGGTATTTCAGAAGAAGTCGTTTAAAGGTTTTACCAGATTTGACCCTTGTGACCTTGAATATAGGTCAAGGTCATTTTTTTTCGCAAACTTTGTCGGGCTTCATCCAAGGAACCTTTCAGCCAGATATCAAGCTTCTAGGGCTTTTGGTATTTCAGAAAAAGTCGTTTAAAGGTTTCAACAGATTTGACCCCTGTGACCTTGGATACAGTTCAAGGTCATTTCTTTTCGCAAACTTTGTCGGGCATCATCCAAGGAACCTTTCAGCTAAATATCATGCTTCCAGGGCTTTTGGTATTTCAGAAGAAGTCGTTCGAAGGTTTTAACAGATTTGACCCCTGTGACCTTGAATACAAGTCAAGGTCATTTCTTTTCACAAACTTTGTCGGGCTTCATCCAAGAAACATTTCAGCCAAATATCAAGCTTCTAGGGCTTTTGGTATTTCAGAAGAAGTCGTTTAAAGGTTTTAACAGATTTGACCCCTGTGACCTTGAATAAAGGTCAGGGTCATTTCTTTTCGCAAACTTTGTCGGGCTTCATCCAAGGAACCTTTCAGCCAAATATCATGCTTCTCAGGCTTTTGGTATTTCAGAAGAAGTCGTTCGAAGGTTTTAACAGATTTGACCCCTGTGACCTTGAATATAGGTCAAGGTCATTTCTTTTCGCAAACTTTGTCGGGCTTCATCCAAGAAACATTTCAGCCAATTATCAAGCTTCTAGGGCTTTTGGTATTTCAGAAGAAGTCGTTTAAAGGTTTTAACAGATTTGACCCCTGTGACCTTGAATGTAGGTCAAGGTCATTTTTTTTCGCAAACTTTGTCGGGCTTCATCCAAGGAACCTTTCAGCCAAATATCATGCTTCTCAGGCTTTTGGTATTTCAGAAGAAGTCGTTCGAAGGTTTTAACAGATTTGACCCCTGTGACCTTGAATATAAGTCAAGGTCATTTCTTTTCGCAAACTTTGTCGGGCTTCATCCAAGAAACATTTCAGGCAAATGTCATGCTTCTGGGGTTTTTGGTATTTCAGAAGAAGTCGTTTAAAGGTTTTAACAGATTTGACCCCTGTGACCTTGAATATAGGTCAAGGTCATTTTTTTTCGCAAACTTTGTCAGGCTTCATCCAAGGAACATTTCAGCCAAATATCATGCTTCTAGGGCTTTTGGTATTTCAGAAGAAGTCGTTTAAAGGTTTTACCAGATTTGACCCTTGTGACCTTGAATATAGGTCAAGGTCATTTTTTTTCGCAAACTTTGTCGGGCTTCATCCAAGGAACCTTTCAGCCAGATATCAAGCTTCTAGGGCTTTTGGTATTTCAGAAAAAGTCGTTTAAAGGTTTCAACAGATTTGACCCCTGTGACCTTGGATACAGGTCAAGGTCATTTCTTTTCGCAAACTTTGTCGGGCATCATCCAAGGAACCTTTCAGCTAAATATCATGCTTCCAGGGCTTTTGGTATTTCAGAAGAAGTCGTTCGAAGGTTTTAACAGATTTGACCCCTGTGACCTTGAATACAAGTCAAGGTCATTTCTTTTCACAAACTTTGTCGGGCTTCATCCAAGAAACATTTCAGCCAAATATCAAGCTTCTAGGGCTTTTGGTATTTCAGAAGAAGTCGTTTAAAGGTTTTAACAGATTTGACCCCTGTGACCTTGAATAAAGGTCAGGGTCATTTCTTTTCGCAAACTTTGTCGGGCTTCATCCAAGGAACCTTTCAGCCAAATATCATGCTTCTCAGGCTTTTGGTATTTCAGAAGAAGTCGTTCGAAGGTTTTAACAGATTTGACCCCTGTGACCTTGAATATAGGTCAAGGTCATTTCTTTTCGCAAACTTTGTCGGGCTTCATCCAAGAAACATTTCAGCCAATTATCAAGCTTCTAGGGCTTTTGGTATTTCAGAAGAAGTCGTTTAAAGGTTTTAACAGATTTGACCCCTGTGACCTTGAATGTAGGTCAAGGTCATTTTTTTTCGCAAACTTTGTCGGGCTTCATCCAAGGAACCTTTCAGCCAAATATCATGCTTCTCAGGCTTTTGGTATTTCAGAAGAAGTCGTTCGAAGGTTTTAACAGATTTGACCCCTGTGACCTTGAATATAAGTCAAGGTCATTTCTTTTCGCAAACTTTGTCGGGCTTCATCCAAGAAACATTTCAGGCAAATGTCATGCTTCTGGGGTTTTTGGTATTTCAGAAGAAGTCGTTTAAAGGTTTTAACAGATTTGACCCCTGTGACCTTGAATATAGGTCAAGGTCATTTTTTTTCGCAAACTTTGTCGGGCTTCATCCAAGGAACATTTCAGCCAAATATCATGCTTCTAGGGCTTTTGGTATTTCAGAAGAAGTCGTTTAAAGGTTTTACCAGATTTGACCCTTGTGACCTTGAATATAGGTCAAGGTCATTTTTTTTTCGCAAACTTTGTTGGGCTTCATCCAAGGAACCTTTCAGCCAAATGCCATGTTTCTAGGGCTTTTGGTATTTCAGAAGAAGTCGTTTAAAGGTTAAAATAGATTTAACCTCACTGTGACCTTGAATATTGGTCAAGGTAATTTCTTTTCGCAAACTTTATTTGGCTTCATCCAAGGAACCTACTGGTCAAATATGAAGTCTCTATGCCTGACGGTATTTTAGAAGAAGTTGTTTGAAGGTTTCGACATTTTTGACCCCTGTGACCTTGAAATTAGGTCAAAGTGATTTTTTTTCGCAAACTTTGTTCAGCTCCTTCCAAGAAATCTACCAGCCAAATTTCATGTCACTGGGCCTTTCAGTATTTTAGAAGAAGTCGTTTAAAGGAAAAAGTTGACGGACGCAGGACGGACGGACGGACGACGGGCGGGCGGACGGACGGACGGACGGATGGACGGACGGACGGACGACGGACGCTGCACCATCACATAAGCTCACTTGGCCCTTCGGGCCAGGTGAGCTAACAAGAGGCCCAATGGGCCTGCATCGCTCACCTGGTATCAATCTCTGACTTATATTATAGTGTAACCCTAAAGTCCCCTAAAATCTTTTAATGTAAGACATTTAGAAGAACATCTTAAGATTTAAACATATTTTACCCCTGTGACCTTATAAGACAACATCATTTTCATTTTCAAATTTTGTTTGGCTTCATCCCAGGACGCTACCAGCCAAATATCATGTCTCTAGGCAAATCAAGATCAAGGTCATTTCTTTTTGCAAACTTTGTCAGGCTTCATCCAAGAAACCTTTCAGCCAAATGTCATGCCTCTAGGGCTTTTGGTACTTCAGAAGAAGTTGTTTGAATGTTTTAACAGATTTGACCCCTGTGACCTTGAATATAGGTCAAGGTCATTTCTTTTTGCAAACTTTGTCAGGCTTCATCCAAGGAACCTTTCAGCCAAATATCATGCTTCTAGGGCTTTTGGTATTTCAGAAGAAGTCGTTTAAAGGTTTTAACAGATTTGACCCCTGTGACATTGAATATAGGTCAAGGTCATTTCTTTTCACACACTTTGTCGGGCTTCATCCAAGGAACCTTTCAGCCATATATCATGCTTCTAGGGCTTTTGGTATTTCAGAAGAAGTCGTTTAAAGGTTTTAACAGATTTGACCCCTGTGACCTTGAATATAAGTCAAGGTCATTTCTTTTCGCAAACTTTGTCCTGCTTCATCCAAGGAACCTTTCAGCCAAATATCATGCTTCTAGGGCTTTTGGTATTTCAGAAGAAGTCGTTTAAAGGTTTTAACAGATTTGACCCCTGTGACCTTGAATATAGGGCAAGGTCATTTCTTTTCGCAAACTTTGTCCGGCTTCATCCAAGGAATCTTTCAGCCAAATATCATGCTTCTAGGGCTTTTGGTATGTCAGAAGAAGTCGTTTAAAGGTTTTAACAGATTTGACCCCTGTGACCTTGAATAAAGGTCAAGGTCATTTCTTTTCTCAAACTTTGTCGGGCTTCATCCAAGGGACATTTCAGCCAAATATCATGTTTCTAGGGCTTTTGGTATTTCAGAAGAAGTCGTTTAAAGGTTTTAACAGATTTGACCCCTGTGACCTTGAATATAGGTCAAGGTCATTTCTTTTCGCAAACTTTGTCCGGCTTCATCCAAGGAACCTTTCAGCCAAATATCATGCTTCTAGGGCTTTTGGTATTTCAGAAGAAGTCGTTTAAAGGTTTTAACAGATTTGACCCCTGTGACCTTGAATATAGGTCAAGGTCATTTCTTTTCGCAAACTTTGTCCGGCTTCATCCAAGGAACCTTTCAGCCAAATATCATGCTTCTAGGGCTTTTGGTATTTCAGAAGAAGTCGTTTAAAGGTTTTAACAGATTTGACCCCTGTGACATTGAATATAGGTCAAGGTCATTTCTTTTCGCAAACTTTGTCCGGCTTCATCCAAGGAACCTTTCAGCCAAATATCATGCTTCTAGGGCTTTTGGTATTTCAGAAGAAGTCGTTTAAAGGTTTTAACAGATTTGACCCCTGTGACCTTGAATATAGGTCAAGGTCATTTCTTTTCGCAAACTTTGTCCGGCTTCATCCAAGGAACCTTTCAGCCAAATATCATGCTACTAGGGCTTTTGGTATTTCAGAAGAAGTCGTTTAAAGGTTTTAACAGATTTGACCCCTGTGACCTTGAATATAAGTCAAGGTCATTTCTTTTCGCAAACTTTGTCCGGCTTCATCCAAGGAACCTTTCAGCCAAATATCATGCTTCTAGGGCTTTTGGTATTTCAGAAGAAGTCGTTTAAAGGTTTTAACAGATTTGACCCCTGTGACCTTGAATATAGGTCAAGGTCATTTCTTTTCGCAAACTTTGTCCGGCTTCATCCAAGGAACCTTTCAGCCAAATATCATGCTTCTAGGGCTTTTGGTATTTCAGAAGAAGTCGTTTAAAGGTTTTAACAGATTTGACCCCTGTGACCTTGAATATAAGTCAAGGTCATTTCTTTTCGCAAACTTTGTCCGGCTTCATTCAAGGAACCTTTCAGCCAAATATCATGCTTCTAGGGCTTTTGGTATTTCAGAAGAAGTCGTTTAAAGGTTTTAACAGATTTGACCCCTGTGACCTTGAATATAGGTCAAGGTCATTTCTTTTCGCAAACTTTGTCCGGCTTCATCCAAGGAACCTTTCAGCCAAATATCATGCTTCTCAGGCTTTTGGTATTTCAGAAGAAGTCGTTTAAAGGTTTTAACAGATTTGACCCCTGTGACATTGAATATAGGTCAAGGTCATTTCTTTTCGCAAACTTTGTCCGGCTTCATCCAAGGAACCTTTCAGCCATATATCATGCTTCTAGGGCTTTTGGTATTTCAGAAGAAGTCGTTTAAAGGTTTTAACACATTTGACCCCTGTGACCTTGAATATAAGTCAAGGTCATTTCTTTTCGCAAACTTTTTCGAGCTTCATCCAAGGAACCTTTCAGCCAAATATCATGCTTCTAGGGCTTTTGGTATTTCAGAAGAAGTCGTTTAAAGGTTTTAACAGATTTGACTCCTGTGACCTTGAATATAGGTCAAGGTCATTTCTTTTCGCAAACTTTGTCCGGCTTCATCCAAGGAACCTTTCAGCCAAATATCATGCTTCTAGGGCTTTTGGTATTTCAGAAGAAGTCGTTTAAAGGTTTTAACAGATTTGACCCCTGTGACCTTGAATATAGGTCAAGGTCATTTCTTTTCGCAAACTTTGTCCGGCTTCATCCAAGGAACCTTTCAGCCAAATATCATGCTTCTAGGGCTTTTGGTATTTCAGAAGAAGTCGTTTAAAGGTTTTAACACATTTGACCCCTGTGACATTGAATATAGGTCAAGGTCATTTCTTTTCGCAAACTTTGTCCGGCTTCATCCAAGGAACCTTTCAGCCATATATCATGCTTCTAGGGCTTTTGGTATTTCAGAAGAAGTCGTTTAAAGGTTTTAACACATTTGACCCCTGTGACCTTGAATATAAGTCAAGGTCATTTCTTTTCGCAAACTTTTTCGAGCTTTATCCAAGGAACCTTTCAGCCAAATATCATGCTTCTAGGGCTTTTGGTATTTCAGAAGAAGTCGTTTAAAGGTTTTAACAGATTTGACTCCTGTGACCTTGAATATAGGTCAAGGTCATTTCTTTTCGCAAACTTTGTCCGGCTTCATCCAAGGAACCTTTCAGCCAAATATCATGCTTCTAGGGCTTTTGGTATTTCAGAAGAAGTCGTTTAAAGGTTTTAACAGATTTGACCCCTGTGACCTTGAATAAAGGTCAAGGTCATTTCTTTTCTCAAACTTTGTCGGGCTTCATCCAAGGGACATTTCAGCCAAATATCATGTTTCTAGGGCTTTTGGTATTTCAGAAGAAGTCGTTTAAAGGTTTTAACAGATTTGACCCCTGTGACCTTGAATATAGGTCAAGGTCATTTCTTTTCGCAAACTTTGTCCGGCTTCATCCAAGGAACCTTTCAGCCATATATCATGCTTCTAGGGCTTTTGGTATTTCAGAAGAAGTCGTTTAAAGGTTTTAACAGATTTGACCCCTGTGACCTTGAATATAGGTCAAGGTCATTTCTTTTCGCAAACTTTGTCCGGCTTCATCCAAGGAACCTTTCAGCCAAATATCATGCTTCTAGGGCTTTTGGTATTTCAGAAGAAGTCGTTTAAAGGTTTTAACAGATTTGACCCCTGTGACATTGAATATAGGTCAAGGTCATTTCTTTTCGCAAACTTTGTCCGGCTTCATCCAAGGAACCTTTCAGCCAAATATCATGCTTCTAGGGCTTTTGGTATTTCAGAAGAAGTCGTTTAAAGGTTTTAACAGATTTGACCCCTGTGACCTTGAATATAGGTCAAGGTCATTTCTTTTCGCAAACTTTGTCCGGCTTCATCCAAGGAACCTTTCAGCCAAATATCATGCTACTAGGGCTTTTGGTATTTCAGAAGAAGTCGTTTAAAGGTTTTAACAGATTTGACCCCTGTGACCTTGAATATAAGTCAAGGTCATTTCTTTTCGCAAACTTTGTCGGGCTTCATCCAAGGAACCTTTCAGCCAAATATCATGCTTCTAGGGCTTTTGGTATTTCAGAAGAAGTCGTTTAAAGGTTTTAACAGATTTGACCCCTGTGACCTTGAATATAGGTCAAGGTCATTTCTTTTCGCAAACTTTGTCCGGCTTCATCCAAGGAACCTTTCAGCCAAATATCATGCTTCTAGGGCTTTTGGTATTTCAGAAGAAGTCGTTTAAAGGTTTTAACAGATTTGACCCCTGTGACCTTGAATATAAGTCAAGGTCATTTCTTTTCGCAAACTTTGTCCGGCATCATTCAAGGAACCTTTCAGCCAAATATCATGCTTCTAGGGCTTTTGGTATTTCAGAAGAAGTCGTTTAAAGGTTTTAACAGATTTGACCCCTGTGACCTTGAATATAGGTCAAGGTCATTTCTTTTCGCAAACTTTGTCCGGCTTCATCCAAGGAACCTTTCAGCCAAATATCATGCTTCTCAGGCTTTTGGTATTTCAGAAGAAGTCGTTTAAAGGTTTTAACAGATTTGACCCCTGTGACATTGAATATAGGTCAAGGTCATTTCTTTTCGCAAACTTTGTCCGGCTTCATCCAAGGAACCTTTCAGCCATATATCATGCTTCTAGGGCTTTTGGTATTTCAGAAGAAGTCGTTTAAAGGTTTTAACACATTTGACCCCTGTGACCTTGAATATAAGTCAAGGTCATTTCTTTTCGCAAACTTTTTCGAGCTTCATCCAAGGAACCTTTCAGCCAAATATCATGCTTCTAGGGCTTTTGGTATTTCAGAAGAAGTCGTTTAAAGGTTTTAACAGATTTGACTCCTGTGACCTTGAATATAGGTCAAGGTCATTTCTTTTCGCAAACTTTGTCCGGCTTCATCCAAGGAACCTTTCAGCCAAATATCATGCTTCTAGGGCTTTTGGTATTTCAGAAGAAGTCGTTTAAAGGTTTTAACAGATTTGACCCCTGTGACCTTGAATATAGGTCAAGGTCATTTCTTTTCGCAAACTTTGTCCGGCTTCATCCAAGGAACCTTTCAGCCAAATATCATGCTTCTAGGGCTTTTGGTATTTCAGAAGAAGTCGTTTAAAGGTTTTAACAGATTTGACCCCTGTGACATTGAATATAGGTCAAGGTCATTTCTTTTCGCAAACTTTGTCCGGCTTCATCCAAGGAACCTTTCAGCCATATATCATGCTTCTAGGGCTTTTGGTATTTCAGAAGAAGTCGTTTAAAGGTTTTAACACATTTGACCCCTGTGACCTTGAATATAAGTCAAGGTCATTTCTTTTCGCAAACTTTTTCGAGCTTTATCCAAGGAACCTTTCAGCCAAATATCATGCTTCTAGGGCTTTTGGTATTTCAGAAGAAGTCGTTTAAAGGTTTTAACAGATTTGACTCCTGTGACCTTGAATATAGGTCAAGGTCATTTCTTTTCGCAAACTTTGTCCGGCTTCATCCAAGGAACCTTTCAGCCAAATATCATGCTTCTAGGGCTTTTGGTATTTCAGAAGAAGTCGTTTAAAGGTTTTAACAGATTTGACCCCTGTGACCTTGAATATAGGTCAAGGTCATTTCTTTTCGCAAATTTTGTCCGGCTTCATTCAAGGAACCTTTCAGCCAAATATCATGCTTCTAGGGCTTTTGGTATTTCAGAAGAAGTCGTTTAAAGGTTTTAACAGATTTGACCCCTGTGACCTTGAATATAGGTCAAGGTCATTTCTTTTCGCAAACTTTGTCGGGCTTCATCCAAGGAACCTTTCAGCCATATATCATGCTTCTAGGGCTTTTGGTATTTCAGAAGAAGTCGTTTAAAGGTTTTAACAGATTTGACCCCTGTGACCTTGAATATAAGTCAAGGTCATTTCTTTTCGCAAACTTTGTCCGGCTTCATCCAAGGAACCTTTCAGCCAAATATCATGCTTCTAGGGCTTTTGGTATTTCAGAAGAAGTCGTTTAAAGGTTTTAACAGATTTGACCCCTGTGACCTTGAATATAGGTCAAGGTCATTTCTTTTCGCAAACTTTGTCCGGCTTCATCCAAGGAACATTTCAGCCATATATCATGCTTCTAGGGCTTTTGGTATTTCAGAAGAAGTCGTTTAAAGGTTTTAACAGATTTGACCCCTGTGACCTTGAATATAAGTCAAGGTCATTTCTTTTCGCAAACTTTGTCCGGCTTCATCCAAGGAACCTTTCAGCCAAATATCATGCTTCTAGGGCTTTTGGTATTTCAGAAGAAGTCGTTTAAAGGTTTTAACAGATTTGACCCCTGTGACCTTGAATATAAGTCAAGGTCATTTCTTTTCGCAAACTTTGTCAGGCTTCATTCAAGGAACCTTTCAGCCAAATATCATGCTTCTAGGGCTTTTGATATTTCAGAAGAAGTCGTTTAAAGGTTTTAACAGATTTGACCCCTGTGACCTTGAATATAGGTCAAGGTCATTTCTTTTCGCAAACTTTGTCGGGCTTCATCCAAGGAACCTTTCAGCCATATATCATGCTTCTAGGGCTTTTGGTATTTCAGAAGAAGTCGTTTAAAGGTTTTAACAGATTTGACCCCTGTGACCTTGAATATAAGTCAAGGTCATTTCTTTTCGCAAACTTTGTCCGACTTCATCCAAGGAACCTTTCAGCCAAATATCATGCTTCTAGGGCTTTTGGTATTTCAGAAGAAGTCGTTTAAAGGTTTTCACAGATTTGACCCCTGTGACCTTGAATATAGGTCAAGGTCATTTCTTTTCGCAAACTTTGTCCGGCTTCATCCAAGGAACCTTTCAGCCAAATATCATGCTTCTAGGGCTTTTGGTATTTCAGAAGAAGTCGTTTAAAGGTTTTAACAGATTTGACTCCTGTGACCTTGAATATAGGTCAAGGTCATTTCTTTTCGCAAACTTTGTCCGGCTTCATCCAAGGAACCTTTCAGCCAAATATCATGCTTCTAGGGCTTTTGGTATTTCAGAAGAAGTCGTTTAAAGGTTTTAACAGATTTGACCCCTGTGACATTGAATATAGGTCAAGGTCATTTCTTTTCGCAAACTTTGTCCGGCTTCATCCAAGGAACCTTTCAGCCAAATATCATGCTTCTAGGGCTTTTGGTATTTCAGAAGAAGTCGTTTAAAGGTTTTCACAGATTTGACCCCTGTGACCTTGAATATAGGTCAAGGTCATTTCTTTTCGCAAACTTTGTCCGGCTTCATCCAAGGAACCTTTCAGCCAAATATCATGCTTCTAGGGCTTTTAGTATTTCAGAAGAAGTCGTTTAAAGGTTTTAACAGATTTGACCCCTGTGACATTGAATATAGGTCAAGGTCATTTCTTTTCGCACACTTTGTCCGGCTTCATCCAAGGAACCTTTCAGCCATATATCATGCTTCTAGGGCTTTTGGTATTTCAGAAGAAGTCGTTTAAAGGTTTTAACACATTTGACCCCTGTGACCTTGAATATAAGTCAAGGTCATTTCTTTTCGCAAACTTTTTCGAGCTTCATCCAAGGAACCTTTCAGCCAAATATCATGCTTCTAGGGCTTTTGGTATTTCAGAAGAAGTCGTTTAAAGGTTTTAACAGATTTGACCCCTGTGACCTTGAATATAGGTCAAGGTCATTTCTTTTCGCAAACTTTGTCCGGCTTCATCCAAGGAACATTTCAGCCATATATCATGCTTCTAGGGCTTTTGGTATTTCAGAAGAAGTCGTTTAAAGGTTTTAACAGATTTGACCCCTGTGACCTTGAATATAGGTCAAGGTCATTTCTTTTCGCAAACTTTGTCCGGCTTCATCCAAGGAACCTTTCAGCCAAATATCATGCTTCTAGGGCTTTTGGTATTTCAGAAGAAGTCGTTTAAAGGTTTTAACAGATTTGACTCCTGTGACCTTGAATATAGGTCAAGGTCATTTCTTTTCGCAAACTTTGTCCGGCTTCATCCAAGGAACCTTTCAGCCAAATATCATGCTTCTAGGGCTTTTGGTATTTCAGAAGAAGTCGTTTAAAGGTTTTAACAGATTTGACCCCTGTGACATTGAATATAGGTCAAGGTCATTTCTTTTCGCAAACTTTGTCCGGCTTCATCCAAGGAACCTTTCAGCCAAATATCATGCTTCTAGGGCTTTTGGTGTTTCAGAAGAAGTCGTTTAAAGGTTTTCACAGATTTGACCCCTGTGACCTTGAATATAGGTCAAGGTCATTTCTTTTCGCAAACTTTGTCCGGCTTCATCCAAGGAACCTTTCAGCCAAATATCATGCTTCTAGGGCTTTTAGTATTTCAGAAGAAGTCGTTTAAAGGTTTTAACAGATTTGACTCCTGTGACCTTGAATATAGGTCAAGGTCATTTCTTTTTTCGCAAACTTTGTCCGGCTTCATCCAAGGAACCTTTCAGCCAAATATCATGCTTCTAGGGCTTTTGGTATTTCAGAAGAAGTCGTTTAAAGGTTTTAACAGATTTGACCCCTGTGACATTGAATATAGGTCAAGGTCATTTCTTTTCGCACACTTTGTCCGGCTTCATCCAAGGAACCTTTCAGCCATATATCATGCTTCTAGGGCTTTTGGTATTTCAGAAGAAGTCGTTTAAAGGTTTTAACACATTTGACCCCTGTGACCTTGAATATAAGTCAAGGTCATTTCTTTTCGCAAACTTTTTCGAGCTTCATCCAAGGAACCTTTCAGCCAAATATCATGCTTCTAGGGCTTTTGGTATTTCAGAAGAAGTCGTTTAAAGGTTTTAACAGATTTGACTCCTGTGACCTTGAATATAGGTCAAGGTCATTTCTTTTCGCAAACTTTGTCCGGCTTCATCCAAGGAACCTTTCAGCCAAATATCATGCTTCTAGGGCTTTTGGTATTTCAGAAGAAGTCGTTTAAAGGTTTTAACAGATTTGACCCCTGTGACCTTGAATATAGGTCAAGGTCATTTCTTTTCGCAAATTTTGTCCGGCTTCATCCAAGGAACCTTTCAGCCAAATATCATGCTTCTAGGGCTTTTGGTATTTCAGAAGAAGTCGTTTAAAGGTTTTAACAGATTTGACCCCTGTGACCTTGAATATAAGTCAAGGTCATTTCTTTTCGCAAACTTTGTCGGGCTTCATCCAAGGGACATTTCAGCCAAATATCATGTTTCTAGGGCTTTTGGTATTTCAGAGGAAGTCGTTTAAAGGTTAAAATAGATTTAACCTCACGGTGAACTTGAATATTGGTCAAGGTCATTTCTTTTCGCAAACTTTATTTGGCTTCATCTAAGGAAGCTACTGGTCAAATATGAAGTCTCTATGCCTGACGGTATTTTAGAAGAAGTTGTTTGAAGGTTTCGACATTTTTGACCCCTGTGACCTTGAAATTAGGTCAAAGTGATTTTTTTTCGCAAACTTTGTTCAGCTCCTTCCAAGAAATCTACCAGCCAAATTTCATGTCACTGGGCCTTTCAGTATTTTAGAAGAAGTCGTTTAAAGGAAAAAGTTGACGGACGCAGGACGGACGGACGACGGACGACGGACGGACGGACGGACGGACGGACGGACGACGGACGCTGCACCATCACATAAGCTCACTTGGCCCTTCGGGCCAGGTGAGCTAATAAAAACTGCTTCTGTTACACTAAATATATGAAAAAAATACTAAAATCTAGATCTCAGGTTGATACAATTAAGGCATTTGATTTTTGTGACATTGCAAATGGATCAAGGTCATTCATTTGAACAAACTTGGTAGCCCTTCATTCCAGCATGCTAAAAGCCAAATATCAGTATCCTGGGCTGTCAGGCAGGTGAGCTAATAGTCAAAAGGCTCTCGATTACTGATAATGGGCCAGTAGTATGATGTGATTAATGGCTACAAGCTTTTTTGAGATGAATGACTTTCACCCACTTTCAAGGTCACAAGTGTAATATGTTGAAATCTTTCAATTCTTAGTTGGGTGGGTCGGGGGAACAATATATGCCTTTTCCATGCCAAAGTGAAAGACGAAATTGTATCAGAATGTCTAAAGCAGAAATCACTGGGACCAGAATGTTTGGCCGGTTTCACATGTCTTGTTTGCCAAGGTAACATATAAGTTAAGGGGGAAATGCCAGGACCAAATAGTAAAGTCGGAATAGACAAGGTTTTAGATTAGAGAGGGCTGATTTTGACGGATTATACTGTACATAGTTTGAATTCAACACTTGTTTATGGTTTTGGTCCAATTTCATTGTTGTGTTGCCTTATTTCAAGATTATACAGCCAAGCATTGGTCCTATAAGGTACATGTACTAAATCCAGATTAATGAAAAATAACCAAAATTGTCTGATAGGACTTTAATCGGTTTTAATTGGTACTTAACAAATATTAATAATACTTACATTTTGTATATGAATATAACAGAACGTAAACAAATAATCAGATCTGCCAGACTTTAAATGTACCAGACATATACAACAAATATCGGACATTAACAATGTACAAATCTTATCCCAGATTCCGCCTTAAAAGTTGGTAACTGGTCAAACTGTAGCCAAAGCTAGTTCTGTGTAGTAAAATAAAGTACAATGATCATAAGATTTATGGAAATGTCGAATTAAAATACAAACTTTATTTATACTTTGTACCAGCAGAATCATCAAGATTCAAGATCTTATCAAGTAAGACGTTTAATCTCTACTGCCTACCACTTGGACCCTGGGTGAAGTGTGGCTGTCCCCCAAACACTGGAGGATGCTGTGGGAAGGGGGGCCTAGTCATTTGTTGACTTCCCATTTGAAGGGTGTGTAGGGGAAGGGGAGGAACTGACTGATTGGGTATAAAACTGTTATTGTTCTTTGAATTACTGGAGGAAGGTAAAAAAGGAGGCGGGACATTGAATTGGTTCATGTTAGCGTTCAGAGCAGGGGGAGGCGATTGAAAGGCAGGGAGGTGTTGTGTAGATATGGGTGGGGCTGGAAAATGTTGCTGATTCATTTCGAAACCCACGACCTGGTTGTAACTATTTGGCGGTGGAGGGGATGTGAAGCTCTGCATCTGACCGTCTTGGTTCATTACAAGTCTGTTATCAGTAATGGGTTGTCTGGGGGATTGGTACGGTGTGTAGCCCTCCGTGTTGCTCCATTCATTACCACTGCTAGTAAAATTTGACCCAAAAGGTGTGTTTCCCACCGGCAAGTTGTGTCTCATTTGACCATCTGGAGAGCAGAATCTACCAGGGGAGATCATTCTGTTATTTTCTCGGTTAAACCGGCTTGGACCTCTGTTCATGTAAGAAGGCTCCGATTGGAAATTGGCTGGTGGTCCACCAAAGGGCCCCTGACTTCTAGGTCTGGGGTAGTGGAACCGTTCAGGCCGTGCTACTCCTCGGCTGTATGTCTGACCAGTATATCGGGGACCACCTCCTCTCCCTGGCTGGTTACTGTAACCTAGGTGCTGACCTCCATTTCTACTGCTGTAAGAATCATCTGGTAAAGATAGATATAATCTAGGATTACTCTTCATTATACCCTATATTAGATCTTCTTGGAAAAAGGGGAAATTAAGTATAGTTAAGACAGTTTGGGGAAAAATGAACCAAAATTACCATTTATGGTAGGGTAATAGCAAAACTTTGCACAAATATGTAAACATTGATCAAAAGATCCTTGGTGTAATTATTATTATATGTATAAAACAAGGCTATAAAGATTTTTTAAGTAGGTCAAAAACAAGATATCCAAGATGGCATCATACAGCACTTGAAAATATTAACTTCAAATAGAATACCAAAATCTATATAAAAGAAAACATTTGCCATTTCAAGTAATTTTCTAAGTGTTAGAACCTTGATTGGCTAAGCAACATTTCTTATTTTAGCTTTATACTGCTGCAACAAAAAGTATTAAAAATGGTCAAGAACAGCAAACCTGTCCCACAAAGACAGCTTGTCTATAGCTAGTATCTGTTACCTTATATGTGCTCTTCCCATACTAAAAATATTTATAACAAGGATACTGCGATAAGCCCTGGAAACTACTGCAAAACAAACTGTACAAAAAGGATGTGTAAAATATCCCTCATGTCTTTTCAATTGATAGCCAGCCCCCCAATGAATTAATTCCAGCATCACACACAAACCTCCATTATTCCAGCTATTTCGAGAATGATCACTTTGTCCATGCTGTTCAGTGTCCTTCCTGAAATTCAAACAAAACAATACTTTATAATACTTCACAGATATTCAATTAAATGTCAATATTGTTAAAGGTCACCATGATCTATATGCCAATTACAATCAGGTGTTAACCTTGGTTTAGTTGTTTGACCTTTGCATGGTAATGAACATGTACTTGACCTTTGCTGTGACTCTGGTTGAGATATTAAAAAAAAATTACTTATAGAGTGTATTGATAAATCTTAAAACAAGTTTTTATTAATTGTCTTCCATCACCTCCATAATAATTAATTTTTTAAAAGATGTGAATTTCTTTAAATAAATGATTAGATTTGAAATCTGTATCCTGGTATAGATTATCTGAAGAAGAGTACACTTACCAGTGTGTCTGTGGTCTGCCTGTCCCCCTCACTGATGACTTTCTGATCTTGGCACCTGGTAACCGATCTCCTTCATTTGTGTCAGTCTCATCTTTGAATTTGGAACGATCTTTAGCTCTTGATTTGGACTTTGATGCCCTTTCTTCCTCATCATCAGAATATTCCTTATACTGGAGGTACAAAAAATATGAAATGTATCATCATACCTACAGAACCTATTTTGGCTGTCAGAATTTGCCCATTCTGTTATCCAGTAAACATAGTATAATAAGTAAGTAACAAGGCAGTTTTCGCTAAAGCGGTTGAACTGGTCAAACCAAACTTGTTTGTTTATGTTATAAGGTCGGACCCAGTAATATGATGCGTCTTTCAGGCGAGCCTCTGGAAAGCCTTGCAAGGCCTGCATAAACATTTCCAGGTCTGCCAGGATTTTTACCTGAAAATGTTACATTTAAAAGTGGACAAACCTGTTGTTCCGCATAAACGTAAATGGCCCAAGAAAAAATTGCTGTGAACATAATTCCTCTTCAATATAAGTTCCATTATAAGTCCATCAAATACACATCACAACTGGTAACCTAACAGAAAGTTTGTACACCAGTGTATTAGTGCTTTCAAAATTCCACACACCAGTACTACTTTTGTGGTAAGGTAGTTGATAAAGCCAAGATGAGGTAAACACCAAGTACTTATTAATTTTGAAATAGTGTAACAAGTGAGTACATGTAATTACCTTTTCTGGTGGCTCATTGTCATCTTTCCATGAGGCATCAGATCCTTTCAGACTAAACAATAAAAACAAAACATGATTAACTATAAATGTCTGTGAGACATAAATGCCCCCCGCTAGTTACATTACCATGGGACGGATGGGACGGGACAGGAAGGGACGGCACAGACATGGGTAACACTATATGCCCCCACCCCCATTGTTTACTTTTACTCTTTGGGTCAGGGTCAATGCCCTAGCAGGGTTTTTTCTCACCACTTTGGGAAGGGGCCTTTTGATCTGATTTTGGGAAGAAAATTGGTGAATTGGGAAAGATTTTTCAGGAGTAAACTGCAAATTTTGGGAATTTGGCTTAAATATGAAATAATTTCAATTGGGAATCAGACCCATTAACGGCCCCGAAACACCCTCAGAAAAAGCCCTGCCTAGTGAGAGTGCACTGCACATCATCTAACAGTGAATAACAATCATGCAAAGTCTCAGCCCTCTACTATGACACTGAAAGACTGGTAAAAAAGTTATGGAACAAAAACAAAGTTAATGTGTTTCACAATGAAGGGGTCCTATTAAAAATTGGTTTGAAACCTCAACATTTAGAGAACAAAACTGACTGAAATACACGGCACACCTTCTAATAGTGGTAAAAAATCATAATTGTTGTAAAATAAATAAAGTGTATATTATCATTATATTATAAAACAATTATACCAAGTTTCATCCTTCTACTATGACAGGTACCAAAGTTCTGGAGCAGAAACAATGTGCTTCAGATGAAGTGATCATTATAGGGCATTCATCACTTTGAGGCCGGACCCTAATTATGGTTGTGATAAAAACTGGGACAACATTCTTCCCCTTTCAAAGAAACTCTCTGTAACATCAAATGCTATCCCCCTCCCACCCCACACCCTCGCCACTTCCCCTAGTCCCTCCACACAACATACACACACACTGTACAATTTAATGCTGACTACTTACTTTTTCAGGTAACTAACAAACACATATTTAGTGTAATCATCCTTTTGTGGAGCGTAGAAAACTTGCATCCCACTTTTAATTCCTTTGGTTTCAATATCAGCCTTGGTGTTGAATCTCACAGAATACCATGGAGTACTCACTGGTCCGAACACCTCAAATACCTACATAGAATTATACAAAATAAACAAATATTTCATTTGGATTTAACAAATTGGTAGGTGAGTTTTATAAAAAAAAAAAGCAAGAGATCCCAGAGGGATTTTGGTGCCCACCATTGATGATTTTTCATTCATTCTTAGAAAATTGGATCTTTTCCTTTCTTTTTTTTCCTTTCATTTATGTATTCAATCTTTGTTCTATGAATATCTCTTGAAATTTAAAAATAGTTCAAAGAAGGTCTCTTGTCAGGAGTTTTGTTTTTTTTATCAAATCCAAATTCCAAATATCTAATGAAAATTCCATCTTGTATTTCTTAAACAAGATAGCCACCTGTCAGCCATATTGTTAAATCAAATCAGCCTAAAAATACACAACAAGGGCCAATGGGAACATGCATATGCAATTTGAGAAGGATCCAGTTCTTCTCAAGAAATAACGATCACGAACTATTACATGTAATACAAAATCCAAGATGGCCGGCTGTTGGCCAGATTATTTTTCAGATCGGCTTAAAAATTTGATAATGCACATCTAGGGACCAAGGGAAACATACATATGAAATTTGAGAAGGAGCCAACCAGTATTTTTCAAGAAATAGCTATCACAAGAATTGTTTAAGGATGGACGGACCACGTACGCAAGGTGATTTAAACATCCCACCATCTGATGATGGTTTGCTAAAAATTCCCAAAAAATAATATTATATTTTAATACAACATGTACTTCTGATGATGGGACATCAAGTGTGTGTTTGAAATTTAATCACTTCTTGTGCTAGATTACTGTATTCTATTAGAAACTGATCTACGGAACTTCTGGGAGTAACATACACATTGAATTTCTTTGAAAAACAAACAAAGTGGTAGATGATAATCCATGACAGATAAGAGTTGTGTTCCCCATGACAGATTTTATAGCCAGCTTTCCTAGATGTCATTGAGCATTGAACATGTATTTATTTTTTGCTGTTACCATAGATACAACCTACCCTGCCAAATGCTTTTGGACCTTCAGTGAACAAGATGGTGTCCTCATTGAGAGGAGGCACGCCGACTGCAGACTGAATTATTGCTGAAAAACAAAATAGGGAAAGTAAACAAAAAAATCTGGCATTTTCCCCACACAAAATAAGGTACTAAGTTTACAAACACAATAAGGTACTAAGTTTACAAACACAATAAGGTACTTAGTTTACAAACACAATAAAGTACTTACATGTAGTTTACAAACACAATAAGGTACTTAGTTTACAAACACAATAAGGTACTTAGTTTACAAACACAATAAAGTACTTAGTTTACAAAAACAATAAGGTACATGTACTTAGTTTACAAACACAATAAGGTACTTAGTTTACAAACACAATATGGTACTTAGTTTACAAATACAATAAGGTACATGTACTTAGTTTACAAACACAATAAGGTACTTAGTTTACAAATACAATAAGGTACTGAGTTTCTCACAAACAATAAGGTACACATTTTCCCACATAAAAAAAAGATAGAAAGTTTCCATCAAACAATAAGGTACAAAGTTTCCAACATACAATAAGGTGCTTTAATTTCCACATATACTATTAGTTACACAGTTTGTTAGTGACCTGATACGGAAAAATATCGGGTCTAAAAAAAATTGTATTAGGTGAGGCGAAGCCGTACCGGATACATGTTTTTCTTAGACTCGATATTTTTCCTATTAGCTTTCAATAGTGTGGCTCCTTTCTCGTTGCATCTCAAAGTTTTGTAATAATTTACTTTCTGGCGTTTTTGGGCCAATTCATCTTCCGTGATGTGGCCAACGTGTTTATCAGCAGCCATGATTGTTATTGAATGGAGAGTTCTTTAAGGAACGATAACCCGTTACTGATGTGATACGTAATTTATTGACGTGATACAGATTTTTAGTAACCGTTACGGTATAGTCCAGGTCGTCATGTGATTTATATAAATTCATTATTTCTCAACCTGAGATTAAGAAATGGTTCTGTAAACTGTATGTCCTACTCATAATGAATATTTTGAACAGCTCAGTAATTAATTATACATTGTACAGTATAGCCTTTATTGATTGGTTTGAAACTTCGTATCTCTTTTTAATTTCCTGAAGGTTGAGGTCCTGGCATGGGGTAAAAGGTTTGAGGTCATAGTGTAAGGTTTGTCCTGTGCCTGTGCCGCTCACACTTGGCCTGCCACATCCTTGGCAGGGCTGCCTAGTTTTAGAACCTGGCACTCCACAGGGCTGCCACTTACTAAAAGTTAGTGTCAACCCCTGATAAGTTCTGAATAGCACGGTAACTTTTTATGAAACTTCTTTGTTGGACCTGTTGCATATAAATATCAGGTCAGATCACAACAAATTAAAAACAAATACTTTCATTCAAAACTTCAAAATTGGATCCAACACTGACTTGACAAACATTTATAAATATTATCATTAACTTACCCAGTACTCCCAGAACACTGGAGACAGTTCCAACAGGCACCATTTCTAACCCTTCCTCAATATCCAGGGATAACTCCTCTATAGGCGGCAGTTTCTGATCAGAAAAACATCCATAATTGAAGGCTTGGCAAACACGGTTTGAAAGTTTATCTAGTATATATACACCAGTAATGTAGTTTCCTGGTACATGTATACTGTATAGTCAATTTAGAAAGCAACAGATCTAGAATTAGTTATCTTGAAATAAAGAACTACTTGTACTGAAATTTAATGAAATTAAATTATAGATAAATCACTTGCACTCTTTTTCAGCCAGTATTATGTTAAACTCACATCAAGACTGATTTCTCCTTCAGTTCTGAGATCTTCAAATGGAATCTTGTTGGCAACCTTCTCTGTTACAGAATTTGGTCTGAAATCAAATGCCATCAGGTATGAACGTACAGTAGCAGCTGATTTTAAGATATGAATAAAGTGTGTTTTTTATCTGACAATCTTTTCCATTGACCTCTCTCACTCTGCCATTCAGTGTGTACTGTAAGCGAACCAAACAGATTATTAAAATTTCCAGTAGTGTGGCAGTCACCAAACTCTATAACAAAATCTCAGCGTGATAAGAATATCCTTACCCAGAAAACTGCAATCAAACCTGTGCATAGAACAATTTAAGTATCAGAAAGACCTAAAATGAAAGACATAACTCCATTCCCTACTTGGACTGCAGGGTGGTGTTCCAGTTGCCCAACTGTACATATCAGAAAAACCATAAACTTTCCAAAAATGAGTCTAGTAAGGGACCTAACATTGTCACCTAAGAACACATTCTTTTTTATTCCCAATTTCAGTATCAAAGTTTTTACAAAGATCCCCAACTGTTCTAAGGGCTAAAGAAGGCAACCAGAGGTCACCGAAAGCTACCAATGATAAAAAGTATTTTGTTGAGACACGGAAAATGATTTTCAATGTATGATATTATATAGATAGACATCAAAAAGTTTTAAAATGAAGACTGTATATATAATATAAACTTTATTTATTTTACAACAATTATGAAACAAGCTATAGCACTTATATTAATCACTCTTGTTGGCCCGGATGTTAGCGCGCGAGGAGTCTTATTGTGGGAGGAAACCGGAGTACTCGGAGAAAACCCACGTGGTCGGGCAGGTGACCCCGTACCTTTTCACGTCCGATCGGGGAATCGAACCCCGGCCGCCTTGGTGAAAGGCAAGTGCGCTATCCACTGCACCACCCGACCACCCCAAATGAAGACTGTTGAATAAAACCATTTTTGGAAAACTAAAGATTAATGGTAAAGCTGCCAAACATGAGACTACTGTGACCACTACATGTATATATTACCTCTTGGGTGTGGGTTTGACCTCCTCCTCTTCATCACTGCTACTACTACTGGAGCTACTACTGCTGCTATCAGTGTCACTGTCCGAACTCTCTTGTTCTCTGTAATCTGTCTCCATTTTCAGCAGCACATCAGCTGTACGTTTTGTTGCAGTGGTCTCCATGCTGTGATCCCCATTTGAAGCGTTGACTAAAGATATCATTTCACTTTCAGTGCCAGTGGTCTTCAGGTTTTCCATTCTGTTTGTTTTACTTTCTTCTTCTACTGGAGCAATCCCTGTTTTGTTCAGCGTGTCCACATTTAATGAATCAGAATTTTTGTTATCAGTCTCTGAAATATCCAGATTCACTTCGTTGCTTGTTGGACTTTCCCTGCTCACTGCAGACATCCCAATTTCAGTTGGAGTGTCCATATTAGATAATTCAGAACTTTTGTGTTCAGATTCTGAAGTCTTCAGGCTTTCCTCTCTGTCTGCAGAACTTTCTCCATTCATGGCAGACATCACAATGTTGGTCTGTGTGTCCACAATCAATGTCTTAGAACTTTCCTTTTCATTATTAGTTGTAACCATGCTGTTTACTTCTTTTACAATGTTGGTGTCTGCACTGTATCCATTAGAGTCAGATACTCTTTTTGTATGTGTATCTGTACATGTGATCAAGCTCTCATCACATGTTTCTTCTACAGATGCACATTTGTCTTTATTTTGATCTATACACCCTGCTACTTCCCGGGTTTCAATACTTGCCAAGGATTCCTTGTCAACCTCTGGTGTCAGGATGCGAAAAGATGATGAAGTGCTTTCGGTGGCGTCACTGTTCATATCAACATCATCTTGACATGCATTTCCTTTTGAATCAACCACTTCCATATTAGTATAGAAATGTGTCTAACAAGATGTCAATAAATTTCCTTGTTTTAATCAAAAGTCAACCTGAAAGGCAAAAGGAATCAACATTACATAATTAAAGTTTTAAATATCCTATGTACAAGATTTGATTTTTGGCCTGTAAGAAATACTGCTCTAGAATAATGTGACCTTGACGGGAGAAAAAGCAAATGTAGCGGCCAGATTCAATCCCAAGACCACATGAACTCTAAACGAACAGTCTATCATGATCATGAGCTACCTTATCACTGATGATTGCCCAAAGTCCAGTTCCACTACATTCTTCTCTCCTCACCCCCCCCCCCCCCCCCCCTCCCCCATCCCCCCAGTCTTCGCCCTGGAAGACACGTCCCCTTGCTAAGCATAATACAAAAAAATTAAACAAGAGGCCAAGAAGGCCTCTATAGTTCATCTGGATTTCAGCAAGTATGAAAATAATTCATGTGTAAGTTAAAATACACACAATTTTCCAGTGTGGGATCTGCCACAACAGTATGTTACCATACAGTAATGTAATAATAAATGAACACTTAGCTTTCTGATTCTGAAGATGGTTTAAAAGGAAAATTATTTTGAAATTGGTTAACTTAAATAAAGCTAAATTGCCAGTTTTGGCCTCGCCCCTCAGGCTTCTCAGGGGTCAGCCCCATCATTTGTATAGATTTGAATCCTAGCCACCTAGGGATGCTATCACTGAAATATGAATGTTGAACATTGTTTTGATCAAGAAAAGAAGTCATTAATATGAATATTGCCAAATGAAAGCTGATTGCCCCAGTCCAGTTATGCTGCATGGATTTAGGTCATTGATCCATATGATCAACAAATTTTGTTATCCTACATCCTGATTAACCATAATTTACTGTCAAAATATCCTGATCCAAGACCTTTTTCCATTAACTGCAAATGTCATATGGCTTAAACAAAATATTTGAACTTTTAGGCCTTGAAATTTATAGGTCAAGCCCATTCATTTGATAATGCTTCATCCTAACACAGTTTTTTGCCTTTAATCAATAGATAAAGTACTGTGACATTTTTGTTTTAAAATACCACTTTGGCAGTGTTCACCTATACACTATTGACTTACAAATGTATTAAACTGAATATACATATGTATTTATTGGCGACCAGATAGCTCAATTGGTTGAGCGTCTGTCTAGAGTGAGGAAGGTCCCAGGTTCGAACCCCTCTCTGGCCGTGCCTTTTTCCTGTTCTGTTACATTTGGTGTCTGTGACCATACCTTGTTTCAGTACTGGGTGCATATTTAGCAAGGGGATACCCGAATCTGGGTTGTAAATCGTGATGGGGTCAAAAACTTTGTTAAAGGAGAGGGGAATGAAGTGGATCTTGACCGGGTTGATTGTTGGTGACCAAATAGCTCAATTGGTTGATCTTCCATCTAAATTTGGGATTGTCCGGCTGGCCTTGCATTTTCCTCTCTTGTTACATATATATGTATATATAGAAAACATCATCAAGTGCTTCCTGTAAACGTTTAATATATCTTATCTAAATACACTCCCGACTGTTTACACTAATAGGAACTTCTATCGGCGCGATGATTCTTTTGAGACATAATTGCCACTGTTTGGGAATTTAGTTGAGCACTACGGTACCCGCTACAACGTACTGATATAATATACAGATATAGCTCTGATAGCTATGTATGCTACTGTAAGTTTAGTAGTCAGGCAAATCAAGGTAAAATTTTCATTTTGACGTCCTATAAAAGAACATGCATTGTGCAATCTATACTTTGTTAGTTCAATTACTCTCATCTTAATATTTTCAACAGACTGTTGGGATATGGCAGAATAACAGAAAGTGATTTTTACCTGTATCAACAACATACACACATCAAAACCGGAACCATGTGGCGATATTTGTCAGCCTTGAACCTTGACCTTTCCTGCAACCTTAAAAACAGGAAGTGGAAATATTGAAATATTTATTTTTCATATGGCATTAATCAAGGTTCAGATTTATTTTTTATCTTAATTAGCATTATTTGACACATAGTATTTGTTTAAGCCCAAAGAAACTAAAATTATGAAATTAAAATATTATTCGATACGTATCTGCTTTTTTCATCTGTGCTAAAGAAAACGCCGAGGTGTTCGGTAAAAGACAACTTCCGGTGTTAATGCCCACATGTTTCACTTCTAGATTTTTACGTAAACTAAAATGGATCAGGACCGAAACAAATCAAGATTTTTCACTCCATACTCAGCTTTAGACCCTTCTCTAAATGTACCAGGTAATACCTAATGATATATTTACTGTAATACAATATTTAAAAACGATTTAACTCTATAATATTCACTTCGTCTTTGAGCAATGTCACATTGAATAACGTATACGTAACTATCATGATACTTAAGCTGTTAACATTTCATCAGATTCACTTTTTGCCCCTAAACTCTTAAATATAATGTAGTGATTTATCACTTAAGTGTAAAACACATTAGCAACTTTGTTTAAAGCTATTGGATGGTCACCCGGACCTAAAGTCTAGGTTGGTTGCCTAGAATATATGTTGGATATCAGTTCTATCCCGAGATACAGTGGTTGCTGATGTTGCTGTTTACAAGACTTCGCCTTGCAAAGTGTATTTCGCATCAGTCAGCTTTTTTTCAGTTTCCTTGACATGCGCATGTTGCCAGATGGGTACATTTTCTGAAATGCACAGCCAGACCTAGGTTTGAACACAGGTTCTTCTGGACTCTTGAAGGTTGCTGAACCAATTGAGCTATCTGGTTGCTGACAATCAACCCGGTCTAGATCTGCTACATTCCCCTCTCCTTTAACAAAGTCTTCGACCCTGAAGACACACACGAGACCCTATACCACCTTCTGTGGGTATATTTGATTGATTGTTGGATGCCAAATATAACAGGAGAAGAAAAATGCATGGCCAGGCTGGGGTTTGAACCCTGGACCTTCTGAACACTAGACGGACGGTCAATCAATTGAGCTATCTGGTCACAGTTCCACTACAATAGCATTTAAGCTCATCAATTTAAGAGCAACTTACTCCTGCTAAGGAGCTCGAGAGAGCCTACCAAACCTTTGTCCATCCTCATGTGAAGTACAGCAGCAGTGTATGGCCACCACGCACTACCAAGGACATCATGTAGATCGAAATGGTACAATGCCAAGCTGGGAGATTTGTGAACAACAACTACAACATATTTCAAGGAACTGTAACTAACATCATGACAGACCTCCTGTGGCAGTCTTTAAAGGGCAGGAGATCAATAGCAAGGCTTACACTTACTACAAACTAACACACAACCTCATAGTACTACAATCAGAACATACCTTACCCCATTCATCGGGCAAACATGTCGACAGCACAGGTTCTTCCACAACAAGACCCCATGCACACTGACATTGGGTTCAACAAGAGTGATTGATATAAGTTGGATAATTTGTTTCATAATTGTTGTGAAATGAATATATATTTTTTAGAAAATAATACATACATATTTATTTTAGCCCCTTTTTGATTATGATGGCTTATTGTGAATGTAATAAAGTGTGATCTTTAAAACAGATTGTATAGAGAAAACCAGACTTCAGTTGTACTCATAGTGTGTTGATATTTTATAGTGTGTTGATGATTTTAAAGTTGCCCAATACATCACAATGGAACAAGTTTCTCAAAACGTTTATAGTGATATTAACTAATATCCAATGAAGAAATCTTTAAACATCCTTGCAGGGTTTAGGAAGGATAAGGGCCATGTGTCATATGTGCATGAAAATTCTCAATGGCCCATAAAAATGAAATCTTGAATAGAGAAAGAACAAATGGCCCATATGTACCGTATTTCTAAAACTGGTAAATGGCCAATACACAGCTCATCCTTTCCAATCCCTGCCTTGGATTGACAAAGAAACAGAAATGAAGAATATGCCTTTGCTTTCAAATAATTAATTTTTTTTTACTTTTCATTTCAGTTACTGCAGGCCAAGCGGGGGTTATGTCCCCATATATGAACTTTGACCCTAGTTATATCAAAACCGTGAGTATACATATACATATTTCAGCAGCTAACTTCTGAGCTTAGTGAAGTCCATTTAGGCTAGAATCTGAATTTACCAGTAAGACATAAACTTTAACAGTAATGATAATATATAAGAATAGTAAAAAGCTTTTGCATGGTACATAATGTTTTGCATTTTGCGACGAAACATGATTTCCTCCTTATCTACCTTATTTAAAGGCCCAATATACGTAACTTCAGGAAATATTTCGGGATTCTGCAAAATAATGAAAAAAAATCCATTTGATAACCATGCAAAAATAAGCCTTAAACGAAGTTAAACTGAGCGGTAATTAACAAGAAACTGTTGAAAAAAAAATCCAAAGAATTGAAAATAATTAAGGTGGGGCCCACTTCAACAACAAAGCCGTAGGTAGAAGACAGTTCGAAATGGACGCATGTTTACAAATACCGTGTTTCAACTGCTGCTGTACCGGTAACCGCGCAAGATTTCATCTTGAATATTGCTGATATCAGTTAATCTTAACTAAATCTAATAATATAAGAAGTTATAAGGCTTGATTTTCGCTTTACGTTTTGCCAAAAGTTACGTATATTGGGCCTTTAAATTACTGTATTACTGATAACAAAAATCATTGAGTGTCAGTCACATTTCTCCTCCTACACATTCTCCTGATATGTATTATATTAACAATGCTGAGGTACAGTTACCTAAAGTCTTGGGCTCATTACAAAATGTCTTTAAAACATGTCCAAACTGAAATAAAGTTTCTGTCCAGCTGACAAAAATTATTTTACTCATTCTTAATGTATGTGTGCTGCAACTCTATTTTTAATAAGAACTACCTTCAGTTGGTAATTGGTTCCTTTGTCAAGATGTGACCTAAAAAAAAGAAAAGTTTTACTGATATATCACCAAATGTTCATTCCATTAACCACTCAACTGTTTATTGACAGTAGAGCTTGGGTAAAAGAGGACAGATTCATTTTCCAGCTCTCTGTTGGCAATATGAAAAAAAAACCTAAACCTGGCTATTAAATGAAGACATATATATTTATCCATATAAAATGATCCAATCTTTTAATCAATTGTACTGAGTTAGTAGTATATTATTGAATTGACTTTGATCTTTTTACCACAATGGTAATAAAATTATAGATGTAATTTTGAGTTTCATCTGAAGATTCTAACAGTCGAGTAATATTTATCGATTGTTCTAAAACCAGCCCCTCTGTCAATTTTTTCTTTGTGTTAAATATTTCAGGGTGAAGCAGAGTTTATTTTCCCCGAAGGAGCTGATAAGCAGCGAGGCAGATTTGAAGTAGCGTTTTCTCAAATAGGTGGTGCAGTTCTTGCTGGTAAGATAATGTCTTTGTATATTCCTGTTTTAAGTGGGAAATGAGCATTTCAGATTCCTGTTTTAAGTGGGAAATGAGGATTGTATATTCCTGTTTTAAGTGGGATATGAGGATTGTATATTCCTGTTTTAAGTGGGAAATGAGGATTGTATATTCCTGTTTTAAGTGGTAAATGATGATTGTATATTCCTGTTTTAAGTGGGAAATGAGGATTGTATATTCCTGTTTTAAGTGGGAAATGAGGATTGTATATTCCCGTTTTAAGTGGGAAATGAGGATTGTATATTCCTGTTTTAAGTGGGAAATGAGGATTGTATATTCCTGTTTTAAGTGGGAAATGAGGATTGTATATTCCGGTTTTAAATGGGAAATGAGGATTGTATATTCCGGTTTTAAATGGGAAATGAGGATTGTATATTCCGGTTTTAAATGGGAAATGAGGATTGTATATTCCTGTTTTAAGTGGGAAAATGGGGATTTTTTTTTGCGAAATTCATGGGTTGAAAAAAGTTAAATTTAAGGGTTGAGAAAAAATAGTCTCCTTCCATACTATGGAGAATTAGCAAATGTGCCTTACTTTAAAGAACTTTGAAATTGAATAATAACAATTAGTCTTCCATCAACACTGAATGGTGTGACATTGATTGTGCAGGTGGTCTATATGGAACTTTGAATGCAACATATCTGTGGAAGAAACATGGACAGACTGATGTGACAGCCAGGATAAGATATACAGAGTAAGTTACTAGAACACCAGGATATGTACAGGTGGATGTAAAGATTTTATTTGTTATGATCATCAGCAATCTTCTATTTCTGTTATCTCCTAAATCAAATGATAGTTTTCTATAATTACTAATAATATTAGATTGTTAAAAATTGATATACATGTATTAATGATTTTGTACAGAACAGCAAATTTGTGAAGATAGAAGCTTCAGAAAGAATTCAGTGATTGCCACTTGTAACATTTGCATGATAATTCAATTTGTCATTCTTTCAGCTGGATTAATACAGTTGGAAAACGGGCAGCGTTTCATGGACAGGCCATGGGAACAATAGGTATGCCAGTTAAATAAAATGTACATTACAATTAAGGGGCATAGGTATGACAGTCCCTTGTATTGTATAGAGCTAGCGCTACACCCTCAGTATCCAAGGGTTACGATCACCTACATCCTCTACACCCCTGGAATATGTCATGGCAAAACTGAAGGCACGCTCAGGTTAAACAACCTGACCAATTGCTAGGCTCATGCTTGTCATTTGAAGATTACATTGGAGGGGCAATCAACTTCAAAGACTGTCAATTTTTACCGTTATGTGACCACGAGATTCATTTGATGTACATCAAAGGGTCGGACCAGTCTTCATGCCGCAAGAACAAGGTGGCTCACACATAGTCTTCAGTTTTGCCATGACATATTCCAGGGGTGGAGAGAGCATAGTTGACCGTAAAGCCTGGATATCAAGGATGATTGAGTTATGGGTATGCAACTGATTCATTGGGTATACAAGGTTAATTATTTATCAATTAGATGTGCTGAAAAGGTTTCTTAAAGAGGCATCACAGTAAAACTATATTTTTTTATGCTTATTTAGAATTATTGTATATATGAATTAAATGTATACTCTTGTGGAAAATTAATGGGCGATTTTCGCTGGAATATGTTCTCAAAAATTTTATTTTATAATTAAAAAATGGAATCACTATTCGTTGATCAACGATTTGGACATGTAAATTTTTTTGCATCACATATGATAACGCATGCGCATAACAAGCTACATCGGTAAACAAAAAATGGCGATCAGCGTGACCTACATGTAACTACCAAGCGAAAAGTGGCCGAATGGTCAAACTTTAACGTAAGGATTATTAGGTCATCTGACCCGAAGGGTCAAGATGACCTATTGCCATCATGCTTCGTCCGTCGTCGTGCGCCGTCCGCCGTCCGTAAACTTTTCCTTTAACAATCTTCTTCTTAGTAACCAAAAGGCTCTAGGTGCTGATATTTGGCCAGTAGGCACCTGGGATTGAGTGCTACAAAGTTTCCTCATTTCAATGACCTTGACCTGTTTTCAAGGTCACAGGGGTCAAATATGTAAAAACCTTTAACAATCTTCTTCTCAGTAACCAAAAGGTCTAGGGTAATGATATTTGGCCAGTAGGCACCTGGGATAGAGTGCTACAAAGTTTCCTCATATCGATGACCTTGACTAACTTTCAAGGTCACAGGGGTCAAATATGTAAAAAAGCGTTTGACAATCTTTTCCTCACTAACCAATAGGCTATGGGTGATCACATTTGGCCAGTAGGTACCTGGGATAGAGTGTTCTAAAGTTTCCTCATATAAATGACCTTGACCTACTTTCAAGGTCACAGGGGTCAAATATGTTAAAAAATCTACACAACATTATCTAAAGAACTAAATGATCTAGAGCAATGATATTTTTGTATGATATGTAGACCAGCAATGCGAATCTTTTTCTAATATATTGTGTTTAGGTCAAAGGTCAACTTTGAGTGCTGGACAGGGTCAAAGGTTAACATGGGTTATAATAGGTAAAAAGCTTTAAGAATCTTCTTCTCAAGTTCCATAAGGCCCAGGGTTCTGATATTTGGCCAGTAGGAACCTGGGATAGAGTGTTCTAAAGTTTCCTCATATAAATGACCTTGACCTACTTTCAAGGTCACAGGGGTCAAATATGTTAAAAAATATACACAACATTATCTAAAGAACTAAATGATCTAGAGCAATGATATTTTTGTATGATATGTAGACCAGCAATGCGAATCTTTTTCTAATATATTGTGTTTAGGTCAAAGGTCAACTTTGAGTGCTGGACGGGGTCAAAGGTTAACATGGGTTATAATAGGTAAAAAGCTTTAAGAATCTTCTTCTCAAGTTCCATAAGGCCCAGGGTTCTGATATTTGGCCAGTAGGTACCAGGGATGGAGTACTCTAAAGTTTTCTCATATAAATGACCTTGACCTACTTTCAAGGTCACATGGGTCAAATATGTTAAAATATCTACACAACATTATCTAATGAACCGAATGATCTAGACCGATGATACTTGCATATATTATATGTAGACTGGCAATGCAAATCTTTTTCTGATATATTGTGTTTAGGTCAAAGTTCAACTTTAAGCGCTGGACGGGGTCAAAGGTTCACTGGGGCTATAATGGGTAAAAAGTTTTAAGAATCTTCTTCTCAAGTTCCATAAGCCCCAGGGTCCTGATATTTGGCCAGTAGGTACCTGGCATGGAGTGCTACAAAGTTTCCGCATATGAATGACCTTGACCTACTTTCAAGGTCACAGGGGTCAAATATGTAAAAATCTTTAACAATCTTCTTCTCAATAACCAAAAGGCCCTGGGTGCTGATATTTGGCTGGTAGGTACCTGGCATAGTGTGCTATCAAGTTTCCTCATATGAATGATCTTGACCCACTTTCAAGGTCACAGAGGTCAAATATGTAAAATCTTTTAACAATCTTCTTCTCGCTAACCAAATCCCCCAGAGTAATATGGTATTTGGCTAGTAGGTACCTGGGATAGAGTGCTACAAACTTTCCTCATACAATGGACCTCAACCTACTTTCAAGGTCATAGGGGTCAAACATGTAAAAATACCTTTAACAATCTTCTCCTCAACAACTTAAAGGCCCTGGGTGTTGATATTTAGCCAGTAGGTACCTCTAATGGAGTGCTACAAAGTTTCCTTGTATGAATGACCTTGACCTACTTTCAAGGTCGCAAGGGTAAAACATGTAAAAATCTTTTAACAAACGTCTTCTCGCTTACCAAAAGGCCCTAGGTGCTGATATTTGGCCAATGGGTACCTGGGACAGATTGGTGCAAAGATTCCTCATATAGACCTTCACTTATACTTTCAAGGTCACAGGGGTTATAAACATGTATGTAGATATCTTTGAACAACTTGGCAAAAACAAACACAAATGATATAGATCTTTATAGTCAGATGACCGTTGAGGCCCCTGGGCCTCTTGTATTACGGAAGCATAATGAGGTATGGGAAGTATTCAAGGGAGAGACTTAACAGCCCAATTGTTTGCATGTTACAAATTTCTTCTGGATAGCCGGTGACACAGTTTTGATTTGGTTTTGGGGCCTCCCAAGGGATAACTCTTTCATTCCTCTGTTACATGAAATGCGTGTGTAAAACTTGAAAGCGTGTATTGTAATATTCCCTTTATAATATTGCAGTAAAACGGCATTATTGAATGATATTGCTGAAGAGAAAGATCTTTTCATATACAAGAAAAAACGTATTGGGTGTTACGCTGTAAAACGCCGGTATAGGGCGATTGAGTTTAATGTACATACAGATTCAATTTGGACAAAACGAATAAATTTATGTCATCATGTGCGGATAAAAAATTCTTGTCATACTTAATCTATAAAATACGGATTATACAAATATTATCGGGTTTGGACCCCGGTATTAAATTTGATATGAATAAAAATATATGCATTATATAAGTGAAGTCATTAATTCATAAAAAAAAATCATATACATGTATGTCCCATGTCTGCAGTTGTGTTAAAAAAGTTAACGAACTTTTAAATTTACATAAAAAAGTAAAATGAATCATAACATATATAAATGGATTAAGTATTGGACAATTATCTTCTCGACAAGTTCCAAATTTGATATATATATTATACATGTATTCTACATGTTTAGTGCATGGTGCGTCATATGAGTGCACAGACTTCCGTGATACATATATAATTGTAAGTGTTAAAGTATGTTGACGCTGAAAGTTGGATAGATTTTAGATGAATATATAGATAATCTGGAAAAAAATCTTCAAGACATCGAGTTGTATAAAAAAAATCGGAATCATTTCATTTAATTTTTGTACTTTTCAATGCATGCACACCTTTTGTGAAATGGTTCTAAATGAGGATTCGCGAAGATAACTTTTTACAGAAATTAAGGTTTGCCCTATGGTTGTCATCGTCGGAAACCCACATGACACTGTTAAACGTAAATTTGATTCAATAAATTTATACATGGACTTTGTGTCTGGTTCATCATCGGACGTACATGTATATATATACATTACGCGTCCCCTCTTGGGCCCCTTCGTCAAATTGACCGAGAACGATGTCACCTGACGCGTGATCAGCGCTATTTTTATCGGGCTTTCCCGAGGAATGCAATTTTGCAAGTGGCTAATAAACACATTTTGAGTGGACTTTGAATATTGAAATGTATGTATCTGGTAGTGCAGACAGCATGTACATTCAAGAACTTCATTGTAGACTTCCCCGGGATGCCCCTTTAAGGAGTGGAAAGTTAAAATTAATTCAACATTGACTGAATCTTTGTGAAGTAAACAGACCAAAATTAAACAATACAGCACAATGAAAAACACAGTTTGTATATATAAGTAACATTGAAAATGAGAAATTTCCATACTATGAAAAGCTTGAGGAGTGAAACTAAAATAACTTCCACTTTCACTGTTTTCAAAGTTTATTTTGAAAGTAACAGTATTTTGTATGTGTTTCAGCTGTAGTGTACAGCATCCTTGGAATTGTCGTGGCTAAATCTACAGGAGTGGAAGGTGAAATGAACATTCTCTCGTCAGCCACCGCTACAGGAGCTCTGTACAGAATGGCGGGTAAGTTTACAGCAAATCATCCTGTTAAACCTTGCTTTAAATAGAGATAAAGTTATAAGGCTGTCATTTATATAGTCAGAAACAACAAACTGTAATAAGCAAAATCATCTGTACAGAATGGCGGGTAAGTTTACAGCAACTCATCCTGCTAAACCTTGCTTTATATGGAGATAAAGTTATAAGACTGTCATTTATATAACTGTAATAAGCAAAATCATTGTGTATTTTATATCAAATTTATATTGGTAGAAAAACTAATCTCTCAAGATTTAATAGCTCTTGTGTGTATTACTGTGCTATAACTATGCTACAAAATGCAATGGCAAATTGTCAGGTGACAAGTATAAGTAAAACAAAACACTATAATATCTATAAACTTACTGTTCTGTGGCACTATTAAACAGATAAAAAATTTGTAGTACATGTCTTCTGTACCAAGAATAGAAAGCATGGACGATTGAAAAATGTGGTTATAGGCGAGATAGCTGATGAAATGAGACATTAATAATTAAGGTGCTTCACTGGTCGTCAATATTTTGTAGATGTTTAAAAGAAATTCTTCCCATTTGATTAGTTTATAAGTTGCATGTTATTTATTTTACAGATGGTTATAAGAAAATGGCGAGGGGAGGTGCTATTGGTTTTGGACTTGCTTCTGTTTTCTGTTTATGGAAAAATACGGACAAAATCCGCTACATGCTTGATAGATGAGAACACAGCACTTGTGGGAGAAGTATTGATTTGTGTTTAGGAAAGTGTTACTTGTGGAGAAACATTGATTCATGTTTGGGAAAGTGTTACTTGTGGAGAAACATTCTATGTAATTAATGACTGCATATACACAGATAATTGATGTGGTGGTTGTATTTTCACGTCAAAGGTAGACCCGAATTTGGCATTTTTGCTGAAAGGACTATTCAGCTCAGTCGGTGAAAACGAGTGTCAAAAATAAGGAAGAAAATCAAATTTGGTATGCAGCTGAAATTTCTATGTTTGATCTTTCATGAAGTAGGTAGCATAAAATTAATATAAATTTAAGTCTAGTGATATTGTCAACATAATGATTAATTAACAAATTCCTCTTCTCACTCCAAGTTTAGAAATAGCATTGCCTTTTTAACATGTGATACAGTAACACAATGCGATCAATATTTGGATATCTACAGTTTTCAGTTCTGACATCTTGAAATCGGTTAACAACACAGATATAACCTTATCATCAGATCTATTATTAACAAAACCGATCCATCTTGACAGAAAAACCTTCACAGATCCAGATACAAGTTACCAGATCATGTTACTTTTTATGGATAAGTAAGGATACTAATGGAGGTTGATTAAGTAGGTAGAGTGAGAGTTTCTCACTCTCTGATGCCCGTTACACCGTGTGGCATGTAGGGCAGAAACAAAGGGTGAGAGTTTATACTGGTGTGTAAATGATTAACTGTGGATAGTGTGACTGTTTGCTAATTGATGTGATATAATATTGGTTTGGATGTTTAGGTGAGTGAGTAAGGACATGTGATTGGTTGTGTGTTGTAGAATAACATTATTGTATTATATGTTTTAGTACACCGGTAGTTCCTGAAATTAAGCCATTTATCACAATTGTATAATGGACATCATCAATTTGCAAATTTTCAGATTTTGACGTCTTGCATTATCTGTCATTTGTTATGTGTAATTGCGTAGTGTATACTGTACTGGGTTTAAGGTCGGACATTGATCCAAGGGGTGAATGGAGCTATATCATTGTACTATAGTATACTGCAGTTATCGCTGTCAAATGTTCCTTTAAGCAACTTCAGAATGCTTATTGATGATACCACTGGTATCAATGTTTTATAAGGTTTGGTTATAAAATAAAATTTTAGAGATCAAAATATTTATGCTGGTTTTAATTATGTTCAAAAAAATAAAACATACTAGTGAATGTTAGTTGTATTTCGAGTTATTTATAGCTCTGTTCTCACCGAAATTCTGCTACACCAAAGTTTACTGTAATTTGACCATGATTGGAAGTAGATGGTGGCCTCTTCTGCTCGGGGTGGCATCCGACAAGATTTTGTAGCCAAAACAAGAGACGCAGCATGTACAGGCTTGCATCACCTACCTGGTTTTAGTCATTTGTAATGTTAAAAGTAGCCTTGAGTAGCAGTATATAATATTAGTATATCTATGAAAAGAACATTGAAAGATTAAACACACTTGACCCCAGTGATCTGATAGTCTGTCATGGTAATATATTTGAACAAATTTGCCAAATATAACCGTCAACCTGTCCATCTTGAATGTTTTGTGATGAGGTCATGTGATCTTTGAAGTAGACCAAGGTCATGTACATGAACATGCTACAAACCAAATATAATGAACCAGTGCATCAGAAGTTTTGTAAAAGTTTTCAACATATTTTAGTACCTGGTATTTGACTCATTTGAATTTAGATACAGGTGAAGGTCATTCATTGAGCAGACAAGCTGGCCCCCTCAAACTACCAGACAAATACCATCACCTTTGTCAATGTAGTTATTCGAAACAAGTTGTTTACAGTTTCTTTAAGACGACTACCATGCCTTTGAATATGGGTGAAGGTTATTAGCTCACCTGGTCCGAAGGACCAAGGTGAGCTTATGCCATACCGTGGCGTCCGTCCGTCGTCCGTCAACAATTTCTTTAAACAACTTCTCCTCCATAACCACTGATAGGAAATCAACGTAATTTGGCAGGAAGCATCCTTGGGTGCCCATGATTCAAAATTGTACTAATGGTGGGACTGACCCCCTAGGGGGCTGAGGGGCGGGGCCAAAAAGGGTTATTTAGCTATATTGGTTTAAGCAACTTCTTCTCCATAACCACTGATTAGAAATAAGCCTTATTTGTCAGAAAATATCCTTAGGTGCTCAGGATTCAAAATTATACTCATGGTAGGACTGACCCCCTAGGGGACTGAGGGGTGGGGCCATAAAAAATTATTTACCTATATTGATATTAGCGACTTCTTCTTCATAACCACTGATTGGTTATCAACCTTATTTGGCAGGAAGCATGCTTAGGTGCCCATGATTAAAAATTGTACTAATGATGGGACTGATCCTCTAGGGGGCTGAGGGGCGGGGCCAAAAAGGGTCATTTAGCTATATTGGTTTAGTCGACTTCTTCTCCATAACCATTGATTGGAAATCAACCTTATTTGGCAGGAACCATCCCTAGGTGCTCAGGATTCAAAATGGTACTCATGGTGGGACTGACCCCCTAGGGAGCTGAGGGGCAGGTTCAAAAAGGATTATTTAGCTATATTGGTTTAATCGACTTCTTCTCCATAACCATTGATGGGAAATGAGCCTTATTTGGCAGGAAGCATCCCTAGGTGCTCAAGATTCAAAATTATACTAATGGTGGGACTGACCCCCTAGGGGGCTGAGGGGCGAGCCAAAAAGAAAATATTTTATCATGATCACCTAGATACCAATGTATCCAGGTAAGCGATACAGGCCCTCTGGGCCTCTTTTTCATTTGAACAAAGTTTGGTAACTCTTTATTGAAGAATGTAACTGGCAAAATATCATCACCCTGGTATTTTTGGTTATTTGGGACAAGTTTTTGGGCATTAAGTGTTACCGTTGTCCGTCCTGGTTTAGTTTCTGCGTTTAGGTCAGTTTTTGTCATGAAACTTAATAAGTTAAAACATCTCAACGAGTAGTGTTGGTTGCGGGTTTTTTATAACCTTGACCTTGATAAACTTAATAACTGACATAGCGGGAGGCGGGGCATCCTTGTTTTGAAAACACATTTCTAGTTTAAAGACAATTCTGTGTTGGTGTACCGTTAAGTTTCACTGTAGTTTGTATTGTACATTGTAATATTGTAAAGCACTGTAGTAATTGTACATTGTAATACTGTAAAGAGTTAACTATATTTTCCATGTAATGTCAACTGTCAAACACTAAGTACTACTCATTACTAATACATTGTACCTACTTGAGACATACATACAAAACAACACATACTATCTTCTCATGTTTTATTGACTAAACGAACAACTGAAGCAGTCTAGAATATTTAGCAGCACATGTATGGTTTGGAAATTGTACAACCAAACCTTCACGTAAATTTCCAACTTTGTGTACTCTAACATTTCTTATAAACATGGGAAATGAAATCATTGATACTCTACTAAAGCGATTATAAAATTTACCGAGTTATGGAAAAAGTTTTCATTAAAACATGATGTGACAGAAAATTTCCATAAGTGAACTAGAATGACCTTTAACCTTTAGAGTTTGCACGCCTATATATCGTACTTCATAGATAACAAATCAGGACAAAAAGAAAAGTTTAAACTGCCAAAAAAAATCAAAAGATAACTGAAACAATAACACCTATTTCAACACAAATTTAATAAATCAATTCAATATCACATATGTTAATTCATATTTTTAGCTATGCAAATTTGTAAAGAATGGTATGCAAATTAAATATAGCACATATATCAGCATTGTAAGTGAGTACATAATTATAAGTCATTGTACTTGAATCTGTATAAAATATCCTGCTATGTACAATATAATTGAGAATACAAATGTACAAGTTTATTTTACAAGTATGTTTATTTACAAAAATTTCACATTTTTCCACAAATATTTTCTAGGTATGAACATTTATATATTCATGAATATAGACATGAAATTCATCTAAATGACTTATCACACAATAGTCCTGTGAAGTCTCTTGGATTTACTTAGGAGACATAATCTGTAAACTGCCAACATGTTATTTTACAAAGAGTAATTTTATATTCCTATCTGAATTAAGTGAATGACCCAGACTACGTGGAGATTCTTGACTGAGCTGGGGGGTGTGGCACTATGGGTGGTAATGGTGGCGAGTCTCTCATCACTCGTAGAATCGGGGTTTGTCTATCTAACAGGTCTGCCACATCCATGGTAGGAGCTGTAGTCCGCGTAGCCACTGGTCGTAAGGACTGCTGGCTCTCGGTAAATTTATCAACCTTTCGTACATACTGCAAATCAATAAACATTATTCCAAGTGTTAAATACTTTTCACTATACATGTGTATTACATAATATTCACACATCTTTTAATACTTTTATTTCACAGATTGCAAGCAGAATTTGTTCAACAGTTATTAAACTATTTAACTTCCCGTTATATAACCAAATCTAGGACAACAACCTGCTGTTAAAGCTGGAAACAACAGATCTACTGAATTTATAAAATTTCAAATGATACATGTAGTGTCCTATGCCTCCAGAGCTATGATGTCAGACCTACTGAACTTCAGACTCACCCGTGCAGGCCCCCTCCTGATCCGGCCACCCTCACGCACTGTTACGCCTGGGGATATCTCCATGGTCTCCGTCTGCAAGGTTAACATTTATGATATGAAAAGAATTATAATATATATTGTGTTCGCATAAAAATTAATACTGATGAGATCACAAACATAAATCAATCTAAAGTGAATATAATGACAACAGATATGAAAAAGTAGTGAAGCGTAAGATTGACAATAATTCATTTGCAACAGAATATTGAGATTTTAAGTATGCTAATCATTAACAAAATTATACATCAATTACATCTTAAAATTTACAGCATTTAATTTGACATAACTATTAATTAACTGAAGGTGTGTCAGATTGACTACCTGGTATGTTAATTAATATACTTACAAGAGGTGGAGGCAGTGGTGTTTTCTTATCTTTTTGAAAACCATTTTCTAATTCTGAAAAACATAAAGACATATTTGATAACATCTGATTGTGACGTACTATAAATATTTCTATATCTAAAAACCGGTATAGAGTAAATCAAGTTTACTACCGTTTGGGAAACATTTGTAGCATGTTACCATTAGCATATTTAAAGCATTAATTAGGTTCTGCAATAAGAAGTTATTAGGAGTATCAAAGGTTATGCCTGCTCAATGATTGAAATACAAAGCATGGGCACACCTTTATAAATATAGCAATAAGAGGGAATATAACTTTCACTTTTTTTTTTGCAAAGTAGTACTACAAAATACTAATCAATGTTATTTAAATGATTGCAGTTTGGGATGAGCATTTGCATCACATATTTGTAGATGGTTTATTGGAATCTAGGCTATCTATTTGTACAGTACAATGTACAGTGAATACCCCCCAACCCTGGTGTACCTCTTAAAGTAATGAATGCCACCAATCCTGTTTTTTTTTTTAATGGAATATGTATGTTAAATTAATGATTTCTTTGAACCTTGGATTGCTGGTAAATGTGTAATACTGACTTAATTGTCATGCACTATGTAGCTGGTTACATGCCTGAACTATATTTATTATCATTGTTAGAATCAATTGTATCACTATGCTTTCACCTGTTGATTTTACATGTACCACATACACTAGTCATAGGAACAGAATTCCCAACAGAAATAGAATCTGATTTTGTCTTGTATTAGCTTTACAATGTGTACTATTATTTTCTTTTAAAATATCTCATTTACAGAAGTTTAAAAATGCCTATTTTGATTTAAATGTACAGGCCATGCTTTTATCTATAGGCTCATTCAGATCTCTATTATCAATAAGAAATTTTGGTCTCTGACCTAGCAATAAATTTAGATTCCATGGAAAGGAGATTTTCCAAAGAAATTTTCAAAATGCTGAAAAAAGTAACATTCTTTAGCCGAGATTTGATTGTCTTTATTGTTGCACAGGTACATCATTCACACATACATGTTGGTTAAATGATTTCAACGGTTGTATAAGTCTATGAGCAATTGGAAGAGTTTGAATCAATAGCGCTCAGTATGCCTGGAGATAAACATCTATCAATGTTTTTCAGAAACACTGCTGTGCCATATTTTGTCAGATGGATACCATCTTTACTGAAAAGTCCATTTCTTTGATAGTTGTCCTTATCCACAAACACTCTGTAACTTGAAATAAAAACTATATGGCGTTTATGGCACATTTCCTGAAGAGTCCTGTTCGTGGGAATAACGTCGCAGTCTGTCCGTGGGGTGATGGCCAGGTAGACCATCTGTATGTTGGGGTTGGAGGACTTGATGTAGGATGTCAGCTCAGAAAAGTCGTTCTGTATGGTTTGTTCACTATGGTTATCGGAGACATCGTCTCCACCTACGTGAATGATTATGCGATGATACTCTGTCATTGTCAGTGTTTGAAGTTTCTCCCTGATGGTATTGATCTTGGCTCCCCGGAATGTCCGGACGTCCACGTTAAGTTGAAGTTTCTTTCTCTCTACCAGTCTGAGGATGGATGATCCAACAAGTAGAGTATGACACTGGCTTCTTTCTCCATTCCTCACTGCCTCCTTCGAACTTTCAGTTTTCGTTAATTGCGGGCTTGAATGCAAGGTAATTTCCTTTTTCACAAATGATGGTGATGGTGATGGTGATGATGATGGAGATATCGATGAGGATGAAAGAATGCTGGCTGTCGGTCTCTGAGACACAACTTGAGCGTAAGTCTTAGTGAGGTTCATGCTAGGTTCAGCTTGACTAGTTTGAGTACCACATTCCACCATTTCAGGTTTTTCATTTGGTACATTTCTCATTTCATCTAACTTTGTATGTAGTCTTTTGACATCAGCCTGAAGGTCTGTGATCAGTGATACAAGATCATGAATGCTACAACTATCACCAAAACCTTTGTGGTTTTGTACTTGTCGAGCTTTCGAGGTGTTAATTGTTTGAATCCGACATTCCTCCTGCAGATTCTTATCCAGCTTTAAACCAGCACCATTTGGGACACTGTCCACTGCTGATGTGAAGTGGACAGTCTGACTAGCACATGTTACAGAAGGGTAGTTTGACTCTGGATGGCCGTAGGTCAGATGTGTGGATATAGCACCATAATGTCCTTTCATTGAGTTTTGACACATTTCAATCGCGAGCAAATCTTCATATTTCCACACCTTGTACCTATTTCCTGTACCAAGATATGGTATTTGTGGAAGGGGAAAAAAACAAAACAAGTAAATCAATATTTGCATGACCACCATATTCCTGCTTTAGAATCAATAAATTACACCTGGAATCTTTTCTAAAGCAGAATTATTACCAATCTAAAACCTGAGCATGGCTTCTAATAGCATTAGGATTTCCTTAGTAGTATGTATCTATATGATGACATATATATCACAATCAAGTGAATCCAGTCTACCTGATCAGAAAGTCATGTGTTGTGTTCTAAGAACATATTGTATACCATTCAAAATATCTTAATTACTTAAAGAACTGATTTTTCCCATAGAAAATGTATCCAAATTGAACAATAATATAAAAATATACAGGGTTGTAAAACTAAATGTACAGAACTGACACTGGTAGTGTATGTATATCCCTTGTCCCACCTCCCACCTAGCCCCAGGAATAGAGTATAAATATGTAACATCCCAAAATTAACATTCAAATGCAATTTCCCAGTCTTTTTAAAATGCTCTATTCCATCATTTCAAGATTATAAGGACATGAAAAATGAACAAAGTGAAAAATAGACTCCCTAAGTTTACATGATGGCTTTATATTCGAGCGTTATTTTGCTCTTTACTCTTCAGGTAGTGGGAAGCCGAGAGGTGATTTTTTTATCATACGACTACTAGCTGTGTTAATCCATTACATATATTACACTATGACTTTCTGATAGGTTGTGAGATCGCAACAGAAACAACAGAGTGATACCATGATGTCAAATTGGAAGCCTGAAGCTCAGTTTTTGGATTGGTTTTATGGACTTTTTCTGGTAATGGTGGTTCATGCCAATGTCATATGATAAAAAAGAATTTTGAATGAGTGACATTGTTGATATAATATTTATGAACATTTTAAAAATGTTTTTCATCTAAAGTTCGCCAATGCTCACCAAAGTGAAATCATTATTAAATAGTTGTCATAACAGTTATCATATCAAAAGGAAACCCATCCAACATCCATTTCTTTACAATATGGCACCTGCCAGTAATCTAATAGTTACCTTCGTCTGGCTTTATTTCCTCGACTTTGTTGCGTTTGATTCGGCGCTGGATGGCCCTACTCATGTAGCGACCATGCCTCATTGCCTCGAGTCTGGCCTGGGCAGCCTCTACTGCTGGGTCCACCACCTGGTACTTCACCTTCACTCTGAAGTACAGCAACATTTACTGATCAATGAACACGTCAATGAATACTTCAGTGAGTGAGTACATCACACTTCAATCATTGAAAATATACACACTGCATGTCAGATACTTCTAATTCAAAACACCTTTAGTATTAAAATGTGTCGCTGAATAGCTCTTCATAACAAAATCAAGTAGATGAAAGATGAACATACAGGGTAAAAGATATTTAAATTGCACCTGAAAACAGACCTAGATTATAGTAAACATACAGTAACACAGGATGACAATGAACTCATGATCAGTCAAGTTTAACTTAGTATTTGATACAGTTAAGTTTGCCTGTGAGTTATCGATATGTGGAAGTTGCTTAATCTTTGAGGTATCAATTTGATTACATGAACTAGTTTTACCTGGAAATTTTCTAAATAATTATTTAGGTTGACCTGTTTCTATAATGACTTAATTTCCCATTGAGAAATCTGTGTAATGACTTGTTTTACTACTGAGATTTCTATAATGAAAAGTTTTACTTATAAGATATCTGTGTAATGATAGTTTTACCTGTGAAATGTGTGTGTTTATGACAAGTTTTACCTGTGAGATGGCAGTTTTGACAATTTTTACCCGTGATACCTGTATGTGTTATAACAAGTTTTACCTGTGAAATGCCTGTGTTATGACAATTAAGTTTTACCTGTGTGATGTATGTATAAGGACTTGTTTTGCTTGTGTGATGTCTGTGTAATGACAAATTTAACTTGTGAAATATCTGTGTTAGACAAGATTTACTGGTGTGATGTCTGTGTAAGAACTTATTTCTCCTGGGAAATGTCTGTGTTATGATAAGTTTTACCTGTGAAATGTCTGTGTCTTATGACCAGTTTTACCTGTGTCATGACACGTTTTACTTGTGAAATGTCTGTGTTATGACAAGTTTTACCTGTGTTATGACCATTTTTACCTGTGAAATGCCTGTGTTATGGCAAGTTAACTTGTGTTATGACAATTTTTACCTGTGAATGCCTGTGTTATGGCAAGTTAACTTGTGAAATGTCTGTGTAATGACAAGTTTAACCTGTGAAATTTCTGTGTAATGACAAGTTTTACCTTTGTAGTGTCTGTGTTAGACAAGATTTGATTTACCTGTGTGGTGTGGTATGACAAGTTTTATCTGTGAGATGTCTGTTATGACAAGTTGTACATGCGTCACAGAGATGTCTGTTTATAATGACAATTTTAACCTGTGAGATGTCTGTGTCTTATGACCAGTTTTACCTGTTTTATGACCAGTTTTACCTGTGAGATGTCTGTGTCTTATGACCAGTTTTACCTGTTTTATGACCAGTTTTACCTGTTAGATGTCTGTGTCTTATGACCATTTTTGCCTGTTTCATGACAAGTTTTACCTGTGAGATGGCAGTTTTTCAGGATTCAGCTTTATGACTGCTAAGACATTGCCCATGTCATCATACATGACATCTTTGTTGCCAGGAGGCCGACCAGCTTGAACCTGCAGACAGGAAAACAGTTTGTACAAACTAAATAAATATGATTTTATTCACAGATATAATCTGAACTGAACAGTAAAAACATTAAAAACATAAAAGTGTTAAACCCTTTGATTTTCTTATATGAATTTTCTATCTATACTAAAAAGAAATTTCTTTAAATCATGTTAAAGCAAACTGAAATTTGGGTATTTTATTTCATAGCTGTACATGTATATCAAACGAAACTCTAATTGGTTCATTTTTATACATTTGTATCTATAATGAAATCAGGAATACTGCTTCAGTGATGGTTATAATTCCTATTTTTTTAAAACTATATCTATATGTATAATTTGCCAGCCTTCCTTGGAATGGTCATCCTTCTGTTTACCTTCAGTATGGAGTGACATGAGACTGGCATGTTGAGTAGTCCACTGGCCTTCTCTGCTGCCTCGTACTCCTGTGACTTTACATATTCTTCATACATCATGGCCATTTCTGTTTGTTCCAAAGACTCTGTCATCTGGTTTAAGCCTTTACCTGCCTTCACTTTTCCTGTGTATGGTTTATACTTTGTTCTCTTTTTTTTATTCTAAAGAAAACAAAATTAGGCACCATCGATTTTCCTCAATTTGAATATATTAAAGAAAGGGAAAAATATCCATTGCTTCAACACATTGTCAATTATTTAAGACATGAAAAGTACATTCAATGATCCACAAATTTTCTCTTTTCTTATCATAGTATATTTGTATATTTCAGGACATTAGGTAGTAGAAGTTGACCAATTCAGTTATAAAAGGTTCTTTTAGTTATTTCTATTTGGAGAACTGAGTTTTTCTACTGTATAGTCCATTGTAATGAGGTCATTTTGAATCTGTAATAAAGTATACAGTGCATGCAACTTGACTTACTTTATGTAAAGCTACCTGAATGCCACACCTTTTGCTTTTCATCTCAAAGTACAATTATTCTCTAAATGTTGACGAAATTAATTGTACAAGACGTATTGATGTGATATGTGGACTAGATAAAATAGCTGGATAAAGGCAAACCTTTTCTTCTTCATTGGCTTTTTGTTCTTCCTCTTGATTTCCGCCCTCCTCTGTATCAGACACTTTGTCAGCTAGCTCTGGGGGTTCCTCTTCCTCTACCTTCTCCTCTTCCTCCTCTCTGTATAAACATTTCATAATCTAATATAAACCAAATGTTATCTAAGTTAATCATCATTAATCTGCCTAGTCAATTTTGCATTTGTTTTAAGCATGAATGAAAAACAGTTTCAATTGTTTTATAGATACGAGGTACATGTATTTTGATACAGGAATAGTTCCTTAAATTTACATTGGAACGATAAATAATGTTGAAAGTTTAAACAATGAAATACATACACAACTGCAGTTTCTTCCACTTTTTCTTCAACTTCTTCCTCAACAGGTGTCATTGGTCGTTCAGGAACAAGTGCTTTTGGTACAGAACCCTGGGCCCAACAGTCTGTTACAGCAGGATCAGGTTCTACCATGCAAACAGAAATGACATTTAATTTTATCTGCAAGTAAATGAATACCTTGTATCTATAAATAAACCATTCATATTTTTAAATTAGAAGTCATCAATGAGTAAGCATAATTTGAATTCCAGTATCAATTAATCGTAAATATCATGAAGTCACAATTGGACAACCAATCAATCTAACCCAGGTACTTTCATGAACAAGAATAATATTTCTTTGTTTTTTCATTTGTGATAGGTTCACCTGCATGGTCACATGTACCTGCAGTATATGATAATTGAGATTGAACTGCTTAACTGACAATGGCATTTCTTATAGATCTGCCATGAACTTAATGACTATATATACAAGAGGATTTCATGAATACAATTACCTTCATCTTGCATCCATCCTGGATCTGTTTCTACATTCTGTTCACCTTCATCTCTGGATAAAAATTGCCACTACAATACAGTTTTGAAATGGGAATATTATACCTATTGAAAATTGGAATGCACTCAAGAGTCAGAAGAACTGATTTTGCTATAATACTGCATATTTGGTATTTGTTTTGGGTCAAAATGTTAAGTATTTTCAATTTCAAAATATTTTATTATTGATGCAATAAACACTTATTATAATTTATTGATATAATAAACAATTAAGTGTTTTCTCAAACCCAATCTGAATTGAATCCATTTGATAAATGAGCTTGTACATGTATATCAGCCATATGCATGGTAAATCACACAATTCTTACCTCAATTATTTGTAAAATTGCATCCTTAGCCATTGTAACTGTAAAAGGTAGTAACTGATGTCCAATGTAATTGTCATATATAACATCTAAAGTATTATCCACTAGTTCATCAATAATATCCTCCACGAATTCTTCAGAGCCATCTTTTTCCACCATAAATGTCCTGAAAATATTGTTGAATCAATTTTTTCTTAAAAGTTTTTTTTAAAGCAAGCCTACATTTTAGCAGTGATAAAAAATGAAGAATCTTATCACTAAATATATCCATAAATTCAGAGCAAGACCAACAAGTGGAGATAGTACAAACACATATAAAAAGCCTATAATCATCGGGTCGACATACAATGTATACTTAAAATACTGGTATACTGAGGTTGTTAGGAAATTTAACAATGGGATTTAAGCTGGTTGTTGCCCTTAAGTAAAACTGATTATATTAATTATTGACATGCATATGTAGCAGGGAGGATACAAGACCAATCCGTGCTTAGGTTCTTCAATATCCCAAGTACCTCACTGGTACAGGCATATGAATATACGATAAAAAAATAAAATAAAAAAAACATCCCCCCCCTCTCACTTTAAATAGAAATTTCTTCACTTTTTTTAATAGCGTCCAGCACACAACCTTTTACCCATAATCATCATTTTTGAAGGAGGGTGTATGATAAAAGAAGAAGAAAAGATATGGCGTTTAATGACCAATACCTATTTAACATTTCTACAATAACCCTGACTGTAATATTTTTAATAAATTATTATTAAATAGGATATCTAAGGTTCTAATACTAATAGAAGTTATATGATTAATGTACAGTAATTAATAACAATGAACAATGACAATTCATCCAACACCCTAAGAAATCAATGGAAAATGTGTGTGCTATGAAATGATTATTTATGCATAGAAACATGTCAAATAGATGAATCGTACCAGTCTTGGTCATTAAATTTCCCAGGCACAATTTCATGTGCTACCACAGGTGTATGTGCAGGAGGTCCGGGCTTGGCACCTTTGTCGGCCCGTGATTTTGAAACGGCTGCTCTCGACATTATGCTAGATTATCAAGATACACGTCTATGTAGTTAGTTCGAACGTTGGTGGCTGTTAAAAACGCATAGCCACTGAATACATCCTACATGTTTGTTGACGTTTCCTTCTACTTTTCGCCTGTGTCGTCCATGATAGCGGATGTTTGGGTATCCATGACGACGTTCACTCCCGTTTCAACGGGACTTGTTTTAAGTGGAATTCATCGATGTAATACCAACATTTTTTTACTTTATTTTACCAACTGATTTAAATTATACCCTCAATAATATTTGTTTTTGAAAAATAGCAACCGTTTATGAAATTTCTTCGATAGTCACGTGATTCAGGAGCAAAATTCAATATGGAGGACGACAGACGTTGCGCTTGGAATTGAAAGTTCTAGTTGTGTATTATACCTTTTCGTTGTAAGTGAGACTTTTGATATCTTGCATTAAGTTTTTGGATAAAGATGTTAGTTTCTTTTAACTCGAATGTCACAAGCACTGTAAGTTACACAAAAGATGATGTCGTTTTTAGTAGTATCGTAAATGTTGTGTTTGGACTTGAGTCACCGGGCAAAGATGTAAACAAAATATGATGTGGTATTTTTTTCCTGTTTGACGTAAGTTGTCTTGCCCCGAGCATAGTGTACTTATTTGTGCCATTTTCAAACATCAGTTTCATTTGTTTGCGTCACTAATTCTATTTAATTCTGTTGTAATTTAATCTACTTGTAAGCTTAAGCTGTTAATCCAACATCAGTTTGGCATCTTTGCTGTAGCAATGGATTGCAGGTGCCTTTTCAGTGTTAATAGTAAATCTTGTACACCGTTCCCGGATCGGAACTAAAAAGCCGATCCAGAAATATATTGATATTTTAATATTTCACAAAAATAATCTTAAAAGGTCTATAATATGTAACCAGTAATAAATACTAGCTGCAAGTATACCGCTTGGCTAGTGAGATCTGATTTTTAGCTTGATCGGTTGGGCGTAAGACTAGAGGCCAGAGGTTCCGTGTTTGACACTTAGTGGAGGCATTGAAAAAATAATAACCTCTGTTACATATGGTGCCAGCGTAGGGACCTGGGAATGACATACACTAGGGGTACTTGAAAAGGAATCCCTATGACCCCCAGAAAACTTGGGACAAATCTTTCAAGGAGTGGGGAGTATGCATATGTAACCCTGGTAAAATACTAGCTACAATATACTGCCTAGCTAGTGAGATCGGGTGAGCGTAAGACTAGAAGCCAGATGTTCCGGGTTCAACACCTAGTGGAGGCATTGAAAAAATAATGACCTCTGTTACATATATACATACTAACTTCATTTGGTTAGTGTGACAACTACTGAACTACTGAAAATCCCCAATAATTTAGAAATTTGCAAATATGTATGAAGTCACAGTAAGCACCGAAATCGGGTTATTATAGAATTTACTTACTAAGTGAGCCCAAGCAGGTCTCCCAACTTCATGCTGTTCATCATGTTTTTATATGCCTGTCAAAACCTTTTTTGAGCCAATTCAATGAGGGGACATATAATGGTGTGGCATTGTACTTCAGTCTTTCAAAAACTTTCATTTACCTTGAGATCTCCTCCCTCAGTTTTCAAGCGATCTCCTTAAAACTTTGTACATTTATTCACTATGACATGAAATTGTTTTTTCCTGAACCAATGGTTTATTTGACTATATTTTCATAATGCCCGAACTATTCAAATCACCCTGCGTCCATTCATGGTCCGTGGTACGTCCTTAAACAATTTTTGTTACAGTTATATATTGAAAAATGCAAGATGGATCTTTCTCAAATTTCATATGCAGGTTCCCCTTGTTCCCTAGCTTTGCTGTAATGATTATGGGACTGATTGGAAAAACAAAATGGCTGAAATGCAGCCATCTTGGATTTTGACAATGAAAATTTGTTACCGTTACATCTTGAGAAGTACTAAATGGATCCTTTCCAAATTTCATATGCAAGTTCCCCTTGGTGACTAGTTGTGCTGTTTTTGGAACTGATCAGAAAAACAAAACTGCTGACAAGAGACCTTCTTTCAACTATTATTATTTTTCATGAATAGTTCACAGAACTAAGATTAAATACATATTAAAATGAAAGCTAAAATAAGAATGGAAAAGATCCATCTTTTTAAGAACGGCCGAATAATCATTGATGGTGGCTGACAAGGTCCCCCTGGGATCTCTTGTTTTACAATGTAAAGATGTTCAGAGATCTCCTCCCACAGTCTTCAAGCCATTTCTTTCAAACTTTGTACATTTATTCACCATGACATAAAGCTATGTTTAAATTTCCTGATCATTGGTTTGAATTGAATATACTTTGAAGAAGTATTGCCCCTTATGATGTCGGTCAAACTTAATTAGTTTCATGTATAAATACGAAGAAAATTGTGCTTTCTTTGTGACATTGTAATGGAACGAAATACAACACTTGAACAGGCATTACAAGTAGTAACACTGTGCAAAAGGAGAGTTCAGTCATAGACCATAACCTACCAGTAAATGAAAGTTTTGTATTGTGTTTTTTTTCAGATTGTACAGCTGGCTTTTGTGGTAATGAAAAGATATGGTTCAGTGATGTGATTGAAGGAGATTTTATTTATTTCAACTACATAAATAGACGTCATCATGCACGGCGGAGGTGGAATGATGCTTGTTAATGGTCAGGGATATGGTTCAACAAAGAAATATGGAACAGGTAATAGTTGTGCAACTTTATCACATTCTGTTGCAGCTTTAAGGAAAATGAACAATTTTTGGTGGATGATACTCATATTAAGAGATAAACCGAGGAGGTCAGATTGAAGAAGATAAAAACTTATATTCATACCACATGTAATGAAATTGATATACATGAACAAAAAAACAACAACATAGGTCTAACCAAAATTTGTACTTTTGGCTCTGCAGCTTTGTTATATCCAACACACTTTCAGGAAGCTCACCTGGTCAAAAAGGTGAGCTCATGTCGTGCCATTCCAGTGTTCTCTGTAACTGCTGATTGGAAATTAACACATTTGGCAGGAAGCATCGCTATGGGTTGGGGATCATTCAAAAATATGCTAAGGGACAGGTTGACCCCCCAAGGAGCACAGGGCTGAGAGGTGAGGCAAAAAAGGGACAATTAACTATATTGCTATGAACGACTTCTTCTTTAGAACTACTGTATTGGATATCAGTCCAAGTCTGTTGGAAGCATTCATGGGAGGTAAGGATTCAAAATATTACAAAAGAATTTGCTGCCCTCCTACCCCTTCCTTCCGCAGGGGAAAGCAGGTTATTTAGCTATATTGGTTTAAGTGACTTCTTTTCTGGAAACACAATAAATACCAACCATATTTCACTGGTAGCATTCCTTTAGCTATCTATTGGGTATTCAAAATTGTTGTTTATAAATGGTTTGGTTGACCCCCTACCTCCCAAGGGGCTTAAGGGGTACAGAAAGTTTGGTGAGGCTATATTGCTAATAATGACTTTTTTCTGTTAACAAAACTGGTTTGACAGCATCTCTGGGTGGTGGAAATTCAAAATTGTACAAATTGTAGTGATGACACTCTTCCTCCCCCTGAGTCATCTCAGAAAAAAGCAAACACTCTCGGGAGATTCTGCAGAAAATGTGATTTTTTTACATAATAGGTAATAAGCACATTGATTTTTGAATATTTGTTTTCAGATACAAAACCCAAAAACCATTACATGGACAATGTACGACGCATGAGACAAATACAAAGGCAAAGTAAAGAAAGAGAAGCAGAGAGCCACAAGCCAGTGAAGGCACTATGGAAGTCAGAAAAATATCGTGATGTTCCATCCCGAGTGAAGGGGGATATTGAAGTATGCATACCTGGGTGGTGCAAACTGTACCAAACAATCTTAGAGGTTTTTTGAGTGGAAAATACATGCTACTGGAAAAGCTTAACTTTATTGATTAAGAAAAGAAGTGACAAACTGACACAGATACCTTTCAGCTAATTTGAAATGATAATTTTCTGCTCTTGATGCTTTAAAATGATTTTGAGAATTAATTTTAAAAACATTTATTTTGGATCAACTATTTACAAATACTTTCCTATGTTTCTGTCCTTTTTTATTTATTTTTTTCTACATTACTATATTTACTTGTTTTAGCGAGAACCAGATGCACCAAGACCACACTCGGCATGTTTCACCAGGGCGCATTCACGGTCAGGTCCCTCAGTGAAGTTTCCCTCTCGTCCCAGCAGTCCAGAAGTCAATGTACCCGACGAGAAACTGACAGTTCCACGTGCAAGTTCAGCTACTGATGTAGGTTTTCGTCGTAATATTATAATTGTGTAAAGTAAATAATAGGAAAGTCAGTCCAAGGCCTATTTTTATTTATCATGGACATTAAAAAACAAACTATAAGTTAATCAATTGTCTCAATGTTGAATAGTCATAGTTTAATTACATTGAAGCATGGAAACAGTCTGTTGTTGTAAGATGTATACATCAGCACTTCTTTAGTGCCAAATATCACATTACACCTGGGCTAGTTTATATAACACACAATCTATCATTTCGTCAGGTCAAGATGACGAGGAATAACTTTGACTTCATCAAGATCAATGGTGTTAATGCCAAGAGGTCCCAAATAATGAGGAGCCCCAGTCTCACAGCTTTGGATGACCTCAAGAAGAGCAGGGACGAGGATTTCACAAAGCAGCACAAGTTTGGAGAGGTCCCAAAATAGTAAGTCTTGATCAGAGAATGTATGTTTCTTTCTTTAATAGTTAAACACAAAAACAGTTACTATGAAATACAAGTGTTGTTTTCCCCCTAACAGTAGCTAAAAAATCATACCCAGTGCATTCCATTGCTTAAGTTATCATCCATGCATCTATGAAGAAACTAAGGCAGTTGAAAATTTCATTTTGCTATAGCTTACTTTAATTACTCATTAGAAAAAGCATAGCTAAACTTTTCAAACCATCATCTTTTCATACTAACCAATTCAGATGAAAGTATCTTTAATATGGCGTTTAGAGAATACGTTTCTGTATCAAATTAACAGAGGATGTGACTGCCTGGGGTAGAACTGATATTGGACAATGTATAAATCTTTAAATCCATTTCCTTCCAATATTGAGGTGTTCAAATAAAATCTTCTCAGATCTGGAGCATACTTTGGCAAATGGGTTCAACAGATGATAAATCCAGTTTATTTTAACAACAGAAATTGAGTTTGTGTATAGATATAGACTGCAAACGTATACTATAAAAAATATGTTCTTTTCAAAATATTTCTTGATTTTAGTTAAACCTAATTTGTCTCCATATTTCCGTTGAACTTCAACTAGAATGATCTTTTAATTTAAGTACATATGTAAATCTTACTTATTATATAATCAAGCAAATATTTGAAATTTTCTTGATTCATGTTAATATTTTGTATAAACTGTATAATTTGAATACTTTTGCATGCATGTACCACTTGCAAAAACTTTTTTTTTTTAAATAATTGTCAACGTTATTTTATATAAATGGGTCTATTGTGGAAATGTGAACCTTAAGTATCTTTTGATAAATATATGTTAGCAAATCAATACTTTTGCTGTATTATGTTAAGTGATATCTTAAAAAATTCATGGCTGAAGGTAGATGTATGTTGTAAAATAAATAAAGTGTAAATGTACAACCCAGTAATTTATGTTTTTAGCCTCCAATCACGGAAAGTGCAATGGAAAAAGGATGAGGAAAATCGTATAGCCAACATACCCGACCCAGAAATGCCTCCCGGCCACCGAGCACTGCCAGAAGCTGAGAGACGCACAACACTGAACCTATTAATAAAAAGTAGGTAAAATGATGTTAGGATTGTCCAAAATATGTAGCAATACTGTAATTTCGTTCTAAATTTTCTGCATATTATGCAGTTTAACTCCAACAACTATATTGAACTGTGGATAATACAGGTACATGTATGAAATATAATTCATCAGTCATGACGTTTAGAAATGAAAATTAATATTTGATTTAATATGTCCGTGGTATGATATAGAAGGTTGCTGGTGGCATACTTGATATGATTTTACTCTCCTCATCTGTGGTAGAAGTTTCCTTACTTAAATGTGTTTCACACTGTATGAGATGCATTTTTAGGTCATCTGACCCGAAGGGTCAAGATGACCTATTGCCATCATGCTTCGTCCGTCGTCGTCCGCCGTCCGCCGTCCGTAAACTTTTCCTTTAACAATCTTCTTCTTAGTAACCAAAAGGCTCTAGGTGCTGATATTTGGCCAGTAGGCACCTGGGATTGAGTGCTACAAAGTTTCCTCATTTCAATGACCTTGACCTGTTTTCAAGGTCACAGGGGTCAAATATGTAAAAACCTTTAACAATCTTCTTCTCAGTAACCAAAAGGTCTAGGGTAATGATATTTGGCCAGTAGGCACCTGGGATAGAGTGCTACAAAGTTTCCTCATATCGATGACCTTGACTAACTTTCAAGGTCACAGGGGTCAAATATGTAAAAAAGCGTTTGACAATCTTTTCCTCACTAACCAATAGGCCATGGGTGATCATATTTGGCCAGTAGGTATCTGGGAAAGAGTGCTACAAAGTTTCCTCATATCAATGACCTTGACTAACTTTCAAGGTCACAGGGGTCAAATATGTAAAAAAGCGTTTGACAATCTTTTCCTCACTAACCAATAGGCCATGGGTGATCATATTTGGCCAGTAGGTATCTGGGAAAGAGTGCTACAAAGTTTCCTCATATCAATGACCTTGACTAACTTTCAAGGTCACAGGGGTCAAATATGTAAAAAAGCGTTTGACAATCTTTTCCTCACTAACCAATAGGCTATGGGTGATCATATTTGGCCAGTAGGTATCTGGGAAAGAGTGCTACAAAGTTTCCTCATATCAATGACCTTGACTAACTTTCAAGGTCACAGGGGTCAGATATGTAAAAAAACGTTTGACAATCTTCTCCTCACTAACCAAAAGGCCAAGGGTGATCATATTTGGCCAGTAGGTACCTGGAATGGAGTGCTACAAAGTTACCTCATATCAATGACCTTGACCTACTTTCAAGGTCACAGGGGCCAAAACGGTCAAAATCTTTGAACGACTTCTTCTGAATAACCAAAAGGCCCAGAGACCTGATATTGGGCCTGTGTTATGCTGGGATAAAGGGGTACCAAGTTTGTTCAAACAAATGACCTTGACCTTCATTCAAGGTCACAGGGGCCAAAAAGGTCAAATCTTTTTAAACAACTTCTTCTGAATAACCAAAAGGCCCAGAGACCTGATATTGGTCCTGTGTTATGCTGAGATAAAGGGCTACCAAGTTTGTTCAAAGAAATGACCTTGACCTTCATTCAAGGTCACAGGGGACAAAACGGTCATAATTTTTAAACGACTTCTTCTGAATAACCAAAAGGCCCAGAGACCTAATATTGGGCCTGTGGCATGCTGGGATAAAGGGCTACCAAGTTTGTTCAAAGAAATGACCTTGACCTTCATTCAAGGTCACAGGGGCCAAAACGGTCATAATCTTTAAACAACTTCTTCTGAATAACCAAAAGGCCCAGAGACCTGATATTGGGCCTGTGGCATGCTGGGATAAAGGGCTACCAAGTTTGTTCAAAGAAATGACCTTGACTTTCATTCAAGGTCACTGGGGCCAAAACGGTCATAATCTTTAAACATTTTCTTCTGAATAACCAAAAGGCCCAGAGATCTAATATTGGGCCTGTGGCATGCTGGGATAAAGGGCTACCAAGTTTGTTCAAAGAAATGACCTTGACTTTCATTCAAGGTCACTGGGGCCAAAACGGTCATAATCTTTAAACATTTTCTTCTGAATAACCAAAAGGCCCAGATACCTATTATTGGGCCTGTGGCATGCTGGGATAAAGGGCTACCAAGTTTGTTCAAAGAAATGACCTTGACTTTCATTCAAGGTCACAGGGGCCAAAACGGTCATAATCTTTAAACGACTTCTTCTGAATAACCAAAAGGCCCAGAGACCTAATATTGGGCCTGTGGCATGCTGGGATAAAGGGCTACCAAGTTTGTTCAAAGAAATGACCTTGACTTTCATTCAAGGTCACTGGGGCCAAAACGAAACTGTTGTTATTTTTCGTGTAGTCAAAAATCCAAGATGGCCTCCACAGCGGCCATTTTGAAAACACATTCTAAACTTCTCAAGTTCTACCAGTGGAATTGAGCTGAAACTTGCCAGAAATGATATCCTGAGATGGTCCCAACAAAGTGTTGTTATTTTTCAAGCCCATCAGAAATCCAAGAAGGCCACTATCTTGAACTTGGCAATCTATACAGGCATATTATAACTTGATTTAATGACTACACGTATTTTCATAGTGATTTTACAATTGGTAGTCAGATGACCGTTAAGGCCCGTTGGGCCTCTTGTATTTATAGTTATTTTATCTCGTACTAGTTTTCACATTAACTCATCTTGGTTTCAAGCTTAGGACTTGGAAATCTTGAATGCCTATGGTTGACCACTAAGTTATTAGTTAATTCAATTTTTGTTTATTTTTATTCACAGAGGAAGAAGAACTGGTACGTGAGATGTCAGCATTACCTTTAAGAATGGACACATTTCGAATTCGTTCACAAAAGCAAGAAATTGAGAAAAAACTATCTGAGGTAGATGAAGCAAAGAAAATATTTTCCAGATCAAAGGTGTTTGTGAAAGTGGACTGATAGCAATGGCTTTAATCATTTTGTTTTGTACTATAGTTTAATAATTTTGAAGCCAGGTCTGTAGATACATTTATTTATTATGTAGATAAATTTGTCACTGGTAGGTTCTGTTTTTATACTGGCTGTTCTATATATTGATCTGATATGGTGAACAGCTGTGCTGCCAATGCCTTCTCATTTAAAGTGCTTGTAGACTTTCTAACATATGCACACCCACATCACAACAAGTCTCAGCTTATTTGTTTTACAATGTATATTATTATTTATAGTATTTTGGTATTTTATCACTTCATGCTAGTTACATTAATTCCTTGGTATGCAGCCAGTGAATTTAAACCTTAAATTGATGCTACATTAAATAGCCATGTTTGTATTAGCAAGAACCTTTCAGTATTTCTCCACGCTCTGATTGAAGACATATTAAGTCTTTATTAGTTTGGAAAATAGAAGGGATTATGTCTGTTTTGTATTTTAGTGCCTGTCTTTGTATATTCTATTATTCAATCATGATCCGTTACCAGGGGCATTCCTTGTCACTGGCACCACTCATTGTTTTGAAAATGTGTTGGACAAATGATAATGGCCTATTTCTGTCGGACTGTATTTCTGTCGGACTGTATGTACTGTATTTATAAAGGATGTGTATTTCTCCCTTACATGTACCTGTATGTGTAGGATAGAGTTGTCTACTTACTTAAGTAACAAACAGAAATGAATGATATTTCACATTTTATAGTTAGATGTCACAGTATAGGGAGGCTTACTTAAACAGCAGACTTTTAAATGAGTAATATCTCTATTTTTATATTGGAAATTTTGAACATTAAGTGTAAGTCACAATACAATAGAGGAATAAACTGATGCAAAAGTGGTGTATAAAATTGTACCCCAGTAATCTCCTTATCACTGACAGATCTGAATTCAATCTTTCTGATTTTGTACGGATGATTCTACTGTCACTGATCACATTGCTGTAAACTATTGATTTAGGAAAGTGAATAATATGAAATTCTTACCAGAGTAGAATACCAAGTTAACTTAATGATGGTATCTTTTCTTCCACCTCTTAATCTGGAACTTAACGAAAAGGAACAATAAATGATGATATTGCTAATTTAACAATAGATATAGCAGATTTCCTAGATAACATTCCAAGTTAAAAAAGAAAATAATGGAAAAACCGGGAAAACTATGACAAGTTAAAACATCACAAGTTTATTACTAAATGATCTTAACCGATACAGATGCCATCCATGTTTGACAGTCGATATTCTTCTATTGACTAAAAGTAAATTTAATAATGTACTGTATATCAGATTGAAATGATGAAACAATTTCATATTCCTGTGCTCATTGTAAATGTACCCACTGCTCAAGATTAAGATATAATAGAAATTATGAACTGGATGTATTCATGGCATTGAAATATATCATGGATCACAAAAATTGGTGAATAGGTGAAGGGAATCTTTTGTGTATTCCTGATTTTTGTCAAGAACTACTATAAATATTTGCAATCCATAATGATCATGTACACCAAGAAAGAAAATTAACTAAGTGTTTCATCCGTCCATTTGTAGTCTTTATGCCATCATTAAATATGTACAGTCAAACCTCTTATTATTGAAGTCAGCAGGACGTTGGAAAACTTCTAGTATTCTGAGTATTTGAGTTCAGCTATTTCAGTGAAATACTTTGAATTTAATGGGGTCTTTGGGTTATGCAATTTCGAATAACAAGGTTAGACTGTAGATTAATTTTGAATGGTAAACCTTGTGTGTTACATATAAGTCCCTGCTGTGGAATGATCTTTATGTTTACATCAGCAGTAAGCTTGTATGTTACATATATACGCCCCTGCTGTGGAATGATCTTAATGTTTACCTTGTATCTTTGTTTTAAACTAACTTTACTTAAACACATTCCAGATACTCTTGTTTTTAATACTTTTTAGAAGCTTGAAGTTTATTGGTTGTTGAGGAAAAGTGACCAACGAATTGTAATACATTATGTATTTGTTTTGTCTTGTGTTAATGACTTACAGCAAATTAGTTTCATAAAAAATTCAAATGAAATAAATGATATTATATGTAGTGAATCTGTTTCTTGTGTTGGTGTTGTTTTTGATATTTTAGTTCACCCGTGACAAAGTCTCCATTGACATATTTCAATCGCCTTTTATCTGTCGTCAGCCATCGTCTATCCTTAAAAATTTACATTTTCAACTTCTTCTCAAAAACCTCTGAACCAATTTGAATGAAATTTGGCAGGAACCTTCCCTGTCCAGAGATGCACAAAAATTGTGAATTATATGGTCCTAGCCCCCTTAGGGAAAGGCAAAAATCGGTCAAATTAAATAAAATTTCAGCAATCTTCTTCAGACCCAGGTATGCTAGAATAAAATCTTTTCAAAATGATTGATAGAAGGGTTTTAAGGTACTTTATCAAAGTTGTAGGTTTCATAACCCCTTCCCTTAGGTTCCCCTATATATAGTTCATGTAGGAAAATAACACTTTTAGGTCGATTTTGTTCATTTTCAGCTGGAAATAATTCAAACTTGGATGGAAGTATAACATGGAGATGTTAGGTTTGAAATTGAGAAAATTTAGGCCCTGGCCCAAGTGGAGGCTGTGTGGCGGGGCTAAAAGGAGTGAAATTGCCTAAAATTTTAACAATCTTCTTCAGACCAAGACATGCAGGAATGAAATATTCATTGATGAAGGTTCTGGAGGAGTTTTCATTAAAATTGTGAATTTCATACCACCCCCACCCCCCTTTATGAGAAGAAGTTTGATAGAAAATGGGTAGCCCTTCATTCCAGCATGCTACCAGCTAACTAGAACACTGACGGGCCAGGAATGGCCCCACCACGTGGCTATTGATCTCCTCTAATGGTCAAACCCAACAAGGCTGATCTTTGTTCAATTTACAATGTAACTCCTTGTCAAATTCTGACCAACTTTGCCTTATGATATCTTACCGAAATATTCATTAGTGAAAAGTTACAAAATATGACATTGATGTTTTGTCATTTGTCTCCTTGTTTTATTCTGACAAACTTTGTTTCATTATGTCATAACAAATAAAATTTATTTATGACAAAATACAATTTTTGACTTTTGACCTGGTGACCTTGACTTTTGCTAGGTTGACTCCTTGTTTCATTCTGTTTAACCTTGCTTCATAGTGTTACAACAAAATTTTTAACAGTGAAATGGTACAAAATTTGACCTTGACCTGGATATTTGACCTTTGACATTTGGTCTGTTGACTTCATGTTCAATTCTGATGAGCTTTGTTTCATAATGTCATAACATAATTTTCATAGCTGAAAAAATAAAATAAAAAATTTGACCTTGAATTTTGGCCAGTTAACTCCTTATTTAATTCTAAACAACTATGCTTCAAAATGTGATTACAAAATGTTCATCAGTGAAGAGTTGACAAATTTGACATTGACCAATTTTGGTCCGTTAATCCTTTGTTTAATTGTGACCAAGTTTGCTTCATAATATAATGTTCATTAGTGAAAAAGTACAAAATTTAACCTTGACCTGGTGATTTTACCTTTGACTCTGTGACCTTGAATTTGGTCAGTTGAAACCCTGGTTTAATTATGATGAAGTTTGCTTCATAATGTCATAACAAAATGTTCATCAGTGAAAAAGTACGAAAGTGCTGATGGACTGACCGACTACTATATATACATGTATAGGGCACCCGCACTTTCGTGCGAGGCCCTAATTATCGGTAACCTTGGTCTCTTAGTTACTTAAAAGTTTTTAACACAATTGACCCTTTTGACCTTGAAAGTGGGTCAAGATCATTCATTTGAACAAACTTGTTAGCTCTTCATCCTAGCAATCTACCAGCCAATTATCAGAACCCTGGGCCTTTAAGATATTTAACAAAAGTTTCTTGAAGATTTGAAGACATTTGACCCGGGACCTTGAAAGTAGGTCAAGGTCATTCATTTCAACAAACTTTATTTTGTAGCGCTTTGTCCAATCATGCTACACATCCATATCATGACCCTTAAGGCCTTATAGTTATTGAGAAGTTGAAAATGTAATTTGTTTTTAAAGCAAGACCCCCGAAAAAAGGCCCTTGGTAATGATATTTGGCCAGTAGGTACCTAGGATGGAGTGCTACAAAGTTCCTCATATGAAGGAGTGCTACAAAGTTTCCTGATATGAATGACCTTTACCTATATTCAAAGTCACAAGGGGTAAAATATAAAAATTTTTAACATCTTCTCACTAACGGAAAGGTCCAGGGTAATGGTATGTGAACAGTATTACCTAGGGTTTAATGCTACAAAGTTTCTCTCATTTGAATGACATTGACCTATACTCAAGGTCACAAGAGTAAAATATGTGAAAACATTTAACAATCTCCTTTTCAATAACTGAAAAGACCCGGGTTATATTTGGTCAGTAGGTACCTAGGGTTCGGTGCTACAAAGTTTCCTCGTTTGAACGACCTTGACCTATATTCAAGATCGAAGTGTTCAAATGTCTTGCAATCTTCAAGAAACGTTTTCTCAATAACTGAAAGGCATAAAGTAATGATATTTGGCCAGTAAGTACCTTGGTTGAAGTGCTACAAATTGCATAAAAATGACCTTGACCTTTCGTCAAGGTCACATATGTGAAAAAAAGGTTTAACAATCTGCTTCTCACTAAATGAAAAGTCCAGGTTAATTATGCTTGGCCAGTAGGTACCAGAGATACAGTGCTACAATGTTTCCTCATATGAATAACCTTGATCTACTTTCAGGTGACCTAATTATGTTATGCAAACTTCACAAAAATGTGTTTTCAGTAATCAACATTACTTTGGTTAAAGGCAGAACAAGTCACAGTTGCATAATTGTAAAAGGTAGATACACCTTTAAGTGATTCAGTTAACAACTGCAAAACACTGATCATGATGGTAACAAATGTTTAATCAACAAAGTAGAATTAAAAGTAGTCATATGTACTAAACAATTTCAGGAACTGAACAATCACACTAGCTTATATTCTACTTCCCCGTATAATCTTTTATCAAAGATGATAATATATATCAACAAAAAGCTGCACCTGTTGTCTTTTCAACATTTCAGACAACCACAGAAAGTTATCCTACATTAATAACACACTCACAATTAAACACATTGTACAAGGCACTCATTAGTGTTCCTAATGTAAACTAGCGACTATTACCATGATTACATGTAGTACTATATTATTTACTGCAGCAACAATGAAATCACGCAAGAAAATTGTTTCCTCAATGTACACATGATGGGAAAAAAATATTGTCAGGTCCAGCCAAATCTTATCAATACCTCATTTTCAAAATCCCTTTAAATATCATGAACTTCCAAGAATTGTTGTAATTCTTCTCATTTTAAGGGTTGTATTTTGTTAAGACATTATCAGAAATAGTGAAACACTTCAACCATCTCTGGACTTTATAGTGGATGAATGACAAAATCCAGCTCAGCACTATTTCAAAGTAAATTTGAAAGAGCGTTTGCACCAGAGTTAAAAGATATCATGATATTACTTAGCCTGTTAAAGTCATGAAAGAGATGAAAGAGAAATATTGAAGACTTCCTAATTACAAGCTCTTGCAAATTCTGATTATTTCGCAGATGCTTATCTACAGCCAAGCCTTTTGTAGTTTATAAGGACAATTTGCTTTTTTGAAATAAAAGTCAGGAAGGCTAAATAATGCAAGAACTGTCACTTGAAACATTTTGATTATACAAGTCTGATTTGCAGCTATTAAGTTCTGAATAGCTCAATAATAATAATTACTATATTTATCAAACATTATGTACATACTTAAACCTTTCATCACAAGTAATAAAGTTTGCAAACTTATTCTTCAATCATTTCAATACTTTACACATCCTATGCAGTCAAACATTTGAAAAAGATATTACATGTACCAACATCCATATCGTCGTCTTCTGATAAAAGGTAAAAAAATATTAAAACACATTTCTTTAAAACACAGACGTCTCTCTGAACAGCACAGGTATTTTGTAGAACACACTCACAGCATATGGTTTATTCCAGCATTTTTTCTTTGTCAACATCCATTCCAACAAATATAAAATAACAAACATAAAACTTGGATTCTGTCACATACTGCTTTCAATAAAAAACAAATCTACGGAATGAACAAACCAGAGTTCAGGATTTAAACTCCTTAACTATACAGGCTGACAGGCTGGGTAGATTTGGTCAAATTTCGATCATAACTCAAGACATCTTAGTTGAATTGTATAGATTCCAATATATCATTGGTACAAATTTAAGGAACTTAACTCAAACTTTGGTGGAATGTATAAATACATAATGGAAAACACTTCTCAAGTATATATATGTATATATAAAATATTCAATAAGAGTGTCGTGATGAAGATTAATATACGTCATTTCCATGCCAAGTGAAAGACGTAATATTGTATCTGAATGCAAAACAAAAAATGAAATGGAAATATGAAAAAGATTTGTTCAAATGCAATGTCACAAAACAGTTTTCACCATCTTAATGTGTTAAAACCAACAAAGGGGGGGATCTCAGGACAAGATTTAGATGGTGAAATATGTAAGGGCAATACCTATTTTCAATAGAATCGATCAAACCAATGTTCAGAAGAAAAAAACTTAATGTCATGGTGAATAAACATACAAATTTTGAAATTTTAAACAAATCGATTGAACATTGTAGGCGGAGATCTCTTGACAAGATATAAATTGTGAAATTTGAAAGGGGCATTAACTCTTGCAGATACCATATCAAATTGAACTGATATTTAGTAAAACATAACTTGATGACATGGTGGGAAGAGATTTCCGGAAAAATCAAAGTTTATGAAAGACATCATATAATAACACATCCCGTCCGATAGGCATATACAAAAAATTCAAATACAAGTGTACTGACGACAATGCAAGTAGTGCTCTTTATCAGTTATCTGAACCCATCCATTTACATTCAAACAATAGTGAATACATCCATAAATCAGACCTATAAATACAGTACTTTCATAATTAAACAATGCATGCATCTGCAATGTTTATAACTTAATGTCAAAATAAAAATATATAGTACATAGTCATTATATTACTCATTTGTGAATACTTTACTGCACATGATCATGGATTTTCTTTTCTCTCAATATCTTAACAGTTTCTTGAATTAGATACACAATGTGAATTAACCAAACATTTTGTCAAAAATGCAGATCCTTTTGCTATACATTCTAAATTGAAATAAACTTATTTTTGAATTATCAACTGTGTTAACCACTCTAATTTTAACTGTTTTTTTTGTGTGTGTCAAAATAAACATAACATTTTCTAGTTAATTTCAAAATTTTTAAATGAGGTACAATTTCAATGTACATGATTTCTATCAAAATTTCTACTGTAAACAAAACCAAACTAGAACTGTAAGTCAATGGCTAACTTATACTCCCTGCCCCTCTCCATTACAATAAAAACTGTTACAAGACAATGTTAATGACAAATAAATTTTAATCTGCAGATACATCTACATATTGTCCCTAACATCCCTTTGTAGTTTCATTGAAATTTTGGTTCACAGGTTTAGGAACATTTTCCAGGTAAAATTTTCCAACAAAAACCTGTTTATTGTGACCTGGTTACCATGGCAACCAAACATTCTACGAAAAGTAATCTGCATGCATATCTACACTTTGTCCACAACATTCATGTGTAACTTCATTTGGTTCACTGGATAGTAGGAATTGTATAGTCAAAAGTTTCCCACAAAAAGCTGTGTTCATGGCCTGGTTACCATAGCAACCTAGTAGTAGTCCCTTAAATTCCTGTGTAGTTCCATTTAAATCAGTTCATAGATTTAGATGCAGTTGCACTGACAAATAAGTATTCCACAAGAATTCGGGTATTTTGACCTGGTTACCATGGCAACCAAAATTTCTGCAGAAAAATAACCTGCATGGACATTAACACATGATCCCTAAAATTCCTGTGTAGAATGTAGTATGACTTAAATCGGGTCACAGGTTTATTAGAATTAGTCTGACAAAATTTTCTCCCAAAATACAATGTCAAGTCCCCGGTTACCATGGCAACCAAATTTCAACACGATATAGATTATGCTCATCTACAATGTATCAGGATTATTGTCACCAAGTTTCGTTGAAATCCTCTCAGTAGTTTAGGAGGAGTAGCCAGTACATCGTTGTGTCTATAGACAACCTGATTCCAGTATACAGCCCCCCCCCCCCCCCCCCCCCCCCCCCCCCAATTTTCACCTAATTTTAGTGGTCCTATTTTTTCCAAACCCCAACTTCAGCAAGCTACTTGTGCTTGCTTTCACAAATCATTGGGGTACGTGTTCCAAGAAATCTGGTTACCTTAAATATGGTTCTCACAAACTTTGTAGCACTAAATGCTACCAAATTACTGGCTAATCCAGGACCCTTGCTGAAGGCTCAAGACATTTATTCCTGCATAAAATCAAATGTGTACCAGGCCGTTGCAAGCTATATGTACCTACTGGCTTAATATCACCACCATGGTCTCTCAATTTCCAAGTGTTTTAACATTTGCATTGAGACAAAAATAAAATCAATTCTAGAGTTCAGAAAATCTTCTGAACGTGCATGAAACCAACATCCTGTGAGTCAGATTAGACATGGTGTTAGCATACACAGGTCTTGTTTGGTATTTTCCTTAAAAATAGGAAAAACAGCATTATGCAAAGGTTGGACAAGAGATCCTATTACTTAAATTGGTCAGATTGAAAAATAAGTTTCTTTTTAGAAAATGCTGTACTACAATATACAACATATTAGAAAGGCACAACTTGATATAAAGTCAAAAGACTTGGAGAGTGACATCAGTCTAACAAAGTACAATACATAACATTTGTGATTCAGTATCAGCACTAGGTATGCAGAATTGAAAACGAAGAATAACATTAACTATCAGTAATTATTCCACCATGCAATATATGCAAATACTACCTCCAATATGCATCATAGAGAAAAGAGAATTTTGTAAATCTCTGCCTTAAGGATAACAAGTCTTATTTATATTTCAAAATAATATCTTATACACACAAAAATAAATACAAATGAATAAAGAGGACTTTCTATTGTTGATATATGATATCAAAAAATGTTTTGACCACAAGACTATCTAATATAAATGGCCTCAAACCATTAAGGGAAATCCCAAACATTTTGTGTAATACCAGTAGGTAATACAGTATTAAGTCAATAGTTAATGCCTTTCCCTAGAAAGAAAAATGCTAATTAGTCTTAATTGTTTTAGTACACACAAATGCTTGGGTCTTAATACGGTTCAGCGCAATGGTGATGAGCACGATTCTGGATAATCACTTCCTTCTGAGTAGTTTCGATTCCTCCTACCTTCGTACCGACTTCTGTACACATTTCTATTTGTAGATGATGGAGGCGTGCTTCTTCTTTCCATATCCCTCCTTTTCAGATACCTGCAAGTACCAGGAGACATGGAATTCCTCTCTCTGTTCATTCTGTCATGCTCATTCCTTTCCCGGAATCTGTTTCTGTTATGCTCACTATGTCTGTCTCTACCGTATACCACGGTGTTTCTTTCATAGGAGTGTGATAGGCACATATTTCTATTTGAAAAGTTCACTTCCTTGGTCCTTCTTATAGCAACCTCCTTTTCAGTCCATTCTCCTTCTCTACTTCTGGAACTACTTCTCGACCGGCTCAGTGACCTTTCACTAGAGAATCTACTGTATCTTCTGGAAGGAGAACTACAGTATCGATCAATCTCTTTAGTGCTTCCATTTTCACTCCCAGAGTACCTACGTTGTGGTGTCGGCAACCTCTCAGAGAACTGCTTGACAAAATCCTTTGGAACAGAACAATGTCGCAAACCTCTCTCATGATCTCTTCTTGTAATGTTTGTATCCCTTCTACTAGTATCTTTATGATATACTGGGCTGATCCTTTGTCGAGACTGAAGCCCATCTCTGCTCAAATTTGTCACCAGATAAGCCTCGTTACATTCCTTGCTACCACCAGATTGCATTCGCTTTGGTTCTTGAACACACTCAAGAGCTTTCCCAGTGACATCATCATAAGCTTGCTGCTTTTGTCCCACTCTCTGTTCCTCATACTTAAGCACCAGTAGATCAACTTTTGGATTATCATCCCTCTTCCTTGAAATACTTGTTACCCTTAATCGAGGGTCACGAGAATTAATGTCAACATAATGATCCTTATTCAAAGGGGTTTTATCCGATACAGTCGCACCTTGATCTTGTCTTACAGTGACACGTGGCAAGATATGTGATATTGCTTCAGAATTTTTGGTCTCCAAAGTATCTAAACCACATTTTTCTATTTTTGTTTCTGCTACTTTGCTTTCTTTTTCTATCAGCTGTTGTTCAATACCCAAGTTTGATTCATTTTCAAAGCCTTCAATTTTCCCAATGCCAGTTTTGACGTCCGTTGTTTTTAACTCGGTGGAAAGAATGCATTTGTTGTTTACTTCATTTACACTTTTCTCAGCATCTTGTTTCAATGCTTGATTTTGTTTCCCCTCATCATTTTTCTTCTTGCCGAATTTTTCAGTTGCAACGAATTCAATAAAGAATGGTGGCAAAGGAAGATCCTTCATCTTTCTGGCTGCCAATGATTTTGTTTTATCTTTTACAGGTCTGGGATCCCTAGGTGGATCATCATCTTGTTTGTTGACAACAGTTTTGGGTATATGACGTGGCTTCACTCCTCCTTTCAAAAGTGTTCTTCCTTCAAATCGATTGTTTCCATTTTGTTTAGATGCAGCATCTGGACTTGAAGAAGTAGGACTGAACTTGGCATCGTCCCCATTTAGAGATGCATCAGAAAAGCTTCGTGTTTGTTCTGGCTTGTGGTAAGTGCTAGGGATCTTGCTCCTATCAGAAGATGCTTGGAAAGGTTTGGGTCCCATTTCCTGCTTTATGATGTTAAAGATTGTATGTAAGGCTTGTCTGTCGTCATCTTTCTGAGCCATGGCCTGGCACTGTGTTAGAAGAGTGGAAACCAGTTCAGTTTCTTCTTTCTCTTTGTGTCCTGTTACTGTCATTCCTGAGCTCTTATCTGCTATTTCCTGATAGAATCCAGTAGGTTTTACAAAACCCCCAGACAGTTTCACAATATCCCCAGTAGGTTGGATAATATGCCCAGTAGATTTTACATCCCCAATGAGTTTCACATTATCTTCAGCAGGTTTCAAAACACCCCCTGTTGATCTTCCTGTATCGTTCTGGTCAAGCATCTTGTTGAAAAGGTAATGCTTTGTTGACGACAAGCCGTCAGTTTCATTCAAAGGATGAAATTTGTTGTCAGGTGTTCCAGATGCATCAGCACTTTCCAAGTTTGATGTATAATGCTGGGTTGGTGCATTCCATGTCTTTGGTGTGAAAGGACCGTGTAGTGCTAGTCCATAATTACCTGTGACTGGTGGATGAAATGGATTATTTGGAACATGACCTGGGTAATATCCATATGGGAGATTCCGGTTTTTCATGTAATCGTTGTCTGAGGTTACTTTGCAGTGGTTTCCTTGCAAAGGTGGATTAGATGATGGAAGTCTGTTCTGCAATGATGGAATATCTTTGTCCAAAGGATCAGTGGCCAGCATTCTTTTCTTTGCTGGTGACATGTACTTATTGGAACCAACAGGAGATGCATGTCTCTTACCATAACTACCTGCATTGTAGGACTGTTCACTGTAAGTGTACACTTGAGGTTGTATCACATTGTTTGTAGATGTATGAAAATTACTTTGTCTTGCCTGGTTAACATGATATTGATGGGGAGGGTTGGATGGAAATGAATGTTGCTGATTTTTCTGATGTCCTCCAAATCCAGACTTGTTGTTGAAATATTTCGCCGTTTGTGGTCTACCTTTTGGGAACCTTTTTCCTGATTGATAGTTGTAAAACTGATCCTGAATGTCATAAATTGTGGAAGGGTCATTACTAGCAAAAGCATCTGTTGAAGCAAAGTGTTGCTGAACACCAGTCTGACTATCCTGTATGTTTCTCGATCCGCTTTTGTTGCACCCAAATGACTTCGAGGCATTATTCTGTATGCCTGGACTAGCCTGAAATCCTAGTCCCTGGTTGAAGTTTGGACCAGCTTGAAAGTCTTTTCCGTTGTTAAAGTTAGAAGAAGTATGAAATTTGCCTCTCTTGTTCCGGTCTGGACTAATTTCTGAACATTGTCTGCTGTTAGCACTTTTGCGAGTATCATTCATATGGTGTACTTGAAAATCTGGACTCTGGCTGAAGTTTGGAGAGGTTTGAAAACCTTGTCTCTTGTTGAAACTGGAATTTGTTTGAATACCTTGTCCTTTGTTGAAATTTTGACTTGTCTGAAATCCCTGTCCTTTGTTTAGACTTAGATTTGTCTGAAAACCTTGTCCTTTGTTTAGGTTTTCACTTGCCCAAGAACCATGTCCTTGGTTTAGGTTTGGACTCGTCTGAAAACCTTGTCCTTTGTTTAGGTTTGGACTCATTTGAAAACCCTGTCCTTGGTTTAGGTTTGGACTCATTGGAAATCCATGTCCTTTGTTTAGGTTTGGACTCGTCCGAAAACCTCGTCCTTTGTTTAGGTTTGGACTCGTCTGAAATCCCTGTCCTTTGTTTAGGTTGGGACTCATTGGAAAACCTTGTCCTTTGTTTAGGTTTGGACTCATTGGAAATCCATGTCCTTTGTTTAGGTTTGGACTCATTTGAAAACCATGTCCTTTGTTAAGGTTTGGACTCATTGGAAAACCTTGTCCTTTGTTTAGGTTTGGACTCGTCTGAAATCCCTGTCCTTTGTTTAGGTTGGGACTTGTCTGAAAACCTTGTCCTTTGTTTAGGTTTGGACTTGTCTGAAATCCCTGTCCTTTGTTTAGGTTTGGACTCGTCTGAAATCCCTGTCCTTTGTTTAGGTTTGGACTCGTCTGAAATCCCTGTCCTTTGTTTAGGTTTGGACTCGTTGGAAATCCATGTCCTTGCTTTAGGTTTGGACTCATCTGAAAACTCTGTCCTTTGTTTAGGTTTGGACTCGTCTGAAAACTCCGTCCTTTGACTGTGTTTAGATTTGGACTTGCCTTATAACCTGGTCCATTGTTGAAGTTTGGACTTGTCTTCAGTCCTTGTTTGGAGTTGAATTTAGGACAGTTTTTAAAACCTTGACCTTTGTTAACATTTGGACTCGCCTTGGAACCTTGTCCTTTGTTGAACTTTGGACTTGTGTCAGAACCTTTGCCCTTTTTGAATGTTGGACCTTTTCCCTTGTTGAAATTTGAACTTGACTTGCAACTCTGTCCTTTGTTGAATTTCTGACTAGTCTGAGCACCATTGTCGTTTACATTCAGTCGATCGTTATTTGTTTCCTTGAACAGGGCATTCTGATTTTTATTGTTCTGTTCTGAACTGTTTCCGGTGTTATTTTGTTGTTGCCAAGACTGATCGGTCTTCTTGTTTCCTGGACTTCTGTATTGGTCCCTTTTTTTTGGCATTTCCTGAAATATTGGTAGAGTTTTTGCTGTGTTTTGAGGTGAAACATTTTCAGCACTCTTCTGAAGTGACTCCTTGTTGGGGTTTTGATCAACAACATAATCATGTTGATGTGTATTAAGGGAAGATGTACCCTGGTGAAATTTTGGAGAAGACAGAGTATCCAAATCGCTTTCATCATTCCTACACTTGTCAATTGATCCTTGCACATCATTCTCAAATTTTTGTTTCTCTGCTGTGAAACCTGATGTAGTTGTATTGGTTCTGTTGTTCTTTGTTCCATAACCTTTTATAGGATTATGATTCAATCCAGAATCATGACATTGTTCAATCCTATTCCCATGGTCAAGACTCTTTTCATTATGATCTGTCTTGTTTGACCGACTTTCACATGCCACTTCGTTGTTCCCAGCATTATAATTGCGTACATTTCTATCAGTGTTTTTTTTATTCTCTGCTTGATTGTTACCCATGTTCACCTTAAGCTCAACTTTAAACGGAGTGAACTTTTGACAAGCCACAGGAGCGTCATCATGTCTTTGTTGGACATCAAAAATCTCTTCACTGATCATCTTGGCTTGTGACTCCCTGACATTTCCATCAGTTCTCTTCCTCACTACCTCTGTAATCTGCATCTGAAGTTTGTTGACCAATGCTGAATTTTTACAAGCTTTGCTTTGATAATCAACAGGTCCAATGGTCCCAAACCTCTCGGACAAGGATAGCTTCTTTTTATTTAGATGTGCCATGATTTTCCAGTGATGTGAAATTCTGAAAGCAGAAAAAAAAAACAAGAATTATTCAGTGCTGTCGATATAAAAAGAAAAATTACTAAAATATGGAGAATTTTTCTAAGCTGTGATCCAAGAGGGATCCTAAAACCAATCATCTTGAAATCTAGATTAGTTTTGCTCTAAGTTGAATCTTTTCCTTTATTTCCCTTCCTTTTTAGAATGTAGTATAATATGGTAAACCTCCCATCATTTTGAACAAAATTTGATAGATATTGTCAATCCTATTAGAATTGCACAAAATCATATCTCCTAGAATGAAAAAGTAGTTCATCAGGGGTAGAATTTCACATATTTAGCAACTTGCATTTAGTGGCGAGTGGGTTAAATTCCAACTAGCCAAATTAGAAACTTGCTCGCAATTTTGGAGGGGATAATGAAAGCACTATGATGTATTCTGAACCAGTCTAATTTACAATTTAGACAAGTGTCAACAAGACATAGTACATTGCACTATTTGTGCATGTGTTTGTGGTTTCGTTTCACGATTCATTTGATACTTTTGACAACGTTTCCAGACATATCTATATACCTTTCAACAAGTATTATACCCATTTGTTCAAAAATACAAGTACAATCATTTTCTGCTCGCAATTTCAGAAATCAACTCGCATTTGGCGAGTGCCCTAGTGTTAAATTCAAACCCTGGTTCATATTATTCGGGCTGACACTGTCAGATGCAAAACATCACAACAAATAGTCTCATTGATCCCCAACAATGACAGCCTACCAAATATATTTGCAAATATGATATGGAAATAAATAATAGTACATCAATTCGCGGTAATCTAATTTTAGCACTTTTGACGCTGAAAGTATTCAGCTAAAATATGACTGTGCTAATTGGATTTTTATATGCCTCCTATTGAGTAGTTTATTTACAAAGTAGAGTAATAGAGACTGCACAACAGAAGCATTGTTGGAAGTTTAATCGAGGCCACAAAGCAGAAACATTGTTGGAAGTTTAATGGAGGCAACAAAGCAGAAGCATTGTTGTAAGTTTAAAAAAGGACAAAAAGCAGAAACATTGTTGGAAGTTTAATCAAGGCCACAAAGCAGAAACATTGTTGGAAGTTTAATGGAAGCCACAAAGCAGAAACATTGTTGGAAGTTAAATGGAGGCCACAAAACAAAAACGTTGTTTGAAGTTTAATGGAGGCCACAAAACAAAAACATTGTTGGAAGTTTAATGGAGGCCACACAACAAAAACATTGTTGGAAGTTTAATGGAGGCCACAAAACAAAAACGTTGTTTGAAGTTTAATGGAAGCCACAAAACAAAAACATTTTTGGAAGTTTAATGGAGGCCACAAAGCAGAAGCATTATTGAAATTTTAACGGAGGCCACACAACAAAAACATTGTTGGAAGATTAATGGAGGCCACAAAACAAAAACATTGTTGGAAGTGTATTAGAGGCCACAAAGCAGAAACATTGTTGAAAGTTTAATAGAGGCCACAAAGCAGAAGCATTGTTGGAAGTTTAATAGTGGCCACAAAGCAGAAGCATTGTTGGAAGTTCAATAGAGGCCACAAAGCAAAAGCATGTTGAAAGTTTATAAAAGGGCAAAAAGCAGAAGCATTGTTGGAAGTTTAATAGTGGCCACACAGCAGAAGCATTGTTGGAAGTTCAATAGAGGCCACAAAGCAAAAGCATTGTTGAAAGTTTAAAAAAGGGCAAAAAGCAGAAGCATTGTTGGAAGTTTAATAGTGGCCACAAAGCAGAAGCATTGTTGGAAGTTTAATGGAGGTCACAAAGCAGAATTATTGTTGGAAGTTTAATGGAGGCCACAAAGCAGAAACATTGTTAGAAGTTTAATGGAGGGCACAAGGCAGAATCATTGTTGGAAGTTTAATGGAGGTCACAAAGCAGAATTATTGTTGGAAGTTTAATGGAGGCCACAAAGCAGAAACATTGTTAGAAGTTTAATGGAGGCCACAAGGCAGAATCATTGTTGGAAGTTTAATGGATGCCACAAATCAGAATCATTGTTGGAAGTGTAAGAGGCAACAAAGCAGAAGCATTGTTTGAAGTGTAATAGAGGCCACAAAGCAGAAGCATTGTTGGAAGGTTAATAGAGGCCACAAATCAGAATCATTGTTGGAAGTTTAATGGAGGCCATAAAGCAGAAGCATTGTTTGAAGTGTAATAGAGGCCGCAAAGCAGAAGCATTGTTTGAAGTGTATTAGAGGCCGCAAAGCAGAAGCATTGTTGGAAGGTTAATAGAGGCCACAAATCAGAATCATTGTTGGAAGTTTAATGGAGGCCACAAAGCAGAAGCATTGTTTGAAGTGTAATAGAGGCCACAAATCAGAATCATTGTTGGAAGTTTAATGGAGGCCACAAAGCAGAAGCATTGTTTGAAGTGTAATAGAGGCCGCAAAGCAGAATCATTGTTGGAAGGTTAATGGAGGACACAAAGCAGAAACATTGTGTGAAGTGTAATAGAGGCCGCAAAAGCAGAAGCGTTGTTGGAAGTTTAATAGAATCCATAAAGCAGAGCCAGTGTTTGAAGTTCAATTGGAAGTGATCAAAATGAGAAAGTGGATTGAATTGTCATTATGGATTAATACTTTATATAAACTTTATTTATTTTACAACAATTATGAAACAAGTTATACAACTTATATTAATCACTCTTGTTGGCCTGGATATTAGCACGCGAGGGGTATATGTGGGAGGAAACCGGGGTACCCGGAGAAAACCCACGTAGTCGGGCAGGTGACCCCATACCTTTTCACGTCCGCACGGGGAGTCGAACCCCGGCCGCCTTGGTGAAAGGTAAGTGCGCTATCCACTGCACCACCCGACCACCCCTATTAATACTTTGATAGACTACATGGTAAAACATATTTTCGTTTTGGCACAAGAATAAGGTAACTAATCAAGTATAAAAAATCAGTGGATAGGTCATGATTACAGAATCATCCAACCCAGTAATGTCAAGACAAATACCTGTCAGCCATGTGACGGTAATGTTTTCCATATACTGTCAGGTATACATGATTGGGGCCTAGAAATATTTGACTGGCAGGTACTCATGTTTACATGAATGGAGCTCTTTCATTGGTAACATGATGGGATTTATTGATGTACAATTGTTCAAAATTAATGACTTATAAAAATGTCACACTTTGAGTACTTCCTATTACCCAGTAGATAAAAACACTGTCGATGCGAAAACAGACCAGTTTAAGCAAGTCTCGCAAGGCTATTATTTGCATCACTGATAGCCAACTTTTATCAATAGGTACATGTCAGAATGGACATGTCAGTGCGATGTTATTATTGTTCATTGAAAAGAATGGAACTTCCAAAATCAAAAATGGCTGCCTGGTGGCATTATAGTTTTTCTGATTAGTCCTAAATGGTGCATATCAGGTCAAGGAACAACTCTTGACCAGGGGAACCTACATGGAATTTGAAAAAGATTCATGAACGGCTTATCGAGAAAGAAAAGTAACTTAAACTGTCATAATCTGGTGGCTATTTATTTTTTTCTCTGATTGTACTCAACATTAAACATGCACAACAATATGGATCAACTAGAACCTTCATTTGAAATTTGAAGAAGAATTATTTTCTATAGAATTGTGACAACAAATTTGAACACTCAAAATCCAAGATGGCTGTTTTGTTTCAATCATTCCCAAAATGAAAACATGCACAATTAAGAATGTTTTTAAATATGAAATTGGAAGAAGATCCTTCAATTGCTTTTTGAGAAAAATTGACAAAAGGAATTGTTGAAGGACAGGAAAAAGACAAGAACTTGTGCATAATCCCTTGGACTAAATTGATGTCAATAAATCATAGTGTTTCCAAGAGCCTACTATGCACCCAGGGATTGTGCCAGGTATTTTGGAAAAGGGACCCTATCCTAAAATAGGGAAATGTTTGTTGATATTTTAGAGCAAAATGGAATATCTATAGCATGTGTTTTATTCAGTTTGGGGAAATTTCCACTTTAAAATATAATTTTGATGATCAAAAGAACCCATATTTAATGAAATATTGTGCAATGAAAGTGTTAGATTTAGCATTGTCATCTGAATAGATGAAAATCTAAAACAATGTATAAAAGGCATTCGGAAAGACTGTTAGCTTTTTTCAACAGTTTGGAATTGGATCTTTGTACTGGACTTTATTGATGCCTGGCAAAAAACCTGCCACCATCTGAAAATCATTGGCTAAATATGTCAAGGAAGCAGTCAAGCCCCAGTGAATTTTATGGATTTCCAAGCAATGAATGAACTTGCAGATTATGATGTAAATGCAGATTATGATATTAAGGTGTCTCATGACAGACTTTTCATGATAAAATTTCCAGCTTTTTACCTGTTATAATGAATAATCAGAGATTAATCTAGGATTAAGGGGAAACTACCATTTTTTGACTTAAGCGAAAAATAAGCTCTTCAAAGGGGATTTTTTAAAGTCACAAAGTTATACTTTTTAAACTTGAAAGCACATTTTATTGATATCAAAAATGAGGGAAAATACAATATTTCAGGAAATTTACCACAATTATGAAGGGAAAAGTAATCAAAATTTGTAGGGGAAACTACACATGAATGATTGTAAAAAACTTAAAAAGGACTAGATTGATCCCTGATGTTCATTGTTTTTGAAGAATTTTCATACAGAAACCAGTAAGCAGTATATAAAGTTTCCCGAAGGAAACTGGAAACAGATTTTCTATTTGTACTGTAGTAACGTTAACAGTGACCTTGACTTTTAAACATGAAAAGCAATCCCAAGAAAGCAGTTTCTGCAAGAAAGCACTGCATCAAACTCGAGTTTTTAACACATGGAAACTGATTTCCTATGAATAGTAAAAGTGACCTTGACCTTTGACCTTCGAATCTGAACAGCAATCTCAAGCATGTATGAAGTTTGAGCTTGATCAGGTAAAGCAAGCTCAAGTTATTGCATGGAAACCAATTTTCTATTTATGGTAAATCAGTAACCTTGACCTTTGATCCTAAAAGCAATCCAAAGCAAGCACATTTGGTAAGGAAGCACTGTATGAAGTTTGAATATGATTGGCCCAAGAAAACTTAAGTTATCGCATGGAAATTTAACCATTGCGTGGATGACATCAACATGAAAAATCTATCTATGTCGCCTGAATTTTTGTTTTTTAAGTTGGTGACTATTTTTCCAAGATAAATGCTTTTTTCCCCTTAGGCCATTCATTCAGTGGAAAAATAATCAAAACTATACATCTAAATATGGTTATAGTCATGTACACTATTGATAAGGTTAAATAAATTTATGTCAAATAAGCAGGATTTCCTTTGCAATGAACTATAAATAACTGACACATCCATTGTCTGTTAGACCATCATTATCATCTTCACTGTCATCTTTTCTCATAGTTTTGACACCAGTCTACCCCGTAATCCACATAAAGATTCATTCAATAATCTAAAAGTCTTGGAAATCTTGTTCATTTGATTTAAATCTCTTTCCTCCAATCATTGTCGGTCTTGTGTAAATCTGTTGAAATCTGACTCCCTGTCAAAATCATCTGCCATTTTTTTTATTTTTAAACATTTTGTCATACAGATGAATAGGTTTGAATATTAATATTAAGCAATCCTGAAGTGAATTTTATCTGAACTCTTTGCCTGCTGTGAAATAGAGTTATCTCCCATAGACCAAGGCACTCAATTATTATTTGAAAAACATTAATTTTTTATCAAATTTACGATGTATTTTTATTTTTTCAACTTCTCCCAAGCCAAGACGAAATCAATAAAGTTATCCCAGATAATTCTCTCAATTAAAAATACTCTCAGAAGTCTGTAACATTTCAATTAATATCATCCAACTGATAAAATAGATGAAAATGTCGTAACATTCTTTGCCAGAAAATCACCATAAAAATAAGAGCATTCCCGTTAACCCTCCCCCATAACAAGGGAGACTCATTTGGACCAAATTTACCAATTTCCCTCAAAATCTCCCTCATCCAAATCCAAACTCACACAAACTCAAAATCTACATCCTGTGGTCAAATGATCAGGGTGTGTGTAATGACCATAACAGGTGTGTCTGGATCAAATGAATACTTGTTGAAGTTATTTTGATACATAGAATGGGAAAGAGAAATTGAGCAATGCAGTTTCAGTCGTATTTCACACACACGCATTTTAAATAGTTCAATACCCTTGCACACACTAGAAAATTCAACAACTGTATACATGTACCTCTCTATTAATTTTGTCTGCTGGAAAAACAAACTTCTTGAAAGAAAACCCTGTACTCTATCAGTCAATACTCCATCCACTGCTGTCCACCATTCGAACAGTAGACATCGCCAAGAAATTGTCTTCCATGTAAAACATGATGAATGTGGCGAAGAACAGCCATCAAGTCTTGCGGGGAGACAAAACGCCAATATGTACCAACTCAAACCATCACCCACTAGACCTGAATTTAAATAAAGCGGCCAATTCTCCTACTGCCATCTGCTGCTCTCAGTCTCTACCCCTGACCACAGTTCCCCCTTGAGTAACAGTTGCTTATTCTGTGGCCACCAAATCAAAGCAAGATGAACATGAAGACTACTTGTCTCAATTGGCTTCCTGTAGAACTTGTGGTGTTTGCTATCCTGGCCGCATTCTGGCTAGAAACTTTCAATCATCAATCATATCCAGGGTGGAATTGACCCATGGTCTGACCATCTGATGACCTATTTTCCTTCTGACATGGAACTGGTAAAATGGCAGTTCAATGATGAGGTTCTGCTGGTGTTAGACAATGACTATATGTTTGTTGCAGCATCTCAGCATTCTTCATCGTCTCCAAGTGGAGGAAGTTTGAGCTCTTTAGATGAGCTATTCATTTACAAGTACCCGATTATAAGCCAATATATTTGCTGAAACATGTTGCAAGATACTTACATCAGATATAGGCTAGAAGAAAGTTAGAAGTATTGTAGACATTTAGTGCATGCAATTTTTTTTTTATATAATGGGGCTTGAAACATGCCACTGTGTAAAACTCTGCTGTTTATGCATAGGACATACCAGGTAGTAACAAATAACACATATAAAATACCATATCCTAAGCTACATGTGATGTCCATCTAAGACATTAGATGTTGAAAGTGTAGTTCATAGTGAACTGCATTATACTTATATAATCATGTAGTGCTTTTCTTGCAAGATGTATTCACATATTCAGTTTTTAATGAATGCTTTAGTTCCAGATATAGAATTAGATTAATTATAACTTTTTGGAACAATTTTTAAGCCAAATTCAGCACCATTTCTATTGCAAAATTTTAGAAAATCCAAAACAAACTTTTCAGTATTGTTTACAGAAACTAGCACAACCAATTTCAGTATTTACAAAAACTACAGGCCCATTCCCAAAAATTAAACTCTAATATTGAAGCTCAGCTATGACACTCTAGCCTCACAAAAGGTTATGCTCTCCATAATATTTTGACCTATCAGTATTGTCGAATTACCTCCCTTGGCTGCCTGTCGAGCATTTATCTTATCATCCTTAATATTATGTAAGTATAATAACTAGTCATTAGAGAAAATAATTTTCTTCTCTCCATTTTAATGTTCAGTTACCCTTTCTTAACAGTGACATCCTTGCATTGCTTGACAGTTTCTCCTGTCTACAATGTTCACATGTCTCAGTTGGTTAATTCTGTATTCCAAAGAGATTGCTTCAAATTAGATGGATGTTGACTACTGACTTACAAACTTAAAAACAAGTTTCCAAACATGCAGGTTGGTAGAAGTTTCACAGGGCAATATACTATTTCTAGATGCAGTGCAAATGTCAATATTCATGGGGCTACTCATTAAAGTGCATTTTACAAATATAAAATATATAATTTTGATAAACTTTGGAAACTTAATGAGTGGTACCCCAGTGTCCAAAGCTTTATTGTGTTCTCTTGAAATACATAACAAAATAGACCTATTTATAGTTACCTTTTGACATATATTAGGCAAATCTCAGTTGCAGCATCTCACACTGTTGCTATGGTAAGCGTTTTGATACAAGATCTGCAGCTAGGATGTCTGAATGAAAAAAAAAACAATATTTGAAAACAAAACTCAATATATTGAAACACATTATTTTCTAATTTATGAGATACGCTTCAAAAAAGCTATTATGTGTGACATCTGTGATCTAAGCATTATTCTATGACTACCATATCAAATTAGTCTTGTTTAGCCTAACGTGTGTTGTTGACAAACTTTGATGACTTTTCCATGAAGCTCCGGCGAAAACCAATGGCAACATTTCCGTCTTGGCCATGTCTATTGAAGTGTTATACAAACAACATTAATACAAAATGTAATATTTTCTATGAAGTATTACCGTCAAGTTGTCTTTTCTCCGCCAGACGGCCACTGTTCTCAGTTTCGATTTCTTTGCATGCAGACTCCTTCCTGTCAGCTTACAGCTTGGGTTGTCTACTGAGTGCGGGAATACCAATGGACCAATCAAATCATTAGATTCAACAGTTCGGCAGATGGGGCGCACTAGGCCGAGTACTGAACGATACCCAAACACAGGGGCCTCAGAATTTGTAAGGAGTTTCAGTGAAATTTTTATACTTTTGGGAGGTTTATATATATATTCGATAAAGAAATGTTCGTCAATGGTCATATTCCATTTTTATCAAAAATTGATCTAAATTCCCCCAAAGTATCAAATTGCGCTAAAAACTTAAAAAGTTTAACAGTTAGGTTCAAATCTAGTGTAACAAATGTTCAGGCTCCTGCGGATCCAACCACAGTTCAAGCGGCCAACAAAGTATAGAAGAAACGCATATAACAATAAAATATACAGTACATCTCTACTAGGAAATAAAAGCCACTGTTTAATAACAAAAACAAAATATGATTTATTTTCTTCTATTTTTTTTCGTGACAAAGATACAAGTTTTAAAATTATGCTAACTTCATTGTTGGCCTACCAAAACACAGGGGCGTGTAAATGGACAAACGATACAAGAAACTGTCACTACAGGCAGGGACATATATACGTCCCTGCTACAGGGCTACATAAAACGTGACCAAGCTTTTTTTCAGTACTAAATGATCTACAACATATGTGTGTGGTCGTGTTCAAATATACAAAGTCTGCTCCATTCTATTTGCCATTCCGTAGGAAGACATGATGATGAGGGTTTTTTGTTGCACAAGTTATCCGAGGATTAAACATCAGACATAGCCTATATTGGTCTTTTTCTATAGAACATGTGTTCTGATCAGGTGATTGACAAAGAAACATAGAAAGTTGCCAGTAGAAAAGCAGAGGGATACCGTCCAGTGAAGGACTATATGTACTGGTCAATATTCATAAATAAATATATTCAATTTAATGAAAAATGACAACACGAATGAAAATATCAATTAAACTTGGGGTATATAAAAAAAAAAATAAACAAACCCAGATTCATTAGCGATTTCACCTGCTTTAGCAAGCTCTTCAGGTGAAGAAGCAAGTAAATTGCAGGTAATGGAAAAGTTCAGAGATATTACGCGAAGGTATTTTTATATAGTTCCGGTAGCAAAGTAGTTGAAAAATGATACTACAGATCGAGGTTATTCCATGGGTGTGTAACATCAGGAAAGCAACTGTATGATCATACATGTAATGCAAGTTGCAGTACGTAGACGAGGGTGATCTGATGTATTAATATCGGATACAAGTAGTCAGGTGAATGTATATCTTCTTATATTTATTACAGGTCTTCAGCTGGAGTTATTACATACTTATCTGCAATAACATAAAGAGAGGTGTCATACTTAAGTGTTTGCTGATTAATAATTAATGAATTTAGCAATAATGAAAAGGGACCAAGAACCGAACCTTGAGGGTCACCAGCAGAAATTGTTTTAAAAGTAGAAGCAAAATAACATATTGTTTTCAAACCATTGAAGCAGATGTCTTATGTAGTATTGATCACTCAGTCAACTCCTTTCTATATTCCAAACAATGCAATATTAAATAATATTATTACTGATAAAAAATATGTATTGATATATATGTTTATGTTGATTATTCGCGTCCCTAGCATCAGAAGCGACGCGTTAATATTCGTTTTGGTACAAAGCTTGAGCAGGAACATTCATATCTATTTATATATTGCTACAAATAACATGTTGAGAAAATATTTGAACTCTGCAATGATCTTATTTCCGTTTAAAATCTTATATTGGATATTAAAATCTTATTCCGTTTTATTGGATATTAAAATCTTATTCCGTTTTATTAGATATTAAAATCTTATTCGGTTGTATTGGATATTTAAATCTTATTCCGTTTTATTGGATATTAAAATCTTATTCCGTTGTATTAGATATTAAAATCTTACTCCGTTGTATTGTATATTAAAATCTTATTCCGTTTTATTAGATATTAAAATCTTATTCGGTTGTATCGGATAATAAAATTTGATTCCGTTTTATTGGATGTTAAAATCTTATTCGGTTGTATTGGATATTAAAATCTTATTCCGTTGTATTGGATATCAAAATCTTATTCGGTTCAATAGGATGATAAAATCTTAATCCGTTTGATAATAAAATGTTACTGCGTTGCATTGTATTAAAATCTTACTCCGTTGTATTGGATATTAAAAACTGATTCCGTTTTATAGGATATAAAATCGTATTTCGTTGTATTGGATTTACAAAAAGATGAAAAAAATTGGCACTGTGAAATGAAATCACCCCCGTCTTCTTATTTTGTATTTAACGTCCTTGACGTGGTGATGATCAAGGTACTTAATACCGTATTATCTGAGGAGTCACAGACTTTTATCATTACCACCATCTCCCCCACCAACACAGTGTTATTCGCCAGTCGATCCTCACACAGGCCACGCCGACTAAGTTACAGAGGCGGTTTGAAGGCTGACCGACCAGCCTTGTGGTACAGAGGGACCGACACTGTGCCCCTGGGTTACCGTGCCCTATAGGTGGTCTATTGCCCCGCGGCAGTCCCCGCCCCCGCGGCTCCGAAACACAGGTGGAAATAACAGAAGGCAGTTAACAAACAGAAATTGTTTACAGATAGTTTTGGACATAAACCAGGGACGGACATATACGTCCCTGCCTAAAGTGAGATTAAATTTTCGGTAAAAATGCCGCCCCAGTGGTCATAAAGCTTATATGACCATTGAGGTGGGCATTTTATCGAAAATTATGACCATTGGGGGGGGGGGGGGGGGGGGTTATCGAAAATTTATCTAAACCCCAATAGTGTAAAATTACTCTAAACACCTCAGGTTTGGTTAAAAACTAGCTGTAACAAATTCTCAGATAATTATGTAAAAACACACCAGAGAAAATATTGTTGAATCTTCTGTCAGAATAAACCAGTCCCAGTGTTTGTTACAGAGACCCTAGCTTAATCAGACCCCTATAGTGTCCCGACAAAGGGTCACAGTGCGAGTGCCTGTCAAACGCTAGCTAGGTGGGCAGCTAAATAACGTCAACGTATAGTGACTAATACAAATTATATATATTGTGAATAACAAAGATGCAATTTATAATGTTGTTGTGAACTCAATGTGGATGAGAGGCCGAACACCCTATACACAAAAATTCAAGATGACAAAAAAAAATGTAACAACCCCCCCCCCCTCCCCCCAACCCAATATCATGTATCTGCCTATGTTCTGAATATTCTTATCTCTTCCTACAACATTATGATATTTGATTTTATTAATTATAGATATCTAATATAACACTGGTGTTAACAAAAATTGTAAACATTACTTTCTTCAGGGACGTATATGTGACACACATATACGTCCCTGCTTTCTTGCATGACTGTTGTGAATGCAATTTTGCGTCATTTATATCACATATTTTGGCTTGTATTCAACACTGGTGCGGGGAGGGGGTGATTTCACAATCATATTAGCATATCTCTCCGATTGTGATCACAGAGATGGTTAACACTAAAAACCAGTCAAAAAGTCGACGTCGCCTCAGTCTGAAATCAAACCCGATTCCCTCTCGCTCTCCGGTTTCTCTCCGGTTTCCGATACCTTCTGTCGGGAGTGAATTATATTATTTAGATTCAAGTTATGTAAGTCATTACAAACAAAAGCATCGAGATTTTTTTTTTTTTTTATATTCCGGAGAGAAGTATAAACATTAAAAAAACATTGTAGGTCAAGGCTGAATTAATGTCTTATTTTTATATTAAATATCACTTATTCATACTAGAAAGTAATTTACTCACAGGGACCTGGGAATTTGTTACAGCTAGTTTTGGACCTAAAATATGGTGTTTAGAGTAATTACACATATCGAAAGCTGCATTACGGACTTGGCATAGAAGATCTCTAACCACGGACTCAGTTAGCAATTTCGTGCTCTAACTGAAGATGAATATAACACAGTTTTGTTTAATTTCATAAAAAGATACACTGACTTGAAAAAAAACCAGTTATCATTTTCAGGGACGTTTATATACGTCCCTGTCATTTTATAGACACCGTGATAGAAAACCTCATGGCATTAAAACTTTAGAGTTACCTCCCGTTTAACAATCCGTACAAAAGTCTTTTTTTGAACTAATATTACCTTCCCACATTTTTGTACATCAAATTGAAAACCCGCTTATTTTTTGGAAAATCAGATTTTAGAATTATAACACATGGCATTTTCCTCGTGTCTCATTGGTGACATTTTCAAAAATCTAAATCTGGTATGACCACGGACTTAGATCTAAGTCCCGTGGTATGACGTATACATATATACGTCCCTGGTTTACTTGGGAGGTTAGAAGAATTCCAAGTGTAATTTTCCTAAGGCCACTCTATCGTTAAGCGTAAGACATGTCTGATCGTGTTAAACTGTTTTCACATATTATTTAATAAACTGTATCTCATAAACTGTGAAATGAAAATATGTTATATAATAAGTTTTTTTTTTATTTTTAGTTTTATTGCTGTGCATACCGATCGATGACAAGGTGGTGTTTAGAAGATACGAGGTTTTCATATATGTTGCCTAGAAAGGACGTTGGACATTTTGGAACAGTTGTAAAACAAACCAACGACAAGTTATATACAAATCTACATAATTATCGACTCTAATTCATATCTAATTAATATTATGGTAAAGAATGGGTTGTTTCCAGTTCCCTGCCGGTGAAACCGGGGGGGGGGGGGGGGGGGGGGGGTGCTGTTGTGTTTGTCCCCGTCCGTTTTATTTTCGTTAAATCTTGGTTTCCAGGTGATTATTTCAGAAAAGATTAATGGATTTGGTTGAAAGTTCATACTGTTATTTATTCAATTACATAGAAGTAAGATGATGGAAATCCAACCAGTGATAGAAGATATTTCTTTTGGAGTACTCGGGCCAGGTAAAATTTTTAATAAACTCAAACAAATAGCATTGTCACTGACAGAAGGTTTTCATCAATATATTCTCATTTCACGCTCAGCCTCATAAAACAGTTAAGACATGATTGCTAAAATCAGACATTGCTATCAAGGTTGATGTTGCTTAGAAAAATTGAAATGGCGACAGGGGACGTGTGTTGTTGTTGTTTTTTTTTTGTTTTTTTGTTTTTTTTAATTTAGTCTTAAATATTACTGTAAAACACATAGTTAGAACACACTGTTTTATTCACTGTAGAACATGCCTGACTTTAAAGGATCTGGAGAAACTATTGATTTGGTTTTATTGTGACCAAAAAACAATTGGAAGAGCAGACTCTGTTGAATGCACAGACTACTTTGTTTGTAGTTAACAAACATTTTATTTGAAGAACTCATACTAATCAACAAAGGAAGCATTAAGGTTTTATTGAGCTCAAACCATCTGATGGGGGGGGGGCTATCCAAATCGTCTTTCGTCCGTGGTCCGTCCATGGTACGTCCGTCATCCGTTGTACATCCTTAGTTGGTTTTGGTTTGGTTTATTTTGTTTCACGTCCTTTTAACAGATAAGGTCTTTTATGGACGTGCCAAATTTTGTAGATGGAGGAAAGCCGGAGTACCACCGACCTACGGTCAGTATATGGCAACTACCCCACTTGAGTTTCGAACTTGCAACCTAGAGGTTATAATTGAGGTTCTTAATTACCTGTACTGCATTTACTATCAAGTTTGTTAAATTAGGATAGTTTTTTTCTTTTAGCATTCATAATTCCGTTGTTGCTTTATGAAAATAAAAGCAAGGTTGGATACATCGTCGGTTTACGACGATGGGTTAAATAACCATGCTGGCAGACTATGAATCCCTGATATCTGTCCATGTATGCATTTTGGGGAGAAAATTCAAGGTGAAAGCTGATTATATATTAAGTGCTAAAATTAAAAAAAAAAAAAGTGTCCTTGTTTGCTTATGATCAGTTGAACGTTCAATATTTTAAGATACATGTAACATTTCTATGTTATTATCAGTGTTACAAGCACCCGAAAACTGTTTCTCTTTAAAACTATGAATTAAATGATGGAAAATTTCGTAACACCAAATCTAGGTCAGGTAAACAAGGTAAACATAAACACTTTGGTTATTTTTGAAGAACAGTCCACAATTCATTCAAAGTGCAAATTTCAGTATCATACAACAGGTTTTAAAAGGTACAGATTGATATAAGTATTTTCTCAAAAGTAATGTTAAACGTGGTATTGACGTTTGGGTGACGATATGAAGATCATGCAAGAGTATGACATTTCAAAGGTTGCTTTATTATATATAGTTTATTAATGATATATATTTGTTATTTGTATTATTCGATATTTTTATTGTAAAATGTGTCATTTGTATTCTATTTCATGTTATTGTTACCATATAATCTATTCTGATTTGATGTTAAGTTATTCTTATTGTATACAATGCTGCTAATGTAAAAGGCCCAATATTGTGACACAATTCAGCAACGACACATAATGTTGGATAATAGACAGTTTATTCGTGATCGTAAATTACACCGACATCACAAGTACGTGTTCATGGTATTATAACATCATTAAACTTGTTAGTACTTCGGCGTTGTGTCTCAGTCTGGCTAAGTCAATTGTCAACTTATAAGTCTTCTACATCTTTACTAGAACTAGCCTGTAGCCCTCCTGACAGCCTCTCGTGTAGACTGTCAAAGTCCTGGTACTCTATATCGTCGTTTCCCAGTACAGACTCACTCTATCCAATACTAGCTCATACTTATAATTACTAACCCCCTTCATGTGCAAAGTAGTGCCGTCTGCATTAATAATTAATTTCCAGCTGGTGTTAATCATCTGACCAATACTGCAGCACCCTGCCCCGGTTAACTGATGTAATAGACAGAGACCTAATTAACCACTAGTTTACTTTAATAACAAATCACAGCATCTAGACTAATTAATACTTCCAGATGGTACAGCTACCGTGATATATCATATCAACATGCCTACTTTGTTACAATATACGTAACTCCAGGGAATTTTTCGGGGTTCTAAAAAATTATGAAAAAAATCCATATTCATCTTGAATATTGCTGATATCAGTTAATCTTAACTAAATCTATAAATGTAGTAAGTTATTAGACTAGATTTTCGTTTCAAGTTTTGCCGAAAGTTGACGTCTTTCCGAGTTCATCGCCGATCCCGGTGTGTTTACAAATGACTGATCTGGTAGCCTGAAGCGAGTGCCTACCGTCTTCGTATTACGTCCGCCATCTTGAAAAGACAATTCCATACACGTTATTGACAGCGTTAATGTATATTGATTAATTGATTTAATAATTTGATAGGTAACTACAATATTTACGTAGAATCACCCCTACCTCCACCCTAAAAAACACAGAGAATACCGAAGGGTCAGCAACGCCATCATCTGAACTCAAAATCGATAAAACTAAGAACAAATTTTGCATAAAGGAAAGACTTACAAGAAGAACCTCGAGAAAGTATAAAATAGGTGTGATGGAAGCGTATCCTCTGCTTCATCGCCCACACCCGTCATGTAAATCTAGGTCACATCCAAGTAAATGTCACGTCCTCAAAGTGAGAACTGAGGAATCATACTTAATCACAACAATTAGACAATCTCAACGTGATCAAGATACGAACATAAAAGTTACACATAATCGTCATCTATCTGCATCTCTCGAATCCCTGTACAGTAAGTGTTTTCGTCCGCAACAGACATTTTTCACGACGACCATTGGAAAAGCGGAGAGTTTAATACCGAGAAATAAAAAAGTTCACGATAGGAAAATCGAAATCGTCACGTTTATCGTATAGCGTATTAGTGAGCCGTCAATGTTTGTCATAGTTCAAGTAAAGATTGAGGTTGTTGATTTCAAGTTCAAACTTATATCTATGTGTAGACATTGAAAACATCGTTGCTATATTTGAATGTGAGTTTAAAAGATTTGAGGTTTTTTATACCCGTCATGATAAGCTCATCGACAAATTCAGCCTCGTATGAAAACAAAAGTATCAGCTAAGAGCATGGAACAGTTTGTTCCGATAAAAATGCCAGCAGTCTGATGGAAAATCTCTCTTTCGCTTTCAACAAAGATATTGTCACCCAGCAAGGCAATCATTCGCACTATATCCTTTGTGATTTCACAAAAAATAGATGTTTGCATCGTTATCCATCTTTCTTGGAAAAGAAAATGATCACAATGAGAGATCGAAGACGTTCTTTCAGTTTGATATGATGTATGGTAGTGCACTGTGTGGAAGCTCTTCTGTTTTGATAGACCAGACAATTTTGGGGAGGGGTTGTTCAGGATTTATATAACATAACGTCGTTCGAGTTTTTTTCCACTTCTGGAGTATACAGTGTCACAATACAACACACATCAGTTCATTAATTTTTATTTCTAACGTTAATCCAATAATCCTACAAATCTATAAAGGCCTATCAAACTACAAAAGATGACAGATTTTAATTACAATACTGGAAAACATTGGTGTAGCTTGACTTTGACTGTTTGTTATCGGGTGGTATCTGTTATCTGGCGAGGCTGTGACTATCGGTGATCAAGTGTATCTTTGTTAGGGTTATAAGTTTAATGTACTATGTGCATGACCCAGAAGGTCCATTTATCTCACCGACAAATAAAACACTTAAGGGCCACATGATGACTCTGATGGAGTCTAGTTATTTGAGGATATTGTATAAATTTGTATTCAAGTGGGACACTGATGACGATAACAAGGACACGCTTGTTGTCTTACTGTGATAAAGTTATCTTTGACGTCTAATGTCAATCCATAAGATAGACGTGTTGAGACAAAAGAGATACGGCAATCGACACGTGGCAATGTAAAATAAATAAAGTTATATGAAAAAACTTTATTACATATACATATACAAACACAGGACCGGTAGGAAAGAAAAACTCCGATGCATCCCATAACATTTGTATCACGGACAAGGTCATCCCTGCTATAATCTATGGTGACCGATAGGGATCTCTACTTAAGGACAATAATAATGAGAATTCGCAGTTACAGAACGAGATAAAGTGCCCTTTTATTATTTAATGAATGACGTTTTAAATAAATGAAGGGTGTTTTGTCGTCGAAATGATCCGTTCATTTAGATAATGAAAAAATCGAAAAAACAAGAAGCCGAATTATTGGCAGCAACATAATATCCTCCTAAAAATAGTAGGAAGAATGAAATGTTTCTCCAATTTTGGCTTTAAATAAAACGACGTGTTTTCAAGGCGACAGAGCTCTATATAGGAAAAGCAAATGGACGAAAAATCTAATTTGAATTTCATCTAGTTCAGTAATAATAATGGCTTACCATGAGCTATGCATTTGAAAAAACACGATCATTTGCGAGAGGAAAGTTAATGTATTAAGTATTAAGCCCATTAATATTCACTTTACCTCGAGATGTGGCATGCCAGTGTGCCTCCTTGTGAACGATAAGTAGACTAGATTAATTCTTTGATGTACACCAAAAGAATCGCACAGGAGCATACCAATGGATTTGCCAGCTTTACAGTCAGGCGAAAAACAGGTATCAGCCTAGATATTGGTCAGTTATACATGAAACCAACCATATAGCTTAGTTCGTGCCTTCATTTTTGCCATAATGACATATTCGAGGGGTGCAGAGAATGTGCGCCCTGCGATCTGAGAAAGTTTATACATATATATTCATATATTGAAGTATGACGGTATGCTGCCCTGAGATTTCAGTTTTCATGAGAGTGAAAGACGTTATTCACTGTGATATAGATTGGTGTTAGTGATCCCGTCAATGTTGATATACTAGTATTAATCTACTCTCAAGAAGCATTATGAGTATGGAATGATGAAATGCCTTACATTTTCACTGAATAAAGCTTCCCTGACAAAAACAAACAGACCCAAGTATTCACCGTAATATCCGAATACACTGGAGAAATGACGTCCATTTGAATGTTCTACCTTGACGGTAGAATCCTCATTCGCTCTTCATATCTGATGACAATTTATGATATATTGGTTAGCAATTACGGGAGCAAAAAGGCTGAAGTTAAACTGGGCGAAAATGAGATGCATGCAGTCATAATAAAAATGAATGTAAAAAGACAATTAACATGTGGGAAATTAAGAGTCTTGGATTTTGAAGAATATCTAGTAAAGTGGAGTATTAATGACCTTATCCAGCGTAACAGTGGTATTTAAAATATATTGCTCTAATCCCTGCTGTCTCTGTGCCGGTTACTGTCTCTGTGACGAGATTTCCTATCGCTGGAGTAGTCGTCAAACTTTCTGTCATAGGGTTTGTTGTGGTAATTTGAATTGAAACCTCTTCTAGAAGAAAAATCACTTCCAGTCTTAACACGTGATGAATTGAAACTGAATGGTCTCGTCTGGTACTTGTCTGAATCTTTATGATAAGGTCGCCTTTCACTATAATTATTGAAATTGTTTCGGATAAATGGTTTGTTGAAACTGCCCCTTACCCAATTCCATCTTCCACGACCCCTCCCCCTTCCTCTGCCGCGCGGGGCTCCAAAATGATGCGTATTGTCATTCCTGTCGTGCCTATCGAATCTGTGTTCGGTCCTGTTTTGGTATCGATCTCCATGATCTCCCCTTGAATCGCTGCTTTGGCTAGACCCACGCCTATGTTCAAAAAATTTCCGGTCATCGCAACTAGTAGATACTTTTCTATCAATATAAACCTCTCTACGTTCCCAGTCGTTTGAGTGTCTGTCCCGGCTTGTCGACCGGTCTCTCGAATGGTCAGGTCGAACAGCCGAGAGGAGTTCCGGAGGAAGATCGGCAGGCAGACCAGGAAAGCCTCGTGTCTCGTCGTCGCGGTGTACGTTGTCATTGCCAAGTTTAGAGGATTGATCACTGTCATTTGCTGTAACCTTCTTCTTCACCATTTCGAATATCATGTCAGCCATTTTGCCTTCAGTACTGCCGTCATTTCTTTGTCCATCAAACAAGACTCTCTTTAATAGAGACGTCATGGCTTTTGATAACGTAGTCTCTGTGCTAGGAGGATCAGTTCGAGTAGTGCTTCCTCTCTGTTCTGATGAGCTCTTTCTTGTTTTTTGGTGTTTGTTAAAAACCGATTCACTCCGCGTTCTTTTATCAAATATGGAATCGTTTCGAAATCGTGAGTGAGGCCGTCGATTGCTTGGCGTATCTAGGGAAATGATCATACCATGTCTATCTATGATCAAATTGTTAGGATGTGTTGTCCCGGATTTATGCCAAGGCTTGCCTCCTCGTCTTTCTTTCCAAGAGGATATTTTATTTTCGTGGAACCTGGAGTCAGGAAACCTTCTGTTGTGATTATTAAAATAAGGTTTTCTATAAGAATCGCTGAAATATTTTGGTTTCCATACGGGACGGTCTGCGTCATCAAAATCTTTCTTTTCGGTTTTTACAACTTTTTCGGTCTTCACAACCGGCGTGTTAGCGATCTGCTTTTTTACAGAAGAAAAGTTTTTATATAATGTTAGTTTAGCTTTCTGAATAGCACGAACTCTAAAACCACTTGGTGATCGCCTTCTGTCAACCCATTTCAGCCCAAATTGCTTTTGTTTAAAACAACCTTTAATTTTGCCCCTCTCATGAAATGGGACGAACGCTGGATCTCGAATTGGCGAAACCTCGCGTGGACGATGACTCGGCTTCCTATGAGAATCAGAGGTCACAGAACCAGTTACGCTTTTGCTCCGACTCCTATTTCTGTCACAACTTTGTCTTTGTTGAGAAGCTGATCTTTTAGATTCATGAGTACTATTTTCAGCTTCCTTTCCTGGAAGTCTGCAATCTTTAACAATGGAATGCGACTGATATAAGGTACAGGATTCCTTTTTTATTTCAGTCAGCGTTTTGTCGATTTCTTGACTCAAAATCCAGTCTGTTGATGTGGTATTTCCTGTTATCTTGCTTTCCTGTTCGGTGTTTGTGATAAGTACTTTCCGAACGGTGTTTTTAACCGTTTCATCGATTTGCGTTAGATTCTCATCCGTAGATTCTTTTTTCATTACAATTGCTTCAGATTGGGGTTCTGTTGTCAGGTTGCATTTGTTAAGAGCAACAACATCATTGAAAAGGGATTTTGAAACCGTCTGAAAGCTAGACATGCGACCTAAGTCTGGCAAATAAGATGAAAACCCTTCGTTTCTTGGTTTGAAATCATCACGAAGCAAATTCTCGGACCCATCGATACTGCTTGGTGATGCTGCAATCGATCCATTTTCTGTAGATCCCTCAGACTTTAGATTTGTTTCGACCATTTTCTCGGTTGTCATTCCCGTTTCATTCGCGTCAATATTTGAACCGCTTTCCTTTCCATTTTGTAAATTTGCAACACACTGGTCTATTTCATGAACTTTTCTGTTTTCCAAAACATCTTCGTGTAAATTGCCACAATTGACCTCTATCACTGTAGGTGTTTTAATGACTGGAGTATCATTCGTTTGACGAACCGCACGGTCGGTTACAATGATAGATATTGCCTGCTGATTATGCTCAGTAGTTGTGTCAACTTCCATTTCCTCCTCCGTCTGAGAATTCATGCCTGATGAACTCCTGTTGTCATCAGATTCCACAACCTTTTTCTGTATCACTTTGATGGCATCACCGAGGTCCTGCAATGTTTTTTCAACCTCAGACGGTAAATGTGTTTCTTGAGCCTTTGAGACATTAACTGAGAAAATGATATCATCTACCTGCTTGCTTGAAGGCGATTGAATACTTTTGGACGTCGTTTCAACTCGCATTTCATTCAATACTGGTTTTGAGTCTTCGTCACACGATGAAGAGCTACAATTATCACATGTTGAGCACGCAAGTATTGAATGATCCTCGTCACTGTCGGACTCGTGTTGTATTTTAGAGCAATTTACTCTTTCAGAATATCCCGACACAAGTTTGGTTGGACCTTTGCTATCGGTTTTAGTCGTTTGATTTTCTTTGGCAATACATTCCTCATCTGCACGTTTTGTTGGTGTTTTTTCTTTTTCGTTTGTTTGTGGAGACGATATGCTGCCATTCTTGGATTCAGTATCCTGTGATGTTCGCTTTTTGATTCTGGGATCTCTTGGATTGAAAGCCCTGCCGTTAATATTGTGGAAACTTGGCGACCCTGACTGTGGAGACTTAGAAGAATTGCTTGCTTGTTTTCCGTTCTCAATAGTTTGTTGATCAATCGTTTCGGACATGCGGTGTTTTGCAACTGACAAAGGTTTCCTGTCAGTGCTTTGATTATCTGTTAGACGCGAAAATGTCGCATCATTTAAGCATGTAGGATCATGGGAAGCATCCGTGGATAAGTCTGCTTTATCATCAAGTTTGAAATGACCACCCATAGTTTGCTTCTTTTTCTTTATATAACTTTCATAGAAGCTTGAACATTTCTTTGATGAGGCCTTTATTAGTATGCTGCCCTCTGTTCGACACCTGCCTGTACTGTCATCAGTATTTGGGCGAATTTCGGGCACTGAACTCTTATTCTTTATGTAGACATTTACTCCCGTATCATTGTTTTCCCCCTCCTTAGATATCTTAGTAATATCCTTTCTTTTGTTATAACATTGATTCGGGGAACCTATTGACACTACTTTGGTTTCAGTAGTATCCATCCAACATATGTCTTGTGGTTCGTCCATCGTTGGTGTAGGGGTGTCGCGGTTGGGTTCAAAATTACCAATATTTACATCGACCTGGGTTTCCTGTTTTACTTTGTTGCCATCACCCCCTGACGCGTCTGTGACAATACCACGTTTTGACGTGTGTGGCTGCACATTCACCGTTTGTTCATGATTTGCATCGACAACTTCACTTCGTTGACTGTTATTCTCGAACACACTGCAGTGTTTTTCTTCCTTAATTTTGATGTTATATGGAATTGTGCTTGTTGTACTCAGATCAAGTGGTTGGTCACTGTCCTCAACTAGCTCCACTCTTTTAGGGGAAAAGACGGTGTCGTCAGTAACGATATCATCCAGTACTACGTCCTCCTCGGATGTTATTGATTCTTCTGATTTTCCAGAACTTCGACTTTGCCTCAGTTCCTTCAGTTTTCTTTTCTTCGAGTGAATTTCTTTTTCTATTTCTTTTAATCGTTGAAGTATCAGAGATTTCTCTGACGTGGATTCTGTATTTTGTAAAGTACAATTCCGATTTTGGGGCGACTTATCAGTTTCCATATACACATTTGTGTCATCCGAAGACCTTGGTTCAAGAAGTGGATCCCACAAATACTCTGTGTATTGTAAATCTGCCTCCTCCTCGTAGTCTTGCTGTGAAGTTTCTATGTTTATCAATGATTCAGTTTTATTCATTTCATCTTGCCCTAACGATTTTGACCTTGCACTGCGCAATGTCCTTGTTGATCGCCGGGCGGAGCCGCGTGATGACTTTTGCCTTGGAGTTTGGCATTGTACCAAGGTATGTGCGTCATCAAGAGAACTCGATCTCGTGTCTTTTACAACACAAGTACCAATGTTTTCAGTGGAGGACTCTAAAACGTTTCCCCCGAGTGAAACCGATGCCAAATCTGCCTTGTACGATATTTCTAAATTTGAAACAGTTGGAGTATGTGCTTCCTCGCTTATTTGTTGTTTAAATGTTGAATTCAATGAAGCCTGTCTCTTTTTCCGCTGCTTTTGCCACGGAGTACGAAGAGGTCCAATGATTTTCTGTCCTGTTCGTTCAAGGCTTATAACTGCAAAGGGTAGTATCTGAGATGGCGACATACTTGGCAGTGTTGTTTCCTCATCATATTCATACAGGTATGCCTGAAAAAATATATCAACATTATAAAATAATATCTATAAATATATTTAGGAAAAAAAATTACTTTTTAAAATGATTGTTTCGAAACGGATAAAGCCATCAGGTATTTGATATTTTCTTGTTTGATTAAGCTACACGTTATAACATGTTTTAGACCTCTTTTATTTATTTGAATTAGGCTACTTATATGTCTCCAATCAATAGAATAAATTGAAACAACTACTATTTCAGCCATGTTAAACCACATACTGGACTACTAATTACGGTTAAATTTTCTATCAGAAAACAGTTATAAGTGGGTGCAATTCATGCGTGCCTCATCTCAATATGCTTTATCTTTACATATAACTATCGTATTACATTTTTGTGATAAGACTTACTAAGTTGTGATCTTGCGCATCACAAATTCCCATTTCCGGATCCGGTTTGACCAAAGAGATATGTGCATCATAATTGGGTGTTGGTTCCATGGTGCACTGGTCATTTGTCAGGTTCGGTATGACAGATTTCACTTTTCCAAACATAGCCTTGGTAAATAAAAACAAAATATTTACAGATTTGGTACCAGTTGAATTTTCATTGATGGACGATGTATCTCAAATAGCAGATCGTTACTTATATTAAAAAGAACACACTGATTATAGCAAAGGAGTGTACAAAAGACACTCGTTAGAAAAAAACCCTTTATAATATAGCATATGGAACAGTCTAACCAAATAAAGAATTACACTGCACCATACAGCTGTTTCGTCCTTCTTGAACTCGTCAGTAATGCTAAGCAAGGGCCTAAAAGTGAAACATAGGAAGTGGCTGAGGAAACAAAACCGGCGGAAAGAAATGTCAAAATCTAGATAGGGAGGTGCACTAGACTTATGATTCAAGGAATTTCGTAATTTACCAATATTGAATAATTTCAAAAGACTGCAATGTATATGTGTATATTCTGAACCGTGCCACTATTTGAATTACAATCAAAACGTGACATGCAAGTTACGGCAAACCTCTGGAACTTTAAAGTCCACCAGCATTGTCTACAACCTACGATCTTTAAGAAATGTAAAAAACAAACACTCGCACTGTAACGGCACATTTGTACTACGTATATAGTAACCAACGATCTTTGTTATTTACCTTAAAGACAAGAAAGAATTTGATTCCCTCTGTCTTTGTACAGGCTGTGTATCTCAAAAGTACGTCAAAGTTTCTGTTCAGATGTAGACCGAACTGACTGTCACCAAGGACATTTCTTGTTTGTTCACAATATGGTCCCGACTTGCAAATTTTCTGAATCCCCTGCCAAGTCTCTTCAGCAAACAACAATCTGTCTTCCAGTTCCTTTGGTTTCCTTCCCTGGAAAATATAACAAAATATGATAAATACTAGAGAATATGGACGCGTCAACAAAACCTAAATCCGAACTCAAAAACGTAAACAAGGGGCAAAATATGAAAAACAGAAAGGTTGAAAAGAAAAGTACATGGACATAAGACCAGAGGTTTCGGAAGAGTAAGCGTTTCTGCTTCATCGACGACACCCGCCGTGTAAATAATATATATGTCAATTCCTTGTGATGGTTAATTCCTAATTTAGATTAAAAGCTAGGTTTAATCTATAATGATAGATGAAAACCATAATGAATCATCTGTTTTGATAAATATATCGTAACTTAGCATGTATTAATACAAACATGTTATATGACAATAGGATGTAATTTTCAGATGATACACTCATGAATTGTGGTCATTTGTAAATGCTTACTGATAGAACATGTCACCATAAGAAAACAATAGAAATTAGTGTAATTATTCAATGAGCATGGTTTTCCAATATCTTGAGTTTAATACATATTTCAACGGATCAGTTTCATGAATATAAATGAATACTATCATAATGTTAACTATTAACAGCAACACTCACAAATTATCTCAAAAGAACGTTTAACAATAAGATCAATTTCAACACACTCTTTATCCAAGCTTTGGCACATTCGTCAAAGATTAAATGGACATCAGCTAATGCCACATCAATATCAGAAATCAGGAAGGCACACTTAAATTCTGGAGGTTGTGATTTGATTTAATGAAAACTTTTGATAGAACGTTAAAAACAATATTTCATTATCGAAACGTAACTACAAGCATTATTTCGTATCATGGCCAAGTGTCCAACCATTCTATTCTCAACCATGGATGTGACGTCTTTAAATCCTTGACTAAAGGCCGTACCGTCAAATAAGAAATTTGCTTTTCTTATCAAGAAATGAATTTGAGAGCCGTATTTTCTCATGTCATGAATATAAGATATGTGAAAAATAGAATCTTAAACTTGTGTCAGTGCAAAACGGAATTTGTAAAAGTCGTATTAAATTATTGAACTCATTTAATAAATTCCATATTTTACATTATTATAAGTTCATCTAAATATTGGTAGCTACCTGATCTTTTAGACTTTTCCTTCGTCTCTCATACCGTCTGGCGAGTTCATTGTTGCGGACAAGACACATAGAAATTGTATGAAATATCCTCTCTGTGTCTTTTTCTATCAGGTTTGTTCGCTGAGCTTCTCGCAGGATCTCTTTGGCATCAGGAGAATCCAGTCGAATGAATTCCATCAGTTCTAAAAGAAATCATGTGTAGTTTAGAATCTGAAGCAGTGACGTCACATTAGGAGGGCAGCAGTACACATTAAAGTGGACACTGACACATAAAGCAATGCTAATGTTCAATGTTAATGCATATTTCAACAGACCTTTAACTTGCTCTTTTCAGCATGAATGTGCAACACGTTTAGTTTTTCTTTTTACAGGTACTCGAACATTTTTTATATTAAAATGTTTCCCCTATTCACGTTTTTTGGTGTGAGAAAGCGTATGTGTGTATTTCAGCTAATTGAATCTACCCTAAAAATATAGTGATTGGATGTTTTACATGAAACTTTTTATTTTGCAGTCTTAGAAAAACATGTCATTTGATGTGTATATAACAGATATGAATAACCTTATCAAATAGTTCTTAAATATTGAAAATGTAACCGCGATGCATTCTTTCTTTTAATTGCATTCTGTAAATCAATAAAAACGCATCTCCTGGCAATGTCATTTATTTTCAAAATGCATCTGTATATTATGGCTATCAATAGATTTTATATTTATATTCGTAATAAAGACAGTTTTGAACATTTTTAGTTATCATTCCGAATCTTTTCATAATTTAGTTTGACGTTTATCCACAATAATACAATTTAACTTTGTTTAAATGTGGTCGATTTAAAGACTTGTTATTCGTTAAACAACAGTACACAATACACAAGTCATATTATTCAGATTCGGGTATAGCATTAATTGTGGGGATATCTATTCAATTAATGACTTCAGTGATTATCTAAATTTACATTTACTGTATCATAGGTATTCGAACAATGTTGTTTAAATTCGTGACCGATTAAAGACAATTAGTTGGCATTTAGGCAAACCAAGCGCTCGTTTCATGGGCACCTATACCGCCTGTTGTCCTTTTAACACACCTTCTATTGTATATGGTGATATTGATACAACGGGGCATACATTGTATATAACTTTGATCGAGTTAAACGCTGTGGTTCTATACAATGTTGGCAAGCAGATAATGTTAGTTAACTGCGCATGCGTCAACACCGGAAATTGGAAATATGGTGATCACTGCTGATGTGTGCAAGACTGTCATTATTATATATATGCAGATACTTATAAAGCCATATTTTTTATTCATATATGGTTTATACGTCTCTGATTTAGGGTATAACGCAACAACATCAAACACACTCATTGTTTAGACCATTGATCCGCAGTAACTTCTGTGCATAGATTAGATAGCTACGACAGACCCAACATAACAGTTCGTATTTACTGGGTAGCGTTTATATGTGATAACTTTATAAAAGATAACTCCATATTTGGTTGATGTACACATAGAAACTTGTGTGTCGATGTGATTCAAGAAATATAATTACAAAACGATATAAAAATATAAATATATCAAACCTATTTACAACCTCGATATGTTCTATAACATTGCGTTGTTATCGGATCCAATGTACGACAAATATTGCCCTATCTATGTAGCATGTGATGTTAAGATAGCTTGGGATGATAGCACGCAAGCTTGTTACCACACTTCTTATCAGATAGCATGCACTCCCTGTGTCAATCGTGACAGGCACTGAACTGCACAGGCTGTCGTCTATACATAGAAATCCTTTTCTCTTACATATATGTTACTTTCTCGTGAAAAACAGTCGATCATAATTTCATGTTGAAAATTTTAAGCATAAACGTGATTTAATGAACAAATAATTAAAAATAGATATTAAAGGCCCAATATACGTAACTTTCGGCAAAACTTGATGAGAAAATCAAGCCTAATAATTTATTATTTTTATAGATTTAGTTAAGATTAACTGATTTCAGCAATATTCAAGATGACTTCTTACGCGGTTATCGGTACGGCAGCAGTTGAAACTCGGTATTTGTAAACATGCGACCATTTTGACTGTCTTCTACCTGCGGTTTGTTATTGAAGTGGGCCCCACCTGAATGATTTTCAATTCTTTGGATTTTTCTATCAGGAGTTTCTCGCTAGTTACCGCTAAGGTTTACTTCGTTTTAGGCTTATTTTTGCATGGTTATCAACTGGATTTTTTTTCAGAATTTTTCAGATTAACGAATATTTTCCTAAAGTTACGTATATTGGGCCTTTAAATAAAACAAAAGGTGGTAAAATTAAATAAACAATGTTATCGATTACACGTTCAAAACAAATCTGTCGTCAGACAAGTTGACAGACTGCGCTATGAACTTTGATCTCAAACTTCAACTTGCCTCCATTGTTTAACAAACATTGCACACTACAAAATGTTATATAAACAAATCTGTTCTACATAATTCATCAATAGCATTGAGGGCTTGAAACGTCAATACACATAGTACTCAATTACTGTTAAAGCCACTATTTTCGCGCGTGGATTTTTTCGCTTAGTCTGCCTCCAAACTATTCGCGATGTAGATATATTATTCACTGAAGAGTTTGAGTGGTGTTAAATATAATTCACGTGTGGATGAATCAATAGTTTAGTTGACATTGATTTAAATCAGGCTCTTCTAGTATATACACACACAAGGAAAAGGGGGGAACGTGTACCAACTTTATCCCAAAGAAATATACACAGACATATTTAAAAAGCAACTTAATGTAAATATAAGCATTGAACTGTTACCAGAGTATAGGAGAGGTTATGTATTGGACGTGGCAATAAAAATAATGATTTAAAGCATTTCTCGGATTTTATCCCCCATCTTGTAATGTATTACAGTCATGTACTTGAAAACGTGGCATGAACAGTTTAACCGGAAAAACTTGGTTTACACAGTGCTTGCATTAAGGGGAATATCCGTTTCATACGAAATGATATCATTTTTACAAGCTCAAAATATATAATCACTGTATATAAGCAACAGTTCTGCATAGCAGTAACCCAACCACAGAGTGCCTATATAGTAGTGTCCATTAGTAACTATCTATATTGCACTAAGATTTCTGTAACATGAAAGTTACAACACTTCGCTGTATATATAGTTACAACCCTCACAAAATACCTTTATAGTATTGTCCATTAGTAACTATTTATATTGCACTAAGATTTCTGTAACATGAAAGTTACAACACTTCGCTGTATATATAGTTACTACCCCCACAGAGTACCTATACTATATTGTCCATTAGTAACTATATTGCAATAGGATTTCTGTAACATGAAAGTTATGTAACCTGAAAGTTACAACACTGCGCTGTATATATAGTTACAACCCCCACAAAATACCTATACTATATTGTCCATTAGTAACTATATTGCAATAAGATTTCTGTAACATGGAAGTTACAACACTTCGCTGTATAGTTACTACCTTCACAGAGTACCTATACTACAGTGAACCTCGACCTATCGCTACCCAATTCTCCCTCCTATATAATTCCCTCGTTAATTTGCCGCTCTCGCATACCGCCATCCACCACACCCTTTAAAACACAAACGTCCCAAATCGTTATTTATTAACTACCCATTCAAATGATACCTATATCATATGGTCCTTAAGTAACTATACTGTTTTAAGATTTCTGTAACTCTAACATAAGTTACAACGCTTCGTTATTTATTTACTACTCATTCAAATGATACCTATATCATATGGTCCATAAGAAACTATACTGTACTAAGTTTTCGGTCATTATAACATAATTACAACACTTCGCTGTATATAGTTGCTACCCTTCACAGAATATATGGTTGATCTTCCCAGTGTAACAACCTGATTAGGTAGTCAACATTTTCTAAATGTTGTGCCGTACTAATATTACTTTGTGGTATTGAATTTCCTTTCTGTAAAGTAACTACACTTCTGAAGGATGGTTCACCGGAATCAAGTTAGCATTGCTCCAGAGTTAGTATTCTGTCCGAGTGTACCTGCTCCGCTGAAATGCATTAAAGGCCCAATATACGTAACTTCGGGAAATTTTTCGTGATTCTGATAAATTCTAAAAAAAAAAACCAGTTGATAACCATGCAAAAATCAGCCTAAAACGAAGAAAACCTGAGTGGTAACTAACAAGAAACTCTTCACAGAAAAATCCAAAGAATTAAAAATAATTCAGGTGGGGCCCACTTCAACAACAAGCCGAAGTTAGAAGACAGTTCAAAATGAAAGCGTGTTTACAAATACCGAGTTTCAACGCTGCTGTACCGGTTACCGCATAAGAATTCATCTTGAATTTTGCTGATATTAGTTAATTTTAACTAAATCTATAAATATCATAAGTTATTAGGCCTGAATTTCGCTTCAAGTTTTGCCGAAAGTTACGTATATTGGGCCTTTAATGTACTGCATATAAAACATTCAAATCACAACACACCATTTCATTAATAATTGTATGTTTTTTTCTTTCTTTGTTAACATATTAAATGCAAAACATGTTTTGAGCTGTTTGAAACATGCCTATTTAAACCATTGTAGACCTTTTTCCCTCCACATTCATATATCAAGCTAGATTTCGCGATAACAGCTATTCAAGTTGGACTAGCATTGAAATCTAACGCCAGGGACCAATGCACGGTATTGTAGCCTTCGTCAGATATACTCAGGTGTGACTCATACACAGTACACGCAACGTTTATAATCTCAATAACACAATGAATACCTCTCGTGGATCAGTGACGTAATTGAGCAAATTACTATTTTCTTTTATGCTTCTCTCATTTGGCTTTGGCGACCTTGTGGAAATCTGGTGTCAGAAAGTCATCATATCTGCGTAGCAGCACACCGGTACGGGTCAGGTCACGCATTCTAACAAGTAATGCGTAGTTTGGGATTTCCACATTTTCATGCTACTTTCATTTCCCTGTTGTGTTTTCTAATCATTCATTACATCCTTTTTGACGCAACTGCTTTTCATCAAATATATAAATTTGTGTATTTTGTAGGCATTTTCTCCTTCCACTTCCATCCAATTAAATGTTCTGGCACATTAAAGCAGACGACGCTCGACGTTTCATTTCGATGTGTAGATCTATAGCATTGAGAGTTGACATCAATATCTCAGGTATCTGTGGTAGTGGATGAGACAACAAGTGTTTTGTTTGGGAATGACAACCAGCCAAATACAGAACAAAATCTCGCCATACGGACCATTATCAAATTCTCATCGATACTTACCAGACCTATTCCTCTTAGGAATCCTCGTATTTCCGCCGAGAGAGGAGGCCATGGCGGGAGGCGTATTTTCGTGGTCACCCTTTCCGCTGCTCACATACTGTAGAGGATATTATCCAGACGTCCCTTGACTTTACGACACGATCCTATAGCTTGATAATGTAGTTCTGGCGATAACGTAATGTGGGAGACGTTTTCAGTGAAGTCCGATTGACCTAGCTAGGCTATTTATAACGTCGCTCTTGATATTGCATAGGTTTCGTAAATATGTACTATTTACCAACAGGTCTGCACCCGTCCATGACAACACCCGAATCTTCTAGTCAGGTGAGCTTTGGAACTACCGTGCTATCGGATTACACATGTTCCACTAAAACTACTCCTGTGCGCGGTCGTAGATAACCAATCTGAATTATCTGTCTATACACATGTGTAGTCTGGCCTATATACTGTATGAAAGCCCCTATTTCCTTCCTTGTACAGGCAGCCCGGACCATGTCGCTAACAAAAAGGCCGATCAGATCTTTAAAACACCACTAAATCAGAGTAGTGTTTACAAACTAGAAAGAGGTACAGCTGGATACTGTAGAGGATAGTGGATGGATAATAGGACACCGAATAAGTAGTGGTTGGATAACGGGACAATCGGAGAAGTAGTGTTAGGATAACGGGACAATCGGAGAAGTAGTGTTAGGATAAAGGGACAATCGGAGAAGTAGTGTTAGGATAACGGGACAACCGGATAAATAGTGTTTGGATAATGAGACAACTCGGTAAGTAGTGTTTGGATAATGGACAATCGAATAAATAGTGTTTGGAAAATGGGGCAACGGATATATAGTGGTTAGGTAATGGCAGAACTGAACCGAAATAAGTAGTGTTTGGATAATGGGACACCCAAAAAGTAGTGTTTGGATAATGGGACAACCGGATAAGTTGTGTTTGGATAATCGGACAACCAAATGAGTAGTTTTTGGAAAACGGGACAACCGGATAAATAGTGTTTGGATAATTTGGACAACCGGATAAATAGTGTCTGGATAATGGGACAACCGGATAAATAGTGGTTGGATAATGGGGCAATCGGATAAATAGTGTTTGGGTAATGGGGCAACCGGATAGATATAGTGGTTGGATAATGTAACGTATATCAGGGAAGTCACCCTTGTGGTAGTGTACAATTTGCCCTCAACATGATCAATAATCATGAAATAAAGGACTTTGATGTATTTTATTATAATTATCTTTATAAAATATGGTAGAGAATACATATATAGATTACGTAAGACATACACATGCTGCGCCTTTTAAATTAAGTAATTGATACAGTATGCCGAAAAAATTAATGAAACTGCATCATATAGCTGTTTCGTCCCCTTTAATTCATGAATTTAGAAGAGGTAAAATTACACTAGTTCTAAATAATTTCAAATCGTGTACTACGAAAATGTGTATATTATGAACCTTGCCACTACCCAAATGAGATAACTGCGGCTATGGAGGCTCCAGCAAACCTCCTAGACTAAAAAAATCACCAACAGAGTCTACCATCCCTATCCTGAAAGATGACGTAACACACACATGCTGCACCTTTTGAATTTAATTATATATACAGTATGCCGAAAAATTGAATTGAAATGCATCATACATCTGTTTCGTCCTTCTGGGACTCGTCAGTGATGCTAGGGGCCAAAGGGTGGTAATCCAACATTTCTAAAGTGATGTAGACGTAGAAGAGTCAGTTAATTAATAATATTACATTACTGAATAATTATTACTATATAATTTAGAATGAATATTTTCATTATAACCACCATTACGTTATACAGTTAAATGATTATTTTAAATAAACTGTCGAAAATAATAATGATAAAAAAATATCAGACAATACCAAAGCATTATAAAAAGTTCAAAATCGATTAAACCAGGAAAAAACTAAAGAAAGATTAATACAGAGACCATTGAAAAAATATGAAAAAATATGGAAGGATCTGCGTCTTCTGTTCATCGACGACACTTTCAGTATTAATCTAGGTAACATCATAGTAACATTCTCGTTCTAAAGTCAGAGCTGAGGTTATGACTATTAGCAAGTTTTATGGTCGCCATCTTAATATCATCGAGAAATATTCTGTATCTTTGTGTGATATGAAGATGGACGTTTTTGAGTTTGCTTGTTAGTGTGTTTACTTGTTGTGATGACAATGATGACTCGGTTCTCATTCTGAGGATTGATGCTTACTTGGATGTGACCAAGATTTACATGGCGGGTGTCGTCGATGAAGCAGAAGACGCCTACTCTTCCGGAACACCTGGTCTTATTCTCTTGTGCTTTTACGAGAGTCTCCATGTAAATCTTCCCTTTGTTCCTATTTTGCCCCTAGTTTAATCGATTTTGAGTTCGGATTATGGTTTTGTTGACGCTTTGGTATTCTCTTGATTTTTTTCCCATCCATAATAAGTAGGCATACTAAAGAGCATACTTATAAAAAAACGCCCACCTTCATCTCATACAAGTACAAGGATACATCATATTTTTAGTGAAATAAAGATGGCGACCATTAAACCTGAACATTAATCTGCTTCTCCCGAATTCATGTGCCGTAAGTTTGAAAGATAAAAAATAGCTTAAGTTCCCCATTGCAAAAAATTAAACCTCACAACAGTTCAATCAACGAACACAATGCGACAACAATCAGTTAACGACAATTACAACATTACTTTTACTGTATTAATTCCTTCAGTAAAAGTATCTTTGTTATTGCTTCTAAACAACAACTAATTGATGCTTTCATTCCTATTTTTTGGCATCCAAGACTTCGATTTTAAAGAACATTATTTTTGTTAATGTTGAGTCCATTATGTGGTTAGGATAGAGAAAAAAAGTAATTACAAAATTTCTTTGATTTGTGATAAAACAACAAAATACGGTATCAATTTTTAAGTAATTCAATAATTACTATATATTCGATAACTAGGGCTTGCTCTAAATACCGTGATTTTCGTGATCGATGTGGACTGCTCACAAACAAACCAACAACACAGGAACTCGAGAGAGGCAGGTTGATCAGAACTATGGGTACGTTGTAAGGCCGCCATCTTTGTCTCATCAAAATATATTCTGTATCTTTGTGTGTTAAGAAGATGAACGTATTAGTATTAGTCTGATTACTTGTTGTGTTTGACAATGACTCGGTTCTCATTTCGAGGACTTGATATTTATTTGGATGTGACCAAGATTTACATGGCGGGTGTCGTCGATAAAGCAGAAACGCTTACTCTTCCGGAACAACTGGTCTTATTCTCTTGTACTTTTACCAGTGTCTTATTGTAAATCTTTCCTTTGTTCATATTTCCCCACTAGTTTAATCGATATTGAGTTTGGATTATGATTTTGTTAACGCCTCGGTATCCTCTTTTTGACGTACACGGCAAAAGGTATTCAATTACACATGTGATACAACAAGATACTTTTAATAAGTAACTGAATATTTCATACTCATCAGAGATACTCGACTAATATAAAACATTTCATACTCATCAGATATATTCTACTATTCTAGAATATTTCATACTTATCAGATATACTCGATTATTCTAGAATATTTCATACTCATCAGAGATACTCCAGTATTCTGAAACATTTTATGCTCATCAGATATACTCGACTATTCTAGAATATTTCATACTCATCAGAGATATTCTTTTATTCTAGAATATTTCATACTCATCAGAGATATTCTTCACAAAATCTATTGAGTGAATGAAAAATTCGAACTTCCAAGAATTACTCATCCATATTCACAGTTTGTTCCTATTGAAATTCAAATAGAAAATATTTCCTCCAAAGATATTCTCAACCAGGAATTCAATCATTTGTTCTATATCTTCTTCAGAATATTTCATCTTAGCATTTCTTGTGTTTTTCACTATGTTCCAAAATAGCACACAACCATGTGTCAACATTATCGTCGTCCACCTTTCTTGGAAAAGAAAGCTCTCATAATGTGAGAAAGGCCGTTCTTTCAGTTTGGTATGTGATATGTCACTGTACATGTTGGAAAATACTTTTCTTTTTTGATAGAGGAAATATTTTTGAGAAGGGGGTGCTCAAGAATGGTAGTAAGAAGTTTTGATAATGGCTGGGTTGAGCACTCTGAAGAGCTTTCTCACGCAGTTTAAGTATCCAATATAGACGACTAAGGTCGGCGTCTTTCCCGAGATAGAATACTATACTGATGTACGGTAACATTATCTCTTTATCATGAGAGTTGCGCCCTTGATTATACATCTGACGTAGTTGCCCGAATTTTTCACATTAGCGTGAATACAATGCGTGGTCTATCAATGAACAAGGTTAGATAACCCCGCCATCCTTCAACATGAATTGAAATAAGTCATTGTTAGCAAGAGTCACCTCCCTTAGATCAGACGCAGAACAACAGCATTCAAACACCTCGTGGTGGAAACATTATATGGAACTGCATATAAATGGGCTTTTTTATGAATTCGATATATATGCCATTGATACATTAAGAAAAAGTTTAAAAAGAAAAAAAGAAGAATATGGTAGTCGACCGTTAATTTTCGCTAAGCTAAGCCCCTCAGCAATCTCTCATGTGTTTGGACACTGGATTAGATTAATCTACAGCTGTGAAAAGATGCACTTTACGGTATCCACATTTTAACCTTACAGGTACGGTATAGTATCCTCATTCTAACCTTACAGGTACGGTATCCATATTCTAACCTTAAAGGTAGGGTATATACATTCTAACCTTACAGGTACGGTATCCATATTCTAACCTTACAGGTAGGGTGTATACATTCTAACCTTACAGGTACGGTACAGTATCCACATTCTAACCTAGCAAGTACGGTATATCCACATTCTAACCTAACAGGTACGGTATCCATATTCTAACCTTACAGGTAGGGTATATACATTCTAACCTTACAGGTACGGTACGGTATCCACATTCTAACCTAGCAAGTACGGTATATCCACATTCTAACCTAACAGGTACGGTATCCATATTCTAACCTTACAGGTAGGGTATATACATTCTAACCTTACAGGTACGGTACGGTATCCACATTCTAACCTAACAAGTACGGGATATCCCCATTCTAACCTTACAGGTATGGTATCCATAGTCTAACCTTACAGGTAGGGTGTATACATTCTAACCTTACAGGTACGGTATCCACATTCTAACCTAACAGGAACGGTATATCCACATTCTAACCTTACAGGTATGGTATCCATATTCTAACCTTACAGGTACGGTATGGTATCCACATTCTAACCTTACAGGTACGGTATCCACGTTCTAACCTTACAGGTACGGTATATCCACATTCTTACTTTACAGGTACTGTTTATCCAGAGTATAACATTACAGGTACGATTTATCCACATTATAACCTTACAGGTACGGTATATCGACCGTTTAACCTTACAGGTAAGGTATCTACATTATAACCGTACATGTACGGTTTCCACATTCAAACCTTACAGGTAACGAGGGAAAATGAGCCTATTGTATCTCATTTCATTTATTCATTTTCATAGGGAATATAAAGAGGAAACGAGGAACAAGACTGAGCCACTAAACCACATTAAAATAGACCTGCTGCCGCCTGGGTTGATGGCATCAACCTATTGTTTTATTTCTGTTACGTGAGGTCTGGGCACTGTCTTTAAATTGATGTAGATTTGTGAGATTTTATTTTTCGATGAAATAAACTATTCTTATAGAGAATTAAAGACGAAAGGCCTTTTTACGACACAAATGTGGTTTTGAAATGTTTATTGGAAAGAAAAAGGTGTGTAAGGTATCATTTCATTTCGTGAAACTTTTCAATTTATTTCTAGTACATACACGTGTTAATAGTTCATACACCGGGAAAATTTAATGATATCCTTTTAAACATGTTAACAAAAATCAAAATAACATAATGGTATTGTTCTACAAAGACAAATATATAATCATAATAGCATTATCCAATTAATATGCAAACGTCACTACGATATTAAAAAAATAAGATTACACTGATGTAACTCGATCCTATCCTAACTGAACGGCGTTATGCCATTGTAAAGTTGCAATGCAGTTTCATTAATCATAAAGTTATATGTAATAACAATTGGTTGAAATCGTGAAATTCATGTGAAACCCAAGCAATGAAAAATAACTCAACTAAAAATTCATGTAAAATTCACATGATTTTTTTAATGTGAAATTCACTTTTTTTACCATCCTTCGTGTTGAATTCATGTTAAGACATATTGCTTATGTATATCATATGAATCCAACAAAGAAACTAAGGTTCTCTGTAGTTGAACGTGGAAATGATTTAGAATCATCACTCTGATGAACTCAGTTTCACTATGACAGAGACATATTTTATAACATCCTTGCGAACATATCGTGTTAAATCGTCACTGCTTATCTAATTCATCGAAACATGTTGATCTTTTGTTGTTAACTACTCGAAAATGAATTCACCAAGAGGTAGTCCCATTTCTTCCATTTTCTCTTTGTAGACGGCATCGAAAATTTCGTTCTGTGCTACGGTGAATGTGTTCTTCCAATCTCCAATGATTCCTGTGTGAATTAAACAAAAAACAAGCAGAATTATTTTGCTATCTACTCAAGTTATAGTGTGTTTACATACTTGAATAAAACCCTTTTGTTTCTGCATCACAGTAGGAAGTAAATAGATCCTTTAAGGATTCGAGATATGCAGGTTAATCAGAACTATGGGCAAGTTTTATGGTCGCCATCTTTGTCTCATTGAGAAGTATTCTGTATCTTTAAGTGATATGAAGATGGTCGTTTTTGGTGTGATGGACAATGATACTCGGTTCTCATTTTGAGAACTTGATGTTTACTTGGATGTGACAAAGATTTACATAGCAGGTGTCGTCGATGAAGCAGAAGACGCTTACTCTTTCGGAACACCTGGTCTTCTTCTCTGTACTTTTACAAGGGTCTCCATTTAAATCGTTTTCATATTTTGCCCCTGGTTTTATCTATTTTGATCTTATTTATTATTATTTATAGTATTGTATTTAAAGTATACACCATAGGTAGAGTATGGTTATTTTGTTTTTAATTTTTTTAATTTAATTATGTTTTTATTAATATGCTTCATACCTACCAAATATTACAAAATATCTATAAATAAAAAGAAAAAATAATTAATTGCATAAAACATATACAATACTTTTCCCGTAGTGTAGCTTGTCTTACATCAGAATGAATAAATAGGAAACCACCTTTCCTATATATAGGCAGCCTCCCTCCTTCAACATTCTTCTTCCATCTGTCTGTTTCACCGGTTTGTGTATCATGTTTATCCTTTAGTCGCTCAAAGGAAACGTTCTTCTCAACCTCATGAAGAAATTCATCCGTTCGTTCGAGGTTTAAAAACTTCGTTATTTTGAGGATATTTTCAAACAGATTCTGAAATAAGATAAAAAAAAAAAAAATAAATTAGAACAGTATTAGTTTTATTGGAATATTCTCCCTTTATTCAATAACTGATCATCTAATTGTATCATTTAATGTCGATCATACCTTTTTCAGGTCTTCGTATCGAAGGTTTAGGATACACAAGTCTTCATTATTCCGCTTATCTTCTTCCCACTCCTTCATATATGTGAACATTGAACCACCGAGTGCCACAACTGTGAAAACACAGATCTTTGTTACAAGTATTCAGTCCGAATCAAATCCTCGTACACTAGATTATGGAGAAAATACTAAACCTAATGATGGTGAAAGGCAAATAACCATGGTTTACACATTTGCATAGCATTCACAGTAGTAAAAACCACAAGCCTACAAACAGGACAGCTGGACAATGATTTCTACCACTTCAATTACTCAATAAGTCAAATGTACATACAGTACAAGGTACCACATTATGACCATTACACATGATGAATTTACAAGGACATGAACATGTCTCATGACCACTACACATGATGAATGTACAAGGAGCTGAACAGTACAGCTGCATGACGATACCAGCTGCATGACGATACCACATAATTACTATTTTACATGTTGAATTTACAAGAACACAGAACAGGACTCATTGTCACTACACGTGCTCAGTTTATAAGGACATAAACAGGACTTACTACCATTATATATTCCCTTACGAAATAACAAGGAAACTAAACAAGGACTCAATACCACTTACCTTATGAAACAAATGATTAAAATGACCAGGCCCTGGTTTCATCAACGTTCCTTAACTTAAGGAAACTCCTAAACTTAAAAATCTCAACATTACAGAATTTAAGGAAAGTTCCTTAACTAAGGATTTTCTCCTTAAATTCTGTAATGCTTACCTATGGAGAATTTTAAGTTAAGGAATTTCCTTGAGTTAAAATCGTTGATGAAACCGGGGCCAGGGCTCAATATTATTACTTGTACATTTACAAGGCAACTCTGACTAGATACCACTAATAGTATTATGTTTTTACTAGAAAACTGAACATACATGACTTAATACCACTGCCCTTACAAAATATACAGGATTTATCTGGTAACGGTGTATTAGTTTTATCAGTACAAAGACTAAATGTATAGGACAGTTTAGCAAGGCCTACTGCAGCATGACCTTATGAGTATGTGTGTCAACTCAATACTTGTAAACGAATTTCATTTCGTTTTATCACATCATTCCCACCACTCCTTGCTGTGATAGAAATCGGCAGTACTCTGTACCTCAACACACACTCCAAGTAAACGTCACCTAAACAGTGATGTGTACCACCCCTTCTTACTGTGATAGAAATCAGCAGTACTCAGTACCTCAACACACACTCCAAGTAAACGTCCAAAATTGTGTTTTTGATAGAAGGAAAAATAAAACAAGATACGACGTGTCGAACTTCAGGTACTGATAAAATTATTTTAAAATATTTGGTACATTTAAACAAAATGAATTGAAATAGCCTTACATTCATCTGTTAGAAAGAACCCCAGGAACGCGTCAAAGGTGCCTTCGTATACCATATTCTTCATGCCTCTGAAAAATTCGTAGTAAGACAATACTACATCCTTGGGATTTCTCGAAACCTGAATCACTTTGATGTCACCTCGTTTTGCCGCCGCTGGGACAAACGGATACGTTAAATGTGTGAGATACATGCGCGGTGATTGCAAGTTTTCGATATCACTGGTTGGATGGAATTCCATGACAACTGGTGTTCCGCTGTACTCCAAGTTGTTGGCTCGTATCATCTGGACCATGTTGAAAACCCAGTGAGTTCCTGTCAATTAAAACACTTGTATAATGACAGTTAAAATAACGGACGTGTAACCTGTATTTAACTATATATACATTTTCTTCTACATTTACGAAGTCATCCAGAATTTTGTGTTGTTTTCACCTCAAAGATTTGTTTTTCGAACTTTGAAATGCAATCCATGATACGAAGCAACTGCCAATATAACAAAATGAAGCCAGTTCCATTATCTATACAATGGGGAAAAGCAGAAGAGAGAACAACATATTTCGCAAAAAGTCGTGGCACACTCTGCTATGCTAAAAAAAGTTATTTTCGTCAATCATAAATATAAAGAGCTTTCCTCCGAATATCGATGACAACGATCCATACCCATCATCACCTGGGACTGAATCTCTTAACTGTCGCTCTACATTAATTTTACCAGAACTCAGTCATCTGATAGTTTTTTTATCTTAACCAATACCATCGGCGACATCGAGACTGACTACCATCCCCTACATGTACAAAACTATAGTTTGTCCTTCTAACTGCATGTAGTAGCAGAATAAAGGCATGGGACAGACTACTGATGAATATTATCCTTGTCCATCATAATTCCAATATAGTATCACTTCAAAACTTAAGAACACTTGATTTTGGAATTGTACGTAGAGACTTGGAACTGTCAACTGATTAATACTTATTCTGCATTCATCTCTAAGATAAGTATATCTAGGTCTATCATAATTCCGAAATACTATTCACCATATTAACTTTAGATTACCTGATTTCGGAAATGTACACAGGAGAACATCGTCAGGCTCTCCCTTGTAAGCCGCTACTTGGGCAAGCTGGTCACCGATATTTCCTGTCATGTCTGGGTGAAATACACGTCCCTTGTAACGCTTATATCGCATTTTGTTGCCATACTCATCGACGATGTTGACCAACTCCATGTCTTCGAGTCTGAACAATTCAATTTTAAACGTATGTATCAAAAATGATGTAACACATATATGTTGCACCGTTTAAATTTAGTAAAAGATACAGTATGCCTAAAAAAGTTAAATAAACTGCATCAAACAGCCGTCATCCTAGGACTCTTCAGTGATGCTAGGGGTCAAAATGTGGAAATCAAAAAGTCTAAACTCATATAGAAGCAGAAGGGTCAGGTGCGTAAAACCCTTTATTTTATGAAATTAGAAGTAATATTAAACTAGTTCTGTATAATTTCAAATCGTGTACTACGAAAATGTATATATGCATTTAATATACATGTGTATTATAAAAAGTACGAAAATATTTATACATTTTCGTATGTATTACATTTCAATTTCATACTTTACAATAAAATATATGGTACCAACATGGCATGGTTAGATACTTATCATTTGATGTTCCTTTGGATGTGATCAAGATTTACATGGCGGTGTTGTCGATGAAGCAGAAGACGCTTCGGAACACCTGGTCTTATTATATTTTGCTTTTAAAAGCATCTCTATGTGGACCTCCCTTTTTCGTATTTTTCCTCTAGTTTAGTCGATATTGAGTTCGGATTAGGGTTTTGATGACGCTTTGGTAGTCTCTGATTTTTCCCAGTTGTAATTCTATGATCACATACCCGGAAGTCCTGCTTTAATTTGACTTCTTATTTTAGGGTTTGCTCTAAAATCGGAATTTTCGTTATAAGTATTGGCTACTGACGAAAAAAATGACGGCAGAATATTTCGAAAGATGCATATTAATCAAGAACATGAACAAATTTTATAATCACCATCTTGATCTCAATGAGAAATATTTCGTATCTTTGTTTGATATAAAGATGGTTTTGAATATGCTCATTAATATGCTTGCTTGTTGTGATTGAGAATGGTGCTTTAGTTCTCACTTTGAGGACGTGACATTTACTTGGATGTGACCTAGATTTACATAGAGGGTAACGTCAATGAAACAGGAGTTGCTAATACTTTAAGGTAAAATAGAATCGTAAGTGAAATACTTATCGATAGGTTGACTCCTCTCTTAAGTATAAACTTTTAACGAAAGTATAAATATACAATATATATTATTATGGTCTTAACCGCTAGTTTACAGAAACGTGGCTGCCGTGTTCGGTTTGAAAATTAATTATAAGGCATATACACCATAAAACAGGTTTCTCGAGGCAGATAAAAAAAACAACCGGGCCCTTTTTTCTAACAAAAACAATACGGATGTCCCACAAGACAGGATATTAGTTTGATTGTCGTAATCAAACGACAGAAATGCATTAAATAGCAATATAAAAGCAGTAAGCATGCTTCCTTTTTTTCATCCTTAATTTTTTACTTATCATTAAAATCCGATCAGTGTGTTTTTAAAATCATATACGAACTATTCCTGTATCAGAAAATCACCGTATCATATAAGGTACACACCGTATCATATAAGGTACACACCGTATCATATAAGGTACACACCGTATCATATAAGGTACATACCGTATCATATAAGGTACACACCGTCTCATATAAGGTACACGCCGTCTCATATAAGGTACACACCGTATCATATAAGGTACACATCGTATAATATAAGGTACACGTCGTATTAGAATGTGGATACCCTACCACCGTATCATATAAGGTACACACGGTATAACGTATAAGTGAATGCAATTCGACAAATTACAAGAATTTCAGTTATTGGTTTGTCCTAATATGAATACATCAAAATGCTGCGTTAAGCGTCAACTCAATGACAGAGGATTAGACTCTCAGAATAGACATTGTCCTCTCTCCAAAATTACAATCTCAGCCAGAAAGATTAATGGAGATAAATCAACAAAACTACGTTTCATATTATTGTAAGATAATACAAAGTTACAAAGCTACTGTATTTGATCAGGACAATCATACCTGTTCTTCGGGTCAGTTTGATACTGAGATAACATTGACATTATCCCAGAGTAGAAATAACATTTGACCTTGGGGTCGTGTCATGAGGATACATATATATGAGGATACCTTTGTAGGTTATCTACAGTATGTTACTATATAACTGCTTAAGAACAGTCCTCGCTGTGTCCGATATCCCTGGTCAGGTCAAGACAAGTCTTGTTTTTTTTATAGTGGTCATGTTAATACAGCACATAAATTGAGCTATTATCGTTTTAAATCATAAAGATGTATGACAAGACACGGTTTGAGCTATAATTTCATATAATACCAGGTCTGAGCTATTTTTCTATTAAAGCATAAATACTATGTACAGGTATGGTATATCCACATTTTACCTTTGCAGGTATGGTATCCACATTCTAACCTTACACGTAGGATATATCCACATTCTAACCTTACAGGTACGGTATATCCACATTATAACCTTACAGGTAGGATATATCAACATTCTAACCTAACAGGTACGGTATATCCACATTCTAACCTTACAGGTATGGTATCCACATTCTAACCTAACAGGTACGGTATATCCACATTCTAACCTTACATATACGGTATATCCATATTCTAACCTTACAGGTACGGTATCCACGTTCTAACCTTACAGGTACGGTATCCACATTCTAACCTAACAGGAACGATATATCCACATTCTAACCTTACAGGTATGGTATCCATATTCTAACCTTACAGGTAGGGTATATCCACATTCTAACCTTACAGGTACGGTATATCCACATTCTAACCTAACAGGAACGGTATATCCACATTCTAACCTTACATGTAGGGTATATCCACATTCTAACCTTACAGGTACGGTATTTCCACATTCTAACCTTACAGGTACGGTATATCCACATTCTAACCTAACAGGAACGGTATATCCACATTCTAACCTTACAGGTACGGTATATCCACATTCTAACCTTACATATACGGTATATCCACATTCTAACCTTACAGGTGCGGTATATCCACATTCTAACCTTACAGGTACGGTATATCCACATTCTAACCTAACAGGTACGGTATATCCACATTCTAACCTTACATATACGGTATATCCACATTCTAACCTTACAGGTACGGTATATCCACATTCTAACCTTACAGGTACGGTATTTCCACATTCTAACCTTACAGGTACGGTATATCCACATTATAACCTTACAGGTAGGATATATCAACATTCTAACCTAACAGGTACGGTATATCCACATTCTAACCTTACAGGTATGGTATCCACATTCTAACCTAACAGGTACGGTATATCCACATTCTAACCTTACATATACGGTATATCCATATTCTAACCTTACAGGTACGGTATCCACGTTCTAACCTAACAGGAACGGTATATCCACATTCTAACCTTACAGGTATGGTATCCATATTCTAACCTTACAGGTAGGGTATATCCACATTCTAACCTTACATGTAGGGTATATCCACATTCTAACCTTACAGGTACGGTATTTCCACATTATAACCTTACAGGTACGGTATATCCACATTCTAACCTAACAGGAACGGTATATCCACATTCTAACCTTACAGGTACGGTATATCCACATTCTAACCTTACATATACGGTATATCCACATTCTAACCTTACAGGTGCGGTATATCCACATTCTAACCTTACAGGTACGGTATATCCACATTCTAACCTAACAGGTACGGTATATCCACATTCTAACCTTACATATACGGTATATCCACATTCTAACCTTACAGGTACGGTATATCCACATTCTAACCTTACAGGTACGGTATTTCCACATTCTAACCTTACAGGTACGGTATATCCACATTCTAAACTTACAGGTACGGTATATCCACATTTTAACCTAACAGGTACGGTTTCCACATTTTAACCTTACAGGTAAGAAGGGGAAATATGGCTTCTTTAGGAGAATCTAGGATCTGATATATCTGAACTCAGGTATGTAAAGATCGTCAAATAGACCTGCTGCCACCTGGGTTGATGTCATCGACCTATCGTTTCATTTCTGTGACATTAGGTCTGGACACTGCCTTCAAAATGATGTAGATTGCGAGGATTTGAAATCCCGATGAATTATGCTATTCTGTATATTCTACATGATATAGGACTAACTACGACAGGAATGTGATTTTGTAATGTTTATTGGAAAGAAAGAATGGTGCTAGGCCTTTATCATTTCATATCGTAAAAAAATTCAATTTATTCCGGTCTGGTAGATTTAGATGTTTATAGTTTATCCGTTGGGAAAAACACTTTAAAACTTTTTGATGAATTTCAAAGCAACATCATGGCAAGACAATTAATTTATCTAAATAGCATGATCTCATTAAAGGCCCAGTATACGTAACTTTCGGCAAAACTTGAAGCGAAAATCAAGCCTAATAACTTATTATATTTACAGATTATTTAAGATTAATTAAAGGGGCATCCCGCGAAAGTAAGCTTTTTTCATATTTTTTTTCAAAATATTACATACACATATCGAGTGGGTGTTCTTACGGACTACGACGATCGGATTTTGCTGATATGTATTCATAAAATAAATAATTTCAAAATAACTAGTGGAATTCCAAAACGTCTGGCCAGACGCCTGGATTGGGATTTCCACCTACCAACGCATGCGCAGCGAGCGCCGTTTCCATTGTAAACACTCTATCTGGTATTACCGTACACCACGATAAGACCCAACTACTAAGCGAAAAGTTGCCGAATGGTCAAAATATGACGCAAGACTGCGTTACGAAATCATATTGAGAGATGGGAAGTATTCAAAGGAGAAACTACCTGCGCTATTGCGTGTATGTTACATATTTCTTCTGTGTAACGGTAACATGCACAAATAAAGCTTTGATTTGGTTTTGGGGCTACCCAAGGGGAAACTGTTTCAGTCTTCTGTTGTAAAAATGCGTGTGTAATATGAAACTTAAAAGTGTGTTTTATAATATTCCCTTTATAAAATCTGATGTTCCAGTAAAACAGTATGATTTAATTATAATTGCTGGATAGAAAGACATTTTCAAAAACAATATATACCATAACAGAAAAATTCGTTTGATTACGTTGTAAAACGGGACGTGCGACCGAGGTACATACGGCTTCAATTTGGACAAAGAGAATAAAAAAATATGTTGTCTCGCGTAAAAAAAAAATGATATTCATACTAATCTATAGATTAGTGAAGGTACAACTATCATTGGGTTGCGACCCCGGTATTGAATTTGATATGGAAATATATACATAACGGGGAAAAAAATACCCAAAGTTATACAACATATACATATGTATATTCTATTCCTGCAGTTTTTTTAAAAGGTCATCGTCCCTTTATAAGACGCCAATAAAGATGTAAAAGAAAGCGGAATTATCATAACATATTAATAACGGGTAGTTATAAGTGTTTCAACAGTTCCAAATCTGATATACGTATACATTTTATGCATGTAGTCATGCTTAGTGTGTGGTGCGTTATATGAGTGTATGGACTTAAATATTCGCATTCCGTGATAGTGTTAACGTGTGAAGACGCTGAAAGTTGGATAGATTTTAAATGAATATGAATGTACATTGTATATATACAGATAGTCTGAAAAAAAATCCTCAAGACGTTGAATTGTAAAAAAAATCGCAAACATTTCATGTCTTTTTTTTTTGTACTTTTCAATGCATGCTACATACATTTTATAAAATCATCTGAAAAGTTGGGTTCGTGAATATTACCTTTTACATAAATTAAGGTTTGTACCTTGGCCGTATTCCGTACCCATGTGTACCGGTCTCGGTTAAGTAAATATAATATAGACAATTCCTGGTGTCGATATATGGTGCCGATATGCCGACAATTATTCTTCATTTGAATATCGGTATGTGTGCAAGTGCAATTGATGTCTAATTTGAATGTGAATATAATTCAATAAGTTATACACGGACTTTGTCTCTGTTTCATCAGACGTATACATTACGCGAGGGGACCTCCCGTATGGCCCCTGCCGGCAAACCGATCGGCACACCTGTCACGTGGCGTCATCCCCTCTATTTTTATCAGGGCTTTCCCGAGGAATGCGATTTTGCAAGTGGTCAATATAGACATTTTGAGCGGACTTTGAATACTGGAATAGCAAGAAAATATAATTAGTGGTGCAGACACCATGTACATCCAAGAACTGGCATTCAGGCTTTCGCGGGATGCCCCTTTAACTATATCATTTTTATGGGCGGATTGGTCGAGTGGTTAACACTCCGGCCTTCTATGCAGGCGGCCGGGGTTCGATCCCCGTAATCGCCATACGCATGGAACATTCCGAGAAAGTGTTTTTCTCCTGCCCACACAACTCCAACAACCCAGGTGGAGTATAAAATGGTCTAGGGTGGGTGTTGCAGTAGCTGTGCTGTAGCATTCAAGTGAGGTGGCACTCTAAAAGATGCAGTTGGAAACGCGGTCCCACTACAAACAGAACACAATTTATCTCCAACACACACACATACATCCACACACATATGGATATATCAACCAGGTGGTATAGGACAAGTAGTTAGCGCCTGAGAAGGCAGCTCCTGCGAACTCCTCAGAATTGTATATGATAGAACTGTATGTGTTGATTGTGTTGGTTGTATGAGAATTGTATATCTATGTACTGTTAAGCGCTAGATAGGGCGCTATATCAAATGTTGTATATTATATCAATATTCAAGATGAATTCTTACGCGGTTACTGGTACAGCAGCAGTTGAAACTCGGTATTTGTAAACACGTGTCCATTTTGAACTGTCTTCTAACTTTGGCTTGTTGTTGAAGTGGGCCCCACCCGAATTATTTTCAATTTTATGGGTTTTTCTATCAAGAGTTTCTTGTAAGTTACCGCTCATGTTTACTTCGTTTTAGGCTTATTTTTGCATTTTGCATGGTTATCAACTGGATTTTGTTCAGAATTTATCAGAATCACGAAAAAAATCCTTAAGATACGTATATTGGGCTTTTAATATGCAAATTTTAATTTTTAATTTCAATAAATTTTATTGTCGAAATGACAAATGGATTGGGCAGCAGGCATAGCCTATCAAAGCCCCCTCCAAACAAAGTAACAAACAGTGGTACAAACATAGGCATAGACATTACAACATATACAGTACAAACAATTTGAAAACATAAAATAAATAATCTGAGGGGGGGGGGGGACTACAGAATCGTATCTGAGTTTTAATTAATCTTAATAATTGAAACTTTTATTGCGGTACCAAAGATAAATAGATATGTACATATGTAAAAGTAATAGCAAGAAAAGAAAAGGATTTTTTAATGAGCTACATGTATAAACATTTAGTGGGATTAAATTACCTTACCCAACAGATACAGACCAGAAAAGTCCATTGTGTAACGCAAGGCCATCCACATAGACGTTTTTTATGACAAGCGTACAGGCAAATTTTAAGCAAGCGGACATGGCCTGTACATATGTGACGTCGCGTTCTGAACAATTAAGTGTGGGACGAAACATTAGGAATTCCTCGGACTTCTTCAAATTTTTCCCGAGAGTAACAGTTATCTCCCTTATCTATATGTAAATTTCAACATTTATAAGGAAATCTTTTCGTGTTTAAAAAATTGCAATTTACGTTCCACATGCTCATCTATTATTTTAATGGACTCAATAATCCTCAGCATGTATTTTATTTGAATAAAAAACATTATTTATTCTTTTGTATTCCATGCGGCTTCGTGACCACACATATGTACAGGCCATGGCCGCTTGCTTAAAAAGTTGCTGGTACACTCGTCATAAAAAACCGTCTATGCGACGGAGAAATTATCGTTAGATGAAACGAAATTAGCATGTAGTGGTGGATTAATATATAAACTTATCAGAAATGTCGGTGTTTAATCTAAGAATTGCACGACAACTTCACAACAAGTAAGTTATGTGCATTGTTTACAAATAGTTGAGAAATAACGTTGGTATACTTCCATTACATTACTGTAACGGGAGGCTCATTTCACACATATATATTTATTATTTACTGACAGAAACTCAAGCAACTGTGATAGTGCTAAGATCATCTGGAAAGTTTTGTGCTAACACTACTGGATCATCATCTGTTACAACATACAAAGAAGTGTCATCTGCAAACAATGTAAAAAACAAGAGTGGACCAAGATATATCTCTAAGTAAACACCTTTTGTTTTCTGTCTTCTAAAAAATGTCTAAACCAAAAAAGTAATTTCCCTTTAATGCCATATAATTGAAGTTTGTGTAAAAGCCCATTATGCCATACTCTGTCGAATGCCTTGCTTCTGTCACAAAAAAAACAAACAAATCTTAATTCTTTATTCTGGTCAAGACATTGTACAATAATGTGGATACAGAAAGAAGTTGTTTTGTTGTAGAATCTTTAGGCATAAAACCAGATTGATGCATGGTAATAAACTCATGTCTAGCTAGATAATTAAACATATACATTTGTCTTTCTATAATCTTACTAAAACAAGAAGTAATAGAAATTGGCCTATAATTAGATACTTCATTAGTTTAACATCTTCCCTTGTAGATGAAATTAATATTCATTTTCCAACTAATGGGATGACTTCCGTTTACAGGTTTCAGTACATTTTTACTAATCATTAGATTTAAATGTTGGTTGAAATCGTAAAATTTATGTGAAACACACTTAATGAAATTAACGTTTAAAAATAACTGAAATAAATATTGAAGTAAAGTTCACGTTTTCATGTTCAAGTCACTTTTTACCATAATTTACTTGAAACATATTGTCTGTGTGTCATATGAATCCAACAAAGACACTTGGGTTATCTGAAGTTGAACTCTTTGAAAAACTCTCTTGTTAAAACGTTACTATTTATCTGATTCGTTGAAATAGGTTACTCTTGTGTTGTTAACTACTCGAAGATAAATTCATCAAGAGGCAGCCCCATTTCTTCCATTTTTTCTTTATATACGGCATCGAACATTTCGTTCTGCGCCACGGTGAATGTGTTCTTCCAATCTCCAATTTTTCCTGTGTAAATTAAAAAAAAACCAGCAGTGTCATTTCGTTAACTATTCAAGCTTCTATTCCAAGTCAGTTTCTGCACCACAGTAGTACAATTAGTAAATAGATCCTTCAATTTGATATCACCAGTACGGACTTGAAACGTTATTTTAATACAATATTGTATCTAGAGCATGATTATCTTATTTGTGTGTATGTTTTTATTGATAAGCTTCATACAAAATATTATAAATAATTAATAGCATAATATATATATAAAACGTATCCGTATCTACCTTGTTAGGTAGCTTGGTGGATAAATAGAAAGTTATATATATCTACCTTTCCTATACACTGGCAGCCTCCCTCCTTCAACATTATTCTTCCACCTGTCTGTTTCACCGGTTTGTGTGTCATGTTTATGTTTAAGTCGCTCAAAGGATACGTTCTTCTCAACCTCATGAAGAAACTCATCAGTTCGTTCGAGGTTCAAAAACTTCGTTATTTTTAGGATATTTCCAAACAGGTTCTAAAATAAAAAGAAAAGAAGAAGAGAGAAATCTGGTATTTTATATTGGAATATTCTCCCTTTATTCAATAACTGATCATCTAATTGTATCATTTAATGTCGATCATACCTTTTTCAGGTCTTCGTATCGAAGGTTTAGGATACACAAGTCTTCATTATTCCGCTTAGCTTCTTCCCACTCCTTCATATATGTGAACACTGAACCACCGAGTGCCACAACTGTGAAAATACAGATCTTTGTTACAAGTTTTCAGTCTGAAACAAGTCCTCGTACACTTTAGTATGGAGTAATCACTAAACAGTAAAACCAAGTGTCTACAAACAGGACAACCGGGCGATGGTTTCTATCACTTTAACTACTCGATATCCATATAAGTACCGCGCATGATACCACCTTATTACCACCACACACACAATGACCTAAACAGTACTCATTACCATTACATATTAAATACTAGGATCAACAACAACACTTACTACTACAACATATCACTTTACAAAGTCAACAAGAAAAGTAAAGTGGGACATAATACCACTACACGTACACTTAAAACATTAACAAGGCTATTCACCATGACTAAAAACCCCTGAAACTGAACAGGACTTAGTACCACTACATTTATCCTTAAGGACTAGGTACAGCCATATTGGTTGTTACCTGGATGAAAATGGTAATATTGAAATTTTAATGTTTCCTTCCAATACATGGCATAAGCTTTATCCCATTATGTTAAATATTGATATAAAATGCAATTAAGCAACCAAAATTTAAAAAAATCTGTACTTAGGAAAAAAATATTCAGTAAATAATATCGAAATTGGAGTGCGCAAATATGTTTCATATAGTTATTTGAAACATTTCAAAAAAATAGTACAAAGTTACTGCAATGTTCATAGAATGATAACCCAGTGTTAAAATTTCGATATTATTCTGTAAATCAGAGTATCAGGGATAAATACACAGGTACCCCCTCTAAAAAAATGTCGTCCATTGCATGCTGTTTTCAGTTCAGGTAAAAGTAGTTACCTGTATCTCGTGGGCGCAATATAGGGGCATTATTTTATATTGAATAGGTCATTTGTCATGTAAATGTAAGTTTCTTGTCAAAAAAGGTATAAATTAAAATAATAACACCGACATAACGTAATTCACATTTACGATACGGTTACCTAATTACTAATTAAGTTTGAGAAATGTATTTTGATACCAATGTGCCTCAACTGCCACACATGTTTACGATGGCAACAATTTACGCTAGCGGTGTTTGACAGGTGCGAAGCCGAGAACGAATCGGTATAATCAGTGAGTTAATACTGTCCGATCCACGCGGAAGTGTGTTATATATACGAATTCCATCAGGATTTATACAACACAGATTAAACTTTGTTGACAATTCTTTCAAAATCATTAAATTACCTAAAAAAAGCACTGTCGGAAGTGCCGAACAACATCTTTTCACGTGCTATACATTCGCCCAAAAATGGAAAACTGGCAATCGCTAAAAACAATTTATCGTTATAGGAACAGGAAGTTTTTGCTTTGTGACGATATACCAAGTAACAGTTACCTTTACTGCATGCATGAATCCAATTTAATTGTTAATTTTGTCGATGTTTCACCATGCCTCTAAGTAAGGCGTATGAATATCTAAAACAGTAAATAGTTCAAAATGGAGGGCATAGGATAACTTTTCGCTACATGCTACGGGAAGATGTTTGATTTAAGAGATCTGACATAATGTCATAACTCGCCATACCGCAGACGGTAAGATTTTTGTTTTGGCTATGCGGCGTGCCACATAAATTTGCCGATCGGCGATGGAAATTTTAAAAATTTGATCCAGATGTAATCGGTGTCCTGAATGTAGAAAAATTGCCATTCATGTGACGAGTACGTTCTCTTATTCTGCTGTTTTCAATTGAAAGAGAGATTTATTCAAAAATCGAAGGCTCGTCTATCATTCTGTGTATATTAAAGTAACAAAAAATTATATTCATTGTTTTTATTATCTTTCGCAGTATTCTGCAAACGTGCACGCGTTTTTAGACATGTAACATCAAATATCAGAAAAACCACCAAACGTACCAAAATATGGTTGAAATTATCGATTCTCCATCACAAAATGTACTTTGTGGTCTATTTTGGTCATGTATTTTGCAGTATTTAATAAAATAACAAGTTTTGGTAAAAACACCTCCGCCATATTGAATTGTCCTGTACCTAGTCCTTAATACATTAACAAGGCTATTCACCATGACTAAAAACCACTGAAACTGAACAGGACTAATTACCACTGCATTTATCCTTAATAAACTAACAAGGCTATTCACCAAGACTAAAATCCACTTATTACGTTATACCAAAAACCTGAACAGGACTAAGTACCACTACATTTATCTTTAATAAACTAACAAGGCTATTCACCATGACTAAAAACCACTGAAATTGAACAGGACTAATTACCACTACATTTATTCTTAATAAATTAACAAAGCTATTCACCATGACTAAAAACCACTGAAATTGAACAGGACTAATTACCACTACATTTATTCTTAATAAATTAACAAAGCTATTCACCATGACTAAAAACCACTGAAATTGAACAGGACTAATTACCACTACATTCATCCTTAATAAATTAACAGGGTAACTGATCAGTACTAAATACCACTGCCCTTACAAAATGTACAGGACTTATATTATAGCGGGTTAATATCAGTACAAAGACTAAATATATAGGACAGTAAAACAAGGCCTACTGCCGCATGACCTTATGAGTATGTGTGTCACTTCAGTACTTCTTAAAGGATAATATCTCATCAATCCAACTGCAGCTTCTCACTGTGCCAGAAATCATCTGTACTGAGTCCTCTATGTAGATGTTAACTATACAGTGGTGTGTACCACCATGCCTTTGTGTGTGAAACTTACAGTGGTTATCACAATTGTATTGGCGTGACAAACAAATATGGTGATATTCATATTTGAGGCCTCCAAACTATAGACGACACTCTTCTAACTGGACATTCATGTATAAATAGAATCGACATTTAGAAATTTTGAGAAAACTACTAAGATGACATTGAGATGGCAACCATCTCTCTGGGCCACACCGTTGCAGAATAAACTTAATGTTTAAAAACAAAATGCTTGGAAGTATTAAAAAGTCTACATGAGGGCAAACTGTTATGAAGAACAGGCTATTTCAAGAGTATACCAGGTAGAAATGAAGCCCTAAACATGCTAATACCACATCAATCCACAATTATAAATTTGTTACTAATTGGTTGCATACACACTTTCAGCGTAACTAAAACACTGATATATCAGGAAGGGTCACACTTAGTCAACTAGATCCTAATTCAGAAGTTAAGAGACATGGAGATGTCACATAAAAGCAAACTGTTATAAAAAAAACCTGTATATTTGAAGCCCTAATCATAAGGCCACATCAGCCCACAATGGCAATTGTTTAAAATTGATTGCATACAAAGTTTCAGCGCATAACTGATACACTGACATAACCGGAAGGATAGAATTTTTAACATTAAACCCTAATTTAGAAGTTAAGAGATGTTGACTTGACCTTTGATCCGATGGCTTTGACCTTTAGTTAGCTGACACATTGTTGATTAATAACAACTTTGCTTCATACTTGTAATAAAAGGAGATATACATTATCATCTTGACCTTAAATGTGATATTTGTGGCTTGGTAACGTATAGTTACATGCAATATTACATGCAATTTTACACAGTAAGGGACCGTTGGCATCAACTTGGCATTCACCTGTGAATGTTTGAAGCAATGTTTTACTTTTGCTCTTTGGGCCAATGTCACAATTACCTAATGAGAGTGCAATGCACAACATCTTATATTTTTTAACAACCATACGAAATTTCATCCCTCTTCTACAACAGATTACAAAGTTATGGAGCGGATGTTTTCACAATAAAGAGATCTCATGAAAAACCCAAGTTTAAGACCTTGACTTGGTAGATGACTTTAAATGAAGTTCGTGACGCACCATATAATAATGGTAAGCAACCATGCAAAGTTTCATTTCCCTGCTATGACAGGATACAAAGATGTGAAGCGGAAATGAATCTGTATTGACGGACGAACGGACATACGGACAAGGGGATCACTATAGGGCGTCCATCCCCATGTTTTGGGCCCTAATTATATAAAAGCAAACATGGAAGAGAAAAAGCACCTCACAAAGTAACGAAGGTGATGAATCCTTTTGAATGCTTTCTATAAAAGAAACTGCGACTTTTATTAAATCAACATGATCTGCAGTGAACGGATATATATTTACTATCTCAAATAATGTAACCAATTATCTTGGCATACACCAAACAACAGGCGTTATATAGCAAATAATGAATTGCAATGTCCATATACTTATTTTTTTTTGTTTTTATAGCAAATAAAAAATTTAAATAATCATTAAAAAAAGGGGGGGGGGGGATAACACTTGCCTAACTCCATGAACAGAAAACATGATTTTAAAATCTTTGGTACACTTTAAAACAACAAATTAAAATAGCCTTACATTCGTCTGTTAGGAAGTATTTCAGGAATGCGTCAAAGGTGCCTTCGTATGAAACGTTTGTCATGCCTCTGAAAAATTCGTAGTAAGACAATACTACATCCTTGGGATTTCTCAAAACCTGAATCACTTTGATGTCACCTCGTTTTGCCGCCGCTGGGACAAACGGATAGGTTAAATGTGTGAGATACGTGCGCGGTGATTGCAAGTTTTCGATATCACTGATTGGATGGAATTCCATGACAACTGGTGTTCCACTGTATTCCAAGTTGTTGGCTCGTATCATCTGGACCATGTTGAAAACCCAGTGAGTTCCTGTCAATAAAAAGACTTGTATAATGACAGTTAAAATCACGGACGTGTAACCTGTATCTATCTAAAGAAATATTTCTTTTTTCTTTATTTTTTCATTTACTAAGTAATCCAGATCTCCGCGTTGTTTTATCCTAATAGATGTTGAAATATAAGTTTTTTTTTAAATTCCTTGAAGTAACTGAGATAAATCATACGCATATCTATCACAATTCCCTACTAGTATTCACCATATTCACTTAGGATTACCTGATTTTAGATTTGTACATAGAGATTTAGAACCATCTACTGATGGATATTCTTCACTCACCTCTTAGATAATAATATCAATGTTCATAATAATTTCCAAATACTATTCACAATATTAACTTGAGATTACCTGATTTCGGAAATGTACACAGGAGAACATCGTCAGGCTTTCCCTTGTAAGCCGCTATTTCGGCCAGATGGTCACCGACATTTCCTATAGTGTCTGGGTGATATGCACGTCCTTTGTAACGCTTATAATGCATTTTGTTGCCATATTCATCAACGATGTTGATGAATTCCATCTCTTAAAGTCAACAAAAAATTTAATATTTAAATGTATGCACCTAAATAGATAATGTTTAAACGTGTCCGTATGTATTATTTCATATAGCGTTTTTTACAATAAAAAATAGATTATCAGCATAGTAGTTTGAGCTACTCCTGTTCTCATTACGATAAAAGATATATGGTATCAACAGAATATTATGAGATACTCAGAGTAGTTACACTATGACCACATACCCGGAAGGCCTATTTGTCTACTTATCTACTTTAAGTATTTGATTTGTGTACTTGGGCTAGCTCTTAAATGGAGATGTTCGTTATAAATGATGGCTGTTGAGGAACACACTTACGACAGGGATTGAGAGATGGGTCTTGATCATATGCTCATTAGTATGCCTACGTTCTCCCTTTAATGACGTAATATTTACTTGGATGTGACTTAGATCTACATGGGGGGGTATGGTCTATGAAATAGAAGAAAACCCGTGGCCCTTTTAACAAAAAAAAATGTTACGAAGCTTTTTATTCGAAAGAGAAAAAAGACAGAATCGTAAGCGAAAAAACCCCCGAATTTTACGATGGTTGAACCCCTCTCTTAAGCGTAAAATGTAATTGTAACTATAAATATATATGGTCTAAACCGTTAGTTTAAAGAAACGTTGCTGTCGTTTTTGGTCTGATAATTAAGTATAAGGCATTACAACGTGAAACAGATTTCTTCAGAAAGAATAAACAACCGGGTCCTTTTTCTAACAAAAAAAAAATGAATGTTTCATAAAGCAGACTATGAATTGATTGTTATATTCTAATGACAAGTAGTAAGTTTGCTTTTTTCGTCCTTGATTTATCATTTATTACACAAATGTATTTTGAAAACACATAGGAACTATTCCTGTATCATATAAGGTGTACACAGTATAATGTCTAACGTTATTGCATGCAAGTTCGTCAAATTTTACAAGTTTCAGTTATTGATTTGACTAAATACGCATACAGCAAAACATTTCCTTCTATATAGGTCAAAGGGCAAAATGTGACCTATTTTTGATGCATGACACACCGCCTAACCAATCTATACCTATACCTCAAGTTTGAAGTTCCATTGGTTTACAAATGTGAACTCAAAACCCCAAAGTATGAAGTTCCAGCGTCTTTTATTCAAGGCAATAAAACCTAGACAAGATAGCAGCAGAACAACAGGACGAACGAAGACCGAAAGGACGGACAGAAGATCACAACGCAAAATTATAATCTCTTCCGGTTTCCCTAGGGGGACTAACAACGCGTAAACTCAATGACAGGGGATTGGACTCTCAAATTAGACATTGTCCTCTCTCCAAAGCTTACATCTCATCCAGTAAGAGGAATTTATATAAACCGACATATATTGCAAAGTAATACAAATTAAAGCTCCTGTATTTGATCAAGACAATCTTACCTGTTTGTCGGTTCAGTTTGATACTGAGACTACATAGACATTATCCCAGAGTAGAAATACCATGTGACCTCGGAGTCGTGTCGTGAAGTTACATACATGTATATATACTGGGATACCTTTGTATGTTATCTACAGTATGTTCTACAAAGTACGGCCCTCGCTGTGGATGATACCCCTGGTGACAAGACACGGTTTGAGCTATAATTACCACAGGTGCTTGTGGACATGAATGTGACTATTTTTTTTATTGAATATAGAAGGTAATATACATATACGGTGTTTCATAATACTTTAATGCAAAATTATTAAGTTTACAATAACAACCTATGCAGCGTAGCCTTATAAAAACCTAAAGGTAAGCAACTAACCGGTAGAAAAATGTAGGTCACCGCCTACCCCCTCGTGGGAATCCTTGTTTTCTCTCAAACAGGCAAAATATTACCGCTACAAGCCTATGTGCCGTCGATTCATGGATAGTTTTTCTTTTCAACCGGCCATTGTTTGTGTTTTGACATGCACGCATCGTTCGGAATTTTATATTCAAACACAATTTAGGCTACGCTTACGGCAGCCTTTCAGTGAAGATTTACGGAAGATATCGATAAGCGCCCCCAGTGGCAGTAAACGCGAGCAAGGGCAGATAATTTAAGCATGAAACGGAAGTAAAAACCCGAGATAATCCGAGAGAGTATGACGTAATATTTTCAAATATTCCGCGAAATTCAAAATATTGTGTTTCGGGTTTTTTCATCTGTCGTATGCATTGACCTACCCTGTGAGAGTAATCTCCCTTTATAATAAGAAAGGCTTACTGCGCATTTTTTTATTTGCTTGGAAACTTCCTTCCTGAAAACACGTTGGGGAAACAAGACGGAATAGATTGCTCGAAGGAAATCTGTATTTATCGGTGGTAAACAAGGTAGTGGTAAAAAATTATTTACCAACCCCCCTCACCCTTGTTATTTCATAAATACTGCGTATAGATTTTACAATTTTTCAGAATTTGGCACTACTTAATCGATGGAAGAGACTGAGGACTTAACCTTACGGCACGGCAAATATGACACAGGCGAGGGTCATCTTAGGAAGCTACAGTAGAATTTGTCCACTGGCGTTAGCGCTTCGCACTACTACAACAATAAGTTTAGGTTATTTGTCCGCTGAACAAATATTTTATGATAAAAATTAATTAACTTTGCCCGCTGACACTCTCTCGGAGTACCCAGGGTCAGATTATCTTGTAAACTCTTGTGAACTTGAACTTGTGAACTTGAACCTTTAAACTTGTGAATTTGAACTTGTGAACTTGAATCAGTGAACTTGAACTTGTGAACTTAAACCAGTGAACTTGAACTTGTGACCTTGAATGTGTGAGTTTGAACTTGTGAACTTAAACTTCTGAACTTGAACTTGTGAACTTGAACCTTTGAACTTGAACCTTTGTCATTGAACTGCTTGAGGGCTGACCATATACTTGTCGGCAGCCCGATTTTGTAAGAAAACAGCGGTGACCAATAATGCCAAAGAATAAGTAACTAATAAACTATTTTGTACTTTATTATGGTTTTATTTGTCATCTCTTCGATAATATCATTTAACACCAGGTTTGAACAATTATTAATATTACAACATAAAGTTTTGAGTTATAGTAGTACTCCTACAGAACATGCCTTGAGATATAATATAAAATAAAATCAGAAAATGCTAAAGCGTCAAAAAAAACAATACCCGAACTAAAGAAAAAGTCGATTAAACTAGGGGCAAACAATGAACAGTAAATCTGAGAGATTACAATGCTCACAATGACAAGGTGTTCTCATACAATTTTTCATGCAGCAACGACAACTCTGTTCTGTAAATAAGCAAACCTGAGACAAATGATTATCTATCATTTCCTAGTTACAACATTAATATCACAAATAGCAGTGGAATACTAGACACTTCAAATCAGTGTAACACTCACCATTCCTCATCAAGGAATACCGACCATTACACTTCAGTCAGACTGCCTCGCTGAACTGGACACGGGTCACGGAAGAACAGCTTTAAGCTTTCCGATTATTTATAAAACTTGAAGCAAATGCATATAAAAAACGCGTTTTGGAGAATAACGATATGGACGTGATTCAAAACAGTTTTTGTGTTAGTACAGGTAGAGCAGCAAAGCAATGCGTATCTTACAAGACATTTAAGCTTTTCCTGTAACTATATTGGAAAAAAATCAGAGAATACCAAAGCGTCAATAAAACCATAATCCGAACTCAAAATCGATTAAACTAGAGGCAAAATAGGAACAAAAAAAAAGATTTACATGTAGTCTCTCGTAAAAGCACAAGAGAATATGACCAGGTGTTCCGGAAGAGTAAGCGTCTTCTGTTTCATCGACGACACCCGCCATGTAATTCTTTGTCACATCCAAGTTAACATCAAGTCTTCAAAACGAGAACTGAGTATCATTGTCAATAACAACAAGTAAACACACTAATGAGCATACTCAAAAACGTCCATCTTTGTATCACTTAAAGTTACAGAATATTTCTCAATGAGGCAAAGATGGCGACCATAAATCTTGCCTATAGTTCTGATCAACCTGCTTCTCTCGAATCCTTGTGTTGTTAGTTTGTTTGTCAGCAGTCGACATCGATCGCGAAAATCACGATACCTAGAGCAAGCCCTAGAATATCAAATGTAAACACCATAAGTTGGAGAAGCAGGGATGTTATTATCAAGATATGGAAAGTTCACGATCAGAAAATTGAAATCATCACGTTTATCGTATAGCTTAGTAGTAAGCTCGAGGTAAGCAGTTGATGAAGAAGAGTCTGTTGTGTCCCTTATTTCAGGTTCACAAGGTATACACGATCGACGTGATCAGCAAACTCTTGTTGTTTATAGACAACATATCGTCGATATATCTGACGTGAAATTATAAGCTTTGGCAAGGTTTTGTTGTTGTTACCTGTCTTGAATAGCTCTTCCACAAATTCAGCCTCGTATGAAAACAAAAACAAGTCAGCTAAGAGTGGGGCACAGTTTGTTCCCATGGGAATGCCAACAGTCTGATGGAAAATCTTTCCTCCGAACTCAACGAAGATATTGTCGACCAGGAACTCAATTATCCTTACTATATCGTCTTCAGCATATTTCTTCTAAGCTTTTGTCATGTTAATCACAAAGTATGCTCCAAGATAGCTCAACACCATATATTTGTATCGTCGTCCGCCTTTCTTGGAAAAGAAAGCTCTCATAATGAGAGACCGAAGATGTTCTTTCAGATTGGTATGTGGTATGGTAGTATACAGGGTGGAAAAATCAAATGTTTTGATGGACGAAACATTTTTGAGAAGGGGTGCTCAAGACTGATCAGAAGATCTTTTGATTTTTTTTTCAAAATCCACATCCCATTAGTACCACTTCTGGAGTATACAGTGTCACAATAAGACTGAAGCCCCGATTTAACGGTACTAAGAATGGTAGTGAGAAGTTTTGATAATGGCTTGGTCGAGCAATTAGCAGAGCCAGCGATAAAACGTTGCTTATAAGGATCCTTGTGTAGTTTAGGTATCCAATATAGCCTAAGTAAGTCAGTGTTTTTATCATAAACGGGTATTTCGAATGATTGTAATACTGATGTGTGGTTGGAAAGGATTTCATCTTTCGAAAAACCGGTCAATGAATAAGTAGGGTTACCTTGGATGTCAAGCAGGCCAAGTTATTTTTGCAAACAATGAATGTAATAGTGTTTGAAAACCAGGTTCAGGTTAGTAGATGCCTTGTCTGCAGACACAACCACATACTTGTCATGCAGGTTGTTGAGTGTTGAAATTAGACAATGTTAAATCTGTTCACAAAGCTATGCGAGAAAAACACGTGATTCTGTAAACTAAGCACGCACAAAACTTATCAGAAAGGGTCTACTTAATGATCATTCTATGTGCAGGCAAAACTGCAATAATTTATACAATATGACCATAAAGTCAGTAAACAGTTTTGATGATAGGGACTTGGGCGACAAAATGTCATAAATTTAATCCCTATATTGTTCGACGTTTGGGTCTTCACTGCAATATACAGGAAATTGTACAGTTAAGTTGTCATCCCAGTTTTCTATTTTTAGAAGGTTACCTGTATACGTAAATAAAGGGCAATAAAAGTTTATGACACTCTCAGATATATTGTGTCCTATACAGCACACTGAATAATGTGGAGCGTTAGAGAGCTGTATACGATTACAACAAAGGTCTGCTTCGTGTCTAGGTCCAGATTATCCGTGTCAAGTACAGAGAATACAAAGGTTGCAATATAAACTCAATATTCTTTTTGGTTGTTTTTAAAAGTTAGTTAATAGATTTTCAGTATTTTAAAGGAGATCTAAAATTAAAATAGTTTTAAAAATATAACATATTCAGTATAATTAATACTTTTCCTTTAGGAATATGGCAAAACTGGCAAAAGTAAGATGTACTTCATTTATGACATTTTATATAAATGTCCAAAACCACATATGAACCGAAACTTGGTGATGGCCGGTGTTGTGAATATAAGATAAATGTGTTCTTACAAAAATAATTAGGGAAAACCGAAGCGTCAACCTTAACCGGAACTCAAAATTGATTAAACTAGGGGCAAAATATGAACAAAAGGGAAACATTTTAATGGAAACCCCTGCAAAAGTAAAAGAAAATAAGACCAGGTGTTCAGGAAGAGTAAGCGTCTTCTGTTTCATCGACGATACCCGCCATGTAAATCTTGGTCACATCCAAGTAAACATCAATCCTCCAAATGAGAACCGAGTCAGCATTGTCAATCCCATCAAGTAAGCACACTAATACATATCTTTTTAAAAATGTGTGATGCATTGTCGGTGTTTTTTCTTTTCTTTTTTTCTCTCTCAATAATGTCAAAGGTCAATTGTCTGGAAAGGTAGGACTGATAGAATATTAAACAATGTTTGACCTCCTAGAAAATTGTACGAGTGAAGCAAAACTGACTTTCATTATCATGATATATTTTCACTATTATTGATTTCATTATTATTGATAAATTGATTTTGCTTGGCTGTATAAACAACATCTTTTGAAGAGAAGGAAAGATTATCTGTCTATATCTAATAAAAATGATACTGTGTATTTGATACGAGCATGTGACACAGTGTCATATATATATAATACCTGGTGAGTCAATAACGGTGCGTATGTATATAATCATTAGTCTGTTTAGTACTTGACAAAGCAGGTGAAACAATGCAAGATTTATAACCCCTAGCGAAGCAATAACGATGTATACGGATCAGTCCCCTGGATCGATAGTATGTTGATGTCGGTACTATTTATACCCACCTGTTCCTCTTGGAAATGGTTTCTAACCACACTACCTGTTCGCCTGTGTTGTTGAGGTCTGTATTGATTTTACTTTGCTATGCTCGCTAGAGATACTGCTTCTGTGGTCAGTCACGGCATCAATAATTAAAGAGAATAACACAGGTATCTAGGAAAGCATGTCTGTATGCAGGTGCTCTTCTAGAACAGGTAAGTACATCATGTCACGTTTTTATTTGCATATTGGACTTTATCATGCCTAATGAGTAGGTTTAACTGATAGTTATGAATTCGTTATCATGGATACATATATAATATTGAAATATGATATAATCGACGTAATGCTGTTATGAACACACAATGGATATACTGAATGACAGGATATTAAACTCTTCTGACGTGAAATCCGTAACGGCGCCACGATAAAACTCAGTTGGAGCAAATATGTCATATAAAGGTCTAAAATTGAAAGATGCCAATAGCTAGGCCATACTGTCAATACCTGTTATACCTGTCGTCGAGGTCTGTTATATATATAGAGAGAGGCCGGCGGCCTCGCAGACCCGTTCTAAACACACTGCTATAGACCACAGGGGCTAGGCACGGACCTATGTCACTATGAAATGATTGTCAGATATTTTTTTTTTTACCTTTCTCGAATATAGCCCCTCCCACTACTATATATCTGTAACAAGGAAAAGAACTTGCCTGAACGAGAAAATCGACCTATTTTCACTCTAAGCTTGTTTTCGTCACTGAATGGAGTCCAATTTTTTTTTACATACATGTCTCATTTTAAAGATGAAACTTTTATCTTTCAGCCGATACCAAATATATCCCGCTACACGCTTGTAAAAGCTTATTAGGCTGTCTAGAATCCGAGGTTTTGCATGAAAAACTATTTTTTGGGCTATTTTTTTAAAACATATGTCCAGTTCAGTTCTTGATTACCTTGAACGTTACGGCTCATCAGTACAAAATAAACATATATGCAAGAATAACACAACCAATACCCTTACACGCCCATATACACAACTAAACACACATTCACGCACTTTGTATATTGTAGAAAGATATTGTACATAGCCTTTTCATGCTTTTCTTTTCTGGTTGATAAATTTAATATATTTGGCTAAATGTAAGCTTAGACTTGTTGGCTAAATGTAAACTTAGACTTGTTGGCTAACTGTGGAACTATGCCAAAGTAACTGTAAACATACGGTTGACGTCTCTAAAGCCTGTAAAACTGCAGGTTGTAAATGAAGCAAATATGGACGAAAGTGAAGTTTACTGCGAATTCCCTATATGGCATAATTATCATCGATAGAAAATCAGCTTCATGTAAAAGACTGGTAGGATAGAGGAGTCTTGATTATAAATGGCCAGACAAAATACTTTCATTCTGGTATATTCTATAATTTCCATGAACACAAACATTTACACAATTTACACAAACATATATTCATCATACAGCCTAATTTTCTTCAAAATCCTAGAGTTCTTATGGCAGTCAGGAAACACGATTCAAACCCGTTTTCTCCTAGTTCAAATCTGCGTGTTCTGATCCAAGTGATTAAGGATCAAGACCTTATTCACTTTCGATGAAAGAATATTTGTTTTATTTTCATAAAAGTACCGATATGTACCATTTGTGCATCTAATACCAATATTTTGGATACTATTGTGCAAAACCATATGTGCCCCCTATCCCCTGCATGTGAACATGTACATCGCTGTTATCAGATTTTATATCAATGATTCAAATGTTTAATGTAAAAATCACGATATTGACATTTATTTCCTACCTTTTGTGGATATAAATCTACTTAGAACCAGTGATGTGAACACAAGTACAAAAATTAACGTAAAAACCCGCAAATCATTACATTCTAGATGATTTGTATGGCATCAAACTATACCCTAGCCTCATTGTCTATGTGACATCTGAGAAATTGATACAACTATATTTTGATCTAAACTTTTGGAAAATCGATCTACCTTCGTTTGAAGTTCATTATTCGCTGTGGCTAGGAACACAGGGACCTGAGAATTTGTTACAGCTAGTTTTGGACCTAAAATAGGGTGTTTAGAGTAATTTTACACTTTTGGGGGGTTAAGATCAATTTTCGATAAAAATGCCCCTCAATGGTCATAGAAGCCCCAAATGTGTAAAATTAACAAATTCTCAGGTCCCTGTGGATAGGAATTGTGTTCCGCTGGGACCCTTCGGCAGTATACTTCAATGTGGTAGTACTTTGCAAGTATGGACCTTTTACTTGGTTAATATACTGTGGTATTAACCAGAAGAAAACATATAGACTGTTTAACTGTAGTTTTATTATATAACAAGTAAAGATTAAAGATGACAAACATGAAGTTCAAGCTCTTGTCCGTGCGTTTCTACATGGACAGGATCCGGGATGTTAGGGTATTTTCAGAATCTGTTTTTAGCGGTGTTGTTATTAACCGGTTTTCTGTTATTAACTGGGTCGCCAGTTAATATCACTATTTAACAAAAGTCACGTGTAAGCGATTCATCCAATGGCAGCAGCAATAAAAAACACATTATATAGTAACATACATTGGCGATTTTACGTTCCGGACTATCGTAAATAGGCTTACAAACACGAAGATACCGCACCTCCAAACCACATTCAACTAGTAGCTGTTAGCAGGGCGTGAAAAAAAATCAAACAAAAAAATATTGTCATAAAATACTGATATCTTTGAAATGTTGTATCAAATATAAGACGAAGCAATTCAACATATTTGAAATTGTTTATTTCGTGATGTAATTTACAAGTTTAAAATAGCGTATCCTAGATGAGAATATATAAATGATGTCTGGTCAACAGTTTGCTAGGTAATGGTAACAGCTGATCGCTATTGTACAGAATGATCAAGTAATGTGTCTTTGACATTTTGTATACCGAACCTTGATTTAAAAAAAAAAGAAAAATATGATGAAAAAAAATAAACTCAGCATTCATGAATAAACCTCTTCTGTACAAGTTATACCAGTAGTAATACCAGGGACATCTTCAATAAGGCCGGCTATTTGACCAGAATTATGTAGTAAATGTATTCTTTTCGAACACTTTTCCTATTTTCAGTTCTTGTATACATGTATCTGAAAATTGCGACATCAGGCGGCACCTTGTCGACGACTCTAAGGATAAAATGACAGGCTATTTAGATTTTCAATAAACCTGTATGAATGGTTTGCAGTATGAATTGGAATTTTACTTTACGTGGTACTCCAACCGTGTCTCTCAATAGACACAATGACTTAAGCCCGGGTCACATGTATGCCCAAGGCCGAGGTGTTCCGCTGTATAAACACGCATGTGTTTGGCGGAGTACAATACAACAGGTAAAACCGGATCACCAGACTGTTGGGGAAATAGCATATCGGCAGTGAATCGTTGTTTGGTAGACATTTATGTAAGATCGCGAACAAAAGTCTTGAATTACTGACGGTCTATACTCAAGCAGGTAAGTACACCTTTTTTACGGTTAACCGGTCTAGTAACTTTATAACGTGTCACGACCAACACGGGTACCTTTTCCTTTTCATTTATTTGACCACTACAAATATTTTCCTCAGTGTTTACGTTTCTCATATGCGTACAGGAAATGTTCTGAATAATTGTAACATGAGGTAGATGGTATAATAATTTATGGTTGACGAATGGCGGTTGTTGAGTTTACACATGTACATCGAATGTTAAATATATCTAATAACTTAACGTATATGTGTGAGACCAGAAGAGTTAACAACAAGAGTAGAAATTTTATGACTAGTACTGTATAACCCAATGGGACATCCCCTTTAAACATGCTACATACATGTACATCGTAATATAGTTACCCCGTCATATCGTAGTTTCATTACTAGTTTGTATACTGATCATCTAATGACACTAGTTGACTTGTTCACGTATCTGATTAAATCTGGGATTGATACATCAATGATGGTAATTGAAAATCGTAAATTGTATGATACACTCTGCATGATTCTATGTAAAAAAGCTACAGTACCTCAATCAAATTTTGAAGTTGTTTTCACAGGTGACCGGGTACATTTCTGTCATTCTTATTTGTTATATATAATATATCCGATATAAGAAAGTCGTCCTCGCTTCGCCAGGAGGTGTAAGCTCACTTTCAGCAGTATCGAGGATGTTAACTCGCTTCCTGTAATATCTAAGGTTTTAGCTCACTCACTGAAACATCGAGGGTGTTAGCCCACTCCCTGTAGTATCTAGGGTTTTAGCTCACCCACTGAGACATCGAGGGTGTAAGCTCACTTTCAGCAGTATCGAGAATGTTAGCTCGCTTCCTGTAGTATCTAAGGTTTTAGCTCACTCACTGAAACATCGCGGGTGTTAGCTCACTCCCTGTGGTGTCCAGGGTGTTAGCTCACTTCCTGTAGTATCTTAGGTTTCAGCTCACTCACTGAAACATCGAGAGTGTTAGTTCACTCCCTGTGGTGTCCAGGGTGTTAGCCCACTCCCTGTAGTATCTAGGGTTTTAGCTCACTCACTGAAACATCGAGGGTGTTAGTTCACTCCCTGTGGTGTCCAGGGTGTTAGCTCACTCCCTGTAGTATCCAGGGTGTTAGCCCACTCCCTGTAGTATCTAGATTGTTAGCTCACTCCCTGGAGTATCTAGGGTGTTAACTCGCTCCCTGCAGTATCTTGGATATAAGCTCACTCCCTGTAGTATCTAGGATGTTAACTCGCTCCCTGCAGTATCTAGGATGTTAGCTCACTCCCTGTAGTATCTAGGGTGTTAGCTCACTCCCAGTAGTATCTAGGGTGTTAGCTCACTCCCTGTAGTATCAAGGGTGTTAGCCCACTCCCTGTAGTATCTAGGATGTTAACTCGCTCCCTGCAGTATCTAGGATGTTAGCTCTCTCCATGTAGTATCTAGGATGTTAGCTCACTCCCTGTAGTATCTAGGGTGTTAGCTCACTCCCTGTAGTATCAAAGGTGTTAGCCCGATCCCTGTAGTATCTAGGATGTTAACTCGCTCCCTGCAGTATCTAGGATGTTAGATCACTCCCTGGAGTATCTAGGATGTTAGCTCACTCCATGTAGTATCTAGGGTGTTAGCTCACTCCCTGTAGTATCTAGGATGTTAACTCGCTCTCTACAGTATCTTGGATGTTAACTCGCTCCCTGCAGTATCTAGGGTGCTAGCTTACTCCCTGCAGTATCTAGGATGTTAGCTCACTCCCTGCAGTATCTAAGATGTTAGCTCACTCCCTGCAGTATCTAAGATGTTAGCTCACTCCCTGTAGTATCTAGGATGTTAGCTCACTCTCTGCAGTATCTTGGATGTTAACTCGCTCCCTGCAGTATCTAGGGTGTTAGCTCGCTCCCTGTAGTATCTAGGGTGTTAGCTCACTCCTTGCAGTATCTAGGGTGTTAGCTTACTCCTTGCAGTATCTAGGATGTTAGCTCACTCCCTGCAGTATCTAGAATGTTAGCTCACTCTCTGCAGTATCTTGGATGTTAACTCGCTCCCTGCAGTATCTAGGGTGTTAGCTCGCTCCCTGTAGTATCTAGGGTGTTAGCTCACTCCTTGCAGTATCTAGGGTGTTAGCTTACTCCTTGCAGTATCTAGGATGTTAGCTCACTCCCTGCAGTATCTAGGATGTTAGCTCACTCTCTGCAGTATCTTGGATGTTAACTCGCTCCCTGCAGTATCTAGGGTGTTAGCTCGCTCCCTGTAGTATCTAGGGTGTTAGCTCACTCCTTGCAGTATCTAGGGTGTTAGCTCACTCCCTGCAGTATCTAGAATGTTAGCTCACTCCCTGCAGTATCTAGGATGTTAGCTCACTCCTTGCAGTATCTAGGGTGTTAGCTCACTCCTTGCAGTATCTAGGATGTTAGCTCACTCCCTGCAGTATCTAGGGTGTTAGCTCACTCCCTGCAGTATCTAGGATGTTAGCTCACTCTTTCAAGTATCTAAAGTGTTAGCTCACTCCCTGTAGTATCTAGAATGTTTGCTCACTCCCTGCAGTATCTAGGGTGTTAGCTTACTCCCTACATTATCTAGGGTGTTAACTTACGCCCTGTAGTATCTAGAATGTTAGCTCACTCCATTTAGTAACAAGGATGTTAGCTCACTCCCTGTAGTATCTAGGATGTTTGATAACTTCTTGCAGTATCTAGGATGTTTGCCCACTCCCTGTTTTATAAGGGGTGTTAGCTCACTCCCTGTAGTATCTAGGGTTTTAGCTCGCTCCCTGTAGTATCTAGGGTGTTAACTCACTCCTTGCAGTATATAGGATGTTAGCTCACTCCCTGTAGTATCTGGAATGTTAGCTCACTCACTGTAGTATCTAGGATGTGGGCTCACTCCCAGTAGTACCTAGAATGTTAGCTCAATCCCTGTAGTATCTAGTATGTTAGTTCACTCACTGTAGTATCTAGTATGTTAGCTCACTCACTATAGTATCTAGTATGTTAGCTCACTCCTTGCAGTATCTAGGATGTTAGCTCACTCTCTGTAGTATCTAGAATGTTAGCTCACTCCCTGCAGTATCTAGATGTTAGCTCACTCCCAGCTGTATCTGGGATGTTGGCTCACTCCTTGCAGTATCTAGAATGTTAGCTCACTCCCTATAGTATCTAGAATGTTAGCTCACTCCTTGCAGCAACTAGAATGTTAGCTCACTCCATGCAGTATCTAGGATGTTAGCTCACTCCTTGCAGTATATAGGATGTTAGCTCACTCCTTACAGCAACTAGGATGTTAGCTCATTCCTTGCAGTATCTAGGATGTTAGCTTAATCCCTGCAGTGTCGCCGGTGTTAGCTCACGCCCTGCAGTATCCAGGATGTTAGCTTACTCCTTGCAGTATCTAGGATGTTAGCTTACTCCCTGCAGTATCTAGTATGTTAGCTCACTCCTTGCAGTATCTAGGATGTTAGCTCACTCTCTGTAGTATCTAGAATGTTAGCTCACTCCCTGCAGTATCTAGATGTTAGCTCACTCCCAGCTGTATCTTGGATGTTGGCTCACTCCTTGTAGTATCTAGAATGTTAGCTCACTCCCTGTAGTATCTAGGATGTTAGCTCACTCCTTGTAGTATCTAGGATGTTAGCTCACTCCCTGCAGTATCTAGGATGTTAGCTTACTCCCTGCAGTATCTAGGGTGTTAGCTTACTCCCTGCAGTATCTAGGGTGTTAGCTCACTCCCTGCAGTATCTAGGATGTTAGCTTACTCCCTGCAGTATCTAGGATGTTAGCTTACTCCCTGCAGTATCTAGGGTGTTAGCTCACTCCCTGCAGTATCTAGGGTGTTAGCTTACTTCCTGCAGTATCTAGGGTGTTAGCTCACTCCCAGCAGTATCTAGGGTGTTAGCTCACTCCCTGCAGTATCTAGGGTGTTAGCTCACTCACTGCAGTATCTAGGGTGTTAGCTCACTCCCTGCAGTATCTAGGGTGTTAGCTTACTCCCTACAGTATCTAGGGTGTTAGCTCACTACCTGCAGTATCTAGGGTGTTAGCTTACTCCCTGCAGTATCTAGGGTGTTAGCTTACTCCCTGCAGTATCTAGGGTGTTAGCTCACTCCCTGCAGTATCGAGGGTGTTAGCTCACTCCCTGCAGTATCTGGCGGCTAAGTTTTATATATTTGTATAATTTTGATATGATTCTCGGCCTTGACGCCTAACTTCCCAAAAGTTTAACACACAACAAAATCCAGATGTACATTTTTGTATTAAGCTTTGTACACATGATGATAACACCAGGTTTCACAAAGTTGTTAGAGAACTAAGATATGAATGGGTTGTGGCATTGTCTGCTTGTCATCAAAATACCGGATAATAATATAACCGCTCTTGTACCTTTTTTTCTGTGTTACGATTAAATATCCAACAGCGAATATTTGACCGACTGTTGTCCCTAAGTTTAAATAAACATAGGAAGATACATATAATATAACCGAAATAAACACCGTACTGTTGTAATTATGGGGAAATAAACACCGGATATATATAAATAACCGTACTGTTGTCATTATGGGAGAAATAAACACCGGATATCTATATAATAACCGTGCTGTTGTCATTATGAAGAAATAAACACCGGATATCTATATAACCGTGCTGTTGTCATTATGAAGAAATAAACACCGGATATCTATATAGCCGTGCTGTTGTCATTATGGAGAAATAAACACAGGATATCTATATAACCGTACTGTTGTCATTATGGAGAAATAAACACGGGATATCTATATAATCGTACTGTTGTCATTATGGAGAAATAAACACGGGATATATATATAACCGTACTGTTGTCATTATGGATAAATAAACACCGGATATCTATATAACCGTGCTGTTGTCATTATGGAGAAATAAACACAGGATATCTATATAACCGTACTGTTGTCATTATGTAGAAATAAACACGGGGTATCTATATAACCGTGCTGTTGTCATTATGGAGAAATAAACACGGGGTATCTATATAACTGTGCTGTTGTCATTATGGAGAAATAAACACGGGATATCTATATAACCGTACTGTTGTCATTATGGAGAAATAAACACGGGATATCTATATAACCGTACTGTTGTCATTATGGAGAAATAAACACGGGGTATCTATATAACCGTGCTGTTGTCATTATGGAGAAATAAACACGGGATATCTATATAACCGTGCTGTTGTCGTTATGAAGAAATAAACACCGGATATCTATATAGCCGTGCTGTTGTCATTATGGAGAATTAAACATCGGATATATATAAATAACCGTACTGTTGTCATTATGGGAGAAATAATCACCGGATATCTATATAATAACCGTGCTGTTGTCATTATGAAGAAATAAACACCGGATATCTAAATAACCGTGCTGTTGTCATTATGAAGAAATAAACACCGGATATCTATATAACCGTACTGTTGTCATTATGGAGAATTTAACACGGGATATCTATATAACTGTACTGTTGTCATTATGAAGAAATAAACACCGGATATCTATATAACCGTGCTGTTGTCATTATGGAGAAATAGACACCGGATATCTATATAACCGTACTGTTGTCATTATGGAGAAATAAACATCGGATATCTATATAACCGTACCGTTGTCATTATGGAGAAATAAACACGGGATATCTATATAACCTTCCTGTTGTCATTGTGGAGAAATAAACACGGGATATCTATATAACCGTACTGTTGTCATTATGGAGAAATAAACACGGGATATCTATATAACCGTACTGTTGTCATTATGGAGAAATAAACACGGGATATCTATATAACTGTACTGTTGTCATTATGGAGAAATAAACATGGGATATCTATATAACCGTACTGTTGTCATTATGGAGAAATAAACACGGGATATCTATATAACCTTACTGATGTCAAAAGATACCATGCATTAGATTATACAGCTGGGTCAATGACATTACTCACTCATCACGCTTCGATTTAAAGATTCCGTTGCTTTTAAAAGGATAAAAATCAAAGTATTGTGCAAATACCCGAAGAAAACAATTGACGAAATGTATTTGGACAGCACACCTGGGTGTGGTATTTCTATCAAGTACGAAGCTATGGAAATCGATAGCTAGTGTCAGGTTCATTGCGCTGGGAAGTTTATTTTAAAAATCGATGACTTTAAAAGTATGATGAGCGTTTACAACCAATAAACGTCTGAAGGAGACAGCTGTCATTAGATGGTGCCTACTGTGGACAAACCTCTATAAGTACTGTATGTATCAGCATATCAGCATCGCTGTTAAAGTCGTTAGCGGTAAGGTGGGCAGAAAGCTTACCCGCGAAAAGAAAACACATTTTGCGTAAATGAAGGTTAAATATTAATTTTCTCAACGGTTATAACATTTGAACATCAACTAGAAGTATGATTTTTGATGCAAGGGTTAGGAAATAAAATTGTTGGGGGTCGATTTTTGATATACTCCAGATTCTTTTAAATTGTCTTTGAAAGCATTTTTTTCTGAAAAAATGATTCAAACTAATAAAACATGTGAAATTAAAGCCAGCCGGTGTTCGATTCCCCGATCAGACGTGAAACGGTATTGGCTCACCTGCCCGAACACGTGGGTTTTTTTCGGGTACTCCGGTTGACGACCGCAATAGGACCCGACGCGAATAAAAGTTACGGCCAAGAAGAAAGAGAAATATTAGTTAAAAAATCTTGTTGAATAATTGTTGTAAAGAGCACAAACAATTGTGTCGATATTAACGACTGAATATTTTCTGTCGAATGTATGAATGTTGAAATCAGAAGCTGGAACTCTGTATTTGTATCTTAACGTAACATATTCCTTTGGGCTATGCTATGACGGGGTGGCTGGGTGTGGTTGCGGCTTTATTCTTTACTGGATGAGTCTTTACAGAATTTGGCCAGCCAGCTGCTATCCTGACTGAGGGTCACGGTGGCCTAATGCGATACCAGCCCTCCACCTATCGCGGGTTCAAGGCCAACGTGGGAGAGAAAAGTGTCGCGGGTTCAAGGCCAACATTGGACAGAAAAGTGTCACGGGTTCAAGGCCAACATTGGCAAGAAAAGTGCCGCGGGTTCAAGGCCAACGTGGGAGAGAAAAGTGTCGCGGGTTCATGGTCAACATTGGACAGATCAGTGTCGCGGGCTCAAGGCCAACATTGGACAGAAAAGTGTCGCGGGTTCAAGGCCAACGTGGGACCGAAAAGTGTCGCGGGTTCAAAGCCAACGTGGGACCGAAAAGTGTCGCGGGTTCATGGCCAACATTGGACAGAACAGTGTCGCGGGTTCAAGGCCAACATTGGACAGAAAAGTGTCGCGGGTTCAAGGCCAACGTGGGACCGAAAAGTGTCGCGGGTTCAAGGCCAACGGGGGACAGAAAAGTGTCGCGGGTTCAAGGACAACATGTGACAGAAAAGTGTCGCGGGTTCAAGGCCAACGTGGAACAGAAAAGTGTCGCGGGTTCAAGGCCAACGTGGGACAGAAAAGTGTCGCGGGGTCAAGGCCAACGTGGAAAAGTTGTCAGGTACTGGCCGTAGGTCAGGTGTTTTTCTTCGGAAACTTGTTCTGAATTGCTAGGATATTGTTTTCTCGTCGATTAGATACATAGTATTTACAAGGCGGTCAAGTTTTCTGACATATATTGTTTTTGGGTTTTTTTTTTTTTTGAAAACTGTTGTAAGAGGATGTAGACATAGTTGGTATTTACATGAGTTGTTCATACGTCGGTTTTCCGGTGTTGGTAGGTTTAGATATCTCACTATTTTCTCCATTGTTCCTTCGTATTGCGTTTTGGAACCATTTTGGATGAACCTTGTCCCTTTTCTTTGGATGTTTTTCAAGTTTTACAATAATTTGTTTTAGACAGGGCTTCTCTACTGCACAACTGAATACAGTTTGAATGTGCCCGTGCCCAGATGTTGATACTATTCTATGATTAGGTATATCATTAACTCTGTCAACATGCCCGTTAAGCGCCTTAAATATATCCGCCATATATCACCATTGTTAAGTATGGAGATTATAAATCCTGATCACTTTACGAGTGTGTGCATAGGGAGGGGGGGGGGGGGGTATTAAAATGACAATAGCAAATCAATTATATTTCCATGTCGACATGTTCGTGACACACAAGTATATAGCCAATATCTAGTGACGAAAAAACAAACATGTGTTCTAGACTACTATATCTGTACGACGCAGACATTTTCAATTTCGGTGTAAAAACTTTTGTTTGATTTTTTCTTGATCTAAGAAAATGTATACATATTTGTTTTTAAAATTTATTCCTGGTTCAATAAGAGATACCAACCGTGAGGATATCAATAAAGATTTTAGAAGGGTATACGTGTGATCCGACATCTCTGTAACATACTATAGTATCTGAGAGCCTACGTATTTAAATGTCAGTGTTCAGCCACTAACGTGTGTACATTACGGCATGTCAATATTGAATCACGTGTCAGCGTCTTATAATATTTGTCACCAAGTAATTATAGGACTATGACTCAAATAAAGTTAATACTTATAATTATATTTTCTCGATGATACAAAGATTGATTTTTTTTTTTCAATTTCCATCTTTCATATTTTTGAGGTGTATAATAAGTAAAGGGGACAGTATAACTGACAATCTTCAATCCCACTCCAAAATTATAGTATCGTATATCACCGGTCATATTATAGGTTTATATAGTGCAAATATTCAATAAGATGAAACCATAAAGTGTACCTGGTCTAAATAAGGACGATACAATACTTGAAGGGGTGTCTGGAACTTGTCGAAATGTCTTATCGAAGGATTTTACGCAAGTCTTGAGGTCTGCGTTTCATCACGATCTAAGTAAAACCGGAGGGGTTTCACCTTTACAATCGACCAGGTACACAAACGGAACAATAGTTGAGACGGCTACCAGGTACACAAACGGAACAATAGTTGAGTCGGCTGGTAGATCCTGGGGACAAATATATATATCTATTGAGGCTCTTCTTCATAAATTCTTGTAAGCTATTTAAAACATGCAAAAATGAGTGAGGGTGGGGTTGATACTATTGAAATGGAATAAATAAGGGTACGTGGAGAATGGTGATGCCTGGAGAGTTCATACTCATTTGTTGGGGCAATAATTGAACGTCATTTCAAAGCTCACATCGTTAAAAGTAATATTTCCAAGGTTCACATCGTTAAAAATAATATTTTCCAAAGCTCACATCGTTAAAAATAATATTTTCCAAAGCTCACACCATTAAAAGTAATATTTTTCAAAGCTCACACCGTTAAGAGTAATATTTTCCAAAGCTCACACCATTAAAAGTAATATTTTTCAAAGCTCACACCGTTCAAAGTAATAGTTTCGAAAGATCACATCGTTAAAAGTAATATTTCATTGGTTGAACGCATTGTATGTATTGAAGTTAAGTATGTTATCCTTGCTATCCCCATATGCATAGTCCGGTCCCCGTTCCAAAGGTCAAATTTGACCACAAGAATGTTGGGGAAAGCACTGCTATAAATAACCCTGATGTCCCTCAAACATAACAAAAATACATCATCTTCTGGAGTTTGGAGTCCTCTAATATACATTTTTAATGTAAGTGTTGGAAATGTTTAAAGCTCGCGGGGAGAACCTGAACGCCTGATTGTTCACAAGAAAAACACCGAAACAGAAGTAAAGAACTCCTAACTGGGACGGTTAGTGGAACATGTGAGTCTCCAATAGTTATACATTTTGTATGTAACAATACGTCAATTTTATGTTCTAGTTCGACCTTCTCAAACGAACATAAACAATAAACATTCAAAGCAATAGCACTTGTATGGGAGGAAGTCTCTACAGCGAGCAAAGGCTTCCTCGAATATTCAATGTGGTTGTAAATATGATTCTGATTATAACGATGTCAGTGATGATTAAGTAACAGAGGTCAATCTCGACAAGTTAAGCAAAGAAAATGGGTTTTTATTTATTTGTTTAGTCAGATATAAGACTGTATGGTTTCTGTAGAAATTGTTCTTGTTTGGCCGCCTTGACCGAGTGGTTAGCTATAGTGTAGGTGTTTGAAATTCTGTTATCGTTATCCCTCCACCCCTGGGTCGCGGGTGCGAGATCAACGTGGGGCAGTCGCAAGGTGCTTTCGGCAGGGCGCTGGTTTCCTATTTGCGATGCAATTTTCTGAAATCTGCTAAAAAGTTACTCGTATTACGTTAAGTTTGAATGGATTCCATTTCACTATAAGTTTACTAGTATTGAAATACATGAAGAAAACAGATAAGAATATTTTTACATCTTTATAAATCACAGCTTTTCCACTTATTGTGGGTTGAAGTTGTTACCTTAAACCCCAGTACACATACTTTCCAGAAAGAAAAAAAGTTACGCATCTTTTTGGTTGGTTGCAACCACGTTCACGTACATTGCTGATATAGATGGAGTGTCACCTAGCCTGTCTGTCGTTTTGAGACCCCGAGAGAAGGATCGACGACGGCACGAATTGTTGCATAACGTAGCTGCAGGGATCACTTTGGGGCGAGATTTGGGGATTTTTACCCATACTTTCCCTGAAAATCTCATTAAAATTTCAAAATATTATTACTTTATATAGAAAAATATCATAGAAATTTTACTTATCTCATAAAATCCCTCAAATTCTCCCATAGGTTTTAAGAGCCAGAATGATCCCGTAGTAGTCCGAAGGGTTCTGACTGTCTGACCCGCTAAATATTTTGACGACAGGCGGGTGCGAGAGTCAGAATTCCTCATTAGCTAAAAAGTGGAAATTGTACCGACCCGTGCACGTGTCATTGTTTAAGCTGTGTTTTATAATATGAAACATTTTCGATCACATGTAAAATAGGTAGCAATGGAAAGAACAGATATTTTTGTACTAACCTACACATTAAATCAATATTAAGCGGGTCAGAGAGTCAGAACCCTTCGGACTAATCCCGGAGCTGTATAAATAAATAATCAAAAATAACAGATGTCGGTATCTCGGATGAACGAATCTTTAATAAACATAGAAAATACTTCCAATATTTGTCGTCTGATCACCATTCTAATCGAGAACAATGAACCGCGCCAGGCTACTCCATACATACACGAAATGAACACTGGAGCCTATTTCCTTCCAGATGTAGGGAGAACAATGTCAGCCTAAGAAATATAGAAATCATTGTTATGTTAACAACGGGTATGGCAGCTGTAGTACACTGTAGGTCACACTGGACATGTAGTGTCCAGTGTATAATATATTAATAATATACTTATGGACACTTATAATAATATAAAACTGATTCGTAGATAAGGCATGAACGGTCCTAGAAAGTTAAAAAAATCTTACCTTTGCTGTCTGCTCAGTAGAAAACAGAGTTATTGAAAATATTATGATTCAAAATGTTTCTTTTAAATATATATTATATATCTTAATCTAGAAAGAATATTGATATTTACTCATTATAGCTCATTAACTTGTCGTAATTTATTTTACTACATTATTTGCACGACTCGCACTGTTCACGTAACCAGTTTTTAAGACACTTCACCCGATTCCTTGTAGATATATCCTTTCCTCGATTAATCAGTAATAAATTGCTTACTGGGTTAACCTGTAATAGATTGCTAACTCGGTCAAACTGTAATAAATTGCTTACTCGGTTTATCTGTAATAGATTGCTTACTCGGTTAAACTGTAATAGATTGCTAACTCGGTTAAACTGTAATAGATTGCTAACTCGGTCAAACTGTAATAAATTGCTTACTCGGTTTATCTGTAATAGATTGCTAACTCGGTTAACCTGTAATAGATTGCTAACTCGGTTAAACTTGTAATAGATTGCTAACTCGGTTAACCTGTAATAAATTGCTTACTCGGTTAATCTGTAATAGATTGCTAACTCGGTTAACCTGTAATAGATTGCTAACTCGGTTAACCTGTAACAGATTGCTAACTCGGTTAACCTGTAATAAATTGCTTACTCGGTTAATCTGTAATAGATTGCTAACTCGGTTAACCTATAATAGATTGCTAACTCGGTTAACCTGTAACAGATTGCTAACTCGGTTAACCTGTAATAGATTGCTAACTCGGTTAACCTGTAATAAATTGCTTACTCGGTTAATCTGTAATAGATTGCTTACTCGGTTAACCTGTAATACATTGCTAACTCGGTTAACCTGTAATAAATTGCCAACTTGGTTCATCTGTAATAGATTGCTATCTCGGTTAACCTGTAATGAATCGCTATCTCGGTTAACCTGTAATATATTGCTAACTCGATTAACCTGTAATAAATTGCTAACTCGGTTAACCTGTAATGAATCGCTATCTCGGTTAACCTGTAATAAATTGCTTACTCGGTTAATCTGTAATAGATTGCTTACTCGGTTAACCTGTAATACATTGCTAACTCGGTTAACCTGTAATAAATTGCCAACTTGGTTCATCTGTAATAGATTGCTATCTCGGTTAACCTGTAATGAATCGCTATCTCGGTTAACCTGTAATATATTGCTAACTCGATTAACCTGTAATAAATTGCTAACTCGGTTAACCTGTAATGAATCGCTATCTCGGTTAACCTGTAATAAATCGCTCTCTCGGTTAACCTGTAATAAATTGCTAACTCGGTTAACCTGTAATGAATTGCTAACTCCGCTAAAACTAAAATGGATAGCTAATAATTAATTGTATATTCAGATTACAAGGTAATTGAAATGGGTTTTTGAACATGCATGCCAGTATGAACGCAATTGTGTTTCATTCATATTAAACATGAAGTCCGTGGCCATGTAAGTTATGAAAGTAACCGAATTACGTTCATAAATAAAAGATCGACATGAATATAAAAAAATCACGTTCAATCCATAATGTCTATATACCGCAGAAAAAAAGGTTGCCTTTTTCTTGAATAATTAATTTATTAACTGAGGTTGTATTTTCCTTGATTCGAATAAAACAGGCGCCAATACTTCGGTGCGTTTCCCATGTTATCGAAGCGAAGCGACAAAACTTTTACTGAATAAGTATGGTATATAACGTTAGTAAACCATGTGTTACGTCAGGATAGGTTTTGCGTTCATTTGCAAATGAAAAGCATTTCTGCTGTAATGTTCATAAAGTGGGTTGCAGCGCTGATGTAAATATATGCAGTTGACTGTTTTGTCCGTTAACCTACAGGATAGGGAGCATGCTGTACATGCTGGACATGAATATCTTCTATGAGTTGAAATATACAATTACTAAACATGAAAATCACCTTGACAGGGAACATAACGATCATCGAACAGGAAGTTCTAATTTACTGAACATTTCACGCTCAGCCTCATAAAACAGTCAAGGAATGGTTGTTTAAGTGAGACATCTGTTCATTGCTATCAAGGTCTATGTTGCTCAGTCAATTTAATTGACGACAGGGACGAATGATGCGTGCAAAACTAACTAAGCTTATTTAATGAACGTAAACATTTCACAGGGAGTACATCTTTACTGAACAGAAAACATCCAATACATACAAGATACAATACTTTTTTTTATTTAAAGTCGATTATCTAAAACAATAAACCTAAGCACTGTAGCGCTGTTTTTGCGGCAAACAAATGGGTACAAGCACGGAATTAGATTAGTCCGAGACACAAGTAATAAATGACATGAATAACAACAACATACAGGTGAGGCAAAATTAAAATGATAAGCAAAATCACAAGTCTGTTTAACTTAAAGTTAGAAAGAAAAAAGTACAGATACAAAAGCGGAGCAGCTCATATATATGTATATAAGTAAACAAAGACTATACTATAGTATTTTAATATAAATTTATGAAAATGAGGTAATAAATGAATAAGGATATATTTAGACACAAGTATTACTACTGATGTTCAAAGCACTATGGCAGTGTAATATACATATATGCTAATATAGCAAGGTGTAAAATTTACCGGGTATACACTAATATACTGTGGAAACGAATTGATATCGGTAGCGAGTCCAAGTTCTTTATTAATCCAGACGGTGATATCTCCTACGCCATCCCATTGTTTTGACTTCACTGGCTGGTGTCAATTTAGAGATATTATATTTCTTAATTGTGTATTGATTACAATGGCAGTTTTAAGCAAAATAAAAATATATAGATATTACGGCTATTATGCAACATATTTTGAATTCGAAATGATCCATACCTACGCACAGTGTGTATGAACGAGACCGTTGAATACCATTCAATAATTAACAGGTGACAGCTGCACGTACTCGGGTTTCGCTTGTTTTTAGGATAGACAATAATACACGCCATGTTTAGTTTAATTAAATTTCACGTCGAGGCTTCACTGACACTATAGTCCGAGAACGGCTGTCGGTCCGTCACGTGTCAGTCAATTTATACGTACCTAAAGAAAACGGAACATAAACAGCAAAAAGCACGTTCTCCAGGACAAAGGTATGTAATTTGTTTTAAATCGGCCTTAAATTACAACTATCTAAGGCAACAAGTAGTGAATGGCAGATCTTGTGTGTGACAAAGATTCCGCTTTCTTGTCAATGTTATTTAATGATATTTAAATTGTTTTTAAGCGGTGAGAAACATCCATAGTGTTGAAGCTTCTTCAATGCGACGTAAAATTTCACGTTAAGATTTCCCAAATACTTTCCACACCTTATTCCTAATGTTGAGGATAAACTTATTTCTCTCTTATCATACACAATGTCAGGTGGGACTTTCATCAATTGAAAACGATGTTTTCGTAATTTCCAGTTATCCGCCGAGATCTGGTATTATTGACGCCGCGTCATCTGCTTTTTGGTACAGCCCCTCCCATGTCTTTACCCTCGGGTAATGTAGTTATATTTTTGATACAGCCGCTCCCCCGTCTTTACCGTCGGGTAATGTAGTTATATTTTTGGTACAGCCTCTCCCACGTCTTTACCCTCGGGTAATGTAGTTATATTTTTGGTACAGCCCCTCCCACGTCTTTTCCCTCGGGTAATGTAGTTATCTTTTGGGTACAGTCCCTCCCACGTCGGTAGCCCCACGTCTTTACCCTCGGGCAATGTAGTTATATTTTTGGTACAGCCCCTCCCACGTCGGTAGCCCCACGTCTTTACCCTCGGGCAATGTAGTTATATTTTTGGTACAGCCCCTCCCCCGTCTTTACCCTCGAGTAATGTAGTTATCTTTTTGGTACAATCCCTCCCACGTCTTTACCCTCGGGTAATGTAGTTATCTTTTTGGTACAGTCCCTCCCACGTCTTTACCCTCGGGTAATGTAATTATATTTTTATGATCGAAGTGTTAATATGATCGAAGTGTTGATACACGTACCCCTGTCCAATGGGAGAGAAGACATTTTTTACATCACTTGCTTACCCTGGACAGGTCTGTGCTATTTGGATAGGTAAGAGGGATACGTACAGGTCAACCCCCTTAATGTACCACGTGACCGCCAACTCGCATGATTTTGTTCCGAAACCGTGGAACGACGTATTTTCCCAAGCTTTCCCTGGCAAAAATTGGAATGACGTTGATATATACCGTATTTTTCCGTTCGTTCAGCTAAACGTGCACGGGGGTGATCAACCGGAGGAATCTGATAGTTTGTGTCCTTTATATGATTGGTCGGAAATTACCGTACATATTAGGGCTCATATTGATAAGTTATAAGCGCAAATGACGAAGGACCGGGCCGCGAACTCCCGATCTACGGTACCAAATCGCCTTGCCAGAAATCCCCACGGCTGTGGCTGTTCCTTATAGGGGGGTTGTTTAATTATTTGACGACAATACTTGATGATACTGAATACAATTTTGCCAGATTTTAACATAAGATTACAGTCGTCGTCTAGCTTTGAGCTAGAGGCGGATTTCTATTTAGCTCAATGGTAGATCTTTTATTTAGAAACCTAGGGATCACGGTTCCATTCCCAGTGGAAGCAGACTACTCTTGTTCCTGTTACTAACGGCTATACCCTGATGTATAAACTATGTGTTCTGTTGTAGATTTGCTGAACACAGGGACGGAACGAGACAGGTGTCCATATATGGATCACAGACGCTGTAAGTAGGGATGTACACACAACAATGTGACGCATTATTACGTACAAAAGACAACCAATCAAAATTCGCACGTGCTAATCATTATAATGACCAGCATGTATTAGAGTGGACCCGTTTAGTCCCATGTTCAATTGAATATCTACCCATCTTTAAAAATTGATCGATCGATAATATGTAATTATAATAACTATGATAAATAAGATTGCTATTTGTAGTCAAGTGTCTCATATTGTGGCCAATTTGTTCATGTCACATCTGGAGCTAGAAACAATTATCACTGCTCCCATACATTACAAGCCAAGCTTATGGAAACGACATGTTAAAGACCTACATTTGTGTACATACTATAATAAAAAAGGAACAACAAAGGGATGTTACCACCCACATCTACACTATACTTAGGAGGTACCACTAGCAACATCAAAGCATGTTAGGAAGAGCAAGGACATTGACCTCTTCATATAGACACTGCTATTAAAGGGTATTCACCGTATGGGAGCGACACCGGATATTGGTACTAAGCGAAGCGGTGGAGGATGTTAGACAGAGTGTACCAGGGGTATGATTTCGGGATATTATTGCATTTTTAAGGATCATTCATGAAGCAGGTTTGATGTGTTGATTCATAACGAATTCCGCCGTCAGCACAACCAAAAATAATACCGATTTAGTGGCATATCTTCCATATATCTCAAAAAACATGCAATCTAGTACCGGAAAATATTGGGTCTGTCAACTTCAAACCCCGCTTGAACTTTAATTTTCCGCTAGATCCTTATGTATTTTGTCGTTACTGTTCCAGTATTATCACATTCAAACTACATTGTTCATTATTCCTGGTATCATTTCGAATTGACATCAAAATCGTAACGAGAAGTTTTTTGAAAGTGTACGGAGGCTTGGAGGTAGTGTGTACGGCTGCTTGATGTTACCCATCTCAAAGATGTACGGCGTCTTGATAAATAATTTTCATTACTTCAATAATTTAACAACTTAAACATGACATCGTATACACAAGTTATCAAAGACATAAGCCCAATATTTGAATTATATTAAGGTAAACAGTAGATTAATATAAACTATATATATGGTAATTGAAATAAAATAAGAGAATACCGAAGCGTCAACATAATCATAATCCAAACTCAAAATCGATTAAACCAGGGGCAAAATTTGAACAAAGGAAAGATTCACATGGAGACCCTTGCAAAAGTACAAGAGGCTAAGACCAGGTGTTCCGGAAGAGTAAGCGTCTTCTGCTTCATCGACGACACCCGCCATGTAAATCTTTGTCACATCCAAGTAAACATCGAGTTCTCTAAATGAGAACCGAGTATCATTGTCAATCACAACAAGTAAACACACTATATCACTTAAAGATACAGAATATTTCTCAATGAGACAAAGATAGCGACCATAAAACTTGCCCATAGTACTGATCAACCTGCATCTCTCGAATCCTTGTGTTGTTAGTTTGTTTGTCAGCAGTCGACATCGATCACGAAAATCCCGATATTTAGAGCAAGCCCTAGAATACCGAATCAACTGCGACATGTAAACACCATAGGTTGGAGAAGCAGGGATGTTACTAACAAGAAATGGAAAGTTTACGATCGGAAAATTGAAATCATCACGTTTATCGTATAGGTTAGTAGTTAGCTGTCCATGTTGGTCGTAGTTGAAGTAGAGATCGAGGTAAGCAGCTGATGTAGAAGAATCTGTTGCGTCCTTTATTTCAAGTTCAGAAGGGTATATACGATCGGGGTGGTCAGAAAACTTCAGAAAGAATTCAGTTTCTTTTGGCGTTCATTTTAAAACGTGTGTCAATGCCACCGGGTTGGTATACAAGTACTTGATTTCGTAACATACATATTGTAAGTTCATTTGATGATAAGCGGCAAAAACGCATTATTAGTTGCAGTTAAAAAATCTCAATGAATATAAATATAAGCATCTAACTTTTACCAAGTCGTAGCAAACTTTCGGTATGAATACAATAAGGATGGCAGACGAATATCTATGTCGCCCGTCAGACATTTAATTTAATGTATCCATATCGACTGTATAATACCATTTCGTAACAGTTCAATACTTTGATAAAGATCGACATTTTGTGGGTGTACACATCTTCGCTAGCCAAGGGTTACGATCCGCACACTCATCTTGCGGATCGGAACCCTTGGCTGGGACAATGGAGAAAGCCAAGTCGTCCTATTCTATGCGTTGGGTAGTTATATGTATATCATGGAGCGCACGTCTAAAATGTAGAAAAGGATCATTTTCAATGTCCGTCCAGTTCAAATATATATGTATCAACGCAATATCTCATTGACCATAAGCGAACATATAAATGTATTCTTGAACTTACTGGGTTTGTTTCTATAAAGGCCTACACTGTAGCAGTCAAGATCATATTATGTATTATGTCACCATTGTTAACGATTCAATTTTCATAATATGTGCAAGTTCGTCTCGATCGAAAGCTGGGCTGTCACGCAAGTGCTTGTTTTACGTCTTGATTGCGCTATCTGTCCAACTAGGATGCGCATTAGAAAACTACGTGAAAGATAGCTTATTAAGTACATCTGTCGCAATTGCTGACATATTTTGTAAGTTCTGTATTAAGTTTTCTTGGAGTGTATGGTAAACTTGCATGAAAATATAACTACATGTAGCAATAAATAATACCATGTTACCATCACACATCTGAGTTCAACACAAAAGGCCGGTTATCATGTTACGATTGTTAGTCAAGAGTCGGTATCCAGTTTGCATTTTTGCAAACCGTTCCAGGACTAATTATTGCCAATTTATTTTTATCTCATGTCAACCTCATTCGAAGGATGTCACAGCGTAATCTTACAATATAAGACTTTAGAATAGGCTGGAACTACACGAAGTCTTATCGATATTCACACAGCTACCGACTGGAAACTTTACGTAGGTCCTACTTCGAACGTAAGCCGAAAACAGTGCAAGTTGAAAGATCCTCGCGATGAAGAATCACTTGTGAATTAATAAAATCATTTACATTTGCCTAGGGATGCAAAATTATATGGTTTTCATGGCATTTTTGTTTCAAGTCAAATCAATATGCCGTACACGACGGCACCAATATGCCGTACACCCTTTTTACATGTACAACATTCTTCAAGCCGCCGCACACTTTCAAAAAACTTTTCTTGGCGATTTTGATGTCAATTCGAAATAACACCAGGAATACTGTACATTGTAGTTTAAATATGATAATACTGAAACAGTAACATCAAAATACGCAAGGATCTAGCGGAAAATTAAAGTTCAAGCGGGGTTGGAAGTTGACAGACCCAATATTTTCCGGTACTAGATGGCATGTTTTTTGAGATATATGGAAGATTTGCCACTAAATCGTTATTATTTTTGGTTTGCTGACGGCGGAATTCGTTATGAATCAACACATCAAACCTGCTTCATGAATGATCCTTAAAAATGCAATAATATCCCGAAATCATACCCCTGGTACACTCTGTCTAACATCTTCCACCGCTTCTCTTAGTACCAATATCCGGTGTCGCTACCATACGGGGTATTGGTCTAAGAAAAAATATCTTAAGTTCAAATCTCATTATCCTTTTCATCATAAGTTATCCGGCGTACGGACTTTGCTCAACATGTGACGCAATTGTCACAGAACAAGAAGACAATATACAAGAGCAGTATCACATCGCTGGGGAAGTGGAATATGTGTATATTAAGAGTTGTGCCCAAAACGGGTACAAGCAAGAAATAGCAAATCGAGGATAAGAACAAAACCAATGGTCAAATATCCAGGTATATCCCAAAACCATACATAGGATATACCCCGATCATAACAAGACATTCCGTAAAATCCTAGTAAATGCGTAACATAAGGACAAAACACATTTGGGAGACTGGAAGTAGATCTTTGGTACGCCTTGTTGTACAAAGAACAGATCTGAGGATCAATAGGGCCAGAAATTCACCCGATCAAAAAAGAAACAGTCATAGATCAATTAATCGCCAATCACAGACCATGCCACACAGAAATATCCTGAGACTGGTTGTTGTATATGAAAAGAGAGATTGAGAGCAACCTGTTCAAGCGACTGGTAAAGAAAACAATCTGGATACACCGCAGTAGGTCACTACTGAATCGAGATAAGGGGGTTAATTTCTATGACCAAGTATTAAACAAAGCGCTGCTTCATCGATCAATTTCGTTACATATCTCACAACTAATTGTACATACATTTACACCTTAGTCGAATCGATATCAAACTGTGGACAACTCGTCCAAAGTTTACACCTTTGTGTACACATTTTTCTTGTGAAGGTGACCAAGTATACCGAGTACTAGTAATCCTTGGTTTGTGTAAGGCGAATCCTTTCACAACCCATACTAACCAATAAAAAGAGAATGTTTATTTAATATTAGAGTTTTTAAAAAGAAAAATTGATAATTTTCCTTCCTTTCTCATATACTGTATTCATATTGCGGGTAATGTTTACCGAAAATTGATCTAAACCTCTAGAATAGTAAAATTGCTTTAAACACCACTCTTTGCGTCCAAAATACATGCGTGGTTGCCTTAAATTATCATGTCCATGTTGATCGATGGTGTATACAGTAGAAATATATGGCACAAACGTAAGCGTGTTTAAGAGATGAGAAAGAATCATGTGTTCATTCATTAAGCTATATTTTACACTACTTAGTACATGTATGCGTTTTTGTTTTATTTTCAGATTTCGGTTACTGCCTCCTTGTGTGCTGTATGGTGACGTTCATAGGAATGAATCTTGGACCGTTTCGTCTACATACTTCAATGCTCCGGTACCTTGTTGAATCAAATCTCACTAGTCTGAGAACAACTTATACAAAAGAAGTAGCTTATAAAGTGAAGACTACATTCCCCATGATGCAAACTCGTGGTTATAAGACCACGGGCAGAACGAGTGACGTCACGACAACCCAAAATGTTAAAAAGAGAACCAACACAGGAAACATTGCCACGCTAAATGTTTCTATGACAACAGTTTCCGCACCAACAGTTAATACGAAACCACACATCACCACACCCGTTACGTCATCAAATGTCACAGACATCAAGAATATATCAGTGAATGCTTCGTTACCTAGTGATAGCGTTGTCATGCCGACCATGAAACCTCCCACAAACATAGCTCCTGTCGAATCAGCCAACTATAGTTTATGCGTTAACTTTATAGGAGGGCTTGGTAATCATATGTTTATGTTCGCAACTATATTTGGATTAGCTGCCAAGAAGGGAATGTCTGTAGCCGTTGGGAAAAATGATTATTTATCAAAAGTTTTTAAACTTGACGTAAATCTTAAGGACAATAATCGCGATATTTGTAAAACATACGTGGGAAGAGCAGAAAGAATCAATTGTGGATACGATGAAAAAATGGCTTCTTTTCCACCAAATAATAACTACAGACTAGCAACGTATCTTCAATCATGGAAGTACTTCTTTAATGCTTCCGTTGCTCTCCGCAAACAATTTACGTTTCAAGATGACGTCGTTGAAAAGAAAAGCAAAGTGATTGATTCTGTATTAAAAAAGCACAATTTAACATCGCGTTCAAACGTGACTTTGATAGGAGTTCATGTAAGGAGAGGAGATTTAGTAAATCACAAATTCGGTTACATGGTTGCTAGTGAAAGTTACCTGAAGAAAGCGGTAGACTATTTCAAATCAAAGGAGTACACCAATCCGATATTCCTTATTTGTTCCAACGACATGAAATGGACAAAGGCGCATATTCCGAAAGACATCCGTTCGGAATATATCGAGGGAAATTCCGCTACAGTAGATATGGCAGTTCTAGGTTCGTGTGATCACATGATCAGTTCGGTTGGCACGTTCAGCTGGTGGTCAGCGTGGCTGACCGGTGGGGAGGTCACTTTCTACCAGTGGCCAGCTAAGGAAGGCTCCGGACTACGGAGGCAGTTTAGCAAAGACTACAAAGATTATTTCTATCCAGGATGGATAGGATTTTCATAGCACGTCAGTATGGTGAATATATTAACTAATTAACCAATAATGGGAGGGGCGGGAACTACGGGGACTACGGGGGCAAATGTCTCGGGTTTTTTTTAAATGGAAGCTTGTAAGATTGATATAATGTACGCATTCACATCTCGTTGGATAGAATTACATCATTTTTTCTTTATGAGTAAAAGACGTGGTACAAAAGCGTTAAACATTATACATTGAACTGGCCTTTTAATCTAACAACGTTTTCATTTTATTTAGAACAAATTAACTTACATTTTAGTCGTATTTTTTAATTCAATAGATTAGGTCCAAACGATAGCCTTGGACGATATGCACAAGCTTGAGGACATATTAAAATGAAAATGAATAATAAGTATTTCGGAAGAAAATATATTGGCCTTTTTCCTTGAAGTAATCGCCGTCTTTGGTTGAAATTATTTTAGACCTTCAACACGAACACAATGGTCAACCATAACAGCGGATCTTCGAATGCCTTTCTCCCGGTCATTTTTATTTATATGTGTAACGGTGCTATTAATGCTGTGTGTTCTCTCGTCCGTGTCGATACGTTCTCTCGTCCGTGTCGATACGTTCTCCCGTCCGTGTCGATACGTTCTCTCGTCCGTGTCGATACGTTCTCTCGTCCGTGTCGATACGTTCTCTCGTCGCTATGCTATGTGATGATGAGAAGGTGAACTTTCTGACGTTAGAGAAAAGAGTTAGACGTTCCTTAAAGAATGTTTGATTCATGATTTGGAACACCAATGAAGGTTATTGAGGAGCTCTAAATTAACAATAACTACCCTTGCGAAATCACACGATGGTTAGGTTCGGACACCGCACGTGACAGACAGAGGTACGATTGGGATAGCGCACGCGACAGACAGAAGTTAGTTTCGGATACAGTACGCACCAGACAGTGGTGTATCCGAATCCTACACACGGAAGAAAGAATGTTTTGGTGTGTATGATTTAGTACGATTTCTGTGCGGAAGTATGTAAGACGTTTGGTAGTAGAATGGGACTACAGAAATCCCTGTTTTAGTGATGTTATAGTTCACGGACTCAGACAAACAGAACTTATGGATCTAGGTATCATTTCTTGACAAAAAACCGATAAAGGAAAGAATGGTCTTCGTGTTATGCATTATGATGTGAAGTATATGATATACTATACTATAATATATTATATAGAGTGTAAGCAATATGCTAAACCATATTTTTTTTTATATATATATCAGGGGCCAAAACAGGTTTATTGTCAAAGTTCGAGAAGAAATGTTTTGAGCAAATGTTATTTAGAGGTGTTTTAACATTTCCACCAACAGGCTGTTGTCTAGTATGAAGTTGAAATATTTTTTTTGAGAATTGTTTTTTTGTTCTCAACCATATTTTGAGGGAATTGTTTTCTGTTTTAGTTCAAAAAAATATTTTAATTCTCCAGCTTTTTTGGAGAGATGCCAGGGTTGGAGTGCCCTGGGATCACCCCTCTTACATCATTGTAACCTCACACAGCATGTCAGACTGCTTTATTAGACTTAGTTAAAAGTTTTCAGGCTATAAGGTTCTGGGAAAGTTTCTCCAGACAGACTGTTTGAACATCACACTTAATGCTGTGTTTTGTACCATGGCATTGCGACATTTATATAGAGTGTAAGCAATGTGCTGTACTATATTGTCATATATCAGGGGCCAAAACATTGTAAATTGTTGCACTTTGTCAAAGTTAAAGGTGAGAGTCTTTGAGCAAGTTTTTTTTTGTGATGAGTTGCACTACTACCATCAATAGTATGTTGATTTTTACAAGGTTGAAATATTTATTTTGAATGTTATCCATGTTCTGAAACATATCTTAATTTATTAAGGGCCAAAACTGTTTATTTATTTATCAAAATTTACTTTACCGTTCATGTGGTTTTGTTATTTAGCTATATACATCACCAATAGACAAGCTACGCTGTCCTTCAACAAATCTCGTTTGATCTCGTAGCTCTATATCACGTGGTGATTGTTTATGTCATCATCATGTGACTGAAATCTTTACTCGCATTTAGTCAGCGGTTCGCTTATACATTGTATTTAATTTGATAAAATACTGCATGTCTTTTTATGTAAATGCTTCTATTTACTATATTTTGACATGAACTTGTTGCCAAAATATATTGAAAATAACAAAATTTGTAAAACGAAGTCAGTTTTAAATATCATTGAGCACCTTTTTGTTTATGAGTTATATCACTCCGCAAGGCTTTTTCAAAAACGAGTTCATTTGTGTTCAAATCAGGTTACACCGAGCGGTCCTACTGAGATTGTGAAACAGATCTCTACAATCTGATTAAAGTACAGATCCTCACTATTACTATCGTGTGTATACACGAGGATCAGTATTTTAATCAGATTGAGATCGCTCGACTCATTGTCGTTGGATATGATATAGATATGGTATTAAAATCACTCTCATTAATTGTTTTTTTTAAGTTACAACATTTATGCAACAAAAGACATGCGCTTAAGCGAGTGCCTTTGTAACTTTTGAAAATTAACTAACGAGGGAGAAATAAATAATATCCAACAAGCACTAGAACCTCTCTATAAATCGCTTTAGCTTGTTGCTATAAAACTCGCAGCACTATGATTGTTTGAAATTCTGACATGAAATGCCAAATAAAAAAAAAAATGCGTCATGCCCAGGACCTTTACATTACCTACCCTTTATCCTTACTATTATCGGAGATTTAATTCGTTATACGTCATGGACATAAAGAATACGCATAATATGTTATACTTCAATATGCTTAAGAGCATACAAACGTACCAAGATCTTGGTATAAATGTACCAGTAAAGTAAAAAAAATAGTATTGTTTTCTTAGTGTTTTTCTTAGTATAAACAGTATTGTGTGTATATAATATTGATACGGATAGCTAGATATTCGTTATAAAGCATCAAGTCTACCTCGATACAAAACTCCATTGTTTATATATGTAAACATAGCATGCCTTACAGTCAAAATAGCTACATATATAATAAGGCATGTGTGGATAAAATGTATTATATTCCTCGGAAATCTTTGTTTCAGACACATTCCTATCAAATGAGTTATTTACACTATTTTCTTTATACAATTGGTTAATCTTATCGTCATATCTCTTTTTTGTTACATATTTTGTTTCTTCTAGTTGTTGACATTGTTATGCTTGTTTATATTTATTATTTTTCTTTTCATTGCATAATGTATTTTGATGCCTTTTATAACCATGAATCTTTAGCCTGGTGGTGATAGTTATACATTTTCGATATCCATGTGTTGCACTCACTTTCGCTCTCTACACCCCTGGAATATGTCATGGCATAACTGAAGGAACTGTGTACACAACCTTGGCAAGAAGTCTAGTTCTATCTTTTGCTGTACATCAAAATAATCTCGCGGTGTCATAACGGAAATAATGGCAGGCTTTGAAGTCCGTTGTCGCGCTTTTGTAATATTCCAGGGACTTGTTATCAGCCTAGTGATTGGTTAGGTTCCAATCAAATTCCTCGTGCCATCAGTTTTGCTTTGACATATTCCAGGGATGTAGATAGCGTAGATGAGTGTAACCGCGGTATATCAGGATGATAATGGTATTAAAATGAGTAAAATCTGTTTCATGTGTGGTTTTGTTATTTGACGTTATAATTAGTGAATTAAAATTAGATGCTCACTAATAGATACCATTTTGTATATGCGATACGACACACATGACCTAGTCCACAACAGCCCTCGCCGCATCACACTCGCATCACAATGTTTTTTTTTATGAAATTCTTCATTTTTCAATACTTGAAAAGAAAAAAAAAGATCCAAAGATAATATATGTATCCGTATGTTATTTAAGAAATAATTTGTCTTTTTTGTTGTTTACTGGTGTGTAAACTGAGTTTTTCTACAGATATTTTAAATGACGCGCGTTAGCGCGTTATGTTGAAATATCTGTAGAAAAACTCGATTTACACACCAGTAAACAACAAAAAAAAGACAAATTATTTCTTACATTTACATTTTGACACTTTAAAAATTGATTTACGCAACTTACGAAAGGAACAATCGTCATTTATTGGACGTATACACACTGACGGAACAGCCGACAACTGGTGCAATACCAAGACAGCTGATTCCACTTTGGCGGAAAAGGTTGTCAACTTTAAGAAGTAAACAGAATATAGTCCACATTAACATTATTTGTTCCGTTAGAAATTGAAGATATTTTATTTTTCATTATTATATTGCTATCATTTGTTTGTTAAAGTTTTAAAAAAATCAAGTTCATCCAATGTTTGAATCAAAGGTAACAAATTAACAATGCGCGTGATAGTGGCCCGGCTTGTATTCCTACGCGCTGGACTAACGTTTACCGAAGTGTAAACGTCAAAATCGTTGGTAGTACCATATAGGGAATACACACCGGAAATATAAATATTAGTAATTATGCAATAAAACAGAATAAAACTGACTATTATCATGTATAAACTTCCGTTTAATATCGGTAATCGGGCTGATATTGGACTCTCGGGTTCATACTATGTGTGATGAGGAAAATGGCATACATTATTCTCCATTTAAAATTTCAGTAATATCCATACTATCCAGAAGGAAAAAATAATTAGTAGTATCCAGAAATTCGAAAGAAAATTCAAAAGTAGTATGCAGGATATAAAGAATCAGATAAGATTATCATTATCCCGGGTTTAGGGTAGCCACATTGTATTGCCATATTCACTAAGAGCTAATTAGGAGTTTAATGTTTACTATAGTTAATACCATGTACGGGTGATTTTGGTTATTTTCACAAGCAAGACATGACACACATTTTCTCAGACAAAGACACAGGAACACATTTGTCTGTCCAAAATATGAGTACTCGATCGCAACCAAGGAACTATATGTATGCCTTCATTTTGTATAAATAAGATACCCCATTTATCCTTGGTGTTCGGAGTGACTCCATATTTGTCGTTTACGCACAGGTTTTGTATCAAAGACTAGAGTATTTCAATAGACACCGTAATACCGTAGTGTTCACTTAAAACTGTGATTGGGGGGTAGTTAATAAAATCGGACCTACTACTAATATACGTTGATTCGATCTAGTGGATTTTTGTTTGATGGCTCGAAGTACATATAAGGTAAACTTACATAATTATTTTCTTTGCAATTTGACGGATAAAGAACAATAAACGATTAATGACACATCTCCACAATTAAAATCATATACAGTAACTGTTAAATTTCGCTGTACCTCTTTGTACTTGGACGAACTCCTCAAGTTGTCGCGTGGTATATACAGTTGACTGTCGACTAAAGGTTACACGAAGTGCACTCCGTTTGGACTTGGAGTGCACTCCGTTTGGACTCCATATGAACTTGGAGTGCACTCCAGGTCCACTCTGAGTCTACCTGAAGTCCTATCAGGCATGATTACCTCTACATATAAGGGCCACATTCTTATTACATTTTAAATTGTAGATAGTACAACATAAACATGTATCATATAAATCAATATTTATTAATACATGTTTTTGTTGCTGTAGATGTTTATATTAAAGGTTCGTTATTTAGTTGTTAAACAAGCAATATAGACTATGCCTGCTGTTTAATCTTTGTATAATTTGTGTAATATATTAGTTGAACTTGATATAAAAACCTTAAAATGTATACTTACATTACTGTATTTGAAACTTTGAATGACAATAACAGATACAAAATAACTGAATAAATCTCAAGGATTTACAATGCAATGAAGGATTTTGGAACAAGCACAACATATATTTGACTTGTCCTTTGTGGTCTTACAATATGTGAAGTCTAGATCTGTGTGTGGATTTTAAATGTTGTGAAGTGATAGATTCAATTATAATAAAATATAATGTTATAAGAAAGTTATATTTTAATTAATACATTAGACATTCGAGTATAATGTGTGAAGAAAATTTACTGTTTCACATTTGAAAGTTTTCAAACAACTTCAAGACACAATAGATAATTAATGGCTTTTGATAATTTGGTGTTGCCCGTCCCTTCCCTATTCAATGTTTTGTCTGTATCAGGTCAGATCAGATTTGAAGATTTGGACTGACTTACACTTGGCCATCCAATTAGATAATTACCCCCTCAGGCCTCAACCCCTCCTGGTGAAAATTTACCTGTATCAGGTCTGATACAAGGTGTGAAGATCTGGAGATAATAACCCCGGGGCCCCTGATTGTTAGTTGGGAACAGGTCATCACACCTTATACCTGTAAAACCTTTATGTATGATTGCAGGTACATGCTGCTGACAGTCTAATATTCCTGATTAAAAAAAGTATCATGAAGATGATTTCATGATATTTTTTTTTTTGTAATAAATGTGCCTGAGCACCAACAGGTAACTTTTACAGGTAAATTTACCTGTTGGAACTGAGACTACTTTAAGGACAAAGACTATAACCCCTATCACAACAAACTACCCTAAAGGCAAATTAAAAATGTTGGCGTTCAGAGATACACCCCTAGACCCAGAGTTCATATTACCTGTATTTTTTACCTGGACAAAACCGAGTAATCTCAGTATCGTCTTTTTCAATATTTACAAGTCTAATAATTATCTGTTCATTTATTTCAAGTTAAACTTAGCCTAAAATCAATAGAAAATACTTTTTACTTTAAAAAATGAAAAATGTTTTCATAAACATTGTAAAGGGAATAACTTAAATACGATGAAGAATTCCACAGGTGAGTTGTTACCTGAGAATTATAGTTACTTTTCAAAAACAGGCTATACTTTAGCCTTATCTGTAATTATTACCCATGCATTGCTTTCACCATGTACCTGTGTCCTATTTACTAAAATACAAGGATATATATGATATTGGCTGAGTGGGACATTTTCCAAAACCTCTTACTATGGTGTTGCTGGTATCTGCAGTTATGTAGCCGTCAGCAAAACCATTCCTATTATAATTAAGCAGAACTCTGATAATCATAGACTGCGAACCCTATATGGACTAAATTATATAATATGGGAAGACATCAGACCTTATATCTTCTATGAACTTGAAACCTAAATTACAAACACATACATAATATTATAATAGATAATATGATCGCCAAGACAAAAGTAAATGCTAACATATACCACAAATGGTACATGGTTTAATTCTGATTGATCTAAAACTGGTCAACATACATTACATTATGCAATATATCAATTCTCTGGAATATCAGGTATTATTTGACTTATATGGAACATGTTTTATTAGCTTCTAATATTTAGAAATGTCAGTTTAATTGCCACTATAATTATAACAGATATTGACACATATTAGTTTCATCCCGATATGACAAGGCTTTTCATCAATATAAAAGTCTATAACTTCATGGTCTTTATTATTGTAAATGTTTATTCATACTTGTATTTGTAACATGTTATGTAATGTGTGACACTATCTTCAGTCAAAACACTGTTGGTGCTGAAATGCCATACAAGTAAATAAAATATACACTGGTCTGAGACAAGGCTCTCCAATGTCAACACATGTTATTTTAGTTTAAGTTTACTAATAGCCAGAAACTGATTTGCGTCTTATATCCTCATACAACTACATATATTACCAAGGTTAAGTTTCAATATCTCTATCCATGGAGGAATTAATTAGCGGAAACGAAATTATGACAGAAAGATGGAACACAGGAGCATACAATTACTAAATCATGAGAGAATTAAAGGTCCATATATATATATTTGGTACCACGGACTTAGATTAGAGCTCTGATATCTAAGTCTCTGATGGTACTTGGATATAATTAAAGTTACATTTTATATATATATGAGTGAAGCTGATTTTATTCTGAATGCATGATACATGTATACGTAGCTATAAAATAACATGAATGTCAAAGCACCGACAAAACTTGAGATCTATACAGTGTAATTCTGTGGTCAAAGTCATACTTTAAGATTTTTCATCATTACACGGACTGCAAACCCGGTATACAGGTTGGTGTTCGGGGAAGTCCCCATCACAACTGACCACCAAAGTAAATTTTTTTTATAAAGCAGAGTTGGTGTTGGGGAAAGTCCCCACCTGCAGCGCCTGTATACGTATTAGTACTTGGCTATCAAGTCATGATCACTCACCTGGAACAAATCTCAGGTGTGACAGACCAGGGTCAGCCATGCATGGCCACTACAGAGAATTGTCGCGTGGTACATACATAAAGTCTGGTACTCGGACGAGTTGCTAACATTGTCGCGTGGTACATACATATAGTCTGGTACTCGGACGAGTTGCTAACATTGTCGCGTGGTACATACATATAGTCTGGTACTCGGACGAGTTCCTCACGTTGTCGCGTGGTACATACATATAGTCTGGTACTCAGACGATTTCCTCACGTTATCGCGTGGTACATACATATAGTCTACTACTCGGACGAGTTCCTCACATTGTCGCGTGGTACATACATAAGTCTGGTACTCAGACGATTTCCTCACGTTATCGCGTGGTACATACATATAGTCTGGTACTAAGACGAGTTCCTCACGTTGTCTCGTGGTACATACATATAGTCTGGTACTAAGACGAGTTCCTCACGTTGTCGCGTGGTACATACATACAGTCTGGTACTCAGACGAGTTCCTCACGTTGTCTCGTAGTACATACATATAGTCTGGTACTCGGACGAGTTCCTCACGTTGTCTCGTGGTACATACATATAGTCTGGTACTCAAACGAGATCCTCACGTTGTCGCGTGGTACATACTGTACATACATGTAGTCTGGTACTCAGACGAGTTTCTCACGTTGTCGCGTTGTACATACATATAGTCTGGTACTCGGACGAGTTCCTAACGTTGTCGCGTGGTACATACATACAGTCTGGTACTCAGACGATTTCCTCACGTTATCGCGTGGTACATACATACAGTCTGGTACTCAGACGATTTCCTCACGTTATCGCGTGGTACATACATATAGTATGGTACTAAGACGAGTTCCTCACGTTGTCTCGTGGTACATACATATAGTCTGGTACTAAGACGATTTCCTCATGTTGTCTCGTGGTACATACATACAGTCTGGTACTATTACGATTTCCTCACATTGTCGCGTGGTACATACATATAGTCTGGTACTCAGACGAGATCCTCACGTTGTCGCGTGGTACATACATATAGTCTGGTACTAAGACGAGATCCTTACATTGTCGCGTGGTACATACATATATTCTGGTACTAAGACGAGTTCCTCACATTGTCACGTGGTACATACATATAGTCTGGTACTCAGACGAGTTCCTCACGTTGTCTCGTGGTACATACATTAAGTCTGGTACTCGGACGAGTTCTTCACATTGTCGCGTGGCACATACATAAAGTCTGCTACTCGGACGAGTTCCTCACATTGTCGCGTGGTACATACATACAGTCTGGTACTCAGACGATTTCCTCACGTTATCGCGTGGTACATACATATAGTCTGGTACTAAGACGAGTTCCTCACGTTGTCTCGTGGTACATACATATAGTCTGGTACTAAGACGAGTTCCTCACGTTGTCTCGTGGTACATACATATAGTCTGGTACTAAGACGAGTTCCTCACGTTGTCTCGTGGTACATACATATAGTCTGGTACTAAGACGAGTTCCTCACGTTGTCTCGTGGTACATACATATAGTCTGGTACTAAGACGAGTTCCTCACGTTGTCTCGTAGTACATACATATAGTCTGGTACTCGGACGAGTTCCTCACGTTGTCGCGTGGTACATACATATAGTCTGGTACTCGGACGAGTTCCTAACGTTGTCGCGTGGTATATACATAAAGTCTGGTACTCGGACGAGTTCCTCACATTGTCGCGTGGTACATACATACAGTCTGGTACTCAGACGATTTCCTCACGTTATCGCGTGGTACATACATACAGTCTGGTACTCAGACGATTTCCTCACGTTATCGTGTGGTACATACATATAGTATGGTACTAAGACGAGTTCCTCACGTTGTCTCGTGGTACATACATATAGTCTGGTACTAAGACGATTTCCTCATGTTGTCTCGTGGTACATACATACAGTCTGGTACTATTACGATTTCCTCACATTGTCGCGTGGTACATACATATAGTCTGGTACTCAGACGAGATCCTCACGTTGTCGCGTGGTACATACATATAGTCTAGTACTAAGACGAGATCCTTACATTGTCGCGTGGTACATACATATAGTCTGGTACTAAGACGAGTTCCTCACATTGTCACGTGGTACATACATATAGTCTGGTACTCAGACGAGTTCCTCACGTTGTCGCGTGGTACATACATTAAGTCTGGTACTCGGACGAGTTCTTCACATTGTCGCGTGGCACATACATAAAGTCTGCTACTCGGACGAGTTCCTCACATTGTCGCGTGGTACATACATACAGTCTGGTACTCAGACGATTTCCTCACGTTATCGCGTGGTACATACATATAGTCTGGTACTAAGACGAGTTCCTCGCGTTGTTTCGTGGTACATACATATAGTCTGGTACTAAGACGAGTTCCTCACGTTATCGCGTGGTACATACATATAGTCTGGTACTAAGACGAGTTCCTCACGTTGTCTCGTAGTACATACATATAGTCTGGTACTAAGACGAGTTCCTCACGTTATCGCGTGGTACATACATAATACATATAGTCTGGTACTCGGACGAGATCCTCACGTTGTTGCGTGGTACATACATATAGTCTGGTACTAAGACGAGTTCCTCACGTTGTCTCGTAGTACATACATATAGTCTGGTACTAAGACGAGTTCCTCACGTTATCGCGTGGTACATACATATAGTCTGGTACTAAGACGAGTTCCTCACGTTGTCTCGTGGTACATACATATAGTCTGGTACTAAGACGAGTTCCTCACGTTGTCTCGTAGTACATACATATAGTCTGGTACTCGGACGAGTTCCTCACGTTGTCGCGTGGTACATACATATAGTCTGGTACTCAGACGAGATCCTCACGTTGTCGCGTGGTACATACTGTACATACATATAGTCTGGTACTCAGACGAGTTTCTCACGTTGTCGCGTGGTACATACATATAGTCTGGTACTCGGACGAGTTCCTAACGTTGTCGCGTGGTATATACATAAAGTCTGGTACTCGGACGAGTTCCTCACATTGTCGCGTGGTACATACATACAGTCTGGTACTCAGACGATTTCCTCACGTTATCGCGTGGTACATACATATAGTCTGGTACTAAGACGAGTTCCTCACGTTGTGTCGTGGTACATACATATAGTCTAGTACTAAGACGAGTTCCTCACGTTGTCTCGTAGTACATACATATAGTCTGGTACTCAGACGAGTTCCTCACGTTGTCTCGTGGTACATACATATAGTATGGTACTAAGACGAGTTCCTCACGTTGTCTCGTAGTACATACATATAGTCTGGTACTCGGACGAGTTCCTCACGTTGTCTCGTGGTACATACATATAGTCTGGTACTAAGACGAGTTCCTCACGTTGTCGCGTGGTATATACATAAAGTCTGGTACTCAGACGAGTTCCTCACGTTGTCTCGTGGTACATACATATAGTATGGTACTAAGACGAGTTCCTCACGTTGTCTCGTAGTACATACATATAGTCTGGTACTCGGACGAGTTCCTCACGTTGTCTCGTGGTACATACATATAGTCTGGTACTCAGACGAGATCCTCACGTTGTCGCGTGGTACATACTGTACATACATATAGTATGGTACTCAGACGAGTTTCTCACGTTGTCGCGTGGTACATACATATAGTCTGGTACTCGGACGAGTTCCTAACGTTGTCGCGTGGTATATACATAAAGTCTGGTACTCGGACGAGTTCCTCACATTGTCGCGTGGTACATACATACAGTCTGGTACTCAGACGATTTCCTCACGTTATCGCGTGGTACATACATATAGTCTGGTACTAAGACGAGTTCCTCACGTTGTCTCGTGGTACATACATATAGTCTGGTACTAAGACGAGTTCCTCACGTTGTCTCGTAGTACATACATATAGTCTGGTACTCGGACGAGTTCCTCACGTTGTCGCGTGGTACATACATATAGTCTGGTACTCAGACGAGATCCTCACGTTGTCGCGTGGTACATACTGTACATACATATAGTCTGGTACTCAGACGAGTTTCTCACGTTGTCGCGTGGTACATACATATAGTCTGGTACTCGGACGAGTTCCTCACGTTGTCGCGTGGTATATACATAAAGTCTGGTACTCGGACGAGTTCCTCACATTGTCGCGTGGTACATACATACAGTCTGGTACTCAGACGATTTCCTCACGTTGTCGCGTGGTACATACATAATACATATAGTCTGGTACTCGGACGAGATCCTCACGTTGTCTCGTGGTACATACATATAGTCTGGTACTCGGACGAGTTCCTCACGTTGTCTCGTGGTACATACATATGGTCTGGTACTCAGACGAGTTCCTCACGTTGTTGCGTGGTACATACATTTAGTCTGGTACTCGGACGAGTTCCTCACGTTGTTGCGTGTTACATACATACAGTCTGGTACTCGGACGAGATCCTCACGTTGTCTCGTGGTACATACATATAGTCTGGTACTCGGACGTGTTCCTCACGTTGTCTCGTGGTACATACATATAGTCTGGTATTCGGACGTGCTCCTCACGTTGTCGCGTGGTACATACATATAGTCTGGTACTCAGACTAGATCCTCACGTTGTCGCGTGGTACATATATATAGTCTGGTACTCGGACGAGATCCTCACATTGTCGCGTGGTACATACATATAGTCTGTTACTCAGACGTGATCCTCACATTGTCGCGTGGTACATACATATGGTCTGGTACTCAGACGAGATCCTCACGTTGTCGCGTGGTGCATACATATAGTCTGGTACTCAGACTAGATCATCACGTTGTCGCGTGGTACATACATATAGTCTGGTATTCGGACGAGATCCTCACGTTGTCGCGTGGTACATACATATAGTCTGGTACTCGGACAAGTTCCTCACGTTGTTTCGTGGTACATACATATAGTCTGGTACTCGGACGAGTTCCTCACGTTGTTGCGTGGTACATACATATAGTCTGGTACTCGGACGAGTTCCTCACGTTGTTGCGTGGTACATACATATAGTCTGGTACTCGGACGAGATCCTCACGTTGTCGCGTGGTACATACATATAGTCTGGTCCTCGGACGTGTTCCTCACGTTGTCGCGTGGTACATACATATAGTCTGGTACTCAGACTAGATCCTCACGTTGTCACGTGGTACATACATATAGTCTGGTACTCGGACGTGCTCCTCACGTTGTCGCGTGGTACATACATATAGTCTGGTACTCAGACTAGATCCTCACGTTGTCGCGTGGTACATATATATAGTCTGGTACGCGGACGAGATCCTCACGTTGTCGCGTGGTACATATATATAGTCTGGTACTCGGACGAGATCCTCACATTGTCGCGTGGTACATACATATAATCTGTTACTCAGACGAGACTTCACGTGGTACATACTGTACAAACTTATAGTCTGGTACTCGGTACTCCGGTACGTTATTAGCTTAACATTAAAACCATGTTTGAAAGGATAAATGCTTTGTTAGCTTGATTTTTAAAACGTCTCTGGAAATAAAATACAACTAGCCATATATTGTTAGCTAAGTAATTGAAAATAATTGGAAGTTATACTAAAAAAGCTGTAAAACTAGGAATTCATTTCAGTATCCGATGTTTATAAGTTACAAAGCGGTAAATAATAGATTTTCAAAAAAATCCTGAATTCAATTCAGAAGTCGTAGTTTATTCAATGTCACAGTATTATGCTAAAATACTACAACGTAGCTATGTTAAATTGCAGTTTATTTATAGTCATACTGAATTACTACATTGTAGCTATGTTAAATTGTACATTATAGCTCATTCAAAGTCATAGTATTGTACTAAAATACAACTGTTAGGTCCTTCTGGGTCTCGTCAGTGAGGCTAGGGGCCAAAATGTGGGAATCCAAAATTTCTTAACTAATGTAGAAGCAGAAGGGTCAAGTGCAAAAAACCCTTTCATTTATTAATTTAGAAATAAATTAAACTAGTTCTGTATACTTTCAGATCGTACGTAGTACGAATGTGTCTATATTATGAACCGTGTCATTACTCAAATAGATAACTCTGGCTATGGAGACTGGCTTCACCAAATATCTGGGACTAAAAAATCCACCAGCAGTTCCTACCACCCTCTATCATGAAAGATGACGTCTCTCTCTCACACACACATATGCTGCACCTTTTGAATTTAGTTATATATACACTATGCTGAAAAATGAAATAAGTGTTGCACTATAATACCACTATGTATCTATATTAAGTTGTAGCTCATTCATAGTCATAGTAAATACATTAATATAGCTATATTATATACTTTGTATATGTTGTAGCTTATTCATTGCCGACCGTGTGGCTTTGCTAAATTGCAGTTCATCATAATTATGGTGTTGTGCTGAAATACTACCATGTAGATCTGTAAGTTGTATCTCATTCAATGTCATAGTATTGTACTAATATATGCTATCACAAAGAAACAGTTCCTTTGATGCCATTCTAACAGTTGTATACCCCATAGGTACATCATATACTGTATCCTACATTGTACAAATTCAAATAAAGATGATGAAATATCTGGTATCATTTATTGAATGCATTGTAACAGGGACGTATATGTAAGACATATACGTCCCTGATTGTAATAACCTACTACTTTCCACCAGTCCACATATTGCACAACTTGTTCCTACATTTTTCTTGCACTTCTTTTCTATGACACTTGTAATATATTGAAAATTAGTCGCAACATAACTGCCGAATTAGACATGCATATTGCAACACTAGATCTACCTGTATTTGATGCCGGAATCTCTTTAATAGAGCGTTCGATCATGGGGGAAACTCGTCAATCAAAGTAGAAACTCATCTATCAAAATTGCTTACAGAAGTGGGGCAACCGAAGGTGCCACGGGACACAAGTTCATTGAGCATACGTTTGATAACATCGGGACTTATTGATTGAGGGATAGGTTTTGTTTGGTGAATATGACCCGACGACTGGGAGTGGCTGGGTAGCGAATCAGTAAAGAGTGATTTTGGAACACTATTTTCAGAGTCATCAAAGGAACCAAGGCTTAATGTCGAAGCAGAACTGTTTCTTCATTTTCCTAAGCATACATTATGGCTTATTCTGTTTCGTTTAGAAAATATTTTAGCAAATTTATATGAATTGCTTTATTGTCTTGTTCAAAGACATCCTATTATTGATATTTCTAAATGTTTTCTTCATGTTGATAAATATGTTGAAAAAAGTTTTATATAGCCACATAAAAGCGTGTTTACATGTGACGTTTCGATGACTAGTGTGGTACATATGTAGTATGTCCACTTCTTCAAACAAATCACTAATGTTTACGAGTTGTTCACATATTGATGTAAATTCGGCTACGCTGTACACATGTGCAATGAGTTGCCGCAGTATGTACCAAAATGACTCGGTTCAGCTTCATTTTATCTAATACTCCGTTAAAAATGTGCCATAGTCTATGAGCTCAATCATCTTGATTCAGAAATTGCCTTCCGCGGCGTAAACAGGTGGTAATCGAGATGAGGGGGCTCACACATCTATGTTTAAGTATTAAATGATAGTTTTCCAATATACTACACGAGTCTTGTTGTAGAGATTTTTGGTTGTTGTAAAGTATTTTGAGTTTCTTAAAACCAAAATACCATGTTGACAAAGTTGTGACAAGGTTCAAGTCCCTGCTTTACAATGTCTTAGCTGAAGTCAGAGGTAAACTGTATGTATCTTATCGGACCTAAACTGTGCTACCACAACCTATGTTAACATATATATCATATGCAACTAAAAGAATGACGATACTATAATCGTAGTTTTTGTTTTTAATTATGGATGTTATGTGATAGATAGAGCTTCACATTCATGTCTATGACATTTTGAATTATATTAAATTCGTTCAGTGGTTTCATATTCTACTTATATAAAGGATCGTTTTGTATCAAATTACTGAACTCGTTTAATAACATTAATATGGCATGTGCGTTCTTGTAAGATCCTCTATATTTTTTAGTTATCCTGTATATAGTTTTATGGTCGCCATCTTGATCTCATCGAGAACTATTCTGTATCTTTGTGTGATATGAAGATGGACGTTTTTGAGTTTGCTTGTTAGTGTGTTTACTTGTTGTGATGACAATGATGACTCGGTTCTCATTTTGAGGATTGATGCTTACTTGGATGTGACCAAGATTTACATGGCGGGTGTCGTCGATGAAGCAGAAGACACTTACTCTTCCGGAACACCTGGTCTTATTCTCTTGTGCTTTTACGAGAGTCTCCAAGTTAATCTTTCCTTTGTTCCTATTTTGCCCCTAGTTTAATCGATTTTGAGTTCGGATTATGGTTTTGTTGACACTTTGGTAATCTCTGATTTTTCCCCCATGAAATACTGTTTTAGAAAACAAATAAAATAGAGAAAACATTGACCGCGTCGATCGTATATATCCTACGGAGTTGGCAATCAAGGACATTACAAACTACTGTACTTCAACTGTTTTTCTTGATTTTTTTTTCACAAAACATGACCAACAGGGGCCGCTTACTTATAGGAAGGTCTAACTGTATGATAATATAGACTTGTCTCTTTCGGCATTCCCATCTTGAACTTTCTCTTACTTGATATTTAGATTCTTGTTGCTTCTAACGACAGTGCTTATGTTACTGGTAAGTCGGTTTTCAAGGGTTGGCTTCGACTTCCATTCTAGGTATTTATGAACAATCTTGACTTTGCTTATTCTTTTTCAATAATCCCTTGTAAATATTTTCTTTGTTCATATTTTGTCATAGTTTTAATGATTTTGAGTTCGAGTAATCGTTGTCGCGATTGTTTAAGCGTCGAGAAGACATGTATCGTTTTCTGTGGTAACACCATATCATTGTGCTATCGTCGTTCCTTTTCTCGACATCTGTTTATCAAACAGGCACTTTTAGTTGCCATGAAGTGAAAACCGAACGTTTTGCATGTTGCCGTCCAAAGGAACACATAATCGTAGCATAATAGCAAATATACAGGACTACAGTGTAGTTTAGCAGCAGAAAGTTTGCATCGTCTATGTCTTTCGAATTGATACAAAAATGGCGTCGATATTCGCAATGATCGGCAGACTTAACAAACCAAAATAAGTAAATAAATAAAAAAAACCCAACAAAAACCTTAATCCGATTTCAAAAGTCGATTAAACTAGAGGGAAAATATGAACACATGAGCCATTTACATGGAGAACCTTGTAGAAGTACCAGAGAATATGACCAGTTGTTCCTGAAGAGTAAGTGTCTTCTGCTTTATCGAAGACAGTCGCCATTAAATCCAGGTTCCATAAATTAAATATCACGTAATAAAAGAAAAAAACGGAGGAGAGCCTCCGCATCCAAGTCAGGAGAAATCATGCTCCGCATGACCTAAGTATATAAATGAACTTTTAATAATAGGTCATTTCGTAGCATTCATTTTCGCTGGAGAGATTGACATGTTATAAGTTTGGTGCTCTGTTTAAATGATCGTTAGGACATCAGCTTAAAAACTTTTTGTTGATTACGTTACAAGTGTAACCTAGTTATATACCTTTTTAAGAACATATATACAAGTTCAATACATGTAGGTATATTCTGATTTTTGATAAGGGTCGTTGAATATGACTAGCGAGAGGGTTGAAATTTAGAGTGATCATTGCATGTTTTAGGTGACTTGTAGAACGAACAAGCAGCAACATGACCAGGATCTAGTTGGCGTTTTCTATAGGTAATAACTGTTACAGCAAGAAAGTCCAATGAGAAAACTGGACAAAGAATGTTGGCCATTGATCATGATCAACAACAAAATTACTTGACCGCAAATTGTATACCTGTTACCAGTTATGCCTCAGTGATCTCTTTATCTACACCAAAGCTTTCTTCACACTTGACCAGAGACGAAAGTATTCACGGTATGTAAACTTACGATATCCAAGGGCTATGAAGTATAATTTTACAACGACCGATAATTCGTGATCTAAACGAGGTCCATTTTACACCTGAGCTGGCTTAATGTAAACATGTACAAAAATATGAAATTACAAATCACGTGATACCTGTTTGTACTTGATAAGTATTTGAATTTTTGAAAACATGTACATCTAGATAGATGATCTTGACATAACTTTTTATTGGCATGTAACGCCTTTGGCATTATTTGAATAATTTTGTTTATAGGCCAATTTTGGTCAAGATTGTAGCACAATTGTGTATACCTAAAGAGAACGCCTTCGGCATATACAGATAGGTAGGCGACCATCGTAAACATCTGGATCGTTCGTTATGTAAGATATTTAAACAGATTGTGTCCTAAACTAGATTTTAGTTTTTTTAGTTTGAAATTTATCAGTTCATTAATTCTAATCTCTTCTATGTTGTTAATTAACCGGAATAGTGTAGCTGTGTTTACATGTTAGTTTAATTTGATTTGCTATTTTATTATTATCCTGTTTGTTGACTGGCTAAACTGTTATAACCATGCCGATGTTGTAGAATGACATTCATTTCTTTCAATGAATATGTTGAATTTACTGCACTCTTGTTACATTATGACCACAATCTAAATGTAATGCGTGCAAGAATGAGTTTTTATTAAGAATTAATATTAACATGGGCAAGTATTATGGTCGCCATCTTGATCTCATCGAGAAATATTCTGTATCTTTGTGTGATATAAAGATGGACGTTTTTGAGTTTGCATGTTAGTGTGTTTACTTGTTGTGATGACAATGATGACTATGATTTACATGGCGGTGAAGCGGAAGACACTCTTCCGGAACACCTGGTCTTATTGTCTTGTGCTTTTACGAGAGTCTCCATGTAAATCTGTCCTTTGTTCCTATTTTGCCCCTAGTTTTATCGATTTTGAGTTCGGATTATGGTTTTGTTGACACTTTGGTGTTCTCTGATTTCTTTTTATTAACAGCTACAACCAGTATGCGTGCACCTATTGAAAGCATGAAATGCCACTAGGAATTGGCAATGCACTACATAGAGACAACACTTTTTAAACATTTTATTTTTTATGTATCAAAAAGAAATTTAAAGCAAATAATTTAAAAAAAAAAATATAAAATTCCATACGATGATAAGAAAGGAAATGTCCCAGCACTAAATTTGTATACGGAAATACCTTTATTTAGGTGATATTATCATATACCAAAGAAAGTACAATATAGGGGTACAAAGCACGATATAGCACCCGTACAATAAGCATTTTCAAATGAGTTATGTTACTGTGGAAACGTCACTGTGACGGCTTTTTATGTAATATTGCATTAAATGAACTCATTTATTAATTTCATTTGAAATCAATCTTGTTGAATGAATTTAAGACAAAAATGTCACTATGAGAACCCGATCCACCCCGGATAGAAATAATCTTTGTAGTCTTTGCTAAACTGTTTCCGTAGTCCGGAACCTTCCTTAGCTGGCCACTGGTAGAAAGTGACCTCCCCACCGGTCAGCCACGCTGACCACCAGCTGAACGTGCCGACCGAACTGATCATGTGATCACACGAGCCAAGAATAGCCATATCTACTTCCGGGGAATTCCCTTCAATATATTCCGAACGGACACCTTTCGGCATATACTCTTTTGACCATTTCATATCATTAGAACAAATTATGTATATAACATGTTTAAGTTTTTTCGATTGAAAGTAGTTGACAGATTTCTGAAGGTAACTACTACTAGCAACCATATAGCCATACGAATGGTTTACCAAATTGCCTCTTCTTATATGAACACCAATCAAAGTCACGTTGGAACGAGATGTAAAATGATGTTTGTTCAAAACTGAATCGATCACTCTGTTTTTAATTTCTGTGATGGGTTCATGAAACACGAATTGTTTGCGGAGAGAAACAGAAGCATTATAGAAATACATCCACGACTGGAGATAATAACCAACCCTATAATTATTATTTGGTGGAAAAGTAGCCATTTTGTCATCATATCCACAATTAAGTTTTTCTCCTCTTGCAACGAATGTTTTGCAGATATTTTGAAAATTTTCCCTTTGGTCGATATCCAGTTTGAAAATCTTTGTCAAGTAATCCGTTCTGTCAACGGCTACAGACATTCCTTTCTGAGCGGCCAATCCAAAGGTGGTCGCAAACTGGAACATTTGGTTGCCAAGGCCGCCCATCAGAAAAGTACAAATGCTATAATTGGCGGATTTAGGAGGAATAATGTGTGAAGGTGGTGGCTGAGTTGGCATGACGTCACCATGCCAGTTAAACGTGGTCTTCCTTACATCCAGTGTGACATTTTGGATAATAGGTCTTGACGTGGTGACATCGACCATGACGTCTCGTAGAGAAGCGTTCTGTGTCGTTAAAAGTAGTGACGTCATGTTGTGAGAGTTATTTGTCAGTGATGTCACGTTTTGGACCATAACTGTACTTATTGTAATTACCTTGGTAAGTTCAGTACTTGGTTTGGTTTTATTTGCTGGCGTGAAAAGCTTAGAACCAGAGTTCTGTGTGCTGTCCAGAACCAATTTGTTCACAGTTGATATGTGTTGTTGTGATGTCGGAGATACCAAACCCGTTTGTTTTAATGTAAATTCTCTCATTCGCCATATCTTTTTATGATATTCAACCTTGCTGAAATATGTTTTTACCGGAAGGAACTGTGCAGTCAGTAAAATCGCCAAACCTCCTCCCAACAAGCAGTAAACAAACCCTGTAAAAAGAAGGTATCAGATAATTAGTTACAGATAGTTATAGGTAAATACGTACATATGGGTACAGATACGTTGTACATGTACGTTGTACAGGTACGTCGTACAGGTACACCTGGCATATTTACACTGGAATACATGCTTCCTTTCTTTGCACATTTGATTAGTGATATTATAATCTTTTGTCATAGTAAGTATGATATGCTTGTTGAGTAATAAAATCAAGGATATGCGTGAACGTAAATAATATACACGTGATTTGTGTTGTAGGTTAGCGAGATGTGACAGTACAATCCATATTTGAGTTAATGATAATGTAACCGAGGTTAATTTTGCTGACCACGTCGATCGTATATACCCTTCTGAACTTGAAATAAAGGACACAACAGACTCTTCTACACCAGCTGCTTACCTCGATCTCTACTTAAACTACGACCAACATGGATAGCTCACTACTAAGCTATACGATAAACGTGATGATTTCAATTTTCCGATCGTTAACTTTCCATTTCTTAATAGTAACATCCCTGCTTCTCCAACCTATGGTGTTTACATGTCGCAGTTGATTCGGTATTCCAGGGCTTGCTCTAAATATCGGGATTTTCGTGATCGACTGCTGACAAACAAACTAACAACACAAGGATTCGAGAGATGCAGGTTGATCAGTACTATGGGCAAGTTTTATGGTCGCCATCTTTGTCTCATTTAGAAATATTCTGTATCTTTAAGTGATATGAAGATGGACGTTTTTGAGTATGCTAATTAGTGTGTTTACTTGTTGTGATTGACAATGATACTCGGTTCTCATTTTGAGAACTTGATGTTTACTTGGATGTGACAAAGATTTACATGGTGGGTGTCGTCGATGAAGCAGAAGACGCTTACTCTTCCGGAAAACCTGGTCTTATTCTATTGCAGTTTTGTAAGGGTCTCCATGTAAATCTTTCCTTTGTTCAAATTTTGCCCCTGGTTTAATCGATTTTGAGTTTGGATTATGATTATGTTGACGCTTCGGTATTCTCTTATTTTATTTCAAATTCCTCAACTGATATTTTGTAATAATTGCATTAGTCAAATTGATCAATACGAGTATTCTTCCACAGAATTTATGAAAGGGCAGAAAAACATTAATGTGTTGTAAATATTGAAATTACTTTTTTGAGTTGTTGATCAGAAAAACAAGGGTACATGATTCATCAAAGAAACAGTTATGTTACTTTTCGTAATAAGATTAATACTTACATCTTCTAAGATCCATACGACCGATTGATGGATCTCTTATAGGACTTTCAACAACGGGTCTTAAAAGAAACAAGGAACAAGCCTTAAAATCGATTCATGTGGGAATATGTTGTGTCAAATGTTTATTATATACAAAGTTTATTACTTTTGTTTATGTTTTATCTGTTGTTAAAATCGATTCAAGGTTGATATGGTGTGTCAAATGTTTATTACATACAAAATTTAATACTGTTGTATATGTGATATTTAATGTTATTGGATTACGTGTCATGCATATTCTAATAATTTTATTGTATAATCTTACCATTGTATTGCATATCTGTTATTTGTATTCAATGTTTCGTTATTCATATTGCATTCTTAATATATCATATAACTGCTATTGTTCGTCTGATAACTGCTATTGTTGGTACGATAATTGCTATTGTTTGTTTGATAATTGCTATTGTTTGTACGAAAATTGCTATTGTTTGTCTGATAATTGCTATTGTTTGTACGATATTCTTGTTCAAAGTTCCGTTACTGTTATTGTATGTCTCGTTATGCTTATTGGATGTTTTTGTCGTTCTTGACTGAAAAGGGTCATGCATGATAATACAACCAAGTTTGATTCTGAACAAGTAACATGATATAGAGGAGTATAAATTACATGTGTATACAATAATAAAAACGAAACATTGAAAAATAATTACAAATATACAACACTGGTAAGATTATGCTATGGCAATATCAACTGAATGGCGCATTATAAATGTTGATGATTTCCTTAGGCAAGATCGGTGCAATTTACTTAAAGCAAAATTCCTTATATTCACAAGTAGTGTACAGGCAGACTTTGTAGTATAAAGTCTGTAGTTGTGCAAAATTGAAGAAATATGCTTAGCAAAGACCAGCATGAAGGAAATGACAGCAGAGCAGGGAAGTGATTATCAGGTACATAATATGTTAACTGCTCTCGGTGATTTTGACATATGAATATATATTCCTCGAGTGGCAGATGACAGTTATTCTTCGGTATTTGTGTCTTTCTGTTTACATCATATATACATTTCTTTATGTAATTGGAAATCATATAGGTAATTGATTTTCATGCAAAATAAATTTTATAGGTCACTTGAATCAAATGTGCCAGTTTCTGCCATACATATGGTATTTGAGTTTTTATTTCATTCGCAAACAGAGATTCGCAGCTTTGAAGTGGAGTAGTAAGGATTTCTATTGCAAGGAAGGCTACAATATACATTTAAAGGTGGTACTATGTAGTACATAATTCTGGGTAAAAAATGTTTTAAAAATATTCAGGGAAAAAGTGTTTACTATCAACAGGTATTGCTAGAAATGTGTTTGTGTCCTGTTGCATCTGGAACATTCTAGATATAGTCCATAAGTTCTACAAGAACACTCTAGGTACTTAAAAGTATATATAAGCTGGGCCAGAGATCTCTTCATACATCCGAGATTTTGTATACCTTTACTCTGCCTTACACGGATTTCAACATTCCGTGGGACATTCCATTGGACTTTTATTTCTCATCAGTTAGGCTATGTGAGTACTGTTGTTGTAACTATATTAGGAGAAATCGGTAGTCACATTTCATTTATTATCCGTTTTCTAAAAACCTTTCAATTTTAATTTTCAATAATAATAAAAGCATTCTACTTCTTTTGCAATTATATTAAACGAGTCAGTTAGATATTCTTTATGTTAATTTGAAGAGTTGCAGCTACCAACAAAAAAAAATAATAAAGATCTATGGTATTCCTTATGCTGTAGTAATTTTTCAAAATAAGATATGTTGAAACCGTTGTGACAGTTGTTCACGGGCGGACACTGGATTGGCCTGTTCAAGGGGCCTCGGTTGAGAGGTTTTGCCCTACTTCTCATTCACAAACAATGCAACGCTATATCAACTCCTTCCGTACGTACAATGTACATACAACATATATCAATACCTACATACCGCACATATCCATGTATATGCAGTTCACTGTATGCATCGATAAGTATTGACAAAAACAGTAACAGTTCCGTTTCAATAGCCTGTGTTCTACCTAAATATTAAGCGTGTCATGTCAATATATAGGCTATGAGGCGAGCCCCAAGGCTAAAATGGCCACCCTAGTTAGTACCCATAATAGTGTCCTCTTCAACAGACATAATTTCCCCGCTATATTTCGAAACGCAGAAAAAAAATCTACCCTCATGCATATCCTTTTGTTATGGCCTGAAATAAACCATGGTAAAACCAACAAAATAACAAAGAATTTTCTCTTTAACTTGTACGCATTCCTACACTTAGAAAGTCACCCAGTTGTAATTCTGTAATGACAAAACTTACCTAGGTTTATGTCGACAGGAATCCTGAGCTGTCCTTCCCGGTTATTCTTTACTGTTATAATTTAACAAAACCTGTCCACCACCGTAGGATTGCCCGTCAATGTGCTCGCCAAACTTTGTATTATCTACCCCCTGGTGCTAAAGGTGCCCCTGTGTATACACTGTTAAAATACGAGCTAAGACTAATGATCGACATTTTTTTTAGCATTTAACTTATTGTCCCCTGTAGTCAAAGCACAATTGTTTGGACATTATATTTAAAAGCACTCATTTGTATGCCGGTGTAGGGACAAAATTAAAAGCGGATCTCTTTACTTCAACTTCAACACAGAATCGTTAATTGTATCGGCAGCTGACAATAGAGAGGGGAGGAGTAATGTAGTGTACCACCAGGTGTCAACAAAATAGTGGAGGTAATGTAGTGTACCACCAGGTGTCAACAAAATAGTGGAGGTAATGTAGTGCACCTCCAGGTGTCAACAAAATAGTGGATGGGTAATGTAGTGTACCACCAGGTGTCAACAAAATAGTGGAGGGGTTATGTAGTGTACCACCAGGTGTCAACAAAATGGTGGAGGGGTAATGTAGTGTACCACCAGGTGTCAACAAAATAGTGGAGGGGTAATGTAGTGTACCACCAGGTGTCAACAAAATAGTGGACGGGTAATGTAGTGTACCACCAGGTGCCAACAAAATAGTGGACGGGTAATGTAGTGTACCACCAGGTGTCAACAAAATAGTGGAGGGGTAATGTAGTGTACCACCAGGTGTCAACAAAATAGTGGACGGGTAATGTAGTGTACCACCAGGTGTCAACGATATATATGGTTGGGGTAATGTAGTGTACCACCAGGTGTCAACAAAATAGTGGAGGGGTAATGTAGTGTACCACCAGGTGTCAACAATAGATATGGTTGGGGTAATGTAGTGTATCACCAGGTGTCAACAAAAAAGTGGAGGGGTAATGTAGTGTACCACCAGGTGTCAACAATATATATGGTTGGGGTAATGTAGTGTACCACCAGGTGTCAACAATATATATGGTTGGGGTAATTTAGTGTACCACCAGGTGTCAACAATATATATGGTTGGGGTAATTTAGTGTACCACCAGGTGTCAACAAAATAGTGGAGGGGTAATGTAGTGTACCACCAGGTGTCAACAAAATAGTGAAGGGATAATGTAGTGTACCACCAGGTGTCAACAAAATAGTGGAGGGGTAATGTAGTGTACCACCAGGTGTCAACAAAATAGTGGACGGGTAATGTAGTGTACCACCAGGTGTCAACAAAATAGTGGACGGGTAATGTAGTGTACCACCAGGTGTTAACAATAGATATGGTTGGGGTAATGTAGTGTACCACCAGGTGTCAACAAAATAGTGGAGGGGTAATTTAGTGTACCACCAGGTGTCAACAAAATAGTGGACGGGTAATGTAGTGTACCACCAGGTGTCAACAAAATAGTAGATGGATAATGAAGAGATCCACCAGGTGTTAACAGGTGTACCATCGGTTGTGAACAAAGGGAATTCGGAGGCAGTGGGGGGAATGAAGGAGAGCTAATGCAGTGTATCTGCGGCTGTCAAAAATAGAACGTTCAGAATTAAAATAATTTCATTGTCATAGATAAATTAGGAAATATTCTATCTTACAGTCCACATCCACGAACAAACAAGCGTACAGTTTAAATTACACAACATTTACATAGACCAAAGAACGACCCGCTGTTTTTTAATGAAAGATCATTTAGGTCAAACATGATCAAATACCAGGTGCATATACCAGTGCTTAGCAGGAGAGCGAAATAAACAGTACCGCATTGTAACGTCTCTAACAGACACCAATCACCTATGACAAGGTCAATGCTATTTTTTTTACTTGGGTCTCCCACATAGAAAGTAGAAAAGAAATCAAGACGTAGATTTTATATTATCGTATTGAAACAAAGAAGAATAAAATAATTCCTTTAATGGCGATTGTAGCACTACTTTTATTGATAATACAAATACTTTAAGCATTCGACATGCAGAGATATATTGATATTTATCACGTTTATCGTATAAACTATCCTTGTCGTCTTAGAAACCATGCGTGCGTTGTAAGTCATAATATTCTTTCAAAAACGGCATGACAATTGAATTTAGCTCATGAATACAAAATTATTTTGGAAATAACGCAGAGATGTTGCTATCAATAAAAGGGAATATAAGGGAATGACCGTAAAGTAGCAAAATGTCCATGTTGTCTTTATTACAAATAAAGATTATAAGACTCTTTCATGACCAGGGATGTAAGATAGGGCAATTCAACCGAGGGGCTTTCAAATTTGAAAACCCCGAGGGTGGAATTTCCGTATCTTACACCTTTGGTCATGAAAGAGGTTTTTTTTTCTTTCATATCAAGTACCCGAATAAGCTGAAAAAAACATGAAAATACGTTTTCACTGGCTATCATTTTGAAACTTTCATCTTTTTCCTTGAGCTTTTTTAACGAAAACAAATTAAACAGCGGGATTAAGCTTCCCCATATTTGCAAACAAAGTTTGCGCAGAAAAATTATTCTCCCCTTTCTGGTGTTTATGGTTAAATTTTTGTGAAAGATTTCATTTTCATCACGCCGTCGTTTTCTCTTTGCGGCATCAGAATTTACCGTATTCGTGACGTCACGTCATTGTTGAACCATTGTGACGTCACTTTGCGTGAAATGCTATGCAAGATTATAAGACTCTTTCATGTCCAGGGGTGTAAGATAAGGAAATTCCACCCGAGGGGTTTTCAAATTTGGTAAAACCCGAGGCTTTGCCGAGGGTTTTGCCAAATTTGAAAATCCCAAGGGTGGAATTTCCCTATCTTACACCCCTGGACATGAAAGAGTATTTTTCTCTCATTTCAACTACCTGAATAAGCTCAAATACCATGAGAATACTTTTGATTGGCCACCTTTTTGAAAATATTAACTTTTCCCTTGAGCTTTTTTGACGAAAAAAAATGATACAGCAAGATTAAGCATACCCCATATTTGTAAACACAGTTTGCACAGAAAATTAATCTCAGCTTTCTAATGTACACGGTTAAAAAATATCGTTGAAGGTTTTAATTTCATCACGTCGCCATTTTCCTCTTTTTAGCATCAGATTTTACCCAACTCGTGACGTCACATCATTGTTGCGCCATTGTGACGTCACGCCGTGGCTGTATTGCATGGGTAGGTGTGTAATACAACCACAGCGATCATAGGTGTATTGCCCTGGACAGGCCAGTATTACACACCTAGAAATGAGAGAAATATTTTTCGTACATAGCTTGCTTACATGGGCCACCTCTATCCTACATGTCGAGAAATGAGAGAAAAAATGTATGATACGTGTAACGATAACGATGAACGGCAACTTTCAATATAACACATGTTTCCCAAACCTGTATGTTTACCTGTCACATGTTTATAAACGCTGCCGACATGCTCGCAATCATACGTGACATGAAGTCAAGAGGTTTTTATAATAATAGTGGTTTGCCTTGCCATTTTTGTTGACACCACTAAGGTTTTCGCTTCGACGAGATGACATTACTCTGATATGACCAAGAGCAGAAAAAGATTACTCTTTTGAAATACATGTTCTTATTATCCTAGAATTTATCAAATAATTGTTTTTTTCAGTATATTGACAGGAAACATACAATATTTCGAAATTATATAGTAATCCGCCAGACGGCTTACAGCTGATAGAATTGATTGCATCACGGATTTATTGACATTCCACATCAAATCAGATAAACTTTTTCACTCAAAAAAAGGTAACATACACAATTTTTAAAGTATATATAAAGGATAAAATTTAATGCAGTTTTGGATAGTCTGATTACCCGGTAAACTCAACATTAAAGAAATAATGAACGGGACTCTCTTTCACATATTAATTTCGTCTTAAATATCATGTTAATCATGAGACCGATTGTAACAGATTCTGACAAAATCGTTGTTAATGTAATAGTTGTTTTCTAATAAGTGTTATATAGACAGTGTTGCATCATTCTGATGGAAAGGAATAAATTACATCTCTATCTGGAGCCTTCATTAATGACGATGGGATTGCATAATCTCGACTATGTTCGGTAAAGGTTGAAATTACCTTTATATCTGTAATGTGTCTTTATGCAGACATTATATTGTATATAGTTAAGTACAGACAGTTGGTGGGTATTTTAGAAGAAGATGGGTACTGCCTAGGGTAGAAACCGAAGGACAATTGGACCTGGCACGACAAACGAGTGTGTCAAGACACTCCGGTTTAGGACTCGCACAACTTAATAATTTACTATATGTTATTACTAAACATTTTAGATAATAGCTTTAATATTTAAAGTGCAAAACTACTGATAACTGTTTAGATTCATAGATACATACCTTACAACGGCTACAAAACATGTTTTCTGGGATGTTTAATACTGGCAAACTGGGTTGTCACAATGCCCAGAAGTTGACACCCGGAAGTTTACATGCAAAACTGGTGACCCTAAACATGACCGCCCTGTACTATTTGACACTGTGTACATCCGCACACAAACATGGAAACATATTAAAAGTATTCATTTTTTTCAAAAATTCAGTATCTGTACATTTCACGTATGCAAATATATGTCATCAGTACCTCATTAAACTTTATCACTTGCCCAGTAATTGGCTGGAACTAATTTTATATAGGATCTACAAACGTATGAACTAGTTTTTGATTGGATGATTTATTTGTCATTCATCTTTCTGTGTCACAACTACATTTATTGGTATTTTGATGAACACAGGTATTTTGGCATTAAAGGGACTATTGTCGTATATTTCATAGCAAGGAAACAGGGTATTAGTGCAACAATTGATTTAATCGACCAAAATTAAGAGTTTTGCGTGGCCATATCGTCAACTTTGATAAATTTTGACACATTATACGGGACTGAAATTTCGAGTTTCTCGTCTGCTGTTTAGCCGAATCGGTCACATTGCATCTCACCGAAAATTATGTCCCGCCCCGTCACGACAATGAAATGAAAACCGAGATGTTTGTTAACAAAGAGATTTGTGCCAGGCTTTATCCATAGTTTCCCCATTTTTACATGTTTAACATCTTGTCTCGTTTATTTAATGGATATTATTCAAACACAAATAAGCTAATATAGATGAATATCGCATTTTCAGTCGAATAGTGTATACTATGTTTTTTGTAGCAAAGAATTTAGTTGGGGGAGGCCCAAACGATGTATTTATAATTTATTGAATATGCATATGTATATTTACCACCTTTTGAGTTTAACTTCGAGATGTAACACAGTACTTGGTAATGAAAATATATTAATTTCCTCCTATCGATAGCTTATATCAAATAAATGAGAAAACACCATGATACTCTATGCCTGCTATATATATAACCACAAGACGTATACATTTCAGTGGTTCATGTATCCAGAGACTCTGATGTACCCCACTGGCTGGTCTCGTTTATGGTCTTACAACGAAAATAAATAAGAGAATACCGAAGCGTTAACAAAAGCATAATGCAAACTCAAAATCGATTAAACCAGGGGCAAAATATGAACAAAGGAAAGATTCATATAGAGACCCTTGCAAAAGTACAACAGAATAAGACTAGACGAAGCTCGATTCGCATGGCTTCACAACGCCATACCGGTTTCATGCGATCCGCCTCGTGTCCATTTCCACACAAAGGTGTGTGTGTGTGGGGGGGGGGGGGGGGGGGGGGTGTATGTATGTGTTTTATTATGATTTTGTTAACGCTTCGGTATTCTCTTATTTAATTTCAACAAATTTTCATTGGTCATTTTATCGTTTAATATGTTCTAGGCTGAAACACCATGCTGTTTTTTGAAGACGTGTAAAACGATGGATAATTTATGTCTTCCATTTGAGAGAGTTTGCAACAATATATAAATGTACGTGTATATGTAGCGGGAAAATCCCCTATTTTAATCTTTGACACATTCGGGTATCTGCTACCTTGAAAATTGGCGCAGTTGGTAATTACCGAGCTCAGGAAAACGGCGTCTACTTGACTGGGAGTTGTGAGAAAATATTCACTGAAATCGACCTATATTGCGACAATCTATTAATAAACATTCATTTTTTTTCTAAATTTCATTTGAAAGGGTTCTGTTTGAAATAAAATATGTTATCTCTGTACTTACATTCTGTATCGTTGATCTTACGTTTTTCTGTTGTGAAAGACATATCTTGCAAAGGGATGCATCATCAACACTAACTGATATGCATTGTACTATATTATAGGAAGTATAGCTTCGTATCATACACAGAAAAAACCTCTATGACAACAACAGCAATATATACATTGAATCTGGGACGGTCAGTAAAGTCATCTGGAGCCGCCGTAAATCCAACTACACCATTGAAAAAGTCTTCCGAATTCTGTAACGCAAAGCGAGAAAAAGCTTCACCAACTTGATGAGAGTAAACCGATACTGCTCCAAAAGTTGTCGTGACAGGCTTAGTAAACCTGTTTAAACTCTAGATTGCCTAGTTGTATGTACCCGATCGATCATTTATATGATAAAGTGGACAGAACGACCAGAGAGTGCATCATCTCTCGGTCAAAGTCCCTGCTTTAGGAATGGCCTTTTATCTCTTTCAGGACAACAGTAAACAAGTGGCCAGATAATGGCTACCTAGCTATTATTCTAACATTTTCCTACCGATTGGTGCCGTTAACAATGCTATTAAATTCATTTAATTTGAATTCATTTAATTTTCATCTCTAGGAAATATTATGAAGGTGCAAACTATGATGAAGGCTTTTAAAAGCTTCTTTATCAGATCAATTGTACATGTCTTCTTTCTTCTCATAGGCATGCTGCTGCCTCACAGTGTTAAGTTTCCTTTGATTACATGTTACAAAACAAAAGCAGTGAGAATATCTAGGTCTGCTTAAGCGCTTGACATCACTTGGCGTATCATTTTGTTTTACACTGGCAAAATATTATCTACTGAAATGTGTCGATACACTTATTTCTGAGCTTAAAATAAAGGACACAGCAGACTCTTCTACATCAGCTGCTTACCTCGATCTCTACTTAAAATACAACCAACATGGACATCTTACTACTATGCTATACGATAAACGTGATGATTTCAATTTTCCAATCGTAAATTTTCCATTTTTTGATAGTAACATCCCTGCTTCTCCAACCTAGGGTGCCTATATGTTGCAGTTGATTCGGTATTCTAGGGCTTGCTCTAAATATCGGGATTTTCGTGATCGATGTCGACTTCTGACAAATAAACTAACAACACAGGGATTCGAGTGATGCAGGTTGATCAGAACTATGGGTAAGTTTTATGGTCGCCATCTTTGTCTCATTGAGAAATATTCTGTATCTTTAAGTGATATAAAGATTGAGTATGTTCATTAGTGTGTTTACTTGTTGTGATTGACAATGATACTCGGTTCTCATTTTGAGAAGTTGATGCTTACTTGGATGTGACAAAAATTTACATGGTTGGTGTCGTCGATGAAGCAGAAGACGCTTACTCTTCCGGAACACCTGGTATTATTATCTTGTACTTTTACAAGGGTTTCCATGTAAATCTTTCCTTTGTTCATATTTTGCCCCTGGTTTAATCGATTTTGAGCTCGGATTATGATTTTGTTAATGCTTCGGTATTCTCTAATTTATTTTCAAGCAGTTGGTTTGTCACTAACCAATCTCACGAACGTGAAATAAGTTCTGTTTTTGAGGACGTTACACTTACGTGGTGTGATTTAGATTTACATGGCGATGTCGTCGATGAAGCAGAAGACTTTAACTCGTTTATTCTTGAAGGGAACCCCCTACTTATAACAGGTTCTCATAGTGTCTAAAATCTGCCAATGTTCAGTTTTGAAAATATGTTCATAAGCGGTCATCCTAGTGATTAGTGAAAGCAAAAAGATTCCATTTTATAGTCCATAGAGGATATTCTTGGTTTTTGACCGGCTGAATCTTGTATATAAGTTTCCTTATTATTGCTTGACATCTCGACAAATTCATCCATATCTAACGATAGTGTTGTATTCTGGCGATAAATAATACGTTAGAAAACTTTAATCAAGCTACTTCCTTTATCAAGAAAGTATTGATGATAACTTGGGCAGGCTATCCTAAAAATCCATATCAATTTCAAAATTGCCATAATTATTTAATTCTACCGACTAAGTTAACGACACAATTTTCAGAAAACCTCAATATACATATGGATTGATGTCGTTTTATCATCACGAAGATGCAAATCGAAAAACCACGATATATTTCTTTCGGTTAAACTTAACTATATCCTCTTTCGAAGGTTTCCAATGAAAAACCCAGATAGATTTGTGAAAATGTCGTTTAATAAGTGCAGATCGATCATTTAAATAACATTTACCTTTGACAAGATATCAACGCATTGAGTATGTTGAGTATCCCTGTAATTGTAGGCATCACAACATGTCTACACCACACTGTATCTTACTAGGCCCAAAGCCGTGACGTCACCCTATATAATGACGGTCCTTACAACATATTAGTACATCACGTGACTGAATACTGCCTTCCTATTGGCGACACACATGGGTACTATGAAGCGATAGTGCCCGGGCGCTATCAAATTAGGCGCCATCTTCAACGTGAATCTATTTTGACGTCACTGTTAAGTTACGTCACTATTACGTCGTGCTACTGTTCTGCTAGAAAATGGCTGACTCTGGAAACGACCCAAAGATGGCCATGGTCTAGCACAAAAAACGAGATTTGGTGTATACGTGTGTATTTAAATGGAAGGGTGATGTACTAAACCCATTATGGCCCTATTGAAAGGGCACTATTGCCTTCGGCTCAGGCACTATTCCATCCCTCGACAATACTATGAGGCAATAGTGCCCTCTCAACAGGGCCATAATAGATAAGTAGTCCACACTGTACCTTACTAGGTCCAACCTACATGTATGTCTGATATCTATACTGTCAATATTTAACTACACACTTCATGGTGATGACTTGTCCTCTGTCTGTCAAATACAATTATGTTTTATCCATAGTATTATCAATGGTATCTCTATGAAAATCCTATCCATCCTGGATGGAAAAAATCCTTGTAGTCTTTGCTAAACTGTTTCCGTAGTCCGGAGCCTTCCTTAGCTGGCCACTGGTAGAAAGTGACCTCCCCACCGGTCAGCCACGCTGACCACCAGCTGAACGTGCCTACCGTGCTGATCACGTGATCACACGAGCCAAGAATAGCCATATCCACTTCCGGGGAATTCCCTTCAATATATTCCGAACGGACACCTTTCGGCATATATTCTTTTGACCATTTCATATCATTAGAACAAATTATGTATATAACATGTTTAAGTTCTTTCGATTGAAAGTAGTTGACAGATTTCTGAAGGTAACTATTACTAGCAACCATATAGCCATACGTATGGTTTACCAAATTGCCTCTTCTTATATGAACACCAATCAAAGTCACGTTGGAACGAGATGTAAAATGATGTTTGTTCAAAACTGAATCGATCAATCTATTTTTAGTCTCTGTGATAGATTCATGAAACACGAATTGTTTGCGGAGAGAAACAGAAGCATTATAGAAATACATCCACGACTGGAGATAATAACCAACCCTATAATTATTGTTTGTTGGAAAAGAAGCCATTTTGTCATCATATCCACAATTTAGTTGTTCTCCCCTCCCAATGAATGTTTTGCAGATATTTCGATAATTTTCCCTTTGGTCGATATCCATTTTGAAAATTTTTGTCAAGTAATCCGTTTTGTCAACGGCTATAGACATTCCTTTCTGAGCAGCCAATCCAAAGGTAGTCGCAAACTGGAACATTTGGTTGCCAAGGCCGCCCATCAATATAGTACAAATGCTATGATTGGCGGACTTAGGAGGAATGATGTCTGAAGGTGGTGGTTGAGCCGGCATGACGTCACCTTGCCAGTGTGACGTAGTAATCACTTGATTGCTAGTATTCCGTGTCATATTGGCCCTTGGTGTGATTTGCTGGGCTATGACATATCCTGATGTCATACCATTAGTGACTGGAACGCTTTCTGTGGGACTGTTTTGGTTATTCCTGATATTACCTGATGTAAAGTGTTTAGATGACCCAGATCCTGACAAGTTACTCATGGTTATGCTTAGTAGCATTGATTTCACTGTTGATATGCGTTGATGTGATTTTTCTGTCACGGCACTTTTTGATGTAAATACCCTGAACGTCCATGCGTTTTTCTCGTAACTGACCTTTATTGTTACCGGAAAGAGGAGAATAACCAGTAAACTTGTGACGCCACTGCCTACCATCAAGTAGACAACCCCTGAAACACACAAATAGGAGGCAGAAGTTAATCAGGAGAAATGTTTTCAATATTAATAATATAAACTTATTTGTCAAAATGACCCTTAACATAGTTTAACTATATTTTCTAACAAGAGTTATCCCCAACCGATTCTTTTTTCCATTAGACATTAAAACAAAAGCTTTTAATGCCATATAAATAGATTGTCCAATTGACCTATTCTATGATTTATATCTAAGTACCGTCACACTAATAAAAGGCCCAATATATGTAACTTTCGGCAAAACTTGAAGTGAAAATCAAGCCTAATAATTTATTATATTCATAGATTTAGATAAGATTAACTGATATCAGCAATATTCAAGATGAATTCTTACGCGATTACCGGTACAGTAGCAGTTGAAAGTCGGTATTTGTAAACATGCATCCACTTTGAACTGTCTTCTAACTTCGGTTTGTTGTTGAAGTGGGCCACACCTGAATGATTTTCAATTCTTTGGAATTTTCTGCCAAGAGTTTCTTGTAAGTTACCGCTCAGGTTTACTTCGTTTTTGGCTTATTTTTGCATGGTTATCAACCAGATTCTTTTCAGAATTTTTCAGAATCACGAAAAATGTCCTGAAATGACTATATTTGCCCTTAAAACCCTACCTGGACGCGGCTATCGGAGATATGTTATTATTTGTACACCTGTATAAATGTTGTACTGCCCCTAGTCAGAGCTAAGCGTCAATATGACACGATATAGTACCAGTAGTATATATACATGTCGTCCTGGTCTTACCAATACAGAAACAGAAATGATCAGGAAGGCGTATAAAAACAGTAAAGACTGGGATGTTGAAATTCAATTTGGTTGTTTATGTGTCCAGTATGAAAAAGAGCTTCTTCATTTGTTTTCATTTACGTTCTGTTATTTTTATGAAAATAAGACTCAAACAAATGCTAAATGTACTGTAAGCACAACTTTAACTCGAACTCATTATCAATAAGACAATATCTAAATACAGATAAAGGGATTTCATTAATGTAGACTCTTAAAACACTTAATATAGGACGGGTAGGTGTCTTCTTATAACTAGTATGGCACCGTTCCAAAAGTGAGTCCACTGTTTGATCTTGCTCCCTATTCTTTGTATTTCCATCATTTTCCTTGCTTTGATTATGAGTAATTTTTGTTCGCCTTTCTTGGGGATATATTTCGTATAGAGTTATCATGCATTCAGTTCTGTATGTACATAGCAGTCCATAAGTATAAGGAAAGACATATTGCCTTACCGGCAAGTTAGCTCTTTCTTCTATGTGCTATAAGCCAGATATATGAGATATGGTAGTATAGAGCGGATGCCGAAGATGAATAAAAAAATACATATGCTTCCGCTTCTACGCTATATACAGTGTCACAATAAAACAAGCATCAATCCCATGGCATTGAGAATGTTGGTGGGAAGTGAGGATTACGGCTTACATTGGGCAACTGGCAGAGCCAGCGCTTGACACGCAGTTTATAATGATCTGTGCGTGACGTGTCGGAATTGAAATCAAAACGAGATAAATACTTTCAATTCCCCTGTCATAGATGAGCATTGACGTTAATTGTTATTTATTTGTCATCAAGCAAACTTCCTTTTTAAGCTGAAATTGGGTGTGCTTGCAGACAGAGTTATTTGAATTCGAACGACTTCAAATAATATCTAATACTTATTTTAAAAGGGTCACATGTTTCTGTGTTTTGTTAAAAGCAATACTGTTTAAGATGGTAAAACAAACCCTTTATAAAATTAGTAGAATCTCTCCCCTTCATCAAAAATACTTACACTTTTTGAGTTCCATATTTGATCGTCTGTTTTGCTTTCTGGTTTTCATCGTAGGGTCTTTAATACGGATAGCAAACTAATTCCGTGGTCTTTAACGAAAAAAATGGAAAATGTCATAAACACCGCGACTATCAATATCAATGAAACACTGCATTCATTTAAGGTAATGAACGTTGCAGAGTTTTTAATCGCTAATGAATACAATGACTTCTGAATAAAGAATATTCGGAAATTATCGTTTGTGATTGTGTTGTAGGTATTTAGACATAAATGAGAGACACATACCTCTATCACATGACCCGATTAACTTCAAAATTTAAAATCTGAAACTGCGTAAATACCACGAAATTACCAACTTTGTAAAGCCCATGAGCCTTAAAATTATGAAAACGTGCTGTAATTACTAGCTAAGGTCGTTTTGGTGTACGAAACATTCACGTCAAACACAATGTTCGTGTTCAAAAACCGACTGTTACATAACCTAAAATCGTATTACCAAATCTATTTATTTCATTTATATTTGTACATCATTAGTTCTCAATAACTACATGTATGGCTGACAATCTTCCCATATCTTCTTTTACTCGGAGTTGAAAATAGTTTTTTTTATGAATTAATAAAATACCAAATCATAAATCATAAGATTTTGAACTTATCTTGGGTACGTAGAATATTTTTAATCGAGGAACTACACATTCCGATGTTCGGTTAAGAATTTATGAACAATTTCTGAGTGTGCGGTATAAATAGGAAACACCTTCAAAATACGATGTATAGCTATAAATAAAACAGAAAATATCTTTGAACAGAATCGGTATAAATTTGACCGGGTGCTGTCATTGTACCATCTACCTGTAGTACATAATGCTAGTAATCTATGCGAATTGGCTACTGCTATGAACATCGAATTTTTACCTGTGCTTTCTCTCTATATAACTACACACTCTAGCTTATAAAGGTTACGTACATGTTCAGTGTAATCCCAGCAGAACTCCTGGACATGGATCACCGGATCACCACATATTTCAGAAGAAAACTTCACAAGAATAGTCAATAATTAGACAATAATCCTAAAAATAACAAATTCTGCCCGTTCTTTGTATCATAAAACATGGCGACTGTTAAGTTGGAGCATGACAAACCACCGAATTACTGGACGTACCCCTAAGTGTTCGCGCTTCAGTGCCTTTACTTTCATAAACGTATATACGTATATGTATGGTATGTATTCAGACGAAACCGTTAGGTGGAGACCATTGCCTTAGATATGATCTAATTCCGCGGGAGTGAATAGGTAACATAAATATATCGATATTACAGGTAATCTCTTATCATGGTTACTAATAAACATACCTTGTCATGATATATTTCATGTATACACATGTGTCAATATTTGTAAAAAACAAACACCGTATAGGGGTAATCCTGTATCGATTATAACACCAGTGTCCAGCTTATTGATACGAAAAATCCCGAGGCAGTTAACCATTCGTTTAGTAAAGAAGCCAGTACGGGTATATGTCAATAACATCCTAGCTACCTCGTTATAACGATATACAGGTATGATCAACTTTCTATGTATATCGTGATAGCGACTTAGTGATATATCGTTATAACGACATACAGGTACATATTTATCGCATTATGAGAGAGTAAGAGGTGTTTTTTTTCTCTTCAACCGTACACCGGCTTCCATAGATCGATCTGTAATGGAGACTCTTGTAAAAGTACATGAGAATAAGACCAGGTGTTCCGGAAGAGTAAGTGTCTTCTGCTTCATCGATGACACCCGCCATGTAAATCTTTGTCACATCCATGTAAACATCAAGTTCTCAAAATGAGAACCGAGTATCATTGTCAATCACAACAAGTAAGCACACTAATGGGCATACTCAAAAACGTCCATCTTCATATCACTTAAAGAGTACAGAATATAAATACAACATATAAGAACGAGTACGATGAAACAAGTCAAGTGATATACATGTACAATACACGAGAGATATACGTATACGTTATCACATAAAATACTAATTCCCCGTAACGGTTACAATTAACATTACGACCTTTTCTCAAATATACAATTCTTTATCATATTTCATCAAGACAAATTATACAATTTATCAATTTACTTAAACACACAAAACAGACGATAGAGTACTTTCATACCTTTTACATATTTCCACGAACTTAGATAGCATCTAATTCCGTGATAGTTTATAGACAAATACATACCTTATCATTCCGACAGGGATTTAACTACGACGCTTAGATTTCACTCCGTTATCTATAAATATGTATATTTCATTTCAATTCAAATATATTTTATTGATCAAATTAATAATCAATTGGATTGAGCAACAGGCTTTATATGTACATTATTTTCCATTTATCAATATCATGTTAATTCATCTGTAGGGAAAATGGTAAATCCAAATTTATTAAATTGTTTATAAAAAATATACTTAGTAACTTATAAACGGTACGCTGGTTCGTTCCATTATAAAAATATAACGAACCACACCCAAAAGTATTTAACAAAGGAAATATAATTTAACTCTCTTATTGAAAAATACGTAATTCCATAAAGGTTACTACAATAATGCTATAACTAATAAAAAGGATTTGCATAGTCACTTACTAGAAAAGTCACTGGTCTACAAACAACAGACGTCTCGTATGAAGTATAATTGGTGTATGTCAGGTACAGGTAGCGTCCATGTCCACTGCGGGAATGAGTAGTACTGATTATGGACAATCACGGTACACATACGAATATTCGATCACCAGAACAGACATTAACATTACGATACCATACAGATGAAAAACAAACAGATCTGACAAGTACATATACAGTATTAAAATACATACGTTGTAATGAAATAATTAAAAGTACAAAATAATTAATAATACCAATATTACCACTTTGGTAATATATACAAGTTTGAATGTAACAAACATTCTACCACACATCCATACTTACAAATCGCACAATGAAAGAGAACTTTAATTTTTATCGTTTCAAGGGAGTTAACTCGATCTGCATGTTATGTAGTTGGGTAAATAGCACATCGAGTGATTTTTACAAGCGTATTAATCACTATTTTGGGCGAAAACAGAAGTAACTTAATCAATTTTTGTTGTGTACCATGGCTAACCACATTTTTCGGGTTTGACATGTAGGTCTAATTAGTTTGATTTTGGCAAAACATGCGATAAAAATACATATTCAATGAGGAAACAATTAGCCCATGTAAATTATATGTTGCACAAAACAGCAATGTCGTTATACTCTCAAGTGTCTATAGCGTACGATAAGGAAATAGGATTGACTGGATAGGGCTCTATCAAAAGTGTTTATTGATTATAGTTTATCCTTGAAATGTAAAAGGTGGCTGTAAAAACAAACATCATCTAATATAGCAAATAGGAAGGTATTTCAATCATAACGGATGATCTTATTAGAGACTATCAAAGGCTTCCGAAGACTGTTTTTAGGAAAAATGTTTAAGCGCAGAGTTTGAGGCAACCCTTTTCCCCAATTCCAGTTTTACTATTTGCCTTGAAAACAACATTCTCACATTGTTCAACCTTTGGTTGATTTTTTTGAATAATTGAAATACCACCCTGTATGCATATGTGAGTGATACTTTTTAAAGTTGTCGTTTGCAATTCAATGAACAGACACAGAAACAATGTCAATACTTTGATGGAACCATATCCAGTCAAACAAATGTCGCTATCGTATGCCTTAGACACTCGAGAGTATAATAGCATTGCTGTTTTCAGCTACATATATGATAAACATGAGCTAAAATGAGCTGGAAAATGCATTTTTTCGCATGTTTTGCCAAGAGTAACAAACACCCATGGCAAATAACATGTCAAAAGCAAGGACTATGGTAAGTCTTGGTACTTCAAGTTACGTTTGTTCCCGAAAAGTGAATAACAGGCTTGTCACTCTATATACAATACAGATGACCCTTTAACATGCCGGTTTAGTGTATTTTTAACGGATTTTCCCCAAAATGTATAACCCAATCCAAAACAGGCTACTTAGCCTAAGACCGAGTATTTGTTCCAAGGCCTACTACTTACAGGAAACTATGAACTGATCAATACCAGCTACCAAAAAACTCATCGGGAAAACTCTTCAATCTAAATGAGATGCTCATATAACAAAACATGGGTACAAAATAATGAAAAAAGTAAAACGAAGCGTAAACAAAACCATAACCCGAATTCAAAACCGATGAAATAAAGGGCAAAATATGAACAATGGAAAGAAAGGTAAGAGAAATTCTAGGTGACTAAGTCAGAGTCCAACACTTTCCCGAGATCACGGATTAAGCAATTTCAATATTTTAATGGAGACAACGTTTGGAGAAAACGAGAAGAACATGGTAGCAAAAGTTATATATATGGAGAGTCAGTTCAAAAATAAACACCTTCTTGAACGGTTACACCACTCCCCTTCCTCACAGTCGTGATTTAAGTATCAAAATATATCGTCCGTGGTTTAAATATCAAATTATATCGTCAGATTACGAATGAAACGCCGCCTTATCAGCATTGTAATAAAAGGGTTAATGACTAAATCTTTTATTTTATCTGATGACATCTGCTGCAAACAGCTCCCTGATTACTTGTTAAATAATTATCGAAACATGATTTTGTTCTTTAAAAATAAATATTTCTGACAAAGTTCATGTTTACCACATGCTACCAAATACTTAGCGGATACCGAAAAATTTGTTCCTAGATATACATCAGAATCAGAGCGCGTTGTTATTATTTACATTTTTTGTTACTGCTCTGTTGATTTGCACTAAAGCCAGACAGCAGCTGTTATTTTATTTAGACATACGCATACCTTTTAGATGCATTGGTACAAAATTAAGAAATTAAAAATCAAACAAATTACGTCTAAATCTAAATGTTTTAAATTTTTAATCTTAGATGACTAGCAAGGAAGCACACGTTGCACCTTAATTCTGTGTTTGTTTACCAGAACACCAATCAAGTTCAGAACAATCTGCGTAACATTAGATAATGATGGAATAAAGGTATGAACATTAAAATATCACGTTCTTTTAAAGCTTTGATTGATACATTTATTTTAACAAACATACTGGAATGATTACTTCTCCATGACACAGCCATTTAACATGTTTATGCTATAGTGGCAGTCATTTCATCTCTGTAGAAGGTATAATGTGTTTACCCCGTAATCTATTAATTAGCTTTTGACAAAACGTGAAGCGAAAATCAAGCCTTATAACTTTTTATATTTATAGACTTAGTTAAAATTGACTGAAATCAGCAATATTCAAGATGTATTCTTACGCGGTTATCGGTACAGCAGCAGTTGAAACTCGGTGTTTGTAAACACGCGTCCATTTTGAACTGTCTTCTAACTTCGGTTTGTTGTTGAAGTGGGCTCCACCTGAATTATTTTCAATTCTGTGGGTTTTTCTGATTAGAGTTTCTTGTTAGTTACCGCTCAGGTTACCTTCGTTTTAGGCTTATTTTTGCATGGTTATCAACTGGTTTTTTTTTTTTAATCAAGAAAAAAATCCTGAAGTTACGTATATTGGGACTTTAAAGAAATCCCAAAGTATATGTCATGTTATAGACAGTGTTACAGGATACACATGGTATTATTATTTTACACAGTACACCGAGCTAATAAGGACATACTTTAGAGTGTCTGAAATACTATAATTCAAGTACAACTGCGAGGTATTGAAATGAATATGCTACTTAATGGATTATGAGACAGGTATTTTATAGGTGTGTTATCATTCTACTCATATCTATTCAAATCAATATTACAGGTGTCAGAAGGCGGTAATACATTCCTTTATATCAATAAGAATATCAATCAAAACTTTAAATGTTTTGTTATTGCACTGTAGACTGTTCTGAGATTGTTCAACCCACAAAAGAGTGCATATTTCATTATAGTTAGGGTAAGCTATATATCAAAGTGCAATTATTCAAATGCAATAGTTTTAATGTGCGCAAATATATCATAAAGTAAGATGCATGATAATTTCAATTTTTAAAATTATCATAAACATCCCCACTATACCTCTCAGGTACTCTCACTGTCAACTGTTGAGGTTTGGTAAAGAAATGTACGGTAACTAGTAATGTGTAAGTGTATTAAGGCACATAACGTATAGAGTATTTTTGTCATTTTAAAATTAACATATAAGAAATACAAGGCCACAGTGACTTTGCTGCTGGTGAGTCGGTCACTTAAATCAAACACGGCTTTAACATGTACATAAACAGTATGAATAAAACAAATAAAATATTCACAATCCGTATCTTCAACGGTCTGGCAACACAACTTTCGCAGTTTAATACATAGGTTGAATACTGGATGGGTACACACCGTTCAATGCAATAATCTTCACCTTCATTGAAAATTCATAAGCACAAAATTAAAATGCATCGTGGGTGTCACTTTTAGCAAGTATAATGTATTCACGCTTATTGGCAATTCGGAAAATGTGAACAGAACCAATTAAAGGGTACACTCGCCAAAAGGTTCGTGATATTTCATATTACATCGACACTCGTGTAAGATCATCTTTGTACATGTATGAATCAAATCAAATTCTCAAGTTCACGATAAGAATTTTCCTTAACTTGCCTTAAAGATGACTTCAGCTCTCGTTATATATAAACACTTGTGTATTTTTATTTGGGCAATTCACCGACATTTTCACCTGTCTGGGGATTTTAGGTAGTCATTCATATTGTCATTTCCAATTTGTGTGTGAATAAGTATACGGACTTAATCATCAGGGCACGTTGTTTAAAAGCTTACCATCCGCTATCAGAAAAAAAAGATGACTGTGACCAAATTCACGTCTGCATTTCAGGCTCTCAACATAGACGACATGTATAGGCTGTTTTTTATTTATGTATTTATATGCACTTTGATATAATTAAACGTGAGCCTGATGATTGATGGTGATTGTAAGGCTTTCTTTAATTGTGCATTACAAGTATTGAATTATTATCCACATGTTGCGAAGCGCTTTAGAGTAATTTTACAAAGTATATAGAGCGCTATGTAAATGTTGTATGTTAGTATTATTATAATTATCTAATGTTCGTTACGTTTTCACTACTTTCTAACACGTCTCTTATGTTGTTTGCCTGGGATCTTTAATGTAAGACAGGCCGAAAAGCTAATTGCTAAACCCGATGTGTGCGTTTTATGGAATAGGTGTAGATGGAGGACGAGATGAACATCCTCTACACCCCCACTCCCACACATAACACACTCTATATACTACTGAGTTGCCGAAACAACTTGATCCTCGAATCCCGATCGACGCTCCTTGAGTTTTCCGGGGTATCGACGCCACTGCAATCAACTTCTTACATCCAGCAATTCTGAATCCACAAGAGCAAGATGGTCCTTCTTTCAAACTAATTATCAATTACCTTTCGTTTCCAAGAAGAGAGAGTGAGAAAGTACTTCCAAGCGATATATAAATTACAATGAACATTAATAACCTTTGTCTTACAAGTCAGACCTTCGCCTTCTTTGGCCATGGTCACTGATGTACACTGTTGTTTTGCTGTCGCCACTTCCGTTCACTCATTGGTGCTTGTATTTAACCAAGATGCCATGTTGTCGATGACGTAGAAAACGTTAATATTTCAGCACCCTTTATCTGTTATACTTATAATAACAATTATAATTCTACTTATATTTCCAATGGTTGCTTTACATGACTCTCAGCTATTTCATTTCACAAAGATTTATTGAATAATATTCAATCGGATTAGGCAACAGGCAAAAGCCTATACAAGCCCTCCCCTCTCAGCTATAAGCATCATGGGTTCGAATCAAGGTTTGTTCGAAAATCACTTGAAATTTTTCATGTCACTCAGAAAAAAAAGGCATAATTTTGCATTTAGATCATTTATATTCGGTTTTTTTTTTCTTCGAAAAACGGTACAACGTGCGAGACTGCGTCGTGATATTGCACTATCTCTTATGCTAATATATTCAATGTACAGCAATAAATGATCCAGTAACAATTATTTATAACCAAAATAACAGAGAATCTGTCTTGTATATGATCAATGTAATGTTGCGGATTAACTGCGCCGCGGTCTGCACATATAATATAGAAAAGACATTAATCACCTCAAAAACAAATCATGGCTGTCTACTTAAGAAGCGGAATAGAAGTTGAATGTTTTGACTGACATGTAGAAGAACAAAGCGTTAAGAGAAAAATAAAACCTAGTGTTTATTGCGAGCAGCCATTGTAAGCGTTAAATCAGAAATTAATAGATTATAGGGCTTTGTCAAAAACATATCAGTACAATTTGGACGTCGAGGCAGGAATATCACTGTATCTATCAATAGACAGAGAATACCTAATACGATAATACTAACTCAGAACCGTTTAAACTAGGACAAAATACGAACAAAGGAAAGATTTACAAGGAAACCATTGAAAAAGGTACATGAGAACAAGTACAAGTCAAGTGATTTTGAAGGGTAAGCGTCTTCTGCTTCATTAACGAAATCCGTCCTTAAAATCCATATCTCATCCTAGTAAATGTCACGCCCTCAACGTAAGAACCGAGTCATCATTCTTAACCATAACAGGTAGGCAGAATAACGAGAGTATAATAAGTCCACCTTTTAATCATACAAAGATACATGATATTTCTCAATTAGACCAAGATATCGACCATAAAATATGCTCATAGTCTTAATCATCCTACTGCATCTCTCGAATCCCTGTATGCTAAGTTTGTTCATCAGTAGCCAACTTTTTCACGAAAATTTCAAGAGCAAGCCCTATAATAACGACTTAATTGCGTCACGAAACAGGGATGTTACTACCAGAAAAGGAAAAGTTCGCGACCGCAAAATCGAAATTGTACGTAAGCTGCCTTTGTTTGTCATAGTTTTAGTAAAGATGAAAGAAAGCATCTGGTCTAGAAGTTCACAAGGGTATATACGATCGACGAGATCAGCTAACGTCTTGTTAATTACTCTCGTTTTTCTAAGCTTTTAAGAGCTAAGTATAACATTGTAAGTATGATAAAGTCACTGGAGATACTTGTTCTGAATAAATGAGGCTTATACACTGAATTGTGTGTGGGAGTTACTCCCCTTACTATTTATTCTGTATGTACATATATATCATTCTTTCTTTATTTCTCTCTGTTCGTTGTATTTATTTTTGTAATTCTGACTAGGACAGGACTGATATAGGCAAAGTATGTTGTCCAATCCTTTTGATCTTCAATAAAAAATTTATGAAATGAAATGAAATGATGGGTGTCGTCGATGATTATTGCCCCTAGTTTAATCGAGTTTTGATTATGGTTTTGTTAACGCTTCAATATTCTCTGATTTTTTTTCTTTTTACAGAAAACACACCGTCAATATATATAGTGAAATAACATCATGGTTAACACACACACACAAGCATACAACAAACAAACAAAAAACCAGGTCAATATTGTGCAAATTCAGATAAGAGAAAAATCGTTCTTTTAAACTAGAGATCAAATCTCTCTCACATCGAAATGAGTGGTCAGTAATAGACGCATTTTTTTGAAAAAAAATTGAACAAAATGTTGTTACTCCTTGTGTGATATGAATATGGACGTTTTAGAGTATGCATGCTCATTAGTGTGTTTACTTGTGATTGAAAATGATGACTCGGTTCTCATTTTGATGACTTGAAGTTTACTCGGATGTGACAAAGATTTACATTGCGGTTGTCGTCGATGAAGCAGAAGACGCTTCCTCTTCCGCAACACCATGTCTTATACTGTTGAAATTTTACAAGGGTCTCTATGGAAACATTTTCTTTTTTTCATATTTTGTCCCTACTTACATCAATTTTGAGTTCAGATTATGGAGTTGTTGACGCTTTGGTATTCTCTGACTTTTTTTCTTGTAAAGTATACGTTTCATCAATTGCTATATCATGCATATTTTTGTGTATGTATGTACTTGTCACCAATTATTTCATTTCAAACTTGTATTGTTGTAATTTGACACCTCATGATAAATACATTCCTTTATACTATAAAAAATAACCTCTCGGTGTTAAAATGGGTATTTTAGTCGTTTTGTAACTAGACTGTTTTACAACATGTAATTAAATTATATAGAACAAGTATGAACTGTTGATAGCACATCATACATATACTGTCTGGTGTACTTAATTGCCATCCAGGTAGGTGCTTGCCAGCTATTATTCTTTTATTCTATAGAAACAATTCCTCACAAACTAATTCTTGTGGTCTTTGGCGATTTTGTTACAAGGGTGTATTAACTAAATTTTGAAACTATATAGTACAAATATTAGCTATTGATATTATATTATGCACAGTATCATTGCCATTTTCCTTCTAAACATTATCACATGGTATTTGTACTTATTATAAGAAATAATGATAAAGGAACAGAATGGATACTTGTCATCGAAGCAGGTACCTGCCGTCCATTTTGTCATTACAAATTGTATGATTGTAATTTGATACCTCATGCTGTACATTTTTATGTATCTGATGAAAAACAATAAACTTGTGGAAGCTGGTTGAAACAAGGATGTTGTTACCTGTCCTGATAAGCTCCTCAACAAATTCATGCCAACAGTTTGCTGGAAAATCTTTCCTCCAAACTCAACGATTATATTGACAACTAGAAATTAAATCATTCGTACTACATTTTCCACAATATATTTTATCATGGCTTCTTTTGTGTGTGGTTTTGTTTGTTTGTTTGTTTGTTTATTATTTGTATTTTTCACAAAGAATCTTCCGATATAGCTCACAACATATATTTGTATCGTCATCGACATTCTTGGAAATGAAAACTCTTAATGACAGATAGAAGATGTTCTTTTATTTTGGTATGATGCATGATAGTGAACAGGATGGAAAAATCAAATGTTTTAATAGAGGAAATATTTTTGAGGAGGGGGTGTTGAAAGATCAATTAGAAGATCTGTCGAGTTCCCGCATATCCCGTTGATTCCACTGGAGTGTACAGCATCATAATACGTGGAGGAGAATTATTGTTAATAACATATTCTCTTGCTATAATTAAAGTAAATCGATTGAACAAGAGATATAACAACATTATTCATGCGCTCCCCAACAAAAGTAACAAAAAAATATAATGGCACAAAAGAAGAATTACAAAGCGCATTCAAGTTCAAAGATTATTATTGTTCGTAGAGGTAAACCATATGTCAGTTTTTTAGAATATATTACTGCTATCAATTAAAACATATACCTTTCTAAATTGTGTCATGGATTAGTCTCCGGATCAATCGTGGTTTGCACAAGGAGGTTAATGAGGAGGTTATACATTGATATAGTGTTTACCTATGATGATTAAGATTTTCGATTGTAAAAGAAGTGGCGAGCATTCTTTGTTAAGGAAGAGTGATCGGAACCCCCAGTTGCAGTAGCGTTTGCTTGAAGGCTTATAGAAGCAATTGATCTGTTATAACTATCTAAAACATGGTGGTATTTTAATTCGATGGATCTGTGGTAGTAATTGACCTTCTTAAATTGCTTTATGAGACTTTCAAATGAAAAGATGTTGTATACTTCGACATATCAGCCAATCAACAACCGCACCTCTCACCTTAATCTGTTAGTCGAATAATTTTATCGACCCAGCGTCGGCTAAGCTCCATGCAACTCCAACTTATCAAAGGCCAAACTATAATTTCTTTGATATTGGAGAAATAATCATAATTCTAATAATAAAATAGGTATTGAATGAAATCAGTGGACATACTGTATGAAATATATGTCTTAGTAACCACCATACGAGTTCACTTATAAGTTATAACCCATTATTGAGAGGGCGCATAAGAGGCTGTCTGCAATTTAAAGCGTTCGACATTAAATAAATATATCTGAGTTTTCGATCAAGAAAGAATGTAAAGGTCGGACAGGTACACATAATGCCAGGCCGGATATGTGTAGCATGTGATCATTGGAGTATGCCACCACTCATCTCCCAAGAAATGTCTATTTACACATGTCAATCAAGTCGAGCCATTCATAAAACGTTATAAATCTAAAAATAATTCACGTTGAATGACATTGCAATATAAAGTTATTGGATCAAATCCTCACACGCCTATACGAATGATTGAAAGTGGTGTTAAACCCACGTTGATTTTTTAGAACGAGGTCGCCGTATTCAGGATTAAAGTCGGGTAATACCTAGAAATGTGCAAGTTTTCACGGTATTGCAACAGTAAGTTCAATCGATGCTGGAGTACAGCTACTGGTGCGCTTTAAAACTTTGTCATTCGCCATATGTCGTAAAGTACGCATACTTGCACAGGGAGGGGCCAGGGCCAGATGGAGAATGGGTGAAGATGGAGAACGCGCGTTCCCTTCCAGGGAGTACATGTAGAGACGGCACCTGTGTATTCACGTCATCAAACGGATATCTCTTATTGCGGTAAGTTCAAACAGTTGATGCCCGATAAGAGTTTCTTGTCAGCTTAACTTCGATGTCGTAACTACATGTATATAGTATCTGTGTCATATCGTGATGTGTGGCAAAATAACCGGAGATAAACCTGTGCTGGTAAATAATTGTATTGAGATTTCAGCACGGCCAGAGGAAGACATTAAAAAACACGCTTTAGACATATTATTGAATTAAATGTCATGTACTGGTTTCAGTAATGTAGAGTTAAGAGGGGGAGTCCTAAATGTCTTACGATCATTAAATCTTAAATAAGACGATGTTATAATGTTCTGTCTCTTACATAACACGGGTATATCTTAATACTTAGAATATTATCTCTTTATATAACGGGGCGGTGGGAGAATCGAAGAATAACGAACGTCAACAAAACCACAATCCGAACCCAAAAATCGATTAGACTAGGGACAAAATATAAACAAATGGAAGATGTACGCGGAGGCCCTCGAAAAGAGAATAAGACTAGGTCTTCCGAATTAGAGTAAACGTCTTCTGCGTCTGGTTATTTCCACGTCCTCAAAGTGAGAACTGAGGCATCATTCTCAGTAAGAACAAGTAGGGATGCTAATGAACATTTTCAAAAGTCCAAATTTGTCTTTCACAACAATAGATAAATATGTATTACAATCGAAAGACATTGACCGAAATTTACCTTTAAGAAAACGGTTTTTTCTTTTACCCCTTCAGAACAAAGGAAAACATATGAAAATAAAGTTTTTGATCAGATCTGAAGTTAACTTCGACCTCTCATGTAACACCCTTTTATGACAACCAGGTTTTGTTTGTTTATGGTATCCGTCATTGAAAGACGTGACAGGTTTCGGTGGTGGAGGAAAGCCAAAAGTATCCGAAGAAACCCCCGGTTAGTGGTAGCAGAATAACCACTCGGCCACAGTGGCCTCTTAGGCAATTAAAAGTGAAATAATATCAAAACACTGACTCTGAATAACTGGCTTGTAAAATATGATAGGTCTAAACATATTTATCGTTTATAAACCAAAGGACTGGACACAAGTTATATCAATTCGTTAAGTCCTCCCCTTAATGAATACAAATGTTTAACTATCAATAGCAATGAATACAGATTAAAAGGCTATTTAAGATTGAAAATAATATTTGTTGATTTCAGTAACAGTATACGTGTATGTCCAATCACAGTTGCTTGAGTTTCTGTCAGTATATAAAAAAATGTTTATATATATGGAGCCGCGGCCCATTACAGAATTTACTGTAATGGGAGGCTCATTTCACACATATATATTTATTATTTACTGACAGAAACTCAAGCAACTATGGTCCAATTGATTAGAATTAAGTTTTGTTATTTTCCATTCATAACCAGTGCTTCTTTCATAAAGACACGCACAAACCTAAATTTCCACATTGGTCGGCAGAGCTGATTTCCAGCTACTTTCTTGAATGTTACTGCATCTTGTAATTAATTTAAATAGTTCTAACAGGGAACTTAAAGCATTATATTTTAATCTGTATGTGCACAACCTCCTAGATATTCTATTTGCGATAAAAAACCTAAACATCAAGTCAATGTACCATAAGCGTTATCTACAGATAAATATTGTATCATATTATATAGATATGATTATCATAAGTCTATAAAACGCATGACGGCTCTGCAGAATATTTGTAGCTTTTCGGGAATAAAACAAGTTTTATAGCCAGAATAAAATGTTTAGATCAAAGGCTAATTTATTCATATATACATAAACCAACCAATCAATGGAAACATACATATATGTAAAACAAACCAATCAAAGGAAGCATACATATATAAATAATCATTAATGAAAAAGGAAATTTTCGCGTTGTGACCATTTAAAGGCCCAATATAAGTATACGTAACTTCAGGGAAATTTTCGTGATTCTGAAAAATTCTGTTAAAAAAAATCCAGTTGATAACCATGCAAAAATAAGCTTAAAACGAAGTAAACCTGAGCGGTAACTAACAAGAAACTCTTGGAATTGAAAATAATTCAGGGGGGGGGGGGGGGGCACTTCAACAACAAACCGAAGGAAGAAGACGGTTCGAAATGGACGCGTGTTTACAAATAGCGTGTTTCAACTGCTGCTGTACCGGTAACCGCGAAAGAATTCATCTTGAATATTGCTGATATCAGTTAATCTTAACTAAATCTATTAACATAATAAGTTATTAGTCTTGATTTTCGCTTCAAGTTTTGCCGAAAGTTACGTATATTGGGCCTTTAAGCTATTAGAGGTGTGGCAATTTTCAGCGGTGTACTTCAATGTGGTAGCACCATAATATTGGCATTTATTCCGCACTATCGCATTGAGGCTTACACGAACATACCCTTACCTTCCACTCGCATCACGTACAACAGGAGGCCGGCCTTAAATGACCTTAGCTGTTGATCAGACGTGAAACAAAAGAAGCCTAACAAATCAACATTTAAAACACACATATCTATCATCAATGTCATATATCTATTGTTAATGTTGTTTAAAGACGGTAGTATTATGAATTATAACTCCAAACACAGAGAGAAGTATTTAGTACACTTACGTGATTTATTGAACTGCAGTAGTTACCTGTTATTACTTTATATTCATCGTATAAATAATATTTCAGATTTGCATGCCGGCTAAGTCAGAATTCTGTAAAATAAATGATATGTTAAATAATTCCTGGATTAATTTACCACAATCACGCATGCATCCGTATGTATTTCCGGGTTATTAAAAATAATGCCTCCTGGTGTTTTGTAAGTCACTCTCGTTGGTCTGTTGAACATAAACTTCGGTTAACACTTACGAAAAGCTTATTTGTCAACTTTGATGAGTTTTTATCGTGAGACAAGTCGTTTCTATGAGGAATATCATTAAAACTGAAAATGCACAATGAGATCCCTTTTGGGGCCCAAACACAAGATTTCCACAGAGTTAACAACTTGCCAGGTATTAATCATATGATCTCCATGTGGTAGCTAATGATCTTGTTGTCATTTTTATTTTGAGGTTCATTATTGAGCGTTTTTCGGTAATTTTCTTTGAGTGATTTTTTTTTTAATTTGAAAGAAAGCTTATTTTAACGTATTCACGCTGAAGGTCACCAGCTAGGTTATGATTGAGCTTATTGAAGGGGTTTCTGTGTGTCAGCAAGTGTTGTGTGCGGGCAAATTCATTATTTACTGCGCTTGACTTTCACTTTGAACTAAAATTTGAGTACGCCAAAATTAGTGCAGTATATATAAATGTCTTCATAGGAACCTGTCGATCCTATCAACTTCTTAATATATTTTGTCATGTATATGTACCTCGTGTTACAAAAGTGAATTTTTTCACAAAGTGTTTCGATGTGCAGCCATTTTTCTGGACTTATCTACCCCCAACCCCACCCCATCCCCACCCCATCCCTACTCACTGAACATGCCAATATATATCATTTAAACCCAAAAGTTCGAGCTATGATGGGTTACTGTATTTACAAATATATTTATGATAAAATGGTTATAAATACTTTTATAATCAATATTGATTGTTGATAACAATGATAAAGCAAATATCTTATCATGACAGGTGCGCCGCCTGAAAATCCGGATATAGACGACGTCTTATAGTTTACCATGTCGATCGTTCTTCCGGTGTTAGACTCCAGCATGGATGAAAGGGGAGGAGGGTTCTGTAACTCTCCATTTATTGTAAGTTATCAGCGAATTGTGGTTTTCCTATCGCTTTGAAAGCTGATGTTGAATTTATGCTTCTATTTCATTGATAAAATCAATTGATAATTGCTTACGCTTTTACTTGTTTACTCTGAAACACTAGGTTGACAAAGCGTCTTGGCCCTCAAATGACCGCTGTACTAAAACAGGATACATTGTGTGGACATTGTGTGCCCATCGATTTCGCTATTTCGGAATCATCCATAATCGATACGGATTGCAATTTAGATGTATTTAATAACAAAATGTTGCTATAACTATTTATTTACCAATTCACGCTCACTTTACCATGTAACTTGTCGATAAACGCTAGTAGACGATTACATAATAGTTGTAGATTTAGAAAGTACATTCGATACAGCATGTCAATTTTATATAACTGATATACAATGTAGAATTTAATAATAGTGTTTCAAATAAGGATTTAAAATCTTTTTTTTCTCCAACATTCATAGTAAAAGTTAAAAAATGACTTTCAGTCCATATATTTACATTTTTACTACAGAACAGTTGTTTATTTTTTTTCTCTCTAATAATTGATTTATTACCTACCCTTGTTTTTGCGTTGCATAAAAATGGCATTAGCAAAGCGATAAGGTTCTCATGAAACAACGTCGATCTGTTAAGCATAAGTAAACCACATACAATGTATTACCTCTCAAGAATCTTTGCTTTCATACGAGTATGAAAAGCATTTCTGCTGGTAATGTTCATATACAATATGTAGTGGGCTGTATCCCAACTGTAAATATCTAATAATAATTACCAGGGACGTATATGTGTGGTGTTCTATTGTCTTATGTCAATAACGGTATTATACATGTACATTCCATACAACAACCAAAAAATATATATTGATTGTAATACACTTTTTGTAAAAATATTGATATAGAGTCAAATACAGTGTTCCAGACATGACAGAATATGAAAGAATTATTGGTAATGTATACATGTTGTATCCAACACTTCATTAGATATAGTATTCTATAAACATTACACTTGGCAGATAGCTTTATTACGTTGTTAGAGCTTCTTAGCAGTGTCTGTGTGATCACCAGTCCAGTTATTGACTGAGTTAGATTTCAATTACTTTAAATCAGTTTTTGTCAAAAACTCAAGATTTATCTTCATGTGCTTCTTATTCAGGATGAACAGCAGTCATGGAACACAACAGACCCAGATTTCAGTACCTGTTTCCAGAAGACAGTAATCTTGTGGATACCATGTGCCTTCCTGGTACTCCTCACCCCCTTTCATATTTATTTTCTCACAAAGAGCCAGGCGCCGACAATCCCCTCTTCATGTCTCAGCATATTCAAGACGGTAAGTACCAGGCCGGACTTCAACCATCCATCCCTATGCTTGAAGTATCTTCAAGACCTAGTACTGAGTCGGGCTGAATCTCGGCCATACCATCTCCATAAATAAATATTGTCAAGGAGTATAGTGCCAAGCTAGACATGCCAATTTTCCTTTGATTCCTGGATTATTTCTCTGTATCATCATGGCCAGAACGAAACAAAACCAGATCCAATGACCATTGGGTCGCCTAGTATTCTGTCACAGCAAACTTGATTTATTTTCCAAATGTTGATACAGTAAAATAGAAAAAATGTAACACAACCAATAGGCACAGTGGTCTAGTGGTAGGACGCCAGGCTCATAATCGAAGGGTTGCAAGTTTGAGTCCTGGTAAAGGCACTTGTGTAGTATCTTTGAGCAAAATAATTTATTTCGCTTGCTCCAGCCTACTCAGCTGTAAAAACGTACGTGTTTGGACAGTGCTAGAAATTGTAGAATGCTAGCTGTGAGCGCCAAAATGGCAGCACAGTTGTATGCTCCCAGGGAGTTGAGAATTATATTGGCTGGTTGCTTAGGCCCTATAACCACAGATGATAATTTCTGAACCACTTTAAGTGGTATATATAAGAATGTTTATTATTATTTATTGATAGGATATTTAAGTGTGACACTGCAGTGATCCAGATGGCCTCTCTGACCAGTCATTATTTTTGACCTCGGTGTCATATTTTTCTTGGTGTTGAGATTATAATACAGTTGCTTGATTCCAGTACCATCTTGTACACTACACACGTCAGTATTAGTACGCTTTACACTGGTCATTAGTCTTGATGAAGGTAAAAGTGTAGTCATCGAAACATCACACTCATTGGTTGTGCTATGTGGAATTGAAAATTGTGCACATTACTCAAACTATCATACATGTACACCATTGATTTTGAGTTCGGATTATGGTTTTGTTGAAGCTTTGGTATTCTCTGATTTTTTTTTACTAGTCCAGACAAAAGAGCAGGTCATATAAGTTACAAGTATGGATATTACATTTTGCATTGTCCTGAACAAAAATGTTTTCCTTGAAAGTAAATTTTGGCTCAATATACATGTATCAAAATACTGAAATCACTCATTACTTCTTCGTTGAAACCCAGTCTCTATAAGTGGTTTGAAATGCATTCGTTTCATCAAATTCAAAACATCCAATATACCGGTGAGTTTTGTTTTCCATAAAAGCATACAGAAAATAGTGTTTTACCTCCTAAAGCCAAAAGGAAAGACTGAAAGTCCAGTTAGTATAGAAGCTGCCACACCATGTACTGCATTTGTGATTGACTGGGGTTTCAGAAGTAAAAAAATAAAGATAAACAATTTTGTTTGAATATATTAACAGAGATTGTAGTTCGGGGTAATAATATAATCAGCGGGTATTTAATTCTGCACTGTCTTAAATGACCACAAATATGTCGTGTAATTAATTAAAACCCCTGTCAATCATAACATCTAAACAGTGTTAAATAATGCTCATCAGATAACTATAAAGGACCTCTATATACATGAATAGTGCTGTCACGATACGGGAAAACTGTACCATGATATATTGCAATACAGAGTGACTGTATCACGATACGTACCACAATATATTGATTTGAAAAATAGCCTCTCCCGTTTTAATTGACTTCATTTGTTTGTTTTGTCTTAGAGAAAAATGTCCCCATTTGGCACTTTTTGCCTTTTTATTTGGCATACCATATTACTCATTATAGCTGTCATCAGCCATGCTTGCTGCTGTATTTGACAAAGCAGAAGAGACGCTTTAGAAAAAAGATGGGGCTCTTGAAAGTTCAAACATTTCACTGATTCAGACTATCGAAAAGAGAAAGTAGGATGAGGGTTTCACGGAAATGACTTCATTTTACTGGGTTTTTTTAATTCATCCAAAATATTGAAGGAAATTAGGCAATATTAGTGTTAGTAGTACTCAAAATTAACATGTGCCACAAAAAACTGGTATTTCAATTTTGTACCTCGATGCAACACATTTCTATTGACACATTGCAATATACCGGTATATCATGACAGTACTATACATGAATGAATTTATTTTCATTGCATAAATTCAGATAGAACATATTGTGGCAGCAGAGACGTATAAAGCCAATATAATGTTTCAGTCAATCGTGAATGATACAACTGTTTGACCTGGTAATTGGTTGTAGGTATTAGCTGTGCTGTTGGCTGTGGCTGCCATTGCAGAAATAGGGAAGAGTGTACAACAGTTTGCCTTGAAAGAACCGGTGGCCACTGTTGATTTTATATCGCCCCTCATCTTCTGTCTTACAATGGTAGGTTGTAACTATTCTCATCTTTTGAAAATGTATGAAGGAAAACCAAGTTTATGTTTTCATTGCCCCAGATCAATTTCAACAGAATTAAGCGTTAAAAACTATTTCAAATTTAAAGTAGTTCGTAAGTCAACATTATTTACATTCTGACAAAATAAGATGATGTTTATCAGTTTATGAATAATTGTGTTAAGTATGTATTTACATACTGAAATATGTAAATGCTGAGTATTATTAAAATTATTACATGTAAATATATCCACGGTTCATCAACATAAGAGAGAGTAGGGCCAAAAAATGGTTGATAAAAAACATATGATCCCTTAACTTTAAAAAAAACCTGTTAGGCTACATAAATATTCTACTGCAGTAATTATCAAACAAATCCTTTGTTTTGTGGGAGTTTCAATACATGTACAGTTTTTCTGTAATAAACATGATCACAATCTGGATCCTGTCTTCAACCATAAGTTCTAAAGAAATCTTAAGAATATGAATGATAAAGATTTTATTGTGTATACATGTACTTGTAAAATAATAAATTTATATTTTGTCAGTTCCCAATTTTTATTATTCATATTTGCCAGGTGCTGGCTACATTCCTCATTCAACATGAGAGAAAGCATGGTGTGCAGTCGTCAGGAGTCATGTTTTTATTCTGGCTGATGCTGTTGATATCTGGAATTTTCATTTTCCAGTCCAAAGTGCGAACAGCAGCTAGAGAGGTAATTAAGTCACACTGTGGTCATTTCTATAGAGCTCAACTTCAATGTTACGTCTAGACCTGTCATTAAGTCACATTGTTCGAGTGGTTAACACTCCAGCCTTCCATGCAGGCGCTTGGGGTTTGATCCCCAAAATCGTCATACGCACAGAACATCTGCCCACACAACTCCAACAACCCTGGTGGAGTATAAAATGGTCTGGGGTGGGTGTTGCAGTATCTGTGCTGTAGCATTCAAGTGAGGTGGCACTATAAAAGATGTTGTTGGAAACACGGTCCCACTACTAACAGAACACAATTCCTCTCCAGCACACGCATAGGGAGATATTAGCCAGATGGTATAGGCCAAGTAGTAAGCGCCTGATAAGGCAGCTCATGCAAATTGTATATGATAGAACTGTATGTGTTAATTGCATTGATAGTATAAGAATTGTATATCTATGTACTGTAAAGCACTTTAGAGTGGCTTATGTTAGCTAGATAAGGCGTTTTTTCAGATGTTATTATTAACAAACAACGTCAAGTCAATTTGTAACCAGAAATGTCAATATTAGGTCAAGGTCATTTTAACAAAAAGTATGTTGGAAATGTCAGTACGAAACCAGGCCATCACAACCATTTGTTGTCAGAAACATTAATATTAACATCAGGTCAAGGTCGTTTCAACATTTACACTATATCAGAACAGTAAGTATCTCATAAAGTTAATTAAATAAAAAGTTACATGAGCAGGTCAAGGTCATCCCAGTTGTCTATGATTAAAAAAAAAAGAACAATTGAATGAATGTCAATAAGTGACAGTCATTTAAAAAGTTTCTGAGTCAATAGAAATTACATTTTAAGATCCAAGTGAGATGCAGATAATTTAGTATTTTTTTTAGTATAATCTATTTCATTTGAATTTTTGCAAATAAAAAATAAAAAATTGTAATAATATAAATGTTATATAATGTAGAACCAAGGATGTAAGTTATTGGCACCTCACACAGGGATACCCTATGTGATGTCCTGTGTTAGATTTTTCTGTCTCGTCCAGTCTGTTTGGCACCTTTAGACTTGCAGGACATTTCATGGAAGTTTCAGACAGCCGTGTAGTCATCTGCATGCTAATGACTTAAATTGACAATCCACATTATAAAATTATATTCTTTTTGTTAATTGTGTTGTTTCGATGATGTTCATGATTACTGATGTTGTAGATGTGAAATATAAAACATATTCTACACTGTGAAAAAAATGTCTTGCTTGTACATTCATAATATATTATAATATATATATCCATTGAATCCAGCTAGACTTTTTACTTGAAGTTGTGATAATTAAATTTACCAATTCAAAGTCATAGGAAAATGTTTCCTTCTCAAGCACAAGCTGGATAGTGAGATATTGTTATAGGATTAGCAGTGGCTGGATCTTTGTCTGACAACAGGTTAGGGATGGCTTAATGGCTTGATGATGGGACAACATGCTAAGGGTTCGTGTGATCGCTATACAGTAGGACAGCCAGATTAGTGTTGACTGAATTAACTCTAAGGCTCTAAATTAACTCTAGTTTACAATAGATATAAGTATATTAAGTAATATACCATGTTCTTCCTTATTAGTGCACTTATGAAAGCTCAAAATGAATGCACAATAAAATCATGTACAAGGAAAAGTTTCAATATTTCAACCATTAACATCTGGTCAAGGTCATTTCAACAAACACTGTAATACCATTGGGTATAAAATGTGTTATTTTCATTTCTCTGTAAAACAGTCTTTGTCTAAAGGCCTGAAGACTGTTTTGGCAGATAAATGAGATAATTAAAGGGACATTTTTAATTGATTTTAATTAGCGCACCCATCCTCTCTCTCTCTCTCTCTGATAAAAGGTGGTGTGTGTTTATTAGGTCAAATATGGTGTTCTATATATTTTAGTTTTTATTTTTTTTTCTCCAGTATTTGTAATCATTCATATCTAATGGTCTGTAGTATAATGCTGATGAAAACATGTTTTGACACATAACAAATGTTGTCATCAATTACATACCAGCACATAAATACCAAGATCTTTTTAAAAGTACATAAATTCTATTTCAAATTACAGTCATTTTGTTGAGCTAGCTTTGGCTTCATGTTATTATCTGCCATGTGGTGAAGTCAAACATCATTTAAAATCTATACAAATTTAATACATGTACCATATAGTATACACTTAAATTATTGTTAAATGGGCATTAGCTTTTGCAATCATGTGCAAGCTTCGCTCGAATAAATCAGCATTCTCACAGATCAGTGGGATTTCCTTTAAGATAAAAAAATGTAGACTTTCACATTGCATAACTCTTTTGCTTACAAAGTATTTCAGGCATTTGAAGATTACTGTAAATGATGTTGAGAACTGTGACTGATGTGATTTTAATACTTTACCTGCACACGGATGAGTCATGTAGGAGACATTTTTCTATGTTGATTGGATGGTTACCTGGTACTTTGTGTAGGCTCATTCAGTAAATACCAGAGTAGTTTGACAGTAGGGACATGTACAGGAGTTAAACTCTCCTAGTCTGACAGTAGGGACATGTACAGGAATTAAACTCTCCTAGTCTGACAGTAGGGACATGTACAGGAATTAAACTCTCCTAGTTAGTAGTATGACAGTAGGGACATGTACAGGAGTTAAACTCTCCTAGTTAGTAGTATGACAGTAGGGACATGTACAGGAATTAAACTCTCCTAGTTAGTAGTATGACAGTAGGGACATGTACAGGAATTAAACTCTCCTAGTCTGACAGTAGGGACATGTACAGGAGTTAAACTCTCCTAGTATGACAGTAGGGACATGTACAGGAATTAAACTCTCCTAGTCTGACAGTAGGGACATGTACAGGAATTAAACTCTCCTAGTCTGACAGTAGGGACATGTACAGGAATTAAACTCTCCTAGTCTGACAGTAGGGACATGTACAGGAGTTAAACTCTCCTAGTCTGACAGTAGGGACATGTACAGGAGTTAAACTCTCCTAGTTAGTAGTATGACAGTAGGGACATGTACAGGAGTTAAACTCTCCTAGTTAGTAGTATGACAGTAGGGACATGTACAGGAATTAAACTCTCCTAGTCTGACAGTAGGGACATGTACAGGAGTTAAACTCTCCTAGTTAGTAGTATGACAGTAGGGACATGTACAGGAATTAAACTCTCCTAGTCTGACAGTAGGGACATGTACAGGAGTTAAACTCTCCTAGTTAGTAGTATGACAGTAGGGACATGTACAGGAATTAAACTCTCCTAGTTAGTAGTATGACAGTAGGGACATGTACAGGAATTAAACTCTCCTAGTTAGTAGTATGACAGTAGGGACATGTACAGGAATTAAACTCTCCTAGTTAGTAGTATGACAGTAGGGACATGTACAGGAGTTAAACTCTCCTAGTTAGTAGTATGACAGTAGGGACATGTACAGGAATTAAACTCTCCTAGTCTGACAGTAGGGACATGTACAGGAGTTAAACTCTCCTAGTCTGACAGTAGGGACATGTACAGGAGTTAAACTCTCCTAGTTAGTAGTATGACAGTAGGGACATGTACAGGAATTAAACTCTCCTAGTCTGACAGTAGGGACATGTACAGGAATTAAACTCTCCTAGTTAGTAGTATGACAGTAGGGACATGTACAGGAATTAAACTCTCCTAGTCTGACAGTAGGGACATGTACAGGAGTTAAACTCTCCTAGTCTGACAGTAGGGACATGTACAGGAGTTAAACTCTCCTAGTATGACAGTAGGGACATGTACAGGAATTAAACTCTCCTAGTCTGACAGTAGGGACATGTACAGGAGTTAAACTCTCCTAGTCTGACAGTAGGGACATGTACAGGAGTTAAACTCTCCTAGTTAGTAGTTTGACAGTAGGGACAGGTACAGGAGTTAAACTCACCTAGTCTGACAGTAGGGACATGTACAGGAATTAAACTCTCCTAGTCTGACTTGGTGTGCATTTTACACAGTATCAGGGCATCTAATGGCTAGTCTCTCAATTAGACATGTGAATCGTGTAGGTTTTATGTAGATATATATATACCTAACATATCATTGACGGTTTAAACTCAGTTGTATAATGATCACTTTACAAGCTAACTTTACAAAAAGAGAATTCATGTTTGTCAGATATTATGTAATGGACCTGGAGTGGCCAGAGCTCAAAATTATCTACATAAAAACGAAAGATATAAGACTCTGTTAATTATTGTGATAGGGATAGAGAAATTCCTCACTTGGGATTTTCAAATTTGGTAAAATCCAAACCTTTTCTTGGAATTATGTCAAGCCTTTGGTTTTACCAAATTTGAACACCCCTCATGTGGAATTCCTTATTCTACACCCTAAGTGGCTGTGGCCAAATGAATTCGGACTCAATTATGACTAAAGCTAACAAGGTCAGTAGATGAAAGAACTAAATTTAAATTCGGTCACCCTCTCTTCCACGAAGAAAATATAAAGGAACAATAACTAATTATACAATGATACTGTAATGCCCGGTCCCCAATCTTTTTATGGGTGTTGTATTTTGTAATCCATCTCTGTTCAGTTCTGCTGGTCCATTGTCATGATCATACTGATCCCATTTCTGAACAGAATATGTTCATTAAAGTTAGATTATTTTTATTTGGGTCAAATATGAAAAAAGCTGTATTTTAGAGTCCCAATTTCACTGCAATTTGCTATACAATGTATATAGGGCAACCACACAGCCATACAGGCATTTTATGTCATGCATAATTTTTCACTCTCTAAATTGAATGACGTTGCATTCAATCATTCTAAAAATAATGCTGATGAAAATGTCTCTAATTTCCCTAGAAAAAATACTTTCTACAGCTGTGCATATGTATAGTTAGTACTGTTGTACATTGATTAAAGACTGGGGCAGTCAACCTGAGGTCATGAGCTAAATCACCTGTACTTTCTATCCATTGTGGAATTATCTGTAAATGGTAGATTTTACTCAAACTTGAGACATTGTGAAAAAATGTATGGTCCTTGTTAAAGATATACACATGTCATGTAAACATGCAGTGTTAGAATTAGAAATTATTTAAATTTAACAAATCAGATAACTGATTTATGATAATCGTTGTCAAAGGTTGGCCTACATTTATATGATTTAATACTTCTCATTTACATAATTAAAATCAATTCTTCTTGGAATGTAATTGGAGTCCAACTTACTGAAAGCACTTTTACCTCTTTTTGTCATGATCGAATATCACATACCAATCTGAAATATTTTCATCATAATAACACTTGTTTTTTCCTACTTTTTTTCCAGGGCATTGACGATATTTTTAGGTTTGTGATATTCTTTATTGAGTTCCCGGTGATCCTTATACAGTTCATTCTTACATGGTTCGTGGACCGAAGAAAAAATGAATTTGTACCAACTGCCGCAATACATGATGTAAGTACTTAATGGAGTTTATACTCAAATTTTACCCGGTATTTAAATTTCCATTTTTAATAAAAAAAATGAATATTTGGTGGTTAGAAGGAAAGATTCCTAAACATATTTTACACTACAGTGTATATGATATATACGATGTTCCAAAATCACTGTCATGTCAAATTTGCATGTAAAATAAATGTATTGCTAATTTATATACAATGTAACAGTAGGTTTGTACACAAATAAGATGGAACAGTTAATAATCTAAAGACAATTTAAAAAGAATTCGTATAAAAATAAATGGTTTTATTGGTGATAATTAATATTGTGGTGAACTTATGTCCGATGATTGAAGTAATGTGCTGTGTAGTGTCCCGAGTTTGACCTAATTAATTGATGTCTTTATAATTGTAGACGCCATGTCCCGAGGCAGACTCTTCCTTCATATCAAGAATCAGTTTTTGGTGGTTTTCAGGGTAAGCAAGTTGTGCCAAGAAGTGCCAAGTTGTCAAAGTGAAAAAGATAAGACACATGAATTTTGTAAAATAATCAATTCAAAGAAATGTAAAAATAAAAATAAGGTGTGAAAATGCTGATTTGTTTGTTAATGAAAAAAAAAAAAAAAAATCTTCATTAAGTTCAGCACTTCAAAATATAGGTCAAATGTATTAATGAATGTTTTTGCACTGGAAATTTGTTTTGTGTGCAAATTATACCTATACCACTTATTGAAAAGGAGGTGTGTGTAGGTGGGGGGGGTGGGGGGTGGTATATGGTAATCACTCTGTCTGTGTGTCTGGACTTGTATACAACATATCTTAAAATCCTATGTTCAGATTTGATTCACATTCACACCATAGCTTCACACGGTGAAGGTCTACACCTGATTTGATTTTGGTGGTCATTGGTCATGGTTTGTTAAAGGTCAAAGGTCAAGCTTGTGTGCATGATATCTCATGAACCCCTGGAAATATTTGATTCACATTCACACTATAGCATCACATGATCACGTTCAACACCTGATCAGATTTTGGTGGGTGTCGGTCAACTTGAAAGATCAAAGGTCACTGTTGATCACTTTCGGAATAAAAAGTTGTGTGGAAGATATCTCATGGACCCATGGACCCACTCATATTCACACCATACCATCACACTATCAAATTCTATACCTGATTAGATGAGTGTCATTAGTCAAGGTTAAAGGGTCAAATGTCTCACTTTGACACTTTGTTGGGGGTGGGGGAGGTATGTCTAAGTTGTACAACTCATACTCTGTTGGGGGTGGGGGAGGTTTGTCTAAATTGTACAACTCATACTTTGTTGGGGGTGGGGGAGGTATGTCTAAGTTGTACAACTCATACTTTGTTGGGGGTGGGGGAGGTATGTCTAAGTTGTACAACTCATACTCTGTTGGGGGTGGGGGAGGTATGTCTAAGTTGTACAACTCATACTCTGTTGGGGGTGGGGGAGGTATGTCTAAGTTGTACAACTCATACTTTGTTGGGGGTGGGGGAGGTATGTCTAAGTTGTACAACTCATACTCTGTTGGGGGTGGGGGAGGTTTGTCTAAATTGTACAACTCATACTTTGTTGGGGGTGGGGGAGGTATGTCTAAGTTGTACAACTCATACTTTGTTGGGGGTGGGGGAGGTATGTCTAAGTTGTACAACTCATACTTTGTTGGGGGTGGGGGAGGTATGTCTAAGTTGTACAACTCATACTTTGTTGGGGGTGGGGGAGGTATGTCTAAGTTGTACAACTCATACTCTGTTGGGGGTGGGGGAGGTATGTCTAAGTTGTACAACTCATACTCTGTTGGGGGTGGGGGAGGTATGTCTAAGTTGTACAACTCATACTCTGTTGGGGGTGGGGGAGGTATGTCTAAGTTGTACAACTCATACTCTGTTGGGGGTGGGGGAGGTATGTCTAAGTTGTACAACTCATACTCTGTTGGGGGTGGGGGAGGTATGTCTAAGTTGTACAACTCATACTTTGTTGGGGGTGGGGGAGGTATGTCTAAGTTGTACAACTCATACTTTGTTGGGGGTGGGGGAGGTATGTCTAAGTTGTACAACTCATACTTTGTTGGGGGTGGGGGAGGTATGTCTAAGTTGTACAACTCATACTTTGTTGGGGGTGGGGGAGGTATGTCTAAGTTGTACAACTCATACTCTGTTGGGGGTGGGGGAGGTATGTCTAAGTTGTACAACTCATACTCTGTTGGGGGTGGGGGAGGTATGTCTAAGTTGTACAACTCATACTTTGTTGGGGGTGGGGGAGGTATGTCTAAGTTGTACAACTCATACTTTGTTGGGGGTGGGGGAGGTATGTCTAAGTTGTACAACTCATACTTTGTTGGGGGTGGGGGAGGTATGTCTAAGTTGTACAACTCATACTCTGTTGGGGGTGGGGGAGGTATGTCTAAGTTGTACAACTCATACTTTGTTGGGGGTGGGGGAGGTATGTCTAAGTTGTACAACTCATACTCTGTTGGGGGTGGGGGAGGTATGTCTAAGTTGTACAACTCATACTTTGTTGGGGGTGGGGGAGGTATGTCTAAGTTGTACAACTCATACTTTGTTGGGGGTGGGGGAGGTATGTCTAAGTTGTACAACTCATACTTTGTTGGGGGTGGGGGAGGTATGTCTAAGTTGTACAACTCATACTTTGTTTGGGGGTGGGGGAGGTATGTCTAAGTTGTACAACTCATACTCTGTTGGGGGTGGGGGAGGTATGTCTAAGTTGTACAACTCATACTCTGTTGGGGGTGGGGGAGGTAAGTTGTACAACTCATACTCTGTTGGGGGTGGGGGAGGTATGTCTAAGTTGTACAACTCATACTTTGTTTGGGGGTGGGGGAGGTATGTCTAAGTTGTACAACTCATACTCTGTTGGGGGTGGGGGAGGTATGTCTAAGTTGTACAACTCATACTTTGTTTGGGGGTGGGGGAGGTATGTCTAAGTTGTACAACTCATACTTTGTTGGGGGTGGGGGAGGTATGTCTAAGTTGTACAACTCATACTCTGTTGGGGGTGGGGGAGGTATGTCTAAGTTGTACAACTCATACTTTGTTGGGGGTGGGGGAGGTATGTCTAAGTTGTACAACTCATACTCTGTTGGGGGTGGGGGAGGTATGTCTAAGTTGTACAACTCATACTCTGTTGGGGGTGGGGGAGGTATGTCTAAGTTGTACAACTCATACTTTGTTGGGGGTGGGGGAGGTATGTCTAAGTTGTACAACTCATACTTTGTTGGGGGTGGGGGAGGTATGTCTAAGTTGTACAACTCATACTCTGTTGGGGGTGGGGGAGGTATGTCTAAGTTGTACAACTCATACTCTGTTGGGGGTGGGGGAGGTATGTCTAAGTTGTACAACTCATACTCTGTTGGGGGTGGGGGAGGTATGTCTAAGTTGTACAACTCATACTTTGTTGGGGGTGGGGGAGGTATGTCTAAGTTGTACAACTCATACTCTGTTGGGGGTGGGGGAGGTATGTCTAAGTTGTACAACTCATACTCTGTTGGGGGTGGGGGAGGTATGTCTAAGTTGTAGAACTCATACTTTGTTGGGGGTGAGGGAGGTATGTCTAAGTTGTACAACTCATACTTTGTTTGGGGGTGGGGGAGGTATGTCTAAGTTGTACAACTCATACTTTGTTTGGGGTGGGGGAGGTTTGTCTAAGTTGTACAACTCATACTTTGTTGGGGGTTGGGGAGGTATGTCTAAGTTGTACAACTCATACTAAGCCCTTTAATTTCCAACAATCACATACTTTCCTTCATTTAAAATAATATCTGAAATTGACAGGATTTTTGTGTTTTTACAGTATTGTGGTACAGGGGTATAAGCACGCGTTAAACAGAAGTGACCTGTTTGCCATGAATGAAGAGGATATGTGTAGCAGTGTCATTCCTCATTTTGACAAGTATTGGCATAAGGAACTCGAAAAGGAGAAAAGGTTTGTAATCAAATAATTAACTTTCTTGTTTAACCAGTTAACAAGGAGTGGAGACTAATTAAATCAGTACCATGCTTGGTAGAAAAATGCTTGCAACCAGTCAAAGTAGTCATGGTTACAATAGTTTACAAAATTCATTCAGACCTGAATGACTTGAATATTATTATTTCAGTTCAAAACGAAACCCAGAAACTCCCAGCACAGACGGCATTGAGCTACAGACACGACAAAGAGATGGAGAAACATACACCGAGGTTAATGTTGCCGACGGGAAGAAACCTTACAAAGCCAAGCTGTTAATCTGTCTAATCAAAGCATTCTGGCCTATGTTCCTCCTCTCCGCCCTCTACAAACTCTTTTATGATGTTCTCCAGTTTGTCAGTCCACTCATTCTCAAGTAAGTTGTCCTTATGTTAAAATAAGACACCTCATCCCATGTTAGGTAGGATCAATCATGTACAGTATTTATCTTCATCATTATGATCAGCAGCAGCAATAACAAAGCTATAAAGTTGGATGAATCAACATGCATATACATGTAGAATTTATTTTATGTGTACTACATTTTGTATAAAGACTTACATTCCCGTAATGAAAAACACAATAAACATACTGATATATTTCAGCTCATATATTATGTTATTGGTCTGAAATATAGAGGAAGCAGGAAATTTTGATTAAGTTTAATAATGAAATTTGAAAATATTCAAATTTAATTTTGTTCAAAGAATATTGATCTCATGATGATTATCAAGTAATTACTTCAGGCCACTAACCAGAACTTTCTTGAAAAATGTAGTTGGGTGAGATTTTTGTATTGAAAATTGATGTAATTGCAGATTGCTCATCATGTTCACTCGAAACAAAGAGGAGTACCAATGGCGTGGCTATATTTACGCTGTTCTCATGTTTTTGGTGGCATTTGTGCAGTCCTTCATCCTCCATCAGTACTTCCATGGTTGTCAGCTACTCGGCATGAGGCTGAGGACCGCAATAATAACCGTCGTCTACAGAAAGGTAACATTCACCTCACGGACACACGGATTGTCACTTAATATTGTATTGAAGCATATCGTTCTCGGGCTATCCTATGGTATGGTAATTCTCTCTGTCTACCTACCTTTCTATACTTATTTGAACAACAAACCTGTTGGTTCCTCTCAGAGTGTGTTGTAATTTGTTGGGGAATATAAGCTGTTGTGTCTATACATCAGATATATATATCTGATAGTCATAAAAAAATAGTTTTACTGTGGTTTGTTGAATTTCAGTATTTACCAGGTAGGTATATCTTATTACTGTATTTATTTATGACTGTGTAAATAGACTTCATATATATAAAATCATGTTTGATTTGTGACAAATGTGTCTTTGTCCAATTTGACACATATGTACAAATTTTATCAATAACTGAAATTTGTTTGTAGACCGATCTTGCTGTGGTCTATTACCCCAGCCTGAATGATAAAATCCTGTTGTTGTTTTTGTCTATAACTGACATTTGTTTGTTGTCAGATGTTGCTGTTGTCCAACGCAGCACGGCGTAACTCGACAGTGGGGGAGATCGTGAACCTGATGTCTGTGGACGCTCAGCGGTTTATGGATCTGATGACTTACTTCCACACAATCTGGTCAGGCCCGTTCCAGATAGCAGTGTCACTGTACTTCCTGTGGCAAACCCTTGGCCCGTCAGTCTTGGCCGGTACTGGGGTCATGGTTGTCATGATTCCTGTTAATGCTGTTATTGCCAAAAAGTCACGAGACCTTCAGGTAAAAATAAACAAAACCTCAGGTAAAAATTCACAAGACCTTATGGTAAAAAGTCATGAGACCTTCTGGTAAAAATTCACCAGATCTTCAGATAGAAATTCACAAAATTTTCTTGTACAAAATTCACAGGTGTAGCATCATGAGTCTTTCAGGTAAAAAAGACTTTTCTCAGTTTTACTTAAACGGGAAAATTTTGTAGGTCGATTATCACATATTTAAGCTCAGCAAATTTTTAGTTTGTGCCTCATATACAAAAACATTTCTGCCTTTTTTAAGAATAAAATTTTCAAGGAAACAGTGTTTATTTATATGTAAGGGGGGAAAATGAAGACAATGACAATTTTTTTTTTATCACAAAATGCTTATGAAAAAAAAAACAAATATAAAAAAAAATTATCATGATTTTAATTAATGATATGTTATAAATTATTCAATGTTTTCAGATGCAACAAATGAAGTTGAAGGATTCCAGAATTAAATTAATGAATGAGGTTCTCAATGGCATAAAGGTATGTATGAATTAACTTCTGTATTCTATGTCTATGCGAGTGTTCCAAAGAAATAAAAATCTGATGTCAAATGCATACATTTCTGAACTTTTTGGTGCAAAATAGTGAGACCAGCGATAATTTTAGTATGGTTTGGTCAAAAATAGTGAGAATCACCTTTAATATGATATACCACACTTAGTCTAGCAGTTTTCTTGGTCTTACTCAAAGGTACTGTAGCTGTATGGCTGATAATACTGCTGTGTCTATAATTTGATGGTGTCTAGGTACTGAAGCTGTATGGCTGATAATACTGCTGTGTCTAGGTACTGAAGCTGTATGGCTGATAATACTGCTGTGTCTAGGTACTGAAGCTGTATGGCTGATAATACTGCTGTGTCTAGGTACTGAAGCTGTATGGCTGATAAAACTGCTGTGTCTAGGTACTGAAGCTGTAAGCCTGATGATATTGCTGTGTCTATAATTTGATGGTGTCTAGGTACTGAAGCTGTAATCCTGATGATATTGCTGTGTCTATAATTTGATGGTGTCTAGGTACTGAAGCTGTATGCCTGGGAGAAGTCGTTTGAGAGACAGGTGTTGGACATCCGTAACAAAGAGCTAAAAGTACTCAAGAAGATGGCCTACCTTAACGCCGCAGTCTCATTCACCTGGACAACTGCACCCTTCCTGGTAAACACATTTATACTGTAAACTTCTGTTTTCCTTTTGTATGGGATTAACCTCATTCCTTGTGGATTTACCTCGTTCTATATAGGATCTTTCTCTGTAGGGGGTCTACTTCATCCTGTAAGGACCCCTGTTAATTAAGGATCTACTTCATCCTGTAAGGACCCCTGTTAGGGTCTGCTTCATCCACCCTTCCCTTATGCAACTTTAGTGACCTCTACAATGCATTAATCAGAATAACCCATCATTGTCTAAAGTGGAGAAAGGGTGAAAATCCCTGGATAGAAATATATACCTGTCCCTCTATAGGCAGGGCATTGTCCAATGCACCACTGTTGACCTTAAACAAATCTTATAAAGCTTGGCCCACATTATCATACCTTAATTAGGTAGTTGTAATGTAAGTGTGTGATATATTTTTCATTTTAACAGTTTTAGGAGCATGTGTTTCTGTTGATAACAGAAGTGTCAATAGTACTGCTTCTTTATGCCTGTCTGTAACATAACATGTTTCTCTGACTACATGAATCTTCTTCGACAGATCAGAACTAGTACAAAAAGATGAAATCATAATGGACATGTAAAGGGAGCTAGTATCTGTTTTAGCCTTGTGGCTTTACCTGTTTTCCGTGAGAATCATTCTGTGGAGTTCCACTTCAGTTTTGACCAGTTTAGGAAAGAAAGTGTACAATATTTACAAGTGTACAATATTTACAGGTATCTTTGGTGACCTTTGCTGTGTATGTATTGGTGGATTCCAACAACGTCCTAGACGCAGAGAAAGCCTTCGTGTCACTGTCTCTCTTCAACATCCTACGCTTTCCTCTGTCCATGCTTCCCCAAGTCATCTCAAGTATTGTACAGGTAAGTCAAGGTCATCTCAAGTATTGTACAGGTAAGTCAAGGTCATCTTAAGTATTGTACAGATAAGTCAAAGCATATGAATTAATGCATAGGTAAATCAAGGTCATACAAATTAATGTACAGGTAAAGTCAAAGCATATATATTAATGAACAGGTAAGTCAAAGTCATACAAATTAATGAACAGGTAAGTCAAGGTCATACAAATTAATATTCAGGTAAGTCAAAGTCATACAAATTAATGTACAGGTAAGTCAACATCATCTCATGTATTGTACATACAGGTAAATCAGGGTCATCTCGAGTAGTGCACAGATAAATTAGATCATCACTAGTAATGTACAAGTAAGTCAAGGTTATATCTAGTATTGTACAGGTAAGCCATGGTTATCTTAATTAATCTACAAGTATGTCATCTCCATCATTGTAAAGATCATTGTAAAGGTCATTGTAAAGGAAAATAAAGGTCATATCTGGTAAATTGTAATTTGCAGGTATAACCTGGTCAAGGTCTATTCCTCAAATAATAGAAAAAAAATTATTTTATGATTGGTAAAGTATTGAATAAGAATTGAAACAGAATAAGATCCGTTGTTGCAGTATCTTTGTTTTATATCCCTCAGTAGTCAGGTGTGTAAGGTAACTAAGGGTTTTGACTTTACAGGTGAGTGTTTCTGTGAAGAGACTACAGCACTTCCTGGACAATGAACAACTGGACATCTTCAGTATAGACAAGGACGCCTCTGCTAGTAAGTTCTGATAGTGTACTGATCATAAACACAAGGCCTAAACAGTATTATCCTGAAAATGTCAAGCGAGTATATCTAGTCGAAATAAAAGTATATTGTGTTTTGATCTCTCATTTGTATACACCCTTTATTTATCACAGAATTCTGTTTTGTTTAGCTTGATATATTTAGACCTACTCATCATCAAAGCACTTATTGTTATATTTTCCACTGTAGAACACGCCATCACCATAGAGAAAGGCACATTTACCTGGGAAAAGGAAGCCGAGACACCCACCCTCAGAGAGTAAGTATTTTAGACAGAGACCCCCCACTCTCAAACAGTAAGTATTTATTTAAGGCCAAGACCCCTTGCCCCAGACATAAAGTATATCAGACAAAGACCCCCCCCCCCCCCCCCCCCCCCCAATGAAGTATCGGACAGGAACCCCTATTTTGCGAGGATAAGTAATTTGGGCAAAGATGCCCCCAAACTTAGACATAAAGTATAGCAGACAGAGACTCCCTGACCCTCAGTTAGGAAGTTTATCAGGTATAGACCCCCACCCAAACAGGAAGTTCATATAATGTTTTCTTTTCCAGAATTAACCTTGAAGTGCCTGATGGGTCCCTGGTGGCTGTGGTGGGAACTGTTGGCTCAGGCAAGTCTTCCATCCTGTCTGCCATTCTAGGGGAAATGGAAAAACTCAAGGGCAAGGCCAATGTCAAGGTTAGTACTTACTGTTGTCAGTGCAATTTAAACATTTATACCATTATAGATAGTTTGATACTGTTACCAAATCCTTATTTATGACACTATTAAAAGATATTGGTTTGATATTGGTTTTTCTGCTATTCAGAAAAGTTTTTTTAAAAGAAGGAAATTAATTGCCTATTCCAATAAAAATGTATTTTCCAGGGTTCGATAGCCTATGTCGCCCAGCAGGCCTGGATCCAGAATGCAACACTGCAGGACAACATCCTGTTTGGCAAGACTAAGTACCAGACAGAGTATACCAATGTTTTGGATGCGTGTGCCCTGAAAACTGATCTGGAAATACTGCCCGCTGGAGACCAGACTGAGATAGGAGAAAAGGTGAGAATATCTCAAATCAGATTCCTGTTTTAACTGGTAACAAAAGACATGAGATATTTTGCTTTTGTATATATATAGTTACTTTTGTCATGGGAATAACAAAATAATAATACTGAAAGCAGCACATTAAAGTTTCAAAGTAATTGTTATAGAATGTCTGAATTACACTTCTAAAACAAAAGAATTCTTGGTGAAATATTGATTGCTATGTTTTTGTTTCTTGCAAGTCCTGACTCCATTTTGTTTGATAGGGAATTATTTGTAAGTCCCGCCAATGTTTTGTTTGATAGGGAATTATTTGTAAGTCCTGACAACATTTTGTTTGATACGGAATTATTTGTAAGTCCCGACAATGTTTTGTTTGATAAGGAATTATTTGTAAGTCCCGACAATGTTTCGTTTGATACGGAATTATTTGAATTATTTGTAAGTCCTGACAACATTTGTTTGATAGGGAATTATTTGTAAGTCCCGACAATGTTTTGTTTGATAGGGAATTATTTGTAAGTCCCGACAATTTTTTGTTTGTTACGGAATTATTTGTACGTCCCGACAATGTTTTGTTTGATAGGGAATTATTTGTAAGTCCCGACAATGTTTTGTTTGATAGGGAATTATTTGTAAGTCCCGACAATGTTTTGTTTGATAGGGAATTATTTGTAAGTCCCGACAACGTTTTGTTTGATAGGGAATTAACTTGAGTGGAGGACAGAAACAGCGAGTCAGTCTAGCGCGGGCAGTGTACCAGGACGCAGATATCTATCTCCTGGACGATCCTCTTAGTGCTGTAGATTCCCACGTCGGTAAACATATCTTTGACGAGGTGATCGGACCAAATGGTCTTCTCAGGGAGAAGGTAAGCACAGATGCCACATACAGTATTGACCACATATATGAATTTAAACACATACTTTACTCATGTCTTGATTTTACTTCACGAGAACTATTTGGTTTTGATGAACCAGCTCAGTTCACTTATTCGAAACTCATTCATATTATGATCTTGTATAACCTTTTGTGTTGAAGAGAAATAATTTTACCCTCAGTTTAGGTAAGGGGGTATACGTATATAATAATCACTTTGTCTGTGCATCCGTTCGTTATGTGCCTGTGCATCCAGACTATACATATAACATACCTCCTGAACCCCTGGTCTGATTTGGTTCACACAATTTTTACCCCACAATAATGATCAGCTACAATACTGCCAAGGTTGACCAAATCATTATACAGTATCAGTGAATTACATAACTACGCTCTATTACTACTGATATGTAAAATCATTACTAAGAATCTGTGTTCAATGAATTACATCCTTACACTCCTGTTACAGATTCTGTTATCTTATCTTTTAGACTCGGGTTTTGGTGACTCATGGTATTGGCTTCCTGCCTAAAGTCGACCTCATTGTGGTCCTGGTGAATGGTCAGATCTCAGAGGTCGGGTCATTCCAGGAACTCATCGGTCATCCTGGTGCTTTTGCCGAGTTCCTTAAGAACTATCTGACTGAAGAACTAGACAACGAAGATGTGGATTTAGATCTGGAGGAAATTGAAGGTGAGTGGTTGTTGATTTTATTCCAGTCAGAGGGAAAGGGAAATAAGACAATTTACATAGTTCTGGTTACTCAGGGAATATATTTGTCTGTGGTTTGAGTAAATGACTTGTATTTCACTGTTTATATAAAACAATGGGATGGAATCCTGCAGCTCCTTGTTACGTATATCTACAGAGAAAATAGAATTCATTTAATTACGGTATGTTACATAAGTTAATACAAAACAATACAAATAATATAAATTAATGTTATTGTGTAAACGGAGATGAAACATCTTGTGAAGAAGACATGTTACAAATATCTAATGAGATTGACATTATCTTTACAATACCGTAGTATGAAATCCATGTCTATAGCTGATTACACTCTGATGAATACTGTATGTTATAGAAGTAAATACAGAACAATACAAATAAAATAAACTAATGTTATTGTGAAAACGAAAATAAAACAGCTTGTGTTAAGATTGACATTATCTTTACAATGTAGTTGTATAGAATCCATGTTTATAGCTGATTTCTATTTGATGGTCATTTGTGAATATGGTCAGTAGCACTTGACCACTTTTGAGGTAAATATCTTGTATACTAGGTATATAATAAACCCCCCAGTAGACTTTGCTTTACACCTGTCCATTGTAAGGTAATATTGAGTTTTATACCTGAATAGATATCAGTGCACATCGGTCAAAAAAAGTCAGAGAGTACGAAAGCGTCAACAAAATCATAATCCGAACTCAAAATCAATTAAACTAGAGACAAAATAGGAAAAAAGAGAGCAGATTTACATGGAGACTCTGGTAAAAGCACAAGAGAATAAGGCCAGGTGTTCCGGAAGAGTAAGCGTCTTCTGTTCATCGACAACACCCGCCATGTAAATCTTGGGTCACATCCAAGTAAGCATCAATCCTCAAAATGAGAACCGAGTCATCATTGTCAATCACAACAAGTAAGCACACTAATAAGCAAACTCAAAAACGTCCATCTTCATATCACACAAAGATAAAGAATATTTCTCGATGAGATCAAGATGGCGACCATAAAACTTGCCCATAGTCTTCATCAACTTGCATCTCTCGAATCCCTGTGCTGTAAGTTTGTTCGTCAGCAGTTGACATTTCTCAGGAAAATCTCAATATTCAGAGCAAGCCCTAGAATAACGAATCAACTGCGACATGTAAACACCATAGGATGGAGAAGCAGGAATGTTACTGTCAAAAAGGGAAAGTTCACGATCTCAATCTCATGTGCTAGAGGCAACACTAACACTCCTAAAGAAATGGATTAATTACAGGATATCTCAATGTCTGAAGAAATTGTTGATGAAGAAATATCTCATTAAACCTTCACAAAAAATTTCCATCAAAGACAATATTATAAAGAACGATCATATTTAATTAAAAGACAGCAACACCTTTGCAGACCTGTAACTATAGATGTAGATACTTGAACATCATTTTAATTATTGTAGAATGAGATTTGGCCATATTTATATATATAAAGCATGAAAAATGATCATACTAATACTTTATAGTATGCACAATACTTGTTTACTGTATATACCCTGGTATATGTGGTTCTAAGTGAAAAGACTGTACCGTAAGCCTAACAGTGACAGCGGTAGTGTTGAGGGTTTGATCAGAACACACATTCATGGCTGTAGGCCTAACAGTCACAGCGGTTGTGTGGAGGGTCTGATGAGAACACACATTCATGGCTTTAATGTCTGTATACATTGGTGAGGCCTATATTATCTGTGTATCATGTGGCTTGTTTCCCTTGCTTTTTCAGAACTAAAGAGTAGGTGATATGATGTACCTGTGTTTGACTAATAGTGCTAAACTCCTGATTTGATTGTTTGAAGCTAGACCATCAACTTTGTGTATCTGTCCTCTCACACCATTATATAATCTAACCATGTGTTATGAAGCATTTATATTTCTGTTTTGTTTGCGGATTAATTTCACTTGTTACCAGATTAACCTTTTTGTGCCCCCGCCATGAAATGGGGGGGCATATAGTGCTACACATGTCCGTCGCGTCGAGTTATCAATTTCATTGTTGTCTACAGTTGATTTGCTGTTCAATATCGGTTTAAGATAACTATAAATAAAGCACAATAATTCTACCAAATTGTAAATATAATATAAGTACCTTTATTAAGTTTGTCATTAATAACAATGTGTGTTATAGAACTGTAACAATATTGGCTAAAACATTCATTGCTTAAATGACATCTTTATGGCGTCACACGATTGTCTGGGTAGTGAAAATTGTACCCTCAGAGTAGAAATTTGAGAATTTGATATACAGTAAAACCCCACTAACTTGAACTTGTGAGGACCTGATCAATAGTTCGAGGAATACCATGTATTCCACTAATCCGAGGTTGGTTGAAGATGTACGTACTTGGTCAGGACCAAACGAAATGTTCGACGAATGAGTGGTAAGTAAACCGTGTTAGAGTAAGTGGGGTTTTACTGTATCTGGTCTGATTAAATGAACATTTTATAGCTGGAAATTAGTTTTCTTTATTAAAGTAATTTGAACGAATGTTTATCTTGGTGGGAAAATTAAAGATTAGAGAAACAATCTTGAGAGAAATATTAGCCAGACACCAAAGCTTGAAGATGAGTCTAGTTTCAGACAGGGTATATGTTGGTTATGTTTTTTGTTTATTGTGTGAATACCTTGTTTAGTTCATTGTGACACAGAATCACCATTTTGGTTTTACTGGTTACACTCTTAGTTACAGTCTTAGTTACAGATTGTTTTAGTTGGTTACCAGTACAAAAAAGGGATTGGGACAGCACTTTGTGTTGCAGACAATAGCTTCTGAATGTTTGAAAATGTTTTATCTGCATGATATAGTCAATGTAGGAGGTCAAAAGTAATAAATTAATTCTGTATAATTTTCTGCCACCGATGAAAGGTTAAAATTTTTCAGAGATTTTATCGGTTGATATATTACAACTACCTGGTAAATGATATGTCACACCTACTCTTTCTGGTTGTATACCATGAAGCGTGTGCTGGTTCACATAAAGCCCATAGTCCTACTGTGTCCCACTGTCTGGCTGTAGGCCATGGTCACATCCAGGGGTCAAGGGTTACATTATTTCTCCAGAATTAATTTATTCATATATTTTTCTTATGAATCTTTGAAAAGGAAGGTAACATTAGGTGACTTAATGTCCCATACAACTTAAAGGTTTGTACCCCACAATTTAAAGTCACATCAAAGGTCAGAGGTTAAGTCAGTTTGTTGTCTGTTCAAACAATACTGTTTTTCATGAACAGATCTTATAAGATGAAGAATTGGATGGTTTAATAATGACTAGACTGACAGTATGTTGATAACATTTCTGTGGTCCATATATAAACAGATGTCACATCAAATCTTTACGATGCATATCAATATTTTAAACTTCCAATAAAGGAGATTTTATTATGACCTCACTATAAATTGACCATGTCAATTGTTTCATTTCCTGTCCAGATTCAATGTATATATAGCACTTAACAACTTCATTTATAGACAGACTTTCATCAAACTTTGTACAAAAATCAAGTTTGAGTTTATTTCCAACAAGACCGAGGTCAAGGTTGCTTCATAAAAAATCAAAAGCAACAGAGGGGGCATTCATTTTCTAGTTTTCATGAAACATAGATTACATAATGTATCTCAACTATCGTATACTTTATATCACATACCATGATGTTAACCCAAAGGTAAAGGTTAAAGCAAAAGGTTAAAGGTCGTTGAATTCCAATAATAGCAGGTAGCAACTTTGGGGATGGCTGAACATTATATAGGGAAACCTCCTTGACAATAGGAATAGCTTTACCATTTGGTACTTAAGTATGCATGTTCATTTCCTACAGTTTTTTGGCATGTGTTTATTTGAAATTAGCACATCGGATTTTGAAGCATGGTTGACTTACAATTAACATTAGCTAGCATGTCTGCATCGTAAGAATCCAATAACAAACAGTAGAACTCTGCTCAGAGCTAAGTACATACCTGTCTGTAGGTATGAGACAGGTCTGTTCATACTGTTAGTACTATATAATGTGTGACCTGTCGGTCTGTAACCTGACCATGGTGCCATAATGATGAAATAAAACACAAGTGTTTTCACTTATTGCATGATTCTACAAATAACTGAATTGTGCAACACTTAAAACAATGCCCTACTTATGAACTGGATTTCCTAAACATTTTAATTGATGATTACATATACATGTTTAATTAATTTTCAATGGAAATGGAAATAGTCATTTGCATTGTTCATGAAGGACATATTTATTTGCTAGTATAGTTACTTAGGAGTCAGAGCTTCTTATAAATCACACATGTGTAGCTAAAAAAAATGTATTAAAAATAATCACTGGAATAAGAAGTACATATGTGTATATACATCACAGAAACAATAATGACATCATTTTGTTCATGTCCCTTCTTATTACTTAGAAGAGAATTGATCTTGACATTTAAAAGTTTTGTCAGCATATTTAGATAAAGGCATGCAGATACCTAGTACCCTTTACAACCAAAGAAAACAGATGAAATGAATATCCTCTCCTACTTACTAGAAACACTTGTTTGGCCTGTGAAGACGGCTGTGATTTTGTAATGACTAGGAATGTGACGGAACGTTAACTTTGTTATGATTATAATTGCAGATTTACGGATGGCGGAGGAAATTGTATCTCAACTTGGTTCAATCATGGAGGATGATCGGACGGCAAAACTACAGAAGTAGGTGATCAGCAAGTTCAAGATTTATGTCCTTTGTAATGTTTAAATCTAACATTTTTGTGTTAATATTTGGTGTACTAATACATGTACAATTTGTTTATAACCCTGCCAAAAAAAAAAAATGGGGGGGGGGGGGTGATAACAATACCTATGCTGTCCAGTGTCTAGTCCGGAAAGCCAGCTGGCTTGATTCAACATAAGCATATAGCAACTCTGACAGATTTTTATCAAAATTCATACACTTGAGTCAAATATGAATATTTCTTGGACATTGTTGTTTTTCAGGGTTCCAAGGTCAAGGCTAAGATCCCATTTGCTATTTATAAACACTTAACCATATTGTTCAGATTCAGTATAAGCCCATAGCAACTTCATTCACTGAAAGCAATTTCACATGATAGCGGGGGGATTTATGTTATACAGACATTTCCTAGTTTTTAAACAAACCTTATTTTGTTCAAAGTCATGAAAAGTAAGAGAGAAAACATTTAAGCTTTAATTTACCATTGCTTTTTTGGTTCGTAGACATATGTACCTATGACATGTTTTCAGAGTGTTTAAATGTTCTGTAGGCAGGTGTCTGTGATATCTAGTCGACTGAGGACCATGTCTGGTGGTTCTCAGGACTTGGACGGTGAAGTACCCCGAGCAGTAACCCCGGTATCCTGGAAAGGTTCCCAGCCAAAGTTCCCTGCGTCACCCGCATTGATGCGACAGAAATCTGAGCATCCTGTTTCCAAAGAAGAGAAAGAGGCCGAAAATCTCAAACGTCAAGTACAGGAAAAGAAGAAAGAAGACAAACTTATTCAGGCAGAGAGTGTAGAAACTGGACGGGTAATTCATATTGTTTTAATAATATTGTAATTAACTTGATCAGTCACCTCTTAGATCTGTTATCTCATAAAAGAGGAAATTGGTTTTAAGGTCACCTGAGACGAAGTCTCAAGTGACCTATTCTAATCGCCTTTTGTCCGTCGTCGTCCGTCGTGTGTCCGTAAACTTTTTACATTTTCGACTTCTTCTCCAAAACCACTGAACCAAATACAATGAAATTTGGCAGGGAGCTTCTATGGCTAAAGTTCAACTAAAATTGTGAATTATATGGTCCCCACCCCCCAGGGGCATGCGGGGCGGGGCCAAAAAGGGTAAAATTTACAAAAATTTCAAAAATCTTCTCCTCTACTCTTAGATATGGTAGAATCAAATACTCTTCATAGATGGAAGGGTCTTAAGGTGCTTTACCAAAATTGTGAATTTCATGACCCTGGGGTCTCATGTTTGCCCCTGGGGAGGGGGTAAACTTTACTATAGTGTATATAGGGAAATCCCATTTTTTGACTATTATTTGTTGGATTTGTATTGGAATTCATTCTAACTTGTATCAAATTATCAGCATGGGATGATACTTTGATGGTATGTACATGTTGGCCCTAGTTTTAATCTTTCATTGAACTATTTTACAAGTCAATTGGGAAAAAAAGGGTCAGATTGGGAAAAAATCCACGAGGGGAAAGTACCGAAAGTCGGCACTTTAACAGGGGAAAAAAATCACTGAACATGGATCAAATACGGTCATATCTTTAAACAATTACCAGCAAAAAATTATATACAGTAGATTGTCAGGTGACCGTTAAGGCCCATGGGCCTCTTGTTTTTTTATTTGGCTAATCACAAAATCAAGGCGGCAGACCAATAGCCATCTTGAATTTGAGAGTGAGAGTTTATTGTTGCTATATTTCAGAAAATACTAATTTTAAGAAATCTTCGTATACACAGTCAAAATGAGGTACAATCCTTAAATAAACTGCATATATTAATCATAATATGTACATGGGTTGATGTTTTTTTGTTGACGAATGCATTGTGTTCATTAAAATATTGTCATGCGCAATCTCCAGTTCGAGAAAAGTCAGCAAACTGGAGATCTCTAGTTTGCTAGCATTTGACCCTTGACAGGTATGCATCAGATATTTTGATTGTTCTGAAAACCAAGATGCTGACATGAGGTTAATAATTTATTTTACTATGTCACAAAGGTTAACAAGGTATTGTACTGTCACACAGGTTAACCAGGTATTTTACTGTCACACAGGTTAACCAGGTATTTTACTATGTCACAAAGGTTAACCAGGTATTTTACTGTGTCACACAGGTTAACCAGGTATTTTACTGTCACACAGGTTAACCAGGTATTTTACTGTCACACAGGTTAACCAGGTATTTTCCTGTCACACAGGTTAACCAGGTATTTTACTGTCACACAGGTTAACCAGGTATTTTACTATGTCACAAAGGTTAACCAGGTATTTTACTTTGTCACACAGGTTAACCAGGTATTTTACTGTCACACAAGTTAACCAGGTATTTTACTTTGTCACACAGGTGAAGATGTCCGTGTTCCTGTCGTACCTGAAATCTGTTGGACCGATCCTCAGCTGCGTCATCATCTTGTTTTACATATTGTACAACATATCCAGTGTCTATTCTAACATCTGGCTCAGTGAGTGGAGCAATGACGAGGCGACCTCGGTGAACGGCACCATAGACACAGCTCAACGCGACCTGCGTCTCGGTGTATATGGTGCACTCGGCCTTGTACAAGGTAGGATTTTACATTTCACAATACCTGTTTACTTATTTTACAAACTTCGCTTCAGTTTATTTCATATTTTATTTTTAAACATACAGAACCTTGTTATCTAGAAATTGTATACTTCGAATATGCTGTTTAATTAAAAGTATCTTGTTGGTCCCGGTCTAACTTATGCTAATCATTTGAACTCATGTAATTTGAATACTTGGATAACAACTCAGAGTTTTCCCACAGTTCCCTCTGACTTTGAAGTTAGAAGGTTTGACTGTATAAGACTGAGACTTAGACAACCAATACTTTATTGAAGAACTTGCAGGAGATACAGATCCATACAATTATTAATGACAAGTTGAGACACATGTGCCTCCAACACAATGAAATAATTGAAGCCCTTCAGCAGACAGGGGTCGGGTCAATTAGAGATAGCTTCTGTTTATACCATTACAAGGTAATAAGGTGAAAGTATGTTTAAATTTTTATTTTACAATTTTTAAATACATCAATATAATTACGAAATATGTTATATGAAAACTGTTGCACATGCACTTGCCCTTGGGAAAACACAATGTCCTGATATAAACATATAATGTTTAAAATATGTTGTTAAAATTTTGATGAAAATTCTTAATGGAGACTGACTAAAGGTTTACATCTGACAGACACAATAACAATACAAATGTTGCCGCATTATCAGCTGTTGTTTCAAATCCATAATCAACGTATGATGTTAGTCGTATTGCCTCTGTAACAATATTCAAAAATAAGGATAAATCAAACAGACTTTTATTTAATGATTAACTTGATAATTATATTTGATTTGGTTTCAGATTTTATAACTTACATTTCAGGGAAGATGCCTTGTTTTGATAAAATATTCCTTTAGATTAATTATGTGTAACGTTTGTCCAATAAGCCTGTTGGATGTGCTGTTGAAGATGTTTCCTCTGTAACCCTGGTAATCAACTTGTACGTTTACAGGTACAGTCATTGTGTTCGCTAGTCTCTGCCTGTATGTAGGTAATGTCATGGCTGGGCGACACCTACATGCAGACATGCTGAAAAATATAATGGCCTCCCCAATGGAGTTTTTTGATACCACACCCCTAGGCAGGATGGTTAATCGATTCAGCAAAGATATTGACGTCCTGGACGTGACCATACCGCGGACATTTGAGGCTTGGTTGGCGTGTCTGCTACGTGTGCTGTCCGTGCCTGTTGTCATTGGTTACAGCACACCCCTGTTTCTTAGTCTGCTCATCCCCCTCGGAATTCTATATTTTGTAATACAGGTGCGCTGAAATTATCATGCAGTTGTGCATGATAATGGCTGAGTTTGTTTGATTTCCTGCATCCTAGATGTTTGAGCCATTCTTTAGAAGTAGCATAATGTGTGTGTACGTAGAGAATAATATCTCACTGCTTTCTACGCAACAACTTTCTACTAAATTCCCAAGGTGTCATGGATGGAAAACAGGAAACGTACCATTTAACATTCTAATTTTGAAAAATCATTTTACATCAAATTGGTTCAAAAGCACTGCTTTAACAGTTTAGAAACAATAAAGTTTGGCTTTTATGCATGGGTGATAGATTCTATTAATGTTGTACGATACATTCCACTGATTGTCACTTTGTTGTTTGTCACTGACGTATGACATGTAAAATCACATTTCCTAAAAACAACACTCCTGTACTTTATAATCCGTGTCATGTGATTTTGTTAATGTGACAGGTGTTGAAGTAGTCTCCCCTTAATGTCACTACATTTAAGGATGTTATGTAACACCCGAATATATTATTTAACACCCGAGTATATTACATAACAACCGAGTATATTACATAACACTCGAGTATATGACATAACACCCGAGTATATTACATAACACCCGAGTATATTACATAACACCCTGGTATATTACATAACACCTGAGTATATTACATAACACCCGAGTATATTACATAACACTCGAGTATATTACATAATACCCGAGTATATTACATAACACCCGAGTATATTACATAACACTCGAGTATATTACATAACACCCGAGTATATTACATAACACCCGAGTATATTACATATCACTCGAGTATATTACATAACACCCGAGTATATTACATAACACTCGAGTATATTTCATAACACCCGAGTATATTACATAACACCCGAGTATATTACATAACACCCGAGTATATTACACAACACCCGAGTATATTACATAACACTCGAGTATATTACATAACACTCGAGTATATTACATAACACCCGAGTATATTACATAACACTCAAGTATATTACATAACACCCGAGTATATTACATAACACTGGGCTCATGATCGAAGAGTTGCGAGTTCAAGTCCCTTTCATGGCATTTGTGTTGTATTCTTGAGCAAGATACTTTTCTCTGCTTGTTCCAGTTTACTCAGCTGTAAATGAATAATTATGTGTTTGGGTAGTAATAGAAATTGTAGAATGCTAACCACGAGTGTCAAAATGGCAGCACAGGTTGTATGCTCCCCAGTTGAGAACGATATTGGCAGGTTGCTGAGGCCCTATAACCACAAATAATTCTTTTCTTTATTGAATTATCTCAACACCTAAACCTTATTACCTGAAATTTTCTTTGGGTCACTTGGGGATTTCAAAACTAAAAAAATATATCAGGAAATCTACTCATCTTAAATTGTTCTGTTTTCAGTAAAATCATGTTTTTCTCTGACAAACAACAAGTGATATGAAGTGGAATGTATTTCTGGTTCACAGAAACTCTTGACATAAAGATATAACATCCAACACTTAGCTTTCAGGATCTCCAGTCATATTTCACCTGACCATCCAGCAATGCATTTTACCAAGCAAAACATTCCTAAAGTTAGATTCTAGGTACAATATATTTCATCAAGAAAAACTTTCATAATCAGCTATGATGGTACTCATGGTTTCACAGTGGAGAATGTTCAGGACCAACTATTAAGGATGATAGCGATTTATATTCACCTGATTGAAATCACATGTACCTATTTCTGTAGCACCTATTTCTGTAGTATATTTACTTCTATGATTATTTTGTATAGTTGCTACCACTATGTTACATTTTTCTTTTAACTCTGTTTTTGTAATCTGTCTCTGTAATTCCTTTTCTGTCACACTATCAGTGCAAGATGTTTCTGCTATAAGTTAACTGTTATACCAATATCTATAACAGATGTTTTTGCTGCCAGGTATACTAAAACTGATATACCAAGATCTTTTCCTGCAATACTGATTTCTTCACTGTATTGTCAATTTCTGCACATAAGTTTCACTGTGGCATTCCTTCAATACCTGTTTCTATGGTTACTGTTTCTATAGCACCTATTTCTGTAATTCTTTTGTATTGTTTCGGACGCTGTGTTACCTGTTTCAGTCACACCTATTTCCATGTTACCTGTTTCAGTCACACCTGTTCCTATGTTAGCTATTTCAGTCACACCTGTTCCTATGTTACCTATTTCAGTCACACCTGTTCCTATGTTAGCTATTTCAGTCACACCTTTCCTATGTTACCTGTTTCAGTCACACCTGTTCCTATGTTACCTATATCAGTCACACCTGTTTCTGTGTTACCTGTTTCATTTACACCTGTTCCTATGTTACCTATATCAGTCACACATGTTTCCTATGTTACCTATATCAGTCACACCTGTTCCTATGTTACCTATTTCAGTCACACCTGTTCCTATGTTACCTATTTCAGTCACACCTGTTCCTATGTTACCTGTTTCAGTCACACCTGTTCCTATGTTACCTATTTCAGTCACACCTGTTCCTATGTTACCTATATCAGTCACACCTGTTCCTATGTTACCTATACAGTCACACCTGTTTCCTATGTTACCCATTTCAGTCAAACCTGTTCCTATGTTACCTATTTCAGTCACATCTGTTCCTATGCTACCTGTTTCAGTCATACCTATTTTCAATTTATCTATTTCAGTCACACCTGTTCCTATGTTACCTATTTCAGTCACACATGTTCCTGTTTACCTGTTTTAGTCACACATGTTTCCTGTGTTACCTATTTCAGTCACACCTATTTCCTATGTATCTATTTCAGTCACACCTGTCCCTATGTTACCTGTTTCAGTCACACCTGTTTCTGTGTTACCTGTTTCAGTCACACCTGTTCCTATGCTACCTGTTTCAGTCACACCTGTTTCTGTGTTACCTGTTTCAGTCACACCTGTTCCTATGTTACCTGTTTCAGTCACATCTGTTCCTATGCTACCTATTTCAGTCATACCTGTTCCTATGTTACCTATATCAGTCACACCTGTTTCTGTGTTACCTGTTTCAGTCACACCTGTTTCTGTGTTACCTGTTTCAGTCACACATGTTTCCTATGTTACCTGTTTCAGTCACACCTGTTTCCTATGTTACCTGTTTCAGTCACACATGTTTCCTATGTTACCTGTTTCAGTCACACCTGTTCCTATGTTACCTGTTTCAGTCACACCTGTTTCCTATCTTACCTGTTTCAGTCACACATGTTTCCTATGTTACCTGTTTAAGTCACACCTGTTCCTTTATTACCTGTTTCAGTCACACCTGTTCCTATGTTACCTGTTTCAGTCACACCTGTTTCCTATGCTACCTGTTTCAGTAACACCTGTTCCTATGTTACCTGTTTCAGTCACAATGTGACCTGTAGTTTCTGGCAAAATCATTTCCTTGGTTTCCTTTTTTCAGGGGTTTCTGTCTGTTCTTGTGTATTTTCAATGGTAATATGTGACACCTGTTACAGGTTCAACTAATTATAAACACTTTGTATTTGGTTCTTTCTACAGATGTGACTGTAATTACTGTAGCCCTTTCCCCTTTCTTACAGGCAGTACTTTAAATAAATAACCATGTGCTCTTTACAGGACAAAACACTATATGGACATGTGGCTAACTGTATATACCGGGTTTATGAAACTGCTACTGTATATTGTCTCAAGTTGTTCATTACACTAATTTACAGGTTTACATTAATGATTTTGATGGATTGATGGTAATTAGAATGGCAGATTATTGGTTACAGCAATATTAATTAGCTGACAACAGTTGTGAGTGTATTGGTTACAGCAGTATTAATTACTTATATGTTTATATGATAGGAATTTCCTTTGTTACGGGTATAATGGTAATTAGTGGCAGTGTAGGGTTATATGTAGGCTGTGTTTGATGATAGGAATTCCCTTTGTTACAGGTATAATGGTAGTTAGTGGCAGTGTAGGGTTATATGTAGGCTGTGTTTGATGATAGCGAATTTCCTTTGTTACAGGTGTAACGGTAGTTAGTGGCAGTGTAGCGTTATATGTAGGCTGTGTTTGATGATAGGAATTTCCTTTGTTACAGGTGTAATGGTAGTTAGTGGCAGTGTAGGGTTATATGTAGGCTGTGTTTGATGAACGGAATTTCCTTTGTTACAGGTGTTATGGTAGTTAGTGGCAGTGTAGGGTTATATGTAGGCAGTGTTTGATGATAGGAATTCCCTTTGTTACAGGTGTAATGGTAGTTAGTGGCAGTATAGGGTTATATGTAGGCTGTGTTTGATGATAGGAATTCCCTTTGTTACAGGTGTAATGGTAGTTAGTGGCAGTGTAGGGTTATATGTAGGCTGTGTTTGATGATAGGAATTTCCTTTGTTACAGGTGTAACGGTAGTTAGTGGCAGTGTAGGGTTATATGTAGGCAGTGTTTGATGATAGGAATTTCCTTTGTTACAGGTGTAACGGTAGTTAGTGGCAGTGTAGGGTTATATGAAGGCTGTATTGATGATAGGAATTCCCTTTGTTACAGGTATAATGGTAGTTAGTGGCAGTGTAGGGTTATATGTAGGCTGTGTTTGATGATAGGAATTTCCTTTGTTACAGGTGTAATGGTAGTCAGTGGCAGTGTAGGGTTATATGTAGGCTGTGTTTGATGATAGGAATTTCCTTTGTTACAGGTGTAATGGTAGTTAGTGGCAGTGTAGGGTTATATGTAGGCAGTGTTTGATGATAGGAATTTTCTTTGTTACAGGTGTTATGGTAGTTAGTGGCAGTGTAGGGTTATATGTAGGCTGTGTTTATGGATAGCGAATTTCCTTTGTTACAGGTGTAATGGTAGTTAGTGGCAGTGTAGCGTTATATGTAGGCTGTGTTTGATGATAGGAATTTCCTTTGTTACAGGTGTAATGGTAGTTAGTGGCAGTGTATGGTTATATGTAGGCTGTGTTTGATGATAGGAATTTCCTTTGTTACAGGTGTAACGGTAGTTAGTGGCAGTGTAGGGTTATATGTAGGCTGTGTTTGATGATAGGAATTCCCTTTGTTACAGGTGTAATGGTAGTTAGTGGCAGTGTAGGGTTATATGTAGGCTGTGTTTGATGATAGGAATTTCCTTTGTTACAGGTGTAATGGTAGTTAGTGGCAGTGTAGGGTTATATGTAGGCTGTGTTTGATGATAGGAATTTCCTTTGTTACAGGTGTAATGGTAGTTAGTGGCAGTGTAGGGTTATATGTAGGCAGTGTTTGATGATAGGAATTTTCTTTGTTACAGGTGTAACGGTAGTTAGTGGCAGTGTAGGGTTATATGTCGGCTGTGTTTGATGATAGGAGTTTCCTTTGTTACAGGTGTAATGGTAGTTAGTGGCAGTGTAGGGTTATATGTAGGCTGTGTTTGATGATAGGAATTTCCTGTGTTACAGGTGTTATTGTAGTTAGTGGCAGTGTAGGGTTATATGTCCGCTGTGTTTGATGATAGGAATTCCCTTTGTTACGGGTGTAATGGTAGTTAGTGGCAGTGTAGGGTTATATGTCAGCTGTGTTTGATGATAGGAATTTCCTTTGTTACAGGTGTAATGGTAGTTAGTGGCAGTGTAGGGTTATATGTAGGCTGTGTTTGATGATAGGAATTTCCTTTGTTACAGGTGTAATGGTAGTTAGTGGCAGTGTAGGGTTATATGCAGGCAGTGTTTGATGATAGGAATTTTCTTTGTTACAGGTGTAATGGTAGTTAGTGGCAGTGTAGGGTTATATGTCGGCTGTGTTTGATGATAGGAATTCCCTTTGTTACAGGTGTAATGGTAGTTAGTGGCAGTGTAGGGTTATATGTAGGCTGTGTTTGATGATAGGAGTTTCCTTTGTTACAGGTGTAACGGTAGTTAGTGGCAGTGTAGGGTTATATGTAGGCTGTGTTTGATGATAGGAATTCCCTTTGTTACAGGTGTAATGGTAGTTAGTGGCAGTGTAGGGTTATATGTAGGCTGTGTTTGATGATAGGAATTTCCTGTGTTACAGGTGTAATGGTAGTTAGTGGCAGTGTAGGGTTATATGTAGGCTGTGTTTGATGATAGGAGTTCCCTTTGTTACAGGTGTTATGGTAGTTAATGGCAGTGTAGGGTTATATGTAGGCAGTGTTTGATGATAGGAGTTCCCTTTGTTGCAGGTGTTATGGTAGTTAGTGGCAGTGTAGGGTTATATGTAGGCAGTGTTTGATGATAGGAGTTCCCTTTGTTACAGGTGTTGTGGTAGTTAGTGGCAGTGTAGGGTTATATGTAGGCAGTGTTTGATGATAGGAGTTCCCTTTGTTACAGGTGTAATGGTAGTTAGTGGCAGTGTAGGGTTATATGTAGGCTGTGTTTGATGATAGGAATTCCCTTTGTTACAGGTGTAACGGTAGTTAGTGGCAGTGTAGGGTTATATGTAGGCAGTGTTTGATGATAGGAGTTTGCTTTGTTACAGGTGTAACGGTAGTTAGTGGCAGTGTAGGGTTATATGTAGGCTGTGTTTGATGATAGGAATTTCCTTTGTTACAGGTGTAAAGGTAGTTAGTGGCAGTGTAGGGTTATATGTAGGCTGTGTTTGATGATAGGAGTTTCCTTTGTTACAGGTGTAACGGTAGTTAGTGGCAGTGTAGGGTTATATGTAGGCAGTGTTTGATGATAGGAATTCCCTTTGTTACAGGTGTAACGGTAGTTAGTGGCAGTGTAGGGTTATATGTAGGCTGTGTTTGATGATAGAAATTTCCTTTGTTACAGGTGTAACGGTAGTTAGTGGCAGTGTAGGGTTATATGTAGGCTGTGTTTGATGATAGGAATTTCCTTTGTTACAGGTGTAATGGTAGTAAATGGCAGTGTAGGGTTATATGTAGGCAGTGTTTGATGTTAGGAATTCCCTTTGTTACAGGTGTAATGGTAGTTAGTGGCAGTGTAGGGTTATATGTAGGCTGTGTTTGATGATAGGAATTTCCTTTGTTACAGGTGTAATGGTAGTTAGTGGCAGTGTAGGGTTATATGTAGGCTGTGTTTGATGATAGGAATTCCCTTTGTTACAGGTGTAACGGTAGTTAGTGGCAGTGTAGGGTTATATGTAGGCTGTGTTTGATGATAGGAATTCCCTTTGTTACAGGTGTAATGGTAGTAAGTGGCAGTGTAGGGTTATATGTAGGCTGTGTTTGATGATAGGAATTCCCTTTGTTACAGGTATAATGGTAGTTAGTGGCAGTGTAGGGTTATATGAAGGCAGTGTTTGATGATAGGAATTCCCTTTGTTACAGGTGTTATGGTAGTTAGTGGCAGTGTAGGGTTATATGTAGGCAGTGTTTGATGATAGGAATTTCCTTTGTTACAGGTGTAATGGTAGTTAGTGGCAGTGTAGGGTTATATGTAGGCTGTGTTTGATGATAGGAATTCCCTTTGTTACAGGTGTAATGGTAGTTAGTGGCAGTGTAGGGTTATATGTAGGCTGTGTTTGATGATAGGAATTTCCTTTGTTACAGGTGTAACGGTAGTTAGTGGCAGTGTAGGGTTATATGTAGGCTGTGTTTGATGATAGGAATTCCCTTTGTTACAGGTGTAATGGTAGTTAGTGGCAGTGTAGGGTTATATGTAGGCTGTGTTTGATGATAGGAGTTCCCTTTGTTACAGGTGTTATGGTAGTTAATGGCAGTGTAGGGTTATATGTAGGCAGTGTTTGATGATAGGAGTTCCCTTTGTTGCAGGTGTTATGGTAGTTAGTGGCAGTGTAGGGTTATATGTAGGCAGTGTTTGATGATAGGAGTTCCCTTTGTTACAGGTGTAATGGTAGTTAGTGGCAGTGTAGGGTTATATGTAGGCAGTGTTTGATGATAGGAGTTCCCTTTGTTACAGGTGTTATGGTAGTTAGTGGCAGTGTAGGGTTATATGTAGGCAGTGTTTGATGATAGGAATTTCCTTTGTTACAGGTGTAATGGTAGTTAGTGGCAGTGTAGGGTTATATGTAGGCAGTGTTTGATGATAGGAATTTCCTTTGTAACAGGTGTAATGGTAGTTAGTGGCAGTGTAGGGTTATATGTAGGCTGTGTTTGATGATAGGAATTTCCTTTGTCACAGGTGTAACGGTAGTTAGTGGCAGTGTAGGGTTATATGTAGGCAGTGTTTGATGATAGGAATTCCCTTTGTTACAGGTTTAATGGTAGTTAGTGGCAGTGTAGGGTTATATGTAGGCAGTGTTTGATGATAGGAGTTTGCTTTGTTACAGGTGTTATGGTAGTTAGTGGCAGTGTAGCGTTATATGTAGGCTGTGTTTGATGATAGGAGTTCCCTTTGTTACAGGTGTTATGGTAGTTAATGGCAGTGTAGGGTTATATGTAGGCAGTGTTTGATGATAGGAGTTCCCTTTGTTGCAGGTGTTATGGTAGTTAGTGGCAGTGTAGGGTTATATGTAGGCAGTGTTTGATGATAGGAGTTCCCTTTGTTACAGGTGTAATGGTAGTTAGTGGCAGTGTAGGGTTATATGTAGGCAGTGTTTGATGATAGGAGTTCCCTTTGTTACAGGTGTTATGGTAGTTAGTGGCAGTGTAGGGTTATATGTAGGCAGTGTTTGATGATAGGAATTTCCTTTGTTACAGGTGTAATGGTAGTTAGTGGCAGTGTAGGGTTATATGTAGGCAGTGTTTGATGATAGGAATTTCCTTTGTAACAGGTGTAATGGTAGTTAGTGGCAGTGTAGGGTTATATGTAGGCTGTGTTTGATGATAGGAATTTCCTTTGTCACAGGTGTAACGGTAGTTAGTGGCAGTGTAGGGTTATATGTAGGCAGTGTTTGATGATAGGAATTCCCTTTGTTACAGGTTTAATGGTAGTTAGTGGCAGTGTAGGGTTATATGTAGGCTGTGTTTGATGATAGGAGTTCCCTTTGTTACAGGTGTAACGGTAGTTAGTGGCAGTGTAGGGTTATATGTAGGCAGTGTTTGATGATAGGAGTTCCCTTTGTTACAGGTGTTATGGTAGTTAGTGGCAGTGTAGCGTTATATGTAGGCTGTGTTTGATGATAGGAGTTCCCTTTGTTACAGGTGTTATGGTAGTTAGTGGCAGTGTAGCGTTATATGTAGGCTGTGTTTGATGATAGGAGTTCCCTTTGTTACAGGTGTTATGGTAGTTAGTGGCAGTGTAGGGTTATATGTAGGCAGTGTTTGATGATAGGAGTTCCCTTTGTTACAGGTGTTATGGTAGTTAGTGGCAGTGTAGGGTTATATGTAGGCAGTGTTTGATGATAGGAGTTCCCTTTGTTACAGGTGTTATGGTAGTTAGTGGCAGTGTAGGGTTATATGTAGGCAGTGTTTGATGATAGGAATTTCCTTTGTTACAGGTGTAACGGTAGTTAGTGGCAGTGTAGGGTTATATGAAGGCTGTGTTTGATGATAGGAATTTCCTTTGTTACAGGTGTAACGGTAGTTAGTGGCAGTGTAGGGTTATATGTAGGCAGTGTTTGATGATAGGAGTTCCCTTTGTTACAGGTATAATGGTAGTTAGTGGCAGTGTAGGGTTATATGTAGGCTGTGTTTGATGATAGGAGTTCCCTTTGTTACAGGTGTAAAGGTAGTTAGTGGCAGTGTAGGGTTATATGTAGGCTGTGTTTGATGATAGGAGTTCCCTTTGTTACAGGTGTAACGGTAGTTAGTGGCAGTGTAGGGTTATATGTGAGCTGTGTTTGATGATAGGAATTTCCTTTGTTACAGGTGTAATGGTAGTTAGTGGCAGTGTAGGGTTATATGAAAGCAGTGTTTGATGATAGGAATTTCCTTCGTTACAGGTGTAACGGTAGTTAGTGGCAGTGTAGGGTTATATGTAGGCTGTGTTTGATGATAGGAATTTCCTTTGTTACAGGTGTTATGGTAGTTAGTGGCAGTGTAGGGTTATATGTAGGCTGTGTTTGATGATAGGAATTTCCTTTGTTACAGGTATAATGGTAGTTAGTGGCAGTGTAGGGTTATATGTAGGCTGAGTTTGATGATAGGAATTCCATTTGTTACAGGTGTAATGGTAGTTAGTGGCAGTGTAGGGTTATATGTAGGCTGTGTTTGATGATAGGAATTCCATTTGTTACAGGTGTAATGGTAGTTAGTGGCAATGTAGGGTTATATGTAGGCTGTGTTTGATGATAGGAATTCCATTTGTTACAGGTATAATGGTAGTTAGTGGCAGTGTAGGGTTATATGTAGGCTGTGTTTGATGATAGGAATTCCCTTTGTTACAGGTGTTATGGTAGTTAGTGGCAGTGTAGGGTTATATGTAGGCAGTGTTATTTGTGGACGGACCTTCCATGCCGGGATGCTGGGTAACATATTGACCTCACCAATACAGTTTTTTGACACAACACCTCTGGGTCGCATCATGAATCGCTTCAGCAAAGATATTGACACTATGGACACGTTGATCCCCCGTATCTGTGAGAGCTGGCTACACTGTCTTCTGCGTGTGGTGGCCGTTCCGGTCATCATCGCCTACAGCACTCCTCTTTTTCTCTCCATCCTGCTTCCTCTAGGGATTCTCTATTTCATTGTACAGGTGAAGTAAAAAACCGATTCACATGCTCACATGACCATTTACTGATTACTTTTCTGTTCTTTCTATTTTGTTTCATTTCTTTTGTTAAACTGTTTCATGTGTATGCATTGTTAAGGGGACAATGCCTTTTTTAGAATAGCTCTGTAACACAAACTTGCCTATAAATCTGACAGTGCTTTGTTTTCAGGTAGCTCTGTAACACAAGCTTGCCTATAAATCTGACAGTGCTTTGTTTTCAGGTAGCTCTGTAACACAAGCTTGCCTGTGAATCTGACTGTGCCTTGTTTTTAGATAGCTCTGTAACACAAGCTTGCCTGTGAATCTGACTGTGCCTTGTTACAGATAGCTCAGTGGCGGATCCAGGGGGGTGTCACTGGGCGCACGTGACACCCCCCTGTCCTTGACCAGGTTTTTATTTAGTAGTAAAATATAAGATCACATTGATCTTGTGACACCCCCCAGCTCTGTTCAGTGTACATGTGCACACTGAATCCATTTGCGCACATTTTTACTTGGACTTATCAATCTCTTCAGTGGTAATTGTTCAGCCTACAGTGCATCTATAACTCTGTCCAAGCCAAACACCCTGCCACCCAACTCCAAAAGTGTTGACTATATAATTGACACTAATTGATATCTCCACCCCAGGATCAATTAACTAATTGATATCTCCACCCCAGCATCAATTAACTTGGTCAGTGAACCGTGACAATGTTTACAAGAATGACCACAGGTACAGAAATGTATACAAGCCTGTCTCTACCTGTGGAAGGGCATTTGACATTGTTTAGTGCTTAGTAATTATCTGATACAGATAAGCTTATTAAAGTATGGCATACATGTACAATACATAATAATTATAAAATACAGTTACAGTGTTCATTCAAACATAAAAAAAACATCCATAAGTATCAAGCCAAATTTGGCTTATGAGACACTATCAAAATATTCCTTGAGTAATTAGATTACATTTGATAGATATTTTTGTTTTCTTTGATACATAAAAAAATCCTTTATAGACTTCTTTCTATAAACTTTCTACTCTCATAAAAAATAACAATTTATTTTTAGTATGTATCAGTAAAGCGTTAAAAGTTTGAAATTTGCTTCCGTTTCATTAAGAATAAAAATATATCGGTTCAGAACAAAATCATATTCTATCAAAATTTGAGTTTCATCATGCATTTCTTCCGTGTAGAGGTATTTATTGCCCGTTTCTATAGTTGTGAGAATAGTCATTGTGAGAAAGTCACGTCAGGAAACGGACATAAGCACATTAAAACATGTATGTAAATAAGCATTTTATCTAATTACATATGTATTTGCAGCGTTCATCGCTAGTGCAACTTTTTAATTTTTAATTTTAATTCCAAAATTAACTGCACATTGTCAGAGAAGTTTATAACATAACGTTATATATGTCTCTGATATTGTATTTGAACAAATTTAAAACAACAGGATGTTTTTGCATTTGCCGCAAAATTAACTTGAAATTTGAAATGGTGACACCCCCCTGAAAAAATTCTGGATCCGCCCCTGTAGCTTTGTAACACAAGCTTGCCTGTGAATCTGACTGTGCCTTGTTTACAGATAGCTTTGTAACACAAGCTTGCCTGTGAATCTGACTGTGCCTTGTTTTCAGATAGCTCTGTAACACAAGCTTGCCTATGCTTTGCTGATAGTGCCTTTCACATGTCTGTTTCACAGGTATGTGTGTAGTATGTGCCAATCTGGCCCTGTCTATGGGAAATATCAGAGCTGGGCGGAGCTTACAATTATCTCTGCTTGGAAATATATTACAGTTAACAATGGCTTTCTTCCATACCATTCCGATTGGATGAATGTTGAACAGGTTTAGTAAAGAGTTAGAAATGAGTGATTTTGCCATTCAGAAAACACTTGAAGTACTGATCAACTGTTCCTTCTGTCGGTGCCTGTTGTCATTGGTTACGGCACACAAGAGTTTCTCATCATTGTCCTGGCCATGTTTTATATACTTGCATAGGTGACACACCATAGTCACCAGAAACCCGCTATCAATAGGTTCACGTCTATCTCACTCTTAAACTCCTTCTTGTTCTTGTCATTCTCTTTGTAACTTGATATTAATCAGAAATTTTATAAATGTACTCCAGATTCTCCATGTATATAATGTTATAATGCAGCATCTGGTATGACCATGGTATATAGCTTATGGTGGGGTATTTGATATGGTTAGGTACTCTTATGAATCCAGCATCCATTACAGACCTATAGAAGCAGGATCCCTGACAGGACACTGACAAATGACCAGCATCCTCTTCCCCATTAGTTACCTAATCCACAATATGTTTCATTTCACATTTCAGGGATAACAATTTATATACAGGCCAGTTTGTTGTATTACGGTGGAATTCAGGCAGGGAGAGTGCTCCACAGAGATATGCTGAGAAATATCTTATCGTCACCAATGCTGTTTTTTGACACAACACCCTCAGGTCGCTTACTCAACCGCTTTGGGAAAGATATTGATGCTGTAGATAGGACAATCGTTGAGAATCTTCGTTCGTGGATTGGTTGTTTACTTAAAGTGTTCACAATCCCTGTCGTGGTGGGGTTCAGTACTCCCATGTTCCTGGTCATCTTGCCCCCTGTGGCAGTCCTTTTCGTCGTAATTCAGGTTATTGATTTATAATATTTCAGAAACTTCATGTCTAACATTCGTTGTGGTAACCGTCCGTAGTCACACCTTTTGTTTACATACTTCCATGTTTTGATACTCTCATATACTGTATAGTTGCCATTTATGACTGGGTATTTAATTTTGCTGTATTTGTATATGATGAAATAAATCTTTTTCTTTTGCTATTTTGTTGAAAGTATTTTCCTTAAAATGCACAATTGATTTGCGTTTGCTTTAGAGTCTTGCACAAAATTGAATTCATAACAATTCTGTCATTCAGACATTTGACAACTATACAGTATATCTTTGTTTGACCTTGACCTTTGTATGGTAGTTTTGACCTTGACCTTAAGGTAAGAGTAGCAGGCTAAAGATTTGGTTGTGGCGTTGTTGTCAATTAGACTAGATATTCTGGTGAACATGAAGAATTTGGTTTACAGATATTTGTATGGGTTTTCCATTTACAAGGACAAGATTTTTGGTGTTTAAGTAGCTTTTCTTGCACATCCTTTAGCAGTCTTTTGTTTAGTCAAGACTTAGAGGTTACACAATGAGTAGTTGTTGGATATGGGATTTATTTAAAGAAAAAACAAATAAATAAATAAATACCATATCCAATAACGACGAGTCTTGTAACCTGTTTCTACCACAATTTCTGTTGGAAACAACTGACTGGAGAGAACTGCGGACTAAAGGTTTGAGCAAAACGTATCATCTCCTATACATTGTATATTCCCTCCAACTGGTGACGATGTCAGCAATCGATGACGTTGTAAACAATCAGCAAGTGACATTGTTCCTGTCAAAGTTCATCATGTCAGCCAATCAAAATGCATTTAGAGTCTATTCCACATGTGGTATAAACAAAATGTTAGTCACCAAGGTACCTGTGAAACTGACAACTCTCCATCTGTTGTTAAGTCACCATGGTAGTCGTTTTTAGGGCTACCTGTTCATTCCATGTGTTAACCTGTTCTTAGTCACTATTGTAACCTGTTGTGAAAACAGCATAGTTACCTGCTACCATGGTAACCTTTCGTAATGTCAATATGGCAATTAGTTGTGAAGACAGCATTGTTACCTGTTGTTAAACTGCCCTTGCCTAGATAACCCAGTGGTAACTACCCTTGGCCAGATATTCCAGTGGTAACTACCCTTGGCCAGATGACCCAGTGGTATTTATCCTTGGCCAGATAACCCAGTGGTAACTACCCTTGGCTAGATAACCCAGTGGTAACTACCCTTGGCCAGAGAACCCATTGGTAACTACCCTTGGCCAGATAACCCAGTGGTAAATCTAGATGGTATTCAGCCACTGTGGTAGGGTGTTCATATGTTACCATGGTATCATGTTTGGTCACCATTGTTACTAGATGATAAATCACCATAGTAACCTGTAAATAAGTCACCATGTTAATCTGGTTTCGATGATGGTCAAAAGTGACCCTTACCTTATAGATCATGGAGTCAGTAATACAAGTACTACTGCTGTTTCTGTGTAGCGACAGTGTGTGATCGCCTGGATATGGTACACTGGGTGTTCAGGTAAAAAGGCTTTTACATAAAGAAATACCCTGCAATAGGCCATGTTTGTCATTGGAATTCTTTGACAATGCAATCTGTTCAGTGATTGAACTTGCTGATGAAACAAATGGTTGAAAGTAATAAAAAATGAACTGGTGGTCACATTCAGTTGTCCCTTATGAAGCCCTTCTAGATTTTAGCATTCCTATTTGATGTGTATTGATTTTATATAACTTTCATACTTTAGCTGAAGTGAATGTTGACTTTGATTTTGACCAGGACTGGTTTGACTGCTGTAATTTAGTGTTCAGTTCTTTTTGGTGTTCAGTTCACACATTAGAGGCCCCTTTGGGTTTTACATGTAAGATCTCTATTCTGAGGTTTCTTCATTTCAGACATGAGCTATTTCATATTCTGTTTCTTCGGAGAGATTTCTATTATTCTTAACCCAAGTTGGATATTAATTGTGAACTCTGAACCAGTCCCCCTTCTGAAGGCCCCCGTGTTTTTCCTCCATATCTCCAATTGTTGTAAACCAGTGCCCCTTCTGAAAGCCCCTCTATTTTCCTCCACATGACTGGACAGCTCCAATTGTTGTGAACCAGTGCCCCCTTCTGAAGGCCCCTCTGTTTTTCCTCCAAATAACTGCTAGTAGCCACAATTGCTATGAACTAGTTAAAGTACCCCTAAGGAAGGCCCCTTTTTTTGCTGAACCAGTGCCCCCTACTGATGGCCCCTCTGTTTTTCCTCCACAGGACTGCTGGTTTCGGTCTCAGCCTTCGTGATGGCTGCTGGAGGTTTCATGGCTTCTCAGAGACTTTACCACGCCCTCCTGCACGGCCTGATGAGGGCACCTGTCCTCTTTTATGATTTGAACCCCATGGGTCGCATCATGAATCGGTACTCTGAGGACATAGCGGAAATTGACTTTGTGGTGCCATTCACCATCCGCTCCATGATCAACTCAGTTTTCCAGATGGTGGCCTCATTTGGGATAATTTTCTACACCAGTCCCTTATTTGCTGTCACATTACCATTACTCATCCTAATTTACTTTGTTACCCAGGTATAAAAACTTCTACACAAGCCATATTTACTTGATTACCTACACACGCTGGTGTACTTATTAAACCTAGACTTTCAAATTAGCAAACTCACCTCCTTCGCTTTCCTTGTTAGACAACTTCATTGTGCACATCCTAATACATATACCTTGATCATATTGTGTAAAACATTTTATTTTTCACAAAATCTTGAATTTGATGCAAGTGAGTCAAAGCTAAAGAGTTCCATTCAGATACACTAATACACTATAAGTATTTCTGCGTAATGCAGCCTAAAGTAAAATAACTAACAACACTATGAACTGCAATAAAAATATTATGTATCTGATATATCTCCTCAAGATGCATGCATTCAGGTTTAACTGTCGAGTACTTGCTGACAGGTAAACTTTTCTGTTGGTTGTGGAGTTTACCTGTGTATGACTTGATTCACTGACAGGTAAACATTTCTGTCGGTTGTGGAGTTTACCTGTGTATGACTTGATTGGCTGACAGGTAAATATTTCTGTCGGTTGTGGAGTTTACCTTGGGTATGACTTGATTCACTGACAGGTAAACATTTCTCTTGCTTTACCATGGGTATGTCATGGTTCCTGAGCAGAGACAATAGAGACACACTTTCGTCGTCATGGTAACCAGTCCTTTTCATGACACTGAAGATGTCTTTGTCATGTAGGCTAGTTTAGTGTATGACTATCATCCTTAGTTTAAGATTAAGGTTTGCACAGCCATATCATTTTCCCTACTCACTCAACAGACAACTGAGAACGGAGCTCAAATCAGTTATAATTGTAGAGGGGATTAAATTCTGAAATAGCTAGGCACTTTGAGCCACTCTCAAAGATTGGAATACTTATGAAAATAAGAGTAAGAATGAGACAAAGTCAGAGTTATTTTGTCTTTGTGTGTTTTTGTCATGTAAAACATCTTGTTTATGACATCAGTCCTTTGTGTATGGCTCAAGGGACACATGCTTTGTGTGATTGCTCACATTCCCATCAGTCAATGCCCACATTCCCATCAGTCAATGCCCACATTCCCATCAGACAATGCCCACATTCCCATCAGACAATGCCGACATTCCCATCAGTCAATGCCCACATTCCCATCAGACAATGCCCACATTCCCGTCAGTCAATGCCCACATTCCCATCAGACAATGCCCACATTCCCATCAGACAATGCCCACATTCCCATCAGTCAATGCCCACATTCCCATTCCCATCAGACAATGCCCACATTCCCATCAGACAACTGAGAATAGATCAGTTACAAACTAAAAAGAGGAGTTGACGTAGAATTAGTCCTTGTGTTATAAAGACTGGAGACCTGTTGTTTTTGTCCTGTCCATTTGTTTAGGTGTATGGCTATTTGTGTAACACAGATGCACCATGTTTGTTTTCCCGTATACCCTATTGTATATGTTTTTGCATGGCTGTTGTATATAGCTACTGTCTTGTATAGTACTAATCACTTTTTATTGTGTTCTGTAGTACACAGAAAAAATCGATTACATTAAGACATTTCTCAAAAACTTTTTCATATTTTGTTAATGACTGCCCATAGAAAGTATCCAGTGAGCATTGTGTTTGTAGTATAGGGTCAGAGTTCATAATAGAGCATTGTTTTCCTATACTTTAAAGCTTTGTACTCGGGCATTGGTTGTCATAGCAAGATTATACAAAGGAATTGTCAACACATCATATTTGAAACTGAATTTTTCAAGGTTATATTGTTTTTGCATTTCTTGCCTTCAGATAATTCATTACAGTACCATATTTCAGCCTCGTTGAAAATACACAAAGAAAAAAAAACATTATTTTGTTCCATAGCTAATCTGGCTTTGAATCCCTGGTTATAACATAGTACTTGCCATGGTGCCTTGGATGATCATGTTGGTATGATTAGTGATAGTTGTCATGGTTACACAATGATAGTTGTTATGGTGCAATCCTGTGGCTTATGCTTTGCATCCCATTCGTCACTTAACTAGAGAAATGATGTATTTCAGCCTCATCCCTAATAGGGATTTCTTCGCTTTGAGATTTCAGGAGACGACTAAAGATGCTGAGCAGTAACCTTGACTGAAGGGGATATTAGTGTCCCCTAGATATAACCTTGACAAGGGGATATTAGGGGTCCCCTGGATATAACCTTGACTAGGGGATATTAGGGGTCCCCTTGATGTGTTCAGTGATGTGTATATACCACAACCTTTATGTCAGTGTATTCTGTTTCCTCCAGGCCTGTTCATTGTGTCTGCCTCGCTGTGTATGGCCAAAGGCTCCATCCACGCCACCACAATCCTACACACCACTGTCCTTAGCAATGTCCTAAGGTCACCCATGACTTTTTTTGACACAACCCCACTAGGGCGTATCATCAACCGATTCTCCAAAGATGTGGATACCATTGACCTTGTCATTCCTGAGATGTTCAAGGTCTTCATGATGTGTCTTCTCCAAGTTGTCAGCACCATGGTCGTAATCACCATGGGAACCGCCGTATTTTTGGTCGTCATAGTGCCCCTAGGAATTATTTACATTGTCATCCAGGTACTTCTGTCCCTGATGTTGTTTCCTACCTGTTTGTTTGGATGATGTCACTAGAAGCGGTTGTACTGACTTCCCTCCAGTTACTGCTACTTACTGATATTGCTGCCCCAAATTACCTCCCCTACCTTCGGTAATACTTGATGACTGTCCCAAGTTATCACCAAATTCCATGATTTTATTTTGCTGTGTGCTTTGTTTTTAACTGTTACCAGAAATTTTCAGGCCTTCATATTCTGAAGATATTACTGTGCCATCATGAAATAGCGAAAATTGTGCATACATGATATTTTTACGAAAAAGTTCATATATTAAATTAACTGTGTTTAGAGCTACCTTGTAATGTTATAGCGTCTCTCTTCGTCTCAAAAGTAGAAGTTCCGTGTGTTCTATTTCCTGGATTTTGTTCTGATTAAGTATGCATGAAAAAGGAACTTGAAAAGAGTGTGTCACTAAATGAACTTTACCAAAGCAAAAGTAAAAAAAAAAACACTTCCATTTTGTAAGATTTTGATGTGCTTTCAGTATATACTCAGTACTTTTATTTATGCTGAAGGATATCATAAACAAAACTCACTTTCAACACTCTGGTTTTAAATCATCTTTTCCTTTATAAAAGGAAAAGAGCACGAGGTTTTCAACGAAACGACCAAATCTGTCGTAGTTGTTAAAAGTCTGTCAAATTGTAAGCTAACAATTTCTAGTTGTTTTAATCATCAGAGAATACTTTGGTTCACTATAATAGCAGTAAATATCTTGATAAAGTGGCATTAACTGGTGGGAAAACAGTACAGTCTGTCCTTGTCTAGTAAATTCTGATGTGTCGATGAATGTACAAAATTTCATGTGTCGTTTTTGGTGTCACCCCTCTTTCAGTTCTCTATTAATTTCAAGTCTTTTTGTCACTGTTTATCATATTTGAATAACCTTCCACGTTTTTTTTAGCCATTGCACTGGTTAGATTTTAATTGTAACTTAAAACTATATCACATTTTGTGGTTCTCTACATCTAGAGATTGTAGATTTATCAGGATAGCTTTAATTGTATCTTTATTAGTGTAGTGTACAATGTTAAAGATCTAATGACGAGTAACATTTGTTCACAGCATTAGTTTGTAAAAGTGGTAATAGGGGTTATTCATGCATGTGCTTTTATTAGAATGTACCTGGTTGTGGTATATAGTACGTATAGTGGTATATTATGTGCTTGTCGTAAAATAGTTCATTGCGCTTTATTACCTATATGAAGATATTCCATGCTATCTCCAAATAAAATAAATTCAGTTCAATTCTTCTTTTACTTTTGGCCTTACTGCCCATCAGTCAACAAAATCAGGACATACACAATTTATAGCATGACTATTACTTTTGGCCTTACGGCCCATCAGTCAACAAAATCGTTATTATTATACACAAATTACAGCATGGTACATACAAAGAATCTGATGTAAATAACATCTTACAATTACTTAGTTATTGCAAAAATATATTTCTTAATTGACTAGCTTCATATATATATTTACCCAGGGGACACATGTACAGTTCTTTTACATTTTCTACTCTTACTATATAACTGGATCAATTTATATAATGATAGATCAGATAGATTGCAAACAGACTTTACTATGTCACATTACTTCATCCTACTATCTAATTAAAATTACTCAAATAGTCTTTTAAGGTATTAACTCACCAAAAACAAATTGAATTTTTTTATATGCAAAAAATCATTTGAAAAATTGAATTGATATTTGTCAAAATAAAAGGATAATACTCAGGAGTAGCATACTTAACTATAGACCTATCAATAGCTATCACCAGGAGCACCGCCATGTTTTTGGTTGTCATGGTAGCACTATGAATTGATGTATGGTTATCTTATTTTGTTGTCTATCCAGAGACTTCATGTCTGCTTTAGTAGACACTCAATAAGCTGCCATCATCTCTTTATAGTTTGTACATTATTGTTCTGTCATACAGTTGGTTAGTTGTGGGTTTTCTCCACAATAAGACCCCACACGCTCTAACATCCGGGCCAACAAGACAAGACAAACAAGTTTATATACGGGGTTATATATTTTAGTTTACATAGAGCCTTTTACTTTAAGCAAAGTCTTACTATATAGCACAGTATGTCATTTTTCCTTTAAACATTTTTTTTATTCATTTAAGATTCATAAGGTTAAATTTTATGATGTTTGGCTTGTAATTTGTATGAAAGGACGTTGAAAACAAAATGACTGTGACTAATATTCAAAGACACAAGGATCAAATGTTTCGACTTGCAGACAAGTTCTGCTCAAGAATAGAAAGCTGAAAGTCGTCATATTTGCCAGGTGGCATGCTGTGATGAAAGAAGATCAACTGCAAACAATTTCTTCTTCAGAATAGCTAATCTTAAAGTCATCATATTTGCCATGTGGCATGCTGTGATGAAAGAAGATAGCTGAAAATAGTTTTTCCTTCAGAATAGCAAATCTTGAAGTCATCATATTTGCCTTGTGGCATGCTGTGATGAAAGAAAAGAAAACCAGCTTTGTTTAAATAAATGCCTTGACCTATTAATGACACCCATTTAATGACAATGGTTAGATCACTGATGTTTGGTCTGTAGTTTGCTGGGATAAAGGGCTAACAACTCAGCAAGTTGGTCATACAGATGTCTTTTTTCAGCATTAATTTTTGAAGCAGTTGATAATTCCTGGCGTGCTAGCTACTACAATATGGTAGTATAGAGGGTTGGGGGCTATGTACAGGTGACCAGCTCTTGTCATCATCAAGTATATCTGTCTGTGTGTCCTGTTGGTTCTTTGCCTTTTATACAGCAAATCTTTGTCCAAGTCTCTTTTCTTGCTCGTATAACCTTTGCTGAATGTCAGAGTTGAGATGCCCTTGGTTCCCCATCTATTTCAGCAATATCAGAATCTTTCTATTACAAAAACATCTTTTTACTCCTTTTACCTTTTGTTTTTTCTCTTTTGCTCTTCAATTATCTTATTATTCAGTTTGTATTGTGTTCATATTTCTTAGAACATTATTGAATTAAGAATCAATAATGCCCAACAGTGAATTCCTCTGCTGATTGTGTTAAGTTTCCATGGAAATACCACATCACAATGTTCTGATCCTAACAAAGCCTGCCCATCACCCGTTCTCTGCTTCATAACACTCATCTCAATATTTCCACCATGTTATTTTGGTGGAAAATAAATTATCTCCCTTTGCAACACATCACCCGTTCTCTGCTTCATAACACTCATCTCAATATTTTCACCATCATGTTATTTTGGTGGAAAATGAATTATCTCCCTTTGAAACATATCAGACGTTTCCTGTATGTAGAACTTTGCAAGCTTTGGCATACTCATCAAAAGAGAAAAAAAATAAAACATCAACATGTATACTTTAAATGCACTGAATCACACCTGCTTAAAGCTGGCTTTTCCTTACTAAAATATTTTCTTGAGTTTGTATATATACTGCTGTTTAGTGTTAGCTGTTGTCCTTTGCTTTTGTTTAATCAGTTAAGTTATTACTAATTTATGATCTCTATGGAGGATGTTGCCTTCAGGAGAACATTGCTTTATATGCAGAAAGTCAAATTGTGATGCCACCCACGAAGTTATTTGAAAAACTGGAGTAAATGTAACACACAAAAAATAAATAGAAAAAAATCCTTTTGTCTTGACTAAAACAAAGGGAAATAAAATACTAGAACACATCTATGTAGGTGTGTTGGTTAAGAGGGTTATATATATTTATTATTAAGTAATGAAACAAAGTCCTATATCCATGTACATTTAAGTCTATGGGGTAAGGTGATTATATATGTTTATCTGTTATTATACAGTTCTATGTATGCTGTCAGATTAAGTTCAGTGTAACAAGTTAGGGTAGAGCCGGGGGAAGACGGGAGGAAGGGTAAATATCCAGGAAGATATAAAGCAGGAGAACACTATATATAGATGGCTTTGTTTATGGCTTGTTGCATGCAGTGTATCCTCCATATTAACCTGTTAATATAATATAGCATGTTTTATATAACACCACTTGTCTTTAGTTAATCATTTACTAATCAGTTTGTGCTTCAGTATAATGTTGTCTGTTTTTTGTGAAATGTAGTATTTATACATAAATTAATTAGCTAAAATTTCAGTATGTGTATATATTTGATTTGAAGGAAAATTGTTTTAAGAACTTTCAAATTTTTCATTTGAAATCTTAATTTTCTTTTCATTGAAAAATTAATGAAGAAATGTATTCAATAGTTCAAAATCTCCAAAACTGCAAAATTTGATATGGTAACTTTTGTATGAAATTTATTGTAAATATATGACTATCTACACTGTAAATGTTTGTCTAACCTACAAGATTTCTGTCAACAGAGGTTCTATGTGGCGACGTCCCGTCAGCTGAAGAGACTTGAGTCTGTGAGTAGGTCACCAATATACTCTCACTTTGGAGAGACTGTCACCGGGGTAACAACAATTCGAGCTTACAAATAACAAGAACGCTTCATCAACGAGTCAGAGGGCAAAGTCGATGAAAACAACATATGTTACTTCCCCAGTATCGTAGCTAACAGGTGAGAAATACCCGTAAACAACAAATGTTACTTCCCCAGTGTCGTAGCTAACAGGTGAGAAATACCTTTAAACAACATATGTTACTTCCCCAGTGTCGTAGCTAACAGGTGAGAAATACCTGTAAACAACATATGTTACTTCCCCAGTATCGTAGCTAACAGGTGAGAAATACCTGTAAACAACATATGTTACTTCCCCAGTATCGTAGCTAACAGGTGAGAAATACCTGTAAACAACATATGTTACTTCCCCAGTATCGTAGCTAACAGGTGAGAAATACCTGTAAACAACAAATGTTACTTCCCCAGTATCGTAGCTAACAGGTGAGAAATACCTGTAAACAACATATGTTACTTCCCCAGTATCATAGCTAACAGGTGAGAAATACCTGTAAACAACATATGTTACTTCTCCAGTATTGTAGCTAACAGGTGAGAAATACCTGTAAACAACATATGTTACTTCCCCAGTATCGTAGCTAACAGGTGAGAAATACCCGTCAACAACATACATATGTATGTTACTTCCCCAGTATCGTAGCTAACAGGTGAGAAATACCTGTAAACAACATATGTTACTTCCCCAGTATCGTAGCTAACAGGTGAGAAATACCCGTAAACAACAGGTCACTGGCCTAATATCACAATTAAATCAATGAAAGTACTCATCATACTTGCCAACTTCTTGAAATTTTCATGGGGGAGATTTGTGTGCTCAGATTTGAAAACATTAATAACGTGTATACATACATGTACATTCAGAGGAAAAATAACACTTTCAAATGGCTTCTTTTGAGCTCTTCTTCAGATAAAATCATCAGATGTTAAAAAACCGGACAGTTAATCAAATTCCAAAGTTGAAAATGCAACATTTTAGGGTCCAAAATTGGGAGTCTCCCTCCTAACTAGGGAGGGTTGGCAAGTATGACTGATGATACAACTGAACAGTGTATAAAGCAGGCAAAATTTCTTACTATGTAACATCCTTCAATGTCATAACAAAGTAGTCAAATACACTGGTCCTTCACAGGCGTGGTCATAATACCATTTCCAACAGAAATTCATCAGATATGGAATATAGCGGTCTAAAAGATAAAACTTTAGCTGTTGATAAAGATTACCTATATCTAGATGACATCTGTTCCTTGGGGTTTTACTATATATAGTTAACAATCTATTTGTTTTTGTATGGGGAAGAAAAGTTAACATTATATCATTAGTTTCCTTTCATAGACATAGACATGGTTCAAATAGTAATATATTGATGTGCTATATCATTCATTCACATTAAATGTTGACTACAAATCTTGTATTCACCAGGTGGCTGGCTATCCGTCTAGAGTTTGTGGCTAATTGTATTGTGTTCTTTGCCGCCTTGTTTGCCGTCATTGGTCGTGATGAACTCTCGGCCGGCCTGGTTGGCCTCTCCATCACCTATGCCTTGAATGTAAGTCCAAACTTAACTACCCCTGATGACCTTAATATATGAACTTAAATTTGAATTTGAACGAGAATTTGATACTTTTTAATCATGACTGAAACGAACAGATATTCTAGACACTTTGTTGATAAAACAATGCAGCACCATTTACAGATCTTATTCCACTAAACTAGAACAAAAGTAAATAATATCTAAATATCATTAGGTAACACTTTTCACATTTTTTTGATGCTCTGTTGATAAAATAATGAAAGACAGATTTTTAGGTCACCTGAGACGAAGTCTCAAGTGACCTATTCTAATCGCCTTTTGTCCGTCGTTGTCCGTCGTCCGTCCGAAAACTTTTTACATTTTCGACTTCTTCTCCAAAACCACTGAACCAAATTCAATGAAATTTGGCAGGGAGCTTCTATGGCTTAAGTTCAACTAAAAGTGTGAATTATATGGTCCCCACCCCCCAGGGGCATGCGGGGCGGGGCCAAAAAGGGTAAAATTGACTAAAACTTCAAAAATCTTCTCCTCTACTCTCAGATATGGTAGAATCAAATACTCTTCATAGAAAGACGGGTCTTAAGGTGCTTTACCAAAATTGTGAATTTCATGACCCTTGGGTCTCATGTTTGCCCCTGGGGAGGGGGTTAACTTTACTATAGTTTATATAGGGAAATCACATTTTTGACTATTATTTGTTGGATTTGTATTGGAATTCATTCTAACTTGTATCAAATTATCAGCATGGGATGACACTTTGATGGTATGTACATGTTGGCCCTAGTTGACCCCCAGGGACCTGCGGGGCGGGGCCAAAAAGGGTCAAATTGACAAAAATTTCAAAAATCTGCTCCTCTACTCTTAGATATGGTAGAATCAAATACTCTTCATAGATGGAAGGGTCTTAAGGTGCTTTACCAAAATTGTGAATTTCATGACCCTTGGGTCTCATGTTTGCCCCTGGGGAGGGGGTAAACTTTACTATAGTGTATATAGGGAAATCACATTTTTGACTATTATTTGTTGGATTTGTATTGGAATTCATTCTAACTTGCATAAAATTATCAGTATGGGATGACACTTTGATGGTATGTACATGTTGGCCCTAGTTGACCCCCAGGGGCTGGTGGGCGGGGCCAAAAAGGGTAAAATTGACAAAAATTTCAAAAATCTTCTTCTCTACTCTCAGATATGGTAGAATCAAATACTCTTCATAGATGGAAGGGTCTTAGGGTTCTTTACCAAAATTGTGAATTTCATGACCCTTGGGTCTCATGTTTGCCCCTGGGGAGGGGGTTAACTTTACTATAGTTTATATAGGGAAATCACATTTTTGACTATTATTTGTTGGATTTGTATTGGAATTCATTCTAACTTGTATCAAATTATCAGCATGGGATGACACTTTGATGGTATGTACATGTTGGCCCTAGTTGACCCCCAGGGACCTGCGGGGCGGGGCCAAAAAGGGTCAAATTGACAAAAATTTCAAAAATCTGCTCCTCTACTCTTAGATATGGTAGAATCAAATACTCTTCATAGATGGAAGGGTCTTAAGGTGCTTTACCAAAATTGTGAATTTCATGACCCTTGGGTCTCATGTTTGCCCCTGGGGAGGGGGTAAACTTTACTATAGTGTATATAGGGAAATCACATTTTTGACTATTATTTGTTGGATTTGTATTGGAATTCATTCTAACTTGCATAAAATTATCAGTATGGGATGACACTTTGATGGTATGTACATGTTGGCCCTAGTTGACCCCCAGGGGCTGGTGGGCGGGGCCAAAAAGGGTAAAATTGACAAAAATTTCAAAAATCTTCTTCTCTACTCTCAGATATGGTAGAATCAAATACTCTTCATAGATGGAAGGGTCTTAGGGTTCTTTACCAAAATTGTGAATTTCATGACCCTTGGGTCTCATGTTTGCCCCTGGGGAGGGGGTTAACTTTACTATAGTTTATATAGGGAAATCACATTTTTGACTATTATTTGTTGGATTTGTATTGGAATTCATTCTAACTTGTATCAAATTATCAGCATATGATGACACTTTGATGGTATGTACATGTTGGCCCTAGTTGACCCCCAGGGACCTGCGGGGCGGGGCCAAAAAGGGTCAAATTGACAAAAATTTCAAAAATCTGCTCCTCTACTCTTAGATATGGTAGAATCAAATACTCTTCATAGATGGAAGGGTCTTAAGGTGCTTTACCAAAATTGTGAATTTCATGACCCTTGGGTCTCATGTTTGCCCCTGGGGAGGGGGTAAACTTTACTATAGTGTATATAGGGAAATCACATTTTTGACTATTATTTGTTGGATTTGTATTGGAATTCATTTTAACTTGCATAAAATTATCAGTATGGGATGACACTTAGATGGTATGTACATGTTGGCCCTAGTTGACCCCCAGGGGCTGGTGGGCGGGGCCAAAAAGGGTAAAATTGACAAAAATTTCAAAAATCTTCTTCTCTACTCTTAGATATGGTAGAATCAAATACTCTTCATAGATGGAAGGATCTTAAGGTGCTTTACCAAAATTGTGAATTTCATGACCCAGGGGTCTCACGTTTGCCCCTGGGGAGGGGGTAAACTTTACTATAGTGTATATAGGGAAATCACATTTTTGACTATTATTTGTTGGATTTGTATTGGAATTCATTCTAACTTGTATCAAATTATCAGTATGGGATGACACTTTGATGGTATGTACATGTTGGCCCTAGTTGACCCCCAGGGGCTGGAGGGCGGGACCAAAAAGGGTCAAATTGACAAAAATTTCAAAAATCTTCTTCTCTTCTCCCAGATATGCTGGAATCAAATACTCTTCATAGATTGATTGGTTTTAATGTTCTTTACCAAAATTGTGAATTTCATGACTCTGGGGTCTTGCATCTCCCCCTGTGGAGGGGGTTAAGGTTACTATGAAGCCTTGTGTTGCAATGTATTGTTATAAATATTCATCTCAACATTCCCATATTTCTCTTTCATGTCAACCATCAGGTGACCGTTAAGGCCCATGGGCCTCTTGTTGATTTAAATTATCTTCATTTAGATCTACAGTTTAATGTGTAGCATACATGCCAACAAACACAAGTTTGATATGGAAAATACAACTATAATGCACTTTCTGTAGACATAATAGGTTTTACATTCAATGTACAGTGTAATAGTTTACATTAATGTGTTGGCATTGTAGGTGACTCAGACACTGAACTGGCTGGTGAGGATGACCTGTGAACTGGAGACCAACATTGTAGCTGTGGAAAGGGTGAAGGAGTACTCTGAGACCCCCACCGAGGTAAGTCATTTATAGACCCCCACAGAGGTAAGACACTTATAGACCCCCACAGAGGTAAGTCATTTATAGACCCCCACAGAGGTAAGTCATTTATAGACCCCCACAGAGGTAAGTCATTTATAGACCCCCACAGAGGTAAGACACTTATAGACCCCCACAGAGGTAAGACACTTATAGACCCCCACAGAGGTAAGTCACTTATAGACCCCCACAGAGGTAAGACACTTATAGACCCCCACCGAGGTAAGTCACTTATAGACCCCCACAGAGGTAAGACACTTATAGACCCCCACAGAGGTAAGTCATTTATAGACCCCCACAGAGGTAAGACACTTATAGATCCCCACAGAGGTAAGTCATTTATAGACCCCCACAGAGGTAAGTCATTTATAGACCCCCACCGAGGTAAGTCATTTATAGACCCCCACCGAGGTAAGTCATTTATAGACCCCCACCGAGGTAAGTCATTTATAGACCCCCACCGAGGTAAGTCATTTATAGACCCCCACAGAGGTAAGTCATTTATAGACCCCCACCGAGGTAAGTCATTATAGACCCCCACCAAGGTAAGTCATTATAGACCCCCACCGAGGTAAGTCATTTATAGACCCCCACAGAGGTAAGTCATTTATAGACCCCCACAGAGGTAAGTCATTTATAGACCCCACAGAGGTAAGACACCTATAGACCCCCCACAGAGGTAAGACACTTATATACCCCCACAGAGGTAAGACATTTATAGACCCCCACAGAGGTAAGTCATTTATAGACCCCACAGAGGTAAGTCATTTTTAGACCCCCACAGAGGTAAGTCATTTATAGACCCCCACAGAGGTAAGTCATTTATAGACCCCCACAAAGGTAAGTCATTTATAGACCCCCACAGAGGTAAGTCATTTATAGACCCCCACAGAGGTAAGTCATTTATAGACCCCAACAGAGGTAAGTCATTTATAGACCCCCACCGAGGTAAGTCATTTATAGACCCCCACAGAGGTAAGTCATTTATAGACCCCCACAGAGGTAAGTCATTTATAGACCCCCACCGAGGTAAGACATTTATAGACCCCCACAGAGGTAAGTCATATATAGACCCCCACAGAGGTAAGTCATTTATAGACCCCAACAGAGGTAAGTCATTTATAGACCCCCACCGAGGTAAGACATTTATAGACCCCCACAGAGGTAAGTCATTTATAGACCCCCACCGAGGTAAGTCATTTATAGACCCCCACCGAGGTAAGACATTTATAGACCCCCACCGAGGTAAGTCATTTATAGACCCCCACAGAGGTAAGTCATTTATAGACCCCCACAGAGGTAAGTCATTTATAGACCCCCACAGAGGTAAGTCATATATAGACCCCCACAGAGGTAAGTCATTTATAGACCCCCACAGAGGTAAGTCATTTATAGACCCCCACAGAGGTAAGTCATTTATAGACCCCCACAGAGGTAAGTCATTTATAGACCCCAACAGAGGTAAGTCATTTATAGACCCCCACAGAGGTAAGTCATTTATAGACCCCCACAGAGGTAAGTCATTTATAGACCCCCACAGAGGTAAGTCATATATAGACCCCAACAGAGGTAAGTCATTTATAGACCCCAACAGAGGTAAGTCATTTATAGACCCCAACAGAGGTAAGTCATTTATAGACCCCCACAGAGGTAAGTCATTTATAGACCCCAACAGAGGTAAGTCATTTATAGACTCCCACAGAGGTAAGACACTTATAGACCCCCACAGAAGTAAGACACTTATAGACCCCCACAGAGGTAAGACACCTATAGACCCCACAGAGGTAAGATACATATAGACCCCAACAGAGGTAAGACATTTATAGACCCCACAGAGGTAAGACACCTATAGACCCCACAGAGGTAAGACACATATAGACCCCCACAGAGGTAAGACACCTATAGACCCCCACAAATGTACAGAAAGATGTAGTTGATAGTTAAATTGGTTATTTAGTATAATGTCAATACTGTGATGTACTCTGAACGAGAATTCAATAAATTATACCCATGTACTAATAGAATCTTGAATTCCTTATTTGATGTAATTATTCAGGCTGCCTGGGAAATAAAGGATAAGAAACCTAGTCCTGAATGGCCAGATACAGGCAAGGTGACCTTCAAAAATTACGGCACAAGGTACAGGGAAGGCCTGGATCTTGTTCTTAGAGGAATTTCATGTGAGGTACAACCTGGAGAAAAGGTAGGTACTCAGGGAAAGAAGTCTGTCATTCTCAAACAAAAAATGTATATTGGTCCAAAAATCATTGTTTGTATAAACATCTTCTGGAAATCTTGTATAGGCATCTTTTAATAGAAATAAAACTATTTTATCTGCCAATTGTTTATTTTATGTAAAGCAATAGAACATAATCTCATGAATACAGGGATATTCAATATTAAAATTTTCCATTGGTTTTTAAGGCAAAAATGATAAAAATGTTTGAACATGTGGAGCGCACGGTGAAATAATAATGAGTTTTCTTGAGGTTGTCAGCAAGGGTTCTGTTTTTCCTTGTCAGGTGGGCATTGTAGGAAGGACAGGAGCTGGGAAGTCATCGCTGACACTAGCATTGTTCCGGATCATAGAGAAAGCCCAAGGCAGCATCATTATAGATGGTATTGATATTTCCTCGCTGGGACTGCACGATCTCCGATCCAAAATTACAATTATACCCCAGGTATGTTAATGTCAGACCTCAGGTAAACTGTGTGAATCACCTATACAGCATATTGGTACCATCCATAGAGTAGGTATGTTAATGTACGACCTATTGATAGGTTGGACTCATCACAAAGTTTTTCATTTAACGAGCCAGAGGCTGGCTTAATTAAGAAATTCTAAGGCTCATTTCATAAACCCCATATGAAAAGGAAACTTGTTTAAGATCTCACATGTAAAATAGGTGGATTTTATAGACAGCCATTTCTCCTACAGAAGTTTTCTTTATAGAAATCTGTGATAAATCAAGTGTCATTATAAGAAGTTTTATATCCTGTGTTTCAGGAGCCAGTGCTGTTTTCTGGTACCCTAAAGATGAACCTTGATCCGTTTGAGCAGTACACCGATGCAGAACTATGGAGAGCACTTGAACATGCCCATCTTAAGAACTTTGTGAAGGAGCTTCCTACTGAATTAATGCATGAATGTTCTGAAGGCGGTGAAAACCTAAGGTAAACCAAGGGGAGATAATCCTGGGTAACTCAAGGGGTGATAATCTCAGATAGGTCCAGGGGAGATAATCTCAGGTAACGCAAGGTGTGATGATCTAACCTGAGATAAGTTAGGGGATTATTATATCAGGTCAGCATCATCATAACCTAGTCATAACAATTGTATGATGTTATATCAACTATGCATTGAGATCTGGTCAAAATTATCAAGAGTTTTAATTTTGTATTATATAGAAGGAAGAACAGAGTGAAAGAAAAAGAATCTCTCACGATGTACTAATCTTTAAATTTCTCACCAGAACATGTGTCCTGTTTCAGTGTGGGACAGAGACAGTTGGTATGTCTGGCCCGCGCCTTACTGAGGAAGACCAAGATACTTGTCCTGGATGAAGCTACAGCAGCTGTAGACCTGGAGACGGACGACCTCATCCAGAACACCATCCGGACCGAGTTCCACGACTCTACCATCCTCACAATCGCCCACAGGCTCAACACCATCATGGACTATGACAAGTAAACATTCAGTTAAAGTCTATATATTACCATACAAGTGTATAATCAATTGTCTCAGTTACCCAACTGAACATTAAATTCATTCTACCATTTCAAACTTGTATATTTAGATATATGATCATTGTGTAATTGATTAATGGTACAAAACTTTGCCATGAAAAAATCCGAATCTGTTTATGTTTTTTCTTCATTTTCGTGCTCAGAACTAAAAAAATTGTACCTGTTTGTAATAATTATTTTGTGAGGTCATTATCTTCTTTAAGTGTCAACTTTTGTCTGTCCAATTCTTTATGAAAGGGCTAACTGTATTGATTGCATAAGTTTTATATACATGTATTGTAAGCACTTGAGATGGTAGTTTATCGTGTTTTATAGCAGTGCTCTATGTAATGTTGTATAAGATTATCATAATTATCTACCCCAAGAGACTTGTTTATCACACTATCCTTGAGGATTGTTTCCCTTGCTATTACTTCAGAATGTGCAATATATTTTGTTTGTTTCAGGATTATGGTGCTAGATGCTGGTGTAATTCGTGAATATGAGACTCCCCATTCTCTATTAAAAGATAAGGATACGATATTTTATGGAATGGCCAAAGATGCCGGACTAGTGTTCTGAAGATGGACATCTCTAACTGTGATGTAATTTCAGGGAGTCTGCAGCGTACAGACAACAGTGACCACTGGCCGGTGTTGGTCAACCAGTAAACACGTCTTTCCAAGTACACATGAATGTATGATGCTGTGTGCACATTTCTTATTCATATACTGTAAAAGCCAATAATTTTGGGAGTGGAATTTTTCGCTTAACCAGCTTCCTAACTGTTAGGGTGTGAAAATTTTCGCACTGCCAGTCATCCTATTTTGTACTGTGTTTTTATGATATTATTATAAACTGTCAAGTTTAAGTGGTGTTAAATATGTTCACGTGTGGATACATGTATATTCACAGAGATTTAATGCAAGCGAAATAAGCAAAAAATTCCACATCACAATTCCACTTTTACAGTATTCACGATTCTGTGACATGCACACATGATTGAATTGAGCACATGATTCAGTGACATGTATACATGATTCAGTGACATGTATACACATGGTTCTATTAAATGAACACTGAGCTCTAGATCTGTTACATGTGCACAATGTTCTGTTACAAGTACACATACATGCAGTATTCCTATGACAAGTAATCCCAATTATGTGACAATTAATCATATTTTTGCATCTTGCCCAAAGATCCAGTGTCCAAATTTTACCATTGCTACACACACACTCATTCATATGAATGATTTTATATGTATGTGTGGCTTATATTCATAATTAAAGAGGAATACATTTAGTCTATAGGCCTATCTTAAAAGTGTTGTTATCTTATTCCTTGTTAGCCATATCATGACTGCGTAGGGAAGTGTTTTTAAAACAAAATTGCGCCACGTAACTATGATGTCATAAGGGGAATTACGTCATCCGAATGTCACATGGCGCCAAATCATAACAAAAATACTTCCCAGAAGTCCAACTCGTATCCACCATTGTTGCCTTTCAAGGGGAATAACAACGCTTTTTGGAAAGGTCAATAAATACATTGATAAAGATAACATACTCATTATGAATTTTTCCACAATTCTTGTTGGGTGACATGTAAATGTTGATGTTGTATTTAATTTCAATTTGAATTTTTCAATTGAAATTGAAATTCAATTGAATGCATTCATTCCTAATGCACTTGCCAGTGTTTTAGTGAGTTTTATTTTCATTGAGTGCAGCTTTGTTAAGGGTACATGTGTATATTATTTTATGAAAGTTGTTGATATGTTTACTTTTAATGTATGGGTGCTCCTGCTTCCTACTTGATTGTATGAGGAAACATGTTTCCTGTAACAGAATATTAATGTTTCAAATACTGGTATACCAGGGTATACTTGTTTATAGAAATATCTTGGTCATGTAACTGAAAACTGCATCCTGTGATGAAACTGGGGAATTATAGTTCTCCCCATCTGTACTTCTGTGTATATAAGCAACACCAAAATATGTGTTAGAACTCTAGCCACTTCATTTCTTCAGGGATTTTGATAAAATTTCACACACTTTCAGATGACCAAAATATCTCAAGTTCAAGTTTCAGGGTTAAGTCAAGACCAAAGTCACTTTTTGTGTCGCCTGAAAAGGCAACATATAGGGATCACTATGTCGGCGTCGGCGTCTGCACCAACAGTTTCTGTGCGATAACTTCAGTTTCCTTGGAACAATCAAACTTAAACTACATACACTGCTTCCTTACCAAAAGTGCTCGCTTGGAATTGCTTTTCAGGGTCGAAGATCAAAGGTCACCGTTACTATAAATAGAAATTCTGTTTCTGTGCGATAACTTCGGTTTTCTGGGGCCAATCAAACTCAAACTTCATACAGTGCTTCCTAAACAAAAGTGCTCGCTTGGGATTGCTTTTCAGGGTCGAAGATCAAAGGTCAAGGTCACTGTTGCTATAAATAGAAATTCTGTTTGAGTGCAGATACCAAAGTTTCCTTGGGCCAATTAAACTCAAAATAATTCATTGTATTGGAATCCATTTGGATAACCATAAAAATTCCACTTGGAACTGATACAATTCATATCAATAGCTAGCTCCTAAAAACTTATCTCCCAACTTGCTGCGCAGGCGACACATCCACTTCCGTGGAATTCTTGTGATATTTTTTAGAAAATCAATCAGCACTCTAGTGGCATCATTTCTTTTGATTACACATCACAAACTTATACAGGAGCGCAATATCTCGCCTAAATATGAATTTCAGGGTTGTTGGGTTAAGACCAATGTCACTGTCACTGTTTTTAGAAAATCATTGTCAGCACAGGAGTGGCCTCATTCCTTAAGAGTTTTTTATCAGAATTCACAAACTTATCCAGCAAAAAACAAATACTTGGGCTGATACTATGAGAAGCCCAAATAGTTGTTCTTCTATGAGTCTGAAATGATGCTAGTCGAGTGGGGTTAATAGTGTCTCATCGATCGTGAAAATTAGGGTGTTTTGTTACCAGTATCATCATTGTAAGTTGGAATAGATAGGTCGTTAGGATTGATATATTGTTATTGTGCTATTGACAGTTACCAGGGCGTAGTTGTTCAAAGGGTGATTAGCTTTATCACTATTAATAACATTTTTCAAATTTTAATAATTCTGTCAGTATACAAGGTAAAAATCTTAAAATTTTGTATGTAAATTGACATTATTAGATATTTGATAGCTGCGAAATTGTAACTCAATCTATGGTTTCATTTTAAAGTTACAGGATAATTAAAATTTGCACTAATCACTGATTAAGCTAGTCATCCTATGAACAGCTGGGCCCAGGTAGTATGTTGTGTATATAATCTTGTTATCTTTCTCCTTATGTTAATTACATAATGATGATATCTTGTTTTGTTTATGTCTTTGTAATTGTTCTTTATTGTTTTCCAAAAAGCTTAAACTGTTTTGTTAGTCTGACAGTTCTTGGGCTTGGAAATTCTCAAAAACGTTAGTTGATCTTTTACTTTTATCTTTGCTTTTTTTTTCTTGATTTTAGATATTCATTTAACTTGCCTATATCAACATATCCTGTTATTTTCATTGTCAAACACATTATGTTTTGTTTTTGTTTTCTAACTGCATCAGTTTGTTCACATCTCTCTCCATTCATCATTTGAATGTTTGACAATACAGAGGGCTAGGAATTATAAATCTCTTTGATTATTTGTTATATTTTGCAAGTTACATGTGTTTTTGAGCCACCATTTTGCATTTCTTACCTTTAAGATATAGAGTCAACTGTTTTAAAACTATGGTTCGGGAAGTTGAACACAGTTTTATGTCAAGTTAAAGTGAATTACTTCAATGATAATCACCAGGTTAGACTAACTCAAGGCCAGTTTTGTTGATGCAGAACATCCAGTTTTCCCAATTTTAGATGTAACAGTTTTAGAAAAAAATCTAAGTGGACTTGGAAAAGTTGATGCAGGTTTTATAGACTAAACAAACAGCTTTCGTCCAACCTGTTCAACTGTTAAAACGAAATTTACCTTAATACTTGTATATGACAGTCTATTTATAATTTAACTGATATAAGCCTTAGATATTCATTTGGACTGTTTCTCAAAGATTGTCCAATGTTTTAGATGTAATTTTGTGTGACTTATATAGGTTGTAGTTAACATTGGAGGTATGTCAGTATCGGGCATTGGCGAGCTGTATAGTTTATATGGTGATGTACGTGTAGTGTCGAGACTTTGGTCATTTAAGCGTATATCAGGGAGTATGCTTGTAAGGTCATAGAATTTGTTAAATTATATTTTTGTAACAATTTCGTACCAGGTTAAAGGTGAACATGATTAACATTTTTCTTCAACAAAACTCGTTTCTCTGTAGGTATAACTTTTATATTGTATCTTGTATTGGTATAATTTCTGTACTGTATTTCAAGGTAGAATAATTTTTATAATTTACATCCTGTCGGTAAACTTTCACTTAGTAACTGGGTTGTGTTTTAATTACATGGCTATATATCGCGTAAATCGGTCAATATCCATCAACCCTGAACACATCCAGACTCACTTCTTTGTGCAGTACGACTGTATCCCGTAAATCTCATTTGACATGAATACTCGTTTAACGTCCACATTTTCACTAAAGTTTGACAAACAACTGAATGTTGTTTAATCTCTTGTTGTCTTATTAGTTTGTGTAAAAGTTGATTTATAACTATTGGGTGAAAATCATTTTTATTTTCATCTTCTCTGATGTCCTATAACTTGTTAGGTTTTTGCATTCATTTTGAAGATGTGAACAAAGTTTTAAAAATATGTTCTGACAAAAAGCAATTAACAGACAAGCAGAAAAAATGTATATTTTGAATTATAGAAAATAGTCCAATATAAAAAAGAAATATTTAATGATTAACATGTATGTGGTATTAGATCTAGATTTTAAGATTCAGTTGTAGAACATACATAGGCATCTCTAGCATAACTTGATCAAACATTGATTTGTGTATAGTGTTATTTTGTAGATTGTAAAATTAGTATTTCCCCAATCAAAATCAGTGCCTAATCAATTTCGATTACTTACATAACATACTTTAGTCCTTTACATAATGACCCCCTCCCTCCCCCCCCCCCCCCCCAACTTAGGCAATGGTGAATATGAATTTGGAGTGCCTCTTGAGCTACCTAACATATATTTTAGCTCTAACGCAGGTCATAACACCGATGTAAATCGGTGTCTGTATCAGCGTAAAACTTGTAACTAACTAACTAATATTTTAGCTAAAATAAAAGAATTTTCAGATTCTTAGTTTTTAATAGAAGTTATTGACAACTGCTACTTATGAGGCCTAACGTCACTGTATCAAAATGGGAACACTTCTGGGAAAACGGGCAAAGAAACTGTCATGAAATGCAAAGGAGCACTTTTATGAATATAGTTTCATCTGATATATTTCTTTGACAATTTTACTTATACATCAGCTTCATTGACTATTGATTACCATTACATAGACAAATTAAAGGTAAAATAAATACGAAACCCAAAATTTTCCTGATTTCCATGCTGTGCAATTACAGTTTGAATATCCTTTTCAAAAATCTATTTTATCAATAGTAATGCAAGTGTGGAGAAGAAAATTAATCTGATCTCTCGCCAAAGTACTACAGTGTCCCCTTTCAGAGTACAATAATACTGGTTCAGGGCCTACATTACCCTGACAGTATTTCACCTTCTATTTATAGAACCATGCACCCAAAATATCAACTTGTGATGGAAATGAAAAAGTCAAAAATGAATATTATCTTTCAAGAAAACTGAAAAAGCATTTTAGGGCTGGGGTTCAGTGACGTTAGAGTGGTAACCGATCCAATCGTAGCCAATTCCCGGTATACCATGGGAAGATTACCGTAACAAGTTAAATGTTGTTTATGTGCAATATTTTATGAGTACAATGTTCTAAGCCTGCTTTAAGTTTGTGTTGTACTTAAAGTACAGGGACTTGTTTTTGCTGTCTTATATAGACACAGGCGCTTGTAATGCTGTCCTTAAAGCTTCTATTAATCATGTACACGTACAAACGGTAAACACAGGGGCTTGTATCAATCAAACACCTACAATGGGGTTTTTTCTGTAAAGTATCTCACCAATCTGATTTGGGAGGATTCTGGTGTGAAATTCTTCGCCTAAGGGTAGAATATGATACTTCTGTTTCTCCTTATCAGTCCGATAAGTAAAGGATGATATTGACAATGTTATTTAAATCAGTTTTCGTTGGATTTACTTATGTCTGTTAGAATTAAAACATATTTTATTTATTGCCATTTCTTACCCTCCTACTACTGTCAGGAGTTAAACTGTGGGAGCTGCAGTTCAAGGTTTGATCAATGTTTTGTGTTTTGAATTTTTAATCTCTATGATCAAAAATCTTAAATTTCAAAATGAAAATGAAGTTTTCCAGACCTTGAACTAAGGTTTTGGCAGCCATGAAAGGAATTGACACCATCAGAGATTTTTTTAATGCACTCTTTTTGTTTTAACACACAAGCATTCTTTAATTTGAGATTTTTTTGCAGATTTTCTTTTTATGAAAGGGCATCTGAAAAACATGTATTTTGATAAGAAACAATATATATCAGTCAAATGTTATTTTGATGCATGCCAAATGCAAAATTATGTTCCAGTTTTTCGTTGTTGTTAATTCTGCTATCGAATCGTGGTTGATGCCTTATTACAAAATCAAATACCAATCAGTATTTGAAGTGCGGTACCACTTAGGCTTTGTATTGGAAGGTGGTGTAATTAGAACTGTAGCATCTTATTTGTTGACAAGCATCATGTTTATATGTCTATAATCCTCAAAACATTAAATTATATAAAAAAAAAATAAACTTGTAGTAAAAAATTCTGTGTTTTATGATCTTTGTGCAGTAAATCTGTATCCCGTAATAGCTAACATTGATAACTGATCAAACTTGTTGAAAAAATGTATTTTAGTGCGTTATTACCCATGGTCTATGGAGCTCTACTAGAATACTCCGGTATCCACCTAGGATTCCTCCACCTAGGAGCTCTACTAGAATACTCCGGTATCCACCTAGGATTCCTCCACCTAGGAGCTCTACTAGAATACTCCGGTATCCACCTAGGATTCCTCCACCTAGGAGCTCTACTAGAATACTCCGGTATCCACCTAGGATTCCTCCACCTAGGAGCTCTGCTAGATTACTCCGGTATCCACCTAGGAACTCTGCTAGAATACTCCGGTATCCACCTAGGAACTCTGCTAGAATACTCCGGTATCCACCTAGGAACTCTGCTAGAATACTCCGGTATCCACCTAGGAACTCTGCTAGAATACTCCGGTATCCACCTAGGAACTCTGCTAGAATACTCCGTTACCCACCTAGGAACTCTGCTAGAATACTCCGGTATCCACCTAGGAACTCTGCTAGAATACTCCGGTACCCACCTAGGATTCCTCCACCGAGACATCGACCAACCTTTACCAATAGGACGTTGGACTCCTCCGCCACCCGTGTTGGTGGTATCACACATCCTTTTCTACTTAGTGAAGAAACGTATGAACTTACCAGGTAATCTGTCCTTTTGGCCTAATTGGTAGCTGGCTGGTTAATCTTTTTTGAGTGGTTTTACGTCCACTTCACTACCCAGTAGTTCGGTTATCCAGCAAACAATAAAATGTAACGGCCATAACGAGGTTAGAACACGGAACCTTCCCAACTACATATTTCCTGGTCCTCTTGCCGAAATTCTATTGAGCTACAAATGTATCGACTATGCCAATCGACCACTAAACATGACAGAATATCATGTGGACAAATTTCTTGCGTTACACCCCTACAAATACTGATAAGACATTCATGTATGAACATGCCTATATACACTAGCTATTTAGTTTCACAGGGTAAGGGGTGGTCAGGATATCACTGGTATTATGTAGTTTTACTATAAGAAAACTATAAGAAGTTTGGATCGGCATGAATTTTAACACTTTTTCTTCCTTTCCTATGTTCCATCCTCGATGCTCGACAAGTTATGCTCACTTTTGCTCTGTACATACCTGGAATAATTCATTGCAGTTTTGAAGGCATAAGGCTAGCTGTTTGATTGGTCTGGAGTAAAAAGGAAAGTGGACCAATCATGAAGGCCCATACCTGTACTTTGAAGATTAGAGGAGCGACTCCAGTCAATTTTACCGTTTCACAACCCCAGAGATATACACCAGAGTGAAACTGTCTTCTCATATCCCATCCACAAGGGGGCATGTTCTGTGTCGATTATTTTGTTATTACATATATTCCAAGGATGTAAAAAGCATGTGTATAACCAAAGGAGCATCAAGATTCCTATATTCCTACAATGCACTGCAGCAAGCTACATAAGTGTACTGCATCAAATCAAGGATTCCTGGACAAAGAAAATCGCTGGTCTGACAAGCTTATGTCCTAAACTTCCTGGCGTTAACAAAATTTATTAGTATGCTGCAGAAAAAGTGAAAATGTTTGCCTCTTTTAAGCATTTTAAAAATAAAAAACAAACACAAAACATAAGTGTATTTTGACATTTCTTTTATTCAACTGATTTTCTAGTTACTTAGGAAGCCAAAACAACATCGCTGTAAATATCACATATTGAATGAAACAATGCCATAAATACAACACAAGTACCACTGTAACAGAAACACAAGATAGTGTATCAACAGAATCACTCGTAACAGTGAAATCAACAATGAATTTCTCTAATTAGACACAACACTGCTTCTAATAATGAACAAAGAGGACCTTTATACTAACCCTCTTGCTTCAAGTCTGACAATGTTCTAGTTTGTTTTCTAATACTACGGCTTTATTCCGACGACTACAGATGCTGAATGTATCTTGGTGATAAACTAAGATTATGATGTAACAGAGGGGTGTGTTGTTGATTGATACACTTATGTGTTGCTTGTATTACCAGACATTTGACATCGATGTCAGGAATTAAATGTACGGTAAGGGGGAAAAAAATCCTAAGACGCGCTAGCGCGGAGGTTTTAAGCTAAGTGCCTACACTAGAACATTGCACTGTACAAATTTACTGAAGTATTAATTTATTACCTTTTCCGGGTATGACTTTTTTTTTGTGCCAAAGAATTATCTCTTGAACTATAATAGTCATTATATAAGATGTTAACATATATTTCTTTACTATTATACAGGGTAGATATTGGTATACCTGTGTTCTTGGGTCCATGTTTTTAAATTACGGTTTTCTTCTCTGATCTTCTTTATCATATGTACTGGATACTTGGTGAAAATGTGAAGATTTTGACAGTTAATATGCACCTTGGCAAAGGTGATTTAGACGAAGAGTTCTTTGAACTCTTTGACTAGAAAGCTAAAACTAGAACACACAAAGCATCCATCCTTTATAATGTGATAGAAGATAACTTTACAACATCATTCCTCAAAGGAACTACTATAACGGTCTTGTGGGACTTCCTTCATTCACACGTCAACAGTTGTGCAGAGTTTTGGAAGCAGAGCTTTCAGAACTCCTTTTCCCACACAACAAAACACATATTATACCGACTCAAACATAACTCCTGGTCTTTCTTGTAGACACCAAGGCTTGTGAGTTTTAATGTTCAAACATACTTGTTTGCAAAAAGACAATGAAACAGAAGTGTTTCTAGACGTAAATGTATATAATGTTAAGATAGAATCCAATAAAACCGAGTTACACATGTACTTCCATTTCCAGTTGATTATATTTTGGCCTGGCATCATTTTGTGTTTTTCAATCGATTTCACCATGCATACTTGATATTCATCAATTTATAGTGTTGGTCTATACTAGAGGAATTATAGTGTAAGTCTATAATACTAAAGGAATTCTAGGGTTGGTCTATATGTAACAGAGGATTTTATAGTGTTGGTCAATACTAGAGGAATTTATAGTGTTGGTCAATACTAGAGGAATTATAGTGTTGGTCAATACTAGAGGAATTATAGTGTTGGTCAATACTAGAGGAATTATAGTGTTGGTCAATACTAGAGGAATTATAGTGTTGGTCAATACTAGAGGAATTATAGTGTTGGTCAATACTAGAGGAATTTATAGTGTTGGTCAATACTAGAGGAATTTAAAGTGTTGGTCAATACTAGAGGAATTATAGTGTTGGTCAATACTAGAGGAATTATAGTGTTGGTCAATACCAGAGGAATTTAAAGTGTTGGTCAATACCAGAGGAATTTATAGTGTTGGTCAATACTAGAGGAACTATACTGTCAATATTTAAAGTGTTGGTCAATACCAGAGGAATTTAAAGTGTTGGTCAATACAAGAGGAATTATAGTGATGGTCAATACTAGAGGAATTTAAAGTGTTGGTCAATACTAGAGGAATTTATAGTGTTGGTCAATACTAGAGGAATTTATAGTGTTGGTCAATACTAGAGGAATTTATAGTGTTGGTCTATACTAGAGGAATTCAAAGTGTTGGTCAATACCAGAGGAATTTAAAGTGTTGGTCAATACTAGAGGAATTTATAGTGTTGGTCAATACTAGAGAAATTTACAGTGTTGGTCAATATTATAGGAATTGATAGTTTTGGTCATGACTGGTACTAGAAGAATTTACAATAAACTTTAGAAATGTACAGTGTCTGTCAATACTAGAGGCGTTTTCTGTGTCAATCAGTACTAGATGAATTTGCAATACGACCAACATAATGTGTCAATGAATACTAGAAACATTTTCAGTGTCAATCAGTACAAGAAACAAGGTGTATTAGCCACAGGAATATATAGCTAGTATCAGTATATAATGATAATGTAATTAAATATAATATAGCAAAGAAGAATAAATACATTTACACATACAAATACTCCTAACACAAAAACTGCCTCATAATGATTTGTTCAAGGAGTCGTTGATTGACATACAATATGCTGTGCATGAGGTATTCAAAACTTCTACCGCACCACTGAAATGTTCTATATAACAAGTAATCACAAGCTTCGATTAAACCAAAAAAATATTTCAACAGCAATAAAATCTACATCTCACAAGATGCTTGCTAACATAACATAATATATTAGATATCATTACAATAAATCACCCTCGCCTGGTAAATATAAGACTAGATAATATCTCCATAGTTTGTGAATGGTTCACATGTTGTATGTACTAGGAAATATCACTTTGTATATATTATCTCACTGTTTGTGTAAAGACTTCCCATGTTGTCTGTTTGGTTTGTAGAAGGCCCTGTCAGCTTTGCGTGGTGTTAAATGATGGCAGTGCTACTAATATAACAAACACCTGGACTAAAGACTGAACCTGTGGTAAGCCTATTACTGTCTCTAATCCAAAACTACTGCTGTCCTTATACTGCATACAGTGCCATGTATGGTGAGCTAGTATCACCAGAAGTACACTGTAAAACCATGTAATAATACCAAATCCAGTTTAATTGTATGGTCTACATTCTTTATACTTCCCTTTAATAAAATATCAAAAGATTTTCTTTAAAAATTTCTTACGGTGGTAAGTGAACTGGTGTGAAGGAACCTTAAATTAAGCAAAAGATAAATATTAATTTTTCCACAGTGAAACCTTCATCTGCCATACTGAACTTTCTTGACGTAAATATAAGCAAATGTATTTACCAATAAGGATTATGGAGCCAAGTTAGGATTTACTGGTGAGTGACAGTATTTAATAGCACAGAATTTCCCATTACATATACATGTTCCACCAAACAGTAATGAAGCAACAGACATTGTTTTAAGGGTGTGTAGTTTTATATCACTTTCTTCTTTACTTTTTATATGTTAGACAAATCATCCCGTCAACTGGAATGCATTTTATGGTAACTTTTGATTTAAATTTCAAATTCAGACTAGGTTTGAGGGTTTCCTTACATAGTGAGGTTTTTTATTGATTAACTTACTTAACTACCGTAGTACACACTAACTTATAGCATCACTAATTTCTATCCACTTGATTCTGAATTCAATTATAACTCGTAACTTCTACGTCACTTGCAAAACTAATAATTATTTCATGATTAGAATTATTTCCTGATTAAATTTGTTGATATATACATGATAATTAATGAGGTACATTTGTGAATGAACACTATATTTTGAGATAAAAAAAAAATTATAACAGGTAAATGAAACCATTGACAGAAGTATAAATAGTAATGACTTGACAAGAAGTTAATGTCACACTGGAAATGATTGAGTGATGAACAAGAAAACCATTACAAGACAATGTGTAACCATGTTTAGAACACTTTTAAATAACTACTTTAAACATCACTTTAAATACATATAAACAGCTGTTATTTCTCACAAAAACATACATGTTTAACATAATTTACTGTTGTAAACATACACTGAAGTGTAACATGCACCCATACATCGACATACTGTTGTTAGCATACATACAAGCCATACATACATTTACCATTGTATTCATGTATTCATACATACATCGGCTATCTTTGCTTACGAAGGAGAGGTAACTGGACCCCAATACTTTGTAAGCAAATATGTTCATCGACAGGCTTCTTGTCAAACATACATTACGTAATGTTATTACAAACATACTAACACATCATACATAGAACTTTCATAAGTATAAGCTGTATGTGAGTTCATACGAGTTCTATATTTAAATGGTGCATACTGTAACACCTTATGATCATAAAAAGACTATTTTCTTTAGCTGTATATATGACAGAACTACTTGGTAGTGAAGGGAAAGTATCTACTTACAAAACAAACAGACCACTCATACATACTATCATCATACTATCATCATACTATCATCATACTATCATCATACTATCATCATACTATCATACATACTATCATCATACTATCATCATACTATCATACATACTATCATCATACTATCATCATACTATCATACATACTATCATCATACTATCATCAAAAACATATGGGAATCCATCACCAAACCCAAAAATGTACCGACTTTTTCAAACTTTTTCTCTATGTGAGGTGTTTTAAAAAAAAAAGGTTTTTTTTAACTATGTTGTAGATTTTGACTGTTGGATAAGCAGATTTCGACAGAAAAATAATGTCTAATAGCCAGCACTGATGCATCATCGCATACAAGGTGTAGTCTAATTCAGCTTGGCTTTGTTTAGACGTGCACACAATAAGATTTTTCTCCTTTACAAAAGCAGCCAACGCACTTTGATTTTAGAACCCCCTATTCAGATATAAGGGTAGACAAAATGTCAAACGTAATATGCACATATGATTATGTTAATAAAGCTTACAAAGACAAATTTCTTTTCAATTTTTCAGTTTTGCCACCATCCAGATAGTGCAAAATAGTTATCCACCAAATATATATATGTATACATGAATACATGTATATTGATATCTAATTCATATGAATATGTATACTAGTTCATGTACAACACATAAACACAATATGGTAAATATGTATACATGAACAGCACATTAACATATATATGCATACATGAATCCGATACATGCATATATTGACGTGACTTTGTCCATATTTGTAGGGGCAAAACTCAAATTTGCAGATGTTTAAACTATGCCCTTAATACTTGATACTTTTAAACTTACTCTTTACCAGAAAGGCTACTTTTTAACAGGTTTATAATTTTTGTATTTAGACTTCACATAAAGCTACAAAAATCATCTCCATAACATGAAATAAGTGCCATTCAGATTACACTAATGTCTTGCAGTTATATTGTTTTGAAAAGCCTAATGAATGTACAAAGTAAAATCTTGCTATATCCGTACAACAGATATTTCTGCAAGAGGTCAAACAAGAAACAGAAAAAGATATATTGCACCAATAGTGATGTTGATAGAACCTCCATATTATGTTATTACACACACCAGTAAACCCTAGTAGACATCCAAATTTATCACTGAAGTCTGTCCGTCTCATGTACCTGTGAATTCACTGAAGACAGTACTGACAAAGACTGCAGATTGCTTGTTGAAGGTTTTTAAAACAATTCCAAATTTTATTTGATATACTGACCACCAGTCCAGTATCTGAGTCATACCTACTGGAGTTTGGGACGGGACAGAGGTGTTACACACACAGACAGTAAGAGATCAACAAGAATAATATATTGATATAAAAGAAACAGGTCTACAATATAACCATTACATCTGTACATCTCATGGACATCTCACAGACATCTCAAAGACATCTCACAGCCTTCCAAGATTGATACAGAAAAACCTCGTAAATTAGGGACTAAGCAGGAATAATGTTTCGAAGTACTGAAACAATACTAATTGTTACTCATTAGTTCCTTACTTGTCCCTGCTTGGAAAGTTTCCAGAGAATAAAGAATTCAGATCAACGAGGTGTCACTGTACAGTCACATACACTGTCACAAGTAAAAGTAAATCTTATCAAAGGAAGGTAAAATTGAGAACAAATAAACAGCCTTAAATACTATTACATGTTCTAGCCATAGACTATTAGAAAGATGAACTCATTCATTTTCATTTCACTCTCAGTCACTCCACAGAAATAAAATTTAAAACATTAAATTTAAATCTGTTCATAAAATATTCCACACAAAATATTGCATTTCTATTCAAATGTCCATTAAAATTGTGCAATAAATTAAAAGAAAAATTCAAATAAAATTCCTAACAGTAGAAAATGAACCTGCTAAGAGGGCATGGTTACATTTCCCAACTGTAATAGCCCGCGGGCGACGAGTTTGTCACGCAACATGTGGAAAACTTGTACTTGTTCTTCTGAGCTGAGTAGGAGAACATTCTGTATGATCTTCTGTGGATTAGGTGCTCTGTAAAATAACAGAAACAAATCTGTTAGGGTTTTGGTTTTAAAATTATAATGTAATATACTGATGATTTAATGAATAATTATGTGTAATGAGTAAATTACAATCAGTCAAGAATTGGTGTAGATTAAGAAGTATGCGACCAGAAAAAGCATGTCCACAGACAGACTGATGGACACTCAGATTCCAGTTTATCCTCCCAGAAAGTATCCTGGTGATCTGTGAAGATTTTATGACACACTGCTTCTATATTCCGAAACCATTTTCAGGAAAACATTGTACACATAATCACTGCGACATCAAAGGTGTGCATCTCAAATTAATTAATTTTTTGTCAGTTTTAGTATAATAATTGTCCTCAGTAATTCGGTTATCCGAGCATTTGAGTGACGTGAGTTTGAATGCTAGTGTAAAGCTTGACTGGGACCGACAAAATACTTCCAATTAAACAGGGTCTTCGAGTTATACAAGTTCGAGATAACAAGGTTGTACTGTACATATTACTCTATTTTCTCATCCAATTATGCAATGACTTTCTCAACCCTATGTATCGTGAAGCAATGGCTACAGTTTTAGCCAGTGTACAACAGTTCTAGATTGTTTAATTTTCACTAGAGTGAGATGGTTTTTACTTACCTGATGAAGCTTGTGTAGTAGACATGTACAAATGTGGCCATTAGGAACTGACAATCAAATCTATCCATGATGCCTCCGTGTCCGGGAATAGTGTCACCAAAGTCCTGTAACATACAACCACAAACTGATCAACCACAAACTTATAACGCATCATTATAAAAATCATTGTCAAACTGAAAAATAACATAAAGGAGAAACACGGACAGGAACAAATATCAGGTAACATTACACATATTAACAAAAACATGAAATGAGCAGCAGTTTTTGGGGGGAGTTTAAGCCCTATGTTTTATTCAAACATTGGAATAGTTCGTTTCAAAATGTCAGAGGTGATGCATTTCTTTGGGCATCCTCAGGTGCAATTTGTTAAAATGAATATGTTTTCAGTTAAGATGTTTCTGGGAAAACATGTGTCATTTCTCATAACTGATGCAAAAAACAATAAATAACAAAACAGCAGTGGTTCTGACATAGCAAAGCCATTACCTTTTAATCAACCAAAAGATGGAAGCACGTTAATCTAGTGGTAGGACACGAGACTCTTTACCGAAGGGTTGCTGAATCCAGTTACATCACCACACTGTATTGTTCCTTTGAACAAAATACTTTACTCTTCATTCCAGTCCACTAAACTGTTAATTAGTTTTTGGTTACGCAGTGTTGAAATTGTACACTTCTAGTGCTGTGAGCACCAAAATGGCAGAACAAGCCTTATGCTCCCTAGGGAATTGAGAGTGATATTGGCTGGTTGTAACAGGCCCTATATCCAGGGATGATAATTTGTGAACCGCTTTGAGACATATTACTTAAATCATAGTTTGTGATAAACCAGTATATAAGAATAGATATCAAAAAGATAAAAGTAATAAAAACTTACTTTGATTTTGAAAGCTCTCTTAAATCCACTTGCAAAGAATCCACCAAATGGTCCAATTACGGACGCAAACAGAGACAATGAGATTGAATGGAGCATGAAGGGGTAGATCTTTATCGTAGTTTGTGGAAAACCAAACTGTGGGGGAAATAACATGTAAATAGTGACAATCATAAATTATAACAACGTGACTACACAAATAATTCATATTAACTCACATTAATCAGTTTTAAGTTGATAAACACAATGCTTTAAATTGATTACCTCATTCTCATAACTGTCCCAAAAGAACTTCATGACATGACCATCTGTAAAAGTTCTTAATAAATACATACTTCACTGCACTTCTTAAACCAATATATCCTTTACATAAATATCATTCTAACTTAACACTTTTAATATATCAACTCTGTCTGGCTATGAAAGACTTTAACATGAGCTTTTATCATTTTTAAAGCAAAATTGTGGCAATATATATGCAATTTCCAAAACCCACCACTTTCATCTGAAGTTCTACAGAGTACTTACAAAGGACAGGAAGGTCTGTAAGGTGGCGGGAATACTAAACTCAGACAAGATAAACACCGGGTGGCGCTCACACTCCATAGACATACTGTCCTTGACTTCATCATATGAAATGGGACACACCATGGAGTCAAACTGCACCAGGACATACGACAACTGCAATCAGGGCACAAACATCAGGTATCAGTTTAACATTGTTCCCTCGCAGATATCCCCCAAGATCACTCATTCAGCGATAAATATTTACATTCATGAAGAACAAAAAACTTATAGTTTTTCTTTTTTTTAAGACAGAATATCGGATGATTTTGCATTATGTTCTAACTCTTTACATTTATGATAATTTAGAACCATATTTTTGTAAATACAATATATCAATTTTATCTTGATCCCAATATTATACAAATACACTTAACATTCTACAACAGTATACTTAGGGGTTTTCCCCAATGTGACAAATATTGGCTCCAACCACTAGAACACATTTTGATGTCTTTCAAGTTGAACATAGTTGAATTTGAAATCTTAACAAGACTTGAATCTGCTACCGATACCGGGGGTATATCAATTGTGTCCTTACTGCGATGCCGAAGAAAACTGTGGACACAGCTCCTCCTATGAAACCCTCCCACGTCTTCTTTGGGGAGAGTTTGATCAGTGGAGTTTTACCGAAGAAAAACCCAAACATGTAAGCCATGATGTCGTTACAGATGATCATAGATACGGGGACAAGGAGCCTGTAAAACAACAAAACAGTATCATAGATATTTATCTCTATAACAAAAAATCACTTAAGTATATTGTGTAAAATTACATAAAAATACTTTAGCAGTAAAAAAAAAACAAGTGCTAATTGTAATGGGGTACCATTACAGATGTCCCCCAAACTACCCCTTTGGTCGGAACTGATGAGCCCAATGAACTCACAATGGAAATATAGCTGACACCCCATATAGGAAATAGCGGCCATGTTGACGAATCACGAAACGGAGGTTACGACAATGTCCGTGGTGTCCTACTACAGTTACAAATGTATATATAAAATTTCATTGAAATCGGACAATATATAAATTTCGACCAATCAGAAGCCAGGAAATAGCGGCCATGTTGACGAATCACGAAACGGAGGTTACGACAATGTTGTTGGTGTAATACTACACATATATATTAAATTTCATTGAAATCGGACAATATATAAATTTCGACCAATCAGAAGCCAGGAAATAGCGGCCATGTTGACAAATCATGAAACGGATGTGACGACAATGTTGTTGGTGTAATACTACACATATATATTAAATTTCATTGAAATCGGACAATATATAAATTTCGACCAATCAGAAGCCAGGAAATAGCGGCCATGTTGACGAATCACGAAACGGAGGTTACGACAATGTTGTTGGTGTAATACTACACATATATATTAAATTTCATTGAAATCGGACAATATATAAATTTCGACCAATCAGAAGCCAGGAAATAGCGGCCATGTTGACGAATCATGAAACGGATGTGACGACAATGTTGTTGGTGTAATACTACACATATATATTAAATTTCATTGAAATCGGACAATATATAAATTTCGACCAATCAGAGGCCTCCATTTTCGTTTCGGTGGCAACCAAACTTTACGAAAATGTTACCATGTTATTCAGCATCCCTTAAAACACCCATGTACCAATTTTTACTGAAATCGGAGACTGGATTTTGAAAACCGGAAATTAGCTCTGGCGGCCATCTTGGACTTCCGGTCGCGAAAAAACAACCTGTTTTCACACACCCCGCCCCTAATGAGTATGTGTGTGAAGTTTCGTGAAGATCCGTCCAGTAGTTTTTGAGAAAACGGTCGGAAACCTCCGCGGCGGAAGAAAGTGGAAGAAACAAGAATAATAATTAAAACATAATCTTACATAATAATAATAATTAGTTTGTGTTTGCACCAATTTCGAAATGAAATACATTTTCTGAAGGCAAATGCTATTCTAAGAAAGAAAATCAAGGTCTCAGTTGTGTCAATTAACCGGAAAGTACCTTAAAACGGCATTTTCCGCTAAATTTGGTGCTCGTCTGCTCAAATTCGCCGCCGCCATTCGACTAATTATAGGAATCTCAATATGGTACGACATGAAATATTTTCTATAATTTGTTTAACTTTAACAGTTTAGATTATCAAACGATACTATATTTATTTAATATCAAGATTTATTATTTAGTACATCAATACCATAGTTATATTTTTATTATCGTTTTCTATGTTAAAAAAACATTTCTTATGTTTTCTTGCGAATCGGCACGGAACTGGGAGCAGGATAATGGTCACATGATTCGAAAAAAATCACGTGATTGCTTGTATAAAAATAGAACCGGAAGCGCAAATGTCAGGCAGCCGCGAAAAACAAATATTGGCTGACGAAAACAGAGTCACAAGACTAGACAAGAAAGAAGCTGAAAGAGACTATTGAAAGATCGCGAACAGATGCATTTGATAAACAAAAAGAAATACGACACCATCAAAGAAGACGAAGAGCATGGTTTGACGGATGAAGTGTGGTGAAGTTGACAGTGCTTTCGGAAAACAAAAACGTACAGCTAATACGTATACGTTTTTCATTTACGTACACTGTAAGATTATGTTCGGTAAAGCTTGTAATAATAATTAAAACATAATCTTACATAATAATAATAATTAGTTTGTGTTTGCACCAATTTCGAAATGAAATACATTTTCTGAAGGCAAATGCTATTCTAAGAAAGAAAATCAAGGTCTCAGTTGTGTCAATTAACCGGAAAGTACCTTAAAACGGCATTTTCCGCTAAATTTGGTGCTCGTCTGCTCAATATCGCCGCCGCCATTCGACTAATTATAGGAATCTCAACATGGTACGACATGAAATATTTTCTATAATTTGTTTAACCTTAACAGTTTAGATTATCAAACGATACTATATTTATTTAATATCAAGATTTATTATTTAGTACATCAATACCATAGTTATATTTGTATTATCGTTTTCTATGTTAAAAAAACATTTCTTATGTTTTCTTGCGAATCGGCACGGAACCGGGAGCAGGATAATGGTCACATGATTCGAAAAAAATCACGTGATTGCTCGTATAAAAATAGAACCGGAAGCGCAAATGTCAGGCAGCCGCGAAAAACAAATATTGGCTGACGAAAACAGAGTCACAAGACTAGACAAGAAAGAAGCTGAAAGAGACTATTGAAAGATCGCGAACAGATGCATTTGATAAACAAAAAGAAATACGACACCATCAAAGAAGACGAAGAGCATGGTTTGACGGATGAAGTGTGGTGAAGTTGACAGTGCTTTCGGAAAACAAAAACGTACAGCTAATACGTATACGTTTTTCATTTACGTACACTGTAAGATTATGTTCGGTAAAGCTTGTAATAATAATAATAATAATAATAAGAAACCGAGCAAAAACAATATGTCCCCCCACTTCGTTTGGGGGACATAATAACAAGAATTTTTTGAAGACCTCACAAATGAGCTCACTAAGAAAGGTTTGATATTTATAATAGTTCTGGAGAGAATTTCTTAGGAGGGAAAAAAACTTTTTTTTTCAAGATTTGTATCAAGTGCATATAAATGTATGTAGCAACTGCGTGTAAATGTACTTTTGCACTGAACAATTAAATAAAGGACAAAACCCAAACAATAATAACAACTGGTTCTCCAGTGCAGTAACGGATAACAAGAAGCCATGAATGCGGCAATCCCATATACTTTTTCGGAAATTTATTTTTCAGCTGTGTTTCAAACATGTTATTCAAAATGATTCAACATTATGAATATTAATGATGCCTCTATTTCTAAAGACATGTAACTCCTTAATATAGACAAAATTTTTGAGGTTTAATCATTTGCATTTTCTTCCCTTGCTTTACTTCAAAATGTAATCAATGATCTTCAAGTATTTAAAATAAGATTTTGTTACATAATTTAATTTCAAAATCGAGTATCTAAACTTTAAAATAGCTAAATACTGTTTTTATGTAAAAGAAATCAGACACTTACCAAACAAGTCCCTCAAAGATGTTCTGCATGATAAGGTGAGACTGTGTCACAACGATCAGGAGAGTCACATGTGTCCATCCAAACTAGAGAACAAAGAGTTGTACAAAATTTAAATACACTGAAAAGTATTGTAGGAATTAAACATTGAACATGCAAATCTAAAACACAAAGGTCAGCAAAGGCCAGCCAAGCACTCAATGCCACAACTCTCTCTTTAAAGCCAGAGTGAACATCTTCAAATCAAAGTGTATCACAAACAAATTTCAAAAAGGTTCTGGATTCTGGGATTAGGACCTTACCCCCATCATTTGTTTTTAGTAAGAGTGACCTTAATTTTGACTTTTGTAAAAAATTAAAACCTTATTGTATACTGGGTATCTACGTTTCACAATGCACCATCTTAGATTAGTTCTAGAATAACTTATAAAACCAGAAATCTAGACAAACAAATCTTTTTAGTGTTATTATCTACAACACCAGATATTTTAATTGAATACTCACCAGTGTAAATTGTTTTAGGTAGTGCTTCTTGACTAGACTGCAGACGAAGGCTACAAAGCCTCCTATGTACAGGGAGAAGGATATAAACCGGTGGAAGGTCACGAAGGGCCGCATAAACTCCTGTAATAGGTTAATAAGGTAATATTAATTAATACAATGTAATATCATTACAAAAAGCAAAGTATTAGATATAACATATCAGGTTCTCTTGTGTTTGGTTTCTTAAGACCATACAATACTACAATGTACATAAAGTACAATATGTATACACTCTGTCAAATGCTTGTATAGAATAAATGTTCAAAACTCTTTTCCCTTATCATTACTTACCGTCATTAGATATTTTTTGAATTTTGATTGTAATGAAGTATAACAAGATATTACTGTTGTGAGTGTGTTAAAACCCTTCCTAAATCAAACAGATAATTGTGTACCCACTTACACCCATTCTTACAGCTGTTCTTAAAATAACTCATTTCTCCGATCAAGAAAAGTGAAGAAAGTTGTATGCAGTGTGTGCCAAACTTTCAAAACCTTTACAGAACATTTGGGCAGGTAATCCGAAAAAGTTACAGGTCCAAAATAATTTTTACATGTCCAAAAAAATAAAATAATAATTTTAAAAGTTTGAAAGTAACAATGTTTTTCATACAAAATCTGAATTAAACAGGGATTTCTTCAATTTTGTAAGATGTTTACACCACTAATAGTCATTTTATTTCTGGTTGACTGAACCAAACATTTGCCATGGCTTCCCTATGACAACTAAAGAAATGAATACCGGACATTTTTTCCGGATTTGTTCTGATTTTTTAACTGGACATTTGGGCATGTATCAAAAATATTTTACCTGACCGAAATGATTTTTTTTGTACATGACCGCAGGTCCGACAGTGTTTGGCACACACTGTTGTATGGTATGTAAACAATTACCTGTACATACAGTAAAAACCCATTTACTCGAACTTGGTTTACTCGAATACCCCTCATTTATCGTGTTTGATCCCGACCAAGTTCGTACATATTCAACCGACATCGGATTACTCGAATACCATGTATTCCTCAAACTATTGATCAGGTCCCCACAAGTTCCAGTAAGTGAGGTTTTACTTTACTGTACTTGCAGCTGTAATACCAGATAGGTACTTACCGTTCGGTGGAGAAGCACCCCAAAGTAATCGATGAGACTTTCTCCATAGAAGAAGTAGTTTGACACAAGAAGGAAGTACCAGCTGAGGGTACGGAACCAGGGCAGGTCAAACGACTTATACACCACATATCCAATAGTAATGATCTCATGAAAGCACTTTATCTGGATGGCAAAAATCTGAAACAGAAAAAAATCAACATTTCCTGAAACATTTGAAGAATGCACTGATTTATCTGTTTCCTGTAATATGCAAATTAGGATGGGCATATATAAAGGTAATTTTTTTTCATTTAATTAATTCAACTTTACACCAATATTTCAGGGGATATAGTATTTTTTTTAATAAGACTCTTTCAGAATACAATGTATGTAATTCAGTAACTATCAGACCACACATCTGCTACATCAAAATAAATAAACACTGGGGGGGGGGGTCAGGGTCTTAATGATCAAACTGAGCAAAGACTTGAGAAAAACTTTATGAAGTTTTTAAAAAAGTCTAATAGGCCTAATGCAAAAGATACCATTCATCCATCATCATTGCCATCACCCAAGCTGACTGAGAGACCAAAAAGTTATCATTAGACAATGTACCTTGACATCAGACTGCCAGAATTTGAGCAAGGAAATTTCATAAAAATCAGATGATTTCTTCCAAAGGTTATGCATATTTGTCAATATAATGTATGTAATTGTAGGCAACATAAACAGAAATAGGGGCAATCTGGAATTTGATTTGTTGTTGTATCATACCTCGACTACATATTATCAGTATTATCCTGTACATAGTACAGAGTGTGAACTGTAAGTACACAATGACTGTTACAAACTGATAAGTGTATACTCCACAGGTAAACTAAAGGTATTACTATAAATTGATACAGGGTAAGTGTGTCTCTGATGAATGGTGGTGATGACCTACAGGTAACAGTGACACTAGGGTAGACATAGCTGGTGTATATGATTGGTCGAGGGCGATCAGGTCACACCGACTACTGTGACAACACGTTATGTAACTAAATATAAGGTTATCTGTACCCTCTCCTACTCCAATACACAACATAGTTACAGCTACCTTTAGCCACAACAGTCCCAGGTTTATTATGTAATGCAGTACACAACGACAATATTGTACCAAAACAAAAGTCATAATGATCAACAAAACTTTTTGTTTAATTGTGATACAAAAATATTTTAAATGATAATACTGCTGAAGATTTAAAACAATTTATATATTTTTTTTAATTTCCTTCAAAGTTATTTTAACTTGATCAACTTTCTGCAGCCCCAATACTTTTACTGTGGAATTATTAATACAACTGATCATATATACTCATACATGGGATGACATAAATTAGTTATACCAGGTATTGACATATTTATAGCCTCATGGGAGATGATCAGTGTGTTTATTCAGCATCATGTACTACAGTCCATTCAAAAGAATTTGACATCCCAAATCTGTTTTTCCTATTATTTTGCTTTACGTCATTTTTTCAAACATTTATTTTCAATTACCTTGTTTATATTGTACCGTACATGTATTTCTGCAAGTTGCTGACAGAAGGTAAAACATTTCCATTTTATGTTTAAACAAGCAATTGTACAAATTATAAAACTCTGGTGAACATTCATGGAGTAATCCAGAGAAAGATAATTCATAAGTGGTGAAGACTAAATAGGTGTTCTGGATCCTTTAACTCCAGATCTATAAAAATTGTAAACTAGAAAGAATGACCATGAGACCTGGTCTCATGGTCATTCATGAGGCTAGAATAGACAGATGGCAGTAATGAAAAAAGAAAAAAGAAAAGTCTGACAAACTAATACACATGTCAGTATAGAAAAGGAACAGACAATTGCAAATGACAGTCAGGCAAAAAGAAGGCCTTAATTATGACAGTCAACTGGAACATGTATGAAGTAATGTTAAAAAAGAACAAATTGAGCATACTCTCTTTAATTTCATCAGAGAGTCAATAAAACAGATTCATGTTAAGATAAATCTCACCTGAGCATGTAAGAGAAACATACAGTATCCCACACTGATGTCTACAGCACATGTGACACACAGTCTACTGGGTAGTACAAACTTGTCCTCCATCCTTTATAGTAATTGTTTATATATTGTTTAATACCTAATAGTATCAATACAACACTCTATCATACAGTATATCCACACCAGAGGATCAAAGTATATGATCCATACTATCTTATGGTCAGGTAAGTCTCCTGCTGCTTCAGTGTATATATCAGTATCCAACTACAGCACAGTCTGCTGAGACTAGGTGACAGTCCAACTAACAGAACCAGCACCCTGACACCCCCCGAAGGTACATACAGTGACATACTCAATCATGTACCCTACCTACTACATCCTCACCCCTCTACCAAATATATGTATACCCACAAGACACACCTATAATATGTATATCCATGTATACGTAGTACCCTCGGGACAAATCAACCAGGAACTAGATTCTCTATAAGATACAGTATTATGATATATTACAAGTACTGTTACTTCTCCTTCCAACAATATTCATTAGCACTATGCCACAAGGAAGTGAAAAGCCTCTACAAGGTTTTCACCACCAAGCAATAAGGTTTGAGGGGGCAGACCCTCGCACATCTATGACCAAGTCTTAAGCAAAGCGTAGCTGAATCGAGTCATTTCAGTACAATAACTTTACTATTGTACATACACTTAACAGTGTCAACCAATTTGTCGTTACCAACTTGTACAAAATTTACACCTTTGTGTGCATACACTTTGTTGGTCATTTGTCTGATGGAAGTGACTGGGTACATAATGTACTAGTCATCGAAACGTCACATAAAAACATTTATTGGTTGTGTAAAATAATCTTTAAAATAATTCAAACAGACAAAGGCTATTTGAGTTTCTGCTAATAAGCTCAAACAATGTTCAAGACACTGCAACAGTATATGATTATTATATAGATTTCATCTTTTTCTTGTTAATCAGAAAATGTTATGTTTGGTTTCTGTTTCAGTTTTACAGTGTAGCAAACAGTAGAGCTATATATATTGATCAGGCTTAGGGAATTTCAGAGGCTATAACAATAAAAAGACAGATTAATATTTTATTTGAAAACTGAAATGTGAATTGAGCAGTAACAAATTCCGATTTAATGGAAAAGTAAGTATAATAGTCATGTAGATGGGTTTTTTTTCGTGAATTATTGGAAATGAAAAAGGGACCAATATGAAATCTACATTACTGTACACCACTTACCACAACAACCAATGCCAAAGGACCAAGGTAGATTATAAATCCAAAGCCGAAAATCATCACCCAGGAGAATATTCCACGCACCACCCAGTTCCTCCATCTTCAACAACAAAGATTTTTTTACTTTGAGAAACAAATAACATACAATTCAAATATCATATTGACCTACATCCTGTAACAGGAATCTTCTGTAATCTTCAATTACTTCATTTGTTTGCATTGTTCAACCATTAAAATATATGAAACCTTTCCTATTTGTTTATTACCTTGCAGTGTATTTTACATAGGATTCAAATCATTAGTTTGGTTATAAACTTCAACAAGTTCAATGATCTGAAATGGCACAGAAAATATTACCTTAGGTAAGTACAATATCATATAGTAATTTTATGAGGTTGTTCAAGGATTAAATATAACTTTTGAAACGACTATCAAACTTTCACAAGTTAAGAAGACGAACTTACAAAGATTTCTATAGTTACAAAAAAGTAGAGTCAAGGAACTATAGAGCAGTAAACTTGAAAAGCCCGATAAAAACTTCAGGAATTTTTTCGTGATTCTGAAAAATTCTGACAAAAAATCCAGTTAATAACCATGCAAAAATAAGCCTAAAACGAAGTAAACCTGAGCAGTAACTAACAAGAAAATCTTGACAGAAAAATCTAAAGAACTGAAAATAATTCAGGTGTGGCCCACTTCAACAACAAACCGAATGTAGAAGACGGTTCAAAATGGACGCATGTTTACAAATACACAGTTTCAACTACAGCTGTACCGGTAACCGCGTAAGAATTCATCTTGAATATTGCTGATATCAGCTAATCTTAACTAAATCTTTAAATATAATAAGTTATTAGGCTTGATTTTTTGCTTCAAGTTTTGCCGAAAGTTACGTATATTGGGCCTTTAATGTAGTGTATAGTAACAGTGTACAATCATATATATGACTAGCACCATAACATGCCAGCCAAACAAACTTTGGCTTACTTGTCATTTGTTATCAGTTAAGGCTTTGTTTTTTCCTGTACCAACTTGCATATTCATGTAAGGTGCATGAACAGAAAGCGTGTGTATCTCAGGATTTTGATTCATGATTCAAATTTGAATCAACATGTAAATCATAAATCAATGTTGTCTGGTCTTGAATCAACATGTAAATCATAAATCAATGTTGTCTGGTCAGAGTTAACGTTTTTAATCTGTAAATGTACATTTTTTAATAGATATTTCTTTCTAGCACTTTTTATTTTATCATAATCTAAAAAATCTGCAAATTTAAGTCTCTGCATAGATTGCTGTTATAGGTATTGTAAATGTCCATATCTAATTAAAATCACACTTGTAATTCTTCTCCCATTGATACGCTCCAGGCAATACAGTATACCACAGAGGGGCACCCGGGCATAATTACAAACTTGTACAATTTCAATTAGATAAGTGAATACCCTAATTCAACAGTATACTTGGGTTAATATTGATAATGTGCTAAATTTAAGTAATGTTAAAAAAAATCATTGAATAAAGATTAATTTGAACAACTAATAAAAAGATAGCTTGACTTATTTATGAGAAGGTACAATTAATGTATGTTCCAATATATAATTAAAAAGCTACCAATTTTAGCAACAAATAACATTCTTGAATCATTAATTGTACACCATTAATATGTATGTAAATATTTCCTCCTACTAATTGTTAGTGTTTTTAAGTATAATCATAATAATTTCATGATTGCTACTTCATAGCTGATTTTAATATTGCTTGATAATTGTATAATTTAACACAATTAAATAGTGTGAATTAACAAGAAGTATTTTATCCAATTTGTTATGTTTTTTTACACAGTGTTTATTTTGACCAACAACCCTGTGATAATATGTCGGAGCACTGATCATGAGTGATGAGAGATCTATATACATCCACACATACTCCAATGCTATTGGAACATTTTTTCACTTCCTTTGTGAGGAAATGAATAACTATCATGTTTATTTGTTCGAGCGGTTCTACATCCGTTCACTATCATGGAGTTATAGGGTAATCCAGCAGTCAAATTATTTTTTTTATGGCTATACAGTTATTGTCAAAAACTCACTACATATTTACTGCAATTTCATATCAATGAATTTTGTGGTTTAGTATTTTATTTACAGCTAAATGTTTTGATTTCCATCTGTGCCACACACCCCTAGATCACTGCCCCAAGGTACAGCCCCCCCCCCCCACCCCCCCACTCATGGTGTTTTCATCAATGCATTTAATGGTGGTGACTGGGTAACTATGTTTTGCATGTGTACATCATTATGCTGGTGCCCAATTGTCTATGAGGAGAATCAGATAGTAACGGATGACCACCAAGTAGTGATAATGTACACATGCAATATCTGATGTACACGATGTATGAAGGAAGTATAACACAGACAGGCTTAGGTCAAATACAAAAACTCAAGGGTATTCACTATTGTTACAATCACACATCATGCTGATTAAAACTCGAAAATGATTGTTACAATAATTTGTTTTGATAAACAATTTAAAATTAAGTAGTTTTTATAGTTGAGCAGCAAATTAGTTTAAACTTACACTCTGGAAAACAATTTAAACTAGAATTTTTTTAAGCAAAATTTTCCAACAAAAACCTGTTTATGGTGACCTTGTTACCATAGCACCCAAAATTCTGCAAAAAGTAATCTGCATGCATATATAAACTTGGTCCACAACATTCATGAGCAACTTCATTTAATTTGGTTCGCTGGTTAAGAGTCCTGTGAACCGGACCTATTCTGACATAAACCTATATATGTATACAATTTGTTTTCCCTGTCAATCTAGCAAAACATGTAAGGAGTAGTCTAGTCAAAAGTTTCCAACAAATAGCGGTGTATATGGCCTGGTTACCATGGCAACCTAAATTTCTGTTAGGAAAAAGAGATCTGCATGCATATCTACACATAGTAGTCCCTTAAATTTCTGTGTAGTTCCATTGAAATTGGTTCATAGGTTTAGATGTAGTTGCGCTGACAAATTAGTGTTCCACAAGAATTTGGGTATTTTGACTTGGTTACTATGGAAACCACAGTATCTGCAGAAAAATACCCTGCATGCACATTAGCATATGGTCCCTAACATTCCTGTGTAGTTTTACTTGAAACGGTTCACAGGTTTATTAGTAGTTGTCTGACAATTTTTTTTCCCAAAACACAATGTGTAGGTAGTCCCTGGTTACCACAGCAACCAACACTTTTTAACATGATAAAGATTATGCACATCTACCATGTACAATGTATAAGGATTATTGCCACCAAGTTTCGTTGAAATCCTCTCAGTAGTTTAGGAAGAGTGTCTATAGACGGACGGACGGACAACTTGAATCCAGTACAATTATTTTTCATCAGATAATGTCCAGAGTTTTACAATGCATGGCCTAGCTAGGCAATGTCAGTAATTTGACTATATTGTACAGATCCAAGCAACAACAAAACTTTTGTGGTATATATATATATGTATGTGATTTCAATATATACCAACACTGGATACCTAAACAAGCTACAGTATTACCCAATGACAACGTAATTGCCTTTGTAAAAAAGACCAATTCCCCATTAATAACATTATCCCATCATGCTACTGGCCAAGTCTAATCATCCTGGCCTTTTGGTTTGTAAGTTTTAAGATAAGTGATCCATGACCTTGAAAATAACTTAAGGTCATTGATTTGGACAAACTTGGAAACTCTTCATTATTGGCCTAATATTCATGGTCTTGGGCCTTCTGGTTACTTTGAGAAGAAATTCTTGATTACCGGTATTAAGAAGTTCTTTGAGGTAAAACTTTTGTACTTTTTTTATGCAGGATGGATGATGGTCACCGTACCACGTCATAAGCTTACAAGGCCCTGCTAGCGAGATGAGGACAGGGCAAATAAATTATATGTTTACATTATACTTTACTTCTACAACCCTGACTCGACCAACACATGTCACTGTTCACTGTATTTTGAGTAATACATACCTTGGAGAAAGGTCTTTGAGGGCTGAGTCGAGGGCACCTGTTGTCTTGTCGGAGGCCTGAGGGAGGGAAGAGGTATCTGCCACCTCCCCTACACTCAGCATGTCTTCATCCTCATCCTCACTGATGGGGGGTCTGGAAACATCCTCTCTGGGCTGGTTCTAACAGAAAAGTCATACATCTATCAGCAATTATGTTATGAATCTAATATACATTGTACACATATTACCTGACCAATATAATTAATAAAAGAATGACTTCCAATATAGATTAGTGAAGTAATACATGAAGACAATGTTATGAGAGTCTTCATTTCTTATGGCAGAAGTATATTATGAACTAAATCCATTTACTATGACTGTGACAAGCTTCAAAATCTCATAAGATTAAGAAAGAAAAAAAAATGGAAAAGCAGATCGAGATATCACATGCAAAATGTGTTCATATGATTGGATACAAATATATAATACAAACAAACTTTTCAGGTTCAAATGAAGTCTAAAATATTGAAATTAAGGCAGTTAGCAATATTCATTTGAAATATCATAATGCAACAGAATGGTTATTTCAAAATATCAGAAAACTGGGGGGTATATATATTTTAATACACAGCAATATAGTATTGTATTGCAATAGTGAAATGGTATAACGCTGTATCACAATATGTTTCCAAAGCCTATGTTTTTGTCTCTGCTAGGTGTTTGAACTCAGGAAATTCCTACAAATGTACATGCTCACATGCATGATGCTGTGGATCTATAGAGCTAACATGTAATGCTATCCACCAGAAGTATTGACCCACTGCAGCCCAGCACAGGATTAGAGCTGGATCGACCCTACCATCAGTATGTAACATAAACTGTATAATTGGATCATGCAATGGAGAGCTTAGGAATGTACAGCCTCACACCTAATTATTCCAGCATTTATCAGAGCTCAACACTGTATCACATACATATAAACTCATCTCAGAAATAGATACATGTACAATTATCTCATGAATAGACAGTGAAATTTGCTTTGAAGGTCATCGCTTTTAAACCTTGGGATATGATATATATGTCCCTAAAGATGGGAAAGGATGGACAAATTCCAATACACTGTTCCTGTATCCAAAGGACTAGATCTAGCTAGAGTTTCTTTGATCACACAACCATGGATGGTTTATATTTGTTGCTTTATTCTGTGTTCACTCACATAAATTTGTCATGCCAGGGTTCTCATTAAAAGCCGGTTGCCGGCAAAAGTAGCCTGTTATTCACCAACTTTGAACCGGCTATTTTTTCAGATTTTATATATGTCCACATTACAAAATGTGAAAATTAAACCGACTATTCTTTCAAAGCCAACCAATTATTGCATAACTTAGTGAGAACACTACATGCCATAGAGAGACCCAGACACAGCCCTTTTCTAAATCTACAAAAGTGGGGTTATGAAAACAGAACACTTATGTAATAGCATTGCTGAAGATTGTGTAAAAAATGTATCAGAACTTAATTCACTTGTGTGATCACAGTAATTACACTATGAAAATATTCATCTGAAAAAAAAACCCAACAAAACATACTGGTAGTTGCGATTGTTTTTTACCATGGTGATAACAGCATATTAGTCTAGTCATGGATAAGATTTAATCGGTATAACAATATCAATTATGTTTATGACTTAATATTGTATGTATGTAATCAAATTAGAAATCTTAAGAGTAAAGACCAAATGGCCCAATTCAATTAAATTGTATTTGAATGGAAGGAAATCATCATTGGTTGACTTTTCACACCGGTACCAGATATGGTATCAGTGTAATATAATTTGTGGTCCATCAATCCTGATTTTTGTATATATATAATATAGTTTGCTGAGTTGTATCTCATCAATAGAATTTATTACATTGGTATTGCAAAACATGTATATATAATAAACATGTACACATGCTACAGGGTAGAATTCATAAATAACTTATTCATAAATTACATTGTACATATCCTGTATAAAATAAAGATGAATGTCAGGTCTCATGTACTTTTTACTGTAATTATGCATTGGCTATTGGCATGTGAAATAGAATTCTTGTATGAAATACAATTTGTCAAATGTACCGGTCTATTGATTTTTAAAATATATATATATAGGAATTAAATATAAGGATTATAGTTCTGATTCTTATTGTTTCCATTATATGGATTCCATTTCCAATTCCATATACCTGGTAAATAAAATTTCTGCATTATATGATGGTCTTTTACTGGTTATCAACAACATCAGATGTATTACAACACTTGGATGTAGGTTGAATAATAACATAATGCCATATGGTGCAAAATATAGAAAATGTATTACTTCAAAACGTTTGTATTTGGTTAAATTTTAACAAATGCACCAAATGATAATAAGTCAGTTACGCTTCCAACTTCCTGCTTTTTATTGTTATCACCTCCAGCATGACTCATGTAAGTACATTGAATTGTACAATGTACATGACATGTGGAAGTTTAACAGCCTCTGGCTTTGTTTGGTTTATGCTTTATATACGGAAGCTGTTTACTTCAATACCAAGAGAAAAACACGACATACCCGTTATGCAAAAGACTTTGAGTGGATGTTATGCATTGGCATTAGCCATATTTATCCAATTTTAAGTGCATGCAACAATGATAATGACATGCAATAGGGATCAAACCTTCAACCTGAAGTTCTGAGTAAGATACTGTATATATAAAGGGAAATTCCATCTAGCTTGAACAAAAAGGTGATTTAATGATTATCTGCCTGGCAAACTATGTTATATGTACATAATTTATACATACTTCAATTAGCCGTTTTAATGTGTTCACCCTGAAGCACCACAACCCAGGGGTTTATCTCCCAGTCACCACACAGGGAAGGAGCGTCACCAGGAATCAAACATTTGATCTACAGGTTATTAGTCGGATGCTCTACAATTGTTCACATGCTAAATTCTCTCTAGCTTGAAGGTGGCACGTAAATTCTTTTTTATTTTCATGTACAGTGTATATTAACAAAATACAATTAAAACCTGTCGCACATGATATTATTAAATGCATTCTTGATTTTCACGAAATAATCATTAATATTAGATTTATTTTTATAAGCCAAATACATTATCATAGACATACACTTGATTACATTGGTTTTGGAAGTAATACCGATGGATTTGAAAATACTTAACTGCATGAACCATATGCATTTTCAGTGTTATATATATTCATGAAAGTTAGTTTTATACTTATTTTCAATGTATTTTTCAACACAGACAAAGACTAAACATCCGGTAGTATAATAATCAATTATCACACCTGTTACTCGATACCAGCAAATTCTAATAAGTATGATAATATATGCATGTTCCAGGGCATTGGTCACAAGCCAAAACACAACAGGTCGTGACTCGGGTCAACATAATTCCGTCTATTTATAGAAATGCGCCACCCGGATACGTGTTCAAATAGTGTGATCTACATCGACTTAGATGACATAGAGATTGCATCAAACTTTTCAAAGCAAACACAAAAAACCTAGAACTAATTTAGAAACGTGTGCATGGCCCATGGCACAAAATCAAAACAGACATTGCAGAGATGTTTTGGTTTTGTAGACATAGCTGCCAAGTGCAACTCAAACAAATAGACAAGCATTTCCCCTCGCAAATAACTGATGCATTGGTATGTGTACTCACCTTGCCAGCCTCGTCCCCTTGTTCCCGATTCGTTCGCTGTCGTACGTCAGACATTGATGGCTTGTGTGCTAGTTTGATACTGACTGGTAAATATTGGTCGATATGATTATATCCTCTGCTAACTCTCTCGCTCAGCACGAGAGCTAAACGAGATGTGACCTAGGTAGAGCCTAATCATGGAATCGCATGCATTCCGGATATTTATGTATCCCTAATTAATATGAAAAGTTTTTTTCTAAGTGGATAAAACAACGAGTCTCCTTAAAGCAAAACTATTCCATATGTAAAAATACTTTTTTTTTTGTATTTTCTTTTTATTTTGGACAATATGGCAACATACATTTCATCAGTTACATAAAAGAAATACAATGTATTGTATCTTTATGTTTATTTATACATACATATTAATATCTTTATTCTACCATATTGTAATGTTTTTTGAAAAAGAAAAAACAGTAAAGAACAGTTAGGAAATGTCAGAAGAAGGGGGAGAAGGAAAAGAGAAAGACATGAATTTCTAGGGATAGGTGAGAGATTGAAGGAGTGCGAAGCACAAAAACAGAGATTCTATATAGCAAAAAGTAATTTATCATTTATTGTATCATAGATGTGTCATATTTCTTTCATCTCGTCCGTGGAATATATTATGAAGAGTTGACCTCACCCAGTAAGAACCCATGTTCTTATCTAGTAAGAACATAGGTTCTTACCATGGCCTCTTTCCCCAATGTTGCAGTTGTACAATGTTGCAAAATGACCCCAAGTACATTGAAATATATACATTGTACAACAAGCGAAAATAGGTTGCCATGTACTTTTAAAAAAACAATACACACATTTTCAGTTTTTCCAACTCAACATTTAATTAACCTTACAAAATACACACATTTTCTAACCTTAAAAATATACACACATTTCAGCTTTTCCAACTCAATAGACAATTCACCTTTGCACAAATATAACAAATGTCTTCAAATTGAGCGACACTGTACAAACGTACCTTTGGTCAGTGTTTTTGCTATTTTAGTGCAAATAAAACAGATCACTTCAAATTGAATTGATTGTCACTGCGCAATTATTAAGGTATAATTCTCTGGTTTTACACGTACCTGTGATTCGCGTTTCAGCTTTGGTTTCATTTGTATCAATTAAGGCGTGTGCTTTCCTTTAAATTCAAAAGTCCTGTATATTCAAGTAGATCTACATTCCGAATTAACAGGCGGTCCGAACCGTGATTTGTGTTTTTCGTGGATTCCGGTCTTTCTTCGGGTAATTCCCGGTTGAAACTTTGGGAAACAGAGTCCTCTTAAATATTCTGAAATGTCATACTTGTCCAGAATTTGTGGAACAGTGAATTCGTCCAAGCCATCAATGTTTTTCAGGAAGTCAAAATCAAAGTTCTTTACAAAATCCGACACTTTGAAATTTAGCATGCTTGGCAATAAAGTGAGCATGGGTGGCTAATTGCTTAGTCGAATTAATAAAAACAATAATAAATCCAAAATCAAAATATTCCCAGGAATGATTTAGAAATAACCAATCAAATTTAAAAGGCGTGCCTATGTGTATATCAACTCTGGATTGACAGAATCAATAGCCAATCAAATTGAAGTAAGCATCATCAACTCAGGTTTGACAGAATCAGTTCAGTTATTCCCACGCCTACCCCAGATCAGTGTACATTTTAACATTGTAGGTAAATGAACATTGTTCTCGATGAAAGAAATATGTCACATCTATGATACAAGTAGGTTACACAATATATAGTTTACTCGTTCTTCAGGTATAACCCAAGCGGCACTTCGTGCCTTGTGGGTTATAGCCTGAAGAACTCGAAAACTATGGTGTAACCAATACAGCACACAATTTTAGTGGGTTTTTTTCATTTTGGTGTGTGGGGAGGATGTTACAGTTATTTTTTCATAGAAACATCAACAACAAAGCAAAATTATAAAAAAAATATCATTACTTGGGCAAATTGTAAAAAATCTTGAACTATATTACATTCCAAAAGTGTAAGTTCAATCGTTTCTAACTCTGTTTTACACATATAGCAGTATGGGGTATCTACTAATCCAGCCTTGAAACAATAAGAATTAGTGGCTAAGATCTGTTGATTGTTCCTGAACTGAACCCATTGCATTTTTAGTTATTTTAAAGGGTATACTATATATACATGCACAGGGACCTGAGAATTTGTTACAGCTAGTTTTGGACCTAAAATAGGGTAGCTTTTATGACCATTGAGGGGGCATTTTTATCGAAAATTGATCTTAACCCCCCCAAACGTGTAAAATTACCCTGAACACCCTATTTTAGGTCCAAAACTGACTGTAACAAATTCTCAGGTCCCTGTGTATATATATGTATCCATCTTTCTTCATCAAAGTCGTAAGATTCGTCCCATTTTCTTTTCCTTTTTCTTTTCCCAGTAGCAATTGTTCTATTTTTATTAAGAATATTATGGAAGTCCCTTTATTTATTCTTTTTTTTTTATTTCTGTAGAATATCTCTAAGTTACTAGGTATAAAAGTATATTGAATATCAGAATGTTGAAAATTTTGTTGCAAAATGTACTTACGTATAACTGACATGACACCTTGTAATTTGAGATTTTTTAAAAATTCTATATATCTGCCTTTAAGTCCCTGATATGAATTAAAGCTTTTATTTTCTTTATCTTTCAAAATATCACTTATAATCACTACATCCTTATCAAACCAATCTTTATAGAAAATGCCTTTGTGATCTATTTTTATATTATCATTGTACCAAATTGGTGTTTTTAAGGCTGAATTTTGATTGGTAAACTCTTCTTTGCCAGATTATTTCTTCCATGCTTTAAAAAACATCTTTCCAGAATTGATTGTTATTTTTCTAATAATATTTTCTTATATATTCTGTTCCAACATTTGATGATAGGTTAACATTAATACTTGTCTCCAATATTTCTTTATGCACTGGAGAGGGGTAAATTTGTTTCATTTTAAAAAGACTTTGTAACCAGAAACTCAGCCATTTCCACGATTTCCTCCTCAGAATATGTAATTATGACCTTATTCCTATTTACTTTTGTTTTCAAATTATCAAAAAAGTTCACAGAAGTATATATATCGCTGAAAAGGAAAGCGATTTTTTGAGAACAAGAGTGTACATTCTTGTTGGAATATGGAATGATGCTCAAAATTTATCATTTTTTTAGCCTCTTCAACCCCACATTACAAGTTAGGTATATGGGGTAAAGTACTTCTCTCAATCTTTGCACTTTTCTACTTACGGATCCTATCCCCATTGCCGATGAATATCACGGAAACCCTAACAATAATTGCATATCATCCTCCGAAAACACAGCGTAGACCATAGTGCTCATACTGGAAAGAGAAAAGTGCACGGGGAGGGGGGTTACTCGAATCTACTGCCGATCTAAGATTTGACAGCTGGTAGAGTCAGCAATAAACATTGTTTATAACGAATTCTTGTGTGATGTGAAAACCAAAAACCCAATACGCACTGGAGAGGGGTAATGTGTGATGTGAGATGTTTCGGAAACCGTCTCAGCCGAACATAGTCCTCTCCAGTATCTGACCAATTTTGAAGAATTTTCCACAGAAGTGTGATTAACCTGTTTCGTCTTTCGAAAAAGTGGATTATGTGATGATAAGGCTTCGTTGGTTATAGCCTAGTTCCTTTTTACATAATACACACGTTATTAAACAATTATGAAACAAGTTATAAATCAATGTAATGTAATCAGTTTACGTTGGAAGAAACCGGAGCACCAGAAAAAAACACCAACTTGGTCGGTGGTCGGTTGGCCAGATGAACCCATACCTTTATTTCCGATCGGGAACTCGAACCCCGTCCGCCTTGGTGAAAGCCAACCCGGCCACTCTGTCGACATAACTTTACATATGTACAAAACGCATCGTTTGACGTTCAAACAATTAAGAATTACTGGCTTGTGTTTTGTTTATGGGTGGATTGGTCGAGTGGTGATACTCTGGCCTTCCACGTAGGTGCCAGTTGTTCGATCCACGAAGTTGTCTTACGCATGGGATATTCAAGGACAATGTTTTTCTCTTGCCCACACAACCCAAACAACCCAGGTGGAGCATGAAACGGTCTGGGGCGGTGTTGCTGTATCTGTGCTGTAGCATTCAAGTGAAGAGGCACTATAAATGATGCCGTTGGAAGCAAGATAAGGAGGACCACTTTGCGAAAAATGATATCGTTAAATTACGGCTGCCTTTGGCATACCCGGCATTGCAAATCATATTATCAAAATAGGACAAAAATATTATATGCTCAGGTTTATTTTTTCCTAGAAGATCTATTTCAACATATTTTTATTACCTGTATTGTTATTGTTTGCTGTTCTTCACTTCAATTCCATAAAATAATGACGAAACTATGCAGTTAAAATATGATTTACTGTATAAAGAAAATAAGCAGGAATGTACTTTAAATTCCTTTTTTTTCTAAACGGTCAATTTAAATCTGTTTGGTGATTTGTATTCTATAATATGTTTTATATCTTCTTTAGTTTCAGCTTCGTGAAATAACTACAAAATTGCTGAATTCATCTGAGAATATACCGTGATTTCAAATTGAGGAAGTCATAATAGTAAATACAAAAGCAAAAACAGGCAAGACCGTCGTTTCAGCTCCTTTTTTTCTAGATGGTCAATTATAAATCTGTTCATGATTTAAATTCTTTAATATTTTCTAATATCCCTTCTCATATATCGATTTGAAACACGGACTTAGATAGCATCTAATCTAAGTCCGTGATTTGAAATAATATCTAACTGAATATAGGGTGACCTATATCATTAAAACAGTTTTTAAGAAAAACATATGATTTCACAATGTTTAAGCTTTTTATTAGAGCATCGAAATGATAATTGTATCTACTTCTCGCCTATTTGCTAGTTGTCTTTTCAACAATGTCCCGATATTCTATTCGTCTGTTGGCGATAATATCACAACCGGCGAAGTAATAGGCGGATAGGAATTATAGGCCATCATAAAGCCAAAATTGACAGGGGAGATAACTCGTCTCGTCTTAAGTGATGTGCTGCTCCAAACAATTTGACCAGATCTTAGTAGACATTTTTTTTCTTCACAAATTAGACATTGGATACTGATTTGGCTAAGAGATAAGTACCAGGTTCTAAAAATGTTTCGAAACATTATCTTTCAGAAGAAAAGAGTGACAATATGATTGTAATTTGTAATAATGTGACGCGTGATTGTTTATGTGAAATTAATATTTCATATATACATACAATGATATATAAACAAAACGTAATAATATTTCCTTGTATTGGAAAATATGAAAAAAAAACAACAAAAAACTTCGACTTTGCAGCAAGGCCTTTCCGCCTTCTCAGGCTTCTTCAGGCGGACAAGGATATCTGTATTTCCTGTTTTTGTTTAGATAAACCACGGACTTAGATATAATTCCATGGATAAACAATACGTTCTAAATACAATATACAACTTATAAATTATAATTGCCGTATATTGCCGCTTAAAAGTCGGTTGTTGATTACATACACAAACGAGATTGATTCCTAGTCAGTCCAATCACAGGGACGTGATAAATTAGCCTTCTAAGACGAAAGTTTTTATGTGAAGAACCCGCGGTTTTTTTAAACTCCCTAGCTTCTTATAGAAATAATATCTAAAAATTATCAAGGGATACCCTCACGGGCACTTTTGGCCAGGAGAATAACCATCTAAGATATAGATAATATAGCGAAATATGAATAATTAAAATAATATAAAAACTAAATTTTCCAATTTGCTTTTGATGTTATTAATCATCTAAAACCATAATGAAAATAATTGCCAAATTTCAGCTTGATACGTCAAGCGGTTAAATTTCACAAAAAATCGACTATCAGACACTGCTCTCTCTTTCAGTGTCTGCAGTCGATTTTTTGTGAAATTTAACCGCTTGACGTGTGTTCTCACATCCATGTCACCCAATCATATTTACTGATGCCCTAGGGAATCGAACCACGGTCCTCTTGGTAACAGATCACCCGATTAATTTACCAGTCACAATGTGGACGCTCTAAACAATTAAACATCTGCCCTATTTAAAGCTGTAGAATTTTTAACGGCAACATTTTACATTTTGTTTAGGGCATGAATTAAGAAATATATCGTAAAACTCTCAAATAGACAAATACAGGTCGCACAAAATGTGTTTCTAAACGCCTTTGAATAAACGTGTTCATGCAGACAAAATGCTGCCTCCCAAACGTCGATTAAATGAAATAACGACTTATCGAAGCTAATCTGATTTAAATGGAATGAAATATCTTTTAAATAGCGATAAGTATTTTGAACAGTCCTGATGTCAGATCAATACTTTCAATTGACGATCGTATTTTACTTGCTGCATTCCGCAGCGAGCACTTGTTCGATTTTGATCCGTCCGGCTCCGATTTGGTGTTTTAGTCACACCGCCTGCAGCGGAGAGCTGGAAAATGGCGGCTCCTCGTTTGTCAATGGTTGTTAGGCGAGGACTTTTCCAATGTCTACCGTCTTCAAGAATTAGTCAAGTGCCAACAAGACATCAGGTGCGTGCAATATCTACGTTAAAATATGGTTCCGACAGTTGTTTTATTTCTGCATGTCCGGATAAACAGTTACGTGCGATAATAATCTGAGTACGAGACCAGCCCACTATCTGACATGGGAGCTTATGTACTAGTGGGTTCTGGACTTTCTCAGGGTGTAGTAGTTGGTGAAGGCGTACCGTAAGTCCAGATACGACACGATATGATAATGTAGTGTCCAACATTTGATTAGTGTCTGTGTGGATGCATATGCATGCAGCGCTTTATGTCCAGAAAATTTGTTCTGACATACGTAGGTAAGACTGCACATGGAGCATATCGTATAAAAAGGTACACAGGGTAAAGTTGCTGTACGGGTTTTCAAGGAGTGTGTGTTTATGATTTAATTTCTGTAACAGTAAGTTTATTTCATATATGTGATGATTTTGGATATTGTTAAATTGTCCGACACTGTATTTCAATTTGATCTCAAAGCATAAACAAGATCCAAAAACATCTTGGGTGCAGGTGCGCATCATTAACTGTTAAATAATAATAATAATAAAAAACTAGCTACTAACGTTGGAGCTTCCTTTAATGGAAAGTCATAATTTTACAACAGTGTACAGGTACTGTTTCAAAAAGAAACAATACAAATATATATGTATATGGGATACTATTTATTTGACTTACTCAAGTTACTGGATAAATAAATTATCACATTACAGTTTGATGTAAACAAACATAAGTGTCATGTATTTAAGGAATTGAAGCACATTTTAAGTTCAGAGGTCATATATATCAATATAGACAGATGAGTAAAAACCACCAAAATTAAGATAATTTTCTTCCGATCAGTAGCTACTTGCCCTTCGTTTATATACATGTATATATATATACTGTTTGTGTGAGTTCTGCATTGTATGTGTGAATACAGTACACTTATGTATACTGTAGGCCTAGAGCATTGACGATTGTGGATCTAGACCTAATACACATGTTCAGCTGATCAGTGCTGAGTGTTATGCTCTTTATAACCCTGTGTGAAGATAGAACATGTGGTAGTTCTTATGGTTGTTTGATGACTTGATTATTAGTATATCCGGATCTTCAGAACCACTGCATCTGTTTGTGCATCACCATATAATTATCTTGGTCCTTGTGAATGGTAGAATATTTATTCTTGGTGCCTGAGAGACTTACTCAAGTTTTAATGTGGTATAGCTTAAATCATGACTTACAGGTGGACTAAAGTGATCTACATTGGCATTGCTTCAACGCTTGTTCTTAGCTTGATAATTTATTATAATATAAGTGTATGCCCCCCCCCCCCCCCCAAAGATCTCAGTATTTCACCTTTAGAAACCACACATAACACGCCACATAGTGATGTAGAAAAGTTAACAAACTGCATATATTAAAATTGAACAGAATTGAACTAACTACAATAGTATTTTGTCAAGTTCCTGTAGATGCAAATGGTAGATTTCAAGTTCATAAAAAACCAAGAAACGGTTTGGTATTGGTCAGTGCTCCTGTTGATTAGGTTAGAGATAGTGGGAGTTATTCATGAATAGTTCATCTCTGTTGGAAAAGGTGATTATGACATTTTGAAAGAATTGATGTCGTGCAAAGTCGATCAAGTTTCAAGTTTAATTCAGTTACAAATTATGGCATGGTTCGACAAAATATCATTTATATGTGTACAACACAGAAATGTATGTACCTCCATAGAAGCTTGATTGTGAAAAAATAGAAATATGCAACATACTTAGGCAGTGACCTGAAACATGGCACACTGCCAAGTGTGCTGCTGGTGTGTTTATACACTAGTGTCTTATAGTCTCCTACACGCTGGTGAAAGTGGACATGTGAAATAGCTATTGTATTGCATCAATCATTCTGATGAGGTTATGTTGTAAGCAGTCAGGAAGATAACCTTATTTTGGTACTACTCCAAAAGTTCTATAGTATTTTCATTGATGTATATCTACCCTATAGTGGACCATACCATCAATATATGTATTACTTACTAGACTCTCATCTATAGATTATACAGGTATTATGTATTCAAGTGAAAACTATGAAAATGATTGTTCCATAAACAAACTATATTGAAATTATTTGACTCTATTTGGTTTGTGTGTTTCATATACCCCCTGGTAACAGCAATATATAGTTGTCAGGTATTAGCGGAGGAGGAAAGAGCTTCCTATAAAAAAAACACCCTTGAAATGACTGGTGGCCAGCACCAGGTGGCTAGCCCATGTTAGGTCTCAAACCCACAACACTAAGTTAGCACATAATGTTGTGAGTTCAGATTTTTTTTCACAGACATTATTTGGTTGAATATTTTTTAATATTTCTTACAAATAATGATTTATCATTAAATATTTGTTATGGCTGTTTTCTTATGCTATATTATGTATGATGAATTTTGATTGATTTATAACAAATAATAAAGAGTGATGTAGCTGGTTATTGCAATTTTAATAATAAAAAATTGCTTGTTCTCGAATTAAGGGGAGGTAAGTTAGTAAATTTATGCTGTAAAATGCAACTGAAAAATTCTTCAATAAAATTAGGGTTTGGTACCTGATAACCAATAGTTGGAATTTCAGTACATGTTTTTATAAATAAAAAAAAAAAATACAAATAAATTTACAAATAGTTCAAATAAAGTCAGTATGTCATATGAATCACAAAGCACTTGAATCTGGTTTGAAGTTTCTCTAGAGAAGATCTTACTCTGGGTAGATTTTTCAGTGGCATTGTGGTGTGTTTGTGGAAGGGAAAAAGTCTTGGTCGTACATATTGTATGTGACTTGATAATATAGAAGTACATGTAATTATTAATTACTTTGTAAGTCTGTTGTAATAAGTACTGCTGTCTTTAAATACAACACACAGTATTACTCGGGTAAGGTTGTGCTAATCGTTTCTGTTTAGTGGAGTCAATATAAGTTTCCTTCTCCTTGATAATACCTGCTGTATTTTATATGCAAAATTTGGTGCGGTCATATTTTAAAACACAGCCCATGTGCAATATGATTAGAAAAAAGTCACTTGGCTATATACACATATTGCCAAGAAAAGGTCAGTGGAAAGCTAATTAAAGTAGGTTATATACATCAATATATTCATACAGAAGCACAGCAACACCACATGATGTAATGTTTCTTGGTTCCAGGTCCTGCACGGTTCAATTATAAAACTGTTGGAAAAGGGCCATAAATTATATGGTTCCTGTAATGTCTGTAATGATTTGCTTGTATTACATAACTTGTCCAACAACATTCTCTGTTTTAAGGCTTTCAAATGTGAACCTAGAAATCAAAATATGTGAATTGTAGATTGTATATGTCTTAAATCCTGGTTCTGTGCTACATCATGTAGAATCACCTTATACACATTCTATCTCAGGGCTGTCATGTCTGATGTAGAATTTTGAAGAACATGGGACTAACTTAACCAAAATTATACTGAAGCACACAAATCTTAGCTATAGAAGTATATATAAATGCACATTATCAGGGCCCATCACTCTGTCTGTATGTGCATCCATTCCTCCTCCCGTGTGTCTGTCCATCCCTCCATCTGTTAGATACACATTCGTTTCCGCTTCACAACCTGTTATAGAAGAGAGAAGAAACTTTGCATGATTGTTAACCACTATTAGAAAGTGTGTCACACATATTTTATTCATTTTTTGTCCACCAAAGGTCAAGGTCTCAAATTGCCCTTTCAGCCTTCAGGGACTCTCTTTATTCATATTCGTTTCCACTCCTTCATTTTGTAACCTGTCAACAGTAGAGAGATGAAAATTTGTAGATTGTTAACCAATATTAGAAGGTGTGTCACATACTTCATTCAGTTTTCTGAAACTTATACATTGCATTTATCTTGAGCTGGAAAGAAGAGACAGCAAAATTTAAGTTTTAAGACGAAATTGTTGAAAATAGAATTATCACCAAATTTGTCAATGATTGTATCCCCATGGTTCAGTTTGGTTTTATTTTCCTAATTGATCTATTAACTGCTTAAGTTATTTATGGACGGGTATCTCAATGAATAAAAATAAGGCAAAGACTTTGTATAGCAGTTCTGTTGCTGAGTGATAAAACGGAAGTTGCTTCATACAGTAAACAAATAGAGATAACACTGCTATTTTCCTTCTTCCTTTTTGTCACTGGAGAAGATTGTTGTCCAGGGCTTCAAAATAATTCAGGTAATCAGTATTATGTTTGTATACACTCTCGAAGTTGATGTCTGCTGAATGTTTGTCTACACTTTTGAAGTTGGTGATGTTGCTGGATGTTTGTATGCACTCCTGAAGTTGGTGTTGCTGGATGTTTGTATACACTCCTGAAGTTGGTGATGTTGCTAGATGTTTGTATACAGTTCTGAAGTTGATGTTGCTGGATGTTTGTATACACTCCTGAAGTTGATGTTGCTGGATGTTTGTATACACTCCTGAAGTTGATGTTGCTGGATGTTTGTATACACTCCTGAAGTTGATGTTGTTGCTGGATGTTTGTATACACTCCTGAAGTTGGTGATGTTGCTGGATGTTTGTATATACTCCTGAAGTTGGTGTTGTTGCTGGATGTTTTTGTCTCTCATCTGGTTTTTACATGTGATAGAATCTGGCTCATTAAAGCTTCTGTATGACTGGGTAACATTGGTATTCAACCTGGGACTGCAGCACTCATTAGAGTTGGCTTGGATGTACACGTCTGTGATGATCATAACAATGCTATGGATTTATCTGTAGAACCTTGATTTAATTAATGACTGCAGCATCGACAATCAATGATCTTTTTGTATACTGAATGTAGAAGTTGCAACAAATAGAAACTCTGATGTGTGACAGTAATCAAAATGGTTTCACAATGAGAGAAAAAGAGTCTGGGCTTGAAACACATATTGTATATGAATTATATAGTACATTGTTATATATGGTTTATGTAAGAAAGGTAAAGAAAATAAGTTACACCGCACATGTCAACACAGAACAATTGTATTATTTACTGAGGCATGCCTCCTGCTGCCCCCCCCCCCCCCCAAAAAAAAACCCCATTATTTCTCAAATATTCAGGTTTAAAGGCCCAATATACGTAACTTTCGGCAAAACTTGAAGCGAAAATCAAGTCTAATAACTTATTATATTTATAGATTTAGTTAAGATTAACTGATATCAGCAATATTCAAGATGAATTCTTTCGCGGTAACCAGTACAGCAGCAGTTGAAACATGCTATTTGTAAACACGCGTCCATTTCGAACCGTCTTCTACCTTCGGTTTGTTGTTGAAGTGGGCCCCACCTGAATTATTTTCAATTCTTTGGATTTTTTTGTCAAGAGTTTCTTGTTAGTTACCGCTCATCCACTAGACAGGTTTAAAGGGCAGAATAAAGTTTGGTCTGATAAATCTTTTCTTTAGTTTAAGATTAAGTAAACAACTACAGATTGTGGTATGACTTATTAGCAATGAAATAATAAAATGAAAGTTGAACAGAAATGTGTTTAGACATACGGGCAGATAATAGAGACATTCATGTTGGGACAAACTGGATTTTTCAGATAGTCTGTCTGGTGCTTTTGGGAAACAATGTTATCATTGGTCTTAATGTGTGCTTTATTGTAGTTGTATGCTTAGAATGTCACAGTATCTTTTGGTCAATGCTTTTATATACCGCAGGACGATGCAATAAAGAGTTTGGAACTTAAGGAGGTTGAGGTTTTATCAAAATATTGTGTTTGTACATTTGTACTGATAAATGAATATGGTCTGTCCATGATAAAAAGTTAATGACCTAGAATATTTGGGGAATATATTATGTTGAATGTATGGAATGGTTTTGTTTTTATATTATATCATAAAAAATAAATATTATATTATAAAGATTTTCTGCTCAGAGATGTCAAAATCAAATTCTTTCCAATTGAAGATTTTTTTAAATTGTTTACACAATAAATGTGCAGCGAGTACAATAGCACTGCAACATCTTCATCAATATCGGGAATTCCAAGTTTATAGCAACATTGAAATCTAATAAGATCAAATTGAAACTGACTATTGAGTTAGAACTTGAGGAGAGGACCAGCATTGTTTTCTGTTTCTATCCAATGTGGAGAGAAATTAAACAAGCATAAATCTGTTCATTAAATACTGACACACCTTGGTTGGTTTTGGCTTCGGGATACATCTATTGATTCATTGTTGGATATGAGATTCACAGAGTTCTATTAACATACATGTACACTGTTGTTTGTATGATAGGATTTTCTACGTCAGGGGATCGAGTCTTCCATTGCTCTCTTCCTGTGACAGATTCTGTATACATACAGCTACAGAGAGAATTTTACTGGAGTGGGCTATACACCTTCTGTAGGCCTTATACATATATAGATTTCGTGTTCATTGTTAGAAGATACTTTCTCGAATGTACTTCAAAGATAATACACATGCATTCATATTCATTTAAAAAAATATCATTCCTTTTATTTCCGTATGGGACACAGTGCTCATAGCATAGATACAGCATCTTCCAGGATTGGGCAAATGCTCTTGACTTTTATTGGGATCGTTTTGCTTGCCAAAAACAAAATCGAAACTCTCGAAAAGATATTGATTTTTTGACTTTTTTTATGTTTTTCCATTTTGAAAATTTGAATCTAAACATTTTTTTGTGAATAGTGGAATATGGTCATATCCTGACATGTTTTGTCAGTTAGGAACCAAGAGAAAAGAGGTCCATGAATAATTGTAATGGCTGTCACTCAGAGTCCTGATGTCTGTTTGGAGTACTGGTGAAGATGGTGTGTAAAACTCCTTCAACCAGCCTGCATCAGATATAGGTCACCTAAGCTTGAACTCCTAGCACCGATGTTAGCATGGGGCAGAATGCTGCAATGTTAAAGATTAAAAACGTTCCAGTGTTATTTTTAGATCAATATTTAACAAATTATTTTCATGTAAAAAAGCATTATGTGTAATTGAATAAAATCTTCCTCATGTGATAGCTATATATTGTTGTCGGTGTAGCAATGGATAATTTTGGTAATAATTTGATGCAGAAATGGTATTTATAAGGATGTTAATTTTTATTAATTCACTGTAAGTCTAAAAACCGTGTGGATTTGGGATTTGTTTGTTCAGAAAACAGTTTCCTACTACAAAAGTAACAAAACATAATTAAATACTTTGTTGATCTACTGATTGTACAAAATACCAAAACGTGATATGTGTAGCGCCATGGGTATTTTGGTAAACAAGAGTTATGTCCCATTTTGAGGTATTTATGTCAATACTGTTGTGACATTAGCTTTCTAAAGAAACTGTTTTCAGCCTGCAGTTTGGCAAACATGCATGTATAATGACGTCACAGTGGAAATTACATTATATTATATACTTACTTGGAAGGGAGGTAACTATTGTTTACGAAAAACTCCAGTATAAATTTAGAATGTAGAATAGGTTACTTTATTGAGCATTAAGGCAATATATCATTAGTGTTTGTACAGATATTTTTTAGGGTTATATGCTTTGTGATTTATGTCACAGTCATCTCTCTAGTTTTAATTATTCCGAATCTTGTGTTATGAAATTCATTAACTCATGCTTGTGTAGAATGTATCATTGTTATATTACAATAGGGATATTTCATAAACCTCTGAGTAGTTTGCAAATGCAATGTTATATGGAACATTACAGCAATGTTTGATTTATTATCTTTGATTTATGGCATGATTTATTTTCAAAGTACCAGGGCATTGTACAACTCGAACATAATATGATGTACTTATATTGTATGCCAATTACATCACATCTCCTGTAATGTACATATGAACACTTGTATAATCTGTATTTGTGAAGAAGTGTCATGTCGCACGGGTGATACAAAAGGTCTGTTATGTAATCTTTGGAGACACATTTTAATTGTCAGATGTCATGACTAGACTTAGAAACAATCCAACGATAAACGTGTTGAAGTAAATCGGACAACCACTACACAGCTTCAGTGTGTCTTGTATCAGTTTGAAAGTTACCCATGTAGTCGCAGGTCAAAGATCAAGTATCATATAATACACAGTTGTTAGTGGTCCTCTGCCATCATGATGTGTCCAGATGCTGATGGTAAAATTTAAAATGTGATAGAATTTAAAGTCAAGGTCACTGTTTCCAGGAAGTTCTATATACATTATCACTTTTACATTGAGTGGAAATTTGTGGTTTTATGGTTAACTAAGAAATACTTCACTCCTGAAGACACATGGACTCTTGAATTTTGATCATAATTAGTTCTCATAGTGCGCATCTGGTTGGTAACTTTCTAGTACATCTAAACACAAAATCTGATTGGCTAACAGCCAAACCATTATCCAATCACCGTAATCCTTTCATTGTCTAGACCTAAAATGTAATTATTTGTTAGCAAAAATAAAGTCAATAGTATGGGACTACTTTAGCTGCGGTCATCGTAGGCGTAACATAAATTTCTACAACGGTGTGCCAGTGTAAGTATTGCGCAATGTCTGTGTGACCGGACCATGGAAACAGTGTCACCAGACAATATTGTAATATCGTTGGTTAAGTGCTAAGTTGGACCTGTATTTGAGTTGAGTTTTGAGAATTCGCATTCAAGTCCACTTTTTACAGTGTTATTCACATTTGAATGCATTGAGTCTATGCCAAGTAACTGGTACATGTACCATCATACAGTACATCTAACCCAAATTTGGAGGCAATTTACCCCCCCCTCTAAATGCTTTAGAAAAGGTGATTTTCATCTTTATAAATGTAGAACATTTAAATCTTTATTTAACATAGAAAATTAGCAAATACCAAAACACTATAGCTGTTATACAGCCTAGCTCGTTCATTTTATTTGTAGTCAAGCCACTGCATGGTTTTCTGACTTTTTCAGACTTGTGGACATGCAAAAGAAATGAAATGCTCCTTTCAATGAAATTCAATATTTTTGAAAAGGATTAGAAAATAGGTAAAAATGCATGAAATATACACTTCCATCATCCATCTGGCTACTTGTGTAATTGCCACCTACGTTTGCCTTTAGATGGGTATTTAAGATAATTTTTCAAACCTGTTTGTTAATGATATTTCATTTTCCACCACCATGCACCCTTTAAACTCTATCTCTGTAATATGAAGCAGCAAGTGAACCAGGGTATTAGTCTGGCTGAATTGGCTTTCAGTACATTTAGTTATACCACTGCTGGTGTTCTAGATATAAGCCTTCTGTGATGTAGAGACTGGCAACACTACTACAGTGTGCGGGAGTCACTCATCCATATAACTTATTAATGCTGGTATCATAAAATTATCCCACATAGTAAAATATTAATAAGGCAGAGAATGCTTATGAGTTGAGACTGTGTATGTTGAATCTGTGTTGAATAATTCAATTTGCTTCTCCTTCATGCGTTGTTTGTGAAAGAATTAACAAGTGGGTGAGAAAAGTGATAAATTTGGGGTGGCTAATGATGTTCTGCAAACATGCGTCACTACCATTTAGACATTGGTGAATGACTTCATTCACAGTGTCTTGTAGCAGTTGTACTCTACATGCATTATTTATGTAACACACAGACTGTAAACCTGTACAGAATCACTCTACTGCCAAAGTTTTATAAATAAATGGTATGGTTTGTACCGTGGAGTCTTTGGTATTCACTACCCTGTTGGTACGGTTTGTACCGTGGAGTCTTTGGTATTCACTGTCCTGTTGGTACGGTTTGTACCGTGGAGTCTTTGGTATTCACTGCCCTGTTGGTACGGTTTGTACCGTGGAGTCTTTGGTATTCACTGCCCTGTTGGTACAGTTTGTACCGTGGAGTCTTTGGTATTCACTGTCCTGTTGGTACGGTTTGTACCGTGGAGTCTTTGGTATTCACTGCCCTGTTGGTACGGTTTGTACCGTGGAGTCTTTGGTATTCACTGTCCTGTTGGTACGGTTTGTACCGTGGAGTCTTTGGTATTCACTGTCCTGTTGGTACGGTTTGTCCTGTGGAGTCTTTGGTATTCACTGCCCTGTTGGTACGGTTTGTACCGTGGAGTCTTTGGTATTCACTTCCCTGTTGGTACGGTTTGTACCGTGGAGTCTGTGGTATTCACTGCCCTGGTGGTACGGTTTGTACCGTGGAGTCTTTGGTATTCACTGCCCTGTTGGTACGGTTTGTACCGTGGAGTCTTTGGTATTCACTGCCCTGTTGGTACGGTTTGTACTGTAGAGTCTTTGGTATTCACTGCCCTGTTGGTACGGTTTGTACCGTGGAGTCTTTGGTATTCACTGCCCTGTTGGTACGGTTTGTACCGTGGAGTCTTTGGCATTCACTGCCCTGTAACTGCATGAACAACCCTTTATTGATTGATATTATATGAAACAATATATAAATGCAGTCGTTGAAATTGTTATTACACTATATATCAATATTATTGCCCACTTTTACCTTATGTTAAAAATATTTGTAAAACATACAATTGTACATACACAGCAGTTATATATATGCAAAAGACATGCAGTTGTACCACATATTTGTATACATTAGTTGTTCCATACTTCAAGTTGTACCACAAATGTACAGTATATTTCAAAACAGTTGTACCACATATTTGTATACAGCAGTTGTTCTATAATTCAAGTTGTACCACAAATGTACAGTATATTTCAAAACAGTTGTACCACATATTTGTATACAGCAGTTGTTCTATAATTCAAGTTGTACCACAAATGTACAGTATATTTCAAAACAGTTGTACCACATATTTGTATACAGCAGTTGTTCCATACTTCAAGTTGTACCACAAATGTACAGTATATTTCAAAACAGTTGTACCACATATTTGTATACAGCAGTTGTTCCATACTGAAAGGTTAATCAGTTGTACCACAAATGTACAGTATATTTCAAAACAGTTGTACCACATATTTGCATATCTACAGCAGTATTTATATGTAACCTTGAATTGCATTGAATAGGCACTTATATACTTTAAGAACATACCTGGTACATGTGATTGTTTGTATATATGGGTCAAAGAAGTAGTAAGCAGTAACTTCCCGAATGACATCAGGTTCTTGTAAATTAATGTGTTTAGGGATATGAAATACTTGTAATTTGTATATGGGGCAAGGAAGTTATTCTAGAAGCTATTGTATATATTTACATTTGGTGGCATATTGTCACTATGTGATATAACCTACTTAACATATGTGTCAGTGATGGAGATTTTACTGACATGCAGCAGGAGACTCAATTCTTGGCCAATCAGCAAGCAACAGTTCACTGTTCCAGTTTTCGAACAAACTTGTTTAGACAGTTGCTAAGTTGTGGGTTTTTAATTTTTTATCTTATTTGTATGTTTAAAATAAGATGTTTAAGACCGTGAAAACCTAAACACTGCATTGAATTACAATCGTATGATATTTGTGATCTATTCGAATAATGCACCTTTGCAAGCAAACAAAGTTTAATGTACACTATGTCATTTAAATACTAGTAGACCATATACCCCAGTAAACATGCCATACAAACAGTTGAATGCTTCATGCATTTATTGCCTACATGGTCTTATTTCTGGACAAGTGTACTGGTGATTGTATGAGAGAGGTTCATTACTAAAGCGATACCCCCATACCATCTGTCCTAAACAGATCTGTTGGCTACAATTGTGTGATGAACACCACAAGAATACAAAATCCCTGGACCTTCATACATGTATAAACATCAGATAACATAGGATTACAGAGTTGTTATAGATGGTTGACAGTCAGAATCCTATTTTGTCACTTTTAATATGTCCGGCTAATTCTTCCTGTCATATTCTATAGATCAATCATGACTAAAGCAGAAGTGGATTTAAAACATCCATGATATCGATATTACTGTGTATTATAAACTTCACTGCCTGTATCCCGATAAGATACAAGAATATTTCCGATATTACTGTGTATTATGAACTTCACTGTCTGTATCCTCATAAGATACAAGAATATTTTCGATATTACTGTGTATTATGAACTTTACTGTCTGTATCCTGATAAGATACAAGAATATTTTCGATATTACTGTGTATTATGAACTTCACTGTCTGTATCCTGATAAGATACAAGAATATTTTCGATATTACTGTGTATTATAAACTTCACTGTCTGTATCCTGATTAGATACAAGAATATTTTCGATATTACTGTGTATTATGAACTTCACTGTCTGTATCCTCATAAGATACAAGAATATTTTCGATATTACTGTGTATTATAAACTTCACTGTCTGTATCCTGATAAGATACAAGAATATTTTCAATATTACTGTGTATTATGAACTTCACTGTCTGTATCCCAATAAGATACAAGAATATTTTCGATATTACTGTGTATTATGAACTTCACTGCCTGTATCCCGATAAGATACAAGAATATTTCCGATATTACTGTGTATTATGAACTTCACTGTCTGTATCCTCATAAGATACAAGAATATTTTCGATATTACTGTGTATTATGAACTTCACTGTCTGTATCCTGATAAGATACAAGAATATTTTCAATATTACTGTGTATTATGAACTTCACTGTCTGTATCCTCATAAGATACAAGAATATTTTCGATATTACTGTGTATTATAAACTTCACTGTCTGTATCCTGATAAGATACAAGAATATTTTCAATATTACTGTGTATTATGAACTTCACTGTCTGTATCCCGATAAGATACAAGAATATTTTCGATATTACTGTGTATTATGAACTTCACTGTCTGTATCCCGATAAGATACAAGAATATTTTCGATATTACTGTGTATTATGAACTTCATTGTCTGTATCCTGATAAGATACAAGAATATTTTCGATATAACTGTGTATTATGAACTTCATTGTCTGTATCCTGATAAGATACAAGAATATTTTCGATATTACTGTGTATTATGAACTTCATTGTCTGTATCCTGATAAGATACAAGAATATTTTCGATATTACTGTGTATTATGAACTTCATTGTCTGTATCCTGATAAGATACAAGAATATTTCCGATATTACTGTGTATTATAAACTTCACTGCCTGTATCCCGATAAGATACAAGAATATTTTCGATATTACTGTGTATTATAAACTTCACTGCCTGTATCCTGATAAGATACAAGAATATTTTCGATATTACTGTGTATTATAAAATTCACTGTCTGTATCCTGATATAAGATACAAGAATATCTGGAAATCTCCTGTTGGAGAACATGTTTCACTCAAGCATCTTACTAGATCTATGAAATGTGTAATGCCAGCAAGATAACTTAAGATACATTGGTTTGATAATTGTGTTTTGAATGCATACTGTGTGGACCCAGTAGGTTTTCAGAACTTGCATAGACTGGCAGGAGTCACTCAGTCAGTGTAAACTATAGCTGTAAGTACATGATGTTTATTTACTGAAATTCAATCTATAATCCTAGTTGATTTCACATGTACTTTGAAATGGCTGACTGCATATTAACATTAAGGGTTTACTACGGTGGAGTATTGGATCGAAAGTCTTTATCGGGGTAGAACTACCCTAGGTATGTTTGTATAACACAGCGAAGTGTATGTGGGCTGGTGTGTGGGTTGTGTGTAGATAAACGGCCGCCCCCACGCTGTAATATAAAACAGGTAATAACCTGTATACAGGTGTATACACAGTCACCCATACTATTATTAGATCTCTACAAGATCTGATCAAACAATAGGTCCTGTGGTTTAATCCTTTTTCGTGAATAGTGCAGGACATAAAGAAAATGAATCTGACATTTAAGATGACAGGTTTAATGCATACATTCACAGGCTACACGTAGAAACTGTCAGCTTTATCAAATAAACCCCCAGAGGAAAGACAGATACTTTTTTGGAGTGAAAACACCTTTGTAGACTATTGATATGGTGCCACAGTGTGTTGGGAGTTTATTTATTAACCATGTCACATTGTCACAGCTCATAACTTGTGGTGTATCAATTTAATGCTATAAAAGGTTGGATTCTTTTGTAATAAAATCAAATTTTTTCCTGGAATAAGGAAGAATTTCACTTGTGTTGAAGTATATATTGTGGTTGCTTTTGAATTGATGGCTTTACTGTACACAGATTTCACAGACACTGCACTGATAACTTCCTGTAGGTAGATACGGCCGAAAGCCTTTAACAACAACCGTGACCTATAGCTTTAGGACAAATCTGTTTTAAATTCTTAATAAGTTTTGTGACAGGTTATATTTGGTATGATTTTTTTGCTTCTGTCCATGGCCACCTTTTGCTGTAAACAAAACTGGTTTTACACCTGCTAGCTGGAAGGGACCCAGACAATTCTCAGAGCTGTGAATTTGCCTCTTTCTTCCTCTACAGGATCTTATCTTTCTGCCAGTGTGTGACATGATTTTCATTATCACACCCCTGTGGTTCCCATGGCTACTATGATCGGTGCCCAGACACTGAGGTAAGGGGGTATCATTGGCAGTATTGGATGATAGTCAAGTATTAGATCTACACTGCCCATTACCACCACTGTAGCAATGTTATGTCCACTTTCCTACAGTCTACCAATAGACATCACAAGCATTGATTTTAAAGTCTCTAGCCCTACTAACTACACCTAACACCCATTACCAGCCAAGACAAACTACTGCCACACCTAGTAGACGAAAAACAGTGTTTTGTTTAGTCCTAATGTCCGTTCCCTTGCAATGAAGAACAGAAATTGGATAATAACTCATTATACCCTCTGATATTTCGTAATGAAAATTCCAACTTTTGAATTGAAAGAGTTCAAATGGGATGAATTGAGTTAAATATAGGCTGTTTGCTACATTTCACATTTTTATCAATAATACATTGCAGGAACCAATTTTATGGAAGTTAATTAAAAGTATACAAAAATAGTTATTTCACTATTTGATGGTACCATTTACACATTTTTTGACCATAGATGAAAACAAAAGTGAAACAGTTTGAACTGTAATAGATCTGATCAGTGTCACAGCAGTGGTGATAACATTTATTCTACCTAACAGTAAATATTTACAATTCCCCTTTGGAACATTTTTGTATGTGTGTGTATACAAACCTTCCTTTAGCATGTACTCCCCATCCCACATCTCACAGCCAACATCCCACCACACCCCCTTTATAAAATCAAGATTCTGAGACTAGAAAAACAGTAACGTGCTAAAAATAGCCTCTAAAAATGCTTATACCATTAATTAGTGGAAAGCTAAATTATAATAATGTATCTGCATGTAATTACCAGTTAGACTTTTTACATTTACCTGACACAACAACAGACTTCTAACATCAACATACATGTTTGTTTATAATTAGATAAATGGTGTGTTTTCAATAATCCATATTCCCCTCAATATAGGTCCATAAGTGTGCAGCCGGAAGCTTTTCCTGGTACACATGTACAGTAGGAAGAAGGTTTGGCTGATACACAGTAAATATTCTAGGATGGCTGCCCTTCAGCTGACCCTGAGATAATATGTCTAATGATATGTAGGGGTTGATTACTCTAAACGATCTGTGTATTGGGTATTGCACATCATGATTAAATGTATGTTGACATGAAAATATTCAGCAGCTGCTTTTAAACATGAGTCGACTATAGGCCTAGCTACCACAGTAATGAAGGTAGTTTGAAATATGATAGCAACACATTTCTGAATTGAACACCTCATTTCTAATTAAAAGAAAACTTATGATAAATATGAACTTTTACTTAGTTTATGTTAATTTACAGTGCTGCGATTGTTGAAGCCAAAGTTTTGCAGCCATGATCCTGTAAGAAAGGCTGTGGGGATAGGCCTATCTTTAACTAATACTATAGCTAGAGCTCCCTACATTATGACAGCAATTAAAGCCAAAATAAACTTGATCGAAATATCAGCACTTTAGAGTGCAGTGTCAGTATATTTATACCGGTATGTGTATAGAAATCAAACTTCAGCGAACCTTGGAATGCACAAATTTGATATACAAATGTTAATAAAACTTGATGAGCAATATTACAATAAAAACTTTGTGTGTGTACTCATAGAGGTTCTCTAATGATGTAAAGTTTCAAAGGCAGACAGACATGATAATCAACCATCATGAATAAGGGGAAATTCTTCCCCCATAATGTTTAGATATTCGCAGGTACGTAAAGTAAGACGTTTCTGTTGAGAACATGCATATTCAGTGTTTTCTATCAGGGAAACACTGGTATGAAATATGAAAGATGATGCTACAAAGCATTGTTACTTGACGTCATCAGAAGAAGATTGTCCAATGTCCAGGGTGATATACCCACTTAAGTGGGTCACGTCCAGGGTGATACATCTACTGAAGTAGGTAACCACAAATATAGGAGTCGTCAGTGAGCTGAAACCTGAAGTGGTTGTGGAAGAAATAAAATACATCATTGTTAATTCACCAAGAACTGGGAATATATATCGATCTGGCTAAACCTTGTTTAAGTTTCTTCAAGTGATTGTTTGAATTTAAAATTAATTTCTGTGTTTGAAAGATAGAAGTATTATGCAATGTGACCGGTGACCTCATGGGACACAGTTTTAGATCTCCAGATGTACACTGCATGTCAGGAATTGTACTTGTCATCTTTGTTAATTTGATTGTACGATGAACTTCTTCATTGCAAATTTGTCATAATTTGGTATCGGATTCAATTGAATTTGACAAAAAATTTCATATCTATGTTTTCATTTGCTGGACATATTTGCTTTACTTAAATATAATGCAGATATGGATCAGGGAAGCCTTGTAACTCAGTGCAGCATCTTGTTCTGTCGTGTACTACAGATTAAGAAAAAAAAATTGCAGCAGAATATTTGAATTGTTCGTAAGGATTTTGTTTGATCGATACAGATAATTTAATAAATCAGTACAATGGTTGAAGATTCTGGATGAGACTGTGAATTACTCCTGAAATCTTGATGACTTGGAGATGAAAAGCAGGCCGTTCTCCTGGGAATTTATAACAGGGGATGGTGGATAAACGAGAAAACACATTTAATTGAATATTACAGTATAAAAAGGAGATTCAGAAACTGAGCTACAGAGTTGTGTAAGAAAGAGAAAACACATTGGAATTTTATATATAAATGAAATAATAAGGCTAAGAACATTTGAATTACATATTGAATTAATCTAGCTTCTAAGAGGAAAACACAGAGAAAGTCTGTATGCTGGCATTACTTGAAGCTCTAATAGCTTACAGAGCTCTGTTGATGTTGGGCCATGTAAGAATAAATTTTTACACATACTGCTAATTTGGAAGGTTAAGAAATTGGTTTGGTAGATGGAGGCTTAAAGAAAAAATTCTTCTTGAGTCTGCAAAGAAAAAGATTGAATGTGAATGACAAAAAGAAAGAAATATTGTACATTTTAATCAAATTCAGTTGTTACAAAACAAGTAAAAATGTATTTGTAAGCGACAACCTTCAAAATGAGGTTTCGACTGCCAAGGAGTGTAGGCACGGTGAACGTTACGTAACTGATGGGGTTGTGAGGAGATCTGTTTTGTGTTGGCGGAAACCTTAACAATGGTATATGATGAGTGAAGTTTGTGTGAGAGTTATAGTGAGATGAAGAAGTCGCCTTGTCAATCAATGCTCTTACATAATAGCAGTGTGTTAAGCTGTCTTAGGATCTGGTCCAAGAATCAGGATCAAACAATTCCCTTAACATAAGGAAGAAAAATTCACATAAAAACTAACGAAGTAAGTTTTTTTGAGTTTTCACTTGTTCAATGCATACCTTTTTAATTGGCTTCTCTAAGTCAAGGCCTATCCTTGTAAGTAGCTACTCTAAAGTGATGTTTTGCTGATTTCTTACTTTGTTTATAGATCTAGGTGTCTAAAAAAAAGGAGATTCAAATTGATTTCACATATATCTATTTACCTGGAAAGCAGATGTTTCTTCCGCCTGTTATATGAGTAATAACAGACTAATCTTGTGTGTTAGAACTCTCCCTATAATTAAACCTTCATTGAATTTAAAGTTGTCTCTGTTTTTGTTCTTATCTGTCTTGTATAAAACAGTACCCAAACCCTTGTCATCAATGGCTCACATGGGAGGCCATGTGGAGCCTGGGATTATTCAGTTTTTGATGTGTTTTATGGAAAGTGATATATTGACAGTTGCGTAGAGTATAATGGGTTAAGCCTCTCACCAATCGGTCACTTTCTGTTGGGTCAGGAAAGCTGTTCCTAAGATCAATTACTCCTAATTTGTCAATGTGCTGGACCGAAGTCCATTATTGCCGATACAGTAGTTATTGTAGCTCTAGCAATACACATTTCTGTGTGATTGATGTTAGATTTTCATTGACCTTGTATTTTGCAAACAAAATATCATTTTTGTGCTCAATAAATAAGTGGATGTAAATTGTAAGATTACAAGACGAGCGTTATGTTATTGGGGTCAGTACGAGCTTGACCAATGAAAGGCGTTCACTTGTGGTCCTGATTTGTAAGCATGGCATAGCTCATAGCTATTATTGACACTAGACATCTGATACAAACTGGCGCAGGCAACCTTTAATTAATCGACTACAATCTTTAGGTAACTCGTGAGATCTCTCTTGACCTTTGCAATCAGTGCAATTCAGCAATGGTAGTAAACTTGGCTGGACAGGGGCTAGATAATCAACGTCTCTAGTGTGTCGCGCCTTTCTCTGGCCGCAGTCAATTACATAGCAAGCAAAAGCGTACCCATGGTTGATGGCCATGAGGTGATTGAGAAGATATTGATGGTATTGTCGTCAACTCGCCCATCGCTATCTCATCACCTATACAGTCAAGTTCTAGGGTTTTTACTAACATTGTAAACTTGTGCAATAATTGATCCAGCTGTGGGTGTTTCCTAGCAATAGGTTCTTCCATGTGGTGACAGCTCTTAACATGAGATGGTATATTGCATTTTTGGCATCAAGAAAATCTTGACTATTCAGGGTTTTTTTGACAAAAAACACTTCCTCTTGTGTTTGTGTTGGACAAAAAAATGGACTTGTTTAAGGTGTTCAGAGTTGCTTTTGGAAAGGCCGTTGGATAAATTGCTTTGGCTGTTTAATGTTTGGTAGAAAAATGATAATTCCTTTCTGTTTAATTTGATATTATCAATTGGTGAAAAAATTATATGTAGGAATGTTAAAAAAACGTACAAGAAAGTCAGTTGTGTGTTTGTAATCAATTATCATTCATTACATTAAGGCAGTGCACTTGATGGAATGCCCAATGCAATATCTTTTCAGTGCTTCATAGGAATATTGCATGATATTGATTGATTAAATCCACACAGGGAGTGTTTTTGTTATGATAGTAACTATATTGGATACATAAGAAAGGCAGTGTGGTAAGTATGTCAGTAGGTACAACACAGGTATAAGTTCTGGTCCTAGCTACTACAGGCTGATAGTCCTCCAGGTAAATCTATACTATTTATATATAGATTACCTGTAGCATCTGTCTTCACTCAACAGCTGTGACAAAACACACTCCTTTGTTTACAAAGACAGATCATCCTAATAAAGAGATAGCATGGAGCTTCTGTCTCGTCTCCAGGATATTTGTGCTACATCATATTGACAATTGAAGTCTGAGAATAGAACCTAAATATACATTGTAGTCAGGTATAGTTAAAGTCTAGTCTCCAGGATATTTGTGCTACATCATATTGACAATTGAAGTCTGAGGATAGAACCTAAATATAGTCAGGTATAGTTAAAGTCTAGTCTCCAGGATATTTATACTACATCATATTGACAATTGAAGTCTGAGGATAGAACCTAAATATACACATTCTAGTCGGGTATAGTTAAAGTCTAGTCTCCAGGATATTTATACTACATCATATTGACAATTGAAGTCTGAGGATAGAACCTAAATATACATTGTAGTCAGGTATAGTTAAAGTCTAGTCTCCAGGATATTTATACTACATCATATTGACAATTGAAGTCTGAGGATAGAACCTAAATATAGTCAGGTATAGTTAAAGTCTAGTCTCCAGGATATTTACATCATATTGACAGTTTAAGTCTGAGGATAGAACCTAAATATAGTCAGGTATAGTTAAAGTCTAGTCTCCAGGATATTTACATCATATTGACAATTGAAGTCTGAGGATAGAACCTAAATATAGTCAGGTATAGTTAAAGTCTAGTCTCCAGGATATTTACATCATATTGACAGTATAAGTCTGAGGATAGAACCTAAATATAGTCAGGTATAGTTAAAGTCTAGTCTCCAGGATATTTACATCATATTGACAGTTTAAGTTCCTAGAACCTAAATATACATTGTAGTCAGGTATAGTTAAAGTCTAGTCTCCAGGATATTTACATCATATTGACAGTTGGAGTTCCTAGAACCTAAATATAATCAGTTATAGTCTAGTATACAGGATATTCATACTATATCATATTGACAGTTGAAATTCCTAGAACCTAAATATAGTCGGGTATAGTCTAGTCTCCAGGATATTTATACTATATAATATGGACAGTTGAAGTTCCTAGAACCTTAATATAGTCAGGTATATATATATAGCCAAAGTCTTTATACATTTCATAGGCACTGTTTACACCACTAGGTATTAAAAGACAGTCACTTAGAAAATTATGGAAAATATTTAAAACAATTAAGTACAACCGTTGGATTCTAAGTCAGTATTACATGTAATCTGATGTACGGATTGGGTTATCACTCAAACTTCTACTGTATATGTTCTTCTGTAACTTGAAATTAATGTTTATGTTTGTTACCATAGTTATTTTTGTAAACCAATTCTGGAAATAAGTGAAAAAAAAATAGCCCACTATTATCAGATGATAAATTGGCTATACAAATCTCCCTGTGTCTGTGGTCCCTTGGTTGTAGTCTGTCTGCCATCCTTCCATGTTTAAACAATTCTTTTGATAGCTATTTCATGAGAAGTGCAGGATGGATCCTTCTTAAATTTCATATGCAAGTTCCGCTTGGTCCCTAAAGTGGTACATCGCCTAGTTTTTGAGTTGATCAATAAAAACTTAATACTACTACTTTTACTAGTATAATTACACCTCTCTAATTTGAATATGGAAGACATGATGTATTTAGAACAATTTATATGCGTTTATAATACAATTCAGAATGTAATTCTGTCTGAAATTTGAACTTTAAACAAACTGCATACATGGTATGATTGGGGTTTGATTTTTACACAGAATTTTCACTATACTTTGCAAGACTATTCCTATAGTACTATCTCGATTTAAACCGCACGTTACATTGAAGTTTTGTACATTTTTACTTAATGATTGCCCTTGTTGTTATAAGCTTAGGCAAGCAAATTTCTATTCTATTAGATTTAAAGAAAATAACCTTGCAATTTTTTACCAGAATTTTGTTGATATTGATGTTTGTAGAGTTGTTGCCCTTGGTATGATCTAGGATCCCTTGGCCCCATAATTTCCATTAATTATGTGTTCTCAAATTTTCATTTGCCTGTATCTGAATTCATGTACATGTAATTGTATTTAAAGTTCATTTTAATGCTATGAACTTCACATTCTCAGATAAAGCCAAATTTTGATATATAAAACTAAGTGCTGTACACACAGAGATGAAATTACTGCCAATATAAGCCTTTATAAGTATGGGGGATGTTCAAGGTTTCCCTGGTTATCTTATAACAGGAGATAAAAGCTACTGGCTGTAACCATGTTATTGTAATTGACAGTCCAGTAGCAGAGAGTAGGTAAATATAAGGTTGTTGGATGCATACTGAGGTAATATGTTGTATGTGGATCGCCTGCCTGCTACAGCAGATAATGGTATGTCTATACAGTGGTCATTGGCAGTCGGCACTATAGCCACTATTGTACTAATCATAATGGAGAGTTTGAATTTTTCATGAAAATTAATATGATTTTATTTTTATTGCTCCATGTTATTGCCTTTTCCTAGGGTTCCCTAGACAATTGAATAGAGAAGGCTATTGTCTGGGCCAGTGATATACTTTCACATCAGATTTTGGTGCACACATACAAATGTATAGGATATTCAGTATGCAGATCTTGGGCCAACTTGCTTATAGACTAGAGAAAGTTATATTTATCACTACTGTTTGAATTATTTTTCATAGATTGCTATGAAAAAAGAAAATAAATTATCAAAAACAATTTCTTAATTGGAGTTCAGAATAAAACAGGAGATGTCACCAAGATCACTGTGGTATTTCGAATACATAGCCTCCCCTTATATTCCCGGGTTACCTACCTTGACCAAGTAGCTCAGTCACTTACAGTAAAGTCCAGGGTTCGAACCGCGGTCTTTTGCTGCTGAATTTTACACTTCATACACTATAATCATATCTGGTGTGGGTAACATGCCAGAGCGCACTGCTTTATAAAAATGTGGATTTCTTCTGACATCAAACAGTATCAGGGAATGAAAGATAAAAAAATCTGAACAAGCTAGGATATTATGTTGTTTTTCGGTCCGGATCAATACGGTTTTGTACCTTTTAAGTCACCCCTTGGCCAACTTATGAGGTGAAAAATGGCATTACCTTGGTTAGGGAAATATTGAATTAATGAAAACCAAGAACTCTACTGACTGAATTTCAGAGTTATTGGCGATAATAAGAGTGGATTGTGTCATATTCCATTTTCTTGTCAGCAACTCAAAACTCTCAGACACGAATCTGTGTCAGATAATATCATGTTTTCAGACATCAGTGCAAGCGCACTGGTCCCATATCAGACGTCTGTCTGTCAAAATGTCTATATTTGGTGTCAGGGTCAGAGGAAACTCAGACTCCATACACTGTTGTTCTTTATTTCATCTTAATTATTTCTCTTTATTTTTCATGGTATGATTTTCTTTCAGTTAGTGATCACTAACATACTGATGATTTGATAACAGACAAAGTGATGCGTTAACCACACTGTTTAACAAACTCGGAAAGTGATTAGCTAACAGACTCGGAAAGTGATGTGGTAGCCACACTGTTTAGCAAACTCGGAAAGTGATGATCGTGGTAGCCACACTGTTTAACAAACTCGGAAAGTGATGTGGTAGCCACACTGTTTAACAGACCAGGAAAGTGATGTGGTAGCCACACTGTTTAACAGATTCGGAAAGTGATGTGGTAGCCACACTGTTTAACAGACTCGGAAAGTGATGTGGTAGCCACACTGTTTAACAGACCTGGAAAGTGATGTGGTAGCTACACTAATTCCTGATGATTCCTAACTAGTAATTTTACTTGGCTTATTCTGAACGCAGGCCTTTCTGCTTCTATTCAGATAATTATCCACAATTTTTAAGTGTTGTTTTGAGACTACTTTCATCACCTACCCCACAATTTATCAAGGCAGTTTTAGAAAGTTGTTTAATTCAACGTTTGGATCATGGTCTCCAGTAGAGAATTTCAGTAACTAACAATAGGCTTGGTATAAAAATACCATGCAGTCTTTTCCTTAATTTGTCCAGTGAAGTGAGCGGTCCCAGAATTAATCCTTTATCCTGTTTTATTGATGAAAGTTCTGGTGATGCTAATGTGGCATACTCCCTTCATGATCTAAACTAGGACCTGTTTTGTTACCATTTTGTGATGCAACATGTTAAGTAATGTTTGTCGTTATAACTGAGCAGTAGAATCAAGAGAAGGGAGATGGGAACCACCATTAACAAATAGCTTAGTGCAGCAGGGTCACCGGAAATGAAATATGTTAAGAGTAACAATTAAGGAAGGCATTGGCACGCACAAGTAATTACACAAAATGAATGGATGACATTAACATGTCATTCCGAAAGTAACATACTTTCAATTGAAGATTGGACCAAGTACGGTGTTCCTAATAAGGGATTTTCAGTTGATTGAAAGTTTCTAGATGGTGGGAAGTTTTAAAAGAAAATTTGCGACGTTGTCGGAATTCCTTTCTCTGCCTCTCAGAGAGGCAGTTTGATCAAAACTATGGGCAAGTTTTATGGTCGCCATCATTGTCTCATTGAAAAATATTTTGTGTCTTTGTGTGATATGATGCTTGACGTTCTTGAGTATGCTTACTTGTTGTGATTGACAATGACTAGATTATTTTATTTCGAGGACTTGACGTTTACGTGGAAATTACATGTTGGGTGTCGTCGATGAAGCAGAAGACACTTACTCTTCCGGAACAACTGGTCTTATTCTCTTTGTTCATATTTTGCCCCTAGTTTAATCCATTTTGAGTTCGGATTATGATTTTGTTAATCCTTCGGTATTATCTAATTTGGTTTTTTTTATTAAGGGCTTGCAACATCAAAAAAAAATGTTTTAAGGATTTCATTAAAATTGGTATTAAGATTTGTTAAAGTGAATGACTAAAATTTATTTGTATATATAGATTTTCTGCAAGTTCAAAATCTGATGCCACAAACATATTAATAAGGATACTTACATTGTAACATTTCTTGTAAAGACACATATAACACTGGTCACTGAGGTGAACAACAGCAAGTGACAGGTGTCCTACAATTCCTATTACTTACAGGAAAAGTAATATTAGGAAATAAAGGCTTCTCAACATCCAAGAAGTGTTATCTTCTTTATTGTGGTCTAAATGTCGTCGACATGTTTCGACCGCTAGGCGGCCGTCATCAGGACGACTTTTTACAAAATTCATATGCCCTGAAGTACAATTTTGTGGTTCAAGATGGTTACAGTTGTTAGGTAAACATTGTGACGTTATGGATACATAACATTGTGACGTCATAATTATCCTAGGACTACTGTGATAGACCATGTTGTTACAGGAAAAGTGTATAATAGACCTGACTTATGATCTTACTTCAGCAGGTTCAAAGTTTTTACAGACTCATGCTCAAGATTTTACCAATTCTGCAATTGTTTAAAGCTGTAGAATGGTTTATAAGTGAAAAAAAGAACATTTGAGCCAATCCTTACATTAAGGCATGCTAGAAAATCCATATATTTTACATTTAAAAAAGACATTATTAAGACATTTGCAGTAGCAACTACTATCGGCTATAACAGCTACTCCTCAGAACCACATAATTCTGGGATAAAAGATGTCAATATCTTTTGATGAAAATATCAGGATTTCTGATAAGGACATGGGAAACAGGATCAATGTATTTATTGCCTGTTAAAAGCCAGCATGTAAGTGCACTTGTGGCCATATGAATAGCCATTAACACCTCTAATCCCACGACAAATAAAAAATGTTGTTCTTCATATACTTGATTCAGCTTGGTGGCCAATGTGGATTATAGAGCATTAGTATTACATTACTCAGCATCACCAACGGAATGCTGAAATCAATGTTATACCTTACAGGTGTTATATAATAGTGGAATGTACCATTATTATAACCATACATAGAGTGTTATTCAACCATATTGGAGAATGTCATTGAATCTTATTTAGACATTTGTATTGTATAGGATATGTCATAAAACCATACAGTGAAATGTCATTAGATTACCAAACGTTAAAAATGAATTTTAATAATTAAAGGTGTTAGTCATTAAACCTTTCACTTCTGAATGTCTTTGCTGGTAACCTTACAAAGGACAATATCACTTTATCCAATATTGAAGAAAGTATTTAAATCAAATAAAGTTGAATGTCTTTTATTAGCCATAATATAGAATATGGCATTTTGTGTTTGTATTACAGCTACCTACAGAAAAGGGCGACAGCAATTGAGACTGAAAAAAATATCAGAGTTGATTGTTTTGTTTAATTGGAAATGGGGAAAAGGGTCAACAATGCAACATTTGCGATAAAATCAGGAATGTCTGTTAAGGCTAAGACAGGCAGAATTTCCAGCTGCACTTATACGAATCTGCTATTGACTTATATAATGGACCATTACTGCATGCAGTTCAGGTTTCATGCACATTTTATTGTAGTTTGCATATCGAGACAGGTTCATGTTAGCTGGAGAAGCAGTAAAATAGCCAGTTTATAATATACTCTTCCAAAGATAGCATGTTGTTTATTCCAAAAGGAATTCTACATTAGGGACCAAGACTTTCTGATAACTTTCCGAACGAGAAATCATTTCTTTGCTAAAGACATGCTTTTCCTATCCACAAGTATATCTGTGCATATGTTTGATTTGATAACATACGTAAATGTTTTATGTTTTGTGTATTTACAGATCCCAGCCCTACTATGTCCATGTAGTTTCCATAGCTCATCTGTGTTATTGTCTGGAGGCGGTATGTATACCTTTATATTACGAGTGACCTGACCTTCTTACCCAAGAAACCCTATATAAACACACAACACATCCTTATTATGCATGGTTTAGGGAAAGATCTGATAGAGTTCACCACTTGTGTAGGATGTCCAGATTTATGTCCAGTTAAAACTTGAACCTGTGTCCTATGATCATGGTTGAAACCAGATGGAGAGCATTGTTACTGTCCGCTCAGACTCATCACCATTATATCACACCCCCAGCCAGAGGGGATTATAGCACAGCCTATCAGAGGTGGTAGTCATGGTGGTATTAGTGCCAAAACTAACACCATTATCTTTATGGTAGATGTGTGAGCCAAGACTTAGCTGTGATGCCAGGGTAACATTCTTAATCCCCATACCATCATTAACACAGAGCTTGTGTCGAATGTGCATCATTTAGATTCAAGATAATTACCTCAATTATGGAGGATCAACACAAATTAGATGCCTTATCTTTCCTTTGATATTTGTGTGAAATTTATGATCTTTGATCAATTTTGTTCTTGGACATCAACTTATCCACTTCTGAAATTTCATGATAAACTATTCCAACCTTTGAATTTGAAGAGTTCACATGTGTCTTAAGGGATGAACAAGTTTTGTTTTATCAATGCATCTCTATGCTTGGAGAGTCCTTCTTCCAGAAGATATGGAAATCTGAGAATTACACTGAGTTCTGAATGTATACTAGTGATGCTGTAAACTTTCTTTTCTTGTAGTTACAATATTGCATACTCTTCATAACACTTAAAACACAATGTACTACAATGCAATGTTTATACTCAAAATAGAGTCACTTGGTTACATTTTACAATAATGTTCTACAATGTTTACACTCAAAATAGAGTCACTGAGTTGCATTTACAACAATGTTCTGTAATGTTTACACTAAAAATAGAGTCATTAGGTTACATTAACAATAATGTTCTACAATGTTTACACTCAAAATAGAGTCACTGAGTTGCATTTACAACAATGTTCTGTAATGTTTACACTAAAAATAGAGTCATTAGGTTACATTAACAATAATGTTCTATAATGTTTACACTCAAAATAGAGTCACTGGGTTACATTTACAACAATGTTCTACAATGTTTACACCCAAAATAAAGTCACTTGGTCACTTGTACTATACTACAAAGTTTACACTAAAACCAGAGTCAAAGCTTTTGATTCGGTTTCATGGGTATTCATAGATAAGGTGCTAGGCTATTTTAATTTTGGGAAAGATATAAGGAAATGGGTAAATACTCTTCATAGTAATGCAAGTGCAGCTATCAATCAAGGAGGCAATATATCAAAACATATTAAGATTCAACGTGGGTGTCGACAAGGCGATCCAATCGCACCGTATATTTTTATTCTATGTGCTGAAGTTTTAGCAGCAAAAATTAAAACCAATAATCTCATAAAAGGAATTAATATTGAAAACTCACCTATTCTAAATGTGCAATATGCAGATGATACAGGTCTGATATTGGATGGATCAAAAGAGTCGCTGAGAGAATCTATTTTTGAACTAACTACTTATGCTAAGATATCTGGTCTAAGAATTAATTCTAATAAATCACAAGTGATATGGATAGGAAGTAGGAAATATAGTGATGAAATTTTGTTGCCTGAAATAAAATTGCTGTGGGGAAGCCACAAGTTCACTTTCTTAGGGATAGATTTTTCTGTTGACTTGGATCAAATTCCTAAAATGAATTTTGACAAAAAAATTGTAAAACTTAAAGCTCTTATTAATTTATGGAAAAGAAGGAGTTTGACACCATTAGGTAAGATTAATATTATTAAATCTCTGTTGATTTCACAACTTAATTATTTGTTTATAACTCTACCAAACCCTCCAGAAAAAATGATTGCCCAGTTGAATTCTATGCTTTTTGATTTTTTGTGGAATAGTAAGTGTCATAAAATAAAAAAAAATGTTGTTATTCAAGACTATATTGATGGGGGTTTAAAGATGATTGAGGTACATGCTTTTATTGACTCACTTAAGTTAGGTTGGGTAAGAAGACTATTTCTTTCCTCGGGTAAGTGGAAGCTAGTTTTAAATACATATGTTGATTTTAGAAAGCTGTGTAATTGTGGAAAGGAATATATTCACTTATGTAGTTCCAATTGTCAAAATTTATTTTGGAGAGATGTGTTTAAATCATGGAATAGACTTAATAACTCAGATATTATGAGCCTTCCAAAACCAGAGTCAATATTAAAATCACCACTTTGGTATAATAATGATATCAAGGTAAACAACAAGTACGTTTTTTATCAAAACTGGTTTGAGGCAAGCATATTAACAATAAATGATCTAATTCAAGATTCAGATAATCTAACTTTTCTTTCTTTCGATGAGTTCTTGCATGCTTTTCGACCTATTAATACAAACTTTCTCCAATATCATGGTTTAGTGTCTGCCATCAAGCGCTATTTAAGAAAATATGATTTCCTGCTACATCGACCACACCAGCCTTTTATACCTCTTCTGCTGGATATATTTTTTAAGAGTAAAAAGGGTTCAAAAGACTTTTACAAATGCATTATTGTTCCAATGTCTATACCTACTGGGATAAGAAAATGGAACCAAGCGTTCAGTATAGATAAAAATAAATGGGCCAAAATATTCAAACTTCCTTTTAAAGTTACAAAAAGTACTAAATTACAATGGTTCCAAGTGAGAATTATACATCATATTCTGGTAACAAACACATTTCTTTTTAAAATAAACTTAACTCCTAGTATTTTATGTAACTTATGTTTTATGGAGCGTGAAACAATAGTGCATAGCTTATGGGAATGCCAAGAGGTCCAGTCACTATTACAGAAATTTGAATCGTTACTTGATATACTTTTAATTCCATTTGCTTATAATAAAGAATCGTTCCTTTTTGGAATAGTATCTCAGTACTGCAGTGACGTTGATAATGAAATTCTAATTCTTATTAAACATTATATCTATAAAACTAGATGTCTCAGCAACTCTTTGAATATCAATGCGCTTATTAATGTCATTAAAGATCATTTTTTTGTTCAACAATATATAAATTACAGTAAAGATCAGAAAATTAAAAGGCAATTTGAACTTTATTGGCACAAATGGAAACCTATTCTAGAGTTATAGTTGTCTAAGAGTGATAGTATATCTTTGCATAGCATTATCCTCAAGTCTGACATAGCCAGTTCGAGCTCCATTACGTTACTATATTTTTATTTTTACCAATTAAACCAAATTTCTCCCATGTGTCTGTCTTGTCTTTGTCTTGTATAATGTCTGTCTGTCTGTCTGTCTTGTCTCTTGTCCTGTCTTTGTTTTGTGTTTGACTTGTATAATGTCTGTCAGAGTGTGTCTGTCTGTCTGTCTGTCTTGTCGTGTGTTTGTCTGTCTTGTGTCTGTCTGTCTGTATTGTATGGTATTGTCTATCTAACACTTTCTATCTGTTTTATCTGTCTGTTTCTCTCTTTGTTTGTGTAAGGTAATGTATGTTTGTGAGTAAGCAAATGACTGAATTAGTATAGCTGTGATGCTTGTGGTTTAAATTCTTTACAATTAAATCTAAATCATAACATGATGAAAATGAACATGATAGCAAGTATAAAGATGATGCTACTCAACTGTCGCGATTGTAATGAATATACAATGATGGTGATGATAATGATGAAAATTTATTATTAGTCAATATGATAATGAAAAGAATGATGAATGTAAAGAGGTTTAGTGAGGATGATTGTGATGAGGATGATATTTCATTTGTTTTTGATAACATGATAATTGACTGTTTAGTATGATACCATGAATGTTGATGGTGGTGATGATGATGATATCATGATAAAAGTGATAATGATGATTTATTGATTACATATATGCAGTGTGAATGATGATGATGATGATGATGATGATGATGATGTTTAGTATGATACTAAAATGGCGATGATGGTGATATTATGATAAGTGGGATGATTACCATGAATGTTGATGGTGGTGATGATCATGATATCATGATAAAAGTGATAATGATAATAATGATGATTTATTGATTACATATATGCAGTGTGAATGATGATGATGATGATGATGATGATGATTATATTGATGATGTTGATGACGTTTTGTATGATACTAAAATGGCGATAATGGTGATATTATGATAAGTGGGATGATGAAAATGATAACTTGTTGTGATGGTATATATGATGATGATCTAGTGATCTTATGATACTGAGTGAGATGGAGTGTCGTGATGAACCACGAGTGATTAAGGTTGTACGTACGTATGAGAATGTGTGTGCATGTGTGTGTCAAATGTTTTGTAATTGTGGATAAAAGTCTTGAAAAAAATAAAAAATTACAAAAAAAAAAACCAGAGTCACTGGGTCACATGTACTAAATTGTTACACTCTAAAATGTTCTGTTATTGAAGAGTATGGATGTAAGAGACTTACGACATGTATATATATATGTAACATATATGCATTGACCTATGGTTGAGATTCTTAGGTTAGTATTCAATATTTTCCACCATTTGATCGGCATGTTGAATGTCCATGTAACTGTATATGAATGCACTTCACTTCATTTAACATAGATTATAGGTTTTGTTGATTTATGGTCTAAATATGCTGTCATTCAATGTAATATGATAGCATTGGCTTTGTTTATAAACAGCTGTTTCAAACTCCATTGGAACTGAAGAGGAACAAAAAATACAAATATGAATTGTGAAATATTGCATGATTTTTCCTATTGGAAGCCATGTAATTATTCCCCAGTGTCACATGGTGTTATCGTAAAATTGTGTGAAGTGAACTCTTTACAACTCATATGCACGAATGAAGGTGATCAAACTATGGCAATTGGAGTAGACAGATGGGCAGAGGTGCCTTCCTTTTATACGAACAGTACCCTGTCTTGCATTCCTTAAACTCTGATCAGATTATAAGATGTGAAACATGCATGTCGGAAGTGAATTAGGCCGTGTGTTAAAACAAATGAAGAAGTTTGTGAGACTCCATGGTTTTATTGGGTGAAACAAGAATTGGTAAATGTCTGGTGTGGGCTAGGGGTAGAAACTCAATTCTGGCAGCCCAGCTCCACAAAGTCTGTAACTAAAGCACATGGTATTGATGTATAGGTCCTACCCAAACTGCAGTCTCCTTCTACTCCAGTAATTGTTACTTGTGAGTGTTAGGTACATGCACAGGCATGTTTATAAACATAAACGCCTTCTTCAGCAGATCGTTTTGTATTATGTAAGCATATTGCACCCCAAGAGGAAGCCTAATCTCGGTGTTTATGGAAGATTTGATTTAGACTTTAGTGTCTGAGTGTAATAACTCAACATTGTATAACAAGTTTTTTTTAACAACATTATTACTAACTTGAAGTATTTACAATTATGTATGACATTAGCTGCCTATTCAATTGTTATACCCCCACTTAGGTAAGGAATCACTTTGTGCTTCTGTGTGTCCAGACCTTGTGCACAACATATCTCAAAAAAACCTGGTCAGATTTGGTTCATATTCACACCATTGATCACATGGTGAAGGTCTAGACCTGATTAAATTTTGGGGGTCTTCAAAGTTGAAGGTCAAAGGTCACCATTGACCACTTTTGGTTATAGGAATAAAAAACGTATGCACAAGATATCTCATGAACCCTTCACCTTGTCAGATTGGGTTAATATTCACACCCCACTATCAAGTTCTACAGCTGATTAGATTTTGGTGGTCAATGTAAAAGGTCAAGGTTCACACTTGACCTTTTTTGTGGGGTTTGGAGGTATATCTATGTTAATTAACCCCTGCTCACCTTGCATTTTTTTAGTGAGCTATACTTTGAAATTCTATTAGATTTATATCATGAGCTATCCTGTTGCAGAGCCTATTGGAGTGTGGTTGATTTTTCAATTTGGAAAATGAAATTCACAAACATTTCTACACCTTGATCTATTTCAGTTCTGATATGTATTATAGTATAAGTTGTATACTGTAGATTACATTACAATGTAGAATACAATGGCTTCCCCTGCCTGTGTACTGTTTCTATGCAATGTTGACACAGTAAACAAACTAATATCCTAAAACTTAAGCTAATGACACTGTTTACTATCTTAAGGTCCTGAGTTGTGCTAATTATTAATGTTAAAATATTGCTGGAAGGAATTTCTCTCTATTTGAAGATTACGTTATTTGTAAAAAAAAATGTCTCTTGTCCTTTGTTTTGTTTTCCTTTTTTTTCTTCTTTCATATAATTGGGAAGCATTTTGTCCTAAAGCTGAAAAGTTGTATTATCACTTTCAAAGCCATTGTTTATCACAACAAGTGAAATATTGGTTTCTGAGGAATGAGGAACAATCCCTGATCACAAGAATCTGACTTCGGGCAAGGCCAACGGAGGCTTTATTGGTAAAATGTTTGTTTGATCATGAACGGCTGAGGATTAGAGAATCAAATAAGGACTGGTTGATGAAGCTTACTTAGACAGACTGGCTTGTTAGCGGCACACACTCATTAAAACACGAGGGAGCACTTAGAGCGTGTAATTGTCCTCCCTCCCTGTTTTGTTCTCCTCCCTTGCCTCACACCTTGGCTGTTGTGAACTCTCAGAAATCTCTAGATCCCAGCTTTCTCCAGAATTTACTCTGACAATATTGACCAGCTTGCAATTGTCAGGAGGACAATCAGTGCTAGACTGATTATCAGTAAATTGTATAGAAAGATGTGATAACTAGGGGTTAACATTTCTATGTGATTGATATATGGCTGGTTCTGTCCCCTGATTGATGGCTCGGGCTATCTCTGGGAGGGGAGCTGTAAAACTATCTGGAAGGGGCAGTTCCTATCCCTGGATATCATGATGTCACATCTAACCCTGCTGTGATCCTGAAAGGATCTGGACAGGTCAAAACTGTTCTTTTGTTTAGTTCGAGATTTGAATCCCTATCTTGATTGACATAGATTAAAGATTATCTGGTTCTGAAAGTGGGAATATATATATAATATAAAGAGTAATTTGAAGTGGCAGAGGGCCCTATTCATAATTTGGTTGTGATCAGAAATCATAATGAAATATCATTGGTGTTTAATGTGGGAGTTAGTGGTCTGAAGGGTTATGGAGTTGTCTAGAATCATGAAGTTCATGGTATTTTGGGTTCTACAGTGGGAAATAGGTACATATCCCATGAGATGATTATCTCCCTTGATAGATGTGAAATGGTGGTTGTTAGGGCTTTTTAGGTCAGTGAAACTAGATAATGATCTTAGGTCTGACAGTAGGTAGGGAAAGTTAATGTATTAAGCTAACAAGATTCTTACAAAGTCCATTCTAATAAGGTTTTAGTAATTGGGGCCTTGCCACATACATGTGGTGGCAAACACCTTATAGTGATCGTTCTGTGTGTCTGTGTCGGAAACTTGTAACCTGTGATTGTCAACCACTACATTCAAAGGTGTATGCCTCAAGGCCATCAGATCAAAGGTCAAGGTCAAATTTTACATATTTTAACTGCTAAACAATTTGTTATGTCATAATTTATGAAGCGAATTTGGTAGTCAAACAAGATGTCAACTGAGTTTCAGTGACCAAACATGAAGATCATTGGATCAGAGCTCAAATCGAGTTTACATTTCTTCACTGCTAAACTATTAGGTTCACATAATATTATGGAACCCTTCCTGTAATGTTGGTGTTTTAGTTTTGCTTAAACTTTGCATTGAACCAATTTGTAAGTAATTTATAATTTTGAACTGATGTGGTGTTAGCATGTTAGGGACTTCATATCTACCTGGTATTGTCTTGAATTAGCCTATTGCCCTTATTAAGACTCCATGATAATTTTGCTACCACAATACATTCTTTGCACATTGACTTAATGTTGGAACAACAGGCCCCATTGAGATGGTTCCCATTTCATATCATCTAGTTTCAAGGTTGATACAGAATATGTTCTCCCTTTATATCATTTGATTGGCATGTCAAAGATATCTTTTTAAAAGCCAAGTGGATTTTGTAGACTCAATCTTGAATATGACTTTTTTGCTCAATCTGTTCTCTTATCATGTCATAACTTGATATGTTCATTTAAACATGATATAAGATGTTTATAATCCTTTATATGATCCATTGGTTACAGAAGTCAGGATAGTGTGAATATAAGTTGGATCAAATTCAGATTGATATGTGATAAATTTTGAAGAAATTATGAAATTACAAAATGATCGAAAATTGAGCTTGGATGTTATTTAGGCAGCTTTTCTTCTGTCAAAATGTCATTTTCGAACAGTGATATGACTTGGGGTATATGACATGTATCCCTGAACCAGCAAATAGGCTCAGACTCTGATCTGGTTAAGATATGGCTGATGGCAGGATGCAGGTATGTTCTTTCAGTTTAACGTTATTTGCTAAAACCAAGGTGATGCCTGCATGCAGTTTTTTGGAGCCACCATGATGTTTCTATAATACATCGTTGAATTGTTGAAGGTCACGCCACGAACTCTCCACCGATAATTCTCGCCCTATTCGAATTCCCAGCTTACCAATATTGAGCAATGGATCTCTGATCTGAAGTATGAGAGTAGAAGTTCTTCTTAACATGCAAAAGGACGGTATCATTGATAGTCTGAGTTAAAACATTTCTTTTCGTTGTCTTCATAAATATATATCAGGGATTTCAAGGAAAAGTGATGAAGACTTTATTAGAAATCAGTCGCAGTGCTTTTGAAATTAACTCTTAAGTATATTAATTCACAGTCTATAACTTTCTACTAACGCTTTTTATATTTATTAGATGTGAGCTATTCTACTTATTCTTTCATCTCCTGGAAAGTAAATCATCTCCTTTTGTTGACGATTAAAAGCTTTAGACAAATAATTCATCATGATAAAGGCTGAGGACTGTATCATGGGGGCTCGTAGTTTATCTTAAGACACATCCCAGATCAGCATTATATAACACATACCGGTATAAACCTAGTTTATGCACATCCTCTGCCTTTCCTGCAGACAAGCTCTACCTGTATGCACTTAGGTTCGTGTATAACATTTATCAAAATGTCTTATTTGCATTCAGTAGAGATTATTTCATAGCTGTTTATTCTGTTTATCACATTCAGGAAACTTGATATGTCCTTGTAAGAATGGGTGTGGGAGTTTAATCTTTGTATGTTTAGTTTGATATTGATCAACACCACAGTGACAAGAGGAAGGGAAGCGTTACACATAGATTACAGATAAATGTCACATGCATGTCAGAAAACATTGTAAGTCAGACCCACGAGTGTATGGTTAAAACCGGGAAAATTCAAACAAAAATGATAACAAAAATTCTTCTCTTTTTGCAGCCAATTTTTGAGATCAATCAAAATTGGTTTAAATTGAGAAATTGTTTCATTAAATTCAGAAACTCAGCTGAAACTGGAAAAGAGACATGTGAATTCTGAGGGTATAAGGTTCCATTTTATGAACAATAAAGTATAGCAAATTCTGTCTTAAGAGTTCCAGAATGGCATGTAAAGAAAAACAAAAGCAAAAAATTTGTTATTGCAAGTCCTTTGGCCTCTGAATGCATATTCTAATATAAGTTTACATGCTAAAACTATGGAGACATAATTATGTATAATAATGTGTTAATACATAAACATTAAACCACAGACCATACAGTGGGAAAACTTCAGTAGACAGTGTAAGTAACCACTTGACAGTAGTTTGTGTGATATCATTCACTGTATGATTGCCTATTTTCAATGATTGCCTATTTTCTGTTTCAGAAGCGAATGTGATATACCGTGATGGATTACCTGTTTTTACTGTGCCTTTACCGTCTCGAAAAGAGACCTGTGAATTTACGCTCAAACCGGTCTCCCATACAGTTGGGGATTTCCTAAAGTACATCAAACTAGAGGATGGAGGAGTTGACAGAGCTGTCATATCTTCACAAGGTTTGTTTCTGTTATATGTCATTAGAAGACCCTTTGATCTCTCATGTGAACATCCAGAATTATATTAGGAATAAGATTCATCAGTTTGGTATGAATGATATATACTGAGATTGGGTTTTTTTTGTACGAATTCCTGTTTGTACAAAAAAAAAAAAAAAAATCTCAGTATATATCATCCAGAATTATATGTGAAATATCTACTTCTGAGATACAATTAATGCTGATATTCATCATGTGAACTCTAGGAAGGATTTACACAAAGATTTTAATCCAAAGACAGAAAAAAAAAGTGAAATTTCGATCAAAACTTAGCCACACAACTTGGCTATGGAACCAATTTTCCATTGCATCACTGAAGCTTAGATATCTATAGTAACAAAACCCATAGCAACAGGGCCTGTGTGATGAAACTCTTAAACAACGGGACTTGCATAATAACAAAACCCATAGCAACAGCGGGTGTGAGGCTTGAAACTCTTAACAAAAGGGACTAGCATAGTAACAAAACCCATAGCAACAGGGCCTGTGTGATAAAACTCTTAACAACAGGGACTTGGATAGTAACAAAACCCATAGCAACAGGGCCTGTGTGATAAAACTCTTAACAGGGACTTACATAGTAACAAAACCCATAGCAACAGGGCCTGTGTGATAAAACTCTTAACAGGGACTTACATAGTAACAAAAACCATAGCAACAGGGCCTGTGTGATAAAACTCTGAACAACATGGACTTACATAGTAACAAAACCCATAGCAACAGGACCTGTGTGATATAACTCTTAACAACAGGGACTTGGATAGTAACAAAACCCTTAGCAACAGGACCTGTGTGATAAAACTCTTAACAACAGGGACTTGGATAGTAACAAACTCCATAGCAACAGGGACTGAGTGAAAACATTTAAAAAAAGAAAAACTTGATAACAAAACTCTATAAGTAGCAGTGCTTTAGTCACCAAACTCGTATAAGCAGGGTACTGGTTAGAAAACCATTATTGATGCAGGCCTGGTAGCTATCACTGGATCATTCTGGCATTCTCAGTTTTTATGGCGTATCGATGTATGGATGATTTCTGGTGAATTTATGTCAGCCATTATTGTTCTCTATTGATTATAATTACATCTGATTGAAAATGATTTTCTTAATTAGTTAATATGAGTGGCTAATTATTGTCCAGACATATGTAACCAGTTCACTTTCCTTCCTGTTTCTACTGGTCCTGTAACATTTAGGATTCCCTTCCTGTTTTTTGCTGATGACAGACGGGTGTCCCAGTAACATGGACCATTACCATCCCTGACCTCCTCTCAGACTCCATCCTGCAGCCTCCGTCTCCCTACCTGACATGATGCAATTAATGAGTTTCTAATGGAAAATCAAAGACATCTGTGGCTGTGGTTGCTGTATTATCACATCCTCCATTAGGTGTACACTTACTTACTTCCCACTTTAGCTTTTGAAATATCTGGGAATAATGGTAGTTTCTTTTTTTCGTCTCCTTTTAGCCATGTTAGCAGCCTTTTACTTACTGCTGGATGCATGGTGAAGGCTGCTGTGAAAACCATTTTAATTATGTCTGCGCTGGCCTTATGTTTTATCCCTTTATTTATTCGTCACTAGAAAGATTAGATTAACTTTTCTTTACCACCTGAATCTCACATGATACTTACTTGTGGTTTATACCCTTAGCCACCACCATTAAGATATTGAGTCACAAATTACAGGGTGTCAGGTGAAATCTATGTAGATTGGATGCTCTGGGTCATTCATATACTGTACTCACTTCATGAAGTATAATCAACCTATTTAGATCACAAAAGGTTGTGGTTGAAATGTAGGAGTCTTCATTTGTCCGTAGAGACCAGCATCTTTCCTGTGTGTTATTTATTCCTGCCCAGCATCAGATCCAGCATCGTCCAACATTGAGGGCAGCATCACACTGTCTGTGGTGTCTGGCTGTATATTTGGTGTCAGACCCAGTGGTCAATCTGGTGATGTTTAGTAGGGCACCGCTTTGGGTGGTGATATAAAACAGCCCACCTGTTGGATTTGGTGTACTTTCTAGTCCCTCCTGACTCATCCACATTGACTTTATTGGTAACCTTGCTGTCTGGCTTTGTTTGCTAAATGTTTTCATAATGTCACCACCTAGTACGGATAGATCTAGATACTGTATGGTGAACTGATGTGTACATCCAGCAACAGAAGACTGACACTTCATTATACAACAAACATCATGTGCCAAATCTTTTGCTTTAAAAAGCAATAATTTAGTGTATTAGAATCATCTGGACTTTCTCTCCTTGAAAGAATGTTGGGAAACTTTTGACTTGCCATCCCTGAGACAATGGAATCAATTGTGTATACATGAATAGAATGAAATTATGTTACAACAAGTGTATGACTTCTTCAAATTCAATTACCTCTAGAATTACACTATGAACTATTGGAAGAGTTCAAATGTGTCTTTAGCGGTGAATGATACACTGACTGTATAATTCAGAACCAGCCACTGTAGAAACTATATGATAGATTTAATACACTATCTAGAACCAGCCACTGTAGAAACTATATGATAGATTTAATACACTATCTAGAACCAGCCACTGTAGAAACTCTGTGATAGATTTAATACACTATCTAGAACCAGCCACTGTAGAAACTCTATGATAGATGTAATACACTGTATTTAGAACCAACCACTGTAGAAACTCTATGATAGATGTAATACACTGTATTTAGAACCAACCACTGTAGAAACAATATGATAGATGTAATACACTGTATTGAGAACCAGATACTGTAGAAACTCTATGATAGATGTAGTACACTGTATTGAGAACCAGCCACTGTAGGAACTCTATGATAGATGTATTACACTGTTTTGAGAACCAGCCACTGTAGGAACTCTATGATAGATGTAATACACTGTTTTGAGAACCAGCCACTGAAGAAACTATATGATAGATGTAGTACACTGTATTGAGAACCAACCACTGTAGAAACTATATGATAGATTTAATACACTGTGTTGAGAACCAGTCACTGTAGAAACTGTATGATAGATGTAATACACTGTATTGAGAACCAGCCACTGTAGATACTCTTGTGATAGATGTAATACACTGTATTGAGAACCAGCCACTGTAGAAACTCTGTGATAGATGGTATGCCCCGCATCAGTGATAGAAACCCTTTATTCAGAACCAATCTATGTAAGATATGCATTGTATTCCGGAAGACTGATACTTAGACAGAACTAATGCACCAGGGCTATGGGACCTCTGGCTTAGTACTTATGTATTACCTTCAGTCAGACAACTGCCTGGCATCATCCACACTCTATATTAATTATTCCAGGGACAAAAAGTGTGTTGATATTATGGATCAGGTTTATTGATAATGTGATCACCTTTGTGTCGGTGGATGCCAATTCTACCCACTTCCACCTGATGCTTTTAATGGTAAATCGATAAAACATTATGGTTTTTGTTTTTAGTTGCGGGCATGTCATGGAGTTTGTATCTAATCAATTGAAACATAATCTGGTATCGTCATGCCCGATAAAAGTTAGAAGCTTGACAATTATTTTCCTAGCGGCTATAATACTATTGGTTATAACTGCCCAGGTCCTCAGACAAAACATATGGCTATATACAGGTATATTGGGTTATATTATCATACAACCCCTTTTTTTTTGTCATTGAAAGTTCTAAAACAATTTAGCGTGTTATATCCTGTGTTGTATTGATCAGTGAGAATCCTATATCTAATTATATATTTTTTGGTTTAATTAAAAACAGTGCCAATAGCCTGTTAGTATGATATACTGGTGAATTGTTCACATGTGTTGTTAAGCTTGCAAGCTTTTGACAAACTGATTCAATATTACCATAAAAATGGCAGGTACCTGTAAATGTAATGGCTGCATATAAACGCAGGCTATAAGGGACACTTAATTATCAAAGTCGTGATAATATAGAACTGGAGGATATGGAGACCATAACTACACAGGACAGTAGTGGGTTGGTGGTTATTGTCTCATACAAGTCACTCTGCAAAAGTAGGGGTAAAAAAAAGAAAGATCTAAATTGTATGGTGTACAATTTTAATTCTTTTACAGCCACTTTTGCAGAGTGACTAGTATGAGACACTGTTGCTGTTGGTCAGTTATAGACTCCGATGTTACATGAGATAGCACTATAAAGCTGTTTCCTTTGACCTTGAGATGTCAGTATAGCCAGACCAAGAGACCATATACTCCTGTTTTACAGACAGACTTCCTGGAGTTGTTGACCACTCCATTGCTACCTCATCAATCTTGGTCCTGTTCAAACCTCGATGGCTTTCATTGGTTTGTGTGGGTGGGCTGTCCTTGAAGCTGCCTTTTTTCATCACCTCCCTTGTCTTCCGTGTTTTGACCTACAGTGACATTTGAAGGGGCACTTGTTTTGTTGCCCTACATTATGCAATTAAAGACAGCTCAGCATCTTGATGAGTTATCCTGTTGTAGGGCATGTTGGCGTAAACTTAGATCATTTCAGGGTCTAAATTAATCTTATTCTAGATTATTTGAAGATATATGTTTCGGTCATTGCTATTGAGAAAGAAACAAGTTACATTCTTGTTCATTTAAACAAACGGATACTGATATCATCTTTGATCATAAAATTCAAATAAAAGCCATGTAGGGCCTAAATTGGATTGACTTTTAAAGGCCCAATAACGTAACTTTCGGCAAAACTTGAAGCAAAAATCAAGCCTAATAACTTTTTATATTTATAAATTAAATTTAGATTAATTGATATCAGCAATATTCAAGATGAATTCTTTGGATTTTTCTGTCAAGAGTTTCTTGTTAGTTACCGCTCAGGTTTACTTTGTTTTATGCTTATTTTTGCATGTTTATCAACTGGATTTTTTTTCAGAATTTTTCAGAATCACGAAATATTTCCAGAAGTTACGTATATTGGGCCTTTAATGATCTTAACATTTCCACAGAAACTGCATATTTAACAAAAATGAGGAGGTGATCAACTGTGATATTCAAAGATTTACCAGGTTATGAATTTATGTAGAGCTGGGAAGAATTGTGTAGCTGGAGACAAATCGTCTTCATCATGACAGAATGCCTTTACCTTAAGATGCTACATTCCTTACTGATTACGATTAAAGTCCACCTTAACTTCTTATCAGATCTAGTTCTAGAACCTTTTAAGTGAATCTGATGCTGGCTTAGAAGTTAATCCTTTAGGCTGATGTTGTATTTTAGTTAAATGATCCAATTTATGACTGAACTTTTGACCTCTAGCCTCGACCAATCATCTAGCTGACCAGTTCATTCTCATCTCCTAGAGGAAACTTTAACAATTAGATGATATTGGGATAAGTCGGTGAGCCAGACGTGTTTATGGACGAAGGGTCAGAAACAGCTCATGTACTCTTTACTCACCTCCAGATATTTACCAGTTAAACGTAACTCTTGGACTGGGGTTGTGGTCTGAACAGAAACCTAACATGAATAGCAATGTAGGAAATGGCCTATAAGATTTCCTGGCCGAGTCTGATTCCAGCCCAGATCAGACGGCATTAGTAAAACCAAAGTGATATTACTTTGAACAGATTACGATGTGAGGAATATTGAATAAACTATTTTTAGAAGGTAGAATTGGATCTTTCAAAGTGCAAACATCCAAACTACCCTATCCCTGGCTTTACATTCAGTCTATAGATTGGACATAGGTTACTCATGTCCAAAACTAATGATGTCTGCAGAAGATAAATATTCCAATGGTGGGGTCCGTCTTTCTAGTACAAGAAATAGACCTGGCTCTAACAGATATATTGGAATTCCAGTAAAGAATGTAAGACAGGTGTTTCAATGAACGAATGAAACATGCATTCTAATAACATCTGGAACTTACTTGTATATTCAAATTATAGATATTTTGCAGAAGTAACTGTCCATAATCAGAATTTAGTATTTAATATACTGTACTTCATATACTGTCCTCTGTATTAACCATTGTCTCTACTTATTATCGGGCAAGTATGTTTTCAACGGCGAAAGGAGAAAAGGTGACTTAAAGGAAAGTTTTCCCATATCAATTATTAAGAACTGCGAGACATATAGACCACAAATACTGTTTTTTATACATGGTCGATTGTTTTTGCAAAACAATAAAATTTAAAAGAGCTTTAACTTGAAGGCCATAAAATGAGGTGATCAATGGTAGTAGCAATTATATTTAAAAAATGATGGAATATTGAAAAGTGATGCTCTAAACAGGGCAAACAGACCTTTGGTTTGTTTGACAATACTATATCACTCTGTTTATCGCAGCGGTAATGTATAGTTCATGGTGTACATCACAACCAGTGGGAAATACTCGACTGTTGTGAAATTGGAGGACAGAATGATGTTTGTGGTTTGTAGAAAGCTTTTGTTATGATTAATTAATGAGTTTGACAGTATGGGGGAGTTTGTTGGTTGTGAGCTATGTAGTAGGTCCGGTCGGTTATAGAGCCGACAGAGCACAACAGGTGGCAGTACTAGACTGAAATTTAGCTCTCATACTCGCACCTCTTCTTTTGCTGAGGCCAAAAATATATATAGAATTGGATAAAAAAAACATACATTTGTACGACAAATGCCAATCAATACATTGTATGGGTTGTGTATGGGGAGAAAATGTCACTGTCACATTGTGGTATTAACAGCTTTTCCCTCAAAGCCAGGCTTCTAGTCCAAACCTTCGCTCATTAATGATGCTTCAAACCGCAGACTCACCACTCGTCTCTCTGTCAACTTGTTTTTGCAGTGTAAGGAAAACGGTGGATATTTTAATGAAGTGTTGTCCTGTTGAAGGCAAGCCTCTGGCATACTGTAATTGGGTATATAGTGTCTAATTAAGGACGGCACATCCAGAAACACCCATTACTAATTAACACACTTAATTAATTGCCCATTTTGACCAAAACAAATCTTTAACAGATTCAGAGTAGAATAATTTCCAGAATAATTTTCAGTTGTTGCTCAATACGAGTGGTTACCATCTAGAACTAATTACAGGGTCAGAATATGTTTTTGCTTGCGAAACATTTTCCTGGAAAGGCAATTATTCATGACCATATGTATTCAACATTTAAAATGTTCCTTAAAATAAAGAATATTAAAATTTCTAAATAGGGCAATGTAACTGGTGGTCTGAACACTCATGGGTAGGAGTCGAGATCAAACTTTAGACTTGTAATACCCACCAAGTGTAGTTGATAGCAGAAAATTGTAACATGAGATTCAATGCCAGTGTACCAGTGAACAATTTACATCCTAAGGTAGTGCCTTCATCCCTAACAATTTCAACAGCAATAAATAATTGATGCCATTCAGGGCTGTGATTGTTCATTGAGGCTGGTGCAGTTAGGTATTGCTGCCATCGCATTGTACAGAAGCTAGTTTCTACAGATTAACCAATTATTGTTGAGATAAAAAGCCTCTAAGATAAAAATTTCAATCCCATTTAAAACCCAACAATATTGCTTAAAGTCAGAGAATAATCACACATAATTATGAAAACCAAAGCAGTATGTTGTGAATTTATTTTAAGTTTGAAAACCAACATGTGCCCACAGACTGTGAGTAGAAGCCAGTCGGAGAATATTGACAGGTACCTAGACCAGTAATTAACATTGAAGCCTAATTCACCGACCGACCTACCGCTTCTCATCTGGAAATGTGGGATTATTTCAGATGTGTTTGATGTTGGTGGCGTTGTTGCATCTGAATCAATAGGTACTGAAGCACTGTTCAGTTGGGATCATTTTAATTTGAATGTATCTAGCAAATGAAAATTGAAAAATAATCTAATTGTGGTTGGAGGCAAAATACTGGATCAATTTTGTATTGATTGATACATGTGACTTACATGGCGTTCTCTTCTATGGTAAAATACACCTGACATGGAAGTATGTTTTACCGGATAGGTGGTTTGACATGAAGGGTTGGGATATTTAATGATTGAATTATATGAGGTTGTAATTGTGAAATTTTAGAGTCTCTACTCTGGTTGATAATGGCATGTATTATCGTTTTACAATAGAGAAGGAAATTTTTCTACTTTGTTTCTGACATTGTGTTAGTGACTAGCAACTTCGTAAATGACAGATCTAGATATTGCAGTCATGTGGTAATAAAACAGCTCCAGTTTATTTAATACACTCACGACGAGGTTGGCGAGGGAGTTTAGGGATCATTACTTTATTACCATCACGACGAGGTTGTCGAGGGAGTTTAGGGATCATAACATTTAATACCTTCACACAGAGGTCGTCGAGGGTATGTATAGGGGTCATAACATTTAATACCCTCACCACGAGGTCGTCGAGGGTATGTATAGGGGTCATAACATTTAATTCCCTAACGACAAGGTTGTCAAGGGAGTGTAGGGATTATAACATTTGATACCCTCACACAGAGGTCGTCGAGGGACATTTAATACCCTTATAAAGAGGTTTTTCGAGGGAGTGTAAGGATCATGACATTTAATACCCTCACGCGGAGGTTGTCGAGGGAGTGTACGGATCATAACATTTAATACCCTCACGCGGAGGTTGTCGAGGGAGTGTATGGATCATAACATTTGATACCCTCATGACGAGGTTGTCAAGGGAGTGTATGGATGATAACATTTGATACCCTCACAAAGAGGTTGTCGAGGGAGTTTAGGGATCATAACATTTGATACCCTCACAACGAGGTTGTCGAGGGAGTTTAGGGATCATAACATTTGATACCCTCACAACGAGGTTGTCGAGGGAGTTTAGGGATCATAACATTTGATACCCTCACAACGAGGTTGTCGAGGGAGTTTAGGGATCATAACATTTGATATCCTCACAACGAGGTCGTCGAGGGAGTGTAGGGATCATAACATTTGATACCCTCACAACGAGGTTGTCGAGGGAGTTTAGAAATCATAACATTTGATACCCTCACACAGAGGTCGTCGAGGGAGTGTAGGGATCATAACATTTGATACACTCACACAGAGGTCGTCGAGAGAGTGTAGGGATCATAACATTTGATACCCTCACAACAAGGTCATCAAGGGAGTGTAAGGATCATAACATTTGATATCCTCACAACGAGGTTGTCGAGGGAGTGTAGGGATCATAACATTTAATATCCTCACAACGAGGTCGTCGAGGGTATGTATAGGGGTCATAACATTTAATGCCCTCACACAGAGGTCGTCGAGGGAGTGTAGGGATCATAACATTTTATGCCCTCAAAACGAGGTTGTCGAGGGAGTGTAGGGATCATAACATTTGTAACCCTCACGACGAGGTTGTCGAGGGTATGTATAGGGGTCATAACATTTGATACCCTCACACAGAGGTCGTCGAGGGACATTTAATACCCTTATAAAGAGGTTTTTCGAGGGAGTGTAAGGATCATGACATTTAATACCCTCACGCGGAGGTTGTCGAGGGAGTGTACGGATCATAACATTTAATACCCTCACGCGGAGGTTGTCGAGGGAGTGTATGGATCATAACATTTGATACCCTCATGACGAGGTTGTCAAGGGAGTGTATGGATGATAACATTTGATACCCTCACAAAGAGGTTGTCGAGGGAGTTTAGGGATCATAACATTTGATACCCTCACAACGAGGTTGTCGAGGGAGTTTAGGGATCATAACATTTGATACCCTCACAACGAGGTTGTCGAGGGAGTTTAGGGATCATAACATTTGATACCCTCACAACGAGGTTGTCGAGGGAGTTTAGGGATCATAACATTTGATATCCTCACAACGAGGTCGTCGAGGGAGTGTAGGGATCATAACATTTGATACCCTCACAACGAGGTTGTCGAGGGAGTTTAGAAATCATAACATTTGATACCCTCACACAGAGGTCGTCGAGGGAGTGTAGGGATCATAACATTTGATACACTCACACAGAGGTCGTCGAGAGAGTGTAGGGATCATAACATTTGATACCCTCACAACAAGGTCATCAAGGGAGTGTAAGGATCATAACATTTGATATCCTCACAACGAGGTTGTCGAGGGAGTGTAGGGATCATAACATTTAATATCCTCACAACGAGGTCGTCGAGGGTATGTATAGGGGTCATAACATTTAATGCCCTCACACAGAGGTCGTCGAGGGAGTGTAGGGATCATAACATTTTATGCCCTCAAAACGAGGTTGTCGAGGGAGTGTAGGGATCATAACATTTGTAACCCTCACGACGAGGTTGTCGAGGGTATGTATAGGGGTCATAACATTTGATACCCTCACACAGACTTCCTCGAGGGAGTGTAGGGATCATAACATTTGATACCCTCACGACAAGGTCGGCGAGGGTATGTATAGGGGTCATAACATTTAATACCCTCACACAGAGGTCGTCGAGGGAGTGTAGGGATCATAACATTTAATACCCTCACAACGAGGTCGTCGAGGGAGTGTAGGGATATGCTTATAAGTGTTCCAACTGCATCTCTACAGTACAGACTTCAATTTCTAACCTATTTTCACAAAACTTTATACAAATTTGACCTCCTGTGCACACAAACTAGGTCAGTGTAACTAAAATAAGATTCCGCTGTCATTGCTCTATAGACTTCATATCTTAACCAATTGTCGCAAATCATTTGCCAAGTGTTCACCAACATCTCCTCTAGTCTGCGTTTTGACTGTCTGTGGACAAAAACAAAATCATTCATTTAACCGAACCTTGATATCACCATGGTACAGATTTTGTATCTTAAACGAATCATAACAAAAATTCACTCAAGTGTTCACAAACGTTACCTCTTGTAGGAGTTCTCACTTTGACCTTCTGTCGTCAAAAACTAGGTCAATGTCACTATAAATAGAATTCCGATGTTGGTGTTGATCACCACCCTAAAGAATTATTTTCATACGATTGTCAGGAATATTTTTTCACTTACTTGTTAAAAAACAACACTTCTTGTACCAGTTTTCATTTCAACTTTCTAGGGTTGAAAAACTAATGGTCAGTGTGACTGATTTTCATCATGGACACACCTGCTCATGAAAACAGGTCTTATCATTCTACATTGCCCTTAACAGTCTTTGTATTTCTTACAAATGTAAAGCGCAAGGGTATTCATTTTGTTTTATTTTTGCTTTTCCCATGGAAAGTAATTGTAAAATCTAGAGCATTTGCCAAAAGATTAAGACCATCTGAACTAATCGTTTTTGAACCCTGGTAAGAGGTGTGATACAAAGTTTTCTCAACAGTTGGATTAAAATTTCAAATTACCAGCATCATGAAACTGGATTTCATTTGCTTTTGAACGCAGTAAAACTTGATGCATGCTGACATAGGCTGATTTTCTGTTTAAGCAGCATGTCTGAAAAGTATTATCTTAAGCAGTTACTAGCAGTGGGTAATGGAATTCCACCAGGAAATGGGATGGGTGGTTATTGTGCATCAGGAGTAGAGATGTGATTGCAGCTCCCTGGTGATCATGCTTGTCTGTCTCTGAAGTGTTGTTTCGCCCTGTTAAAGACTTCTCAGTGATGGGCAGTGCCCTTGTTTGTTTGTCGTTTGCTCCCATTTGTGGCTGTTGTCAATTATCTAGTGTTTAACCTGCAAATACAGACATGATTAGATTGCAGATAATCACAGATGGACCCAGCAAGGCATCAATCTGTTACAGAGAAACCATACAATCCATTATCATGTCAGTTGTTGACAATTCCACGAATATATCACCATTAAATTGGTTTTATTTCTCGGGTCAGTTTTGCCCTAATGTGCATGAAACAAGGCAGGAAGCTGCCCATTACTGATCTTGTTCCGATCCTGCTCAGTTTGGTATCCTGATAAACACCCAGAGCAATCCTTGTTCATTTGGTATCAGATTACTGTGTAGACCATGAAGAAGCCAAATAAAGTGAGGTACAAGTCGGGTTTCCCTTCCTCATCTTCCTGTAAGCTGTTAAGGTTTTATGGGCGATTTGTAAAACGGACAATTATTGCCAGAAGCTATTAACTAAACAGTGCATGGACACTGTTTTCTCCAGCATGGCTATAGTTTTGAGCTTAATGTTTGAAAAGCAAACATCATACCTTTTGTGAATATGAAGAAAAAAAAATAAAGGATAAAATTGACAAATATAACTAACTACAGTTCTGAGTATAAAAGATGAACCATTAACTGAGGCTGTTTCAATAAAGTATCTGAAGTTATTAAGAAAGGTACAGACAAAATAAAACCAATAACAGTGCTGAGTGCAAAAGAACATAGATTTGAACCCTGTACTCTAGATTGCTGTACCATGTCTAACTAGTTGAGGGCCCAGGTCTACAGAAGTGTCCTCACTGTTCTAAACAATTATAAGGGGAGGTTACTGTGTATACAAAGGTTCACAATGTGGGACAAGGCTCCGTTCTTACTCTACATTACATTTTGGACTTATAAAATTTATATCATTAAATATTTCAGTTTTGAATCAAGTGTAGAGGAGTTCTATGTGCTTCTGAATTAGAAAGTATTATTTATCGTTTTCCTGATATTATCACTCTTTCGGTCTATATAACAGAACGTATACAATGATACCACGTCTTTGCTGTAAAAGTCTCATTTCAAAACAAGCTTAACATTCTTGACTAATCTCTGAAGTTGTAATGTGATGATTATTGTTTTATTCCAGAAGGTACAAGGATCTCCCAGTCCACAACCATTGATGTTTTACTGAGGCAAAATTTCCAAATCTCCATCAACGATGAGGTCCATCAGATCTCCCCACCAGAGTACAGTAAGTGTGACCTTGACCTTGCTGTAGATAACATTGACCTTTGCTATTGACCTTGTAATGCTTTAATGCTTAACCTGCCTACAACTATGATTAGATATACTGATCTAGTCATATATTAAAACTTGTATAGGTATAGATGTATAACTAGTGTTTGTGGTAGCATTGATATTGATCAATGGTTGTGACATCAACTTTGACATGTTATTGTTGTAAGTTTTCGGTTGGTCATTGACTTTTGTTATTTGATTATAGCTGAGGAGTTTGTCATTTGCTTCAAAATTTAACAGTAAACCTTCACATTTTCCTTGAATCCTGACATTTACCAGATACATTGTCATTTTTCAGTAAGTTTGAAATGTTTCCTAATGTAATATTGATATTTATTTGTTTCTTAAAAGTTGTTAGTAACTTTGACATTTGTTAGTAACCCTTGAGTTTTGTTCAATACTATTGACATGAATTTTGAGCTTTTAATGTCCAAATTAAACATTAAGAAACATGAAAGATGAATAAGTATAGACATATCAGAGTTTCTCAAACCCAGCAGGGAATTTTTGAAATGCCAAATTGTATCTGAATCTAATTATGGGAAGAAAAATATTAAATTATATTTCATAAAATCCATATCTGTTTTAGGAGGCTATTGCCATCTCAAAAGAACAGTATGATACTAGTATTCATAGGCATTCTTATCAGTTGTTTCTGAAAATGTCCAATATCTGGACCAGAATTATACCACCAACGTGAGGTAGTAAGGACTTTAATGTTGTCTGTCTGTCGGTCTGTCTGTCGGTCTGTCTGTCTGTACGTGATTGTCATCACTCCAGGAGACTACTGGTGCTTGTAACTGTTAAACTTGATGGAAGTGGACAGGCCACAAACATACTCTTGTTTGGCAATAAAGTTGCAGTTACCATTATTACAAAATATAAATTTTTGTCATCACTCCAAACGGCCCATTTCTGGTCATGTTTTTCTCCATTTTTTCCCTCTGCACCAGTAAGCTATACACTGTCATAATCAGAAAACTAGATCTATCTTGAACTTTGCTCAATTTCTCCCCAGTCCAACATAGCAGGCAATCACCAAAGAACTCTCACATACTTGAATATGTTAAAATCATTATGTTTATAAATTGTATGTGTACTGTTGATGTTCCTGCTAAGTGATACACAAGCTTTGAGCTGTATGTATGTGTGTATGTATCAGAAGACTGGTAGGTCGTCAGTGTATTGGTAGCTGAGCTATACACACCTTCAGTCTATAGTAATTACTGTCCCACATGTTTCCAATAAGTGACAGATGATGTCACCTTGGAGATATGGCTTTAGATGTTAGTGAGAGTACAGTACTTAAATTCCTGTATTATTGTATGTTACCTATATAATGTTCATGGGTTATCTCCTATCAAAGTGAGAGTTATCTCCCATTAAAGTGAAAGAACATATTTCTGGCACTGGAATATTGAATATGATGGCAAGAACAAAACTATTATGAAAGTGCTGATCTGTAAGAGAAGTTTAAAACAGTCAATTTGTCTGTTTAAATTGCTGTAAAGTATTTAATCACATTTTTATGCAGTGAGGATAAATGAAAGGACAGTGTAATTCTGTATAAAAGTATTCCTATTCTTATGGTCATCAAAGGTTCTAGGGATCAAAGAACAAACATATCACTTTGACTCTTCAAGTCTTGTCCAACCATTTATTGTGATTTACTGTTTAAAGGTCAAGGTATTAATTGTGACAAAAACATGTCTTTGTTTAAGGTCTAGGTCATAGCCAGGGGTCAAGGATGAAATCTGAACTATACTTGTCTTGACTTACTGTTGACCTACTGAACATCATCTGATAAAACTTTATAAACCTGAGTATTATGGATTGACTGTGTGACAAAAACACGCTCAATATAACCATATGCTCAAGGTCAAATTAGAAGAGGTAGCAAGAGTTTCAGGTCATTTTTTGTAGCAAAAATCGTTTAGACAGAAACAAACTTCAGGTGCCTCATTAGCTATACAGTGTGTATCAGCTGTGCTGGCCCCAGACAACTTACTATCCTAAGAATTTTGGTTTGATCCCAAGTCATGATGGGAAATGGAGTGATGTCTGATAGGGTTTGTTTTAACATTGATGGCACACTTTGGTTCCCCATCAACTTTCACCAACCTATTGTTTCTTTGGGACATCATAATCAAGTAGCTTCAAAGCTTAAATATTTGTTGTTTACAACATGTTAAATAAAGATAATTCTAACTTTTGAATCATTGAACATTAGTAACATCTTCATGTTATTTAGTGATAAAATTCCAAACAATTCAAATTTAATCAATGAACTGCATATTTTAACCCAACAGTATGTTGTATTACACTCACACGGACATTTGGGGTGAAAGTCAAGGATCTTGAATTGTTATTGATGCCCAGTATTTCGCACGTCACCATCAAGGTCAAACAGGGGTATATATGTATACCCTTTTTCATTAGTTCATAAATATAATAAATTACTGTCTTTCTGGAACAATCGCTATAGTTCTAATGTCTTTAGTAAACTCATGAATTCTTGATTGTCTGGAATTGGATGACCCATTATAAAGGTGTCCACACGGATATAGTAACATGGACCTCAACTGTATACAGCTAAAGCATTAAGACATTTAATGTAAAGTTAAAGGGGAAATTTTGCTTGAATGTTTGAAAACATGTGTTTATTTCCGCAATGTTTGCCATATGAGTTTGACACTGTTGTAGCTTATATTCCTACTAGATGGACAACATAGATTGTTGTCATGCATCATTGACACTGAAATGTTCACATTTGTCCGATGTTTTTGCCAGTCGACAAGCCACCATTGTGCAGGAACAGTTTACTGCACCGGAGGGGGCAAATGTCTTCTATTGCATTATTGATGAGTACTCTAAGACTGGAGCAGAATGTCATTTATATGCAAATATATTTATAGAACAGGAATACTAAAACTTCAGCCTTATATAGAGAAGACAGTTGCAGTAATGGTATCAAGGTATACTGGCTTATATATCACAGGATACACTTGGTTGGATTGAAGTATGACTAGATGAGATTACTCTTTCCAAATATGATATGAATTGAAAGTTCAGCAAGTTCTTGTAAATTCTGCTGAGAAAGATGGTTGCACAGGCTGTTGTATACTTGTGAATATTGATGTAGCTTTCAAAGCTTTGTGATCCTACCGCAAGCACCACTTGAGTGTTATGGGAGCAACATACATGTCCCTGCTATTACACTAATCATTAGCTGTTCCATTTATAGGAATGCTATTTCAAATATAAATGAAAAAAAAAAAATGCATTTCATAAAATTTATGAATATTATGGTGCATTCGGTGGGATTTCTCTGTTTTGTTCAGAATTGTACCACTATCACTGAATGGAGTGCAGATTAGTACATATCTGTTAGATTCTAGTACAGATTTATTAGATCCCTCTTTACAGAGCCATATATAGCTGACATTGTGGGGGCGTGTATTTAGCCGTCAGATCAAGAACACCCAATCCACTGAAAATGAAGTTAGCCAGCATATGTATACCGAATGATTTGAAATGAAGGTAACACTATACAATTTGTATAAAAGAACTACTGTCTCTGTACATATGTGTATGCTTTAAATTCTCTTACTGACATGATTATATACTGAGAAGGCAAATTCATTCTGTAGGTTTGTGATAGTAAGATGTTTACTAGCTTGTATCAGTAAACAAACCAGCAGATATCTATCCCTACAGATACGAGGAGCAATTATCCTGTAAAATGTCATACAGTTGTTTAGCCTTCTGCTGACCAGCTAACCTTGGAATGTCATCACAGGAGGCAGTGATTTTGTTTGCCCAGTTTTAAAGCTGATATTAGACTTGTTTCCCCCAGTCAAAATTTGTGTTATTTTTACCAAAGTGAAGCAAAATTCAAGAATATTTTCCCAATTAATCTGAAAATCCTACTACATTTTCCCAATTAAATAATTCACAGGTTGCTGTAAAATCAAGGTAGCTGAAAAACACTGGAAGGTCAAGGTCACAGATATGGTAGCCATTACTGTGCTGTGCCACTCTTGACAAATATTCTCCTGTCAGTATCGCACCTCTTCTTGTAAATTTTTCTGGGAAGAACATCCTGGTAGATATAAATGTACTGCTCAAGTTAAGGTAGTTCATCGGAGAAATCTGACCCTTTCGTAATGTTATTGTGTCCACACTTTTTAAAGAGTTGTTGGTTAAGTACACTTTGTAGTATTGACTCACTATCGTAGATACAGGTCCTTTGGACCATTTCTGATGTTGTATACAGATCAGATGTAATGCTGTACCTTATTGTAGATACAGGTCCTTCGGACCATTTCTGATGTTGTATACAGATCAGATGTAATGCTGTACTTTATTGTAGATACAGGTCCTTCGGACCATTTCTGATGTTGTATACAGATCAGCTGTAATGCTGTACTTTATTGTAGATACAGGTCCTTTGGACCATTTCTGATGTTCTATATCGTAGATACAGGTCCTTTTGACCATTTATGATGTTGTTTACAGGTCAGCTGTAATGCTGTACTGTATTCTAGATACATGACCTTCGGACCATTTATGATGTTGTATACATTCTATCGGCTGTAATGCTGTACCATGAGAGGTGACTGGCCTCTACTGTATAGGCCTGTTTGAATACAGAAGTCAGGTTTGGAAATATCTCCTCACTAGACAAGAAATCTGTTTGGGCTGGAAGTTCGTGCCAAGAATATGCCCGCATTGCGAGCAATATATGTTTGCATCATTTTATATCAAATCTATATCTTTATCAGTCTGTCTCTCTAAGTGTATGTCTGTCTCAATCTGTAGAGCACTTCAATGGAGTGATAAACGTAGCATTCAACATGCAGTCAAATTCAGTGGGTTCGAACAATTAATTATCGCAATTTCCTATATAGAATGTTTTGTAAGTGAGGATACAGGTAAAGGGGGCCTTTTGTCATGCTGAGCCTTTACAGATGTAATGTTGTACATCGGGTAGCTGGTCACAATTGTGTTGATGATCTTATTGAATCATTGAATCTGCTGAAGAAAGGACTTACTCGCATCAATGGAAAAATAAAGTGTCGGTCTGTCTGTTCTTGTGTCAGACAAGCACAACATTGATTTTGAGGCCTGAAGATTTCGGCTGTTAAAGATTGGGGGTACAGGGTATTGATGTTTTATCCGCTTTAGCTGAGAAAACTGATATGTACGAGATCAGGATTGATTACTCGAGTTTCTGGAAAGTAAAATTTTGGGAAATGGTGTCCTGTGAGGAAGAATTTGCCGGCTCCAGCAGATATTTGACTAAACTGTCTGTCTCTCTGATCTGTATAAACAGATTACAACAGCAAGATGAACAAATTTGAGTTGATTCTTATAGATCAGTGTTTCAAGAGTGATATATAGATATGTTATAGGGTATTCCTTCCTTACCATAAAATCTTAGGAACTTTTGTTTTAATGTCATAAAGAGGAAATAGATAAATTTCATGATTATTAAAATATAGTATAAAACAAACTATTCCTTGTTTCCTCTTTGTGTAATGTGTTTGGATTGTAGTATGAGATGTATTTGACATTTGACTTCCTTATGTTGCCATTAACATCACTTCCCCTAGCCGAGTACATCAATGTCTGTATACCGGTAATGTTAGCTCTAATCAGTCACAGCTCTTATAATTCATACCAACACATTCTAAGGAAAGTGATATCATTTCAGACCTAAAGAGATATACACCGGATTACCCCATACCAGCATTTATCTCTGCATTGGAAAACATTCACCTATTCATCAACCTGACTGCCAGTATTTAAAAACACGTTATCTGCAGAAAAACTGCTGCTATTTGGCTAGGTATCTACCATGACATGCATGTTGATTGTGTACACTGTGCATGTAGAGTGATCTCCTAGCTAAACCACCTCGTGTACAGAAGGAATGTCTGCATCAGTAAATCTGCAAAAAATCTGCTGTTACCAATTATGCGATCATCTGAGAATGTAGGCAGAAAGGGAAGAGTACACCTCATGTCATGGAATATATTATCAAATTGATCAGTCAATATATTCTTCTTTTAATTTCTTTAAAATTACTGCTTAGCTCTAATATGTTTTAAGACTTATGTTTGCATGATTATCAATTGGATTTATCTTTAATATGAACTTCCTGAATAATAAACCATTACCTTGAGATATGTGTAGTGAGCCTTTAAAAGTGAGGCAAAATTCCTATGACTTTTAGAGCCAGGCTATTGGTAAGTGTGACCAACAATATTTTATGATGTGTCTGGGTCAGTGACGTCATGAACCAACCCTATAAAGGGTTTACATATGGAAAAAATGTGGATGGTATATTTTTGTATCATAGTTATACCTTCACAAATTATTTTGATTGATCGACCAACTTTCATGTTAAATCTCAAATGAATTAGAACGATGAATATTTGATGAGTCAAAAGGGATACAAATTGCTGCCTGATTGGACTGTGGAACAACAATAGTCATATGTTACAAAACCTAACCAAATAAATATTGCTGCTTCTGTTTTTCAGTAAAATATTGCATTCATGTAGAGTATCCATTAAGTATTCATAGGATATTCCTCTTAATAAACATGATATATGAAATATGTGAATTTTTTGTTGACAAGAATTGATCAATCTTATTTGCTAGATGTAGAGATAATGGTTAACAGATGAGGAAGTCAGGGTCAGTGTCTGTCTGGCTTCAACTGTTGTGGAATAATTAGATTGATCGTATCATCATCATCAGTGTAACAAAACAGTCACAGATATGTTCTGATACAAAACAGTCACAGACATGTTCTTATACATAACAAAACAGTCACAGACATGTTCTTATACAAAACAGTCACAGACATGTTCTTATACATAACAAAACAGTCACAGATATCTTTCTATACAAAACAGTCACAGATATGTTCTGATACAAAACAAAACAGTCACAGATATGTTCTGATACAAAACAAAACAGTCACAGATATGTTCTGATACAAAACAAAACTGTCACAGATATGTTCTGATACAAAACAAAACAGTCACAGACATGTTCTTATACATAACAAAACTGTCACAGATATGTTCTTATACAAAACAAAACAGTCACAGACATGTTCTTATACAAAACAATACACAGGCATATTCTTATACAAAACAAAACAGTCACAGATATGTTCTTATACAAAACAAAACAGTCACAGATATGTTCTGATACAAAACAAAACAGTCACAGGTTCTTATACAAAACAAAACAGTCACAGGCATGTTCTTATACAAAACAAAACAGTCACAGATATCTTCTTAATACAAAACAAAACAGTCACAGATATGTTCTGATACAAAACAAAACAGTCACAGGCATGTTCTTATACAAAACAAAACAGTCACATGTATGTTCTTATACAAAACAAAACAGTCACAGATATGTTCTGATACAAAACAAAACAGTCACACACATGTTCTTATACAAAACAATACACAGGCATGTTCTTATACAAAACAAAACAGTCACAGATATGTTCTTATACAAAACAAAACAGTCACAGATATGTTCTGATACAAAACAAAACAGTCACAGGTTCTTATACAAAACAAAACAGTCACAGGCATGTTCTTATACAAAACAAAACATGCAGTCACAGATATGTTCTGATACAAAACAAAACAGTCACAGACATGTTCTTATACAAAACAAAATAGTCTCAGATATGTTCTTATACAAAACAAAACAATCACAGACATGTTCTGATACAAAACAAAACAGTCACAGACATGTTCTTATACATAACAAAACAGTCACAGATATCTTCTTAAAACAAAACAGTCACAGATATGTTCTGATACAAAACAAAACAGTCACAGACATGTTCTTATACAAAACAAAATAGTCTCAGATATGTTCTTATACAAAACAAAACAGTCACAGACATGTTCTGATACAAAACAAAACAGTCACAGATATGTTCTTATACAAAACAAAACAGTCACAGATATGTTCTTCAGTGTTCATTTTAGATTTGTGAAAAGGGGGGCCATTGGGCCCCTTGGCTTGAAAAAATGGGGTCATTGGCCAAAAAAGTAAGGCCAAGGTAAAAATAACATGAAAAATGATTTTAGTCTGACCACTAGTACTGTTACAAATTGTTTTGTTTTTTTCTTCTAAATCTTTTAAATGTTTATGAAGGGGTAAGTTTTCCTTTGCAAGCCAATAAACAGACCTCATAGCTACCGACAGTGTATTTTCTTTTTCATTTGTAAAGTTTTTAATTGCTGTGACAAAATAGGATTTCATATTTTCTGCTAAAACCGCAGCCTTGTGATCCTTCCCATAAGCATGACTAGTCAGAGTGCTAGTACGGAAATTGAACGTACCTTCGGTCAAAGTGTTTACTTTCCGATGCTTTAAACACAAACTACATTGCATCACATTTTTTCTTCGTTAAATGTCACCCATGAGAAGAGAGAAAACCATTTGCTCTGAAACACTCGGCCTGATGTCGATGATTCCGTTTTGTCCACCGGCTTATATTCAGTAATTTCAATGTCGGATTGCTCCGTTTTTTTACTGAAGCACCTTCCGATTGCTTTGTGGAATCATCAACCGTTCCTTCATTGTTATTATCTGACCGTTGACTCACCGAAAAATAGTGTAATACAGTTCGTTTTTTACTGTTCACGGACCCATCACACAGCGTTTTTCTTTTTCCCGAAGATATTTTTTTATGTTTACTTCAGAAACGATCCGAACCAATCAAAATCATCGTTAGGTTACATGTCTCTATATATCGACCAATCAAATTCATCGTTGTATCACTCAGGCGCGTTCGGCATGAAAACCAAGGAAACAACAGCGGAGATCGATGATACGGCAGATATTTATGACTTTCGCTAAGGAATGGTCCATATTTTTTGTTGCGCCCGAGGACCCGATGAAAAATCAATTTATGCGCGAAGTGGTAAAAAATAGCGCCAATGGCATGATGGCGTGGCCTAAAATGAACACTGGTTCTTATACAAAACAAAACAGTCACAGATATATTCTTATACATAACAAAACAGTCACGGATATGTTCTTATACAAAACAAAACAGTCACAGATATGTTCTGATACATAACAAAACAGTCACAGATATGTTCTGATACAAAACAAAACAGTCACAGATATCTTCTTAAAACAAAACAGTCACAGATATAATTATGTTCTTATACAAAGCAAAGCATTCACATGTCACACTTTCGATACAGTGCATGTATTCATCTATTTCTCCAAAATACCTGTCTTTAGTGGTGTTAACATTGTTGTCCATACAAATCTCTATTGCTGTTGTTCCCATACAGTACTACAAAGTCGTTGTTCCCATGCAGTACTACAAACCAAAGCTGTTGTTCCCATACAGTACTACAAAGTTGTTGTTCCCATACAGTATTACAACGTTGTTGTTTCCATACAGTACTACAAAGTTGTTGTGTTGTTACAATACAGTACTACAAAGTTGTTGTTACCTTACAGTACTACAAAGTTGTTGTTCCCATACAGTACTACAAAGTCGTTGTTCCCATGCAGTACTACAAACCAAAGCTGTTGTTCCCATACAGTACTACAAAGTTGTTGTTCCCATACAGTATTACAACGTTGTTGTTTTCATACAGTACTACAAACTTGTTGTTACCATACAGTACTATAAAGTTGTTGTTACCATACAGTACTACAAAGTTGTTGTGTTGTTAAAATACAGTACTACAAAGTTGTTGTTCCCATACAGTACTACAAAGTTGCTGTTACCATACAGTACTACAAAGTTGTTGTTCCCATACAGTACTACAAAATTGTTGTTTCCATACAATACTACAAAGTTATTGTTCCTATACAATATAACAAAATTGTTGTACCCATACAGTACCTCAAAGTTGTTGTTCCCATACAGTACTACAAAGTTGTTGTTCCCATACAGTACTACAAAGTTTTTGTACCCATACAGTACTACAAAGTTGCTGTTCCCAAACAATGCTATATTTTTGTTGTTCCCATACAGTACTCCAAAGTTGCTGTTCACAAACAATGCCATATTGTTGTTGTTCCCAAACAAATCAATATTGGTGTTGTTCAGAAACAAGTCTGTGCTTGTGTTACTTCTGCTAACTGTTGGTACATTATTACATGTAGTGGTTTCTTTCTAAAATCTCTCGCAAACAAATCCTGGAGCTGGTATTGCTTGCCAAACAAGTCCCTTGTCTGTAGTCCTCCATCAGTGACCAGACTCAATCATTAAGTAGCCTATCTGTCACTCCCAATTTGTCTGTATACTTAACCAATTTGTCTGTCTCTCATCAACACGGCAGTCAGTGGACTAGTCTAGTGTGGAGATGGTGAGGTAACAGAGTTAAGATACATAGTATTCTCACGTCCCAAAGTATCAAAGGACAATTTGTTTGTTCAATCATAACAAATTTATCTATCATTGTATAAGACGAGACATATAATAATTAAGCATTGACCGTCTATGATCTTAAAGTTGTTTTCCTGTATTCAATAATTTTCGTACTTTAACTTTCAATAACTGTCCTTTACTGCTGATTCTTGTCTGCTCCCAGGGCCGTGGTGACCACATGGTTTATTATAAGGTGTCTGACATTCTGCTACCACTAGCTCTCCACCTCTGGGTCTGGGGTTCTAGACCTTATCTGGTAGTTGCCAAGTACTGGCCGTTGGTGAGAAACCCTTAACTGAATATATATAGCTGTTAAAAGGCAAAAATAAAAACTAAATAGTATTCTCCCTGACATTTGGCAGATTTTACCCTGTATGTCAGAAATATTCCTTAGATGAATTTCTGAATCATATTTACTTAAATCATCTATAAATCTATGTAAAGGAATTATATGTATCTTTACACAACTTGGTATATGTCATAGAACAGTTATGTCTTATGAAAAAGGTTTTAATTTTTTTTACCTGAGATGTTTTGTTTTGCCTAATGATACAATAATGTTTATTAGAGTCCGACAAATTCTTCCTACACTGTATGTTGATCTCCTTTACCATTTTCTCAAGAAAGTTTAACTAGCAGCTAAAAAAAAATACTGTTTGATAAACACAATGTTACAGTTGTTTCCTTGAATTATTTATGCTGAAATGAACTCTGTGAAATGAAGAATTTCAATTTAAAAATGCCGAAGGCTTGTCTGCTGTCTCACAGAGAACATGAAGACCGATGTGATTGGACTGGGTAGGTTTTCCTTGGGTGAGGTGACTTACACCATCCCATGTAAACTCTGCCGATTTTGTGTGTGTTCGCCTGGTGTCTCCGCTCCAGACCCTTTCAGGAAAGCCAGCCCACAGGAACACTGTTCTCTGCCAACATTGGAAGTCTTAAGTCTTATCTTTTTTGGATGAAATTCAATTGTTGTAAAATTGATCAGAGAATTTAGCATGCGATCAATCACACAAACTTCAAACCCATTGTTACAACAGGGTAAACCTTGAGATGGGGAATGCTGGTGGTGTAGTCACATAGACTAGTGGCTTAGGGAGCCATTATGGTGAAATGCTGGCCCACACAGCAAAAAAAACCCTCAAATCTTTATGTGGCACTTTCATATTATATTTGTAAATTGTACGATTTTGTTAGGTTTTGGTGGTTTGCTAAATTTCGCCTTCCTAAAAGTAAACCGATTTTTCACACCTCTGATGCTCTTATGATATTGAAATCACTCAAGTTGAGAAAATAATTGTTAGTTTCTTTGGTCATATATAGTGAAGGGGGGGGGGGTGTATTAATCATGTATGTATTGTTATTGTTATTTGTTGGAAAATCAAACTTAAAATGATAACCTGATTACCGGTAACCTTCAAAACAAATATCAAATTCTCAACATGTACTCGGAGGGGCTGTTCTGATGGGCCGATTATCTGGTTCAGTTTCTAATAAAAGAATGAAGAGCCAAAATACTTGATCTAATGTAATCAAAACATAGTCTGTTGAGAAACAAAAACCATGTGATAGACTGGGTGTGATGTGCTTATAAAAAAAATCACAAGAGAAATAAAAGTTCACGATGCAATGGACCAATAACAAACTATGGTAGAAACAGTTTAACATTGTTACAGTGACCCAGGTCACGTAGTCTGGAGCAGACTTTGTACTGGTAGATGTGGGTTTGACTCCCCAGTGTTGGACATGAGGGTTCAACTCTCCAATGTCGTAGTTTGCCACGGTCATGTCAGAGTCTGGAGCAGACTTCGTGCTAGTGGATGTGGGTTTGACTCCCCATTGTCAGAGTAAGGCCACGGCCATGTCCGAGTCTGGAGCAGACTTCGTACTGTTAGATGTGGGTGACATGTCTGATCTCTGAACTTAGTTGGGGTCAGGGTAACAGTTATTAAATTATTATATGGATGGTTCAGTGTTACATACAAATTGTATCTGCTGGTAAATTAATTTATAACCATTAGCATATTTTAGTTTTTAACATATTGTCGTGAGATCCATATTCCTCCCATCGGATTAGTGTTATCATTTTAGTCAATTCTGAAAATAGAACAGGTGCAAAAACCTCCCCAATCCCAGCAATAATATTGATGTCTAGATACAATAGAAGACTTAAATACAGAAATTACAGTACATATCCTAGTCTTGTGGGGTAGATCTATACAGGAATTACGGTACATATCCTTGTCTTGTGGGGTAGATCTATACAGGAATTACGGTACATATCCTTGTCTTGTGGGGTAGATCTATACAGGAATTACGGTACATATCCTTGTCTTGTGGGGTAGATCTATACAGGAATTACGGTACATATCCTAGTCTTGTGGGGTAGATCTATACAGGAATTACGGTACATATCCTTGTCTTGTGGGGTAGATCTATACAGGAATTACGGTACATATCCTTGTCTTGTGGGGTAGATCTATACAGGAATTACGGTACATATCCTTGTCTTGTGGGGTAGATCTATACAGGAATTACGGTACATATCCTAGTCTTGTGGGGTAGATCTATACAGGAATTACGGTACATATCCTTGTCTTGTGGGGTAGATCTATACAGGAATTACGGTACATATCCTAAACTTGTGGGGTAGATCTATACAGGAATTACGGTATATATCCTTGTCTTGTGGGGAAGATCTATACAGGAATTACGGTACACATCCTAGTCTTGTGGGGTAGATCTATACAGGAATTACGGTACATATCCTAATCTTGTGGGGTAGATCTATACGGTACATATCCTAATCTTGTGGGGTAGATCTATACGGTACATATCCTAATCTTGTGGGGTAGATCTATAAAGTAATTACGGTACATATCCTAATCTTGTGGGGTAGATCTATACGGTACATATCCTAGTCTTGTGGGGTAGATCTATACAGAAATTACGGTACATATCCTAGTCTTGTGGGGAAGATCTATACAGAAATTACGGTATATATCCTTGTCTTGAGGGGTAGATCTATACAGGAATTACGGTACATATCCTAGTCTTGAGAGGCCATAAGTGGTTTTCATTGTAAGCAGTATTTATTCTGAAAGGTCAATGAGGTTTGAAGCAGTAATGACACTTGAAGTTGTGACGATCACCCTGTATCACAGGGGTTTGTGGGTGTGGTCCACTTACTATTACAATGTCCCAAGTGTCTCCTCTCTGTAGTATCACAGGGGTGTGTGGTAGTGGTCAATCTTACTATTACAATGTCCCAAGTATGTCCACCTTATAGTATCACAGGGGTGTGTGGTAATGGTCTAGCTTACTATTACAATGTTCCCAGTATGCGATGTGGTGAAGTCTGCATTAGTATGATAGATCATGGCCCTCATCTCCAATCAGTGAATGCTATACACTTCTACATGACCAATAATAGCATGTTTCTGAATGTGACCAATGGGGTGGTCTCAAAGCCCGAGAAAATCATGATATTTGTTTGACTGGTTTTATGTCCACGGAGTAGTTCTGAGTAGAGTAGTTCTGTTATCTAGCAGACTAAATCATATATGTTGCAAGTCGTCAATGGGGAAACAGGGGAGATAACCTCTTAAAAATGAATGTATTTTGTGTATTTTATAATACAAACATCTGATATACATTAATTGAGGGATGTGATCTGAAAATTCTGTTGGATAATTAATTCAGCTCAAATAAAATCACTCAGAATTTAGGAAGTGGTCAATGGAGAAACAGGGGAGATACTTTTTTTACAAGAATATCAGTTTTCTAGAATACAATTTGAATATTTGTTTTTATTGCTCTATTTTTTTTTCAAGCTGTTAAATGAAGCATCTTAGATAGGAAATATTTCCCTATACAGTAAAATATCTCAGTGACCCAAACTTGACATAGACTGCTTGTACTCCCTGTTGATGAGGTAGACTTTGCACGATCAACTTTGTGTACAGTCAGAAATATGGTAATCACATGTTTCATAGGAATTACCTGTTAAATGCTTCCATGATTTTCTGAGATTTCGTTGGGAAGTGCTAGCCAAATGTTATAGAGATATGTACAGGTCCATGTCTGGCCCTATACACTTCAGGTTGCCCAGTTCTGAAAGGAAACAGCCATGGTAATAATGTCTTGTGAATGTAGCTTTTATCCTTGTGTGACATTTACTCAATACTTAAGGAAATTGCAGCAAACCTTTCCTTCTACTGTAAGGAAGCTTAAAGCTGTTTAAATCTGATGGATAGACACACTTCCTGGCAATTATTGGATAATTATATAGTGTGTAAAATTCTCAAATCAGCCTCAGATAATTATATCGTGTATGAAATTATCAAATCAGCCTGGGCTTTTATGGATGTGGAAAGATTTTAATAAGGACAACATTTCATTGTGTTTATAAGCAATGAGATATATACCACCTATAAACTGTTAACTTTTCATGGTATTTTTAGATATTATATATAAAAGATACTTTACAACATTTCCTCTAGCTCTCGTAAATTAAATAAGATACAAGATGTAAATATATTTACTGGTTTTCCAACCAGTGATGGTTGACCATCATATTTGTCAAACTTTATTTTCAAATTGAATAAAAGACATCAGGCAATAATTGTTTTTCGGACCTTTTTAGTCAAGTTTTAGCCGCTTATTTACATGATCACATTCTGATAATAGTGGCAAATTAAGTTTATGACATCATACGAAGAGGAATATTCTGAATGAGAACCAATCGCTATGACCTGTGACTTCATGATGAAACATATCGTTGCAAATTAAAGCTTTGTTATTTTGAATTCTAGTGTGTTAACTTATTAGTGTGCTACCAAATATGTCACTCCTAACAAGTTTATCTAGTGAGCTGGAAGTGAGGAAATGTGTAGTGGTTTGCGGAGAAAGGACTTAAGATTTAGGTAACCTAACCTTAATTTCTGAAAATGATTTTGGCTTCTGAGACTTGGAGTCAGCTGTTTACACAAACTTGCTCTTGTTTCTGTGAGTAAATAACAGTCAGTAGCAGTTGTATGTCATTACAACTCACAGATCAGAATCAGGAGGATTCATACATCAGCCATTGTAGGGAGTTTCAGCAACCTAAACCAAGCTTTGTAGACATTGTAGGGTTTTCTTATACAGATTACCCCAACACTATACAACTGTAGCCAGTATGTTGGTATATATATGGTTGTATCAAGTATGGCCTCAGGCAGTTTGAACTTTAAGGAATTGTGGTTGTTTTCAACCTGATCTCTGTACAATCTTTATTACTTAACAACCAAACTTAGTGATTAGGAACTATTTTATCAAGGTAAAATAGAACAGCTGGTATAGTGGAGAAAACTGTTCCCAGTTCCAAAACAAATTCCTACTACCTAAAGAAATACGACATTTTGAATAAAGACAGCAAATGACACCAAGCACATGATGATTATGATGTCATTAGTTTGGTATTATATGGAATATGGCAAAGGTTCGCCCTCAAAATGCTGTTCCCTTTTTCGAATTTCAATGTCAATATTGAAATATATATCATTGTTTAAACCAAACTGAAGTCAGTGTAAGTCAGCAACATAGATAGGAAATGTGTAAATATATTGATATAAGCATTGAAGTATCTTGATATGGTCTTTATGGCTGTTATAAATGACAGAACTTTGCAGGCAGACAGCATTTTCCCTAGCACGCAATATTATGTTTGCTTAAAAAGATCTATCATTGAAATTGAGTCCATTAAGACCATATCCAGACACTTCATTGCTGGAATGATAATAAGCACCCCCTTCTTGTTTTGGGAGGAATTGCAGTAAATAATAGACTTGACAAGGCCATCAGTGATTTACAGTACATCTTAATGTACTTATAAGTATAGAGATGTATAAGTATAGAGATGTATAAGTATAGAGATGTATAAGTATAGAGATGTATAAATATAGAGATGTATACGGTAAGTATAGAGATGTATCCAGGCTGGTGATAATGGCTAAACTACACCCTGTGATGCTATAGGAATGTCTATACTGATTGTTCTATCATAACTCACATTCAATATCCTAATAAAAAACCCCATTTAAGTTGATTTCTTTAAGCACCCTGGGTACAATTATGACAAATATGTGATATCAGGAAGGGGAAAAACCAAAAAAGGATATGTTTTTAAGAATTTATACATATATGTACATTGCTTTCAATGAGCTGCTCACAGTAACTGGTGTAAATATGGCTATGAGAAAACTTGAACAGGCAAAGCCTGCTGTTCTATTCTAAATTAATTTATCAGTAAAATTGTGAAAATTCAAAATATCCCTGCCATGTGTCTAGCATCCACAACTCTTCGATAGGATACCTGATAGAGAAAGTAAAGACATGTAACAGGAAATGATAAACAAAATTGTCTTTCTCTACTGACTGTCTGTGTTTCTTGTGAAAGAAAAACAAATGTAGAGGTTTGTTTTAGTACAGGGTAACACTTCTGGGACGAGTTGAGTGCTACCTTTGCTTCAGTCCAATTCAATTATACATGAGTGTGGCCATATAAAACAAGAAAAAAATGTCCATACACAACAGTAAGTGCTACATTGTAGGACTAAAAGGAATAATTAGCACCGAAATAGTTCCCCAGATTTCGTACACCAGTCAATATGCTTGTACTATGTTACATTATGCATATGCCTACAGCAGGACTGTTAAATGGTATATATCTACTGTGTAATTTGCAATGAATTATATTTTTATGTGTTTGCAGAAGCGCTACCAAACGAACATATAGCAGAAATGTCAGATATGAAGACTTTGATCTCTGACCTGTACTGTAGACTCCACATAGATCAGTACCAGATAGAGAAAGAGAACGCATTACTACAACAGCTAGAGGACCTCAAAGAGGAGTTAGCTCCCATGGAAAAGGTATGTTACAATTGTACCCCATTGCAAAAAGTTCAGTTTCTTTTTGGAGTAAAATATTTCAGAATAGTCTTTTACTGTGCTCACGCTATCGATCGCATTTTGTGAATTGTAATCATTAATAGCAAAAATGAAATTGATTATTTTCACAACTTTTTCGAAACTGTATTTAAGCCAAAGAAACAATCTAGGCTGCAAATGCATTCCACATTTATCTTTAATTCAGCTGCTTACATTTACTATTAAGGGAAATTTTGCATTATCATCGTAAAACTCCCTTGTGATTGAACGTTTGTGTATCGTGCGAAAGTAGGCGATAAAATGATCTGATTCATTTGGGCGTTTTATCTGGCATGCGCTGCATTTGCAGCATTTAAGTAACTTGGACACAAACAAAAACAATCAGCATTTCATTGATGATAGAACTATATGTTCTTATGTCAAACACCCTGTGATATACTTAGGTTAATCTTGAATAAGCTATCCTAAAGAAAGCAAAGTATTATACAGAGATTTAGAATGATAAAGACTTTAGCTGTTATTAAATAGATACAGATCTAGATACTAACAGTACATACATGATATATATTCTTTAACCGACTATATGCTATATGCAATGATTTATGTTTCTTAAAATTGCTTTTAACTTAATGTTTTCAAATCTTGTAATTGGTTATGTTTTCTCCCAATAAGGTACGTAAAGAGCTAGCGACAAAAGCCAACAAACGTACTGTGAACCTGGGCTGGATGGGACTTGGTCTGATGGGGGTCCAGTTTGGATTGTTAGCCCGACTCACCTGGTGGGACTATTCCTGGGATATCATGGAGCCTGTTACCTATTTCATAACCTATGGCACAGCTGTGGCCATGTACGCCTACTTCGTCATCACTAAAGAGGTAGGTTACCTTTGTGATGTACGCCTACTTCGTCATCACTAAAGAGGTAGGTTACTTTTGTGATGTACGCCTACTGTGTCATCACTAAAGAGGTAGGTTACCTTTGTGATGTAGGCCTACTTCGTCATCACTAAAGAGGTAGGTTACTTTTGTGATGTACGCCTACTGTGTCATCACTAAAGAGGTAGGTTACCTTTGTGATGTAGGCCTACTTCATCATCACTAAAGAGGTAGGTTACCTTTGTGATGTAGGCCTACTTCGTCATCACTAAAGAGGTAGGTTACCTTTGTGATGTAGGCCTACATTGTCATCACTAAAGAGGTAGGTTACCTTTGTGATGTACGTCTACTTCATCATCACTAAAGAGGTAGGTTACCTTTGTGATGTACGCCTACTTTGTCATCACTAAAGAGGTAGGCTACCTTTGTGATGTAGGCCTACATTGTCATCACTATAGAGGTAGGCTACCTTTGTGATGTAGGCCTACTTCGTCATCACTAAAGAGGTAGGTTACCTTTGTGATGTAGGCCTACTTCGTCATCACTAAAGAGGTAGGTTACCTTTGTGATGTAGGCCTACTTCATCATCACTAAAGAGGTAGGTTACCTTTGTGATGTAGGCCTACATTGTCATCACTAAAGAGGTAGGTTACCTTTGTGATGTAGGCCTACTTCGTCATCACTAAAGAGGTAGGTTACCTTTGTGATGTAGGCCTACATTGTCATCACTAAAGAGGTAGGTTACCTTTGTGATGTAGGCCTACATTGTCATCACTAAAGAGGTAGGTTACCTTTGTGATGTACGTCTACTTCATCATCACTAAAGAGGTAGGTTACCTTTGTGATGTACGCCTACTTTGTCATCACTAAAGAGGTAGGCTACCTTTGTGATGTAGGCCTACATTGTCATCACTATAGAGGTAGGCTACCTTTGTGATGTAGGCCTACTTCGTCATCACTAAAGAGGTAGGTTACCTTTGTGATGTAGGCCTACTTCGTCATCACTAAAGAGGTAGGTTACCTTTGTGATGTAGGCCTACTTCATCATCACTAAAGAGGTAGGTTACCTTTGTGATGTAGGCCTACATTGTCATCACTAAAGAGGTAGGTTACCTTTGTGATGTAGGCCTACTTCGTCATCACTAAAGAGGTAGGTTACCTTTGTGATGTAGGCCTACTTCGTCATCACTAAAGAGGTAGGTTACCTTTGTGATGTAGGCCTACATTGTCATCACTAAAGAGGTAGGTTACCTTTGTCATGTACACCTACTGTGTCATCACTAAAGAGGTAGGTTACCTTTGTGATGTAGGCCTACTTCGTCATCACTAAAGAGGTAGGTTACCTTTGTGATGTAGGCCTACTTTGTCATCACTAAAGAGGTAGGTTACCTTTGTGATGTAGGCCTACATTGTCATCACTAAAGAGGTAGGTTACCTTTGTGATGTAGGCCTACATTGTCATCACTAAAGAGGTAGGTTACCTTTGTGATGTAGGCCTACTTTGTCATCACTAAAGAGGTAGGTTACCTTTGTGATGTAGGCCTACTTCATCATCACTAAAGAGGTAGGTTACCTTTGTGATGTAGGCCTACATTGTCATCACTAAAGAGGTAGGTTACCTTTGTGATGTAGGCCTACTTCGTCATCACTAAAGAGGTAGGTTACATGTGTTGAATTTTTACAGTCATAACCTTCCTTTCATTGCTTTAATACAATCTATTTCTGGATCCATTTTTCTGAGATTTTATTTTTTACACATTTTAATGGCCATGAGATGAAATGCATGTTTCTCCTGTCAAAGGGAAATAACATTGTCATCAGTTAAGAGGTAGGTTACTTTTGTGATGTAGGCCTACATTGTCATCACTAAAGAGGTAGGTTACCTTTGTGATGTAGGCCTACTTCGTCATCACTAAAGAGGTAGGTTACCTTTGTGATGTAGGCCTACTTCATCATCACTAAAGAGGTAGGTTACCTTTGTGATGTAGGCCTACTTCGTCATCACTAAAGAGGTAGGTTACCTTTGTGATGTAGGCCTACTTTGTCATCACTAAAGAGGTAGGTTACCTTTGTGATGTAGGCCTACATTGTCATCACTAAAGAGGTAGGTTACCTTTGTGATGTAGGCCTACTTTGTCATCACTAAAGAGGTAGGTTACCTTTGTGATGTAGGCCTACTTCATCATCACTAAAGAGGTAGGTTACCTTTGTGATGTAGGCCTACATTGTCATCACTAAAGAGGTAGGTTACCTTTGTGATGTAGGCCTACTTCGTCATCACTAAAGAGGTAGGTTACATGTGTTGAATTTTTACAGTCATAACCTTCCTTTCATTGCTTTAATACAATCTATTTCTGGATCCATTTTTCTGAGATTTTATTTTTTACACATTTTAATGGCCATGAGATGAAATGCATGTTTCTCCTGTCAAAGGGAAATAACATTGTCATCAGTTAAGAGGTAGGTTACTTTTGTGATGTACGCCTACTTCGTCATCACTAAAGAGGTAGGTTATCTTTGTGATGTAGGCCTACATTGTCATCACTAAAGAGGTAGGTTACCTTTGTGATGTAGGCCTACTTCGTCATCACTAAAGAGGTAGGTTACCTTTGTGATGTAGGCCTACTTCGTCATCACTAAAGAGGTAGGTTACCTTTGTGATGTAGGCCTACATTGTCATCACTAAAGAGGTAGGTTACCTTTGTGATGTAGGCCTACTTCGTCATCACTAAAGAGGTAGGTTACATGTGTTGAATTTTTACAGTCATAACCTTTCTTTCATTGCTTTAATACAATCTATTTCTGGATCCATTTTTCTGAGATTTTATTTTTTACACATTTTAATGGCCATGAGATGAAATGCATGTTTCTCCTGTCAAAGGGAAATAACTCTTATATGAAAGACAGAACTAGAAATTAATCATCAAAATTTCTACTTTCCAGGAGTACAACTTCATTGAAGTCAAAGATAGGCAATACCTCTTGGGATTTTATAAATTCGCAAGGAAGCAGAAATTGGATGTAAAAAGATACAATGAGATCATGGACGCCATCGCTGAGGTACAGCAAGATCTTCGACGTCTGCGAGACCCTCTCCAGAAACGGCTTCCGATCAAAGAGATGTAGCCTATCTCACCATCACTCTGTTGAGTTGGCTGATTCACATCATGGACAAGCATATCATTTCCTTTTATATGAGAATATTGTTTATGTAAGAGAAAGTTTTGTTGAGTCTCCATCGCATCCAAATCTGATCCTTGTTTTGTTTCTGTGTTTATATGTTAGAAAGATATGTTAAATTTAATTTGTACCTTCGACCAATTGCACTTAAAAAGGTTTTCATATTAACAGACTTCCCTAATGATACAGTAGTATAGACTTAGAATAGCCACTGGAGTTACGGAAATCTATCTTTGTACAGGGTATAGTAACATGGAAATTCATCGGTTTATTCAGTTCATTGTTATTAATGAGTCTCAAGTATCCGGAGATATGACAGAGATATGAAAGGACAGAGGTTACTGTACCAGCTGGTGTGGAATTGTTAACTGATACACGATTAAGAAATTTCCCTGGGCCAGTTATATTTATTTTCATTAGCTTTATTTCACATTCAGCTCAAAGGTTTCATCATTTCAAAAATTAACAAATCTAAGCATGAACTGGGATACCTGAAGGCAATTATTGTTACAGTCGATGGCTGTATGGTTATAGGTTTGTGAAGTACAATACAACTGGTACCTCGAGCCAGATTATAATACATACATAACACACATGGGTATGAAGCATATAGATATACACCTATACCTATTGGGTGGGAACATTTCAATTTAATGGAATTATTGGTACATGCATATCTTGATGAAATAAGCATATGAATGGGAAAAAAGCAACATTTTTGTTGTATTTAAATAGAAAAAGGAAAAATAACTAACACAAATATTAAGTCCTCATACATATTTACAGTTTTGTAAGCAGATTTATATTATTGTTATTGTCAGTGATAGGAATGTTTCACAAAACAATGAGCCAATTTCCAGCAGTTTAACTACATTTCATTGAGTTGGTGCTGATAAATTGTGAAAAAATAAAACGGTAAAAGTATATGCCATTTCAATATTGAATGCTAAATGGCCCCTGTACTTCCTTATCACTGTGTACAACCGAGAGATAGAAAATATATACCTGCCTGTTGTGGTGATGAAGTATATGTACCCAGGTACAATGTATATCAAAGAATTGTCATGAATTATGTATATATGAATTTCAATATTCTATGACACAATTAAAACAAGTGATGATTTTTATTAATATTGAAAAAAAAAAACAAAATGAATAACAAAAAAAGGAAATACCTCACATTCTGTTACTCTGTACACTTACCACCGCTAATTCACAGCAGCTAGCTTTGTGATTATTTCCCCTATCTGTATGCTTCTGACAATATTGCTTTTGCTGTTTGAAAACGATTACTGATCATCAATTGGTCAGCGTGTACCACATATAGATGTTTTAATATATTGATTGAACTTGAGATAACACATAAAAATTGATCCCTGCCAAGATTTTTTTTTACATGATATGAGTTAAAAACCAGTGAATCCAGGGTGCTTTATCATTAATAAAATCACTGAGCAAAAGTGCCCCGCCACACACTCCTGTGGTATAGACTACTAATTCATTTAACCCTGAAATTTCATTATAATTCCAACGTTTGAATTAGAGTACTTGTGTGTGCGGAGTAAATGAGTTATCTGTATGAGTTTCCAGTGTTGATCTGTACATTAACTGTTTGTATGGTGGAGGGTACTAACATCATTTAGCACCTTTTGGGTTTGTCCTGTCAGACTTAGTTGAGTCTGTCTGTGTTTATGTACGACTTAATTATAATACACATGTACTGCCAATATGCTAAAATCTCCCGTCGATATATTGAGAGAATATAAGCTCATTCATCAAAACCATCTATAAACTCATGTCTCAACCTGTATATCAATCAGATAAATATCCAGTGGACACAGTAACACATTGGACCACTTCACCAGCACCTTCATTGAGCAGAGTTATTGATATCAAACATATTGTTTAACATTATGATGAATTTTTAAAAGGTCTTATAAAAACTCCTTATAACTGAAGAGAAACAGATTTTGTACACAAAGTATGTGTTTTGAAGTCAGCAGACAATGTTATGATAAGAAATAAACCCTGAAGACAATTTAAGAGTTAAGTTTCCAATACAGGATCTATATGATCCGCTATATCGGGAATCATTCACGGAAAACATGTTTTCAAAAAATAATACATGTACTGTACATTGTTATGAACGTTTGGTTATGGATATCACAAGTTTGATAGAGCTAGCTATGTATTTATTTCTCAGTTCTGTTTCCATTGTAATCGAGTCTGTTTCAAATGTTGTATTGATGGTGCTGATATCACATCGCCAGGAAGACTGTTCCACAAGTTTTCTACCACTCGTAGAGAAACGAGGAAAGATTAACATAATATGTCTTACTATCAGACAAACCCTCAACATCATTTCACTTGTTATTGAATGGTTTGAGATTGCTAAAATCAATGTTCACTGTGATATTAATTTGACTTTGACCAAAAAAAAAAGTACAAAATACAAAATGCTGAACAACATTTTAGTGATCCTATGATGATTTACTAGCTTCTGTAGGATTATATTGAGTTTGCAGTCAGTTGGTCTTTATCCAGCCATAACGTACAGTCAGGATTTTTATACTTACTGGTAAACAATTGACAAATCTTACCTACCTGCTGTGTGAATGTGATCAGTTCCCTGTAATATCCTCTCTACCAAAATATTATACCAGTATGCTGAGAGCTGTGAACTTGTTTTTGTAAACACTGCTGAGGACTTTTTTCAGTCAGTAAAAAAAAGTGATTATATTTAGATGTAGACTTCACTCAGGGAACGACTGCAATACTATTTCAAATTTTCAGTTCAGATTATCATTTAACTGATGATGTGAGTGGTGTTCAGTATTTACACACAAAAATGGTTTAAATTTTATGAAACTTTGTGTACCTACTTAAAACATATATGATAACATCTATCTGAAGTTTTTTTTTCTGTATATGATTTATCCCTAGATCACTGATACTGGAGAGATGTGGTTCGGTCGTTGTATGCGATTTATCCCTAGATCACTGAAACTGGAGAGATTCGGTTCGGTCGTTTGTTTCAGTACTAAGTAGCTACCTTGGCCTGTATATGTACACTGCTTTCTTTCTACCATTACCCATGTCCATGTTTGTGAAATATCTTTAAAGTTTTCAATTTTTTCCTGTCTTTAACCCCTTAACATTTTTCAAATGGCCCATTGTTTTATAATCTTAATATTTATGAAAAACTTCCCACAGATCTTTCCTTGTAACAAGTTTTTTGTAGCATATATTGTTATTATATAGTTCTATACATAATCAGGGCATTTAGGATAACACTGTAACCTGTAGAGTGTTCCCTGTAGGCTGTGTGGCTAGTAGATCTTAGTGATGTATGCCTTGCACTGTAGCGTAGTGTGCACATTGTGGGGTTATGTTTTATTTCCTCAAAGAGCATTAACTGGCCTGTATTTGTGTCAACCATGTCATCAGCTACAGCCAACGTTTCGGTATTTAGTAAGGGTTGGATTTTTTCGTGAAGAGTGTGCTTTCGAGATGGACTTTGGTGTGATGACGTTTTATGACATAGTTCCTATGGTTATCACAACTGTTTCGGTGATGAGTATTCCCATGGTGACAAGTACCACTAGAAATTAGTGTGACAGATGAGTTTCTATGTTGATCATGACTATTCTCATGTTATATACCGTAGAAACCCGAGTTATGGAGACCATATCTGCTCTCGTAGTAAGTACCATTAGAAACGTCTGTTTTAACAGTGGTTTCTATGGAGACCATGTCTATTCTTGTGAAGAGTACTATAATGAATAATTAGTTTAACTTTGGTTTCTATGGAGACCATGTCTATTCTTGTGAAGAGTACCATAATAAATATTTAGTTTAACTTTGGTTTCTATGTTTATATAAATATTTGCATGATGAATAACAATTCAAAAACTCAATGTAGCAGAGAGGTTTCTTTGATGACCATAACTGTTGGTACACAAGAATATGAACTTTCTGTACTGAAATGGTCCAGAAAGTATAAAAACTATTGATTTTATAGTTACCTATAAATATATAGATAATAGATTGGTTACACGAACAAGCGGCCCTTTATGTTAACCAGTTCTAGTTAAACAGTTTTGTGGTTACCATGTTATATCAGTTTATGACTCGAAAACCACGTTTTCATTTAAGATACAAGTTAATGGTTTCTTGGGTAACTTTGAAGTGTCCGTGGTAACCACATGCTGATTGGATGTGAGTGTGTTGTAGAAGAATCCCACCTAGGGTTTTAGTATAATAACTCAACAGATTTTCTCTAATAATTGTAGTGATAACAGTTATCCTTTTTCTATTGTGATGCCTAGCTGTGATACACGTTGTTTCAGTTTTATTGGTTTCATCCTCCGTCTTCACACTGCCACAGAGTGTGATCAAGCTCACCTAAACCTGCTCAATGAGTTGTTTCCCTTGTCAGTGTATGTTATCAAAGCAACTTCCAGTGAAGGTATACCTGCACTTGTGTATATTGTACATGCTTTCAGATATAATAGAAGTTTGTTTATTAGGGTAACCTGAGCTCCACTAATCACAGACAAACTTGTTTCTGGCCCTATGGGTAACACATACTGCAAAGGGTTATGCTAAACAGGGATGGGCTGTCTCCAAACCATAGGCATGTATGTAGTTACTGTAAATTATTGTAAATTCTGTATCCTTATGTACCTCCAGCATGTCCCTGTCTGGTACCACATGTACCTATAGACCATTACCAGCTGCATGTTGGGTACCACATGTACCTATAGACCATCACCAGCTGCACGTCTGGTACCACATGTACCTATAGACCATCACCAGCTGCACGTCGGGTACCACATGTACCTATAGACCACCACCAGCTGCACGTCGGGTACCACATGTACCTATAGACCATTACCAGCTGCACCTTGGGTACCACATGTACCTATAGACCATCACAAGCTGCACGTCGGGTACCACATGTACCTATAGACCATCACCAGCTGCACGTCTGGTACCACATGTACCTATACTATCACAAGGGTACCTATACTATCACCAGAGAACCAGCTATACATAGACTATCATTAGTGTACCTTCAGTACCACCTAGACTATCACTGATGTATCGCGGTTACTGGCTGTATCTTTACCATAGCCTGTGTACCTTGGGTACTATGTACCTAAACTATTTCCAGTGTACCTTGGGTACCAACTGTATCTGGACTATTTCCAGTGTACCTTGGGTACCAACTGTACCTACAATATTCCCAGTGTACCTTGGATACCAACTGTACCTAGACTATTTCCAGTGTACCTTGGATACCAACTGTACCTAGACTATTTCCAGTGTACCTTGGATACCAACTGTACCTAGACTATTTCCAGTGCACCTTGGGTACTATGTACCTAGATTATTTCCAGTGTACCTTGGGTACCAACTGTACCTGGACTATTTCCAGTGTACCTTGGGTACAAACTGTATCTGGACTATTTCCAGTGTACCTTGGGTACAAACTATACCTAGACAATTTTTCCAGTGTACCTTGGGTACCAACTGTATCTGGACTATTTCCAGTGTACCTTGGGTTTCCAGCTGTACCTACAATATTCCCAGTGTACCTTGGGTACCTACTGTACCTAGACTATTTCCAGTGTACCTTGGGTACCAACTGTACCTAGACTATTTCCAGTGTACCTTGGGTACCAACTGTACCTAGAATATTTCCAGTGTACCTTGGGTTTCCAGCTGTACCTAGAATATTTCCAATGTACCTTGGGTACCAACTGTACCTACAATATTCCCAGTGTACCTTGGGTACCAACTGTACCTAGACTATTTCCAGTGTACCTTGGGTACCAACTGTACCTAGAATATTTCCAGTGTACCTTGGGTTTCCAGCTGTACCTAGAATATTTCCAATGTACCTTGGGTACCAACTGTACCTACAATATTCCCAGTGTACCTTGGGTACCAACTGTACCTAGACTATTTCCAGTGTACCTATGGTACCAACTGTACCTAGACTATTTCCAGTGTACCTTGGGTACCAACTGTACCTAGAATATTTCCAGTGTACCTTGGGTACCAACTGTACCTACAATATTCCCAGTGTACCTAGGGTACCAACTGTATGTAACATCTCTACCTGAACCACAAATTAGCTAGGGTAGCTTGGGTAGCTTGGGTACACATTTGTTTTCATCAATACAGTTACCTTAACACATCTGATAAGGAAAAGAATCATTTCAGGTAATTCATGTTATATTGACATTTACGGTTGAATAGCATTCTCCATCAACACATATGTAGACTTCATAGTTAGATTACTCTATATAATTACTCTATATATACACTCCTAGTTTTGTGAAATTATTTATAAAAATGGTTTTGGTGATTATTTATTGTATATCTAATACATACTACTGAAATATAACTATTGGGCAAATCAACGACACACTAATGTTTATATATAATGTGTACTTCATGTTCTGTATTACAAGAAGACACTTTTTCAGAATGATTCTTATGGCAGTGTGAGTGTGATCTTAGCTATATATGTAGAATTTTTGTATTTAATTGTAATAGAAAAATAGAATTTGTCTCCAAAAAAAATCTTATATTTAGTTTAATTTTAATATAACACATTTGGTTTCACAATGTTGACAGAGTTGTTGAATGTTGTTTTTAAGGATTTTCTTTCTTTTCCTGTTTTTTTTTTAAAAAGAAGCTGTTTCTTGATGAATGAAACTATTACATGACATTTTATTGAAAGTTTTTCATCCTTTTTGTAAAGGGGTAAATACAATGTGTGAACCATTTTTCTAGGTATGTACATCCGGTTACTCTCTACTACACATACATTAAAAAGTTTATTCTCTCAAATTGACATTTGTCTTGTTTCTTTGTTAAACATTAAAGGCCCAATATACATAACTTTCGGCAAAACTTGAAGGGAAAGTCAAGCTAATAACTTTTTTATATGTATAGATTTAGTTAAGATTAGCTGATATCACCAATATTCAAGATGAATTCTTACGCGTTTACCGGTACAGCAGCAGTTGAGTCCATTTTGAACTGTCTTAATTCTAACTTCAGCTTGTTGTTGAAGTGGGCCCCACCTGAATTATTTTCAATTCTTTGGATTTTTCTGTCAAGAGTTTCTTGTTAGTTACTGTTCAGGTTTACTTTGTTTTAGGCTTATTTTTGCATGGTTATCAACTGGATTATTTTTTCAGAAATTTTCAGAATCACGAAAATTTCCTGAAGTTACGTATATTGGGCCTTTAAGAGTATCCATTTAGGTCAACCATCGTTGTTATCTGTGGATATTGATATTTTAAACATTACATTATATAGCTTAAAGTAACTGTTAAACCCTAATGCTATAGACAAAGTTATATTACCCATTACAGATTTAGATAAAGTTACATTACTCATACATATATAATTAGAAGTTGATGCTACAGACAAAGGTTCATGACCAATATAAAATTGACACTACAGAGAGAGTTACATTGCCCATGAAAGATAGGCATCATAGACAAAGTTACATTGGTCATTACAGATTGGCATCATAAGTACAAAGTTACATTGGCCATGAAAGATTGGCATCATAGACAAAGTTACATTGGTCATTACAGATTGGCATCATAAATACAAAGTTACATTGGCCATGAAAGATTGGCATCATAGACAAAGTTACATTGGTCATTACAGATTGGCATCATAGATACAAATTTACACTGCCCATGAAAGATTGGAATCATAGATAAAAAGTTACATTGCCCATGAAAGATTGGCATCACAGTTACATTGCCCATGGAAGATTGGCATCATAGACAAAGCTACATTGCCCATGAAAGATTGGCATCAAAGTTACATTGCCCATGAAAGATTGGCATCATAGACAAAGTTACATTGTCCATGAAAGATTGGCATCACAGTTGCAAAATTACATTGCTCATGAAAGATAGGCATCATAGACAAAGATACATTGCCCATGAAAGATAGGCATCACAGTTACAAAGTTACATTGCTCATGAAAGATTAATCACATCATAGACAAAGCTACATTGGCCATTAAAGATTAGCATCATAGACAAAGTTACATTGTCCTTTTAAAGTTGACGCTAGAGACAATGGTTCATATAGTCCATTTAAAATTGTCGCTACAAAGTTACATTTCCGTTTAAAGATTGGCACTGTAGATGCTATAGACGAAGTTACATTACCCTTTAAAGGTTGACACTACACACAAAGGTACATTATTCATTTAAAGTTGAAGCAGCAGACAAAACTACGTTACTCATTCAAAGTTGAAGCAACGGACAAAGTTGCATTATCCATTAAAGTTGATGCTATAGACAAAGTTACATCAGCTATTAAAATTTAAGCTATTGACAAAGTTATATTATAATTAGTTGACACTACAGACAAAGTTACATTACCTATTAGAAGTTTACACCATTGACAAAGTTACATTACCATTAGAGGTTTGTACTATTGGGAAAGTTACATTACCTATTAGAGGTTTGTACTATAGACAAAGTTATATTACCCATTAGAGGTTTGTACTATAGACAAAGTTACATAACCCATTAGAGGTTTGTACTATAGACAAAGTTACATAACCCATTAGAGGTTTGTACTATAGACAAAGTTATATTACCCATTAGAGGTTTGTACTATAGACAAAGTTACATTACCCATTAGAGGTTTGTACTATAGACAAAGTTACATTACCCATTAGAGGTTTGTACTATTGGCAAAGTTACATTACCCATTAGAGGTTTGTACTATAGACAAAGTTATATTACCATTAGAGGTTTGTACTATTGGCAAAGTTACATTACCCATTAGAGGTTTGTACTATAGACAAAGTTATATTACCCATTAGAGGTTTGTACTAAAGACAAAGTTACATTACCCATTAGAGGTTTGTACTATAGACAAAGTTACATTACCCATTAGAGGTTTGTACTATAGACAAAGTTACATTACCCATTAGAGGTTTGTACTATAGACAAAGTTACATTACCCATTAGAGGTTTGTACTATAGACAAAGTTACATTACCCATTAGAGGTTTGTACTATAGACAAAGTTACATTACCCATTAGAGGTTTGTACTATAGACAAAGTTACATTACCCATTAGAGGTTTGTACTATAGACAAAGTTACATTACCCATTAGAGGTTTTCACCATTGACAAAGTTACATTACCCATTAGAGGTTTGTACTATAGACAAAGTTACATTACCCATTAGAGGTTTGTACTATAGACAAAGTTACATTACCCATTAGAGGTTTTCACCATTGACAAAGTTACATTACCCATTAGAGGTTTGTACTATAGACAAAGTTATATTACCCATTAGAGGTTTTCACCATTGACAAAGTTACATTACCCATTAGAGGTTTGTACTATAGACAAAGTTACATTACCCATTAGAGGTTTGTACTATAGACAAAGTTACATTACCCATTAGAGGTTTGTACTATAGACAAAGTTACATTACCCATTAGAGGTTTTCACCATTGACAAAGTTATATTACCCATTAAAGGTTTACACCATTGACAAAGTTATATTACCCATTAGAGGTTTGTACTATTGGCAAAGTTATATTACCCATTAGAGGTTTGTACTATTGGCAAAGTTATATTACCCATTAAAGGTTTGTACTATAGACAAAGTTATATTACCCATTAGAGGTTTTCACCATTGACAAAGTTATATTACCCATTAGAGGTTTTCACCATTGACAAAGTTATATTACCCATTAGAGGTTTGTACTATTGGCAAAGTTATATTACCCATTAAAGGTTTGTACTATAGACAAAGTTATATTACCCCTTAGAGGTTTTCACCATTGACAAAGTTATATTACCCATTAGAGGTTTTCACCATTGACAAAGTTATATTACCCATTAGAGGTTTTCACCATTGACAAAGTTATATTACCTATTAAAGGTTTGTACTATAGACAAAGTTACATTACCCATTAGAGGTTTGTACTATTGACAAAGTTATATTACCCATTAGAGGTTTGTACTATTGGCAAAGTTACATTACCCATTAGAGGTTTGTACTATTGGCAAAGTTACATTACCCATTAGAGGTTTGTACTAAAGACAAAGTTATATTACCCATTAGAGGTTTGTACTATTGACAAAGTTATATTACCCATTAGAGGTTTGTACTATTGACAAAGTTATATTACCCATTAGAGGTTTGTACTATTGGCAAAGTTACATTACCCAGAGACGTATAAAGCCATATGTGTTATATACGTCTCTGCATTACCATTAGAGGTTTGTACTATAGACAAAGTTATATTTTCATTGAAGGTTTACACTATTGACAAAGTTACATGCGATACTATAGAAGTCCATCTGATCACGGACTTATATATATATAGATTAGATCAATAAAATAGATGTATATGAACTTTTCACAATCCATTAGGATCGTTATTAGTGTAAAATGAAGGTAACTAAAACCTGTAAATTATTATTATGTCGTGAACCTTCACCTAGTTATACTAGTTGTTCAGAAGTGTAAAATTACAATAAAGAGTACTTAACAATCCCCTAAAGGCTTTTTACCCCTACCCACATCTTCCTCCCTTTGTTCGGCTCCCGTAAGATCTCCACACAGGTAAGTCATATATGCTCACCTGTGATGACCCTCGCGGCTCTCCATCCCCACAGGGGTTATTTGTGTGCCGCCGTATATTATTAGCTTTGACAACTAGCAGGGACATATACGTCCCTGCAACTAGCAAAAAGGCGAGAAGTGAATAAAATCATCATTTCGATGCTCATATTAAAGCTAACAATGTGAAATCACGTTTTCTTAAAATTTCTTTTTAATGATTTACTTCACCCTATTTTCATTTAGAAATTATTTTCTAATCGATACATGAGAAGGGGGATATTATAAAAAAAAAGAGTAGAATTTACATTATGAACAGGTTTAAAATTGACGCTAAAGACAAAGTTCCCCGGGTTATAATTCTGGATATATCCACGGGCTTTGATTACAGTCCGTGATACATCCCTATAAAGAGGACCATAAACGTTTTATACGGAAACAAACAGTAACAAACACTGTTGATTTTATTGTTGTTTAACAGAAAAAATATCATTTGTAAAAATAACAGTGAAATATTACGTTTGAATCGAAGGAGTTAATTACTTCTTACAACAGAGACGAATACGTCTCGGCTAACACGAACAGTTAAATTTGAAACATATTCCGTGTTTTTATACATGTCCGAAGTAAGAAGCACTACAAAAGGCCATGTTCCTTCCCCTGATATGTCATTTCTATTTATCAAGTCGGTGATTATGTCAAATTGCATGAAGCGTTGAAGCCAACTTCCTGGTCAGTTATTTTCTCGAGTCGGGATTATTCCCCCTGGTTATTGTACACGGAAAATAACCCCGGGTAATTCACCGGCGACGTCAATATCCATGGTATATCCGATTTATGAAATATCAAGTGACCAGTTTTCCTCCAAATCAAACATTCCTAATGGAATTGAGGTATAATTATAGACAATGTCACATGACCAATTAACAGTTGACGTTATATATAGACAACGTTATATTATCCATCTAGTGCTCCATACTGTCATATGTTCGTTACCAACTGCGAGCAAACTACCGTATAGACGCGTACGCATGGTAGTGAGATAAGGTACAATTCTTACATTACCCGATAAAATTTGACTATAAACAATGCAACATTACCCGTTAAAGTTTGACCATAAACAATGTAACATTACCCGTTAAAATTTGACTTAAACAATGAAACATTACCCGTTAAAGTTTGGCTATAAACAATGTAACAGTACCCGTTAAAATTTGACTATAAACAATGTAACATTACCCGTTAAAATTTGATTGTAAACAATGTAACAGTACCCGTTAAAATTTGACTATAAACAATGCAACATTACCCGTTAAAGTTTGACCATAAACAATGTAATATTGAGGTTATAGATCTAGACCACATCACATTACCAATAGAAAGTAAGATATTTGAACATTTTGCTAGTTACATAACCTTACATTTTCTCTTATGATACAACGCTGTATGCTTTATTATCATACATTTCAAGTTGAAACTGTGCTATACGACCCCGGCGTGCCAAAAGTCTTTCAATTTTTTCAATTTTTTTTATTGCTATATAATCTTTGTATTTCCAACCCCTTTTTTAACTGAGTTTTCCTGATTTTGATTTAATAATATTTGGCCATTTAGTTAAATAATACCTATAGTTTCGTTTCATAATATTTACTAAATTTCCCCCTTATTAATAATTATTTCTAGAGAATGATTTACACTACTAATTTCCGTGTCACGCCATTTTTCTATATAACGCTGTCAAAATCCAACAATCCAACAATCGGATGTTGTAAACAAATGATGATACAGTGAAAATAGCATGAGATGAAACAGGATAAAATTCTCTAAAGGTGTGCACAATTTTATTAACAATTATTCATAAACAATTTCGGATTAGAAGTGAAAGTTTTAAGAAGTGTTCACGCCTATATATATATAACTTCTGCAGTTAATACTTCTATTGATAAAAGTCAACACTATCATCTTATTTGTTACATAAGCAGATGCTTCTCCTTAAATATTGACGTTATAATTAATATCATAACTGCCTAGTATATAGTATTGAAAAAATTCTGATGTATACAGCTATACTTTTTGGTTGCCACTTCCATGCGCGCGAAGAACGATAACTCTGACCAATTTACATTCCCAATCCTGTAAAAAAACCCAACAAATACATGTGTTCTCATTTGACCTAATACCTAAAATGTAAGCACATCGGCAAGTTATTGTGAGTTAAAGTTCGGCCTAAGTCTGAATCACATCAGACAAGAGACGTACAAACGTGCTATATACATCTCTGATCACACGTATATTTTTCACTCCAAAAATCGTTCAAATCTGCCTCGTATATCAATATTTAATTAAATCTAATACTGTATACATATCAGAGCAATAAGGTCCAATATTGTATGTATAATATCACGGAAGAATATTTAAGTCCGTTGTAATGTGTGAAGTTTGAGTTTGTAACACGTGTTAGTTCAAAAAGTTGAACACGGAGAACAACACAAATGCTGGATATTTTTTATTACCTTTTAACAGTTAAATATAATTTGATACTCAGCAAAATATAAATTTGATTTGTAGGCCCTACTTTGAATTATGTGACAATTATGGGCTCTTTACATCGCATTACGTTGTATTTTAGGTGAGCATTTAAATCTGCGAAAACATATCGATGGAAACTATAAACTTGAATAACCTTGAGTCGCGGGATAAAATGTTTTGCACAAGTGACTACGTACATCTACGCAAAACAGGAACGATGGCAGAAACTTATGTGTTATATACGTCTCTGATTGTGGGTACACAGTTATTTCAAAATTATAATTTATCAATCTATATCGTAGACCTAACAGATGTTGATGTAAAAATATTTTAATGAAAAACTAAATCTTCTAGTTCTATTTTTGCGAAAGTTCGAAATTAAAACGTGCCATTTGTATAACAGTCGAACAGTCGGTACTTTTTTCTTTTAAGTTGCAAATTTTTGCAAGACATTGGGTTAAATACGGCAGATGACTTTCCGATTTTGATAAATATATGATAGGCCTATAAAGACGTAACATGTCGTTTTAATCGAGTTATCTCCCCGTAGAGGAGTTACTGCCCGCATTACGTGTCAGCGCCAGCCACGTCCTCAGCCGCCATTGCAGGAACGTGGAAGTAGCAGCACACAGCCAAGATGAATATTTTTAGGCTTGCAGGGGATATGTCCCATTTATTAGCAATTTTAATATTGCTACTTAAAATGTGGAAATCTAGATCTGTCGCAGGTAAGTTGGCAAATAGAATTCTTCTGAAAACATCACTTTCATAAGGCTTTAAAAAGTTGCTATGACCTGACGTGGCCCTAAAACTAACCGGCCGGTAAACAGACGATATCCCCCAAAAAACTATAAGTTCAGAAAAAACAAGGAGTCTGTGACACTCGATACGGCTTAAAAACATTAAATTTTGTGTGTTTCACTCCTGAGTTTTGTTTGGTGTCAAACGAAGTGAAGATTTTGGATATGGATCTGTGACAGATACGTAAACATTGGCAGGTTTTAGTCGGTAGACTCGGTACCCGTATTAGCCTACTGAGGCCCAATATTTTGATTTTTGATACAATATTGCTGAATGATATGATATATCAAAGTCTACTGAACTGTTTTCTTTTGATACAGATATTTCAGGGTATGGTTATGTAGTATTGTATGATATGTCGACATAGCCGACTTGATAATAATAATTAGGCCTACTGTTCAAGCTGTTACACGTCATATAAATATATAAGTTAAACGTATCTATAATAAGCACACATTGGGTATTTGAAACATCTTTTAATTTGGTTGATCAATGATAATTTATTCTTCAATCTTGATGTTTTGTGTTTGATCTTCAGAGGCATACCACGCAATGTGTTTAATGTAGCCTGTTCCTTCCCGAACTTTAAAAATAACTATATCTATATATAAGGTGACAGTACCCAAATCGGATCACCAAACCATCATTTTATTCATTCATTAAAAAATCTGAAGATGAATTATATCCATTAATAGTTGCATCAAAAGAAGAACATTGATGGGTGTTCTTACAAAAAAAATTAGCACTCGAGGTTCACGTTGGATATTTATAGAACGCTCTGACGTCACCAATCAGCGGTTCAAGTTTTTGCGAATTTGAGGACCCAAATCGGATCAAGACATGAATTCTGCAGTATTTTACACTTCAAACTAATATTTTTGTTGTAGCATATCAACATTTAATGATGTCCTTTAGAATTTATATGAAAACAAGTATTTCTATCGGGTGGATTTATTTTTATAGTTCAAAACAGAACGCATAGTCATTGCACGCGCCATTTTCTTAAGAAACGTAACAAAACGCAAAGTTTTGAGATTCAATAATGTTTTAAGGCATATCTTAACTAAAAAATTAATGATATGTGGACATAAAATGGTGTGTGTCTATCTATTCTAAGATTATATTATTATTATAATCAATCTGTTGACACTGTTGTTGATTTAGAAGTATTTTTGAAAAAAGTGATCCGATTTGGGTACTGATCCGATCTGGGTACTGTCACCTTAGTCATTCGTTATTTTGTGAATAAAACATGTTGTCATTGTAAGGGAAGCAGTCAGTACAGAAATAAAAGGAAGTGAAATAGGTATCACAGAAGTATGTTAAACTATGTTAGTATTATGTTCAACATGAAAAATTGGCCTGTGCCTGTCCCTTGTTATAACCTGGCAAAATGGACCTCACAACTTCAGGCAGTCGCTGATCAAACCACCTCTGATGAGTTAGTAGACCTGCATGGTCATAATCAAGTCATCAGTGATAACCCAAATCCAGTTCTGCCTCATGCCATCTTTCTTTGAATTCAACATCAAAGACATGGTGATCAGACAGATGTGAAATAGTATAGGCTCCTGTCAAAAATATATTTTCAGGGGTTTTCTCCCACATTATAATAACACTTTATGCTCAATTCATCTAGGCCAACAAAGTGTTAATAAAAACAAGCCCATTAAAACAGTGGGAGAAAGTAAAGACAGACTGTAGCCAAAGGAAAAACTGTCAGTCTATGCAAAATGCTATTACAGTAGACCTGATGTCTAAGCAATTTAATTGCTCTTGAATGCCGAAAAGTGTCAAAACTGTTTGAATAAATCATATCAATTGCATTTATTTTTCATGTTGTTCATTTCCTGGTTTGTTTGGCTGAATTTGTCGTTGCAAATCAATTTTTGTTCACACATCAGTTGAAGGAGGGGAGATCACTCTGTTTTAAGTGGTTCATTGACACTGGTGTAAAAATTCAGTCTACAGAAAATTTGCTGGGTCTATGCAACTTGAATGTATTGTAATGTCTATGGGACTTCATGAATATCTTTCGCACACTGTAGAAAAGAATCCACTTTGCACCAATGCAACCATTGATGGGTACTGCTGTTGTGTTGTTCAAATAATCTTGAGCCTCTGGCTAAAACCCATAAAAATCACAATATATTAAATTATTCATCATTCGGACTCTTGTTGACAACTTGGCCCAGATGTTGGACTCATCACCCAAACCTCCTCACAACTAATTGGGGAATCAAACCCCAGTCATTATTGTGAAAAGGCAAGTGAAATGTAAACTGTGCCACTCAATTGTGTATTTTATTTTTGTAATTAGATTCATTTGTTTAAATTTATACACAGCAACATCTGGTTCATAATATATGCTGTAATGTTAGCCCAACTGACACATCACTAGTTGGATGACATATTGACTGCTCTGTGAAATACTTTAATCAATAAAAGCCTGTTATGCTGAACACCTGTGTATGTGTTCAAAAAGGCAATATGGACAAATCAATTCGGGTAAACATGCTGTTTTAGTTGATCTTTTCATTCTATAGCATGAGAGATATTGTGAATAATCTTTTCAAACTTAGAAAGTGTAAACATTAACAAAGGAGTATTGATTAAGAATATGGACTGTCACTGCTCAGATACCACTGTGAATCTATTTACCAGGTGTATGTACAATGTATATATATGTTCACACACAATCAGGGTCAGACACTAACTTTTTCAGTATATTGTCAAAAGGACTAGTAAATTGTTTGAGGTACTAGTCCTGTGGTATTGTGACTAGGCCTGATGACTCAACTGAGTCACTAAGTGATGAACAATGAATCGTGAAGCGATGAGCCAGGGGCTGGTAGAGCGGAATGGGGGTTGCCCCCCCCCCCCCTGGAAAAAAGTAAATATCTAAATACTCTGAAATAAGTCTTTGTGATCTGAGTGCTGAATTTACCATTTCCTCTTCTTGAATTTAAGTTATAAGTTATAGATTGTCATTTACCAACTCGTACAAACTTTACACCTGTTGTATGCATATGCTTTGTTGGTCATTCGTCTGATAAAGGTGACAGGGTACATATTGTACTAGTCAACGAAAGTCAAAAGTCACATAAAACATATTTTGGTTGTGTAAAATAATCTTTACATAAATCATACTTTCCAACCTAAAGAAAATGTTTACAAAATTAAAGTTATAGATTAGAATACAAAAATGAAATAGAAAACTCAACTAGTCCACGTGACTAATAAACAAGGCATATTAACAAGTCCGTCAGACTTTTTCCTAGTCTCTGACTAACAGACTAGTGTTAGTGTCAAACCCTGACAATCTTTTTACATGTTAGTTCATCATTAAAAAAATGTTGTGTATGAACTGATCATGAGTTGAAATTAAACCCAATTTTTGTTTCAGGTATATCCGGAAAAAGTCAGATTCTCTTTGCGATGGTGTTTGTGACACGATACCTCGATCTATTTACGTCATTCATCTCTGTATATAACACAAGCATGAAGCTGTTTTTCATCGTGTCCTCCTTCCTGACCGTGTATCTGATGTACTTCAAGTTCAAGCCCACATACGACAGTAACCATGACACTTTCCGTATCTTGTTTTTAATTGCACCTGTTGGAGGCCTGGCTTTCCTTGTCAACCATGAATTTTCTCCCATGGAGGTACCATTTATATATTAATTATACACAATCAGTTCAAATAATACCATACACCATTTCCAATTCTGTAATAGTTCAAGTGCTATGCATTCAATGCTTTTTTGAGTGAATACATCTTGCCATTGATGTTTTGAACAATTGGTGTTGGGAAAAAAAAGGGTTTTGCCCTTTGAAATAAACTTTCCTTCAGTGAAAAAGTCTATCATGATATTGCTTCCAAATACTATAAAGACATTTTGAGTAGTAAAGCAAAACAGGACTTTGAATAATGAAATTTTAATATAGCATGTTGTGTTTCAGATTTAATGATTTTAGTGATAAAGGTCAATTTCAATTGAAACACTTTTCTTCCCTGTACAGATCCTGTGGACATTTTCCATCTATCTAGAATCCGTTGCCATTCTACCCCAGCTGTTTATGGTCAGTAAGACAGGTGAAGCTGAGACGATAACAAGTCACTACCTGTTTGCCTTGGGGTCGTACAGAGGTCTTTACCTTTTCAACTGGCTGTACCGGTACTACTTTGATGGATTCTTCGACTTGATTGCCGTAGTAGCGGGAGTTGTACAGACCATCCTTTACTGTGATTTCTTCTATTTGTATATCACGAAGGGTACGTCAATTTTACATAGCACAATTATCAATAACTTAAAAAGTTCTTGTGCCATATAGAGTCAATGTTTTATATTATCACATAATTTCTGTTATTAGTATCATTGTTGAATTCATTTTTGAATACATCTAAAGATATATGGGCATTAAGGGTCTTTTTTGGCATCTTCACATATTTAGAATTAGTTTTGTAGATGTAATCTGGAATATATGAGGTAAACACGTATGAAATTTCAAGTTTGTGTGACAACTGGTACAGGAGGTATGGTGTAATAAAGATAAGCATGAACCTGCAATTTTCCTAAAATATGTTTAAATATCATCCTATGCACTATTTATGTTGAAAAGTTGCCATTTTGAAGCACAACTAACTATCGTTCAAATTGCTTATAAATGCAAACCCTTTAATTTTTGTATGTAGAATATCCAAAAACACCATACTTTAGTTGTTTCTGCATAACAATGTTGTTTCTATAATGTAACATAGCCCTATTTACTGAACATAGATTCAAGTTGAAATATCAGAGGCCTAAAATGACCAGAAATGCCGAAGTCCTTTGTGTACATGAGATAATGATTTTTGTTTTAACAAAGTGTGATTTGTTTCAGGTAGTGTATACCTTTATTTTCTTGATTTAGAATGTTGTTATAGCTGTTTGGGTTGAGACAAGACTAAGAGCTATTTTACTTTTTCAACATGATTAAGTTGTTAATCTCCTGCATGCTTTATAAAGTGGTTTGCATCCAATTAGGCTATCAGGAAGTGTGATTAAAGATATTGTACTTCTTTTAAAAAAATACAGGATGCTCACTAGCTACACATATAAAAAAAATCCAGTCATCATTAATTGTGACATTTGATCATGACTTAATAGATTTTCACAAAAAATTTTATTACCAAAAGTAATAAATATGTATTAGAAAATTAAGTGAAATAAAAAGACTATAAAAATTAGGTAAAGGTTGCCTTTGAACTATTTCAGGCAAAGGATCTCTACTGTTTACAAATAACGAGATTGTTTTCAAGGATGCCCCATTGCTGGAAGTTTAAAGGTTAGATTGCATTTTCAGTCTCGTTCTTGGAAGGGTTTCATGGTATGGCCAGATTCCTGCAGATTTGTATTTATATTGGCTTGCAATTAGATGTAGTGTTTTATAATTTAAATTGTACGTTGTACATGTTCACTACACAACTGTTTTTAAATCAGTAAAGACCATGTCTTTTTCATTTAACCCAGTTTTGAAATGAAGCTTTTACCAAATTTTACTAACAGCATCTTTTGATTTGGAGTAATAAAGGTGTTTTGTGAAATTAAATAATGTGTGGTGTATTCAAATCATACAAAAATAATAGCATTGTATCTCGTAGATTGCTTGGGAAATTCAAAAATTGATAAAATTAAGGTAGTTATATTCTCAGAATTGGACTTTCAAAATAATTTTTATCCTAAAAAAAGCAGTACTAAAATTGTATATTTCCTTGAAAAATTGTTATTAAAAACATTGACACCAATAGCAGAGAATAACAGACATATTGGGTACTAGTCTTTCACTCCACAGCATGTCAGCACAAAATGTACTAAGGCCTATGTATCAGTTGGTGGTTAAAACAGATGTTTTGAAATCTTTTTATTGATGAATTCTCTTAAAAGTAAATTGATCCCAGATGATTATTTGTACAAGTAGATGGACGAGGGTCGAAGCCTATCATAGTATCTGTTCAACTTAAAAGTATTTCTAAAAGGGGAAAAATAACATCATAGTTGGACTGCCAAACCAATCATAACATCATGAATTTCTCTGGGGTTTGTATCTTTTGTGGTACCTTGTTTGCATGGCACTTTGATGGCTCTAACATACACCGTCAGCTTAACATCTCTTGTTGGCTGAAAAAGCAGGGGCATGTAACTCTTAACATATTCTAGTAGATGGGAAGTCAATATTCTATACTAATACCTTTAAAACATGCATTGAAACACATTTTCATGTTATAAGGACATGCATGCATATTATTGAAAATGAGTATCTTGTACAAGATATACTTCAAGTGATACATAAGGATATAGATGTACAGGGAAATGTAAATGCATTCTACAAGTTTCGTTTCACATTTGTGTTTTTACATTCAAATTATGTTTTTATGTTGTGTTGGTGTGAACTCTTTACTGCTAACAGCTTCAGTTTTACATTTCTTCTTCTTTCCAAAATTGTCAAGTCTTTCAAAATAAGAATTCCTTTTAATATCTATCTTTCTATATACCTGGTACATTAAGTTGCTACTTCGTCCTATCTTATTCTTTTACATTGCAGTGAGGTTTAATGCTATTTGATTTGCATGCAATGCATACCTGATTAATATTGGATTAAAGGGATTGAACTACACCATCAGGTTTTGGCAAGCATGGACTAATACTTATATTTCTTTTAATTTTGAAGATTGTTGGGTAAATATGTAACAGATCTACAACACAGAATGTTACATATTTATGCATAGCCATTAATAGTCTACCTTGTAATCTATCATTGCATGTAATTGTCAACATATTTTTTCTCTGTTCAGTTTTCAAATATGAAATGCTTATGTTGAATCTGTATAAAAGTTTGACAAGATTTTGAAAGTTGATTATTTCTTTCATGACAGGGCTTGAATTGCTTATTTTACCAATGAACATTAATATCATCAATACAAACTCCTGTTTTGGTGGAATAAACGCTTCAGTTCATAGATTAAGATTCATCCTGCTAGTTCATTTTGATGGTATATTGACTTAGAAAGGCTTGTGAATACTGAACTGAATCATGGAATTTTTATACTGATTTACTTTTTTTAAGCCTTGCATGAATTCTGTTTTTACATTGTCTCAACCCAAACATCTGTAAACATTTGTAATATGTTTTCTTGTTGGTGGAAAAGAAGAGTGGCCATCACTGTACACTTATACTTGCAATCCTCTTTTTATTTTGCAGTGATGCGAGGCAAGAAGATATCTCTACCAGCATAAACATCATAGGAAAAATGTCAAGGAAGTTAGTGGTGAAGGCTATGGAGAGATCTAGTGTCAATGTACTACTCAGTGACTACACCGTATACCATATTATACAAATATACCAAACATTGTGACATTTTAGTGGACAGGTACTTACCATCATGAAATTTAGCAAACCTGAGTTATTATATGGTGTGTGTATAATGGAATTCTAGGTATTTTCTTGGACCAGGTTATTTATTTGAATATTGGAAATGGTACAAAAGAAATTTCTCATGTCTCTCGTGCATTTATGCACGACTGACTCAAATTTTACTGATTGTAACCAAAAGCATTTGTTGTGGTCATTGCATATTTTTGCCAATTACATTGAGGACAAGACGAGGTTTGTGATGTGAGGGTTGTGTGAAAGAGTTTCTGGTGTGTTTGGTGCTGCTGTTTTGGATTAGGTGACAACACAAAAACGTTATTTACGTTGTCCTAGTAAGCATTGCTGACTAGAACACATGTGAAAACATATATTATAAATAACATAACTTAATGTGTCAGTAAAAATCATTTGCCTCATTCATCTTAGATGTCCAGAAATAAAATCTATGGCAGTTTAGTAAAAAATTAACCACATATTATTAAGGGAAGATTAAGAAAATGATTCAATTTTATTTAGAAATGGAAAAAAGATCCATCATACATTAATAAGATTTGTATTTAGCATTTCTGAAATTGTTTGAAAACAGTTGTGATAATTTGTAATATTATTTTTGAATAAATTATAAAAATAATGGATAAATGTCATATTTGTTTTTGTTTCTGGAAAATTTAGTTTAATATTTGAATGTAGATTTCATCATTATTTAGTAGATTTTAACTCTAGTCAAGTTTCTGTCGCTTTTTTGCTTAATGAAGTAGCGAAGTAGTGTATTTATCAAGATCAAATATACAGGGAATTGAAAAATAGTGTGAGAAGGTTATGTCAAGTTTAAAAAAATCGGAAAATGAATATATCACAGGGTTTGAAATTAACACTCGCAAAATGCCTGTTGATTTCTGAAATGGTGAGTAGAAAATTATTGTACTTGCATTTTTCAGTGAGTGGGTATACATGTAATGGCTGTTGAAAGATATATATTATTCCACTCTGTACACATGTCAGAAAATGTAAAAAGTATAAAACGAAAATTGAAAATAAAACCACATACACAAGCACTAATAGTGCATTAAAGTCTTGTTGACACTTGTCTAAATTGTAAATAAGACTGATACAGAATACATTGATTGTACCTGTAGTACTTTCAGTAATTCCACCCCAACATTACGAGCAAGTTTCCAATTTGACGAGTTAAAATTTAACCCACTCGCCACAAAATGCAAGTTAATAAAAAAGTTGAATTCTACCCCTGATATCACCATTGTAAGAAAACACATTCAGTTTGCATATAATAGACTGATTTGAAATAGTATTGATGATAATCGGTGTACATAGATATAGAATTAATGTATTTTATGTTTCAAAGTATGAGATTGTGTTTGAATGTTGACTGGTGTGTATGAATGAAACAAGCATTATGAGGACAGATATTTGAGAAGTCCATCGCTGCAATTTTTATTTTTCTTGGTCATCACTCAATCTTATTGAATCTTGTTCAAATTAACTCATTTTGGATAACACGGTTTATAGTGTGACTAATTTGTAAAGAAGAATTCAAAACAGCTGACAAGGAAATGGAAGTGGCTATATAGAGATGTGTATATGTTGGACGAGATTAAATGGCTTGAGGTTCGTTAGTTGATGAGAGAAAGGCCTGAAAATGGCAAATCATATCCATGTAAATTATTTCAGTTTTATCTAGTTTACTGATTTCAAATCACACAAGTTTCTGAAGCCGATTTCTTTTTTGAAGTGTATGAAATTTTATTGTTGATGACATTTATCATCATACTCATAATATTTTAATTAACTATTGTATGACTGTGTTGGTGTATTTCGGTCGTTCATTTGGAAAGGATCTATATTTTTATAGTATTGCTGCTTCCTACATCTCTTCTAACCAGTAATGGTCTGGGTTTGTCATTCATCCCAATCACCAGAATGTTTCTATTGTCTTGCCAACTTCACATTTTTGTTGAAATCCCCAATAGTCCCAGTCGAATCACAGAACAGGATAAACTTGGGACCATGATAATTACCTTTCGACCATGTGGGCCAAAAATTGAAGTGCACATGCTACTGTTATTAATGAATCTAATGTTTCATTAGAGAAATAGAATGTCTCATGTACAGGTACTAGTTTATGAAATTAAGAAATACAACATGTAAAACCAATAGTTATCAAACCAAATACATGTAACATCGTGGATAATAGCAGAAAATGATGTGTAAATGGTGATAGTTTTTCAGTGGTCAGTGTGGATTTAGATATATATTAACCTTTTGCATGCTTTGTTGTATTATGCTTTTATTACCCTGCATTATCATCAGTATGATATCGGCACAATTCATGTATTCCTTGTTGTTTTTGCATACTCATTTGTACAGTACTTGAGTAACAAGTTGCGGTTGTATCGGACAACGGATGGTTTTGTTATGTGAAAGCATACTTAACAGCGTAAAAGTGGATGTATGGGTTCTGTACAGTAAATAAATAACTTTTTGCAAATATTTTCTTCATGTTTTATCTTTAGTTGTTTCTTTAACTGGTTCTTGTTCTTCTGATTCATGGCTTGACATTTGTGATTGATACACCCAGCCCCCTCCAAGATGGGTTATGTTGATTTGCGCATGTCATGTTCTTACTTGATTGTTAATGTTTTAGCTTACCTGGCCCGAAGGGCTGGTGGGCTTATGCCATGGCATGGGGTCTTGTTAACTTTTCCTTTAAGTTGCTACTAGTCTCTAGTATTGCATTTATTTCAACCGAAATTGGTCAGAAACATCCTTTGGGGGAGGGGAACAGATTTAGTATAAATCGTGACTCCTATCCCCTAGGGCCAAATAGGGGAAATAGAGGTAAAGCCCTTTAAATCGCTACTAGTCATAAAGAATTGAATGGATTTGAATCAAAGTTGGTCAGCAACATCCTATTGGGAAAGTGACTGGGGCCAGAGGGGCAGGGCCCAATACAAGGAAGCCCTTGGATTTGAACCAAATTGGGTCAAATATCCTTTGGGGAAGGGGAACATATTTTGCATAAATGGTGACTCTGAAACAGGGCCCAATAGGGGAAATAGAGGTCAAACTTCTTAATATCGCCACTTGCAGTTCGCTGTGATCTCCACACTATATAACGATATATATACCGTTGCTTGGTATAAAAAGAACACAATCATGATTATGATTGGTCCCGGGATGAGCCTCACCCTTGCAGAATCACTTTAAAACTGTCGAGATCCCCACCCGAGAACTATATATAATATACAATTGCTGGAAATAAAGAGACGAACACCAACATGTTTTAGATTTGAATTCGGGGCCAGCCACATCCTTGTTGCAAACTAAATTCCTGAGTCATAACTGTTAAACGGTTTTTGAGATCCCACCCAAAACTATAAATCTGCTGGGAATTAAGAGACAATCACAATCATGATTTTAGGTTTTACCCAGGGTCCACCACGCACGGTTGAGATCACCCCGAAATTGCTGGGCATAAAGAGACGATCACAAGCATGATTTGGGATTTGATTTCGGGGTCTTTCCTTGCAGACTTATAACTCCGGAGTCATAACTTTTAAACAGATGAGATCCCCACCTAAAACTACATTAATACAGTTGCTAGGTATATAGAGAGACGAACACAATACATTATGTTTTACTGTATTTACAAGATACAATTGGTTTCTGCCTTACAGAGCTGTTTGCCGAGGCGATGTCCCCCACTGTCCTAACTGATCGGTTGAGCTTATATCGGATCAGTGTTCTAGTTTTGCTTTCACTTTGTATACAATATTATGAGATTAAAAAAAATCTATCCGAGCATCATTTCAGATTCTAGGGTCAGTTTATAAATGAGAAGGAGGAAGATCCTTCAAAAGCAAATATCCACTAATTTATGAATTCAATCGATATTTCTGGTTGCGCAAATTATAGTGGTAACATACTGCAATGAATGGATAACTGCATTACATGTTACAAAGTAATTATGTATGTTTACATAAAAAAGAAAATCGAAAGTAATTTGTTTTAACCACCATTAACGATAATCTGACGAAATAAAATACATATTTAGACCAACTCGTACGCTCTTGGCTCTTGTCGTTGACGTCGTGTGGTCAGTTAACTGAGTAGGTAGGGGAGGGGCATTCACTTTGATTTTTTTCCCAGCTTTCATGAATAGTTTTACAATTCTCTACGCGAGTCCGTGATAATGATCCAGTGCAAGACTATATTTAGCCAGTCAATTTCACCTGCTCCTTCTGTCATTTGTTAATGTTAGTTTAAATGGAAAACGACAGGTTTTGTCGAACTAAACCATATATTCACGTATCCTTGCAAAAAATCTCACATTCCAATCACAAACCTATAATTATGGTTAGATTTTAAAGACTGGTGAATGTTGAAGTCTAGTGTATTCTATTGTTATCAGTTTATTTTAACACTTTTTGACCAATAACGAACAGAAAAGCAGAGTATGGTCTTAAACATTTTAGATCGAATCCTATGTCCAGGTTTTCTGGTTTTAACGCACATCCCATCAATAAAACCTAGCTCATCCTCAAATTACTCTAGCTGTTTCACATACACTTGGGTATTATAGATTTCTTTAAAGGCCCAATATACGTAACTTTCGGCAAAACTTGAAGCGAAAATCAAGTCTAATAACTTTTTATATTTATAGATTTAGTTAAGATTAACTGATATCAGCAATGTTCAAGATGAATTCTTACACGGTTACCGGTACAGCAGCAGTTGAAACTAGGTATTTGTAAACACGCGTCCATTTTGAACTGTCTTCTAACTTCGATTTGTTGTTGAAGTTGGCCCCCCTGAATTATTTTCAATTCTTTGGATTTTTCTGTCAAAGTGTCTTGATAGGTACCGCTCATGGCTTACTTTTGCATGGTTAACAACTGGATTTATTTTTACAGATTTTTTCGGAATCACGAAAAATTTCATATTGGGCCTTTAACTGCAGTAGTGTCTTTATCTGCAATAAAAATCATTTTCACTTTTACAAATAACAACAATCATAATTATAGCCTCCTTCCTTCAATGACGACTTAACTGTTAAAAATTGTCTCGAGAGAAAGTTAAAATAAAGGGATTTATATATTTTGAACAAACATATACTTTTAACTCAACATTTCTGCTGTATTCAGAGCTTAAAAATGCACGGTTTTAATTTCCAATTTGACTCCTTGCTGTGGCCTTGATATTGAGTGGTGACCTGCACGCAAGTGCCGTATACGTAACTTGTGCCCATCACTATAGGTGAATGTATTCGAGTTGTCTCTCTTTGAACATTGATCACATTCAACCGATACGCGTGGGCCACTTGAAATCGTTTTGAGTGCAAGATATACATATAAATGAGGATATAATCCTTTTTACAGTGAAAAATGTGTTGTAGAGTTAACCAAAAATGCTTTTATAAAAAGGGTATTTTTTAAAATAGTAGAATATCTTCAGCAATAGGCAATGCCATAGCGGGTTCAGAATGGTTTGGTTCACAATGTATTTGTGTTTTAAAAAAATGTACGTCTAACAAACAACTACGGTCAAGGTTTTAGTAGTGGACGAAAGCCGGATTTCCCGTAGAAAACTACACCGAACAACGCGGCCAGTACCTGCATGACGGCCCATGTCGGCCTCGAACCCGCGTGCTCCAACATTTTTACTTTGAGTATGTTTTTGGGATAAATTCCCCCATTCCTTTCAGATACAAACCAAGAAGATCTGGATATCTAGCAAAGGGAATACAAAACAAAATAAGTTATTGGCTACCTGTGGGAACGGAGTGACACGAAGTATATTTTGGTTTTCAAAATATCTAGATCGCATTTCTTTTCTTATTTTTCGCATTCAAATATTGTTTGACACTTACAACACAGACGTCATAGTTTAAACCGCATTCCTTCCAACATCTGGTTACGAATTTCATTATCTATTAAAATGTCTATTTGGGTCCTCGGAACGACTGCTTTATATTAAGAAATACTTTTATGCGATACCTAATATTGTAAACTTTTCACAGTTAATGAACTCTACCAACTTAAAACGTTAAGAAATTTATGTAAATTTATCAAAGTTTGTTTAAAAAAAGTTCCATGATTTGTCCTCCTTATATATTATATTGTATTTTGTTACAAATTGTAAATATGTTCTCTCTAAACAATTTACTTAATATGTAAAGAGAAAAAATAAGATAAAGTTGAAGGTTACAAGAAATCTTCCATTATAGCATCGCTTTCTGGTGAACAAGTTTAAAAGTTGACCAGGAAGTGCATGACTGAAGTGTTCTACATCTCTGCATCCTTATCAAATGGAAAACGGTTACGAGTGCATGGTAGATGTTTCAAATTATGTATGTCAATATATGAAAGATGACGTCTACAACCATTGTTATATTGACCATTGAAATGTTTGCCAATTCCTAGCAGAATTTAAAGAAGAAGAAGAAGAAGAAGAAGAAGAGGGAATATCTTTTTAATTCCTACACTTCACCATCATCTAGGGTCATTGTAATACCATGATGTTACATACATTTAAGAAATAATGTATGTTTTTAAAAATCAAAATCAAGGACCGAACTTCGAGTTTATAACTTTATTGTCAGTATAAATAAAAAAGGCGGCATCCATATATTGCTAGTGGGCTTCGTGTAATAAGGATGTTACCGATTTTCGTTCAACCGGCATGAATATTAAAAACGAAACTTCGTTCAATCTCAATATAACACGCATTGCTATTGATGACAAACTTAATAAAGTCCGTTCGGGTTTTATGCAAGTTTGCCAGCAATAGCATTGTGTGGTATAGAACTGTAACAATATTTGCTAAAACGTTCAATACGTATACAGTGTATTAACATTTCGATATAATTAGTTTGCTTTATTTCGAACAGGTTTCGAACAGCAAATTAAGTGTAGACGACAATGAAATTGAAGACGTCACAAGAGAATGGTGACGTCATCACAATAGCAAATGTTGGGTACTGGGTGTTATAATTAGGCGTATTGTGGAAACTGCCTCTAAGCATAGTGTCAATGGGGAAATGTATACGTAAATATAATGGGATAACTGTTTAAATGTGTTTAATATGTTTTAAATGTCTGCTCTTGAATAAAAAAGGAGCTTGCTTACTCCCAAATTTAATAATTGTTTTAGAAAGAGAAATCCATTTCCCCTTAATCTGCCAAATATTTAAAGTTTGATGTTAGAATCGATGGAAAAATGAGTATTTCTCATTGAAATCTAAGGTTTAGGGGTAACTTAATTTGTTTTCTTTTAGTTACAAGAATATTAAAATGCCATAAAAACCCTACTTTGTCGATTTTGCAAACTGTCATGCATATCTGATCACTTATACATGCAGATAAGTTGCCATGCAGTTGATTGGTCAACTAGCAAAGTTTACTTGCAATAACGTATTAATGCAAATGTGGTATATTCCACAGGTCCAGTTTAGGTAAAAAAACTAGCTGTAACAAATTATCAGGTCCCTGCGGTGTATATTCGACTGATCATATAGTACAAAAACGTGAACGCTGACATGATATTCTTTTGTTTTTTTACTATGCCATGAAATCCCTTTTTTAAAATGCACACGGTAAAAACAGTCGCCAGACAAATTACACTTTTCACAAAAGAAGATCCTTTTATCAGGGTCGTACATATTTTACTTATGTGATACATATTCTGTACGTCCCTGCTTTTATAGAAGTACATGGATCCCTGAAAAAGTATAAAAGGTTCATTCAGATATACTGTATTCATGTGGTAGGACATAGATAATCTAATTCCGTGGTGGTGTCAATTAAGACACAATTAATGTTTTAATGGTCTTATATACAGAATGCATTTTTGTAATTTTGTCATACAACTTTTAGAAAAAAGTCTTGATATGATACTACTGCACTGTACGTCCCTGTGTACGTGTATAACGTTAGAGACATCAAATTTACAGTAATTTTAAGTGTTCCCTGTAAAGTTTGTGTATATAGTTGTAAATGTATAGAATCAAAACACTTATATATCTGATTACTTTTCCGCTTGACAACGGTAATGACGTAATATTGTAGTCCTTAATAACTCGGTCACTGGTGTGATGCGTGGTTCAATATCATTGCTTGACTAGGTCAGTGGGTCACAAGATCTACATGCAATATTACCTTTGACCTTTGGGACAGGTTATCCAGGTACTTCGGTCTTACTCCTCCGCTGAAATATAAGCATTTCTCTATTTGTTGTGTTTATTTATCTTACTACACTGATTTTAGTTCTTTTTCGTGTTTAAACTATATAAATTGACTAACAGAAGTACGGCAAAAGTGAAATAGATGTCGACAAAATGGTCTAACTTTTTCAGCGGAATAATATCATTGCACCAGGAAGCCGCCATAATGAAACGATAAATCGCACACACTTACAAGAAAAACAACATGGCAGTTTTATTTCTAAAGCTTAATCGACGACGGATAGAAACCAATAAGTTTCAGTTGTGAAATTGTAAGCATCGGCTTCTTAATTAGTGCTTTTTCTCACCTCGTCAATACACTGGACTACGGTAACTCGTCGAGTTATTTCAACTGTTGCTCCGAAAGTACGACTCGACTGTGTGACTTACATTGATATCATTTGTCGAATATGGTGTGACAGTTTAATTTAAATGACCAAGAAATCACAGAGATGGCGAATAGGATTCGGTCAATTGTGAGTAAAAACAAACGGCGATACCAGGAGGATGGCTTCGACCTGGATTTGACATGTATCCTTTTTGAGGAAATGATTCGCGTGATCAACATCGGATCATGACAGATATATAGGCCCATCACTCGACACTTTTTGTGAGGTTTACATTGTATTTAAATAGAATTGTCTTTATGAAATGTCATTGATAAAAGCCATTAACACCAAACAATTTTTTCAAAGTTCCATTTGCCCTGTTATCATGGTTAAATATCACTCAAGTAAGCATGTCGCTCTATAGGTTTGAATAAGACACCATGTAACCGGAAGATATAACAGTGAAATTTTTACATTTCCCCAAAGTGTAAGTTGCATTTTACCCTGGTATCAGGCCTACTCACTGCTTACTTCTGACCAAGCGCAGGGGGACATGTGCAGTACATTGGCGATAAATATGTGTACTTACTAATATTGACAAGACATTTAGGTATTTATTGCTAATTGCTCATAAGACTTTATATGTTTCTTTTACATTGGAGTGATTATCCACAATTTTATCGGGTGTGATATTTTCTGATCTTACCCTTGCAAGGTTTGAGACTAGAAACACATGCTATTTGGATGATCTTAACCATTGTATGTCATAGCAACAAAGCTATGATGTCATGGCAACAAATTGTCATTATATGTTTTTACAATTCACAATTTGAAGAGACCTACCTGTGATGAAGTGTTCAAATGGCATCCTAAGTTAGAACTGTCATAAAAACCTATTTTGTATAAAAGCGTCAGCCGTGGATTAGCGATTACTTGTGCATTTTAATATTAAAACCTGTAATGGAACACAAAATACCGGTATTCCAGACAGAATACTGAACAAACAGGGTGTAACAAGAGCGGGTCGGCGTAGCTTGTATATATATAGTGTTAAATATGGTCTCTAGCTATCTGTTACTCAGTTTCTTTGGATCAGTTGGTAGAGCTGTAGATTGTCACGCCGGAGGCCGGGGTTTGATTCCTGTTCGGGGCACTCGATAGGAATATGTTTTTCCCTGTTCTATTACATTGGTCAGCTAAATCCCACATTTTTGGTATGGAGAGTCTTGGGTGGAGATTTAGGAAATCTCAAGAAAAAACTGGAGTAGGAGCGGGTTGGTGTGGCTTGTATATAGTGTCAAATACGGTCAATGTCACTCAGCTGACAGAGTATGCTTCTTTGGATCAGTTGGTAGAGCTGTAGATTATCACGCCGGAGACCGGGGTTTGATTCCTGTTCGGGGCACTCGACAGGAATGTGTTTTTCCCTGTTCTATTACACAGATTGATGTTCCGAGGATATATTCGGTGTTTTAGTGCCAAATGAACACAGCCAATTTCGAAAAACTGTTTTATATAAGTATAATACGATTGAATGCAAAATTCTGAAAATGTTATACAAAATGTCCCTTTGTTCCTGCATCATTTGCTGTCAATTGTAACACACCACTCGCACCTCTCAGTAGACACCCCCATGTCCTGACATTGGCGAGACAAACTTCCATGCATGGAGCATGCCCTGTAGGTTCCTGATGACTAGATTTTGTCTTTGTCAGTATTTTTATGTATTTTCATCATTAACAATAAAACTGACACATGTCCAAACAAAAATGTGAAAATACCATTGTGATAACCCAGTTAAAATAGAATTGCAGGGTTTGCATTGAAGCCGTCCCTATATTGTTTTCAACCACAGAAATTGAAAAGGACCCACTAATTTTCAGGATTCTCATTTTAACTATGCGGAGGGACCCCATTAATTAAGCAGGGATCCTGGGGTGAGATTTGGGGATTTTTACCCATACTTTTCTTGAAAATCTCATTAAAAATTCTAAATTCCATTACTTTTAAGTTTACATAGAAAAATCTCATAGAAATTTTGCTAATCTCCTAAAATCCCTCAAATTATCCCACAGGCTTTAAGAGCCAGAATTTTCCCAGTTAAGGAAAGGACCCCATTAATAAAATATCCAGTGCAAACTCTGGAATTGTATAACAGTATTTCTTGTACTTTATTCATTCAACAGGGGTTTATGATTATGCACCTCAAATTTATCTGAGGAGCATATACCCCCCCCCCCCTCCACCCTGGTAGTTGCCGCTTTGTCCATCCATTGCAGCGTCATTCTACCAAAACCATCATAGTGGCACTATACCATGATCTTGATTTCTCTTACCAAACCATTGCAGTGTCATTCTGACACTACCCAAACCATTACACTGTCCCTTTAACCAAATCATTGCTGTGCATGTGCCACTCTACCAAAACCATTGCAGTGGCATTAAACCATTATTTTGATTTCTCTTACCAAACCATTGCACTGTCACTAACAAAATTATTATCATAAGTACTCTTACCAAGCCATCACACTCACTCTAACCCAACCATTACACACTGCAGGGTTCTGGATACTATTTTTTTTATAAACCAAGGAAACTGGAATTTCCTTTAAAACAGGACTACCGTAATTTCCTGCGTATTCCCCGCACCGGGGTATAGCCCGCGGGAAGTAAATTAAGGCATTTTTGAGGCTTTTGTAAAATGAATTCCAGATAACCCGCACTGGCAGATTGCCCGCGGGTTATATGTCGAATGTATACCTGGTGATCATGAGTACAAGTGTACTTTGTATGTGACTTTGTGATTTATTATTTTGAATGTATGAAATCAGAGACATATGATGGAAATATTGTGTTTATTTTCTATAATTTTGTAAATATAAATGTTTTTGTGTATAACCAAAGCTCGAAACTAACTTATCAATGATATAATATGTAAACAAATAGCATAGATCTACATGTTGATAAAAGTGGAAACATTTAACAACGTATAGCCCGCATTATTTAATAATATGGTTTTAAAAAACACAGATAGTCCGCACCGGTAGATAGCCCGCACTTAGCATCTTCTGATGTAAAAAATTGTATAGCCTGCGGGCAATACACAGGAAATTACAGTAGGTATTTGTCTGAATTAACTATTGACACATAAATGACATATTCAAATCTTAGATATATTGATACCTGTACAGTAGTAAACCAATATGTGGTAACTTAATTAATTAAAGTTCAAACAAAACACAATGAAGTAATAATTCATGTTTTGCTTTGCAGTTTATGACTTAATTTAAGCAGTTGTTTGCTTTTCCTTAAAAAAGTTCTGATTGTTTAAGCTGAATTTACATTTTTGTCCTGTACAGTGCTTGTGTTTTAAGAGAGATTTGATGTGTCATAAACGACATAAAGTTTTATGTACATTAATATTATACACAAAATTTCTTGCAACCCGGAACTAAACACAGGATAGACACTGCAGTGAAAAGGATATTACAGTTTCCTTGAATAGATTTGTATCCCGGGCCAATATAATCGGTAAATGAATCACTCAATTTCTTGTATCATACACTTACACTAACTTGTAGGGCTGTTCAGAACTTTGGGTGTACCGCTTTATCAAAACCTTAGTTTTATATTATCAAAACCTTAGTTCGTGTAGGTTAACTCAAAGTGGTTTGGCTGTTCAGAACTAAATGTGTGTAAAGCTTTATCAAAACCTTAGTTCGTGTAGGTTAACTCAAAGTGGTTTGGCTGTTCAGAACTTTGTGTGTACAGCTTTATCAAAACCTTAGTTCGTGTAGGTTAACTCAAAGTGGTTTGGCTATTCAGAACTTTGTGTGTTCAGCTTTATCAAAACCTTAGTTCGTGTAGGTTAGCTCAAAGTGGTTTGGCTGTTCAGAACTTTGTGTGTACAGCTTTATCAAAACCTTAGTTCGTGTAGGTTAACTCAAAGTGGTTTGACTGTTCAGAACTTTGTGTGTACCGCTTTTTCAAAACCTTAGTTGTGTAGGTTTTCTCAAAGCAATTTACAGATTAATTTATCCATGGTTTAAAAAGGCTCTTGCACCAACATTAACCAGTCAATGTTTTTCTCAACTCCCTCTGGAGCATACAGCCAGTGCTGCAATTTCAGCACTCGCAGATAGGTCACTGCAAAACCATTTTCTCATTCCAGCTGAGTAGACTAGTACTGGGACAAGCAGTAAAGTATCTTGCTCAAAGGTACAGCACAGTGGTGTGCCATGACTCGATAGTGTAATACTTTCGTCATTTGCATGGCCTCTTGCCATTAAACGATCTAACTATGTCATTTCAGTTCAATCATCCTTCAATACCAGGTCCAGAGGGACTTATCTTTATAAAAGGAAGAAATTGGGGCCATGACCATCCTGAAAATATAAGGATTCTGAGAAATATTTACTTTTTCGTTTTTATACAAATTTTAGGTATGTGAGGTATGCTTAAAGTTACAAAAAATGGAAAATAATACTGCAATGAAAAATACATTCATTTTCCATGAAAAGTAAAACTGAACACGCAGCTCAGATTATGCAACCAATTATATTGAAAAGCCTATCCTGAATAATTGTATCTTTTGGTTGGCGACTTCATATTTGCTTCCGTCAAATTAAAACACCTTAGACAGTATTTTTGCTTTTCAGAATGATGAAAACATCTTAAGAATGATGGTGGGCTAATTGATTTGTCAGTGCCAAGCCTCTTTAAAAGAAACTGTCTTTTTCACAATTTTGTTTTATATATATAGCAGACAGAGCTAAAACTTATTTTATGATGATAACAAATTGTCACACTTCCGTATTGGACTGCAATGTACAGTGCATAAAAAAGTAATGCTTAGGAAAGTTCCTATAATTGTTCTTTTTCATTCTGTATAAATGCACCATGTCAAACTTGTCTTTTTCTTAAGTTAAAGTATCAAAATAAAACTAAATCTAAGATCAAAGCAAAATTTGAAATAATGAATCGATTGTCTGTTTCAAAGCTGACATCAGCAATGTATCAGTATAAGTTGGTCAGGTACCGGTTCACTGTTTTACGATGAGAAAATTGAATCTCCCTAAGGCAGACAACTCATCATTTGCCATATGTGCAAGTTGTTCTCAAACAGAGGGCATATTATATAATGTTATTTAATATTCTCGTATCTCTAGCCTGATATGTTTGAATTCATGTTTTTTTTCTCTCTTTTACAAATTAATATTGAGATTAAAAACAAGAAATTCACTTGGTGTGCCCTAAAATAACTCTGATAAGAGTTTAAGAGAAAAGTGGGAGTGTATTTGGTAGAAATGAATAAGTCTTGGATTGGTTTCCTGATATCATGTGTGATATGGAGAACTGATCTGTCTCCTGTAACTCACAAGATGTCTGCAAGGCTATCAGTGTGTACAAATGAGAACAGATGGATGCTTGTATCTTATGGAACAAGATGGATGGGTGATGTGGTGTCAGATGTAATCATACAGTGTAGGTACTGCCTGTACATGTACATTGTACAGTACATGTAGCTTTAAAATGGCATTTATCTTGTGTGGTTTTATACTACACATTTTGATAATTCCATATATCATTCACTTTTTGTATACATGTATATTAAAGTATATTTGTCAACTTATTTTTCACTTAGGATTATAATTACCTGGTATCAATTTTGCGGTGTCTTATGTGGGATGGCAAAGTTCTAATTCCTTATACTTACCATAAGTACAGGTCATTGGCCTTCAATTTCACTTGAATTATATCCTAAAATCAAAACATTTACTTGAAAGTATTACCAGATATTTTGATCTCTTATGACAAAAAAGAGGTAGATTCACACCATTATTTAAGAAATAAGCATTTTTTGTGTGTGTTTGTGATGTTTTGTTTCAAATTTATATGTAGTCAATATAATCTCTTCCTCAGCTTATTCCTTCCTTCTTGTCTTTCTAAAAATCCTGATAATTACTGTGAGCTGTAATCCGTACATTGTGTATACATGCTAGCTTATCCCACAGACATGTGTCCATCAGCTATAACTACGAATACCTGACCCCCTGCTGATATCGGCCATTCACCTGAACGACAATATATAGCTACTTTTACCTGGTACATTATACATTTTGTGGGTATTATATAGATAAAAAACCCATTACACTGCTGGTCATTCCTCCTACTTATATGTACGTGATACCTCAACAGTTTTACTATAGCCTGTAGTTGTTAAATACTTACAGTACTTTCAAATAAGACTGGATGTATATTTTGTCAAATACTGCGACTAGATGTACATTTTGTCAAAATACTGCGACTGGATGTATATTTTGTCAAATACTGGCCAATGCAGGGTAAAAGAGCACATTAATTCAGAATTAGAATTATAAACCCTCGATCCTCAAAACATTTGTTCACGTACTTGTGTATTATCTGTACATGTTACTTCAGTGGTTAAAATGACAAGTAATTCTTCAACTGAATCTGTACGTGTTATATGCCCTCAATGTTATATAATTAAGTACTTGGCAAAATTGTTTTGATGGGTAAGCTTCTCCTTCAGTCAAGTAGTGAAATGGTATATATATTCTTGAATATTATGGTCAAACATTCCACATGAAAAAAAAATGTGCATGTGAAATTTTTAGGGAAGAGCTGTACTTCAAATGACAACATTAGCCAACAAAAAATCATGATTCATGCTATTGTAATAACTAGTAAAGGAATAAACACTAGGTTGTTTCTATATCTGTTGGTCACAAAGGGATTAATCATGATCATGAGAAGTGAAACTGGGCGGTTTTACCGGAATACCGTGGTATAAAGTTTTGATGGTACGTACCGTGGTACATTAAGTCCTGTACCGGTTTTTTGGGGACTTTCATATGCATTAAATTTAACTTATCAATTTGAAAGAACTATTTGTTACATAGATCAATTGAAATTCCAATATGGTTTAATAATAATTTCCTATAAGTTTGCTGTTCAACTAGGACAGACATAGCTTCACTCAAACAATATTATAGGATAACACAACGAGAAACTTATGACAGGCCTCTTGTGGATTGGCTTCAGAAAAAAAAACAGCCCGAGACCTTTAGCTAGCTCAAACATTCAATCAAGGTGGTATACCGTGGTACGTACCGCAGTATTTGCCTAAATACCGTGGTATACCGTGGTACGTTTGATTTTGTGGTACCCAGCTCTAACATCTACTGTACTAAAAGTAGAGATGTAACTTGTTGTATCGTGGCATTTACTGATGTGTCAATGATCCAAGATAGTGTCAAGAAGTTACATTCAGCCAATTACTGCTTTACCAGTCCTGGGTCACGGCTTTTTATCGTCAATATTTCAGTTATTTCAGAACAAAATGTACTAAATATAATTTAATACTCAGCATGGAATACATGTACTTTTATATAACACTTATTTATATGTTCATGGTTGTCTCAAATCAAAGAAAGCTGTGGTAACAAGTTTGTACAAAACGATGTGATAATTAAGTACATGTATCAACTTTCACATCCTTTTGAATACATATACCTCTAACAGAAACTTACCCAAAGTTTTCAAAATTTTGCTCTGTATTTCATTGAAAATAACTAAAGTTAGACTTAAGCCAGGTAAATTGTGACATTACCATAATTTATATTCTTTTGTTTAAATGTAAATATGGTATGTATAAGAAATTAAAGGGGTGTCACAACCAGATGTTAAAAAAATAATAGTATTTTACCCCTGCACAAAGCATGTGTAAATAAATATAAATACCTAATTAAATTATGTAAGTCTCACTCTGTGGTTTAAACAATCAGTTGACCCCAAACTTACTAATCTTTATTTGATCATGTTCCTTAACCATTTCTCAGATATTTATCCAAATATCATTGCCATGGGCTTTCCTGCCGAATCCATCGAAGGCGTTTATAGGAACAACATTAACCAGGTAGCACGGTAGGTATTCTGTAATATAGGTATATATACAATGTATATACTGTACATGTATATGATTCAGAGGATGATAGGGGAGTATAATCTTACTTTGTAATATTGAGACTGTTTTAATTCAAGTAAGTTTTATCGCTGCTGGAGCAGCTAAAAAAAGTTTGATTCAAAGGTTCTCTCATTTCTGTGATGAGTACAATCAGACAGAAATGATGTTTTAGTGGCATTTTAAAGAAGGTAACATTCAGCCATTTGTCAGGATTTATTTCATGAATTCTGATTTTAGTTTCAGGCTAGGTAAGTAGACAGACATCATTAGTGAAATTTTGCTGTTCAAAGTCAAATACCATATATATTTTATTATAGTTTTCCTTAAAAACAGGTGACCAATTAAGCTAAAATATTTTAATTCATTCATTTAATTACAAATTATGTATTGTAAGGTCTAACATAGGTTTAATTTTAACCATTTGTTTTCTTAAATTTTAGTTAATAAGGTAGATGTATTATATACGTACCACTAAAATGTATCAATTTTAACTGTTTGTTTTCTTAAATTTCATAAATAAGGAAGATGTATACATATTTATGTAACAGTGGTATCAGTAAAATGTATCATAATATAAATTACATGACATGTATCAAATAATGTAACTGTACGTATAGTGATTCATGCATAAATTGTATTATATTGTGTCTTAAGGAAGAGATTGTATTCCATTTATGATTATTGTTTTATCACCCTAGAAAATGTTCAATTTGATCTCCTGAATTATTGTGGAACACGTAAATAATAATTACTTATAAATAAGTATGGTATATTTTCTGGAGAGTCAATATTATATATACAAACCTATAACATAAGTGATTAAAGTTCTGTATGTTTTATCAAATAGATTAAATTAGATTTCAATATGCATGTAATCATTATAGCCGTGCACGTGTTTTATCATTTATCACTAGTGCAATCATACAACTTACATGTACATGTAGGTCATTTATACTAGTTATAGTTCATCACCTATAGTTCATGGTCAGTAGGCCAGTACATACTATACAAGCTTAAGTGCCCCAGTACAATTTTTTTTTTATATATATATGTAGGCCAATGGATTTAAATTACCCCAGTAACAGGAAGTTTACTGTCATACTTATTGTTACATATATATATGTCATTTGAACTGTTCTTTAAAATCTCCTGAATTTAAACAATTGTTAAAAAGATTTTTTAAGGATTTAGGATTAAAAGATGTAGTTACCGTATTCGCTGTAGTTAGTACACAGGGCGCCGAAAAATTTGGTTCCAAAGCGGGCAAATAACAAAACTTAGATCTGGAATTCTGGACGAAAAATGTCGTCATCAATTTTGGACAAATTGTAAACCTATTACCAATACTTGTGTTTTTTCCCTTTAAGATGTGCACAGTGAGGCTTTACTGTACTGTTATATAGAATGATTTAGTTGTATCATGGTTAGACAGGGTGCTTATATAACTTAATACTCCCGTAGAAAGGGGGAGGCACAAATTATGGCGAATACAGTAAAAGATCTCGAAGTAATAGATACATAGTATTACAAACTAAAACTGTCCAAGGACAGTGTAAATGATACTCCAACCATAATGAACAATACCAAGGTATATATACATACGTTACACTGTTTACAGTACAAAACAGTGATTTACCAAAATATAGTCTACTCTATAACGAGTCAAAGTTGTACAAGAAGTGAAGGTTTTATGCTGTTTAAATATTATTGTATTTATAACAAAGGCTGTTTCACTGGTTGTCCTTGTATAGTTTATGAGTCCAATATAACACGTAAGGTGAAGGTTTTGTAGATTGTTGACATTGTATAAAACAGTTGCTGTATATGTAGGTGGTCGGCCTGGCTGTTACATAGTGTTACAGGTCAAAGTAAGGTGAAGGCTTTGTTTGCTATGTCTGGCTATAGATACTGACAGAGTACTATACATATAATGTAGGTATCAATGTACTGATAGAGTACAGGGTGTAGGTATATACTGTTAATGAGTCAGCGTCATTGAAGCTTATCTACAAATTATTGTCAAAAGTGATAATATAACTTTTAGCCTTAGCTGTTATGATAACTATTATATCGGTATATAGTACATTTTGTAAGTTAGACACAAAATAATCTGTATTATCCTAATGAAGTTCTTTTAAAGGCCCAATATACGTAACTTTCAGCAAAACTTTAAGCGAAAATCAAGCCTAATAACTTATTATATTTGTAGATTTAGCTAAGATATCAGCAATATTCAAAAACTTGCTTAGACAAATATCATGGAAATATTATAAGAATATGTAAAAGAGTTGTATGTACAGGTGGTACAATGATTATTATATCTCAACCACTACAGTAAAACACTACAGATCAAACAATTCAAATGATTGGTACTGTACATAATGCATACATTATTATCTACCATATCTTCAATTATTTGGGAGCATAAATAGATCCTATCAAACAGTTGTTATAGTTTTATCATCTGTGTGAATATGATTTATAGATTATCTTTCTTGAGAGCAGTATTACATTGATGGGAAAGTCACATATAGCATTGATTTCTTTCTCCAGGTTTTTGGACCAGCGACATAAAGACCACTACCGGGTGTATAATTTGTAAGTATCTAATTAGCTCCGATCCCTTGTAAGTCCCATTACATCTTCTATTGATAAGTCCCATACCCAATGTACCTTGAAATTACAGGTATATTATAACTTTTGTATACATTTTAAGTATTCTTTGACCTCTACAACTTATTTTGAATTCACCTGGTATTACACTTGAGGTTCCACCTTTGCAAGTATCTGATTCAATTTAAATCAATTCTGCGAGTGTGCATACTCATCACGTAATCCCTCTACCTTGTGGCACATGATCCCTCTACCTGACATCACATGATCGGTCCACCTGGTATCCCATGGTACCTCTACCTTGTGGCACATGATCCCTCTACCTGACATCACATGATCTGTCTACCTGGCATCACATGATCTGTCTACCTGGCATCCCATGGTCCCTCTACCTTGCATCACATGATCCCTCTACCTGACATCACATGATCCCTCTACCTGGCATCACATGATCCCTCTACCTGGCATCACATGATCCCTCTACCTGGCATCACATGATCCCTCTACCTGGCATCACATGATCCCACTACCTGGGATCACATGATCTGTCTACCTGGCATCCTTTGTTCCCTCTACCTGGAGTTTCATGATCCCTCTACCTGACATCACATGATCCCTCCACTTGGCATCACATGATCCCTCCACTTGGCATCACATGATCCCTCCATCTGACATCACATGATCCTTCTACCTGGAGTCACATGACCCCTCTACCTCGAATCACATGATCTGTCTAATCTACCTGGCATCCCTTGATTTGTAACTATACATGTAAGTCCCCCGCCAGGAAACTGGGGTTGGGGAAAGGATAGAGATTTTTTGTTGTGTTACACATCCGTCCTTACACTATCTTGTCCAGGCTCTCTTCTGCACTACTTGTCAATGAAACTTATACTTGTAGTATGGGTTCACCTTGGTTTGTATCAAAAGCAGGTCACTCTGACTTACATTATGACCTTTGACCTACATCAAAGAAAAGGTTTGTGTATGCTCTATGTCTTATACACTACTTGTCACTTGAACTTTATTTTTGGGGTATGTGTTCATCTTGGTGAGGAGGTCACATTAGTCGTGGACCGTATGTATAAAGTCCTGTAGAATATTTAACTTAAGAAGCTTAAATTAAACATACAAATTACGAGTTTACAATCAGACCCAATCAGTCACAGTACATCCAAAGAAGTTTAAAGAACTAATTGGTAAAGCTAGCTGTGTTCATGTTTGAATGGATACAGAACTAATTGACTAGACTGGTATAGCTAGCTGTCTTCATGTTTGGATACAGTACCAATTGACTAGACTGGTATAGCTAGCTGTCTTCATGTTTGAATGGATACAGAACCAATTGACTAGACTGGTATAGCTAGCTGTCTTCATGTTTGGATACAGAACCTATTGACTAGACTGGTATAGCTAGCTGTCTTCATGTTTGAATGGATACAGAACTAATTGACTAGGCTGGTATAGCTAGCTGTCTTCATGTTTGGATACAGAACCAAATGACTAGACTGGCATAGCTAGCTGTCTTCATGTTTGGATACAGAACCAATTGACTAGACTGGTATAGCTAGTTGTCTTCATGTTTGGATACAGAACCAAATGACTAGACTGGTATAGCTAGCTGTCTACATGTTTGGATACAGAACCAATTGCCTAGACTGGTATAGCTAGCTGTCTTCATGTTTGAATGGATACATAACCAATTGACTAGACTGGTATAGCTAGCTGTCTTCATTTTTGAAAGGATACAGAACCAATTGACTAGACTGGTATAGCAAGCTGTCTTCATGTTTGAATGGATACATAACCAATTGAATAGACTGGTATAGCTAGCTGTCTTCATGTTTGAAAGGATACAGAACCAATTGAATAGACTGGTATAGCTAGCTGTCTTCATGTTTGGATACAGAACCAATTGACTAGGCTTGTATAGCTAGCTGTCTTCATGTTTGAATGGATACAGAACCAAATGACTAGACTGGTATAGCTAGCTGTCTTCATGTTTGAATGAGTACCCTTCAGACTAAGGTTATGACCTTGATTGTCTTCCTGGTTGTGTTGAAGAATTTTATGTAGACTTTTAAGTACATGTAAATGTATATACTGTCGGTTTGATATTACAATGTAGATAGAAAAGCACTTGAAAATAGAGACCCGAAGTGGGAAGACCTAGCCTGTCTTATATATATATATACACACCAACCTAGATCCTTTGTAATGGTCATTCACCTAACTAGAACGACATACTACCTTATATGGTAAATCATTAGTCGTCAGTTTTTCCTTGAATAGTTCCTAATGTTACCTAGAAGGTCAGTTTAGTCTGGAGCATTATTGGGCCTGTGGAACTTAGGTTTGTATTAAGAATTGATTTGACCCAGTGCCAAAGGGGAGCAATTACAGGGCCTCAATGCTGAAATTTTGATTGTATAGCTGTATAACTAATTATTAAATCCCCACTATGCAATGGCATAGATATATAGGTCCCTGGGATAAAGTTTGTTTGGCTATATATATATATATATGCATTCAGTACCCTTGAATGGCTAAATCTATGCTACAAAGAAAGGGTGGTTGGGTGGTGCAGTTGATAGCACACTTGCCTTTCACCAAGGCGACAGGGGTTCAATTCCCCCGACTGGACGTGAAAAGGTATGGGGTCACCTGTGTGTGCCCGACCATGTGGGTTTTCTCCGGGTAATCAGGTTTCCTCCCACAATAAGACCCCTTGCACACTAACATCTCGGCCAATAAAAGTGATTTATATAAGTTGGATAACTTATTTCATAACTGTTGTAAAATAAATAAAGTTTATGTTATTGTTTCAATTGGCTTTTCCATTTTTACTTCGATTGGAGGAAACAACACCACAATTGAGTAAAAAAAAGTATATTTATTGTTGTGTGTTGTTTGAGGTGGGGAGTAGAAATACAAAAATTATATTTAAATTGAAAATTATAATACAATACATACTGAATCATACTTGATCAACTGACTCATTCACTGTTAATAGACAGTTGTCAGGAAAAGGCCATTTAATAATGATATATCCATGGAGAATATACACATATAATATTCCTTGTACATGTTTTAATAGTTTCTATTTCCCTGATGTCATACTCTTTCCTGGACATCATATGCATGTCCTGTTGTAAAAGTCTGATGACGTCCCCCCAACCCCCTCCCCAACACTACATTGTGAATTGGGTATTACTTGGTATTATTAGTGATTAAGGAAGTCCGGTTTTCACAACAGACAGCTAGGAGATCTGGTTGATAACTTTTAACACTTGAGCTACAGCAGCAAAGTAGGCCCAAAGAAGAAAATTATAAGTTATATATATGTAGTATGAACAGTGTCAGGTCTATTGTAGCTTACTGAAGTGCTGCCAGTTGTGATCATCGGGATATCTATTGTTAAATGAGAACATGGTAAAACCATTGTAGTAGTCGTCCTACTGAATGGGATTGAATTTTAGTCAGAATTTATTATGATATACAAATTTTTTATGCCCCCGCCATGAAATGGGTGCGGGGGGTGGGCATATAGTGTTATCCATGTTCGGTCCCGTCCCGTCCCATGGTACTAATGTAACCAGTTTATTTAAATAACTACTGATCCAATTGTCATCAAACTTCACATACATAATAAGCATGAAGAACTAATCTCACATGAGGGCGGGGGGATTTATGTCTCACATACATTTCTAGTTTTGGCATGCTTTGATTGGAACTTTCATAATTTTGCTTTAAGTAAAACTTTTATTTTGATTCTCCTTAAGCATCAAGGACATCAGAAAATCTAACATAATGTCAATATATAGATTAAAAAAATGAGGTTTCATATGATTATAGATAATAGGATACTGTATGTTTGGAGGGTTTGAATTTAACACTGGCCCATTCGCCAAATTCGAGTTGATTTCTGAAATTGCGAGTAGAAAATGATTATACTTGCATTTTTTGGCAAGTGGGTATAATGCCTGTTGAAAGATATATATATATTATTCCAATCTGTACATATGTCAGAAAACATGATCGAAAGTATAAAACAAATTTTGAAACGAAACCACACATGTACAACTGTACACACACGCACAAAAAGTGCAATGTCTTAAAAGGGTAATTTGATCACAATACAGTTGTTATATTTTACATTTTATACCTTGTCATAGAGTCTTAAATCAATTTTCTGAACTGAATTGTGAATTAGACTGATTCAGAATGTGCTGTAGTACTTTCATTATCCACTTCAAAATTGTGAGCACGTTTCTAATTTGGCGGGTTAAAATTCAACCCGCTAACCACAAAATTTGAGTTGCCAAAAAAGTTAAAATCTACCCCAGGAACTTTGTCAATTTTTCATAGGTCATGGAAGGTGGGACATACATAATTTCTAAAATATCATAAAGAAATTCAAATGTTAATGGGTATGATTCTATATGATAATGTAACCTGTTCTTATCATCATATTGTCACAGAGATCACATCTAAAACATGTACACATGTCTAGTTCACCCAACTCTTAGAAACAAAATCCTGCTCCTTACTAACTGATCAATATAGACCTGTTTTACTGAGGGAGATCGGGTTATCTCGGTGGAGGCTAAGATTATGTAACATTGTCTCAATATATAGAAGTATAAGTCAAGGTTGTGATTTTGCAAAATCTTAATCTTGGCAAAAGACAGAGATAACCTGATCTTGCTCAGTTACAGGTACAGCAATTGCTGTTTTGGTTGAAAATTTTAATATGGTCTATAGGTGTACATGTCCCATGCAGGGCCTCAAAATACTATGGCCTCTTCGGTAACAAAGCTGTAAAGCAACATTTTAATCTTTTTCTTACAAATGTAGACTATTGTTTGAATAATGAAAACATATTTCACAGTGAATGTTTTGTTTTCTGTAAATCGGGTATATAACATTAAAGCAATGCAACTGATTATTTGTAATGAGAAAATATCTCGCTACCGAACTAGTTTTAACATACCATGTGAAAATTCTGCAAAATGTCCCAGAAAGGTGTTGAATAGCTCTGTTATGCAAATCTAGCAAAGGGTATCAAAGGGATATCCTAATCTTAGGTGCAAGAAATTAATATTTAATATATGGCCATCATGCCACGCAAGAACTTTTGTGTTTTGTCTGCAAGTTTAACAAGGTTGTCAAAAAAGAAGAAAGTTATTTTCTTACTTATCAGTAGTACATGTGTACTTATTTTCCAATTCAGGTGTACAGAAAGATCATATGACCCTGTTAAGTTCCATAAGCGTGTGGCGTGTTACCCGTTTGAAGATCACAATCCGCCACGTCTAGAGCTGATCAAACCATTTTGTGAGGATCTGGATGACTGGTTACGTAAAGACCGAGAGAATATCGCTGCCATACACTGCAAAGCTGGCAAGGTAAGTGATGCACCAATACTATCTGCCTTCTTTGTACACAATAATCATATCTACAATATCAATCTAGTGATTTGGGGATGAGTTTCCTGGTAATGTAAAATTTTTGAAAGTGCATATTATGGTCTATTCATAATTGTAATGTTTTTGTTATTTTGTGTTGCACATATTTTCACACCAGAGAGCATTTCTGCTATTGGTGATAAGATTTCACTTCAACTTAATAGCAAACACTTGCATTTCCATCTTGTTTACATGGATTGGTTTGTGTCTAGAAAACAGGATGTTGCTGTTACCTATGGTTACCCATTGTAAATGTGTTTTGAAAATATTTAAAAAGATAACTGTAACCATATAAGATGATATCACTAAACTTTCCATTAAAAAATTGGCACAAACTTTTGTCTCTTTGAAGAGGAAGAGGTAGAGAATCATTGTCATTGAATAAATGTTAACATTGTTTTGTGGTAAAACGTTAATACTGTCTACTTGTGTCACAGGGGCGGACAGGTGTGATGATCTGTGCTTACCTACTGCACAGAAACCTATTTAGTGACTATAAAGAGGCCTTACTACATTACGGTCAAACCAGGACCAGGGACCATAAGGTGAGGGCCACATTGTACCATAACCAGCCTGCTGTAACATCTTCTATCAAAAATGACATTCTGTACCCGCTCAGTGTCTCTGTTCATGTTTCTGTACTGACTGTGCTCTCGTATCTGTACTGACTGTGCTCTCGTATCTGTACTGACTGTGCTCTCGTATCTGTACCGACTGTGCTCTCGTATCTGTACTGACTGTGCTCTCGTATCTGTACTGACTGTGCTCTCGTATCTGTACTGACTGTGCTCTCGTATCTGTACTGACTCTGCTCTTTTATCTCGACTGATTCTGCTCTCGTATCTGTACTGATTCGCTCTTTTATCTCGACTGACTCTGCTCTCGTATCTGTACTGACTGTGCTCTCGTATCTGTACTGATTCTGCTCTTTTATCTGTACTGACTCTGCTCTCGTATCTGTACTGACTCTGCTCTCGTATCTGTACTGACTCTGCTCTCGTATCTGTACTGACTCTGCTCTCGTATCTGTTCTGACTCTGCTCTCATATCTGTACTGACTCTGCTCTCGTATCTGTTCTGACTCTGCTCTCATATCTGTACTGACTCTGCTCTCGTATCTGTACTGACTCTGTTCTCATATCTGTAACGACTCTGCTCTCGTATCTGTACTGACTCTGCTCTCATATCTGTAACGACTCTGCTCTCGTATCTGTACTGACTCTGCTCTCGTATCTGTACTGACTCTGCTCTCGTATCTGTACTGACTCTGCTCTTTTATCTGTACTGACTCTGCTCTCGTATCTGTATTGACTCTGCTCTCGTATCTGTACTGACTCTGCTTTCATATCTGTACTGACTCTGCTCTCGTATCTGTACTGACTCTGCTCTCGTATCTGTACTGACTCTGCTCTCGTATCTGTACTGACTCTGCTCTCGTATCTGTACTGACTCTGCTCTCGTATCTGTACTGACTCTGCTCTCGTATCTGTACTGACTCTGCTCTTTTATCTGTACTGACTCTGCTCTCGTATCTGTACTGACTCTGCTCTCGTATCTGTACTGACTCTGCTCTCGTATCTGTACTGACTCTGCTCTCGTGTCTGTACTGACTCTGCTCTTTTATCTGTACTGATTCTGCTCTTTTATCTGTACTGACTCTGCTCTCGTATCTGTACTGACTCTGCTCTCGTATCTGTACTGACTCTGCTCTCGTATCTGTACTGATTCTGTTCTCATATCTGTACTGACTCTGCTCTCGTATCTGTACTGACTCTGCTCTCGTATCTGTACTGACTCTGCTCTCGTATCTGTACTGACTCTGCTCTCGTATCTGTACTGACTCTGCTCTCGTATCTGTACTGACTCTGCTCTCGTATCTGTACTGACTCTGCTCTCGTATCTGTACTGACTCTGCTCTCGTATCTGTACTGACTCTGCTCTCGTATCTGTACTGACTCTGCTCTTTTATCTGTACTGACTCTGCTCTCGTATCTGTACTGACTCTGCTCTCGTATCTGTACTGACTCTGCTCTCGTATCTGTACTGACTCTGCTCTCGTGTCTGTACTGACTCTGCTCTTTTATCTGTACTGACTCTGCTCTTTTATCTGTACTGACTCTGCTCTCGTATCTGTACTGACTCTGCTCTCGTATCTGTACTGACTCTGCTCTTTTATCTGTACTGACACTGCTCTCGTATCTGTACTGATTCTGCTCTTTTATCTGTACTGACTCTGCTCTCGTATCTGTACTGACTCTGCTCTCGTATCTGTACTGACTCTTCTCTTGTATACTCTTGTATATTTACAGATTTTGTTCATGCTACTTATTGTGGCTGTTGTGGTCTGTGAAACAATGTATAACTAAAACTGTATTTATTTGAAATCATAACATCAATCCTAGCTAACTAGCCCTATTGACCTCTGTTTATGTTTTACAGGGTGTGACCATTCCCAGTCAGCGCCGCTATGTCTGGTACTACGGATACCTCATTGAACGCCGACTACAGTACAAACCAGTTACCCTGTTACTGACCGGCATTGAATTTATCAAAATCCCTATGTACAATGGAGGCACCTGCAGTAAGTTTTTGATAATCTGAACATGATGTTACTCTGAGGAATGAAATGCAAATTTTAGCTCAGACATTTTAACTTCTGTTATGGTTTGTTGTTCGGGTTCCAGCGTCCATCAAAGTTTTAGATCATCTGACCCGAAAGTCTGGAAGACCTATAGCCATCATGTTTTGTTCGTTGTCTTGTGCCATCCACCTTGTGTAATTTTCCACATATGAAACTTTTTCTGCACCGGTGGGATTGAGCTAAAACTTGCTTGAGATAGTCCTGACCAAGTGTCGATATTTTTCCTGGCTGGTAAAAAATCCAATATGGCTGCCATTTAGAAAAAAATACATTTCAAATTTCTTCTGAAGTTCCATTGATGAATTGGGCTTAAACTTGATTGAAATGATTCTGAGACAGTTCTAGACAAATGTTGTATTTTTCGGGCCAGACCAAACTCCAGTATGGCTGCCATGCCTGCCATTTTGAAAAACTCTCACTCTATGCAGTTGAGCTTAAATTTGCTTGAAATGATTCTGAGACAGTTCTAGACAAATGTTATTATACTATGGGTTGGTCCGAAGTCCAATATGGCTGCTAATATGACAGCCATTTTGAAAAAAAACCTTTAAATTTAAACCAGTGATGAATATTGTCAAAGTCATGTTGTCCAGTTGTTCATTCTTCAAAAAAATGAGTAACCAACTAGATGTTTCTCTGAATCAATTACAATATAAGAAAAATGCTTCATTGCTGTCCTGTTTTATAGTTGATGATTATGGATAACTGTTATTGACAGGCCCGATGTTCGAGGTTTACCAGCTCAAGGTGAAAGTTTACTCCTCAAAGGTATACGAGGACCTGAAGAAAGGTCAGGAGAGGGTCTTCATGGGAGTAGAGACTCCAGTACCTCTCTGTGGAGACATCAAAGTGGTCTTCCACAACAAACCCCGCATGAAGGGAAAGGTTAGTATGGGGGCATATATTTGTGGGAGTGTAAAGCTGGAGGCTTATGTCAAAAATATGCATAAAGTTTGCATTAGCAATGTCATACATTCAAAGGGGTAAGGATTGTAATAAATGGCTCATACATTCAAAGGGAGGTAAGGATTGTATTAAATATCTCATACATACAAAGGGAGGTAAGGATTGTATTAAATATCTCATACATACCAAGGGAGGTAAGGATTGTATTAATTATCTCATCCATTCAAAGGGAGGTAAGGATTGTTTTAACAATGTCATACATACAAAGGGAGGTAAGGATTGTATTAAATATCTCATACATACCAAGGGAGGTAAGGATTGTATTAATTATCTCATCCATTCAAAGGGAGGTAAGGATTGTTTTAACAATGTCATACATTCATAGGGGTGAGGATTGTATTAAATATCTCATACATACCAAGGGTGGTAAGGATTGTATTAAATATCTCATACATACAAAGGAGTAGGGATGACATTAGATATGTCATACGTAACAAAGGATAAAGATAATATTAAATATGTCAGTGTGTGATTACATACCTCCTTGTGTCATTGTCAAAATATTTTCCTGATGGTGATGTATTCGAGAAAGGAGGCAACTTCTTCTCTAGTCAAAGGGAATAAAATCCAAACAAATAGTAATAGATAGTCTAAGTTCTATCTTGTACTGTTTTCTGTTGATTGATAATACTGTTTCATTTACATAGGAAAAGATGTTCCAGTTCTGGTTCAACACTTTCTTTGTAAATGTGGATGGATCGTATTCCAACAAGCCTCAGGCTAATGGAAGCACGGGTAAATGTGCTGGGGAGATGGAGCAGTGTGACAACTCCAAGTGTCTTAACATGACCCTTCTTAAGGATGACTTAGACAAAGCCAACAAAGACAAATCACATAAATTATTCAGTCCAAACTTTCAGGTACGTCAAATTGATTCCACTCACATATCTTTTTTTCAGTTATTCAAACTAAATTTATATATTAGCATTAAATAATTAAAATACTATTATATTAAACTGATTTTGATTAGAATATCTATATTTACCAAGTATAACATAATATTTCATATTATTATACACAAATATGAAACTTTGATATCTTGCTATAATTATAAAGACATATTGAGGCAAAAAAAAATTTGACGTTAAATTGATGACAATTCAATTTTAGAAGAATAATGTATTAAAAGACACGAAGATCCACAGAGTTGTAGCACCTCTTTCTGGTTTCTCAGCTTGGAGGAATTTGTATTAGCTTTCTTTTCCTTCAGCAAATAATTGTCTCCTGGTGAAACTATTTAAGTAATTATGGTTAAAGTGAAATTGTTTGTCAGGATCCAAAGAAAGCATCATAAACATGATTTATTGTAGTATTGTAAATAACTGCCTAATGCCCTCTAACAGGTGAAAGTAACAAAACAGGTCAGGTTTAATACATAATGGCATAGCAGTTTCAGTGAAAGTACTGCCAAACGGATGGTTTCCCCCACTCAAAAAACCACAGAAATCTGTGTTTTTGCTACATTGATTTTACTGCAACTTGTGCCTTATTGAAATGGGAAAATTTAGTAGGATTTTCAGATAAATTGGGGAAACATTCTTGAATTTTGCTTCATTTTGGGAAAATAACACAAATTTTGACTGGGGGAAACACCCTTACATCAACTGCAAATTCAAACAACTGGGAAATTGTTGAAAAGTCTATTGCATGTGAACTGACACGTAATATTTTGCTATAATATTGCATCATTATTTTTGCTTGTTTGTTTATAAAGGCGAAGTTACATTTCAAAACTCCTGACCCAGAATTTCCAAAGAATGGCAGCAGTTTGAGTAGCAGCCTGACAGTCCCACCTCATGTTACGTCCAGCAGCACGTTTGAAAGTATTTCCACATCGCTAAGGGACAGTTCACATGCTTTACCATCTTCCACCATGGACCGATCATTGTCGGAACTGACATTAAAGGACACACCCATTAACAATCGTGCCCTTCATTTACATAGTCATAGAGTTACAGATAGTGACAAAGGCTCCCCTGCTGGGAGTAGTGAAGGACTAGCAGATACACTTAGTGAGAATGAACAAGATGAAAATCTGTCAGACACGGACACTGACGATGAATGGGATGGACTAGAAACAACGCTTGTATAGCATGTGTGATATTAGTTTGGGGGAGAATAGGGGGCTTTACTCGTGTGTAAATGTAGGAACAAGAGGTGCATGTAGCAGTGTAAGTGTTATATTATAAATTGTGTAGTAGATGTGCATGGTAAAGACTGCGTGTGCAAGTGATATTGACGTTATATCATGAATGGTAGTTGCGGAGCTGAACATGCGTTACACGGCACCATTTCATCAAAGTTGCTTTAATGGCCGCAACTTCTTATATAATGAGATTTTTATTTAAGATGTATTTAGCTGGGAATCAGAAATTGTTGGTAATGAGGTGTTCCGTGTGATGGCATTGCTGGTGACACTGAAACGTGTGTTGGACTTGCCTTGTTATGTCTGCTGTTTAAGTTTGTCAGGTTTATTAGCATTGTTATTCAGTAATTGTTATCATCTGTTTATTTCTCCTCAAAACTCTTATTTTTGACATGGACATAAGTGTTTGTCTCCTTTCATTGTTGAGCCAGTGTCTAGTGTAAAGGATTTCTATCAGTTTCACCAATGCTACCGACATATGATTATCTGCTTGGAGTTAACTCCCTTGATAAGATCCACGTCTTGTCCTGTGATATATCAGGGTCATTTTAATGTTATAAAATGCATGTACTCTTTACTTATTTTTTAAATGTATCATTAATTAACCTCATGCAAATTACAAATTATATTAGATACAGGTATTTTGATGGAACTCTTAAAAAAGGAGATTTAGATTTCTTCAAGGTAGCATACATTTTAACTTCAGAGGAATCATCATTTATATATATGGTTAGATTTTCTCCATTTTTCACCATAAGATTTTCTGCAAGCAAAGGATAAATATTTTACTAATTAAAACAAAAATTGTCAGACAAATATTTCCATATGAAGAGTTGGTATAAACATTCACATGTCATATCTAAAACTTATTCTGTGATTTTTGAAAAAAATCCCATTGCATTGTATAGATAAAAGTGTATTAAATAGTTGCCAAAATTCACACAAGACTCTCCATATGTATTAAGATGATAGCCATAACTATTTCATAATATAAGAAACCAAAATAATGTGGCATATTTGCTTAACGATCAAATCAATGATAACTTATTGGTTTTTAATTTCATGATCTAAAAAAAACATCAGTGATAAATAGAAATTGCATATTTTTGTACATCATTTGAAAATACTTAATTTTCAAAACTGATATATAGTTGATATAATCACTTGATGTACAGTGGTAGTTAGTTAAGGAGACTAATTGGTGCTGTTTTCATCATTATACATCTGTATTTGATAAAATGTGCATTTGTTCTTTTAATTTTATAAAATATACAGGAACGGTAAACAGTAATTGCTATAATAGGTGCTTTTCTGCTATATATTACATTATAACTTTATAGCTTTTATGTCTGCTTCTGAAGTGCTTCTTTAATAAATATATTCTAGTATTAAAAAACACAGGTAAGTACTTCTCTACATTTGAACTGATATACTATAATAAAAGCTATATGGGTAATATGAGCAGAGATATAAACCATGGTAATTGGAGGAAAATTAATACCTTAGATAAATTTTTGCAAAAGATAAATTAAGCATATTAAAATACATTTTTCTGCAGTTGACACACTTTTTAATTAAAAAAAAAACTATAATAAATGTTTGTTTGTGTTAAAATTTAGACTAAACTGATAATAGGGCTTTATACTTAAATTTTACTGTATAAAATTATAAGCCTTCCTTGAGGTTGATTCTATGAACTGATGAAAATGATATTAAATACCTAAGCCCCGATTCTAATGGGAAAATAAAGATACCAGGTACTGTGTGTGTTCTGTCACATACTTTTGTGGATATGAAGTATCAACGATGTCACAAAATTAGCAAGATAAATAACAGAAACCTATGTACCGGGTGATTAGTGATCTTTATAGGTTACATCATTATTGAAATTCACATCCAGGACATTTTAAATTGAAAATGAGTGCAATTTTTTCCCGACAAAAATTGTTTCTTGTCATATCCTTGAATATTAACATTTATTTATTTATTTTAATGCCTTTTATAAAAAGAAAAACACTGTGTAATTAGTATGCAGTACCCAAATTGAGTTTAAATCTGTCAGAAAAATGAACTTCCAAAGTGATAGGGCACCTGTTTTACACAGACACTTTTGTCAAAATGGTGTGTTGCCATCGAGTGTATGTAGTGTGTGTGAATGTTCCTGTTTTTTGTGTACGCTCCAGTTGTGTGTCAGTACATGTATGATTGTCCTAGGAATGTCAGTGGTCATAGTTGAATGGAATGAAATGTTTAGCTACGTACAAATGATCTCATTACTCAATATATTACACTTGTTTCTCTGTGACATTTGTCCACAGCTATTTTCATGTGACCTGTAATTATGTTTTTGTTCTATGAATTGAAACGTCTGATGGTAGGGCATTATCCCATCATCATCACATTCCAATATGAGATGTAGTGACTTGAATCAGTCATTGTCATTCATTACCTGGTTAAATTGATTTCATTCATCGTCTTTGGCTGGAAAAGAACTCAATAATTGTATCTTTGCTTTTGTTTTTGAATTTTGAGAAATTGTTGCAAAAGGTGTTTCAATTTGGAGCAGTCAGACCTGTCACGTGTAGCCTTCGGATCCATCAGATACTGGTAAACTGGAAATGTTGGTGGGTGGAGTTGTTTCTATTTTGACCAATTAATATGATAGTGGTGTGGAGATACTTGTGCTAGAAAATAGCTCTGAAATCTAAACAGTCTAATAGCTGTAATCTACCGTATATCAAGGTTTTTTAGTGCGTGTCATAATTTTTGCGAAATTAGCTACTCTATAAAAATTGCATGAATAAAAATTGTAAAATTTTCACACAGATCTAATGCACTAATTATTATAGTCATAGTTCCAGCAACCACTCATGTCAACCTGATGTGAAGTGAACCGCGACTGTGGTTCACGGTTGTTTCCGAAAAGGGTTGTTGATTCTGCGACATGATGGTGTGTTTTTGTAAACAAGCACAAGTCTAATAACAGGTGTAATTATTGAGCTATTATTTAATAGCATGCATCAACAGATTGGAAGGTGTTTTCTGAATCCCACTTCTGACACTAATCAGATTGCCAACATTACAAAGACCTCGGTCAGTGAGACAAATCCCGTAAACAACCTATTAAACCAAAATATGGAAAAAAAAAAATAGAAAAGAATTGTTACAAAGCTCTATATAGTGAACAGTATGTAACATTAACTCCTAGGCAAAATTTTTTGTGGTTGTATGTAGAAAGAACAAACAAGACTGAGAGTTATTATGAACAATTTGCGTTAATTTTTTTCCCAATAACATAAAAATTGCAAGAATTAAAAATTGAAAATTTTGTGCGTTTACTATGCTGATGTTTTTATCGCAAAAGTTGTGCATCCAAAAAATAACCTGATATACGGCATTTAAATAGCTTTTATATAGAATTTAAAACCTATTTGTCTTTAAATGCCAAATCATGGGACATTGCTTAACTGCAAAAAAAATATCAATTGTGCAGTAAGTCTACTATAAACATGTTCTTTTACAAAACTGAAATTCTTAGAATTTAATATCAGTTGTTTATATTTTGGTAATGAAAGGGTATTGCATTCAAACAGTGCATGTTTCTTTTATCATCTTATTCTGCCTTTGAAACTTTTAAACATCCTTTTTGTCTGCATTTTTTTTTCTGTTTGCAGAAGGGGGATGGGGAGTGGTGAAGTACAGTGTCAGATCATATGATGACTAGGTTCTCCATTGGTAGGATTATTCATTCCTGCTGTTTAATAATAGTCATTAGTGGACATTTTCATCTTGCAGTTATTTTCCAAATTCTGACATTTCTTGTATTTATATTGATGGATTTGCCCTTTGCTTCCAAATCTGAATTATCCAAATTGTTTATTCAAAGTTTTGGACTGAACATGTATTTCACATTTTTAGAAACAGAAATGATGTAAAAAGCAAATTGTTAAAAAGAATAACGGAGGTTATGGTGTTCATCAACTTTGTCCTCAATCCCATTATTATTTCTTACTCCAGTGGAAAGATTTGTAATCCAGGAAACTGATTCTTTGAAGCAAGTTTTATGTTGACAAATACCAATCATATTGAATAAGATCCTTGAATTGTTTAACATTAAATGTTATAAAATTGGAGGATATTGTTCAACATGAATGTTTTAGTTTTCAATATCTTGTAGTGTGATAGAAGGATAAGTTTGATTTCATGTCCGGGAATGTTGATTAAATTAGTCTGACAAGTCCATTAACAAGTTCATGTTTTGGTATCCTGTGTGCTATTCCTCCATAGGATGTGTAATATACTCAAATATTGCTGTTATGATTTAATCTGAAACAGATTCATTTGTGCTCCTGTCCAAATTGATGAGCATAGTTAAGAGAAAATGTTGACACCTCCGAAGACAAATATTACAGTACACAGAACAGGATAGACTTGTTTCGGTGAAATAGTGAACTCTTTTATTTAAAATTTTAATAAATCATCAATTATTAAAATATTTAGTATTCAAACTATAATATCTATAAATACGTCTTTGTGGTTATATGAATAGATGGTAATTTTAAATATTTTCATAAAATGTAAAAACATATTTAATGTAATGCTTTTATATTAGTGCATAAATATTATAAATTGTTCAAAAGGTACAGTTTACTCAAAAGCTTTGTTTTACAATGTTGTGGGATGCATTCAGATTGAAATATGAACTCTCAGCACTTCAAATGCTTGGTGGTTTGCTTGGTATTTTTAAAAGGTTTTCTACTTGGATGTTATTTTGTTAAAGTCGGGCAACAGTTCTGCACTACATCAATTGAGCTGAACGCGAGTCCAATATTGATGATACTGGGTCCTCGCTCTACACCGGAAATACTAGCACTGTAAATAGTCATCGCTTGAAACATTTCTTCATCTATCAAATTTAAGAACTGTTTAAAGTGACTCCTCATAAAGCATGTTGATAAGAACCAATTTTCAAAGGTCCACCAAAAAAAATATCCATATTCAAATAAATGTTTGTGTGGAGGTGTGTAAAATAACCAAAAGATTTTTTTTTTTTACATTTTCCCCATCAATCAAATTTTTAAGAACCACTTAAAGTGACTCCACTTTCAGCAAATTTGTAAGAACCACTTTTCAAAGATCCATTTAAAACAATTTCCATTTTCAAATAAAATTTGTATGAAATGACACAAAGAAAGATGCCAGTTACCCTTGTACTGTCAAACTCTCTGCTGAAACGTTTGAAGGAATAAGCTTTATACTGCATCATAACTTGTATAAATAGATGTGTGAACATGTTACGTCGACTTATTTATTTGATTATTGTGTATGATTGTAGGACATGGACCCTGCCTTGGTTTACACTGAACCTATATCTCACAACACCAGCTAGCTGTTGGTATCCACTTGTTCTACTTATGTTTGGTTTGACCCTGCTGAGATGTACAGTGTAGGAAAAATATATCTTGTGTGATACTTGTTATCTCCCTTGATACAGTTATCTCCCTTGATATATAGATTTAAAAGTTAGATGTTATTAAAATGTTTGTATTGTGAATTGTTGACAAAAGAATATTTTTGAAAATGAATTAATGGCAATTATTATGACTTGTTAAAGGCAATACAAATAAACTGTGATTTGTGTGTATAAAACTATTCTTGTATAACATGTCAACTAAACTTCATCAAATATCTGTATACATGCTCTGATTGACATAACCTCATTTCACAAGTAATTTCATGATTTAAAAAAAGTGCTGGCAGTTAATGTTTTGATACAGTGTCTGGATATCTTGTTCTAAAATGGGAACCAACTTGGTAATTCAATAGCTTAAAATTGTTTCACAGAAAAATCCTCAATGTAGATTACTGTGCAATGAAATCATTATTAATGTGGGCCCAGGTTTCCTATTAAAATAGCTTTCGAGCCACTCTTTGGATATTTATATTTTATGAAATTACACATACGTAGTTAGTTTTATACCAAGAGAAGTGACTAAAATCCAATAATGTGAAATTTCAAATTTATGGTCAGTTATATTTTTCCAAAATTGTTGATCACCATGTTATTCTCCTCAATATGATGAGCTGTTTCAACTGTAAGCCAATATTATAAGATGTATTCATTTGGTCATCATGTTTGTTATATATAAATACTGTAAAAGTGGATTTCTTTGTGCAGTTACAGTCACTGTGACACTGTATGTCAAAACCGAAATGTACAATAGTAAATTTGTTTAGGAAAGAAAAACATGAACAATTGCCGGAAATAAGATTTCCACTTTTGCAGTTTTATTGACTTCAAAGCTGTTTGTGATAATCGCTTGTGAACAGGTATATAGGGCAGCGATTGTCTGTTTGGTGACCTTGGGACCAGACTGATGAGTCAGGTGTCCACCCACCCATGTCCATAGTACCACGGCCAGGTGACCTTGGGACCAGGCTGTTGAGTCAGGTTTCCACCTACCCGTGTCCTAACATACCAAGGCCAGATGACCTTGGGACCAGGCTGTTGAGTCCGGTGTCCACCTACCCCGTGTCCTAACGTACCACGGCCAGGTGACCTTGGGACCAGGCTGTTGAGTCAGGTTTCCACCTACCGTGTCCTAACGTACTACGGCCAGGTGACCTTGGGACCAGGCTGTTGAGTCCGGTGTCCACCTACCCCGTGTCCTAACGTACCACAGCCAAACGTCTTTCACATTCATCTAACCTGTAATTAACCTTCCTGCTAGGTGATCATGTGTGCTGATTCTGGATGACTACAATATAATGGATTAAGTAGCAGGGTGCCAATACCATATATTGTCTTCTATCAAACATTGTATGTAAAAATGACAGATTAATGTAAGTTTTAAATTTACTTTTTTTTTTTAATAAAGTGTTTTTCTAGAGATTATGTCAGACTTTATCATAATACAGGTGTAATAGGACAGGGAATGTCATCAGCCATCAAAACCCTCTCCAGTAATGTACAGTACTTAAGACTCCTGATGTATGTGGGAGATCAGGTTTATTGTAACGGAGATGTCAGTTGGGGTGATGCGTAATACTTTACTGAAGGTTTTATTGACATATAATTTAGAGTGTGAAATCTTTCATAAACAAGTTCCTTATTGTTTTAGAAATACCATTCAATCTTTTTCACCCTTGATAAATTCTGAAATAACTAATGAATTGCCTATCTTACTCGACTACATTTTGATAAATCATGTATTATCACAAGTGTTTCTCTGGTCCACCATATCCATGAAAATATATAATTTTGTTTGCTGAAAATGTCAAGTGAGCTATGTTATAGAGATTTTATGTTGAAGAAGATACTTTTGAAACCCTGTAAGTGTGAGATATTTGTCTTAGAGCTGGACTCTGTTACATATCATATGTAAAAGTAAACAGTTTATTTTTGAGGTTACTATTCATGTACAATATACAAATACATGTAAGCTATTGTTATTAGCATGGTCTTTTCTAAAAAATATATATAATAGTATTTTTATTAAGTGATCTTGAAGAGGTTAATTGCATGTGATGGATACAGGATCTAGGTATATGAATAACACCATGCTAGTGTATTGTCTCTGTGTCTGATGGTTGATACCAGGTGTGGAGGACTTTAGACGAAAATATATCCATTCATGGAGTGCCGGTTACATCAGGCAATTAGTCAAACATTTCAGTATCTTTACTATCAGCATAACTTAACATGTAGGGGTGTATGGGGCAATGGATGGGGAGGTGTTACTGTTAGGTTGAATACTAGACAGGGAGATATTGATATAAATCAGTCGATACCGGAACTAGGATGCATTGCCTTCCTATGATATGGAGGTAGAAGGGGAGGGGGGGTAACCTATGATTGGGGGGGAGGGGGGTGTTATCAATGTATCGGGTGATTCTATGGATGATGAGCTTACTGTTAGGTTCAGTGTAGAATATTATAGACAGGGAGATATTGATGTATCAGGTGATACTAGGACTGGGGGTTTGGGGGGGGGGGGGGGGGGGTTGTTGCTATTCCTTCCTATGATGGGGAGGTGGTCAATGTATCAGGTTATTCTATGGATGGGGAGTTTATTATTAGGTTCAGTGTAGAATATTATAGACAGTGAGATATTGATATATCGGGTGATACTAGGACTGGGGGGTTGGGGGAGGAGGGTTTGCTACTCCTTCCTATGATGGGGAGGGGTCAATGTATCAAGCAATTTTATGGATGGAGAGTTTACTGTTAGGTTCAGTGTAGAATATGATAGACAGGGCGGATATCATGTATGGAGATACTTTTGATTGGGGAGTTTTAACTGGTGATTATTTCTGAGTGGGAGTGTTGAAATGTCCAGTGAGGTGTAAGCAAGTCTGTGTGTTATGTTATATATTTGTCTCATTCTAAATGAACAAGGAAAGTCACTTTCCAAGAGGCCTTTAGGGTGTTAAGATACATACTGTATTATTATGTAATTTATCACCAAACAAAATGCCATGCAGTTTTGCCAAAAATGAAATTACAAATATAATAAATACATTTGAGAGAAAAAATCCTCTTGTTTCTGTCATTTGTCTGGTCACAGTGTATTAAGTCTCCTTGATGAGCTTATGTTGTGTACTGCATCTGTATAAGATCTTCTGTAACATTTCGGACAGAATACCTTTCACTCAATATCCTTAAGCAAATTGAGTAAAGAAATTTGTGCAAGTGGAGGGGCCGAGTTATACAGCAAAGATGTTAATTAGATAATACATCTTTTATGAAATTAGAAGGAAAACTTTTCAAAACTGTAAGGGTGGGGCTGAAAAGGGGTTGTTATGAAATGGAATCTTGGGTTGTGTCGTCCCTTAGCCTTATCAATATCGAAATTCATACAGTGGTGCCGATCTTCAAGTCAAAAGGTCACCATTACTTTAATTAGAACCGACTTACAAAATAAGGTTTCCATGCAATAATTCGAGTTTCCTTGGATCTGTCAAACTCATAATTCATTCAGTGTTTCCTAACTGGAAGCCCTTGGGATGTCCCAGCGTGAATACAGAGCAAATTCCGTCCTCATCTTGATGAATGTTCAACAATTAAACCAAACGTAGATGCTTTTGCAGATTTCGATTAATTAACCGTATTTGTCACCCAAACGTCACATATAAACTATACTTGTTTGTGCTACTTGACTAGTTTCACACCCCATTACTTGAAGTACCAGTGCTGGTTATGATGACGACAATCAAAATCCTGCTTTCAGAATTTGCTGAAATCTAGGATAATTCTAACTTGCATCCCATTATGGTGATACGTGGGAAAAATTAGACGAAATCAAAATATAACACTCTGCACAAAGACAATCTTTAATAACAGAACACGTAGGATGTTTGTGGTTACATGAATGTATTTTATGGGCATTAGTATTGTATGTTAAACAGCCATGTGGCTGACTGTGACAGCTACCAATACATCAAACTCGCACCGGAATAGTTAGGTGTGGACGCGCATGACCAGTGACCCGTGCTTAGTGATGAAATCTATACACTGTATACGTCATACATTAGAATCGTCCACATTTCATTGTTGCATAATATGTGTACACTAAACTAATAAAGTCTAATATGCATAATGTTCGTATAAAACCTAATTTATCTATCGAAATTTGTATATAAATTGTATTTACACGAAATCTAATTCCGCTGTATTCATTATTTCACTGATTGGATTTCTAGCTTATTGCTTGACCGATAATTCTTTTAAAAAGGATTCAGCATTAAACAATTAAAAATTATGCCAACTTTTATCTCGTATATTATTTTTGAAGAGTAACGATACTTATTTTTGACTTACAAAATAGCCTAACCTAATTAGCACCATCAGACAAACTGATACAGCTCCCGTTTTGTGAGCAGCTCTAAGCGCATGTCCGGACCCTGCGTGTTGTGCTTAGATATACACTTCTTCATGAAGGTGAATGCCGTTCCGTACAGCTTATCCCAGCCGTTGACGATGTGACGGACATCGTCTCCATTGGAGCTGATATGGTCCACCTCCGAGTTACCGTCCGTAATCCACATCGAACTAAACGTTACAAACGGGAATACCATAGCATCTTTTGTCATTAGAACGTCCTTCACAATGACCCGTGTTCCGTGAAGGGAGGGTTTGATGATCATGTTGGCCTTTCCCTCGTCTTTGTATGTAATGAACATTTGTAACGCACCAGGGTCGATGTCAATGTGACTAATTGGCGCGCGCGGGAACCGCTCGTTTGGATCAGACTGACCAACGATAAATGACGACCCGAAAGGTAGCTTGTCTAAACCAGGTGGAGTGAGTGGAAGTACTCGTATCTTACCCGACTGATAGAAACGCAACACCTCACCGTATTTCTGAGACCAAGGGAGAATATGTAGTATACTGATGTAGCTAACAGTGTCCCATTTCTCTCCCGTATCGAGCCTCGTTACCGACATTTTGTCTTGAAAGTCTTTATGTGCGTTCGGTCCAAAGTCCAATGTGACAACCTCGGCCTGAATGTCCTTGCTTGAGAAGATTAACTTGTGTTGCCGTTCGCCTAGTCGCCGTTTGGTTAGTCTAAGATAATCAATGATGACAGGAAAGGGGTTATTAGGATCGGACACTATGGTCAGTTCCACCTCGTTCACCTCTGTGTCCGACCATTCGTGTTCCGATATTGTCCAGATGTCTTCCCGTACTTGTGGTGTGAAATATTTAGCGAACTCCGCCGACCAGTTGCTTTGCACGCCTCTGTAGCGTATGGTAACGTAGAACGGAGTGGCCACACGTTTAAACTGGACGGACAACACGTGACCGGTGTCCACCTCGCCTTCGTCAACGGCTGCAGCAGTGGATGGTTGTTTATCGAAGGCCACACACAGAACTGTCGTCCGCGAATTATTCAAAGTGTGGTACGTCAGCGATGCTAAGTTGTTGATGAGAACTCCTTCCTTGTTGTCGATAGGGACCACGAAATTTTGGAAATTCCAAAGTTCATCAGAAGGTGGTACGCAACTCTCGTAATGAGATTCTCTATGATTCTCAAATGACCTATATCTCGGCAGTAGCGCAGATATCATATACAGGTCAACATTGTCGTGGTACATGGGAAGAATTATGTTGTCCTCCTTCGGACAATTTAAGTCATAGTTCTTTCGGTCAAGAAGTATCGACGATAAGTCATCCCTGGCCGGACCGTTATCGTACAGGTTATCCTTAAGACAGAACAACGAACATTTGAAGAGCTCTTCCTCTAAGAAACGGTCCTCCACGCGCACAAAAACGGAATCTATCTCCACACCGTAGAAGTCTGTGGAGGTGAAATTGATACTGATGACGTGGTAACCGGAGGACAAAGTCAGACTAGGGCCTACCTGTTTACTGGACAGGAAATGGTTCCAAAGCAGACCGTTCTGTGAATGTTCCGGCGTGACTATTTCACCGAGTTTAGTACCGTCGATGCTTACCTCGAACATATCACTTCCGCCATCGTTAGAATATAAAATGTTGTCTACTGCCACTTCCGATTCGGCTCTCAAACAGAAATACACATGTATGAACTGTCCTTGATTGAAGTTAATAGACTCCTCTCCCGTCGCGTTAAGTCTGTGTAAAGCAAATTTGTCCGTCACAAAATTCTCCGCCTCAACATGAAATACTGCTCCTTTGCATACACACACTGTAATCGCCACAACACAAACCGAAATAATCCACACCATTCTGAGGCAGAGGAGATAAATCCAATTTTTTGACGGACAGGATTTGGGTCCACAAATAAGATTATTTGCGTGACGTCATATTTTCTTTCTGGCTATTGTGTAACACCGGTTAGACGATGTAATGAACAGAGGCTAGTTTTATGTTACGCCATACTTGAATCCTCGACCACAGAAACTGTAACATGCATACACGAAACACCTCTCTTCCCTATCCATAACACACGTCTCATTGCTCGCGACGAACTCGGCGTCACGCCTCGTCAAATGAGCGTGGTTTTGGCGTCAAGCCTCATCAAGAGATTGATGACCTCTCGGTCACAGGTGCTGTTTGCATATGTACGACAAAATTGACTGGTCACGGCGTTCTTTGGACGTCCAATACTTATATTTCGTCTGACCACTGACCTGATCAAATACGATTTTGTTTTCATTGTTGTAAAATTAATGGCGTCGAACTTATTTTGTTATCATAACCACAGGTACCTGTTACGGTTATTTTTTAACCCAAGCCTAGGTTTCGAAATAATTTTGAGCTATTCTCGATAAAATGCCCCACCCATAGTCTTACATGATCTACCCTCCATCTCTAGCCCCATAGTGTGTAAACATTACTTTAAAGGTCTAAAAGTAGCTGTGATAAATGATCAGGTCCCTGTGATTATAACGACCTGTCTAGTTTATGTCCGACCCCGACGATACGTTATAGTGTTTAGCATCCCCTTTATAAACAAACAGCAACTTGTGTCTTGCGGCATTAAACCAATAGGTTTTCGTGTAGGCCTATAGCTCTATATTATTTATTCGTCGTCTAAAAATTCATCAGCTCTAATTCCTATTTGTTGAGACTTTCTCCGAAAATATTCACATTTTTTAAAGTCATATTATAGTCATTATATAACTTATTTATGCATCACCACTCATAAAAAGAAACAATTGATAATGCATTGATACCAAATTCTAGGTAAATGTCAGAGATTAACTATTTATATCGTGCTGAAAGTGAATCATCATTCGAAGGAAACAAAATGAAGGAAACTGTCAACTCTAGTATAGGACATTCTTCGAGAACGAAAGTGAATGCTATTCCTAGAATGTGAAGAATTACCGAGGAAAATACCGAAGCATCAACAAAATCATAATCCGAGCTACAAATAAAAAAACTAGGGGCAAAATATGAACAAAGGAAAGATTTACACGGGGACCATTGAAAAAAAACAATTATGAAAATAAGACCAGATGTTCCGGAGGAGTAAGCTTCCTCTGCTTCATCGACGACATCCGCCATAAACGTCTTGGTCACATCCAATTAAACGTCAAGTCCTCAAAGTGAGACCGAGTCATCATTCTCAGTCACAACAAGTAAGCATACAGATGAGTATATATAAAGATATAAACTATTTCCCAATGAGACCAAAATTTCAACCATTAAATCATAACATTTTCTCAGTCTTCACCTACCTGCATCGCTCGATTACCTGTGTCAAAAGTTTGTTTGTCAGCAGTCGATATCTCTCATGAAAATCTCGATAGTTAGAGCAAGCCCCAGAATAACGAGTCAACTGCGACATGTAAACACCATATACTTTAGTATTGGAGAGGCAGGGATGTTACTATCAAGAAAAGAAAAGCTCACGATACATTAATCATAGTTTTAAGAAAAGATCGACGTAAGCAGTCTGTTGTGTTCTTTATTCTAAGTTTGGCATCGACAGCAAACTTCTTATTATTTAAAGACATGCATCGTCGATGTATCTAAAAAGTGAAATAAGAAGATTTGACAAACTTTTTGTTACCTGTCCTGATACGCTCTTCCACAAATTTAGCCCCGTATGAAACAAAACAAGCCAGTTAAGAATGGAACACATGGGAATGTCAACTATCTGTTGGGAATTATGTCCTATACACGCAACAAAAATATTGTCAAACAGAGTTCGGATTGTGGTTTTGTTTACTGTTTACTCTGAGATTTTCTTTCTTAAAAGAATCTTGGTTTAGTATCGGTATGCAATATACACGGGGTAGGTCAGCGTCTTTCTCATTAACCGATGTGTAAGTAGCGTTACCTTGGTTAACAAACAGACCTATTTATATTTGCAAGCAATAAATTCTATTTTGTTTTCAAAGTTATAAGATGCCTTATCTGCAGACACAACCAAATATTTGTTATGTAGTTCGATGAGTATTGTTCGAACATTGACTCGTCAGATAGGATCGACAGCATTCTAACTTCAAGTTTTCGACCACCAACTCAGTGACATTACAGTCAGTATGAGGTAAGAAACAACACTGACTTGGTAATTGAGTTCCCCCTTAATGTTTCTTCTTCTTTACCTTAATATGTTTTACAGCTTCTACTTTATATAGCCACTGAAGTTAAAATAACAAAATACAATTTCTACTTCCTCTCATTGTTCCCAAGCTTCATTAACGTCGGATGTACAATCATTCCACCTATCTGCTTCAGCTGTGAAGAAAGCAGGATGGTCGCTTACATATAAGCTGAAATAATAATAAAGTCATTGTACAATGTACTCTCTATATCAAAACAGTATTTTATTTAATATCCAAACGGATTGATTGATATATATATATATAATGTACATTATAATAACACATGGATCGGAAAACAAGCTTAAAATGTTTACATAAAAGCTTACAGCTTATATGTATTTCTCTCCCTTTAATATGACTTAATTACATAATGTACTACTGTTTCTTTCAGTTTCTATTTACAAAAAGAAAAAGAAAAAAACAAATCACGTCCCGGTGCGTATTGTTGATTTCCTGTAATACCGATTGCGATACTTGTGAGCTTGTTTAGAAATAAATCTATTTCAGTTATTTTTTCTGAACCATTTCGAAGCTTCGCTAATCCTGTGATACGTTATAATAGTGATTATTTTCGTAGTGATCATCAAGATTGTTTTCATTATCATCTTGAAATGTGTAAATTACTTTGGTTGAAGAAGTCATTGGTGTTCTGTAATAATATAAGTACACCTGCAATAAAAACTTACCTATTTACAGTTTTACATACTGTCAATATTTTCACTCCTTTCATTTATTCACGCAGGTCCAAAAAGGAACACATTGTCAGCCACATAGTAGAAAAACATTTTCACTATATTCTATATACATGTTCATACAAAATCTACATCTATTCTACAGCTGGATGTTTGTTTCCCCCAAACTGATTTTTTTTTGTATGCGAATGATTTTATGATTTAAACTATGACCAACACGGGCTACTTTCTACAAAACTGTATGATAAACGTGACGATTTCGATTTTTCGATCGTGAACTTTCACTTTCTTGATAGTAACATCCCTGCTTCTCAATCCTAAGGTATTTATATGTCGCAGTTGATTCGTTATTCTAAGACTTGCTTTGAATATTGAGATTTTCGAGATAGATGTCAACTGCTGACTAACAAACTTACGGCACAGGGATACGAGAGATGCAATTTGATGAAGACTATGGGCAAGTTTTATGGTCGCCATCTCATTGAGAAATATTCTTTATCTTCCGGAACAACAGGTCTTATTCTCTTGTACTTTTACGAGGGTTTTCATGTAAATCTTTCCTTTGTTCATATTTTACCCCTAGTTTAATCGATTTTGAGTTTGGATTATGGTTTTGACGACGCTTTGGTATTCTCTGATTTTTTATGTCTTCTTCCGTTGTGTTTGTTTCATTGTAGTCACCTGACATATTTTTAACGTTTGGTATTCATTGACTTGATGTTTAATTGCAAAGTTAAATGAAATTATCATACATATATTCAAACAACTGAAGTATTGACACAAAGCTATGTATTACTAGTATGTGTAAGCGAGAAAAAATATTTATTTGATATATATTTTGTTCGGCGGTGTAAGATGAAAAAAGAATAATTTCTCTGATGATAAACAAATGTCAGAAAAATGTTTAAAGAAGTTAATCAGTTCCAGAAAAAACACAACAGAATTCACAGTTGCAGTATATTAATTTGTCTGAGTGGTAGGAAAATCTTTTCTGAACATTGACCGAATTGATCACACTACCTACCACTCACGTATTCATGTGTTATGTAAACACCAATTCACTGCTGTATGCAGTTACACAGCTATAAGAACTTCATTAAATAACAATAATATTTTGATAATATTAGATTTTCAATCTGTCTGTAGAACGTTGTACCGTGATCACACAGTGTCATGTTAATACAACGGATTTTTGTGTCTGGGAGTTAGCTCCCTTCATCCCTTTTGAATATGAAATAATCACAAATAAATTCAAACAATCCAATACATTAAAGGCCCAATATACGTAACTTCAGGGAAATTTTCGTGATTCTGAAAAATTCTGGAAAAAAATCCAGTTGATAACCATGCAAAAATATGCCTAAAACGAAGTAAACCTGAGCGCTAACTAACAAGAAACTCTTGACAAAAAAATCCAAAGAATTGAAAAAAATTCAGGTGGGGCCCACTTCAACAACAACCCGAAGGTAGAAGACTGTTCGAAATGGACGCGTGTTTACAAAAAGCGTGTTTCAAATGCTGCTGTAACCGCGCAAGAATTCATCTTGAATATTGCTGATACCAGTTAATCTTAACTAAAACTATAAATATAATAAGTTATTAGGCTTGATTTTCGCTTCAAGTTTTGCCGAAAGTTACGTATATTGGGCCTTTAACATCAAGCGGTCTATCATCATTATGTGTAAGTGAGAAAAATATAGCGCAAATATATTTGCTCGGTGTGTAATATAAACATGAATATATTCATAGTGAAGTAACTTTAGAAACCCAAAAGTAATAACACAACATTGTGTTATTCTACAAATTCTTAATAACACAAAACCAAAGAATATACATATGTATCCAGTACACAATATGATTTTAAGGATTGAAACTAATTTTGACAGAGTGTAAGGAAGTAAGCCCACAGTAAGCTACGGACATACTTCTTGGTGCGTGTTACACGCTAATTTATACGCAGTCAGAGTTAACTATTACAGGACCATAATGACTTCTTCAACCAAACTAATTTACACATTGTAGATGATAATGAAAACAATCTTGATGATCATATACGATGACAAAGAGAGACCGATTGAACATCTACTATCATCAAAGTAGCTATATCATTTAATAGAAAATATCAAAGAATACCAAAACGTCAACAAAACCATAATCCGGACTCAAAATCGATTAAACTAGAGGCAAAATAGGAACAAAGGAAAGATTTACATGGAGATATCTCCGTAAAAGCACAAGAGAATAAAACCAGGTGTTCCGGAAGGGTAAGCGTCTTCTGCTTCATCGACCATCCAATAATGAAATTCTTGAAGATGAGCAACTACGTATGGCAGTGAATTGATATTCAACTGTGTAACTTCTTTGGCCATTTGTTCTGACATTTGTTTGTATTCAAAGAAAGGGTAGTTGTAACATCACAGTCTGTCATGCCACACCTTCATTGCTACTAGTAATGGAGCTACATCACACACAGTGTATATGATGTAATGTCTGCTTTCTCCAGTTTTTGATTTCCCGTATGAAAACTGGAATTTTGTTAAAAGGGTCATCTATATAGCATAAGGAGTGATATTTTTACAAACTTTTTAATCACTATTTCGGGCTAAATTTGATCGATGGTTGGTATGTATTATGGCTTGGCATGAAATTTGCAATTGAAAGTCAAAACAGAATCGATGAGTACGCTTTGATAGAGCCATATCCAGTCAAACAAACTTCCCTATTGTATGCTATAGAGACTTGAGAGTATAACAACATCGCTATTTTGGGCAACATATCTCATATCCAAAAGCTGATAATGTTATTATGGAACATGCATGTTTTGCCCAAAACTTCAAAAATCACAACTATACTTCTATTGCAATCTCCCTTTTATTTTCCTGAACAAAAATCCCTTTAGTATTATGCAGGCGTCACACCGTCCCGAAATTGACACAGGGTGGAAACACGAAATTGGAAATTTTCAAATTCGGCACTGATCGCGAAAGCATCTTGAGCCATCGTATGATCGCCGGTGGATTTTTCAAGTCACAGCAGCAACTGCGTGAGTGATGTCAAAATCTTTGGCGTGCCAAAAAATTGCCCGAACACCTTGTGAATGTCCAATTTCGTGTTGAGTTCGCTTGTCCATCTTGTCCTCCGTAAGGTCATCGTGAGGGCTTTTTGTCATATCGTGTCATCTCCGTCTTCTCTTCGTGTGATCATCGGTGACATCGGGCATGTTTCTCCTCACGAATGCGCTATGAAGGAAACAAGCAGTTGCCTGATGGTCTTAGGAAGGCACCACGACTACGTGAAGCCCTCGCAATGCCGTCATGTAGCTACCATATTATAGTACAATGCCATTGAGACTTAGACAACCGAGTTTCGGTTTCTCCTGTCAAGTATTTCCCCATGTGCCGTGGTAACATGGGCACATACAAGCCCAGCATCAGAATATGTTTTCTCAGTCAGTCATGAGCAACTCTACAGAAATTGCGTGCTTTAATGATGATACATACAGGAAAAAAGGCAATGGCGTTACTTTTCTTAATGCATTTAATAGAGCATGATGAACACATCCTACATCACTTCCTCTTACAGATACAAACGTCTTATTTCACTTTGCCATTGTTTGCTACTTGCCTTCATACTCTTCGACATTGTATACAGTTTCACCTGACTATAAACGCATTCCATGAGACCCGAAGAATTATGTCGACATTACCGAGTTTTTGAAGATAAATATCCAATCTATAGTTGTCATCCTGATTTCCCACTGCGCCAACACTTAGGCTATAACACTTAATCAGAGATACTGCACATATTACAAACATTTATTTAACAATTGAACAACACTTATTTTCAATTTCATGAGAAATTAAATTAGCGGAAAACAAAAGTGCATGCATGTCAACAATGTGTTGTAATATCAGACAAAATCGGTATACAAGGGATCTCAGAGGGATCTTGGCACCCACCATTGAAAGATCTATATCAGACAAATGAAAGACCGATCATTTCTCTGCATTTCCCTTCTTTCCCTCTCTTCCTTAAACACATCTGAAAACATGGGAAACCTACATATGAAGTCTATATCATGGTCACAAACTTCAAGTGTCATATTTCAAAATTTGCTTCTATTGTCAAAATTGAAGACGGCTGCCTATCGGCCATACTGTTTTCTGATTGGTCCCAAAATGAAACATGAACAAGGGACCAAGGGGAACCTATATATGACATTTGAGAATAATCCATTTAGTACTTTCGAAGAAATAGCCATTGTTTATGGACGGACGAACAAAGGTACGGACGGACGAAAGGCGTTTTGAATAGCCTGCCATCTTATTTTTTTCGATTCCGTCCCCTTCTTCTAATGTAGTTGAGTTTCCAATGTCGACTGAAGAATAAAAAAACATCGGAGGGTCGCGCGACGCCTTCGTAAACATAAATTATATTCACAATTCAACGTCGAAAAGCCGTCGCATGGTCATCGCTCAGCATTCATGCCTACTTCCAAATAAAAAAACACATATTCGTGATGCCTTCGTGTTTGGTTCGAGTGTCAACGTGTCACACCATGATGTAACTTGAATCTTAATTTCTGTGATGAATTGGAAAAGCAAAATATTGTAAGTTGTTGCAATATACCCTTTATTGTCTTTATTTTTCACAAAAGTATTATTTATAAAAAGATGGAAGCATTTTGTGTTTGGAAATTTAGAATGCAATTCAGTGTTATTATGATATATATGATTTGGTGATATGATATGATAAATTTATTTTGTTTCTATCAGAGCTGTATGAACAAAGGTTTTGTAATTTATGAATGAATATTAAGCAGCATAATAGTTTTTTGTATTGTAAAGTGTATTTCTACATGTATTTGGTGTTTTACTGAAAATTAGTTACAGATTGGTGTTTTGAACATCTTTTTTTTTTATTTTTTATAAAACGGTATCTTTTAAGTTGGAATTGCAGCTAACTTCAACTTGTGGTAATTTTATATAATGGTACATGCAATATAAAGTAGGATGATTTGGAATACCACGTTTTTCAATCATGGTTAAATTTGTTGATAAATTCATTTGTCCTTTTTTTTTATTTTTAATGTTTATATACAGCCAAATTTCTTAGTTTGAATGATTAAAAATTGTGATATATTTTGTTATGTTTATTATGTTGTCAAAATGTTGTGATAATTTAAATTCATTACCATTTACATTTGACCCTGAATGGCATTCCTCTTTTTTGATTAATTATATATTAAGGAGGTCTTTTTTGTTTAATAACCGACTGACAACCACCAGCTGGACAAGGCACTGACATAAAGTAAATCTTATGTAAGTGTACTATATTACTTATTATAGTGTGTACATTACTTACATATATATGTGTAAGAAAGTAGCGTACACTGACTGCCGCTCGAATGGTGTCACCCCTCTGAAAAAAAATCTGGATCCGCCCCTGTAGTGACCTTCTTTAAACATCGTTCTTGCTTCAGCTAGGAATTTGGTGTAGACCAAGTTCGGGGCGATTTTCGCCCGAAATTAAAATTTCCATATTCGTATAGCCATCTGGTGTCATATTCGAGACAGTGCATGCGACGCCAGTACGAGTATCTGGGAGTTGTCTCCCTTCGCCCATTAAGAAACTTTTCAAATCGATATTTGGTTCCCTTTCTTGATACCGCAGCGTCAATACGCAAGGACACACATACCAGAGTTAAAACAACAAGACAAAAAAGACGATATTTACGTGAGGCGAACCGATTTCTACATTACAGAAAACCCCCTTTACGGTATATTCCATCCGTTTCAAAAGTTCATATGTCAGCACCAGTTAAATTAAAAGTGTCAACAAAATCAAAGTTTTTAGCTTAAATCGATTAGGGGAATTTCTGAACAAAGGAAGTACAAGGAAAACAAGAACAGGTGTTCTGGAAGGAAAAGTGCCATATAAACTAAGTTTGATTCCAAGTACCACAAGGCAGACTTCATGCTAAAACACTGACCTTTATATCGCTCAAATAATTCCCCGAGAGATTCCGATGGCGACTATGAAATATGATCATATTCGCCGTACTGCACTTTTGTAAACCCTGCGCTAAAAGTTTGTCCGTCATAGTCTAAAGCTTTCACGACAAGAAATGACAGCCTGGGCAAGTTTTTGAATATCTGATGAAATTAAATATGAAAGCATCGTAGGTATGGGAAGCGGGGATGGATGTAAATGTAAAAGTCTAGCATCAAATATGATAACGATTTTGGCTTCAGTGATCAAGTGTATCAGGGTACAACTTGACAGGAATCGTTATTCTTCAAACACGCTGTTGAGGTGTAGTTCAGGCGTGGTACGCTGTATCTAAACCCATAGAGGTGTGGGTGTGTACTGCTGTTAGTTGTGACGACCATCTTAATTTATTTATTGCTTCACTACGATTCTTTGAACAATAAAACTGCTATTGTATATTGGATGTTCATCAATGTAACACCGATTGTATATTGTGACTGGGTCATTAACTGTGCACGCTACTTCTTCTGGTACATTCTGTTCATGCTACTCCTTCCGGTACATTCTGTGCGCTACTACTTTCGTAACAGTATGTACACGCTACTCCTTCCGGTACATTCTGTGCGCTACTCTTTTTGTAACAGTCTGTACACGCTACTCCTTCCGGTACATTCATGGTTTACTGTTCGACTACGTATAGATCGCTGACGTGAACGTATATTAAACATCGCATACACTTATGGTAGAATGGTAGGTTTGTGAATTTGAAAATGTCCGTCATTTTTCTTAATAGATACATACTTACATGAATAAAACGGAAAATAACCATTAAGTCCTACCATCTTTTGAGCAGTTGGGTTATTGGTTTTGGTTAACACTCACTTGTCATAAATATTCAACAGTGTACAAATAATTAAAAACTGCCAATTTCGAAATTCTGCCAGTGATTTGAATGAATGTCCTGTCTGTGTAATGGCTATTATTCTGTTTACAGGCACGTGTGGCCAGGAGAATAACCATCTATATATATAGATAACATAGCGACATATACGTAGTCGAACAATTAACCATGAATAAACCGGAAGGAAGGAATACCGTGCACACAATGTTACGAAAGTATCCAGCTGAAATTTGGAAATTATTTTCATTATGGTTTTAGATGATTAATAGCAGAAAAAGAAATTTGGAAAATTTAGTTTTTATATTTTGTTTAGGTATTCATATTTCGCTATATTTTCTATATATATAAATGGTTATTCTCCTGACCACAAGTGCCTGTGATACTGTTAAGGTATGGGGCCATTTCTCCCTCCGTTGCCCCTTAATACTAATCAAATGCAGATGCTTTTTATATTCAAACTTTACTTCATTGTTTCCAAACTCTTCTCTTCATTGTTTCCAAATACGTGTACGAACAGGAGAAGGATAATTATGGATGATTTACACAAGTACATTAGAGAAATCAGACGTAATGTGACTATCCATCAATTTAAGTAACTTATATCTGTGATCAGTCACGTTTCGGTGATTACCATTGTATACATGTATATCACTTAACAGAAACTGTATTGTGTATACACTTTTTAACACTCTAAGAAGGGAGATAACTTAAATAGACTATGACTTTTGCTGTCACTCAATGACTTTTGCTGCCCCCCTGACTTTTGCTGTCCATTGCCTTCTGCTGCCCCCCCCCCATCCTGTACCTGAGGACGCCGCCTGTTTAGCAAACTAATGATGCCACCAATGTATTGACTTATAATTATATCTAACAAAAAAACATATTAAAGATATCTATATAACAATTCACATCAATGGAACAGGTAACTAACGGTTGAGATAGTCAAACTATACACTCTAAATGCTAACAACGGAACAGGTAGCCAACGATTGAATCAAAACATACACTCTAAATGCTAATTGCTTTTCCTGTCATGCTAATTTAATGCAAATTTTGGGTTTAACATTACCTACACGTACATGCATCTTAACCGCTGAGGTTTCCGTGTCGTGTAGAGTTGGTGAGGAAAGCTGTAGACAAACAAGCTCCGTGAAGCAAATGAACAAGACCAGACTGGAAGCCGATGTACCGCACGAATCTGTGCATTCAACCGTTTTTTGGTTACAATGGATTACATTTGGTTCTGATAATATTTGTTTGGGTGTTGTTATCTGTTTTCGTTTATTTATCAGAAGTTCGTATTCTCCACTAGTCATACATCGAGACATTTATGATTTTATGGTGGATTGAATGCCGAGGAAGCCCTGACATACCACAACAACCCACAATAACTGATCCTTCCTGTTTTGAAAATCATTTTTGGTGCACCTAGGATGATTGCAGGGATTTAAAACTATAGGAAGGAAATATCTCTCCCAAAATCCAATGGCTATATTGTTAGTTTTTGAAGGACGGGCATTTCATGGTGCCCCTGATATATCCTTTTTAATTCTTTAATGGGAAAAAACAAACTAATTACACGTAAGAATCTAACATGATACCAACAACTGGTTGATATAGGAAAATAACAAAATATTTTTTAAAGTTTTGTTACAAAGCTAGGACTAAATAATGAAACAATGATATCATCAATGGATATACGCATACTGAAATTACAAGATTTAATACAGGTTTTCTGCATGTTGGTGTTACCCGAGTTTTCTCTAGCCCTGACACCAGACTTTGACGCTTGGTTGCGATTTGTTCTGTGTCATCCACGACTTCTCATTGATAGTTTTGGTACAATCGTATCTCATAATAGCAACGCAGGCTAAAATGGACTTACAAGGCCACATGTGATAAAGTTGTAGTATTACCCACGTGAAGTGTCTTGGAGTTACCTCCCCTCGTACCTTTATAGCACGACCGTTCCCACTTGGTTCACGTTGTCAACATCAGAACCAGTACAAATATTAAACTTAAGTTTACACAGGGAGTCAAAATAGGAATATAGAATAATCTAATGAGACAGAACAATTGCAAACAAAATAGTGGTTAGAGTGGTTAAGCTCAAAAGTGTATTGCAAGAAGGAAATCTATCTATAAGTGAAGCTTTCGTAAGCACGTGATTTAAAATCAAAGGTGACGACGACCGTACTATTTTTGCTGAGTGTATTAAATGGACCATGTACATTGTAGTCTTGCGCATCTACCGAGAAATTGATGAGTCAGCTATGACAATTGGGGTTAGGACTAATAGGAAAGTGAATAGTCCTGTTGCTGAAATTGTCACATATGTCAGAGCTTGTCAGTGAGCTGACCGATTTCATTGCTTTATTTAGATTTTGCAAACAATTAGGATATTGCATAGTAGATTAATTGATAAAATCGCACATTATATAAACACGAGTTGTAAATTCTTCTTGTATTCATTCGCAATGGATATATCGCTCTAACATGCAGGGCTATCAAAGCATACGCGTGATAGCGGATTATTTTACGAAATCAAATGTAAAGAATACATATAAGGCCAAATATTTCTTATTTTAAGACGTCTATCTGGGGGTTCTGACCCAAGGATGAACGTAATTCACAAACATGTGATAGCACCCATGTATTCTCTTCGTCCTAATGGTATTGATTGATTTTTTCAACATAAAAGCTTTTTAATGTCTCAATATCTTGAAATTTGTTTTACAGTGCTATATTTAATGTTAAAATTAATATATTATTATTTAACAATATTTACTTCGAAAGCAATGATAAATTGATACATGCAATAAAATAATCCCTCTAAATTAAACATTAAAAAAATAATGCTGAAACCTCGTAGCTTGCCCCGTGTGGTCTATCGGATCCTTATAAAGTGTTGAGAGCTGATGCAGATGCGCAGCTATGAACTAGTATAAGGTGACATTTGTATATTTCCCTAACTTTCTCATTGGTCAGGTCATAACCACGTTGTTATGATATTTACAGCAGTCAATAATAACCCAATGGCGACATTTCCATTGCTACGTCGCTTTGCTATTTTGAAATGTTTTAGAGAGAAATTATTGACACGAAATTGTTGTTAACTACGATATTTATTTTTTCCTTCACTATCAAATCTTACAAAATGGAAGTTCTTCACTTCTGCATAAATGGATGACATAGGTAATCATCATTCAACCTTTTCTTTATGCTCTACAAATATGTGCTTCCAGTTGCAATATAGTCTAGCCAGCCGAAAAAAGTGAAATGGCATAAAAAGAATCATTCAGAGTTTAGATAGACTGTATACAATTGCAAAATTGACATTTAAGGTCAGTGACCAAGATTTTCGAAAATGAACATGCCTTTTTGCGTAGTTTATGCGACTCTATACAATTTCTTGTTGATACAAGCTCTTGGCTCGGGCGTCACAGGGTTAGCTTTACATTGTTGTTGGACGTAGACGCGGTTTTGTTAAATAACGACACGAATACGGAACAGGTAACTTAACGATCGACATTCAAATCCTCGGCAACGGATACATTCTAAATGCTAATCGCTTTTCCTGTCATGCAGATTTGATGCAAATGGTCCTGATTTAAGTTTCCTACGTAGTCTGTAATACATTCTATTTTGTGACGTCGTTGTAGAGTTGAAGACGGACTTCAGCTGCAGGAAAGCTAAGTTCTGCTGTCATGCAAATAAACAGACCCAGACTAGAAGCGCGTGCAGCGTCTGACTGAATGAATGCAGCCGTGTTTTACAACCGAGTTAAATGCAGCTCTGGTTATATTTGTTTGTTTTGTTGTTGTGGGAGTTGTATGCGCCACTCATCCTTGGTCAGCACTAGACAATACATGTGATTTTATAATCTGGGCTTTGTTATTGAAAACGGTTCTGTCTTGTTCCAGGTTGATGGTATCATTCAGTGCAAATGCATGTCGAATGTTCGCATGACTGACATGTGTAAATGCTATCAGAATATCTTAGCTGATGTAAAGTATAGATTACAGTTCCTAGTTGAATTCAATTTCAATTTCAAAAGCTAATGCTAGTATCTCATTTCAATAATTGATGCTAGTATCTTATTATTTTATAATATTTTGTCCCGAAGTTATTATTCTAAACATTTCGCTGCAGGAGGTTCTTTATCAAACATGCAAACATTGAAATCGGTCACGGAACTGAGGAAGGTTAGCATGCAACTACTACAGCTCTGCCGTCAGACAGTATTCAGTGTTTAACAAAAAAAACAAAAACAAAAACAAAAATCAGAGAATACCAAAGCGTTAACAAAACCATAATCCAAACTCAAAATCATTTAAACTAGAGGCAAAATAAAAATAAAAGGAAACATTTACATGGAGACCCTTGTACAAGGGAATAAGACCAGATGTTCCGCAAGAGTAAGCGTCTTCTGCTTCATCGACGACACCCGCCATGTAAATCATGGTCCCATCCAAGTAAATATCAAGTCCTCGAAATGAGAACCGAGTCATTGTCAATCACAACAAGTAAGAATACTAATGAGCATACTAAAAAACGTCCATCTTCATATCGCACAAAGATACAGAATATTTTTCAATAAGACAAAGATGGCGACCATAAAACTTTCCCAAAGTTCAGATCTAACTGCCTCTCTCGAATCCCTGTGTTGTTAGTTTGTTTGTCAGCAGTCGACTTCGATCACGAAAATCACCATATTTAGAGCAAACCCAAGACTAACGAATCAAATGCGACATGTAAACACCATAAGTTGGATAAGCAGTGATGTTACTGCCAAGAAATGGAAAGTTCGGAAATTGAAATCGTTACTTTTTTCGTATAGCTTAGTTGTAAGCTGTCCATGTTGTTCATAGTTTAAGTATAGATCGAGGTAAGCAGCTGACGTAGAAGAGTCAGTTGTGTCCTTTAATTCATGTTCAGAATGATATATACGATCGACGTGGTCTGGAAACTGTTGTTGTTCAACACATCTTCGATGTATCTGAATGTGAAAATAACAGATTTGGCAAGGTGTTACCTGTCCTGATTAGCCCTTCAACAAATTCAGCCTCGTATGAAAACAAAAACAGGTCAGCTAAGAGTGGAGTACAGTTTGTTCTCATTGGAAGACCAGCAGTTTGCTGGAAACTCTTTCTTCCAAACTCAACAAAAAATATTGTCGACCAGCGATTCAATCATCCTTACTACATCTTCTTCAGTAAATTTCATCTTAGCTTTTGTCGTTTTCCCCCAAAGTATGTTCCAAGATAGTCCACTACAATATATTTGTATCTTTTGGAAAAGAAATCTCTCATAACGAGAGATCTAAGACGTTCTTTACATTGTCAACCAGGAATGAAATCATTCGTACTACATCTTCCGAGTATATGTTATCATAGCTTCTTATGTGTGTTTGTTTGTTTTTTCCACAAAGCATGTTCCGACATAGCTCACAACATATATTTGTATCGTCATCGACATTCTTGGAAAAGAAAACTGTTAACGACAGATTGAAGATGTTCTTTTGTTTTGGTATGAGGTATGATAGTGTACAGGTTGGAAAAATCAAATGTTTTGATCGAAACAACATTTGTTTAGGAGGGGTGATCAAGTATGATCAAAAGATCTTTCGAGTTTTTTTTTTAAAAATCATTATCCCATTATTTCTACTCCCAGAGTAAACAGTGTCACAATACGTCTGAGTATTCCATCTTTCGAAATCCCGGTCAGTGTGTAAACAATTATCAAGTTGTTAGATGCTTGGTCTGCACACACAACCACATACTTCTCATGTAGGTGGTTGAGTGTTTTTCGAACATCGTGGTCAGAAATATTGACTTATGTTTAATTTTCATTTTTTTTAACGCAAGCTGCATATTCTTTTCTGAATACAAGACCTGACAGACTTCATCCACTCTGAAAGTGAATCCAATTCAGCATATTCACATTTAGCCCATTGTCTGGCATAATCTTCCACCGAGTCCATACGAATATTGAAATTCACATTCCAATTGGTGGATGGATTCTCTCGATACTTAGGACCTTTCATGAAAAGCTCCCGTAGCTTTATGTTGGGGATACTATTCAGATTACCAGTAACAATGTGTCCAACCGGACCATAGCAATATGGAGATGAAGAACATGAACATGCTGAAGGAGGATTCACTTTAAGGTCATCTATATTCAATTGTTGCAGTATTTGCTTATAATTGAAAATATTTGATGTAATAGATAGGAAATGATTGGAGTACTTGTATATCGGAAGTACGGTGGTTTGCTAGCTCGAACAGACTTTTGGTGCAAGATATAACTTGGTTAAGTTAATGGCATCAATCCCTTGATAGGCAAATTCGACTTTCATGAAAAGTCGAGTCGATTGTGACTCTTTCCTGTCCGTTCGAACAGGCTTTAAAAGTAGAATTTCTGCCAGATCGTCTATATTCTTATGGAGCCACGACGCTAGTTTCCAGAGGTCATCCTGAACATGTTTTGTTTTCGTTTCGTTCGTAATGCAGCCCGAGAAAGTGCACACAACGTTGTCCTGACGTGGACTACAAAACAAATTAACAAGAGGCGCTGTCGACCAATACATAACTGAAAACAGTAATACATATCGTTGTTGATGGTTTATATTTAGATCCATTTTAAACGTCACAAACACACATCCACGTGACTTTATTTATAACATTTGTGACATAAAGACTGCGCTTGATTTAGTATTAACTTCATACAGAGATGACAGTTATAACTTCAGTAGTTCACATCATATACCATACAACTCATTTATAGCAATTCCAAGCTACCCTTGTACTCTTGTTAATAGTGATTGTGCCAGTCTTTAAATAAATAAGACTTGTTCCTCCTGTCAACTGTACAATGTTTTTGTGTTCTCAAAAAATGCAAGCGTTATGCATGAACAAGATATAGAAAGAACCTAATGTGAAAGTTGTTTTATAATTGCTTTGGAATTCATATCAATGCCATTTTGATTGTCCATATTCCATTTCGACACGTTTAACCGCTTGTCGATAGAGAATAATTCATGCGTATCGTAAAATTAAATCAAGGATACAGTTTGAACACTAGAAGTGTTTGTTTTTAATCGCTTTTCAGAAATATTTTTGAAGCCGTGTAATCACTTATGATTAAAGGTAAGTGGCAATGCTCAATTAGGAATTCTATATGCATAGTTATTACATCGAATGGGGACAATATAAAACGGCGTTGGTGTCACATGGCTGAGTTCACAATGTGACATTTCAAAGGTTTCTGCTAATTCTTGTGTTAAATGGCAATAACAGAATATTTTGAAATGGTAACTGAACTGTACAATTTTCATCAAAGTTGTTTCCATTGAAGATTATTTCTTGGGCTTCCTATCCACCAACTTCCCAAGGGTGGTCGGTCGGTGCAGTGGATAGTGCACTTGCCTTTCTCCAAAGCAGCTGATGTTCGATTCTATGATCTATGAGTATTCCGTTTTCATTCCACACTAAGACCCCACCCCCTCCTGTTAACATCTGGCTGACAAAAGTGATTTATAATATAAGCTGGCATTATTTGTTACATAATTGTTGTGATTTTTTTTTTATATTTTAGTCACCCCGACGAGATGAAACTTAACAGGATCATTGGTGAGCAGTTGCAGATGATGAGTTTGAAAGGGGTTAGTGGTGATCGACTTACGGAGAAGGATGACGTCCGCTATTTCTCGCAATTGCAATTCTAGTAATATTTACCTTAGTCCGAGATAGCATTAGAGTTGAATTGCTAGTTAATCCATAAGACGCGCCATGCTCCCTTATAATACAGATAAATGAACAGGAGTTGCCTCTAAGATAATGCAGCGTGTGTTATGCTACATAGCGTACTTTGCGCGGTTCTTGTCATTTTGTTTGTTTTGTTCTTTTCAAAATTTTACTTAATGAAATCATTATTTTCGGTAATGTTATGTGGAACTATTCCCTATGTATTTCTAAAATCTAACAGGATATTTATAATTTGATACGTACTCTTATATTCAAACAAAACTATTTCATTAGATTCCTGTTTGGTTATTAAGGTAATCCATAGGTAATTTAGGTGGGAAAATGTTCTTTCGTATTTTTGAAAAAAAATCGTTATTTTTGCTGGATGTCCCGAAGCATCTTGCCACTAAAACTGTCACATTTACATTTCAATGCAATGCATTTTACCATTAGGACTTGCATTCATAGAACTTTGAATACAATTTGATATGAGTCATTTCGAGACAACCGCTGGGAGCAGACTAGTTAGGCTGTTCAAGAAATCTAGTTTGCTCTGGTAACAGATACAACTCAATATAGGAAATAAACGGTGTTTTCAGTTTAACACCCAACAGTTAGTACATGTTATAATGTAGATATAAGAAGTGAACAGCATATTGTCAATGTTAATGCTGGTATGAACGCAAAACTGCGTCACAACGGCATGTTATTGAAAGAGCCGTTCGGTAATTATAGGAGTGTTCTAAAAAAAAAATCAAGAAACGTTGAGGTAATGCTATAAAAACCGTAGCTTGCCATCCAATTGTGTTGACCTGGATGTACGGGGACGATATCTTTGTGTTGACCTAGATGCACAGGGTGGATATCTTTGTGTTGACCTGGATGTACAGGATGGATATCTTTGTGTTGCCCTGGATGTACAGGGTGGATGTCTTTGTGTTGACCTGGATGTATAGGGTGGCTATCTTTGTGTTGACCTGGATGTACAGGGTGGATGTCTTTGTGTTGACCTGGATGTACAGGGTGGATATCTTTGTGTTGACCTGGATGTACAGGATGGATATCTTTGTGTTGACCTGGATGTACAGGATGGATATCTTTGTGTTGACCTGGATGTATAGGGTGGATATCTTTGTGTTGACCTGGATGTATAGGGTGGATATCTTTGTGTTGACCTGGATGTACAGGATGGATATCTTTGTGTTGCCCTGGATGTACAGGGTGGATGTCTTTGTGTTGACCTGGATGTATAGGGTGGATATCTTTGTGTTGACCTGGATGTACAGGGTGGATGTCTTTGTGTTGACCTGGATGTACAGGGTGGATATCTTTGTGTTGACCTGGATGTACAGGATGGATATCTTTGTGTTGACCTGGATGTACAGGGTGGACATCTTTGTGTTGACCTGGATGTATAGGGTGGATATCTTTGTGTTGACCTGGATGTATAGGGTGGATATCTTTGTGTTGACCTGGATGTACCGGATGGATACCTTTGTGTTGACCTGGATGTACAGGGTGGATATCTTTGTGTTGACCTGGATGTATAGGGTGGATATCTTTGTGTTGACCTGGATGTACAGCGTGGATATCTTTGTGTTTACCTGGATGTACAGGATGGATGTCTTTGTGTTTACCTGGATGTACAGGGTGGATATCTTTGTGTTTACCTGGATGTACAGGGTGGATATCTTTGTGTTTACCTGGATGTGCAGTGTGGATATCTTTGTGTTGACCTGGATGTACATGGTGGATATCTTTGTGTTGACCTGGATGTACAAATAGAATGTGTTTGTGTTGACCTGGATGGACAGGATGGATATCTTTGTGTTGGCTTGGATGTACAGGGTGGATATCTTTGTGTTGACCTGGATGTACATGGGGGATGTCTTTGTGTTGACCTGATTGTACAAGGAGAATGTGCTTGTGTTGACCTGGATGGACAGGATGGATATCTTTGTGTTGGCCTGGATGTACAGGGTGGATATCTTTGTGTTGACCTGGATGTACAGGGGGGATGTCTTTGTGTTGACCTGATTGTACAAGGAGAATGTGCTTGTGTTGACCTGGATGGACAGGATGGATATCTTTGTGTTGGCCTGGATGTACAGGGTGGATATCTTTGTGTTGACCTGGATGTACAGGGGGTATGCCTTTGTGTTGACCTGGATGTACAAAGAGAAAGTGTTTGTGTTGACCTGGATGGACAGGATGGATATCTTTGTGTTGACCTTGATGTACATGGTGGATATCTTTGTGTTGACCTGGATGTACAGGGTGGATATCTTTGTGTTGACCTGGATGTACAGGGGGGATGTCTTTGTGTTGACCTGGATGTACAAAGAGAAAGTGTTTGTGTTGACCTGGATGGACAGGATGGATATCTTTGTGTTGACCTGGATGTACAGGGTGGATATCTTTGTGTTGACCTAGATGTACAAGGTGGATATCTTTGTGTTGACCTGGATGTACAGGGTGGATATCTTTGTGTTGACCTGGATGTACAGGGTGGATATCTTTGTGTTTACCTGGATGTACAGGATGGATGTCTTTGTGTTTACCTGGATGTATAGGGTGGATATCTTTGTGTTTACCTGGATGTACAGGGTGGATATCTTTGTGTTTACCTGGATGTACAGTGTGGATATCTTTGTGTTGACCTGGATGTACATGGTGGATATCTTTGTGTTGACCTGGATGTACAAATAGAATGTGTTTGTGTTGACCTGGATGGACAGGATGGATATCTTTGTGTTGGCCTGGATGTACAGGGTGGATATCTTTGTGTTGACCTGGATGTACAGGGTGGATATCTTTGTGTTGACCTGGATGGACAGGGTGGATATCTTTGTGTTGACCTAGATGTACAAGGTGGATATCTTTGTGTTGACCTGGATGTACAAGGTGGATATCTTTGTGTTGACCTGATTGTACAAGGAGAATGTGCTTGTGTTGACCTGATTGTACAGGGTGGATATCTTTGTGTTGACCTGGATGGACAGGATGGATATCTTTGTGTTGACCTGGATGTACAGGGTGGATATCTTTGTGTTGACCTAGATGTACAAGGTGGATATCTTTGTGTTGACCTGGATGTACAAGGTGGATATCTTTGTGTTGACCTGGATGTACAGGGTGGATATCTTTGTGTAGACCTGGATGGACCGGTTGGAAATCTTTGTGTAGACCTGGATGTACAGGCTGGATATCTTTGTGTTGACCTGGATGTACAGGATGGATATCTTTGTGTTGACCTGGATGTACAGGGTGGATATCTTTGTGTTGACCTGGATGTATAGGGTGGATATCTTTGTGTTGACCTGGATGTATAGGGTGGATATCTTTGTGTTGACCTGGATGTACAGGATGGATATCTTTGTGTTGACCTGGATGTATAGGGTGGATATCTTTGTGTTGACCTGGATGTATAGGGTGGATATCTTTGTGTTGACCTGGATGTACAGGGTGGATATCTTTGTGTTTACCTGGATGTACAGGATGGATGTCTTTGTGTTTACCTGGATGCATAGGGTGGATATCTTTGTGTTTACCTGGATGTACAGGGTGGATATCTTTGTGTTTACCTGGATGTACAGTGTGGATATCTTTGTGTTGACCTGGATGTACGTGGTGGATATCTTTGTGTAGACCTGGATGTACAAATAGAATGTGTTTGTGTTGACCTGGATGGACAGGATGGATATCTTTGTGTTGACCTGGATGTACATGGTGGATATCTTTGTGTTGACCTGGATGTACATGGGGGATGTCTTTGTGTTGACCTGATTGTACAAGGAGAATGTGCTTGTGTTGACCTGGATGTACAGGGTGGATATCTTTGTGTTGACCTGATTGTACAAGGAGAATGTGCTTGTGTTGACCTGGATGTACAGGGGGGATGTCTTTGTGTTGACCTGATTGTACAAGGAGAATGTGCTTGTGTTGACCTGGATGTACAGGGGGGATGTCTTTGTGTTGACCTGGATGTACATGGTGGATATCTTTGTGTTGACCTGGATGTACAAGGAGAATGTGCTTGTGTTGACCTGGATGTACAGGGTGGATATCTTTGTGTTGACCTTGATGTACATGGGGGATATCTCTGTGTTGACCTGGATGTACATGGGGGATGTCTTTGTGTTGACCTGATTGTACAAGGAGAATGTGCTTGTGTTGACCTGGATGTACAGGGGGGATGTCTTTGTGTTGACCTGATTGTACAAGGAGAATGTGCTTGTGTTGACCTGGATGTACAGGGGGGATGTCTTTGTGTTGACCTGGATGTACATGGTGGATATCTTTGTGTTGACCTGGATGTACAGGGGGGATGTCTTTGTGTTGACCTGATTGTACAAGGAGAATGTGCTTGTGTTGACCTGGATGTACAGGGGGGATGTCTTTGTGTTGACCTGGATGTACATGGTGGATATCTTTGTGTTGACCTGGATGTACAGGGGGGATGTCTTTGTGTTGACCTGATTGTACAAGGAGAATGTGCTTGTGTTGACCTGGATGTACAGGGTGGATATCTTTGTGTTGACCTGGATGTACAGGGGGGATGTCTTTGTGTTGACCTGGATGTACAGGGTGGATATCTTTGTGTTGACCTGGATGTACATGGTGGATATCTTTGTGTTGACCTGGATGTACAAAGAGAATGTGTTTGTGTTGACCTGGATGGACAGGATGGATATCTTTGTGTTGACCTGGATGTACAGGGTTGATATCTTTGTGTTGACCTGGATGTACAGGGGGGATGTCTTTGTGTTGACCTTATTGTACAAGGAGAATGTGCTTGTGTTGACCTGGATGTACAGGGTGGATATCTTTGTGTTGACCTGGATGGACAGGGTGGATATCTTTGTGTTGACCTAGATGTACAAGGTGGATATCTTTGTGTTTACCTGGATGTACAAGGTGGATATCTTTGTGTTGACCTGGATGTACAGGGTGGATATCTTTGTGTAGACCTGGATGGACAGGTTGGAAATCTTTGTGTAGACCTGGATGTACAGGGTGGATAATGTTGTGTTGACCTGGATGTACAGGGGGGATATCTTTGTGTTGACCTGGATGTCAGGGTGGATGTCGTTGTGATGACCTGGATGTACAGAGTGGATATCTTTGTGTTGACCTGGATGGACAGGTTGGATATCTTTATGTTGACCTGGATGTATAGGGTTGATTTCTTTGTGTTGACCTGGATGTACAGGGTGGATATCTTTATGGTGACCTGGATGTACAGGGACGATATTTTTGTGTTGACCTGGATGTACATGGTGGATATCTTTGTGTTGACCTGGATGTACAGGGGGGATGTCTTTGTGTTGACCTTATTGTACAAGGAGAATGTGCTTGTGTTGACCTGGATGTACAGGGTGGATATCTTTGTGTTGACCTGGATGGACAGGGTGGATATCTTTGTGTTGACCTAGATGTACAAGGTGGATATCTTTGTGTTTACCTGGATGTACAAGGTGGATATCTTTGTGTTGACCTGGATGTACAGGGTGGATATCTTTGTGTAGACCTGGATGGACAGGTTGGAAATCTTTGTGTAGACCTGGATGTACAGGGTGGATAATGTTGTGTTGACCTGGATGTACAGGGGGGATATCTTTGTGTTGACCTGGATGTCAGGGTGGATGTCGTTGTGATGACCTGGATGTACAGAGTGGATATCTTTGTGTTGACCTGGATGGACAGGTTGGATATCTTTATGTTGACCTGGTTGTATAGGGTTGATTTCTTTGTGTTGACCTGGATGTACAGGGTGGATATCTTTATGGTGACCTGGATGTATAGGGTTGATATCTTTGTGTTGACCTGGATGTACAGGGTGGATATCTTTGTGTAGACCTGGATGTACAGGGACGATAGTTTTGTGTTGACCTGGATGTACATGGTGGATATCTTTGTGTTGACCTGGATGTACAGGGTGGATGTCTTTGTGTTGACCTGGATGTACAGGGTGGATATCTTTGTGTTGACCTGGATGTACAGGATGGATATCTTTGTGTTGACCTGGATGTACAGGGTGGACATCTTTGTGTTGACCTGGATGTATAGGGTGGATATCTTTGTGTTGACCTGGATGTATAGGGTTGATATCTTTGTGTTGACCTGGATGTACCGGATGGATACCTTTGTGTTGACCTGGATGTAAAGGGTGGATATCTTTGTGTTGACCTGGATGTATAGGGTGGATATCTTTGTGTTGACCTGGATGTACAGGGTGGATATCTTTGTGTTTACCTGGATGTACAGGATGGATGTCTTTGTGTTTACCTGGATGTATAGGGTGGATATCTTTGTGTTTACCTGGATATACAGGGTGGATATCTTTGTGTTTACCTGGATGTACAGTGTGGATATCTTTGTGTTGACCTGGATGTACATGGTGGATATCTTTGTGTTGACCTGGATGTACAAATAGAATGTGTTTGTGTTGACCTGGATGGACAGGATGGATATCTTTGTGTTGGCCTGGATGTACAGGGTGGATATCTTTGTGTTGACCTGGATGTACATGGGGGATGTCTTTGTGTTGACCTGATTGTACAAGGAGAATGTGCTTGTGTTGACCTGGATGGACAGGATGGATATCTTTGTGTTGGCCTGGATGTACAGGGTGGATATCTTTGTGTTGACCTGGATGTACAGGGGGGATGTCTTTGTGTTGACCTGATTGTACAAGGAGAATGTGCTTGTGTTGACCTGGATGGACAGGATGCATATCTTTGTGTTGGCCTGGATGTACAGGGTGGATATCTTTGTGTTGACCTGGATGTACAGGGGGGATGTCTTTGTGTTGACCTGGATGTACATGTGGGATGTCTTTGTGTTGACCTGGATGTACAAAGAGAATGTGTTTGTGTTGACCTGGATGTACAGGGTGGATATCTTTGTGTTGGCCTGGATGTACATGGTGGATATCTTTGTGTTGGCCTGGATGTACATGGTGGATATCTTTGTGTTGACCTGGATGTACAGGGTGGATATCTTTGTGTTGGCCTGGATGTACAGGGTGGATATCTTTGTGTTGGCCTGGATGTACATGGTGGATATCTTTGTGTTGACCTGGATGTACAGGGGGGATGTCTTTGTGTTGACCTGGATGTACAAAGAGAATGTGTTTGTGTTGACCTGGATGTACAGGGTGGATATCTTTGTGTTGGCCTGGATGTACATGGTGGATATCTTTGTGTTGGCCTGGATGTACATGGTGGATATCTTTGTGTTGACCTGGATGTACAGGTTGGATATCTTTGTGTTGGCCTGGATGTACAGGGTGGATATCTTTGTGTTGGCCTGGATGTACATGGTGGATATCTTTGTGTTGACCTGGATGTACAGGGGGGATGTCTTTGTGTTGACCTGGATGTACAAAGAGAATGTGTTTGTGTTGACCTGGATGTACAGGGTGGATATCTTTGTGTTGACCTGGATGTACAAAGAGAATGTGTTTGTGTTGACCTGGATGTACAGGGTGGATATCTTTGTGTTGGCCTGGATGTACATGGTGGATATCTTTGTGTTGACCTGGATGTACAGGGGGGATGTCTTTGTGTTGACCTGGATGTACAAAGAGAATGTGTTTGTGTTGACCTTGATGGACAGGATGGATATCTTTGTGTTGACCTGGATGTACAGGGTGGATATCTTTGTGTTGACCTAGATGTACAAGGTGGATATCTTTGTGTTGACCTGGATGTACAAGGTGGATATCTTTGTGTTGACCTGGATGTACAGGGTGGATATCTTTGTGTTGACCTGGATGTACAGGGTGGATATCTTTGTGTTTACCTGGATGTACAGGATGGATGTCTTTGTGTTTACCTGGATGTATAGGGTGGATATCTTTGTGTTTACCTGGATGTACAGGGTGGATATCTTTGTGTTTACCTGGATGTACAGTGTGGATATCTTTGTGTTGACCTGGATGTACATGGTGGATATCTTTGTGTTGACCTGGATGTACAAATAGAATGTGTTTGTGTTGACCTGGATGGACAGGATGGATATCTTTGTGTTGGCCTGGATGTACAGGGTGGATATCTTTGTGTTGACCTGGATGTACAGGGTGGATATCTTTGTGTTGACCTGGATGGACAGGGTGGATATCTTTGTGTTGACCTAGATGTACAAGGTGGATATCTTTGTGTTGACCTGGATGTACAAGGTGGATATCTTTGTGTTGACCTGATTGTACAAGGAGAATGTGCTTGTGTTGACCTGATTGTACAGGGTGGATATCTTTGTGTTGACCTGGATGGACAGGATGGATATCTTTGTGTTGACTTGGATGTACAGGGTGGATATCTTTGTGTTGACCTAGATGTACAAGGTGGATATCTTTGTGTTGACCTGGATGTACAAGGTGGATATCTTTGTGTTGACCTGGATGTACAGGGTGGATATCTTTGTGTAGACCTGGATGGACCGGTTGGAAATCTTTGTGTAGACCTGGATGTACAGGGTGGATATCTTTGTGTTGACCTGGATGTACAGGATGGATATCTTTGTGTTGACCTGGATGTACAGGGTGGATATCTTTGTGTTGACCTGGATGTATAGGGTGGATATCTTTGTGTTGACCTGGATGTATAGGGTGGATATCTTTGTGTTGACCTGGATGTACAGGATGGATATCTTTGTGTTGACCTGGATGTATAGGGTGGATATTTTTGTGTTGACCTGGATGTATAGGGTGGATATCTTTGTGTTGACCTGGATGTACAGGGTGGATATCTTTGTGTTTACCTGGATGTACAGGATGGATGTCTTTGTGTTTACCTGGATGTATAGGGTGGATATCTTTGTGTTTACCTGGATGTACAGGGTGGATATCTTTGTGTTTACCTGGATGTACAGTGTGGATATCTTTGTGTTGACCTGGATGTACATGGTGGATATCTTTGTGTAGACCTGGATGTACAAATAGAATGTGTTTGTGTTGACCTGGATGGACAGGATGGATATCTTTGTGTTGACCTGGATGTACATGGTGGATATCTTTGTGTTGACCTGGATGTACATGGGGGATGTCTTTGTGTTGACCTGATTGTACAAGGAGAATGTGCTTGTGTTGACCTGGATGTACAGGGTGGATATCTTTGTGTTGACCTGATTGTACAAGGAGAATGTGCTTGTGTTGACCTGGATGTACAGGGGGGATGTCTTTGTGTTGACCTGATTGTACAAGGAGAATGTGCTTGTGTTGACCTGGATGTACAAGGGGGATGTCTTTGTGTTGACCTGGATGTACATGGTGGATATCTTTGTGTTGACCTGGATGTACAAGGAGAATGTGCTTGTGTTGACCTGGATGTACAAGGGGGATGTCTTTGTGTTGACCTGGATGTACAGGGTGGATATCTTTGTGTTGACCTAGATGTACATGGTGGATATCTTTGTGTTGACCTGGATGTACATGGGGGATGTCTTTGTGTTGACCTGATTGTACAAGGAGAATGTGCTTGTGTTGACCTGGATGTACAGGGGGGATGTCTTTGTGTTGACCTGATTGTACAAGGAGAATGTGCTTGTGTTGACCTGGATGTACAGGGGGGATGTCTTTGTGTTGACCTGGATGTACATGGTGGATATCTTTGTGTTGACCTGGATGTACAGGGGGGATGTCTTTGTGTTGACCTGATTGTACAAGGAGAATGTGCTTGTGTTGACCTGGATGTACAGGGGGGATGTCTTTGTGTTGACCTAGATGTTCAAGGTGGATATCTTTGTGTTGACCTGGATGTACAAGGTGGATATCTTTGTGTTGACCTGGATGTACAGGGTGGATATCTTTGTGTAGACCTGGATGGACCGGTTGGAAATCTTTGTGTAGACCTGGATGTACAGGGTGGATATCTTTGTGTTGACCTGGATGTACAGGATGGATATCTTTGTGTTGACCTGGATGTACAGGGTGGATATCTTTGTGTTGACCTGGATGTATAGGGTGGATATCTTTGTGTTGACCTGGATGTATAGGGTGGATATCTTTGTGTTGACCTGGATGTACAGGATGGATATCTTTGTGTTGACCTGGATGTATAGGGTGGATATCTTTGTGTTGACCTGGATGTATAGGGTGGATATCTTTGTGTTGACCTGGATGTACAGGGTGGATATCTTTGTGTTTACCTGGATGTACACGATGGATGTCTTTGTGTTTACCTGGATGTATAGGGTGGATATCTTTGTGTTTACCTGGATGTACAGGGTGGATATCTTTGTGTTTACCTGGATGTACAGTGTGGATATCTTTGTGTTGACCTGGATGTACATGGTGGATATCTTTGTGTAGACCTGGATGTACAAATAGAATGTGTTTGTGTTGACCTGGATGGACAGGGGGGATGTCTTTGTGTTGACCTGGATGTACATGGTGGATATCTTTGTGTTGACCTTGATGTACATGGGGGATATCTCTGTGTTGACCTGGATGTACATGGGGGATGTCTTTGTGTTGACCTGATTGTACAAGGAGAATGTGCTTGTGTTGACCTGGATGTACAGGGGGGATGTCTTTGTGTTGACCTGATTGTACAAGGAGAATGTGCTTGTGTTGACCTGGATGTACAGGGGGGATGTCTTTGTGATGACCTGGATGTACAAGGTGGATATCTTTGTGTTGACCTGGATGTACAGGGGTGATGTCTTTGTGTTGACCTGATTGTACAAGGAGAATGTGCTTGTGTTGACCTGGATGTACAGGGGGGATGTCTTTGTGTTGACCTGGATGTACATGGTGGATATCTTTGTGTTGACCTGGATGTACAGGGGGGATGTCTTTGTGTTGACCTGATTGTACAAGGAGAATGTGCTTGTGTTGACCTGGATGTACAGGGTGGATATCTTTGTGTTGACCTGGATGTACAGGGGGGATGTCTTTGTGTTGACCTGGATGTACAGGGTGGATATCTTTGTGTTGACCTGGATGTACATGGTGGATATCTTTGTGTTGACCTGGATGTACAAAGAGAATGTGTTTGTGTTGACCTGGATGGACAGGATGGATATCTTTGTGTTGACCTGGATGTACAGGGTTGATATCTTTGTGTTGACCTGGATGTACAGGGGGGATGTCTTTGTGTTGACCTTATTGTACAAGGAGAATGTGCTTGTGTTGACCTGGATGTACAGGGTGGATATCTTTGTGTTGACCTGGATGGACAGGGTGGATATCTTTGTGTTGACCTAGATGTACAAGGTGGATATCTTTGTGTTTACCTGGATGTACAAGGTGGATATCTTTGTGTTGACCTGGATGTACAGGGTGGATATCTTTGTGTAGACCTGGATGGACAGGTTGGAAATCTTTGTGTAGACCTGGATGTACAGGGTGGATAATGTTGTGTTGACCTGGATATACAGGGGGGATATCTTTGTGTTGACCTGGATGTCAGGGTGGATGTCGTTGTGATGACCTGGATGTACAGAGTGGATATCTTTGTGTTGACCTGGATGGACAGGTTGGATATCTTTATGTTGACCTGGATGTATAGGGTTGATTTCTTTGTGTTGACCTGGATGTACAGGGTGGATATCTTTATGGTGACCTGGATGTATAGGGTTGATATCTTTGTGTTGACCTGGATGTACAGGGTGGATATCTTTGTGTAGACCTGGATGTACAGGGACGATATTTTTTTGTTGACCTGGATGTACATGGTGGATATCTTTGTGTTGACCTGGATGTATAGGGTGGATATCTTTGTGTTGACCTGGATGTACAGTGTGGATGTCTTTGTGTTGACCTGGATGGACAGGGTGGATGTCTTTGTGTTTACCTGGATGGACAGGGTGGATATCTTTGTTTTGACCTGGATGTATAGGGTGGATATCTTTGTGTTGACCTGGATGTACAGTGTGGATATCTTTGTGTTGACCTGGATGTATAGGATGGATGTCTTTGTGTTGACCTGGATGTACAGGGGGGATATCTTTGTGTTGACCTAGATGTACAGGTTGGATGTCTTTGTGTTGACCAGGATGTACAGGATGGATATCTTTGTGTTGACCTGGATGTACAGGGTGGATATCTTTGTGTTGACCTGGATGTACAGTGTGGATGTCTTTGTGTTGACCTGGATGTACATGGTGGATATCTTTGTGTTGACTTGGATGTACAAAGAGAATGTGTTTGTGTTGACCTGGATGTACATGGTGGATATCTTTGTGTTGACCTGGATGTACATGGTGGATATCTTTGTGTTGACCTGGATGTACAGGATGGATGTCTTTGTGTAGACCTGGATGTACAGTGTGGATGTCTTTGTGTTGACCTGGATGTATAGGGTGGATATCTTTGTGTTGACCTGGATGTACAGGGTGGATATCTTTGTGTTTACCTGGATGTACAGGATGGATGTCTTTGTGTTTACCTGGATGTATAGGGTGGATATCTTTGTGTTTACCTGGATGTACAGGGTGGATATCTTTGTGTTGACCTGGATGTACAGGGTGGATATCTTTGTGTTGACCTGGATGTACATGGTGGATATCTTTGTGTTGACCTGGATGTACAAATAGAATGTGTTTGTGTTGACCTGGATGGACAGGATGGATATCTTTGTGTTGACCTGGATGTACAGGGTGGATATCTTTGTGTTGACCTGGATGTACATCGGGGATGTCTTTGTGTTGACCTGATTGTACAAGGAGAATGTGCTTGTGTTGACCTGATTGTACAGGGTGGATATCTTTGTGTTGACCTGGATGTACAGGGTGGATATCTTTGTGTTTACCTGGATGTACAGGGTGGATATCTTTGTGTTGACCTTGATGTACATGGTGGATATCTTTGTGTTGACCTGGATGGACAGGGTGGATATCTTTGTGTTGACCTGGATGTACAGGGTGGATATCTTTGTGTTGACCTGGATGTACAGGGTGGATATCTTTGTGTTGACCTGGATGTACAGGGTGGATATCTTTGTGTTGACCTGGATGTACAGGGTGGATATCTTTGTGTTGACCTGGATGTACAAAGAGAATGTGTTTGTGTTGACCTGGATGTACAGGATGGATATCTTTGTGTTGACCTGGATATACAGGGTGGATATCTTTGTGTTGACCTGGATGTACAGGGGGGATGTCTTTGTGTTGACCTGATTGTACAAGGAGAATGTGCTTGTGTTGACCTGAATGTACAGGGTGGAAATCTTTGTGTTGACCTGGATGGACAGGGTGGATATCTTTGTGTTGACCTGGATGTACAGGGTGGATATCTTTGTGTTGACCTGGATGTACAGGGTGGATATCTTTGTGTTGACCTGGATGTACAGGGTGGATATCTTTGTGTTGACCTGGATGTACAGGGGGGATGTCTTTGTGTTGACCTGATTGTACAAGGAGAATGTGCTTGTGTTGACCTGGATGTACAGGGTGGAAATCTTTGTGTTGACCTGGATGGACAGGGTGGATATCTTTGTGTTGACCTAGATGTACAAGGTGGATATCTTTGTGTTGACCTGGATGTACAGGGTGGATATCTTTGTGTTGACCTGGATGTATAGGGTGGATATCTTTGTGTTGACCTGGATGTACAAAGAGAATGTGTTTGTGTTGACCTGGATGTACAGGATGGATATCTTTGTGTTGACCTGGATGTACAGGGTGGATATCTTTGTGTTGACCTGGATGTACAGGGTGGATATCTTTGTGTTGACCTGGATGTACAAAGAGAATGTGTTTGTGTTGACCTGGATGTACAGGATGGATATCTTTGTGTTGACCTGGATGTACAGGGTGGATATCTTTGTGTTGACCTGGATGTACAGGGGGATGTCTTTGTGTTGACCTGATTGTACAAGGAGAATGTGCTTGTGTTGACCTGGATGTACAGGGTGGAAATCTTTGTGTTGACCTGGATGGACAGGGTGGATATCTTTGTGTTGACCTAGATGTACAAGGTGGATATCTTTGTGTTGACCTGGATGTACAAGGTGGATATCTTTGTGTTGACCTGGATGTACAGGGTGGATATCTTTGTGTAGACCTGGATGGACCGGTTGGAAATCTTTATGTAGACCTGGATGTACAGGGTGGATATCTTTGTGTTGACCTGGATGTACAGGATGGATATCTTTGTGTTGACCTGGATGTACAGGGTGGATATCTTTGTGTTGACCTGGATGTATAGGGTGGATATCTTTGTGTTGACCTGGATGTATAGGGTGGATATCTTTGTGTTGACCTGGATGTACAGGATGGATATCTTTGTGTTGACCTGGATGTACAGTGTGGATATCTTTGTGTTGACCTGGATGTATAGGGTGGATATCTTTGTGTTGACCTGGATGTACAGGGTGGATATCTTTGTGTTTACCTGGATGTACAGGATGGATGTCTTTGTGTTTACCTGGATGTATAGGGTGGATATCTTTGTGTTTACCTGGATGTACAGGGTGGTTATCTTTGTGTTTACCTGGATGTACAGTGTGGATATCTTTGTGTTGACCTGGATGTACATGGTGGATATTTTTGTGTTGACCTGGATGTACAAATAGAATGTGTTTGTGTTGACCTGGATGGACAGGATGGATATCTTTGTGTTGACCTTGATGTACATGGTGGATATCTTTGTGTTGACCTGGATGTACATGGTGGATATCTTTGTGTTGACCTGATTGTACAAGGAGAATGTGCTTGTGTTGACCTGGATGTACAGGGTGGATATCTTTGTGTTGACCTGATTGTACAAGGAGAATGTGCTTGTGTTGACCTGGATGTACAGGATGGATATCTTTGTGTTGACCTGGATGTACAGGGTTGATATCTTTGTGTTGACCTGGATGTACAGGGGGGATGTCTTTATGTTGAACTGATTGTACAAGGAGAATGTGCTTGTGTTGACCTGGATGTACAGGGTGGATATCTTTGTGTTGACCTGGATGGACAGGGTGGATATCTTTGTGTTGACCTAGATGTACAAGGTGGATATCTTTGTGTTGACCTGGATGTACAAGGTGGATATCTTTGTGTTGACCTGGATGTACAGGGTGGATATCTTTGTGTAGACCTGGATGGACAGGTTGGAAATCTTTGTGTAGACCTGGATGTACAGGGTGGATAATGTTGTGTTGACCTGGATGTACAGGGGGGGTATCTTTGTGTTGACCTGGATGTCAGGGTGGATGTCGTTGTGATGACCTGGATGTACAGGGTGGATATCTTTGTGTTGACCTGGATGGACAGGTTGGATATCTTTATGTTGACCTGGATGTATAGGGTTGATTTCTTTGTGTAGACCTGGATGTACAGGGTGGATATCTTTATTGTGACCTGGATGTATAGGGTTGATATCTTTGTGTTGACCTAGATGTACAGGGTGGATATCTTTGTGTAGACCTGGATGTACAGGGACGATATTTTTGTGTTGACCTGGATGTACATGGTGGATATCTTTGTGTTGACCTGGATGTATAGGGTGGATATCTTTGTGTTGACCTGGATGTACAGTGTGGATGTCTTTGTGTTGACCTGGATGGACAGGGTGGATGTCTTTGTGTTGACCTGGATGGACAGGGTGGATATCTTTGTGTTGACCTGGATGTATAGGGTGGATATCTTTGTGTTAACCTGGATGTACAGGGTGGATATCTTTGTGTTGACCTGGATGTATAGGATGGATGTCTTTGTGTTGACCTGGATGTACAGGGGGGATATCTTTGTGTTGACCTAGATGTACAGGTTGGATGTCTTTGTGTTGACCTGGATGTACAGGATGGATATCTTTGTGTTGACCTGGATGTACAGGGTGGATATCTTTGTGTTGACCTGGATGTACAGTGTGGATGTCTTTGTGTTGACCTGGATGTACATGGTGGATATCTTTGTGTTGACTTGGATGTACAAAGAGAATGTGTTTGTGTTGACCTGGATGTACATGGTGGATATCTTTGTGTTGACCTGGATGTACATGGTGGATATCTTTGTGTTGACCTGTATGTACAGGATGGATGTCTTTGTGTAGACCTGGATGTACAGTGTGGATGTCTTTGTGTTTACCTGGATGAACAGGATGGATGTCTTTGTGTTGACCTGGATGTACAGGGTGGATATCTTTGTGTTGACCTGGATGTACAGGATGGATGTCTTTGTGTTGACCTGGATGTACAGGGTGGATGTCTTTGTGTAGACCTGGATGAACAGGATGGATGTCTTTGTGTTGACCTGGATGTACAGGGTGGATGTCTTTGTGTTGACCTGGATGTACAGGGTGGATATCTTTGTGTTGACCTGGATGTACAGGATGGATGTCTTTGTGTAGACCTGGATGTACAGGATGGATGTCTTTGTGTTGACCTGGATGTACAGGGTGGATATCTTTGTGTTGACCTGGATGTACAGTGTGGATATCTTTGTGTTGACCTGGATGTACAGGGTGGATATCTTTGTGTTGACCTGGATGTACAGTGTGGATATCTTTGTGTTGACCTGGATGGACAGGGTGAAAATCTTTGTGTTGACCTGGATGGACAGGGTGGATATCTTCGTGTTGACCTGGATGTACAGGGTGAAAATCTTTGTGTTGACCTGGATGTACAGGGTGGATATCTTCGTGTTGACCTGGATGTACAGGGTGGATATCTTTGTGTTGACCTGGATGGACAGGGTGGATATCTTTGTGTTGACCTGGATGTATATGGTTGATATCTTTGTGTTGACCTGGATGGACAGGGTGAATATCTTTGTGTTGACCTGGATGTACAGGGTGGATATCTTTGTGTTGACCTGGATGTACAATGTGGATGTCTTTGTGCTGACCTGAATGTACAGGTTGGAAATCTGTGTGTGGACCTGGATGTACAGGGTTGATATCTTTGTGTCGACCTGGATGGACAGGGTGGATATCTTTGTGTTGACCTGGATGTATAGGGTTGATATCTTTGTGTTGACCTGGATCGACAAGGTGGATGTCTTTGTGCTGATCTGGATGTACAGGGTTGATATCTTTATGTTGACCTGGATGTACAGGATGGATGTCTTTGTGTTGACCTGGATGTACAGGGTGAATGTCTTTGTTTTTATCTGGATGTACAGGGTTGGTGTCTTTGACCCACCTTTTGGCCCCTAGCATGACTTGGCATAGTGTATCTATTACGAAATTTAAAAGGTGCAGCATATATAGGGTGGGTATCGGTTATGAAGTAAATGATCGTTTTGTGGTGTCTTTGTGCTTTGTTGTTGGTCTTCATTTGAGTATGAAGGATTAGTTTGTTGATAATTCAGAATTCTCTTTTTAGTTTTAGTCTGATCACGGCAATGCTTCATTAAAATTATCAGGAAATGACTAACTTTAAATCTTCTCTGAGTATTAACAAAAGGAAAAGAGGTTCCTTAAATTCGCTGGACGTTGCACAATGAAAGATGACGTAACGCACACATATGATGCACTTTTTAAATTGAGTAATAGATACAGTATGCCGAAAAAATGAATTAAACTGAATCATGCAGCTATTTCGTCCCCCTAGGACTCTTCATGCCAATGAACATGGCAATTATGTGGTCGTAAATAATGCACAAAAAAAACCGCCAGAATTATTCAGGTTAAAAAAATCGTATAATTACAAATCTCACGGGGAAAACAGATTAAAAACCAGGATTTCGAGGAGCCGAAATGAAAAAGTGATCAGTGAAAGCCGCTTTTACTGGAGGAAATTAGATAAAGTCAAGGAAGCCTTTGTGAGATATCTTAGAACTCGTGCAGTGGTTAAGTTGGCTCTATCTAGCTGTACTAGGCTCATTTATACTGTTGTTGTGCAAAATACCAATTAACATATGTTTCAGTGTATTAGCTCACAACCCCCTACAAAACATATTGCTATAAGACTAGCTTTTAGAATTGAAACGATTTCACGGAATTTCTTTCAGCAATTTTTATTTCATAAAAAATAAGGACCGAACAACATGACTGAAATATATAAGTTCTATCCAAATACTTACAATGAGTTTATATTTTTATGACTAGTCACTATTTGATATTTAACCATGCAGTTTATGTTAAATACTAGAAATAAAGAACATTAAAAACGTATGTGTGAACGAATGTGTTTACTTCACTTGGTAAATAACTCTTGCCTCATGTTTGGTGATATATTGCCTTTACTTTGTTTTCACGTTTTAAAACAGGTGTTCTATGTATGAACGTCTTCTTGATATTGGTTCGTTTGATTTTTCCACCCTAAACACTATCACAGCTCATACCAAACTGAAAGAACGTTTTCGGCCATTATTATGGGAGCTTTCCTTTTCAAGAAAGGTGGACGACGATACATTGTACATATGTATGGTTGTGAGCTATCTTGGAACATACTTTGTGAAAACTTACTTAAAGCTAAGATGAAATATTCCAGGGAAGAAATATCACGTATGATTGGATAGTTTTACTGACTTTTGAAGAAAAATTTTCGAGCAGACTGCTTGAATACTTATCGGACCAGATTGTGCCTCACTCTTAGATTGCTTGTTTTTGTTTTCATTCGAGGCTGAAATTGTCGAGGGCCTACCGCATCTTGCCAAATCTTTTAATTTAACATTCAGTTATAGCGACGATGTAGGGTTTATTAAACAACAATAAGCTTGCTGACCTAGACTATCGTATATACCATTCGAACTTGAAATCAAGGACACAACATACCCTTCTGCATTAGCTGCTTGCCTCGATCTTTACGTAAACTATGGGCAGCTAATTACTAATCTATACGACAAGCGTGACGATTTCGATTTTCCGATCGCAAACATCCCTGTTTCTCCAAAGTATGGTGTTTATATGTCGCTGTTAATTCGTTTTCCTATGGCTAGCACTAAACCTTCAGATTTTTTGAATATATGTCGGCTGCTCACGAACACACTAAAGGCACAGAGATCCAACAGATGCAGGTTGATGAAGACTATGAAGTTTTATGGTCGCCATCATGATCTCATTGAAAGATATTATCCTTGCATAATATAAAGGTTGACGGTTTTTTTAATATTCTCATTACAATGCCTGCTTTTGTGATGGAGAATGATGCCTCACTTCTCACGTCGAGGACGTTTCACTTGGATGTGATATAGATTTACATGGCAGTTGTCTTCGCTGAACTTTTCCGGAACACTTGGTTTTATTTTCTTGTACTTTTACAAGTGTCTCCATGTAACAAATTTCCTTTTGTTTCATAGATTTTGTCCAAGTTAAAACGATTTTAATGATACTTCGGTATTCTCTGATTTTTGTTTTGCATCAAATGTGGCTGTCTGCAGCCATTTGAAAGCAATAGACACGAAAATTACCTATGTTTAGCCGAAAGTTCAGTTGCTTAAACTAGAGAACACCGAGGTGTAAACAGAAGCCTGAACACACAATCGATAGGATCGGCAAAATGCGCCTCCTTTATCAATGACGTCTGCCATGAGAATATATGTCAAATTCAAATGATATATTATCCTCAAAGTTACAATCAGGGAGTGACAAAGAAGCAAATAGCGTACCAAGAAACATTACAGAACAAAAATAACGCACAAAGAAATCGGTATACGTTCTGACGATTTCATATTGGCGACCAGACAGCGTACAAAAGGTCTTTATAAACCTATTACTTTCGAAAACTTGTTATTTACAAAGCTTGTAGTTTGTACTATAAGGACGGTTATTTAAAGAAATCAGTGTCTGATAAAGAAAAAACCAAAAGGGTTTGTTATTATTTTCAAATATGGACAAATTCCAATTCGAATTATTTCACCGAAAATGTTTGATCGGTAATGTTTGAAAAATGTACAAAAGACGTGCCCTTCACCTTGACAGATTGTCCGCTCCGAGGTTCGATAATTAAACAGACGAGATGAATGTGTTGTGTGATTTCTGCCCATGTCTGGCGCTAACGAACTCGTACATAGATAAATGATGTAGAATATACCTCTCTGTCGTTAGTGTTTGGCACTCTGATACGTAACCGAGCGTTACAGACGTGGTGACAGGACGCGTGAATGTGTGTTAAAAGGCTCATGATTTATCAACTGGAGAATAATTCACCATCTTCTGCCTATAACCACTAGCTAGGACAGCATGCTAGAACATTCCAATAAATCTACGCTTAAAGTTATTGAGCCGACGAAGCAGCTTATCCGCCGACCCTTGAAATCGGGAAATTTGGGAATGTCAGCGAACACATTATCGAATTTATCGTCAGGCAATTAATTCCAATCTTGTGGACAAGAACAATATCTCCTATTTAATTATTGTTTTTTATTTAGTTACGCAGTGTGAACTTTCCAAAGGATTGGTTATGCTTTTAAGCTTTCTGTTTAACTCTGCTTTTCAAACACAAGAATCGTAACACCAAGTTTTACTCACAGCGAAATATCGAAGCTTCAATGAAATCATTATCCCGCTGACGGCAAAAATCCCACTATCCCATTGGTTCTAACAACGTCACATGACGTCCTGGACGATAATGTATCTGGTTACCAAAATTCCGTATCATGTCAGTAAATTCTGTATCACGTCAGCAACGGGTTATCGTTCCTAAAAGAACCCTTCCATTCAATAACAATCATTGCTGCTAATAAACACTTCGGCCACATCACGGAAGATGAATTGGCCCAGAAACGTCAGAAAGTAAATTACTACAAAACTTTGAGATGCAACGAGAAAGCAGTCAGAATATATCAGGTTCGACTTCGCTTCATCGCTTCACTTTTTTAGACCCGATATTTTTCCGTATTAGGTCACTAAAAAACTATGTAACTCATATTATCCGACATTAAAATACAAACAAAAGACAGATTTACACTGAAAAAAGTACAAGATAATATAACCAGGTGTTCCGAAAGAGTAAGTATCTTCTTCTTTATCGACAAACCCGCTATGTAAATCTAAGTTACATCAAAGTAAAAGACACATGCACAGAGGAATACTCAAGCATACAACTGTGGACTTTTGTTAAGGTCAATAAATGATTATATAGACCCGATTGAGTAATGTCGACTCTGGAGTCGAGGACCATCTGGTATATGGAATGGTGGACATTGTGGACGAATGACGCAGTCTGAAGTCAATATTTATTTGCTTTAACAACCTCTTGCCCTCGAACCCCCTATTTTTCTTTACATATCGTGTCTTTAGATAGCCTGTGACATCAGTTATCCAAAATGTGAGAGTGTGATAAATCAGAATAATGACTAAAATCAATATTTTTGATGTATGATGAAGTTTATTTCATTTTTTCTGAATACTATATCTTTTTTGAAGAGGTGCAGCATTTTTAACAAAATAGACAGTTTACTATGGAAAAACAACAAACAAATATATAGTGAACTCCCCCCACCCCCCATCCCCCCCCGAAAAAGAAAACAATTAATCTTACGAAAATGTAAACATGTATGCATAAGTTGTGTCAAAGGTAATATTATCTTTATTCATATTATATGAATTTTAACAAAATATATGCAAATCTTGTGATCCTTTATTTGTAAACCTATCCTTTTTTTATTTTTATATATGTACTAATTGATATCATTATATTCTTGCTGAATGATGATGATTGTAAGACTGAATTTATGCATCACAAGTAAACCTATTATCCTCGTATTGTGAAGCGCTTTAGAGTAATGCTACAACTTATATAGAGCGAATATAGTTATTATAACAATAGTATGTGTTCTTTTGTAAATACAAACACTTCTGGTCTGTAAGTCATATTTATTTACATTGACATTGAAATATTCGGATCTTCAATGATAAAGTTGATATACTGGTAGCTATGTAAAAAAAAAAAATAGAGAATACCAAAGCATCAACAAAACCATAATCCGAACTCAACATCGATCGAACTAGAGGCAAACTATGAACAAAGGAAAGATTCACATGGAGACCCTCGTAAAAGTACAAGAGAATAAGACAAGGTGTTCCGGAAGAGTAAGCGTCTTCTGATTAATCGACAACGCCGGCCATTGAGATCTTGGTCACATCCAAGGAAACATCAAGTTCTCAGAATGAGAATCAAGTCATCATTGTCAATCACAACAAAGGAACACACTAATGAGCATACTCCAAAATGTCCATCTTCATATTACACAAAGATGCAAAATATTTCTCAACCTGTACCTCTCAAACCCCTGTACCAATGTGTTCATCTCGATATTCAATATAACGAATCAACTGGACATGTAAACACCATAGGATGGAAAAACAGGGATGTTGGTATCAAGAAAGAGAAAGTTCACAATCGGAAAATCGAAATAGTCACGTTTAACATATACAAATGTAGCTCAATTGTAAGTTGCCCGTGTAGGTCATAGTTTAAGTAAAGATCGAGGTAGGAAGCGGATATAGGAGATTATGTTGTGTCCTTTATCTCAAGTTCAGTAGGGTATAAACGATCGACTAGGTCAGCAATCTTCTTGTTGTTTATAGACAACACATCGTCGATATACCTGAAAGTGAAATTAAAAAAAAATTGCAGGGGTTTTGTTACCCGTCCTGATAAGTCCCTAGACAAATTCAGCCTCGTATGAAAACAAGTCAGTCAAAATAGGGGCACAGTTACGCTTGTAGTTTCCATTGGAATGCCAAGCGTCTGATTGAAAATCTTTTCCCTGAACTCAACAAATATATTGTCAAACAGGAATTCAATCATTGTACTATATCTTACTCAGTATATTTCATCCTTGCTTTGGTTGTGTTTTTCATGTGTATGAAAAAAAGGGAAAACAGGACCGAGAGCATATATGTGCATCATATAAACGAAGAAAACCAGATCATATGTCATGTATGTTAATACATATACGAGGAAGTATAGATTGCACTGTGTTAGCTGTCCCGAGTTTGTTGTAGTGATTTCTGATTGTTCTCAAAGTCACAAAATTTCACGAAGTAAGAAAGGAACAAGAACAACCTTCAATACAATTCTTTAAACCTTAATACATTTAAACAATCGAGTTTTGGGATAAGGTATCAGAAATATTTTGCGCATGTCATATACGTTGATGAAGCTTATAAACCTCGAAATACATCATGTTTGAAATGTAACAAGTAAAACAGAAAAAAAACATTTAAGGACGACCAGTATTTATGGAGATATTTCCTAAAGGCAACTAACCAGATACAGATGTGGACTCGCATATCAATTACATTGTTTTATCGATAGCACTATTGTTGAACTACATACAGAAACAGACTAGCAGGCCCCAAGCCAATATATCTAACAAAGGAAGGTCACAGGGGAAAACACGATTTGAACTTGTAAGAATTATAATTGAAAGCCACGCCAAGGTTAACAATGGTGATAGAATGTAACATAATGTGTGTAGGATTCTTTAGAAAATCGTCTGAATATAAGAAAAGAAAAGCCTAAAAACAACCTTTCCTGTCGTAATTGTACCGCGCTTAATATACAAAACCTTTATAAATATATATAATAATTATATGGTGAATATCATAAAATAATTATATCAGTTCATGTAATCCTACCATAAAATCAGGCTAGGAACACTAACACGATACGAACAGGAACAAGGAAAACATTAATAAAAAACGAAACAGATAAAAACCATCATATAATACAACTTTATTTGAAGATACAGAAAATGTGTGTATCATATTCGGACTAAATAATAACCACGACCTTTTGTCTATCTCAAAAACATGTTGACTGATGGCATTCACACCCAGGGTCTTGTAATTTTCAAAAATTTTCGATCGTCTTCTAAGGTATGACATTATAATTATGGCCTTGCGATTCGAAAACATAAATAATTTCCATGTATATTTAACTAATGACTATGATTAACAAAACATTTACTCAAAAACTTTGTTTTCATGCACGACACTTAGATTACAAAATCTAGATTGTGGAAGATCATGAATCAACCTTCGTGGCAATTGTGCTGTTGATTAATTCTCAGAGTATCTTTAATACCGTAAACTATGCTATAAAAGTGTACAATGTAAGTAATTACATTCTCATGCTTACCATTCTTCCGAATTGTACCAGAATCATTTGGAGTGTAGGTAAGAAGTATTGATGAAGACTTATCTTTCCGTGGGAGATGCGTATCTAACATTGCTTAATGATCAATCAGAACGGAATGTCCGTTTTGCTCCTCCAATACATTAAACCTTCTTAAATTTGTTTAAGTGGGGCAACATTTCTCAAAACTGATTGTTCGCTCAGGTTATATTTCCATGTGAATTCCAAAATATTTCAAATCCGGAATTTTTGCAAAATATTTGAGAGACAGGCCAATTTTATTCTATCTATATATACATCGTGAGGATGTGATTATCTAAGTATCATATGAGGTGTTCGTTTAATTATTTTGAATTAATAATGAAAGATAAGGGCGTATGTGACATAAAATGTGAATGTATGTTTGTACTACAAATTTCGGATGTCTGAATGGAATATGAATGATGCAAATGTATTGAGTAAATAAAAAAGAATTTTGAAAAAAACGACTCAATGTGTGTAGTTGTGCTAAACTTGGCTACTTAGTACAATATCTATCAAAGCGGAATATCCGCTTTTGTACAAATATTACATTGAAAAAGCCCTGTAAGACAATCAACAAAAGTACAAGTGATTTAGAGAAATTCAAGGATTTCAAAAATGTCAATGCACTCTTGATAGAGAATAATTCGAGTAATTTAAATGATCTTGAAAGAAGCAATGTAATTCCTCATTCATAAATGAAACACGACTTGTAAGGCCTCATGTGGAAATGACGGTTATCATTCCAATGGCAACGTCTCGAAATTGTCTTGGTCACGGGATCGCATTGATGCTTTTGAATAATGTCGGTTATTTCTTTTAAGCTGAAGCCATTGTTTAAGAAATGAGATTTATTTCATTAAAGCGTCAACAGATATGGACAATAAAATGTAATATAATGGTAATTGCTATCTGTAAGGGCGATGTGTGGTTCCCAATAGTCGAGATCAACATGCGTGTCATCTGAGATGTAATATACTAAGGTTTCTTTTGTTTATATGTTAATGTCGTTACGTGCAGGAGGAGTTTTGGTGTCGATAAAGGCTTCTTTTTGTCTCGTCTTTTCATCGGTGGACTGTTAGTTAGTTAGTAAGTTACGAGTTTTACACCAATGCAGACACCGTGTGGACTGTTACAGTGTACCTTTATATAGTCAATGTGGTACCTCGTCAATTAAAAAAAATACCAAATACCAAAGCGTCAACAAAACCATAATCCGAACTCAAACACGATTAAACTAGGGGCAAAATAGGAACAAAGGAAAGATTTACATGGAGACTCTCGTAAAAGCACAAGAGAATAAGACCAGGTGTTCCGGAAGAGTAAGCGTCTTATGCTTCATCGACGACACCCACCATGTAAATCTTGGTCACATCCAAGTAAGCACCAATCCTGAAAATGAGAACCGAGTCATCATTGTCATCACAACAAGTAAACACACTAGCATGAAAATAACTTTTAATAAAATATTTTTCTTCACTTAAATGAAGAAGATACTTGTTTTCAAATAACAAAGTTCAGTTTCATTTGATTTAACTGAAAAACACTTGTTGTAGAATAAAACAAAAATACTGCCTATACCTTGTGCCAACTAAGTGTTTAAATATATTGAAAAAAGCAAAAGATTCATTTTCTCGGAAACATGTGTGGAATCTAGGTCACAAACTTGAAATTTCCATCACAACTATTTACTATAGTAATTGAAACCTGTAGACATAGTAAAACATAACAATAAATAACATAATATTTAATAATATTATGAAGTTTTTTTAAAATCAGAGCATACCAAAGCGTCAACAAAGCCACAATTTCGTAAAAGTACAAGAAAATAAGACCAACTGTTCCGGAAGAGTAAGCGTCTTCTGCTTCATCGACGACACCCGCCATGTAAATCTTGGTCACATCCAAGTAAGCACCAATCCTGAAAATGAGAACCGAGTCATCATTGTCATCACAACAAGTAAACACACTAGCATGAAAATAACTTTTAATAAAATATTTTTCTTCACTTAAATGAAGAAGATACTTGTTTTCAAATAACAAAGTTCAGTTTCATTTGATTTAACTGAAAAACACTTGTTGTAGAATAAAACAAAAATACTGCCTATACCTTGTGCCAACTAAGTGTTTAAATATATTGAAAAAAGCAAAAGATTCATTTTCTCGGAAACATGTGTGGAATCTAGGTCACAAACTTGAAATTTCCATCACAACTATTTACTATAGTAATTGAAACCTGTAGACATAGTAAAACATAACAATAAATAACATAATATTTAATAATATTATGAAGTTTTTTTAAAATCAGAGCATACCAAAGCGTCAACAAAGCCACAATTTCGTAAAAGTACAAGAAAATAAGACCAACTGTTCCGGAAGAGTAAGCGTCTTCTGCTTCATCGACGACACCCGCCATGTAAATCTTGGTCACATCCAAGTAAGCACCAATCCTGAAAATGAGAACCGAGTCATCATTGTCATCACAACAAGTAAACACACTAGCATGAAAATAACTTTTAATAAAATATTTTTCTTCACTTAAATGAAGAAGATACTTGTTTTCAAATAACAAAGTTCAGTTTCATTTGATTTAACTGAAAAACACTTGTTGTAGAATAAAACAAAAATACTGCCTATACCTTGTGCCAACTAAGTGTTTAAATATATTGAAAAAAGCAAAAGATTCATTTTCTCGGAAACATGTGTGGAATCTAGGTCACAAACTTGAAATTTCCATCACAACTATTTACTATAGTAATTGAAACCTGTAGACATAGTAAAACATAACAATAAATAACATAATATTTAATAATATTATGAAGTTTTTTTAAAAGCATACCAAAGCGTCAACAAAGCCACAATTTCGTAAAAGTACAAGAAAATAAGACCAACTGTTCCGGAAGAGTAAGCGTCTTCTGCTTCATCGACGACACCCGCCATGTAAATCTTGGTCACATCCAAGTAAGCACCAATCCTGAAAATGAGAACCGAGTCATCATTGTCATCACAACAAGTAAACACACTAGCATGAAAATAACTTTTAATAAAATATTTTTCTTCACTTAAATGAAGAAGATACTTGTTTTCAAATAACAAAGTTCAGTTTCATTTGATTTAACTGAAAAACACTTGTTGTAGAATAAAACAAAAATACTGCCTATACCTTGTGCCAACTAAGTGTTTAAATATATTGAAAAAAGCAAAAGATTCATTTTCTCGGAAACATGTGTGGAATCTAGGTCACAAACTTGAAATTTCCATCACAACTATTTACTATAGTAATTGAAACCTGTAGACATAGTAAAACATAACAATAAATAACATAATATTTAATAATATTATGAAGTTTTTTTAAAAGCATACCAAAGCGTCAACAAAGCCACAATTTCGTAAAAGTACAAGAAAATAAGACCAACTGTTCCGGAAGAGTAAGCGTCTTCTGCTTCATCGACGACACCCGCCATGTAAATCTTGGTCACATCCAAGTAAGCATCAATCCTCAAAATGAGAACCGAGTCATAAATGTCACAACAAATAAGCACACTCAAAAGTCCATCTTCATATCACACATAGATACAGAATATTTCTCGTAATATGTAGAAATTTTAATTTACCTGTCTGTAAACATTCATTGTTATCTCTTTAAAGTTTCCCCAGTAATAAGGTAGCCCCAATTATGATTCCTATAAATATTTTATAACTCTGTATATGTAAGTCCTAAGAGATATTCCTGCCACAGTTGGATGGAATATAAAATCAGTCAAACAAATTTTCAAAACAAGAATAAATTGCATCGTAACGCCAATTCCAGCAATAAATTTGCCGCGATCCTATCAAGATGAAAATGTACTTTAAATTGCAGGCCTCATGTCTTCTTACACAATCTCCAATCAAGTCTATGTACTTGTATGCTGGTAATGCTGAACATTCCATATCTACTTGACTAGAATTTATGTTAACAAGCCATGGTGTAGGCAATACAAACTATTTCATAAACACTCCTTATCTGATTAAATTAGACGTTAACATTTAATAAAAACAGAAATCATAAGAGTCCTTGTTCTAAAGGAGACGTATTTCACGGAGTTGTCTCCCCTTGTGTTTTTATTTTATTTCATATCTTCACCGGCAAACACTCTACCGAGTATGGTGTATATGCCATTTACTTTTATATACATTATTGTAGGACAAGGAAGTACTTCCTATAGTGTAGACAAAATGGTGCTGCAAAGCTATTGGCTCCTTTATTAAGACTAAAAGAAACATAAATTACAGTAAAACAATACTAGAGGTATAATAAAATGTGTTTAAAAGTTTAATAATACCATCTACTTTTATAGAAATAATAAAGCTAGACCATCTTAAAACATTACTCAATGAAAAGATATTAACATAATCAAATATTTGCTTACATGTACAAAGAAATAAATTACTGGCATCATACTCAAAATCCAGGGTTCACGCTCACCTTCGCTCTCTACACCCCTAAATATATCATAGCAAAATTAAAGACTCTGTGTGCGCTACATTGTAGATGGGACAAGAAGACTTGTTCGGAATTTTGATGAACACCAAAATATTCTCGCGGTTACATATAGATAAAATTTACAGGTTTTGAAGCCTAGCGATTGGTCAGGTTATGTTCCCCGAGACCAATCAAACTGCTTCATCCTTGCCTTCAGGATACTATGAAATATACCAGCGGTGTAGAGAGCGCAGGTGAGCGTTACTCATGGCTATAGAGGATGGACTGGCATCAAAACAACTAGGATTGCAATAGACTGGTTGCAGGATTTTCTGGTTCGCATAACACCTGATCCCGTTAATATTCTCTATTGTCTGGAGGTTTTAATATTTTGTTTCAGATTTATTGATTTTAGGGTAGCATTACGGAAATATTTGAAGCATAATTAAATTTCCATTTGGTACAGAGCTCTCAACCTAGAAGCGGGGTATTTTAAATCCCCTATTGTGAACACTATCGCAGAATTCCGTGGTCCCAAGATTAACCCCACTGAACATACTGCATAAACCGGGAAGCCTCTTTCTCATCTAGGTTCTATTTTCGTTTTTTTCTCTCTTAACCATTTTGCAAATGTATTATTCTATATGAATTCCTTCATTGTCTGGTTCGACACTAGCAATATGATATAATTACATAGTGAAGCATGGGTGTCTAAATATTTAACGCTAGCCGAGGGGCTAATTCCTTTTTAACATTTCAGTTTCACGTTTTCTTATTATATTTCAAACATTTCTTTTAATTACTTGTTTGGTGTTTTTGTCTGGTTAAAGGAGGGGATAGCTCCAATAATTGACAACATCATGTTGTATCCGCTGTATGAATGACTTCCATATATAAAATTCGTACCATACAAATATCCGTTCGCAAGGATCCAGTGTTATTCCGTAAACTACCACCAATGTTACTTCTTTGGCCCATAAATATTCCAAACATGTATTTTACTTTTGAAATGATTCTCATTCAACGATTATTGTCAGTATTATTAGTAATTATCAAAGAAAACTAAATAAAGAATCATCCTGGTTGATTTATTTTTATCCGCTTTGTTGACGACAATCATTTCAATGTGAAAGCTGATCAAATAAGTATCGTACCAACGTCAATCCCTCTGTCATATTAATAAAAAAGATAATTCAATCGATTTGTTTAGCGATCTAGATACATTTATTGACATCACATCAAAAGAACACTGATTAAGGACACCTTTTGCTTCAGCCTCAAAGAAATGCAGACTTTCAAGTCCGTCAAAACAATTTAGTTCTTGTAAGTTTTATTTTGACTGCCTACATTTAACTGCATTTCTACGTTTTCTTTCCTCTCCTTATTTGGTCATTTCAGTTAAAAGGTGATGGAAACTGATGGCCGTATGATAATTGTGGTATAGCTGGTCGTCATAGGCCTATTTGTTTATGGGGCTTCACAGAACAGAGATCATGAAAATGAAGAAGTTAAACGTTTGCACTTTAATCTGTAACAGCTTTTTTCACATCTGAAATAAATCATGGTTTGTAGTGTTTCATTTATAATTCATTGAAAACAAGGAAATGTGTACATTGACATTAAAGCAAGCAATATCGGCGATAAAAAAGGTATTTTTTGTCATTACATGCATCAATTCTTCAATTGGATACCAAAGATGTATTTTGTATTTGAATGAAAAGTCTTTCGGCATAACTTGTCATTCATGTAAAAACGAAGAAAAACGGTATATGTCAAGAACAATAGCTGCAGATTTTAGTTAAACAAAAATTCTTTCTGTGAAGTACATATAAAATTGGTGTAGAATTATGCGGCAAAATAGAATTTTTGAAATAAAATCTGAATCTATTTCTCGAAATCTAAATCTTCATTCTACATCTCGAGTGCAGATATAACAGCTTCCTAATAGCACCGAAACTTGAATATTCACTTTTAAATGCCAATAAGTACATTAGGCTTTCGTTAAGTTTTACATTTATACACCAACAGGCAAAAAATACTAAAAAGTAGCGCTATTCAGTTACAAATTGGTCAAAAACATTTGCTTACATGTTGTGATTGACAATGATGACTCAGTTATCATTTCGAGGACTTGATGTTAACTTGGATGTACCGAGCAAGATTCACAAGACGCTTACTCTTCCAGATCACCTGGTCGTATTATCTTATAATAGTATGATGTGCCACTCCCTTCCCTCCCCTCTCCCACCCACATAGACACGTAATGATAAATTAAAGATAGGACTGTTTATAACCATTTTTATAGTAACGTCCACAAAAATAGAACGCTTTGGAAGTAGATTCATTTGATACAAAAATGGTAGGTTTAAAAACATGGTGAGAAAATCTGTAGCAACGAAATATAGTATCAAGACTAGCAAAAAAACTGAATCACTAACAATAAAGTTGAATTAAAACCGATTCCTTTTATAGAATAGCTATTACCTTGAAGTTTAAACGAAGCATGAGAAGGACAGATCGTGGTTTTTATAGAATGTATTTATTCATGGATGATAAAATACATGGAAATGCATCGTTTCACTTTACAACCGACCGCAATACATAAACAAAAACATAGGACATTAAGTGAAACTTCAGTACACTGGAGTGGGGATATAAAATCGGCTTAATACGTCTGTATAAAAGTTTTCTATTTTCCTAAACATGCTTCCTTTTTGAGCGCATGTTTTTTATTTCTGTAAATAGGTACATGAGAAAAAAGTCAAGCATCATTAATGGTGTTAGAATTCTGTGTTAAATGGAGTTGCGTACTTGGGTCTTATACAGTAAATAGATATGTATTTTTTGAATGTTTTATGTTCATGTCATGTCTCTATAACGGAGTAGCAATACGTACTTCGGTTGGAGGGAGTACAGACATACAACACTATTTCATGACTAGGGGTGTAAGACAGGGAGAAAAAAAAAAGAATAATTATCCGGTCTTAAATTTTACGGTAAAAATCGTATTGCCTTTGCCGCATTGCGACATGGGAGTTTTTGACGTCACGTCATTGATCAGCCATTGTGACATCACGCCACCCGAAATGAGGTGAAAGATAGACATTTCCTTGACTCTTCTTATCATGGCGGCTGTATCTTGCACACGGGGAACGAGAGAAACTTTTCTATTCGATCGATTTTCAGTTAGAAGTCAAGATACATATTTTTCAGCTTAAAAAAAGGAAAGGCATTTTTTTCTTTTTGATCAAACAGGGAAAGCGATTTGATAGATTATGGATATGAACAGAGAAAGTTGTGATACGTACTTACATTCATAAATATACCCAGGGACAGGTATCTTGCATACGAACTATTCTTATTGTAAAAGAAAATGCAAAAGCATTTTGAAGATATGGCCTTTTAAACCCTTTGATGAAATATCTCATTATTTCACATCACTAGCTATGTTAAAAATTCATAATACAATGAAACCAATTCCATTTTAAATAGAATAAAGATAACGGAATTAAAAAAAAAAAAACATCACCGGTACATAGACTTGCTATTTGTGTTATTATCAAAGAAGAAAATTACGGAGATTGTATGAAAAAACAATCTGAGCATATCAAAGCGACAACAAAACCTTAATCCGAACTCAAAATCGAGTAAACTAAAGGCAAAATAGGAACAAAGGAACTATTTACACGGAGACTATTGTAAAAATACAAGAGAATAAGTTCAGGTATTCCAGAATAGGAAGCGTCTTTTGCTTCATCGAGGACACCCACCAAGCATGCATACCAATGAGCATATTCAAAACCGTGCCTCTTTATATCATGCAAGGATGTAGAATATTTCTCAATGAGACTACGATGGCGACTGTGTTTGTTACGTGATCTTTGTTCATAAGCAACCTACAATCAGGAAACATTTTTGCGATAAGAGTGTAAACTGATAGTAAACTTGTCTCCATTCATTAAGATAAAAATTAGTCTTACTTAAGTTTTGAGAACTTGATGATTACTTGGATGTGACAAAGATTTACATGGCGGGTGTCGTCGACGAAGCAGAAGACTCTTACTCTTCTGGAACACCTAGTCGTATTCTCTTGCGCTTTTACGAGAATCTCCATGTAAATTTTTCTTTTGTTTCTATTTTGCCTCCAGTTTAATAGATTTTGAGTTCGGATTATGATTTTGTTGACGCTTTGGTATTCTCTGATTTTTCTAAGCTCGTGTTATAATAGATATCAACAACAACAACGTAACAGACGTTTAAAGAAAATTGGAATATGTTCTAAAGCTGGCAATAAATTCACAATGCAAGCATAAGATCTTACATATTTTAATAAAGACATATTTTACAAAGGAATGCGATTGCACATGTCTTCCTGCATTTACAATTGGCAATACAAACTCTTTCGCTCTGACTAAAATTACTGTCTATAATAACACGTTGCACATCTACAGTGTACACATTCTGTTAAATCAGGAACGGGAATTGTATAGTGTTAGTCCAGCAGTACTCATGTTCTATATTGTACCACTTAGAATCCACACAGTCGAGATTTATATGGAATCCATTGCTAATGCTTCTCCCATATCACCAAAAGCTATAAAGTTAGTAATGTTGTTAAGCATTAAGCCATCCAGACAACCAATATCAAGTGTCATTCCATGGACAGATGCCGGGTTGGGAACTACATGTCGATACAATGTTGCCTTCCTGTATAGTCAAACGATATTCGACTACATCACGTAATGGCCGCTTTAATTGTGGTTTTATAAGTGTCTTGTGGAGGAAGCGGTTTGAAGTAATGTCTGTTCTAGACAAAAAAAAGCTGCGTTTGGCCTCTCTCATTTTACGCTTAGATTGATAACGTATACTTAATAGTCTGTCCTTCGACAACTTCGTGGATGTAGCATCAAACTCACTGACATCGTCATAAAAGTGATGGACGGATGGTAGAAGACGTAACGGACATGGTAGTGATGTTTTATGTCCCATTAACCACATACAGGAGTACAGGGGACACCCTGACACATGCACAGGACATACAAACAGTATGATACCAAAACGAGCCAATGTATCCATCACCTTTTGAAGACTAACATGATATGAACTTTATTTTTTTGACGACAATTATGAAACAGGTTATTAAACTTATGTGAATCACTCCTGTTAGCCCGGATGTTGGCACGCAACCTTTTCAAGTCCGATCGGGGATTCGAAACCCAGCCGCCTTGGCGAAACACTCGACCATCCAAGCATTACCAATGACGTCGAAACTAATTGTTTCTGTGTTTCTAAATCGTTGTTATACCGGCGTATATACGCTACTGGCTCATACATCGTTCGATTTATCCTTATTTAGAAAATGATGGATATTTTTGAACTAAGAGGGGAATAAAGGCTGTAAATGAAGTTGGACTGTTTAGGTTTTATTCTTTCAGAAATCCTGGATAAAAGACAGATATGAGTTTGTTAAATACCAAATAGAATTACCTTCCCAACGTATTATTGCTCACCTCGTGTAATTTGATTATCGGAATGGAATTCGATTATATATGTCTCGCTTTTTGGCATACACAACTGTTAAGGGAAAATTCTTGACATCTTAATGTATTATAATATGACAGCATGAACATGTTTATGACTTCGTTATCTGACGCACACGCTACTTTACCACGAATTATTGACTTTCAATGTTAAAAAATATGAATAGTCAGTAAATAGTAAAACATTCCATGATATTTTGATTTCGATCCTGCACTGCGCAAACCTCGTTATTCTGCTTTTAAATACCAATCAAATTCACGTTTTACAGACTTTGGCATTACATAAAAAATAAATGTATATAAATCAGATAATAAAGGCCCAATTCTTATTGAAGGGAAACATAAATCAGATGATAAACACGCAAAGCTTGTTGCTAAGCATCTCAACTCTGCCTTCTTGCGCTCCTTCAGGCGGACGTATTTTGTCAACGCTGAAAGTATATACTTACCAAAGTTTATATAGTATGAACTAAATACACTGTACATCGCCCGCGCGCGTGTGTGAAGGTAGTTGATATAAGCAGCAAACATGCAAGTACTTTAAATATTGCAGCACAGAAACCATTTATAGTAGTTTCTCTGATTTAGAGTTATTAACAATATTTCTATAATCTAGTTTGTATCGATATTTTTCTCTTTCCAGGATTTAAATGATTTAGAATTAAATTGTTGCTATGGTGATAGGTTGGCGACACGACACTGTATATCTTTATACAACACTCTTCACTCCCAGTATGTATCGGAATGGAGAGCAATGTCTACAGTATATATTTCATTGTGAGAGGAATTCTATCATTTCTTTTATAATCTACATGGCAAAACTTTATGGTTTGATTAAGGTAATTCGTTGATTACCGCAACACAAGTTTTGATATTTGATTGAAATGCCACAAAAATGTCACAAATTTACTGGTATTTTTCTTTTGAAGATGCTTTTAAAGGTCATAAATTCCCCTATAAGATAGAAATTAGGTTTGGTTGTCTGAACTTTACGAAAGAGCGTATCTCGAAGCCACTTACAACCGTTGGATGTTAAAAGGAGTAGCCTGGTTGTATGGCGTTAAACTTGTATATTGTCTGTAACGGAAATCAAAGTTCATGTGTACGCTAGAAATACATTAATGTAATTACAGAAGTTATGGTAAGATATTTTCTGTTTCAAATAAACAAGACTTAAATGATTATTGATTTGCTATGTACAGTAAAGTCAACGGAATTCAATTAATTTTCAATCGTACGGCATTAAATAGTTGTTCGATACGATACAGATTAATGGACATAACCATTAATGGTCGGGCTGAGATATCACTATACCTCAGTAACGGAATGTCGCCGATATTACGTCTCCCGACAGAACTTTCGAATCAAATTTATCCTGCAAACACCACAGTTATCGACCGATAGCTACTGCCGGATAAACACTTGCTTTATTTGTCAATAAGTTGACCTGAACTTTCCCGGTTCTGACGAGACAGTGAAATGAAAAAGTATTTCTTGATTGAATTTTGAATTTTATCGTATTACTTAACGGTTGATCCATTGTAATGGTGTAATATTTTCATACCCGTATGCGTGAAATTACTCTCTGTAGACTTAAAAAGAATAGAACCATATGGTATTGCGTCTTGACATTCTGAAGTAGTAAACATGCATGAATGGATATATTGGATATACGTAACATAGACGGCGCATGGTTTCAGTGAAATAAAAGGTATTGGCGTTTTATGCTTTGTTGCATGTGGATATATGTGCTCAATGATTACAGGATAAACAGAATACACTGTTACAATACAAGGTTCATTTTTGGCTCGGGACGAAAAGACGAAGAAAGCTCACCATCTCGTCTTTTCTAAACCTCGCCACAATAAACCTTGCATTGTAAGATACGAGGGGTGTTCCATAAATAATGTCATCTGTGTTTTATTTCGCGGAAATCGTGCAATTTATACACAAAACCACCTCGTGTCGATTGAGTGATCACTGGCTGGTGACACAGGTAAATATCTCGTCCACACGTTCACTGGCCTCGGTACAGTGTACATCGTTTCATAGCCTATTCGTTAGACTAGACACAAAATCACAGGAAAACGAGGTGAAAATGTTCTTGAAATTAGGGCCTATATTAAAAGTTAGGTCATTACTCGGCATAAAGGCTGTAGATATTCACCGCGAGGTGTGTGACATTTATGGGGAGGGCCAAATGTCTCACAGGACTGTTTGTAGGTGGGTAGGTAAATTTAGTGCTTTGCAGCAGCAACTGAAAGATGCTGCTCACCCAGGTCGTCCTTCAACAACTACAACCAAAGGTAACATAGAAAAAATCGGAAATATCCTCCAAACTGATGTTCGATTCACCGTAAGACAATTGGCTCGAATGACAAACTTGTCGATAGCAAGAGTTCATGCAATTTTGAAGAAACACCTAAAAGTTAGAAAGATAAATGCAAGATGGATACCCCATTTGTTAACGGATGAGCAAAAGAAGACGCGTGTAACAATGGAAAAAAAACTTCTCAAAATGTACCCAAAATATAGTAAAAAGGCTTTTGATAATATAGTCACTGGTGATGAGACCTGGGTGTATTATTTTGAACCAAAGCGGAAGGTTGCCAACCGAATATGGGCCACTATAAATGCCAGACGCCCAAGTATTGCCAAACGAATACGAACGGTAAAGAAGGTTTGTATGCTATTTTTTTCACTAATAAGGGTCCAGCTATTCAAATCCCGGTGCCAAAAGGCAGAACGGTCACAGGCAAGTTCTATTAAAACGTTGTTCTGAGAAAGTTGAAGAACTACTACAAAAGTCGCCGCCCCAAAACAGGACTTAAGTATGTCCGACTTTTGCATGATAATGCACCCGCTCACAAGGCACGTATTGTGACTGAATTTTTGGAGCCAGAGAAGTTTACCGTCCTTCCGCACCCTCCGTATTCGCCAGACTTGGCCCCCTGCGACTATTTTCTCTTTCAAAAACTAAAATATCATTTATCTGGAAGGAGATACAATTTGAGAAATGCCCTTGGATCTGCTGTTTATCAGTATCTGATGGGTGTACCCATTGAAGATTATGAAAAATGCTTCCAAAAATGGATTGACCGGCTAAAAAGGTGTGTTCTGGTTAGTGGAGAGTACAGTGTATTTTGAAGGGCAGAGCAAATTAAAATGAACAAAAGCACTTCCGCTATATGAGCACCGATGCAAGTGACATTATTTTTGGAACACCCCTCGTATGCAATATGACTCTGGATCACGTATTTGTATTGACTTGACTCTGCCTTTAGACAAGTGAGCACTATGAAGAGAATCAACTTGTACCGCAAGCGAAAATTTTAACGAAAATAGTTTCCATTTGGCGTTGAATAGAGATTTGTCCTTTTGTTTTTTATTGTTCTAAATGTGCCTGTAGGTTAAAATTTGTTGTTGTTTACATACATTGAGTTAAAGATGACGTAACACACACATATGCTGCACCTTTTAAATTAAGTAATAGATACAGTATGACCGAAAAAAAAAATAAACTGCATCATACATCTGTTTCGTCCTCCTAGGAATCTTCGTTGATGCTAGACACTTTTGCGGGAATAACTGACAAGATGAAAAGAAAGGCCATGGTAAACATTTTTTCTGATGTTTTACATCGAAATGTCGGATAATACAGGGTTTTGATTTGATAGGATTGGCATTCTATAATTTGAAAAGAGAAATTCCCTGACAAAGTATCTAATGTGGTATTTAGAGTAATTTTGCTTTTACAGGGCCAGTATATTCATCTTGCTGTCTATCATTATTTTTTTTTCTGTGTCCTTCCATTGTAATGCATTGTGAAGAATGCTGTTTTAGACTATAGCAGTATTTGCTATTGGGACATAATCAATCGTAATTTGGACGTCATCAATTTCATTGCTGTCAACATTTGATTTGCGATTAAAAAACTGCTTGAAAAAAATAAATAAAGCATAATTTCTGCATAAAGAGTTTAATATACGTAAAAGTAAAACATACATTGCTCAAGTATCAGATCAGATTGTGTTTCAGCAAACACAAATAATATGATACAAAGATACAATGTAATACAACATGATAGCAAACACAAAGATACAATGAAGTACAATATGATAGCAAACACAAAGATACAAGGTAGTACAATATGACGGCAAACAGAAAGATATAATGTACTACAGCATGAAGTAAACGCAAAGATACAATGTAATACAGTATGATGGTTAACACAAAGATACAATGTATTACATTATGATAGCAAAAATAAAGATGCAATGTATTACAATATGATAGCTAACACAAAGATACAATGGAATTCGATATGATAGCAAACACAAAGATGTTATTATTACAATATGATAGTAAACACAAAGATACAACGTAATACAATATGATAGCGAAAACAAAGATGCAAAGTATTACAATATGATAGCAAACACAAAAATACAATGTATTACAATATGACAGCAAACATAAAGATACAATGTAATACAATATGATAGCTAAAACAAATATGCAATGTATTACATTATGATAGCAAACACAAAAATACAATGTAATACAATGTGATAGCAAACACAAATATACAATGTAAAACAATATGATAGCAAAAACAAAGATGCAATGTAATGATCAAAAACAAAGATGCAATATATAACATTATGATAGCAAACACAAAAATACAATATAATACAATATGATATCAAATACAAAGATACAATGTAATACAATGTGATAGCAAACACAAAGATACAATGTAATACAATATGATAGCAAACACAAAAATACAATGTAATACAATATGATATCAAACACAAAGATACAATGAAATACAATATGATAGCAAACACAAAGATACAATGTAATACAACATACTTTTGATAATCATGAGACAGCTAATAACCTTTTATTCTTAGACATTTGCTTCCACTAGTTTATTTTACTATTACTATGAACAGCTCTCAATTTAAACTGAAAATAAGCAAAAACTAACGATTTATCAAAAATGCTGAAATGTGCATGCATGCAGCATGTCAAAAGTCCATTGCAATTAGTTAACCAATGCATAAGACATATTTCATTACTGACATCGAAAAGAGCAATTTATCTGCTAGGATGAGGAATTTTTCATGATGAAAGCTTTTATGGTATAATGTATAAAAAGATTTCCCACGCGATCAAATACAAATCGAAAACCAGATTCACCCAAAATGTATCGTGACGGAAAACGGAATCGAACGATAACACAATAGGATCATATTTTAGGCCTGGACTTGAGATTTCCCCAAGGAGTTTATCTTTAAGCGGCTGGGCGAGGAGTTACGACTTTAAGTAAACACAACATTGAAAAGGCTTTACGTCTCTAATCATCATCATGTCTCTCATTATTGAATTGTGATGTCCACCATAGGGTGACATTGACTTTAGATGGTACTGTCGTATATATATCGATTGTTACATCTTAGATAATGTACAGCACTAATCACTTCAGTACATACATGTGTGCCTGATTTATCCCACGGAAATGACTGGAGAACATTTTACATTTTTTTCGCTAACTCTAATTGCGCATGATTAGTTTACTTAACAAGAAATCTAATAATATCAACTTTGACCTTTATAAAGGTATCTATAATTATCAGATATGGTCGTTCAATGTTGGAAACTGTTATCATTTGTTGTGACTTTTCATGATGAGAGCTTTCTTTCCCAAGAAAGGTGAACGGCGATACAAATACATGGTTGTGAGCTATCTTTGTGAAAAACACAACAAAAGCTAGGTTTTAATATAGTACGAATGATTGAATTCCTGGTTGACAATATCTTTGTTGATTTAGGATGAAAGATTTTCTTACAGACTGTTGGCATTCCAAAGGGAACTAACTGTGCCCAACTTTTAGCTGACTTGTTTTTGTTTTCATACGAGGCTGAATTTGTCTATGGGCTTATCAGGACGGGTAACAAAAAACATTACAAAATCTTTCAATTTCACTTTCAGGTATATCGACGATGTATTGTCTAAAAACAACGAAAAGTTTGCTGAACTGGTCGATCGTATATACCCTACTGAACTTGAGATACTTCGTTCCAATTAAATCATTTTCAGAGCTGATGTTGACAAAACATGTGAAACTCATTTGACATGAACATTTGTTGTTACAATAAATGTTTAATGTAGTATCTTCTAGCCAAAACAGGAAATCAATTACTAAAATAAAACGAATACGAAGTGCTACTTCGTCTTTGTTCTCTCAGAAATTTATAATGGCACGAGACATCCCTGCAAGTTCTGAAGAAAAATATCGTTCAAGGTAGCCTAATTAAATTTTGCATATAACTGCAGAGCGGATTTTCCTATCTTTATGTTTATCTTTATTTTTGTTTTTTTTTCACTTTCATCTCTTCTCAACGATTTCCCTTTGTCGGTGTCTCTCTTGACATTACTTGGCCCTGCAGATAGAGCGTAAGAATTGTACCTGTTGACCCCACTTCCTGATTCGAAAGAGGCAACTAAATTTGGGATATCATTTTTTCTTTCTGAGCAACTTGCTCCTTTTTAATGTCTCTCTTCATAATGCCTCATGTTTAGTCTTTGGGTCTGCTCCATGGTCATGACATACTAGAGTCCAAAGAAATGGTTGTTTCTACTCCTGACTTGACGCTCAACATTATTAGTAAAACGACTGGTCCATCCGTTGTCAGTAAAATCTGAGCAGGTGGGATGTACACATTGGTACCTTGGTCAGTATACTTCGGTATGGTAGCCATTGAAACACGCACTCACATCGCATACATTGCAATGCCGTCTTTACATAACCCTAGCTATTAATAAGACAAAAAAACCTAATAAACGAAACCAAACCGAACTTGGTACTGTTTGCTACCCGTTAACAGGACAGTATCAAATGTTCAGTTGTAATTTTACCATATTTATAACATAGCTGTTTAGATTGATGACACTTGAAATGGACCCATGCTGATGCCTTTGTCTTTGGACTCCAGGGTTATATGATCTTCGCTGCTAGAAAATTTAAAACTCTAATAAATCAATCGATCATTAGTAATTTGAAGCCGTGCTATCCACGAAGAAGACGAAAGGAAATCGATCAATTGTGTGATAAATCATCGCTCATCAGCATGTGTGCCATTATGTTTATAATTGTCCAAGTACTGCAGTTGTTGTTTAGGGAGATTGGGGCTCAGTGATTTGTCAATAATAATGTTACGATCCGAAATAAACTTTTGTAAAGCCAACAGTCGAGTTCGAATTCCACGTGGGGCAGTTGTCAGGTACTGACCGTATGTCGATGTTTTTTTTCTGGTTACTCTGGCTTTTCTCCACCTCCAAAACATGGCACGTCCTTAAATGACCCTGGCTGTTAATAGGAAGTAAAACAAAAATATACAAAAGATAAAGCCAACAAAGCGACAAATTATATGTAAAAAAAATCTAAAGTTTACTTGGCATTAGATAACAGTTAGAGTCAATTTTAGTATAGTGATAATTGTACACACAATCGTCACAGACAGAACGTTCATGTCCATTATAATGTCCTACGGACTACCACCCATCGATAAGTTGATGTATCTAACATTCGTACATGGTAGAGTATTAAGATAAGCAGTGCCCGGACCCTGATAGCACAGAAACATTTTGTATACTTTGAGATAGCTAGAATACTCTGAATGCTATTGGAACGACATAAACACAATACACACTGATACATTTCTGGTAAATCTGTCCATAGTTGGACAGTGGTGATTTCTAGTCTCCCTTGGTCAGTATTTTATAAATGTTAAGGCCGCGCACCATAAAGCGTCAACACAAAAATAAATGTGTGTACATTTTCAAATTAAACCCTATTAACACACGTTCACACTATACAAACTAGATGCTACATAGTAACGATATTGACCAGTGGAAGACTCCTGTAAATCACGCTTTTTATCGGATTATATAGTTAACAATGATCATACACTCACGTGTTTAGAAAAGAAAACATATTTAAAATTTACATTACACGAAACAAACCTAAACTGCAATATTATTTTGCTTGGACTGTCAGATCAAATCACAAATTACATAAATTCTTTTATGAATCTATAAAGAAAACAAATCTAAAAAATTCGTTTCAAGTACTGGAAGTTCTGAAGGAGGATGTTTGTTTTAAAAATGAAAACTGACTGTAACAACTTCTCTGGTATCCGTGTTCACTGCGTCAGATTTTGCGCCACCACTCTGATAGGCCTTTTACTACGATTTAGATCAAAGGGACAATAATGAATAGCACGGCCTGTGTTTTCACCGTAAATGAATCTGAAAACAAACGATTTGATTTCTCGTTCAATCTAAAGTAGTAAATTGATAGGTGGAGCAAGGTAATGCTAAACAGTTATGTAATACTGCTCGTATTTACACTGTACCCACCTAAAAAATGGAGGAACTGACGGACGACCCCGACGCAACAGTCCTTCCTAAAGTGTTTAACCACAAACTACATAAAAAAAATTTATGTACGGTAATAACATTAAATGCACTGAATAAAGTATCTGCATTTGGTATTTTTGAAGAGAAGCAAAAGATAACTGTGACTTAGTTGTCGGACGTCGTTACTGGAAATCAAATTTCCGTACCTGTCGTAAAGGTGAACGCACACCGACGAATATTAAGATTAAAAACACTACTGCTAATTTCAGGCTCGGTGTTATTCCAGTTTTTGTCCGCCAACGACAAAAAATCAAAATAATGCAATTACTGAAAACGAACATATTTGTGAAATCAACACAAGTTTCAAAGATTAAAGTTTAAGATATAACAGACTCAATCTAAACTGGACTTTCACCTAAAAGGTAACATTATGTAAATGAATTTGATAAAACGTAAAATTGTCCCGTTAACATTATACAAATAATATAATTAACGTACATTACAATAGCTTCTATTCCTGTGGTTCTATTTTCTAAAGAAACTTTCAAAGCTTTGTTCTTTTTCAGTCTTTCATTCATCTTACCGAAATCTTGGGCACATTAACTAATTCTGAGTCAGGATTAGATTAACGATTCATCACAGATAGATGTTTTTAGAAATATCCTTTCTGAGTAACAAACTGGATATATCGGTAAATTCATTACTTGGTACCGATGAGCGAGCCTTCATTCGTTAGGGAAGGAAAGTTTCACCTCATTTCGTGAACTCCCTAGAATATCGAAAGTCATGACGTTATAACCAATAAGAAGTCTTCTACTTTCGTTTTTAGACAAAGACGGGAGATTTTACCTCTGGACTACCGATTGAAAATTACAATTTTGTCGCGGTCAGTAGAGAGGGCCATTTTTATCAACACAACTTTTGTCGCGATTATTAGTCAAGGGTTTTGACCAGATGTGAGGTTTCAACAATCGATGCTTTATATACATTTTAAAGAATCGAACGTTTATACGCAGCCATACTGGATGGGGTTTTCACTCACCAGAGAGCGTAATGGTAAACCCGTCTTCCTAATAGGGTCATTCTGCATGATTCTATTATGTTCGTTAAAAAACGTTAAAAATAAACGGAGATAGTTTTAATCATATGTGAAATTGATGTAAGATTCATGTAAGTGTTCTGCTTGTCCGTATTTAGCTAAATATTCAACAATATTCTGAACGAAGCACCAGCTACAAAATGTACGGTAAAAATGTCTCTCTTATTTAGAGTAATTATGGAGATTACCGCTAGGTGTCTCAAACTCCGTATATCCGGATTTTATTTTTATTTTCAATAATAATAATAAAAACAACCAATATTTAAGGATGCAATTGACGGCTCTTTGCTATAAAACCAAGCGAATGGCCCTTTCGCATATCTTCACCATTACTATATGAATCACAATATTAATCAAATTTTAAAACTGATGCCGCTACTCATACTATAACTAGAACGTCATTAGCTTGATGCTTATGCTGATTGACGTCTCTACATTTGCTATCAATCACATGTCTTGTAGTTTACGAAGGGAACAGCGCGTGAATATGTTCTGCGACAGAATGACCGCAAGGTGGAGCACCCTTGAGATATCGTGCAACTGTATCTGCGAAGAAGTTGAGAACACTCAACAAATCGAGACGGATGAGAAAACTGGTCTGCACAAGAGTAAATATCTTAGCTCTTTAGTCGCCAATTATACACCAGAAAAAACAAGTACAGAAAGTTGAATTAACCCTTCACTTGAGTGACAGACTAGAACAGAGTTGAAATCACAATTGGCGGTATACAAATGAAAATTGATACAGATATCATAAAAATGAGACCTATAGAAAAAAGAACAATCTATTTTTGTAACTGGACGCGGATAAAATGTCGGAGATTATCAAATGATATGCAACATACAAATATGTTGACAATTCCAAAGTTAGCAACGAGAGACAAATTGCTGAACCAGAATTTTTGTAGAATAGAAAGGATATCAGACCATAAAGGACAAACGCCTACGGACTCAATAGTTGTCCTTATGGTTCGGATGTCAATGTCTGGTGGTTACTGCGCTTTGGTGTGTCAGCTGTCGGGTGCTTTCAGCAGCAGCGAAACAGCCATTCTGTCGTTGTCAGAGAACACCATAGGCAGGGGGAGCTTGATTCGGCTACACCGACGCGGGTCACATCTGGATTGACAGTCCAAAGAATTCATAAGACAATCATCAAACGAAGGTCTAGACAGTGTCAATTAAATTAATAGAGGAAAAACACCAGACCTGCTTGCTTTAAGATACACTTCAAACAAATAAACTATTTTAAGGCTAGAAAAGGTGTGTCTATATTTGATGAGCTAATCGACGATCACATGAACGAATATGAGGGAGAAAGCACTTAAGTGCGTACGGGTTATATACATTGTAACAAAATCATAGTAAATGCTAACATCTGATCGACTTCGTTCATCGAGAACTGTTTTTGTAACGTTGTGTTCCTGTACCAGGTATCGGACCATTCTGACTTTGTAGCATTACGTATCTATCAGTGTGTGAGGAACGGTTAATTATATAATGTGTATAATATAACGGACACTGTCTAAGTTTGATATATACCGTATGCCTCTTTGATATAAACTGTATTTATTGACAGAAAATATTGAATAAGATTATATTAAGAAATTTAACCATAGAAATGATTAAATGAATAAATATATAAATGACAAAGTTATATTCATACCAGCATGTAGACATAGTTACGTACTGAAGCCTTTAGGTAGCAGAATGACTATCTACATGTTTGCAAATCTGGAAAGAACACAGTTGTGAAATTTACCGTACTTGTGTAAATGAAAATAAAGAAAGCGATATTGCAACCTTTCAATGTATTCGGCAATATTGCTCAACCTTTGGCAAGAGGTCTTTTGTGTAGTATACAATCAAAGCTGGTGAAGAGAAATTCTTTTGTTACAGATGAAGTTTCCATTAAGGTATTTTGAATTGACGAGTTTAATTTAATCTTTTTATTGAATTGTTTTATAATAATATTATGAGATCGGTATGGGGTTTGAGATCGTCGCAAAGACTTGCACAAAGTTTGTGTTGGAGGAAGGATAAGAAAAAGGTAGATAATATGACTAAGAAATCATATTCAGATGATCACGTGATCATATCCGGGACGTTCAGTCAGCCTTATCAGTTGTGTAAGCCTTATCTTTGACATTCTCACAACCCGGCTGGCTACGCATGGCTTCGTCAAACTGTTTTTGGACAAACGCGTTCGTGACGTTAGCTAATAACAATTTCATGTATTTATTTAATATGGTTGCTGACACTTTGGATTAGTGATTTTAAGAGAATTTTTTGTGCCGTGCTTTCTGGAAATTTATGACTTTTTAAGATATTTTTAATCCGTGATTTTTAATATTATAATCTTTTTAACTGTTAGTCAGGAGTTCAACGTTATTCCATAAAAGCTATCTGTAATGTAAGTTCGTGACTATAGTATCGACATTGTGCTTTGAATGTACATATCCTGTACTCAGATATACGTTACTGCATGATGCATTAATAATTTAAAGATTTGTTTACAAAAATAAGCATCTTTTAACACAGAAGTCCTATTTGCCAGATATATTGATTTTGCATGCTAATTGTTCTCATTTAAACTTCCTCAGACCATTCCTACTTGGCTAATGACCATGTTGATTCCAAATGATTACGCTTTATTTTTAAATGTACTTTTAATCCATGCATTACAGATAGCAAAAAAGGGTGAATCCTTTTTTGTTTTGTTTTATGGTTTGACAATATTTCAACAGCAATTGTCTTTGGTCGATCACTTCGTGAACAGATTATGTTTGAAAGCGGTGGATTGTTCGAAAACGTGACAAAATCATATTAAATCTCACGCAGTATTATATTCCCTCACGTTGATGTCCGTAAAGTCGTCAATTTCACACACAGAAACCGTTCTCTGTCATTTACTCGGCCGTCGACTTTCTAACCCGTACCTCGGTGTACACTGAAATACTGCCGGCTCACATGGAAATACTTGTTTTCTTATATACGCTGAAGTCGGGAAAATTACCAGAAACGAGAATGATGGAAGTAATCTTTTGTTTTATATGTTGTCTGTCACTAGCGTTTTAGCTTTATGCCACTTCATCCACATGTCATATGCATATTTTGCTGCTCTCTTATACTCACAGAGAATGATGATACACATGGCGATAAAGAGACAAATATATATATAAGACAAAGGGCTTTGTGATCCACGTAAACTAAAAATACAAAGCAGTTAAATGATTCTCTGTCGAATTGATACTTGATATGGTGATGCTATTTGTATTAGTAGTCTAGTTTTGTGTGGGCTTAACTTAGGCCGTGCACGCCCTGTACAGCAGTATCAGCAATATACAAGATTATAATCGGTACCTGAGGCAGGTTATGGCGCATTGAAATGTCGACATGTGATTGATTGTTAGATTGCAAGATGAAATATTCGATATACAATCAAACATTTATTACACTTTCAGGATGTCTGAAAAGCAAAACAATGACGACGGACAGCCTGAAACCCTGATAAGGGCGATGTTACTCTAGTGGATGAACAGTAACATAAAGATAGTTGTGCCTTGGGAAATATAGTTGGAGTTTGGTCGATATTCCTGGAAAAGCCACTAGTCTAGACAGTGACATAAACTTTAACTACCGAAAAAATATATATAAAAACAGGAAAAACAATTATCAGACATCAAATTTAAGATCATCAAAGAGAATACAGATTATGTAAATGAGTTGACCATGGATCTAATAATGATTCCACTTGACTGTTTCTATGTATGCATATTTATGAAGTGCAATGATAAATATTCATGAAGTATATGAATCCATATGCATATAACATATTTTAAGTATAGCCTCTCTGTTGATTGAGTTGTCACATCTATTTTAAATATCAGTCTATGTCAGCTTGATTTAACACCCATAATCTTACCAAATCAAAAGTAGTTATTATTTCTCTCTGAACATCTTATTACTCTCTCTTTTTATTATTTGATTGGTTTTAATTTCATGTATATAAACCTTTGGAAGGTTCAATACAAGTGACAGCCTGATTTGTATCAACACTGGTCCCCACTGCCTACTGTCATAGAGGTTATATGATTAGGCCTCGATCACAGAAAGTTCCTATACATCCTTCTAAAAGTGTTGTAGACGATCCCCAAGGAACCATGTCACGTTTCTTAGTAAAATCGTGTAATGATAACTGTTGTTTGTGGAAACAATAGTTACCAAGTGATGTAAGTATACAACAGGTTAACATTGATTTATAAGCAGAGTGGAATTGATAAACATTGAAATGTAGCTTGCTCATAGACGTATGAAGCATCTGTATGGTGCAGTACAATTAATGTTGGTACAATCTGTTCGCAATTTTGTGTCTCTCGTTAATGTTTCAAGATTAAAGCTAGTTATCCATGTCGTGGCAGAGTTCATAACTTTCATGTTTTATGTATCTTTATATATGTTTTATGCATCATTGATATGAAATTTACCAGTTATCTAATAGTTTTATAGTTTATGCTCTTAAAGGTTTTACGCCTCTAGCTCGCCCTTCTTGATCTGCTTGAACTGGATTAAGAGCAATAGTTTTGTCGCTAGTATCTATGATGAGTGGTATAAGGATAAGGACAGTTGAAGCGGGACTATGTAAAAGAACAAGAGAATAAGACCAGGTGTTCCGGAAAAGTAAGCGTCTGCTGCTTAATTGATGACACCCGCCATGTAAATCTTAAATATTACACTGTATCTCTACAATCATGGGACGCGGTGGCCGAGTGGTTAAGGTGTTCCGACATTCTACTACTAGCCCTCTACCTCTGGGTTGCGATTTCGAATCCCACGTTGGGCAGTTTCCAGGTACTGACCGTACATGTAGGTCGGTTGTTTTCCTTCGGGTAATACGGCTTTCCTCCAACTCCAAAACCTTGCACGTCCCTAAATGACCCTTGCTGTTAATAGGAGGTAAAACATAATAAACCAAACTCAATCTCTACAATAAAAATATCATATAAAATACTTAGGGGTACAGCTTATATAGGTAAAGCCTGTTTCTCAATCCCTTTGATGATTAATTTATTCAATAAAATATATTTGAAATATAAAATACTTCAAGCAATGCAAGCTTGTAAACATGATAATAATTAAAAAATCTGATATTGGTAAGTGCATGTATCGAATTATAGAATTATTACTCTGATATAAAGCCGTATTAGGCTTGCTCTAAATATCGAGTATTTGTGATTGATGTTGGCTGCTTACGAACAAACTTTCGACACAGGGATTCGAGAGAAGCAGGTTGATGGAGACTATGAACAAGTCTTATTGTTGCAATCATCGAGAACTATGTTGTATCATTGTATGATATGAAGGTGGGCACTTTTGAATATTAGTGTGCTTACTTGTTGTGATTGGAGACTATGTTCTCTTTTTGAAGACAAGACAAAGATTTACATCCTCAATGAAGCAGAATACGCTTCTGGAGCACCTGGTCATATTATTTTGTACCTTTTCAAGAGTCTCAGTGCAAATAATTACTTTGTTCTTAGTTTGTCCCTAGTTTAACTGATTTTGAGCTCGATTTATGGCGTTGTTGAAGCTTCGGTATTCTCTGTGATTTATTTAATGGTGATGTAAAACACATCAGGTTTGTGTTCGGTATCAGTGTGATGGATTAGTGGATACGGTAGGTCTGAGTACTGCTGTACTTATGTTAGACATGTGTGCAGACAACGCCACCATTCCAGTCAACGTCTTCCATTAAAATAATACAACAATAGAACCAATGTCTATGTACAGTCTTTCTGTGATACATCTGATAACGAGTCATCATTCTCAATCAAAACAAGTAAGCATCTAATGAGCATATTCAGCAACATCCACCTCGATGTCATACATGTACAAGGATATTAAATATTCCTCATTGAGACCAAGATAGAGGCACCAAGCGCCTCCCCATACAAAACCCGAGTTCTTAACGACACACGAACGAGAAAAAAGAGTTAGCAGAAAAAAAGAGTTAGCAGAAAAAAAAGAAACGATGTAAGTCGTAATGGAAACGAACCTAAATCAATTCTGAGTATTGTCAACACTTTCTACATTTATGTACAGCTACACTACCATACAGCTGCAAAAAATTTTGAACGTCTAATATGATTTTGATGACACTACATATATTCCTCTTTGAGGATATAACATGAATGTGACAACCCTTATTGGTACGTGGCCGGTTTCGTCGATGTATTCACATTTCAGGATGCAAATAGACCACTTTTTAAAAGAGAGAACGGAGGTGGGGGTCGAGTTAGGATCTTGAAAACGTGCCCCTCCTGTAATTTTTTTCATACTTTACTACTAAGTTATGCGATAACTTTACTACTAAGCTATACGATAAACGCGACGATTTCATACTTTCTTCGAAAAAAGACTTTCTATTTCTTGACAGTAACATTCCTGCTCCTCCAACCTATTATGTTTACATAGTGCAGTTGATTCGTTATTTTAGAGTTTGCTCTAATAGTCGAGATTTCGACTGCTGACAAACAAACTTACAACACAGAGATTCGAGAGATGCAGGTTGATCAGAACTATAAGAACGTTTTATGGTCGACATTTTTGTTTCATTTAGAAATATTTTGTATCTTTGTGTGATATAATGATGGACGTTTTTCAGTATGCTTATTAGTGTCTTTACTTCTTGTGATTGACAATGGCTTGGTTCTCATTTTGAAGACGTGATGGTAACTTGGATGAGACGCTTACTCTTCCGGAACACATGGTCTTATTCTCTTGTTCTTTTACAGGGTCTCCATGTAAATATTTCCCTTTTGCTTATATTTTGCCCCTACTTTAATCGATGTTGAGTTCGGATTATGCTTTGTTTGCAATATTTTTTTAAAAAACAATAATTTTTTTTTTTGCTTTTGTCCATACTGCTATGCGTTTCATGTAAAATGCTCTACGTTATAGCAGACGCTACGCAACCTTGAATTTAAAGAATACACTAATAAACTCCCTATAAAAATCGATGTTCCATCGGATGGAATTAGGTTATTAATGCTTGCCGTTGGATGTCTTCTGTTTAATTTACATTTAAATTTTCTCTCTTTTTGATGGCTAATGTTTTATCCCTAGCTCAATAATATACGTTTGTTGTTACGTTCGTTGTTAATGAGAACTGTACTGTGTACTACCGAGCAGTATTTATAACTTATTTTAGCAGTAAAACGTCTGCAAAGATGATGACGTCATTAACCTTACTGCTACAGGACAAAGAGCACGCGCTCTGGCTACCTGGGGAATATAATGTTATCGTTTTCCTACCTGAACAAAACTTAAGCTGCAAAGAGCATTGCAATCTTTCGATAATGGGATACTTACTTCCATTTATTCTTTCAGTGGGACTTACGTGACACTCGGTATATATAAGGATGGAGGTTTGCGACGACAACAGAAAACCCAATATACTCAAACAAATCTGTTTTGAACGATAAAGGCATCGTTTTAAGACATTGCAGTGATAATGCGACTCTCCCTTAGTAGACTACTTTAAATCTATTTCTTCCCGTTAAGAACATTGCTTCTGTTTCGAACAATGAAGTTTGACATTAGGAAGACAAATTTTTTATTCAGTATCGGATAATGTTATTCCAGCCTCACAATTACATCATCAAATGATTTTTTCCGAAAAACCGACAGGTGATTGGCATTTATCACGTTTTATCCTGAGATCGTAGAAATTAATCACCTAACGTGTGAGATTCCTTCCAGTCGGTAGAAGGTTTTGTCTATCAACCGGGATAAGTAGTTGATATCTGTCCTAAACTGCTGAATGTTCCCATCACATTTCATTTTTAACGCTGTCGTTGACAATGGTGTCTCCTCCTTTTATGGAGCAAGACGAATGCTTCGTGCTCAAGCTTTTCTACCTATTGTAATAAAAGTCTACCTTGGGCATTAGTGATTTCTGTTTTAATTGGAAGAGAACAAGCCTCACCTGCAGTTTATATGCCATGTACCGCGTTGCAAGTACAGAGATCAAATAAGTGCTGATTATCAGAAACAGGGTTGTCCGACCATTATTTTCAGATTAAAAGAGATATGATAATAAGCCCTGCCACATATATGTGAAGGGACCTAAGGATGTGTGGTTTCCCATACTTTGACTGCATAACTTTTCCTCAGGAAAACGTTGACACTGTAAGTTAGCATTATATTTACATTGCTTGGAGATATACAATGGAATTGCTTAAAATAATGAAGCTGTAGTTGAAGTGGAGTGGAAATTGAATGACAAATCATTCTGTATTTTATTTGTATTCGAATGTTGATTGCAATCATTGTTTCAATATGTCTGCCTGGAATTGGAGTATGCATTTGTATATTCGGTGGTGAGTGTATTTTCATAAGAATATTTTATTTGTGTATATACATTATTTGTTACTTGCAAGGCAGTGTTGGAAATTACCTCATCTTGCTTTATGGTGCCATGCCGTCTGAATAAGGTGTCTGACATTCTGCTACTACTCGCCATGGACCACTGGGTCGTGGTTTCGATGCCTACTTGTGGCAGTGGCCGGGTACTGATAATAGTTCGGTGGTTTTATTCAGGAACTCTGGCTTTTTTTCACCACAAAAAAACATGACACGTCCTTAAACGTCCATTTCTGTTAATAGGACGTAAAAGACAAACAACCGAATAAATTTTGTGGTTGAACGTCCTTTCAACAGACAGTGCCATATGAATACCGAGAGACGTCATCAGAGGAAAAAAACAGCAAAGTAAAAACAAAACACAGACTCGAAATTGTATATTCAATATAATATTAAATAATTGTATATTCAAAGAATGTCAATTCTGGTTTCTTTCATGTCCTCTTAAAGGGAACACTCAGAAGAACTTTCCCATCCATTGCCTAATCAACAGGAGGCCAAATGAACAACTAAGAAAAACCATCCCATCCACCGCCGAACCTACAGGAGGCCAAAGGAACACACAGAAGAACCATCCCATCACCCGGCGAGTCTACAGGAGGCCTGAAGAACACTCAGAAAAACCATCCCATCCACCGCCGAATCTACAAGAGGTCTGAGGAACACCCAGAAGAACAATCCCATCCATTGCCAAGTCTGCAGAAGGCCAAAGGAACACTCAGAAAAACCATCCCATCCACCGCCGAATCTACAGGAGGCCTGAGGAACACTCAGAAGAACAATCCCATCCATTGCCGAGTCTGCAGGAGGTCATACACCAGATTTTACAATGGTATGCAGTAATGTACAAGAAACTTATTTTCCATCAAGTGAAAAGGTAAGATGGCAAAGTGTTGAAATGTCTCCCTAAGCATCACGGTGTATAGCATTAAGAAACAAATTAATTCTTCTATATGGTTATTAATGTCAACCTGTCAAACGCATTATAAATCACATTATTTTGTAGTATCATGTTATTATAATCCATATAAACAAGAATTTGTTTACATAAATATTTATTCCAGAAACAGTTTTAGAGATATCGCCAAAGTTGTGACGCTGGGGCCAACCTCCGTACAATCCTTTCCTCACGCAGGAGATCATTCACACGTCACAAACTATATTTATATACAGGCATAACATTCCATTGTTTATACAGTTACACATTCATTCATTCATTCATTCATTCATTCATTCATTCATTCATTCATTCATTCATTCATTCATTCATTTACTCTTTCAATCCTTCCTTTTTTCATTCATTCATTCATTCATTTTTTCATTTATTAATTCTTCATTCAGCTCTTTGTGCTTACTATATTTTTACATTTCCCCTACTGTTTTCATTATCTTATTCATTTATTCATTTGTTCGTTCATTATTTAATCACATATAAGTGATATCAAACTACTGTTTACACTATCTTATCAATGATCTCCTGGAAATAGGCTATAGGCAATATTTTCGGACTTTGTGATCAATCTGAGATACACTACGTTCGATCTGATTATGTTTAAAGCATTCCTACCTGTCCAAGTTGACCATTTGAAGGAAAGTAACCCGGTAGTATTAAGTTTGACAGATAGATTATCATTACCAGGAAAACCTTGAATTACGGTCTCTGCAGTCAAGAGCTCATTCCTAAATTGAAGTCATTAGTTCCGTAATGTAGATAATTTGACAAACGTGTTTTTGTTCACACGTGATTCGCTTGATTGATCCGTCCGATGTTGATATTGTTATTTCACCTCCTCGGAAGATTCGTCCACCGTTGATAAATAACTTGTCATTTCGCTGAAATGCCACACAATGGATATAGGATGTTCCTAAACGAGTTATATCTAACTATTGTTATGTAAAAAACATTTATAATACCAAATCTTAATCTGAACTTAAAATCGATTAAAGTAGGGATGAAATATGAACAAAGGAAAGATTAACAAGGAGCCCCCATATAAAAGTACAAAATAAGGCAGGTGTTTTGGGAAAGTAAATGTCTTCTGCTTTATCGACGACACCTGCCATGTTAATCTAGATGTGTCACGTCGTAAAAGTGGGATCTGAGACATCATTCTCAATCACAACATGTAGGCATAGTACATGTTATGGGTTCATTCGAAACCCTCCCCCTTCACAGCATACAAGGATATATGATAATTAGTGATTAATGATATATCTATATGTGCAGAATTTTGCATTAAACTGTTTCAAATGACGTATATATGTATTTGAAAGACGCTGCTTTGCAAGCAAACAAAATGCACAAGAGCATTTTGTTTGCTTGTTTACAAAACTGTTTCTTTCAAAAATATCACAAAGAAAAGGTATTTTTCATCAATAGCAAAAAAAAAAAAAGAAAAAAAAGAGTTAACATGTTTTTCATTAGTCGAACAACATTGCATATAATTGTTGTTTTTCTTTGGTATATTATATAAAAAAAAAAGATTAAAAAAATGCAAACATTTTTTTTCTTTACACATTTACACATTTACACAATGACCTGTTTATATCGCACCAGCAGATATTGTAGTTCATTGTAGTTCCGGTCTGTGTTGCATTCATACGTAAAGACTTGTGTCTCGTGGTGCATGGCATTTAAAGTCTCATCAACCACACAACCTTCAAGTAAATTACCAAATGACAATGCTGTGCGAATGTTAACATATCAGATAGAAGCTGTATACAATGCTTTTTATTTGCTAAGAAGATACAAAATTTATTGTAACCTTGCAGGGAAACAACAAAACCAATATTGACACGATACAACATATACACTGTAACTCACTTATCTAAATCACTGACTGACCAAGTCCTCGACCCCAGATACTTGACCGTACATCCTCAAACAGACTACCGGTTATATATACACTTAAGACCACGTCACATATTGGAAAATCTGTTCAACGTTGTTTACATTGAGATTAACAAGACATAAACAAAGCACAAAAATCCAGGAACATTTATACATACAATGTATCATAGTCTAAATGAACTACGCACGTGATAGTCAAGTGAACAATATGAGGGACGCCTCGAATACAACAAGAATTAGAGAAAAACAACACCCTTTATAGAACATCAGACATTGAAATATCGTCTTCTATAAACTGATCACATTCTGTCTCGCCAACAAGTCCAAATGTCTAAAAGTAACCCAATCAGTAAAAATATATTATGTTAAAATATTTCACCTGATCGACAGAAACAGGAAACGTTTATAATATAGTACATGCAAAAACGAAGAAGCCAAAATACTCTCAATTATATAAATCACTCCATCGAAACACTTCTCAAACATCGAAACACTTCTCATACATCGAAACACTCCTGATACATCGAAATACTTCTGATAAATCGAAACATTTCTAATACATCGAAACTATTCTCTTCTGTGACCCCCCCCCCTCCACCTTTTTTGTAAAAAAAAAACCCTCCCATTCCCTTTACACCAACAAACTTCTCATGCATCGAAACCGCGCTGGTCGAGTAGTTAAGGTGTCCCGACATTCTACCACTAGCCCTCCACCTCTGGGTTGTGAGTTCGAATCCCAGGTGGGGCAGTTGCCAGGTACTGAACGTAGGTCGGTGGTTTTTCTCCGGGTGCTCCGGCTATCCTCCATCTCCAAAAACAGGACTTAAACACATAAACCAAATAAACCAAATAAACCAAATCAAAACACTTCTCATACATCAAAACAATACTCATACATTGAAAGACTTTTCATATATCGAAACAGTTCTCACACATACTGTAAACACTTCTTATATCAAAACACTTCTAATACGGCAACAAAAACAGAATCAACGGCGATCAACTAATAACTGACATAAATCGATAGCAAACACCATGTTTTATGTACTATTCAAAACAGAAGGCAATCCCCAAAAATACTGGAGAAATGAACATCACCACACCCATTCCTGCCATAAATAGCCACACGCAAAGGAATGAAAAATACAACCCAACAAATAACACATCAGTATTCATCACTCGTTACTCGTGTGATGTTGTTTAACACGCCGTCACAAATGTTTTTTTTTAAAGATACATTGGTTTGGTTTATTTTGTTTAACGCCCTATCAAAGGTCAGTGACATTTACGGACAAACTGAATGTGTATGCGATGTGAGTGTGCGTATAGAGTGCATGTGTATTAGGGAGGCTGTGGTATGTTCGTGTACACGCCACTGTGATAGTGAGGAATCTCTTGATTCAAACCTACTTTGAGACTGGCATCATATACAGATGTAACAGGCAGTGGAATGTAGTAATCACTATGTTCGCTCACCATCTCGTTTAAAACCCAGCATTATAAAACAAACATGTAATCGAAATGCGCTTTGCCATAGTGATTATGCCTTAGACAGAGGAAGTACTACTTCAATTCTTAAAGGTAGTAGGAAACAAAAGGCCCAAATATGTCATATTCCACAAAACATTTTTTTGTTCTACTGTGTGTAATTCCGACGAGAAACAATGGGTCTCAAAACTATCGCTAGAAATCGGAATCTTTACTCTTCTCAAGAGAGTACTTCTCAGAACCGAAAACAACACAACATACGCATTAAAACGCAAAAAGACCGAGACGCTGACAGTTAATGCCTATTGTTAGTTGTGCATTCTCTCGGACCAGTATCACGATATCAACCTATCAACTATAGCAGTATTTATACGCTATACTCAACAAACACATTAAACAGGTAGAATAAAGCAGACGCTGAGTTCTATCAACGTATACCATCTCGTGAAAAACGCAAATACATCATATTCAGTATTTTTGTAATGTAATTTAAATTTACTCTAAAAGGGACTTTAATCATAAAAAAGTTTTAAAACAGTTTAAAAATATCCTTAAAAGTTTTATTTTCAGAGGGCATATAGCAAAAGTCATACTTTCTCTCAATACCTCTAATGCAAAGAGTCAGCAAATATATTAAATAAATACATGATTGTTTTTAAGTCTAGGTGTTGTAACTTATAAATAAATTAGCTAAACAGCTCTTCAAAGGTAGTTTCCATTCCTGGATGGTAGCACGTGTATCTTACGTTAATTGTAGTTATTTTAGATCATTAAATAAAGCTGTGCCTCTGCAGTTCTGATACCTTACAAAACTGTCAACATTTTAGCAACAAAATATTTAGTGCAAAATACAAATAAAACGCTCTATTACATTCCTCTGTCATAAAAACGTTAAATGGTCTGTAGAATTGCAGTTTTCAACTCTAATGTTAGCGAAAATTAACGAGCTGTGCGTTAGAAAGGAGACAATGTGTAAAATATGCAAAGAAGGAAATTAATGTATTAACCCTGGCACACATGTCTTTGTTTATTTCGTTATTCTTGGGCTTACTCTGAATATGTTCGTGTTCGTGATAGATGTCAACTGCTGACGAACACACTTACGGCACTAGTATTCGACAGATGCAGGTTGATGAAGACTATGGCGACGACGGGGAAGTTTTATGGTAGCCATCTTGATCTCATCGAGAATTATTCTGTATCTTTGTGTGATATGAAGATGGACGTTTTTGAGTACGCTCGTTAGTGCCCTTACTTGTTGTGATTGACAATGATGACTTTGAATTTGAGGTTTGATGTATACTTGGATGTGACCAAGAATTACATGGCGAAAATGTGTCCAATAAAGGGATTCTACGATGATCTCATATACGAAAATAATATCAAAGGCTAATTCATATATTTACAATACTTTTCTGTTAATGGTTCATAACCAATAAAGAAAGGTTTTGGCACGTTCTGAAGTATAGTTATTGGGAAATAACTGTAGTTTCGTTATCTAGTGAATTTCAGTGTATATGGTAAATATTGGAAAATAACTCGTTTGCAGGACAATGGTTATTCAGTGAATTTCAGTGTAGACTGTAAATGCTACTTTTAGACGACCAGAAACAATAGCCATACGCATTCCTTAATGTTTTCATATTCTAATGTTGGTTAGCCCGGCAATTTCTCAAACAAAAATAAATATACGGTTGTTGTATAATATTTATGATGCTTTATCAAAGATTTTTACATCCATTTATCTTTAAAAATAATGACAACCTTTGAAAATAAAACGATCCAGAACACGGAACAATAATTACTGAGCTAAAAAGCGGATGAATCAGAAATTCGAGTTTAAAGTTAATAGGCGTGGGATATCGTGACGAGAGAATAAAAACTTAAATTAACTTATCACGTTCATATAAAAAGGCAATTCCATTGGATTGAAATCAACTGCGGTAATGCAGTAGTTTCACAATCATGTAATTTCAACAGCTCAGATCCAACAGTCGTTAAACGCGATAGGATTCATTCTGTAAAAAAAGGTTATATTCTACAGTAGAAATCGAAACGTAATAAGACAAGGTTTCGTAATTACTATTTTCCCCTTTTCTTGAAAAATTCAATTGAAAAAATAAAAATAAAATTCGCAAACTTACTACATTTACATAACCTATATATGGGATATGTTTTATCTAGAAACCAATTTAAGACTAAATGCGTATCAGCCTTCGACCTTCGATTCGCCGCTGCCATTTTCTCCCGTCGCCTTTTCCCTTTAAGTTTCAAAAACTGGCAGATTGAAGGACTCACCGAAGGTCATAAAAGCAGAAACGTATTAACTTGAAATTGGTTTTCAGTTAAGATTAATGTCGCAAGTAGTTCACCTTTACAGCTCCCGCAAGTCATCCGTATCGACTCAAGGATTATTACCTAAATAGCATGCGACATTTTATCTGCAGATGTGAGAAGGCCAGTTCCGGTTCCGGTAGCTCCTGCCGCTGTGCTCTTCTAATCACATATCAAAGATGTGACACGACTTCAACTTTCATTGTATTTACAAATAGATATAGGCGGACACAATGTCTTCAATAAATATCATATTCTGCATTTGCTGAAACCGAATAATATAATTGATTGACGAAGGTGAAGTAGAAAAAGATAAGACAATAGCTTTGCATGAATCAATTTCATACACGTGCAAGGAGAAATCTTCCAAGATATACTTCATTTACTATATGTTTTTTCATTAATTTTAAAACTTTACCTCATGACTCTCTTAGGCCCTGATGCTAGTGAAAACTTGAGTACCAAAATAACACATTGTAATCGGGAAGATGACCCCGTGTCAATCGAACTACGACCGCCTTGGTGTAAGCAAGTAAGCAAGTGCGCTATCCACAATATGGTGACGTCGGCAATTGTAGCATGTCTGTCTAACAAACACTGAAGGCATGGCGATGTTTAAAAGATAATATTCTGTTGAGAATCCAGTCCTGATATAGTCTGTACTTTTGTTTATGCGGTAACCTCCCTTTAACTTCCGTTTGAGATACAACTGTACTGTTCGACACTTCTAAAGGTTTAAAAAGTGTACCGTTAGAACATTTTTTTGAATTTACTTATAAAGTTATTTTTTTATTTTCAAAGTGTTTCCTTGAGTCATTATCACATAACTGTATTTGCTTTTAGTTCAGGATTAGTATTCTTGATCATTAATTATCTATAATTACATTATTACATATATTTAAGGATTAAAGTTTCTTTCTGGTGGTTTTATCAAAGGATAAAGTTCAGTAGGATATCGATAGTTGGAATGGAACGCGAACTGTCTTTGTTACTGTTATTGTATTTAAAAAAACCCAGTAAAACACTTTTTATTTATTTCTTGAATAAATTAACACATACTACGCGGCAGGATATCGATCGAGTCTGGAAAGTAGTGACGCGGCCTCGTGTTCAAATCGTAACGGAGTGTATTACTGCGCGCTGCGCCAATAGGCGCGTGATCCACTGGTTTTATCGGAAAATAAAGTTCAGTAGGCATTCGTAGAAATGTATAGGCAATATACTATCAATTCCAAACATACTGTAAATATTATCATATGTATAATTTTCTTGTCCGAAAACGTTTATTAAAGATATCATTCTGCAGGAAATACAGATTCCAATCATTATTTACTCAATAGAATATAAAAATCGAAAAGAATAAAAAAATAAAATTATATACACTGTATATCTACTTATATACCCCCCCCCCCCCCAAAAAAAAACCCCCCACAACATGAAAGTACATTTTGGCATTCAGCGAAGTACTAAATTAAAAACAGTTTGTACCTTAATTGTATTAACACATTTTTATCAGATCATGGTTTGCCAAGATTTGCAGCTTTTGATTTGTAATTTGAGCAGTTAATTCTTATATATAACTCTAGGCAGTTAAACATTATCATTTCAGCATATTATGGTGTTTAAACAACATTTTAACGTTTTAAGACATAGTCCATTCACGTTGTTGTATATCTCTACAAGCTTTGGGGTATACATGACTTCCATATAGTCAAGCTTAATGATAAAAAAGGAGCTCGACACCAAGCGAAAGGTTACACTAGTACATATTTGATTGAGACTCAGTCTGATATACAAAGCCGGTAAAGCGATGAAGTGTCGTCATATAGACAGCCAATATGGCGATTCCGAATTCTCCAAAACTGTGAAGGGGACTCGACTGTAGCAAGGCATGTATGTTCGTCTCCGTGTGGATAGAGCGTTCCATGGTTCTTGACAGGCGATTTGAAGTGGGTGCTTTTTTTCTTATACCGGTTGACAAATTGGTTTCCTGGAAAGGCTGATGATTCCTTTGACCTACACGAATTCTATCGTGCAGGTCTCGTGTACTGTAAGGCCCCCTATTGGACACCGCGTCATCGTGTATGAATTAGCCTATACATATATGGACTTTCATTCACTCGTTCACACATGAAGACATATTTGCACTTTTCCTATTAAGAGGTTGCAATAGTCCATTTTGAAAGTTCAGGGGTGTTTGAGTTTAATTTATACGTCCCCAATCTTTATCACGATATCGGACACCACACTAGAAACACTATTAGGGTTTATTTAAACGTTCTCAATCTTTATCACGATATCGGACATCACACTATTAACACTATTAGCGTTAATCTATATGTCCTCAATCTTTATCACGATATAGGACATAAATTCTATTAACACTATAAGTCAGTTTCAGTTTAAGCTTATCTAAACGTTTTACCTACTTCAATACCCCGTGATTCGCTATGGCCTCGACAAGGACCTAGACATGGGCATCACAAATTGGTTGAACAAAATGTGTGGAAGATTTGACATTTTTATTTACTACATTTTGTACTTTCAAATATTTTAAGGACATTTTCATAGGAAACAGTTTTAATTTTCCATAAGATTATCGATTGTAGGCAATCGTGTCTGGGAAATGCACTGGACTTTTCGGCGTGTGTGTAGAACATCTAGCATGAGGAATCGTGATTTGTACTTCTCATGGTATCTGTCAAAATATCAGACTGTCTTAATGTATCTTCATGAAGAATCGGAACAATAAAACAGTATGAACACTTTTTGATGAATCGCAGGCGTAATCACCGGGCAAAGCTGTTGCTTTATCACCTCGGTGCTTCGTCGGAACGGAAAGAATCGAATCACCCGGCTGTATTTATTCTTTTTAATGGGTATTTACTAAGATTTGCGGACAGACCAAACAAAGACGTAAATACAAACGGAACGCGTATAAAGCAAGTCTCGTTGTTAACGTGATCGATGCTGGAGGAAACTTATCATGGCGGGACAGACTTCCGGCCGCAATCCATCACGAGGCGATATTGGCGGAAGTATGTGTTTACTGGGCAGGCACTGTCAGGGAGAGAATCTGGCCTCGTCTGATACTAGGCTGTAACAACGCACTGCACACAGAATGGATACCAGAAGCAATTTGTTAAATCATGTATGGTGTAATTTCCTACTACGCTGTCACACATTGACTAAACTGTAGCGTCCTAGTTCCTTTTCGAGAATGTCAATAGTCAGCATGTATTTATGATAATGTTGATGGCGTGTTGTATCAATAATTATATATAAATAATGAACGTAGGCAAAGCAAACGCCTCTATATCGGCTTCTCTATTTAAACCATGGTCTAGAGAATTGATCAGTATTCTCCATGTCCTGGTTATAATTATTACTCTTATATTTTGGGTATGAATTGTATATTATGTGTTTCGATGAACAACAATTAATGTTTGTGATTTATGAAAAGCAAGCTTATACATTTGTAAAAGGCAGTGGTGGCATATTTGTCACGTTATATTTCTCTTATTCGCTGCATGATACAACTATAGTATAATCTATAATCTATAAACCTGGGTATGCATTTTGTCTTGCAATTTCTCCAGCAGTGATTGACATTGTGACGATTTTGTCATGGAGAGGAGCTTTTTGACGGATTCCACAAGTTAAATAAAGCAGATAAGGCCTATCTCTCTCGGAAGTTTATTTGTATTAGATTTGATGTGTTTATGGCGGTTTTATTGGTTCCCGGGTATCCCTAGTCTCTGTAGTGATCTTCCTGGTATACCTCATTAGTACACTATGCTTACTTGCTGTTATTGTCAATGCTGACTCGGTTCTCATTTCGAGGCATTTTTGTTTACTTGTATGTACCAAAATTTACATGGCGGGTGTCGTCGATGCAGCAGAAGGCGCTTACTCTTCAGGAACACCTGGTATTATTCTCCTGTACTTTTACAATGGTCTCCATGTTGATATTCCTTTTTCCTATTTTGCCCCTAGTTCAACCGATTTGGAGTTCGGATTATGATTTTGTTGACACTTCGGTATTCTCTATTGTTTGCACCTTATGTTGACCTGTTGTGCTTGTGTTGTATAACACGTTGTCCTGATGTTTGATGAGTTATGCTTTCAGCTGTCTATCTGATTGTAAATATATATATTTCATGTATATTTTTTAGTTTTGACGTGGAGACGCGACCTTGCATAAGAATATCAGGGAATTACAAACCAGCTGGTTCGGACCTTTTGGCCTGGTGTTTACGTCCTGGCCCCATAACCTAGAGGTCTCGGGTTCGCGCCTGGCTCGTTTCACTAGATTCATTTCTGCTCCTTGCTGTAAAATACTGTTTTTTTCCCATGTCAGGATGCTTGTATTAATAAGAACCCATGTCTAGGTGGTTGTATGTACGAAATAAACTAATCATCACAATGATAATTCCTTAAATATAATTACAGCCCCTGGTAACCGATTAAACAATACGTCGTGACGGGTCTGTTTGATTTGTAAGCCTTCGTCAGGTTCTATATATGCCGTCACGTTTCGTAACACAATATTCAATTTTTTTTTCTTGACTCCTACCGGTAAGTTGTTCACGAACTACCAACCCATCAGAAGAAATATTTCTCACTCCGGGAATCCGTGGGTGTTTGAAATCGATAATGACACAAGCGTTTGGAAGAGAAGATGACAAATGAACCATCTGAAGTGATCGTTTGCAATTGGAATAATTGACCAAATACTGTAAAAGTTGATATTTTCGCGTGTGGATTTATTTCACTTAGTCATCCTCTAAACTGTTCGCGATGTGGAAATTTTCGCTCTGTCAATCGAGCTCTTTTGTACTTTGTGACTACAATACTATTAGATAATGCAGATATTGAGAAGCGTCGATATGTTTGCGTGTGGATATATTCGCGGATATTTAACGGTAGCGAAATAAGAGAAAATTTGACTCATTCTAAAAAAGGTATTTAATAAGTTTGGCTTTTTCCTTGGCAACCCAAGGCATTCGCTACAGATAAACTATTTAACCGGGAACGTCAATAACTTATTCACGTTTACTTAGAAACGAACGAATCAAAGCGTTTTGTGATATGGATTAAAGCGTTTTGTTTGCATGCAAACTACATTTTCTTACAAGTATCTTAACGCGAAGATAACTATTTCGAGAAAATCGTGTAGCGCAAAGATTTTGATAAATACATGTACAACAGTAAAAACCACATAACTATTTATGCATTGGGAAAACGTTTTGACTATTGACTGCAAGGATTAATAATTGTATAGTATTAATCGTAAAGACATGAAACAAATGCTTATACGTGTCTTAACATGTTAGTTACATGTTCCAGAAGTAGTAAAAAGGCCGGGCATTAGTCTGTTATAGAGCTATTGACCAGTAAAAGATAATGACCCAGTATGCAACGGGGGCTAATACAGAATTAAAACAAAAGACAGATTGAGCAGAAGACACCATTATGCCATAGTTAGAGCAAATTAAGGATGCGGGTAATCTCTGAGAGTTTTTATTTTTCATTGATCAGACAGAAACCTCACTTGTACTGTAAATTGTCAGGTGACTGTCAAAACAGTAGCTCTTCGGGTCTAGTAGTAATCCAATGAACTTCTCCCTCCAAACACCTCTGGAAATAATGTCAAGAATAAACTGCTTGACATGAAACAACTATATAATCATACATATTTTTGTTATTGTATATTGTCCTGGTGTGTATGCTTTTCATTATCGCTATTTTTTCAATGTTTTTATTTGATATTAATTCTAACTAAACATAATTACTGCGTCGAAAGACGATTAAGTACATTATGAATAAACAGTCTTTTTCCATCTTATTTAGGAGTAAATGAAACACATTGACTCTTTAAAAAAAAACTCAATGTCTAACGTTCCCTGTACAAATAGCTTCTTCCTCGGCTACTAGCTATAGCTTTCGGGAATCTGGGGAAGTTATAGCATGCGACAGAAACTACAGTTATTTGGTTTGATATGCGAAGTCGGAAGTACACAGCAACACTCCAACGTGAAGATTTATACCTACAGTCGGTGCAAAATGGCCAGTGAAAAAACAATACTAAAAAACTTCACTTTGAAGCCATTTCATTCTGATATTTTTTCCGTATCACATTGCTACTAAAATAAATGTCTAGACAAGAAATATGTATAATAATAAATCCGATTATCCGGATTATATGATATCCTTATTGAAGATATATATGTCTGCTTACATACCTTTTTTTGGTTCGGCATCTCTGTTTGACTCAGCCGTATGTATTTGTCATTTGTTGTACACGTATTCCATAGCTGTTAGTTTATATTCATAGCTCTATAGAATTACATATGTTATCAGTTTTAATCTGTATTCAGAGCGTTACAATGATTACGTTACAGTCTCGACCGGGAATGGTTTCATTGTCGTCTATACATGTACTTACATATGAACATCTCTCTGTGTAAACAAATAACAAAAAAGATCTAACCTGCATGTCTCATTCATCAAGCTGAAGGATAGATAGCTGTGTTGATTTGTTGGCCTGTCACACACATATAGAAAACATGGACGGGAGATGACACAAGCTCCATACGTAACACTGTTAAAGTGACATTCGGCAGATTCTGTCGGTAGATTTTCCATGAAATACATAAAATATTTAAGTCTGAATAGACAAATACATCATTCTTTATGTAAATATTCTGACAACGTTTCACTAGATAAAACACATGAAAAAGTACATCACATTCAATATAATATCTTTGAATTTTAGATTCTGCCAACGTTTTTACAAAAGAAAATGAAAATAAAGGAGTATACAAATACCATAACACGTTTGTCTGTAGGAGATTAACATGTCGTACAGCAGCCCAAACAATGAAGGTACCTACTGTAGGGTTGTAGTCACATTATATGTAATGGGACGTGTTAAAACCTGGACTTTTTGTCTGACTAATTATGATATAACAATGAAGCAGACAGGGGATGACAATTTAGATTTTAACAGCATTAAAACTGTTTTCTCAATCCATTTAAAATTCTATTCCAAATATGTATATTGTTTACTGCGAGGCAGACATAAACAACAGGAAATACACAGATCCAGAAAACCCAATTAATATCGAGACGTCAACAAAACCATAATAGGAACTCAAAATCGATTAAACCATGGGTAAAATATGAAAAAAGGGAAGATTTTCACAGAGACACATGTAAAAGTACAAGAGAATAAGACCAGGTGTTCCGGAAGAGTAAGCGTCTCCTGCTTCATGTAAATCTTGGCCACAATCACAATCACAACAGGTAAGCACACTAATGAGCACATCTAAAACATCCACCTTCGTATCATACAAGGATACATAATGTTTTTTTAAATGAGACGTAGATGGCGACCTTTAAACTTTCTTATAATCTTCATCAACCGAATCTCAGTTTAGTAAGTTTGTTTGTCAGCAGCCGACATCTATCACAGTGATCTCGATATTTAGAGCAAGCCCCAGAATAAAGAATAAACTGCAAACACCATTTTGTTATTTATAGACAATACATTGTATATCTGAAAGTGAAATTAAAAGATTTGGCAAGGCTTTTTGTGTTACATGTCATGATTAGCTCTTCCACAAATTCAGCATCGTATGAAAACAAGAGCAAGTCATCAAGAGTGGGACACAGTTTGTTCCCATGGGAATGCCACCAGTCTTTTTTTTTAAATCTTTCCTCCAAACTCAATAAAAACAAAAATGTCATCTAGGAATTCTATTATTTGTACTATATCGTCCTATGTTTATTTAACATTAGCTGTTATTGTGTTTTTCACAAAGTATGGTTTAACATAACTCGCAACCATACAATTGTATCGTCGTCCATATTTCTTGTGACAGAAAGCTCTCATAATGAGAGATCGACGACGTTCTTTCATGCGCAGCATGGTGTATGCAGCAGGATTTAACTTATGCTTAATGAAGTGAACATGATTGCGTATGCGTGTTACGTCATCTTTCTAGATATGAGGTGGTAGATTTTTCAGTCCCCGAGGTTTGCTGGAGCCTCCATAGCCAAATTTATTTCATTTAAGTAGTGACACGGTAATAATATACACACTAGTACACAGTTTGATATCTACAGTTCTAGTTCAATTTGTCTTCTAAATTCATAAACAAAAGGGGTTTTACGCACCTGACTCTTTCTGCCTTTACATTAGTTTAGAAAATTTCGATTCCTACCCTTTGGCCCATAGCATCACCGACGATTCCTGGAAAGACGAAACAGCTGTATTATGTAGATTTATTCATTTTTTCCGTAGACTGTATTTATCACGAAATTTTATGTGTTTTACGTCATCTTTCAGTTTTGTGTGAGGTGTTTTGGCGTACAAGGTGGAAAAATTAAAAAAAAAAAGGATCGCCGAAACTATTTTTGAGGAGGAGGTGCTCAAGATTGACCAGAAGATCTTTCGAGGTTTTTAAAAAAAATTAATGGTACTAAGAACGGTAATAAGGGTTTAATAAAGGCTTGGTTGGGCAATAAGCAGAACCAGCGATAAAACGTAGCCTATAAGGATCGTTGTGATACAGTATGCAGAAATAATGAATAAAAATGCAACATACTGCTGTTTCGTCCTTCTAGGACTCGTCAGTGATGCTAGGGGCCGAAAGGTGAAAATAAAAATATACTGCCGTAGAAGCAGATGGGTAAATCCCTAAAATTTATGGATTTATAATCAAAATGAGTAGTGTATTACTTCAAATCGTGTTCCACGAATGTATGTATATATTTGCCATGTCACTACTTCCTTGAGATAATTGTGGTTATCAAGGCTCCAGTTCACCACGGGGACTAAATAATGAACCTTACACGCATGCATTCAAAATAAAAAATATAAATTTTTGCTCTGTTCACATTTTGCCCATGAGTTAATTGGTTGCGAGTTCGAATAATATTTTTTTGTTGACGCTTTTGCATTCTTTGATTTTTTTTGGACATGTTTTAATCACATTGACATTTACAAAAAAATTGTTGAAAATTATCTTGACATTCAAATAGTCTGTACCGGTAACAAATAAAATTCTGTAGCGTGTTTTTACTTCATTATTATCCATTCTTAGAGCCAGAGAGATGACGCGTATGGCCATTAACCTCTTTGACAGTCCTTAGAAGTCATAACATTACCCAAAGGAGAAAGGAATGTCATTTTATCTAATATGAAGACCCGTACGTAAATGTCACATGCAATAGAATAGACCTGTTGAGACGAAACCCATTTAATGACTGCCTCTGAATTGGTGTCGGCGACCATGATATCAGCTAAAGCTGTAACCAATGGACTATTTACATGTTATAACAACATCCCCCGGCGAATGTGTTCTCTTGTAGTAATTGTTGTACACCTACATTGTTTTATTCAGATGAACTACAGGGAGGCACGGTGTCGGCAACTTTCTAACGCACGACACATTACTGACCTAAATCAGTCACAGACAATGTTACAGAACAGGGCGATAACTGACAGTTTTGGTTAGTATGTACACGAAATGATTTAAAAAGAACAAATTGCTGTCAGGTATCAGGAAAAATACTCCTTGTCCGAGTTTGGGAGGTATTCTTTTGGTGACTTCATTAGTGTAAGTAATAATTACCAGAAGTGTCAATTCGAAGGAGTAAATTGACAGAGGTTATTGAGAATATAATATACTTGCTGGAAAATCAAATAGGAAACCGAGTAAAAGATTTTCTACCACAATACCCTGTTATTCCATTTTGTTGAACTACGTGACCGGAAATCACGTAGTTCAAAGCAACGTGCTGATTGATGACGTCGTCATCGATTATTGACGTCGTCACAATTTGGCGTAAATATATACTCGCTAAATCTCGTGTCTTTTGTAACTTTTAAAAAAATAATTAACTCGAGTAAAATACATTCTATACCCAACAACCACTCGTTGTGTAACCTCTATATCCACAATATTAGATAACAAAAGCTATGTCAGCATCCAACAATTTAATGTCAAGTTTTTTTTATATTCACAAGGTTCATCTGGAGATTAGTGTATAAAGTTTACAGCACATGACATAGCCTATGGGTATTTCTGTGTATTCTTTGAAGCTAACTGTTTTTTCGCCTATGGTAGACCTCTACCAACAACAACATAATGAAGCTCTATATATATACATATGTATGTATAGTTTCCCCCTTAGGAGCTGTGATTAGATTACTAAAACATAGATATGTCCCCTTTCAACCTTCCGTTGTCTGTTTGATCTTTTTTGCCTAATAGTGATAATTCAAAACTCCCCATCATTTTTTCCATCAACTATAATTGTGTTTTGTTTGACTAGGCGGCGAAACGGTTATTTCTAAAAACGAAAAGTTTGGATTACAATCTCGTAATATAAGCTTCAAATAAATTGACAGCCCAGATGAAAGGGTGATATGGAATCAGTTAATAATACAAGTGTGAGACACTCCCCCTTGTAAGCAAAGGCGAAAAATTCCCAAGATGGTGTCAACGGTGGAAGAGTGCACTGTAAAATGATATCTAGAAACAGAAATTAGGGTACCTTCGAGTACTTTTTTTGATTTTTCGTATTTATTTGTTAAATCATCCGGAATTGGAAGTAACTTGGACTTTTTGTATATTTTACATATTTGAACAAGAAAAAGTCCATTTTCAATACTGGAAATTAAAATGCATGAGTTCTGTACCAATATAAAATTCTGATGGTAAAATATCCCCCTTTCTTCACTCCAGGACATAGAAAAGTATTTCTCTCCTATAACACAATTAGGCCAAACCTCAAAACTACAAATCGTCATGCAAAGTTCCAACTCTTGCTACAACCATCAGAATAGTATATTCTGAGTGATAGCAACATTACGTCACACTTACCTTTGTTAACCTTAAAAAGTGTTCTCATATTTTGAGGACTTTATGTTTATTTGGATGTGGCCGCGGTAGCAGAGTGGTTAAGGTATCCCGACATTCTACCGCAAGCCCTCACTCTGGGTTGCGAGTTCGAATCCCATGTGGGACAGTTGCCAGGTACTGATCGTTGGTCGGTGGTTTTTCTCCGGGTATTCCGGCTTTCCTCCACCTCCAAAAACTGGCACATCCTTAAATGACACTACCTGTTCATAGGACGTAAAACAAAATAAATAAATAAAATGTATATAACCAAGATTTACATGGCGGGTGTCGTCAATGAAGCAGAAGACGCGTACTCTTCCGGAACACATAGTCTGATTCTAGTGTACTTTTACGAGGGTCCCCATGTAAATTTTCCTTTTTTTCAGATTTGGCTCTAGTTGTATCGATTTTGAGTTTTTGAAGATCAGAATCTGGTATGACTGGAAGTTTAATCAGTCTGACATTGTCAAAATACAATACAACTGCAACGTGGTTGTCTTGGTGCATCTAAAATGGATCATCAATTTTGATCTAGTTCCTTGATAGGAGCATTATTATCCTCCTCAGCTCCAGGGCTCTCTTATATTCATGCAAACGACTGCATGCTAGCAAATGCAATGTTCATTTTTTTCTGTTAATAATTTTAAAAATCAATCTACTTTTAAAACATGATTTTAATGAGCAGGGAGAATAATTGGCTATGTCATAATTGTCGTATCGCATGCAATCACGCATATGGTTTTACTTGTTTTTTGCTAGAAATATCAAACATAACTAATTGCAACTCTTTGTGTGGTTTAAACATAATCAAAGCGATTTACAAGCCTTCTCCAAACATTCCTTACGCCATAGGACCATACCCCTGTACAAATCACGATACCCCATTCCCCATATATAAAAGGTCAATGCTAAGAATATTTCGCCGGGGAGTCTTTTTGATTATAAGTAGGTGTCGATGGCGTGAAGAACTCAATGATAATTATGAACTTTAGGGTCAAAGAGGGAGGGTTGGTGAATGTTTGGTTGTACGATTTGTAAGATTTGTGTGAAATGGCGAGTTAAAAAAAGACAAGTTGGTGTGTCGCAATATTCTTGATAACTGCGCAACTTTCTTTCCGCTGTTGTGATAAGTTAAGATTTGTGAAAGAATTGTTGATGCAGCAAAATAAATAAAAAGAAAAAAATATTGTCGTCCTAACTCGATATTAAATAACTCGGACTCATACCTCCATGAAAGTCAACGGAAGTGGTACCTTAACCCCCGATTCATCGGTGAATCAGACTTGTTGCCTAAGGAATCTGGGCAACACTTCTCATTTTGAGGATTGATGCTTACTTGGATGTGACCAAGATTTACATGGCGGTTTACGTCGATGAAGCAGAAGACGCTTAATCTTCTCGAACACCTGGTCTTATTCATTTGTTCTTTTACGAGATTTTCCATGTAAATCTTTCCCTTGTTCCTAGTTTGCCTCTAGTTTAATCGATTTTGAGTTCGGATTATGATTTCGTTAACGCTTCGGTATTCTCTAATTTATTTTCTACTAATATATTTTCATATAATACACCTCAGCGACCAGCACTCTTTGGACCTACCCGTCTGTGTCTTATAAAGTAAACTTGTCAATGCTTGTATCGATGCTAGCTTTCTTTTCGCTGCCTTTTCTACTTCTCCAACAACTTCACAATGAAATGGATTGATTGACCTTTTAGAAGACTTTAGTATTTTTATTAGTGGAGCGGATAGCCATTCTTTATATATATGGAGAAAATGTCGAATATCATTAACACAAAGGAAACATTTCCAATATACATGGCTATTTTCGAGCTTGAGCAAATGACGTCATCGAAATATGTCACGAAATATCCGCTGATAAAATGTAGTTTCTGTTTTTGGACTTTGATTTAAGTGAACCTGGTGTTTTATATCTTTCATGTTTCATTTTTTAATAATAGCAAAAACAATAAAACAAAAACTGTTTCCACATGGGACTAACAACTTTTTTCCAGGTCTGACGGTGGGCGGATAAATTTCAACAATATCAAATGATGTAGTAATATAAATCTTACGAGATTGGAGAAACACCTTTTTTAGTCTGAAAGGGCGGTATATTCCCTCATATCTTATGAAAATTGACCCGGTTTAACATTAACACCGATATACGATGATACACAGGTCATTTGTCTAAAACAAAAGGACCACAAAAACAGAGAACAACGAAGTTCCAATAAGATCACGACCCGAAACCAAAACTGACGAACAGGGGATAGACAACAAGGGGCAAAACACGAACAGAGGAAAGACAACAAGGATCAAAACACGAACAGAGGATAGACAACAAGGGGCGAAACATGAACAGAGGATAGACAACAAGGGGCAAAACACGAACAGAGGATAGACAACAAGGGCAAAACACGAACAGAGGATAGACAACAAGGGGCAAAACACGAACAGAGGATAAACAACAAGGAGCAAAACACGAACAGAGGATAGACAACCAAAAGCAAAACACGAACAGGGGATAGACAGCAAGGGACAAAACACGAACAGAGGATAGACAGCAAGGGACAAAACACGAACAGAGGATAAACAACAAGGGGCAAAACACGAACAGAGGATAGACAACAAGGGACAAAACACGAACAGAGGATAGACAACAAGGGGCAAAACACGAACAGAGGATAGACAACAAGGGGCAAAACACGAACAGAGGATAAACAACAAGGAGCAAAACACGAACAGAGGATAGACAACAAGGATCAAAATACGAACAGAGGATAGACAACAAGGATCAAAACACGAACAGAGGATAGACAACAAGGAGCAAAACACGAACAGAGGATAGACAACAAGGGCAAAACACGAACAGAGGATAGACAACAAGGGGCAAAACACGAACAGAGGATAGACAACAAGGATCAAAATACGAACAGAGGATAGACAACAAGGATCAAAACACGAACAGAGGATAGACAACAAGGAGCAAAACACGAACAGAGGATAGACAACAAGGGCAAAACACGAACAGAGGATAGACAACAAGGGGCAAAACACGAACAGAGGATAGACAACAAAGGATCAAAACACGAACAGAGGATAGACAACCAGGGACAAAACACGAACAGAGGATAGACAACAAGGAGCAAAACACGAACAGAGGATAGACAACAAGGGACAAAACACGAACAGAGGATAGACAACAAGGGACAAAACACGAACAGAGGATAGACAACCAAAAGCAAAACACGAACAGAGGATAGACAACCGAAAAGCAAAACACGAACAGAGGATAGACAACAAGGGGCAAAACACGAACAGACGATAGACAACAAGGGATAAAACACGAACAGAGGATAGAAAACCAAAAGCAAAACACGAACAGAGGATAGACAACCAAAAGCAAAACACGAACAGAGGATAGACAACAAGGGGCAAAACACGAAAAGACGATAGACAACAATGATCAAAACACGAACAGAGGATAGACAACCAGGATCAAAACACGAACAAAGGATAGACAACAAGGGGCAAAACACGAACAGAGGATAGACAACAAGGGGCAAAACACGAACAGAGGATAGACAACAAGGTGCAAAACACGAACAGAGGATAGACAACCAGGGGCAAAACACGAACAGAGGATAGACAACAAGGGGCAAAACACGAACAGGGGATAGACAACCAGGGGCAAAACACGAACAGAGGAAAGACAACAAGGGGCAAAACACGAACAGAGGAAAGACAACAAGGGACAAAACACGAACAGAGGAAAGACAACAAGGGGCAAAACACGAACAGGGGAAAAACAACCAAAAGCAAAACACGAACAGGGGATAGACAGCAAGGGACAAAACACGAACAGAGGATAGACAGCAAGGGACAAAACACGAACAGAGGATAAACAACAAGGGGCAAAACACGAACAGAGAATAGACAACAAGGGACAAAACACGAACAGAGGATAGACAACAAGGGGCAAAACACGAACAGAGGATAGACAACAAGGGGCAAAACACGAAGAGAGGATAAACAACAAGGAGCAAAACACGAACAGAGGATAGACAACAAGGATCAAAATACGAACAGAGGATAGACAACAAGGATCAAAACACGAACAGAGGATAGACAACAAGGAGCAAAACACGAACAGAGGATAGACAACAAGGGCAAAACACGAACAGAGGATAGACAACAAGGGGCAAAACACGAACAGAGGATAGACAACAAAGGATCAAAACACGAACAGAGGATAGACAACCAGGGACAAAACACGAACAGAGGATAGACAACAAGGGACAAAACACGAACAGAGGATAGACAACAAGGAGCAAAACACGAACAGAGGATAGACAACAAGGGCAAAACACGAACAGAGGATAGACAACAAGGGGCAAAACACGAACAGAGGATAGACAACAAGGATCAAAATACGAACAGAGGATAGACAACAAGGATCAAAACACGAACAGAGGATAGACAACAAGGAGCAAAACACGAACAGAGGATAGACAACAAGGGCAAAACACGAACAGAGGATAGACAACAAGGGGCAAAACACGAACAGAGGATAGACAACAAAGGATCAAAACACGAACAGAGGATAGACAACCAGGGACAAAACACGAACAGAGGATAGACAACAAGGAGCAAAACACGAACAGAGGATAGACAACAAGGGACAAAACACGAACAGAGGATAGACAACAAGGGACAAAACACGAACAGAGGATAGACAACCAAAAGCAAAACACGAACAGAGGATAGACAACCGAAAAGCAAAACACGAACAGAGGATAGACAACAAGGGGCAAAACACGAACAGACGATAGACAACAAGGGACAAAACACGAACAGAGGATAGAAAACCAAAAGCAAAACACGAACAGAGGATAGACAACCAAAAGCAAAACACGAACAGAGGATAGACAACAAGGGGCAAAACACGAAAAGACGATAGACAACAAGGATCAAAACACGAACAGAGGATAGACAACCAGGATCAAAACACGAACAAAGGATAGACAACAAGGGGCAAAACACGAACAGAGGATAGACAACAAGGGGCAAAACACGAACAGAGGATAGACAACAAGGGGCAAAACACGAACAGAGGATAGACAACCAGGGGCAAAACACGAACAGAGGATAGACAACCAGGGGCAAAACACGAACAGGGGATAGACAACCAGGGGCAAAACACGAACAGAGGAAAGACAACAAGGGGCAAAACACGAACAGAGGAAAGACAACAAGGGACAAAACACGAACAGAGGAAAGACAACAAGGGGCAAAACACGAACAGGGGAAAAACAACCAAAAGCAAAACACGAACAGGGGATAGACAGCAAGGGACAAAACACGAACAGAGGATAGACAGCAAGGGACAAAACACGAACAGAGGATAAACAACAAGGGGCAAAACACGAACAGAGGATAGACAACAAGGGACAAAACACGAACAGAGGATAGACAACAAGGGGCAAAACACGAACAGAGGATAGACAACAAGGGGCAAAACACGAAGAGAGGATAAACAACAAGGAGCAAAACACGAACAGAGGATAGACAACAAGGATCAAAATACGAACAGAGGATAGACAACAAGGATCAAAACACGAACAGAGGATAGACAACAAGGAGCAAAACACGAACAGAGGATAGACAACAAGGGCAAAACACGAACAGAGGATAGACAACAAGGGGCAAAACACGAACAGAGGATAGACAACAAGGATCAAAATACGAACAGAGGATAGACAACAAGGATCAAAACACGAACAGAGGATAGACAACAAGGAGCAAAACACGAACAGAGGATAGACAACAAGGGCAAAACACGAACAGAGGATAGACAACAAGGGGCAAAACACGAACAGAGGATAGACAACAAAGGATCAAAACACGAACAGAGGATAGACAACCAGGGACAAAACACGAACAGAGGATAGACAACAAGGAGCAAAACACGAACAGAGGATAGACAACAAAGGACAAAACACGAACAGAGGATAGACAACAAGGGACAAAACACGAACAGAGGATAGACAACCAAAAGCAAAACACGAACAGAGGATAGACAACCGAAAAGCAAAACACGAACAGAGGATAGACAACAAGGGGCAAAACACGAACAGACGATAGACAACAAGGGACAAAACACGAACAGAGGATAGAAAACCAAAAGCAAAACACGAACAGAGGATAGACAACCAAAAGCAAAACACGAACAGAGGATAGACAACAAGGGGCAAAACACGAAAAGACGATAGACAACAAGGATCAAAACACGAACAGAGGATAGACAACCAGGATCAAAACACGAACAAAGGATAGACAACAAGGGGCAAAACACGAACAGAGGATAGACAACAAGGGGCAAAACACGAACAGAGGATAGACAACAAGGGGCAAAACACGAACAGAGGATAGACAACCAGGGGCAAAACACGAACAGAGGATAGACAACCAGGGGCAAAACACGAACAGGGGATAGACAACCAGGGGCAAAACACGAACAGAGGAAAGACAACAAGGGGCAAAACACGAACAGAGGAAAGACAACAAGGGACAAAACACGAACAGAGGAAAGACAACAAGGGGCAAAACACGAACAGGGGAAAAACAACCAAAAGCAAAACACGAACAGGGGATAGACAGCAAGGGACAAAACACGAACAGAGGATAGACAGCAAGGGACAAAACACGAACAGAGGATAAACAACAAGGGGCAAAACACGAACAGAGGATAGACAACAAGGGACAAAACACGAACAGAGGATAGACAACAAGGGGCAAAACACGAACAGAGGATAGACAAGAAGGGGCAAAACACGAACAGAGGAAAAACAACAAGGAGCAAAACACGAACAGAGGATAGACAACAAGGATCAAAATACGAACAGAGGATAGACAACAAGGATCAAAACACGAACAGAGGATAGACAACAAGGAGCAAAACACGAACAGAGGATAGACAACAAGGGCAAAACACGAACAGAGGATAGACAACAAGGGACAAAACACGAACAGAGGATAGACAACAAGGAGCAAAACACGAACAGAGGATAGACAACAAGGGCAAAACACGAACAGAGGATAGACAACAAGGGGCAAAACACGAACAGAGGATAGACAACAAAGGATCAAAACACGAACAGAGGATAGACAACCAGGGACAAAACACGAACAGAGGATAGACAACAAGGGACAAAACACGAACAGAGGATAGACAACAAGGAGCAAAACACGAACAGAGGATAGACAACAAGGGACAAAACACGAACAGAGGATAGGCAACAAGGGACAAAACACGAACAGAGGATAGACAACCATAAGCAAAACACGAACAGAGGATAGACAACCGAAAAGCAAAACACGAACAGAGGATAGACAACAAGGGGCAAAACACGAACAGACGATAGACAACAAGGGACAAAACACGAACAGAGGATAGAAAACCAAAAGCAAAACACGAACAGAGGATAGACAACCAAAAGCAAAACACGAACAGAGGATAGACAACAAGGGGCAAAACACGAAAAGACGATAGACAACAAGGATCAAAACACGAACAGAGGATAGACAACCAGGATCAAAACACGAACAAAGGATAGACAACAAGGGGCAAAACACGAACAGAGGATAGACAACAAGGGGCAAAACACGAACAGAGGATAGACAACAAGGGGCAAAACACGAACAGAGGATAGACAACCAGGGGCAAAACACGAACAGAGGATAGACAACCAGGGGCAAAACACGAACAGGGGATAGACAACCAGGGGCAAAACACGAACAGAGGAAAGACAACAAGGGGCAAAACACGAACAGAGGAAAGACAACAAGGGACAAAACACGAACAGAGGAAAGACAACAAGGGGCAAAACACGAACAGGGGAAAAACAACCAAAAGCAAAACACGAACAGGGGATAGACAGCAAGGGACAAAACACGAACAGAGGATAGACAGCAAGGGACAAAACACGAACAGAGGATAAACAACAAGGGGCAAAACACGAACAGAGGATAGACAACAAGGGACAAAACACGAACAGAGGATAGACAACAAGGGGCAAAACACGAACAGAGGATAGACAAGAAGGGGCAAAACACGAACAGAGGAAAAACAACAAGGAGCAAAACACGAACAGAGGATAGACAACAAGGATCAAAATACGAACAGAGGATAGACAACAAGGATCAAAACACGAACAGAGGATAGACAACAAGGAGCAAAACACGAACAGAGGATAGACAACAAGGGCAAAACACGAACAGAGGATAGACAACAAGGGGCAAAACACGAACAGAGGATAGACAACAAAGGATCAAAACACGAACAGAGGATAGACAACAAGGGACAAAACACGAACAGAGGATAGACAACAAGGGACAAAACACGAACAGAGGATAGACAACAAGGAGCAAAACACGAACAGAGGATAGACAACAAGGGACAAAACACGAACAGAGGATAGACAACAAGGGACAAAACACGAACAGAGGATAGACAACCAAAAGCAAAACACGAACAGAGGATAGACAACCGAAAGCAAAACACGAACAGAGGATAGACAACAAGGGGCAAAACACGAACAGACGATAGACAACAAGGGACAAAACACGAACAGAGGATAGAAAACCAAAAGCAAAACACGAACAGAGGATAGACAACCAAAAGCAAAACACGAACAGAGGATAGACAACAAGGGGCAAAACACGAACAGACGATAGACAACCAAAAGCAAAACACGAACAGGGGATAGACAACCAGGGGCAAAACACGAACAGAGAATAGACAGCAAGGATCAAAACACGAACAGAGGATAGACAAGAAGGGGCAAAACACGAACAGAGGATAGAAAACAAGGGGCAAAATACGAACAGAGGATAGACAACAAGGGGCAAAACACGAACAGAGGATAGACAACAAGGGGCAAAACACGAACAGAGGATAGACAACAAGGGCAAAACACGAACAGAGGATAGACACAACAAGGGACAAAACACGAACAGAGGAAAGACAACAAGGGACAAAACACGAACAGAGGATAGACAACAAGGGACAAAACACAAACAGAGGATAGACAACAAGGGACAAAACACGAACAGAGGATAGACAACAAGGGGCAAAACACGAACAGAGGATAGACAACAAGGGACAAAACACGAACAGAGGATAGACAACAAGGGGCAAAACACGAACAGAGGAAAGACAACAAGGAGCAAAACAAGAACAGGGGATAGACAACAAAGGACAAAACACGAACAGAGGATAGACAACAAAGTGCACAACATAATACGACCAGGCGTTCTGGAAGACCAGTCGATAAGAAACACTCGATATTAATAGAGATAAGGAATCATAATAAGAAATACCAACTTAGATGTTATAAGGATGTTACCATGTGGCGCTTTACAATAAATTAACAAACAAGCATGCAAATTACCATTAGACACAAGTAAGAAATCAGTTAACTCAGTATGCATATAAACAGATACTGTAAAACTGGAATTGTTTGCGGTGTGGAAATTTTATCTTTTTTCGCTTGCATTGAATCTCCGCAAATGTATCCACACGCGAACATATTTAAGATCACCAAGGCTATAATAGTAGTATAGGTACACAGTGCAAACAGTATAACAGAAGCGCGAAGATTATTACACCGCGAACAGTTTGGAGGCTGGCTGAAAATGTCTACACGCGAAAATATTGGCGTTCACAGTATGGAAATGTCGATGTGTACATGACGTCTATGATAAGTTAGCTGAATACAAACAAAGATATTGGTTGTTTAGCAAATTGGGTGACGTCCTGGTAAATTGTTTTTTTTTTTTTAATTTTTTTTTGCGAATAGAAACCCAAGCAACTGTCGTTCTAAATCGGTCCTTCTAAATATTTGATAAAAATAATCGTATGTGATAAATATGCAACAAGGTTCAAAAACAATGTACATATGTACGTTTCAAACGTATCACATTTTTTTAGGACCGACTGGTCTCTTTTTGGCAAACCTTCCCCCTCTGCTTCTACGTTAGTTTAGAACATTTCGATTCCAATCTTTTGGATCCCTTGCATCACCGAAGAGTCCTAGAAGGACGAAACAGCTGTATAATGCAATTGAATTCTTTTTGTCGGCATACTGAATATATAGCTAACTTTAAAGGTGCAGCATGTGTGTGTATTACGTCATCTTTGTAAACAAAACCCAATCGAGCTTGATTTTGATGAAGCTAAAGCAAAATAGGAACGAAAATATAACTTTATTTACGCTTTGGTTTAAATGATAGGAAAACTCGAAATACCCCCAGGGAAAATTAGTATGATTTAACAGATTTTAATTTACCAGAATGTTTGTGATTGATAATTAGCATTTTATCTTCTTTACAAAAGACATGTTTTAACGTAATCCGAAATAACACAACCTCTCCGGGGAAACATTTTGAGCTTTGATATTTACGAGCGGTGTAAATTATGTTATTTAGATATTCTCAGCGTAATGTTTATTTCTGAAACATGCGACAGGAAATCGGTGTTGCGAATGATTCATTACTTCAGAGGGAATTTCTCTAGGTACTAATCCTTCTGTAATACACATAAAATGCATTTACATAAGGACAGGTTTTGATATTAAATCATACATTAAAGATATGTCTGACTTTTATCAGAACGAATTTGCGTTTTCAGAATTTGCAATGCATTGTACTTATGTTAAAAGATACACAAATAAATAAGTCATTTCAAATGTCACACAGCTGAAACATCTGTGATTTCTCACAATATTTTGATAATTATTGCTATAAATCAATGTTTCTTCTGCATTCAGTGTGGAAGATGATCATTGCTATGTTTGCTGTTAAGCTTTGCTTTGTGTGAATTGTACTGCAAAATAATATATACATCCTTTTTGAATTTGTGTATTGATACAAAGTCAATATGTCCTTGTACTAATCTTATACTTTTGTTTTGTGTGTTGAAATATAAGGGCGTTGTACAAAGAAATATAATCTCCACAGTGGAATAACCTCTTAGAACAGTACAAAAACTGTAATATCTTATTGAGATACAAAAAGTGAAATTATACGTATATTATAAAATAACAAAAGTGTAATATCTAAAAGAGTTAGAAAAAAGTTCAGTTTCAGAGGTCTCACTTTAAAAGAAGAAGAATAATTTCAAAAACTCTTAAGTCAACATCATATTCAATTACCCACTCATGTATTGTTAATGTATAAAACTGTATTGTTGGAACTAGTTTATTACTAAAGTGGGAAGTTGCTTCCTGCTGTTTTTTATTGGGCCTATGATTGGCTAATTACATGAAAAATAGTCCGTCATATCACCTAAAACATTTATACCCACACTGTCGTACTGAAAGCGTGTTGCCGTATCCTTCACACAGTTTCCTTCCAACTCTACTTCCGGTCTACCAATTCTACTTCCTGTCTAGACTTAAGCTGTAGGGATCATTTCCGAGCTTCGCGTGGTTGGCTCTGCGCACTTTACTTCAATGCTTTGTTTCTTTTCGTCTGTGTTATTGCGACTACTGTTTCATTTGTAAGACACTTCAACGGATTCCAAATTGGTACAATGCATGTGAATGTAACACATTAAAATCGAATAAAGTACATTCCACTATCCTTATCTATATTTGGAACTTTTGACGATCGAAAAGATTCTAATATATTGACCAAGTTGCCGTCTAGAATCTGTGATCTTATTGCGTCTGATGGGGTAGTAAACCGTGTTTTTGTAGGTCTTTTTATATCCTACTGATACACTGTCGCCTGTTTGATTTCCTGCTCAACACTTTCTATACAAACCACAGAACTCAATGATTTCAGTGTCGCTCCATACTTGTTCATGAATTCCTTAGATAACTATGTGATATTTTAGAGGGATTTCGAGTGATAATCAATTACTACGACATGGATACGTTAAACTGGAGGGACTGCTGTTGAACTTCACCTTTTAAGTTTCTGCCTGTCAATGAACAGGGACATATGATCATAATAGTAAACTTAATACATTGGGAATACAATATATGTTAAGCAAAACGCAAAAAGGAACTGGCATTTGAGCAATGGCGTCATGACCATCAACAACGATATGTTGGCGATATGTCAATCTTCTAATGGGCGTGTATGAAATGGCCTATTAATAAACTTTTGGGGATATTAGATAGTTTACAAATAATGTATTTGTGATATTTACCTTTGTTGTATATACATTCATTGCAAGCTGTGCTTTTTTCTTTCCTCAGTTCTGACTAGATGTGTTCTGTATGTTTCTGTTCTGTGTAGAGTGTTGGAAGTTGAGACTTTGATAAAAAGATCGCTACAATCAATTACAATAAGTTATCGTCTTTCACTCTTTAAATAAATGATTGCAAATGCATACAAACAAGAATTCATAAAAGTTTCAACAGCTATGAAATTGGTTGTATTAATGATGGCAATGAGTGCAACATTTCCAAAAAACAAAAAATATGAAACGCAAATCTATAACAATCTGTCAACTGTAATTATATAATTTAATTTACCTGATCGTATTCAGCTCATGATTATATTGTCTCCTTGTAACCGTTGAAATATTGATTATTTACAAGCAAGTGTTTGTCTTTAAGGTGACGACGATTTCATTTTAACGTAACTAAATTGTACAATGGTACAAACTTTACGTCCTGCAAATACGTTTTTAAACAACTATATGTGTAACGTTAGGTAACATTACAGTCATTAGAGGAAAACCATAGAAAAGAAAGCGTTTAATTATATTCAGACGCCATTCGATACAATTCAACTCTTCAACAGTAGAACACACAGCACGCCAACAGAACAGTAGTACAGCTAATTATTTAAGCAACATTAGGATACAGCAAACAAATTGCGGAACACAGCACATTAACAGACCTGTCGTACAGCTAATTATTCAAGCAACATAAGGATACAGCACACAGTTGAACACAGCACACCATCAGAACAGTAATACAGCTAATTATTTATGCAATATTGGGATACTGCTCACAAACAGTGGAATAAAATACAGCACACCAACAGAACAGTATAAGTTTTAAGCTTAATGATACATTCATGTAATCATTTCCCTTTATCAGTGTTTTGCCTGGTTTCCATAGAATTCAAGTTTGAGGTACTTCGGCTTTCTCTCTTTATTCATTTGAACACAGACTGTTAAGTTAACCGATTCTCATAAGGATACCATAATAAATTAATGCGATAAGGATTCATTATCATGTTGATTGAATCTGCCGCCTACCACAACTGGTGGAAACTGCCTTGTTCCGTCTTGTTCAATACGGCATTTGTTTCAAGGTAGCGATATGGTATACACTAGCAGGTAAAATTTCATAATCTAATGGTCTGAAAGCTACTGTCTGGTAAAGTAAGGACTGACAGTAAAATTACTTGGAGAGTGGTTACCGAACATATTTCAACCCTTTAAAAAATCAAGTTGAAAAAACAAATGCTGCATGTAATTGATAAAAAAAAATCTTAAAACTAAACCTATTTATTATTGATGCCAAGTATCTGCACCATTAAGGATAAACAATATCGTACAGTGGCATTTACTTTGTCTTAATCCTGTCATGTGATTGTTAAGCGAAACCAAACGACTAGACAGACCGAAAGGGCGTCCCTGATAACCTTCCTGTTCGTACAAGCTGGTCAGTCACCCTGTTACCCGAACACTGAAACGAACAATGCTTTTCATTACCAATGTCGCCTGCATCTCCAGTACAAAAACGGGATATTTCAGTATCACTTACGGACAAAGTACCGATATCAACAATCAGATTCTCTAGTTCTAATTTGAGTTTGAACACCACACGTGATAGGAATTTCACATCAATCTTGTGAAACGAACAAGTCATATAAAATTTGTCAAGTTTTAATACCGATTCCATGCTATATTCTAACACGTTGTCTGATGAAACTTGTGTTTGACGTCATGACGTTATTAGTTTTGTTTGGTTTTCAATGGATTTGTTTATTTCGTTGAAAATGAGTAGTGATATGCACTGAATAGGTGACTAAATAATTAGTGTTATAACGTCATAAACTGATTAGTGTACGACAGATAGATTAGTTTTGCTAGTCATCAATCTAGTGTTGGTAGGTAGCAGCTGTGTTGGTGTTACACAGTTAATGATAACGTGAACTTTGTCAAAGGATAAACTTTGCAAAACTGCCAATCACTCATTGTTTCAGTGGAAACTGGATTAGCTGATAAATCAAATTGATTTCGGTTTATTTTAGGATCAAAAGAAACGTTAGCGTTTTTTTTACTGATAGAATTAATAAATATAGCACAGTGAAATAAACATAAAATTGTAATACTAACATTCAATGTAACTTGTTTTCATGTACATTTGTAAATTATTTTAAAACTGGTGAAAACGGTTCTTACTATAGCTATATATTGATCTGGAAAACGTACGATGACCAGCCGCGTCGACGTCACAAACGCTGTTCGAACATAAGCATCACAGTGTAGAGATCGCACTACATGTATTGCCGAATAGATACATAATCTTACTAATCAAAGTCCCCATTGATGTAGATGCAGCGGTGGGATACTGGTGCGTCGAAAGATCTATAATAATACATCAGTGGATACTACAGTTAGTTGAGTAAGAAAGTCTATAATAATACATTAGTGGATACTACAGTTAGTTGAGTAAGAAAGTCTATAATAATACATTAGTGGATACCACAGTTAGTTGAGTAAGAAAGTCTATAATAATGGATCTATGGATGCATCAGGAAGATCTGTAACACTGCATTAGTTGATAGACGATCAGACTGTAGAAAGGATCTATCCTAATGCCGTAGTAGCTACAGGGTCAGATGCCTGGGAGGATCTGGCCTAATGCTTTAGTAGAAACATTAGTCAGAGCGTAAGAAGATCTGTAATGCCTTAGTAGAAACAGCGGCCAGGAGAATGAGAAGATCTGTAATAATGTCTTAGTAGAAATTGCGGCCAGGAGCGTGAGAAGATATGTAAAAATGCCTTAACAGAAACAGTGGTCAGGAGCCTGGGAAGATCTGTAATAATACCTTAATAGAAACAGCGGTCAGGAGCCTGGGAAGATCTGTAATAATGCCTTAGTAGAAACAGTGGTCAGGTGCCTGAGAAGATTTGTAAAAATGCCTCAGCAGAAACAGCGGTCAGGAGCCTGGGAAGATCTGTAATAATGCCTTAGTAGAAACAGCGGTCAGATGCCTGAGAAGATCTGTAATAATGTCTTAGTAGAAACACCGGTCAGGAGCCTGGGACGATCTGTTATAATGCCTTAGTAGAAACAGCGGCCAGGAGCGTGAGAAGATCTGTAATAAAGTCTTAGTAGAAACAGTGGTCAGGAGCCTGAGAAGATCTGTTATAATACCTTAGTAGAAACAGCCGCCAGGAGCGTGAGAAGATCTGTAATAATGTCTTAGCAGAAACAGCGGTCAGGAGCCTGGGAAGATCTGTTATAATGCCTTAGTAGAAACAGTGGTCAGGAGCGTGAGAAGATCTGTTATAATGCCTTAGTAGAAACAGTGGTCAGGAGCCTGAGAAGATCTGTAATAATGTCTTAGTAGAAACAGTGGTCAGGAGCCTGAGAAGATCTGTAATAATGTCTTAGTAGAAACAGCGGTCAGGAGCCTGGGAAGATCTGTTATAATGCCTTAGTAGAAACAGTGGTCAGGAGCGTGAGAAGATCTGTAATAATGCCTCAGCAGAAACAGCGGTCAGGAGCCTGGGAAGATCTGTTATAATGGCTTAGTAGAAACAGTGGTCAGGAGCCTGAGAAGATATGTAATAATGCCTCAGCAGAAACAGCGGTCAGGAGCCTGGGAAGATCTGTTATAATGGCTTAGTAGAAACAGTGGTCAGGAGCCTGATAAGATCTGTTATAATGGCTTAGTAGAAACAGTGGTCAGGAGCGTGAGAAGATATGTAATAATGCCTTAGTAGAAACAGTGGTCAGGAGCGTGAGAAGATATGTAATAATGCCTCAGCAGAAACAGCGGTCAGGAGCCTGGGAATATCTGTTATAATACCTCAGTAGAAACAGTGGTCAGGAGCGTGAGAAGATATGTAATAATGCCTTAGTAGAAACAGCGGTCAGGAGCCTGGGAAGATATGTTATAATACCTCAGTAGAAACAGTGGTCAGGAGCCTGGGAAGATCTGTTATAATGCCTCAGCAGAAACAGCGGTCAGGAGCCTGGGAAGATCTGTTATAATGGCTTAGTAGAAACAGTGGTCAGGAGCGTGAGAAGATATGTAATAATGCCTCAGCAGAAACAGCGGTCAGGAGCCTGAGAAGATCTGTTATAATGCCTTAGTAGAAACAGTGGTCAGGAGCGTGAGAAGATCTGTAATAATGTCTTAGTAGAAACAGCGGTCAGGAGCCTGAGAAGATCTGTAATAATGTCTTAGTAGAAACAGCGGTCAGATGCCTGAGAAGATCTGTAATAATGCCTCAGCAGAAACAGCGGTCAGGAGCCTGGGAAGATCTGTTATAATACCTTAGTAGAAACAGTGGTCAGGAGCGTGAGAAGATCTGTAATAATGTCTTAGTAGAAACAGTGGTCAGGAGCCTGGGAAGATCTGTTATAATACCTTAGTAGAAACAGTGGTCAGGAGCCTGAGAAGATCTGTAATAATGTCTTAGTAGAAACAGTGGTCAGGAGCCTGGGAAGATCTGTAATAATGTCTTAGTAGAAACAGCGGTCAGGAGCCTGGGAAGATCTGTAATAATGTCTTAGTAGAAACAGTGGTCAGGAGCCTGAGAAGATCTGTAATAATGTCTTAGTAGAAACAGTGGTCAGGAGCCTGAGAAGATCTGTAATAATGTCTTAGTAGAAACAGCGGTCAGGAGCCTGGGAAGATCTGTTATAATGCCTTAGTAGAAACAGTGGTCAGGAGCGTGAGAAGATCTGTAATAATGCCTCAGCAGAAACAGCGGTCAGGAGCCTGGGAAGATCTGTTATAATGGCTTAGTAGAAACAGTGGTCAGGAGCCTGAGAAGATATGTAATAATGCCTCAGCAGAAACAGCGGTCAGGAGCCTGGGAAGATCTGTTATAATGCCTTAGTAGAAACATTGGTCAGGAGCCTGAGAAGATATGTAATAATGCCTAAGTAGAAACAGTGGTCAGGAGCGTGAGAAGATATGTAATAATGCCTAAGTAGAAACAGTGGTCAGGAGCGTGAGAAGATATGTAATAATGCCTAAGTAGAAACAGCGGCCAGGAGCGTGAGAAGATATGTAATAATGCCTTAGTAGAAACAGTAGTCAGGAGCGTGAGAAGATATGTAATAATGCCTAAGTAGAAACAGTGGTCAGGTGCTTGAGAAGATCAAAATAATGCGATAGTTGAAACAGCGGTCAGGTACCTAGGAAGATCTGTTATAATGCCTTAGTAGAAGCAACGGTCAGGTGCCCGAGAAGACCAAATAATGCCTTTGTAGAAAAAGCGGTCATGTGCCTGAGAAAATGTGTTATAATGCCTTAGTAGAAACAGCAGCCAGTAGCCTGAGAAGATCAAAACAACGCTCAATGGAATCACCTGTTTGGTCCGTGAGAATTACTATAATAATACATCAGTCCAAACATACACATTTAAGTAAAAGGTTAAATGAAAAACCATGTCCGGGAATATAACTCAACAGAGAAAGCATGTCTTTGTCATGCCTTCGTCATCCCATTCGCTTTCTCTTGATATTTTTGGAATCATAGGATAACGTGACAATTCAAGCTTTTATATTTATCTAGAAGCGCAAAATTACATTATTAAGTCATGATCCCTGTTCATTCCAATACGGATGTTCAGGCGTTGTGGCGCGTGTATTAGTCGTGGGTATATCAGCCCTTAACCTATCTGTCTGGGTTACAGATGACCGAGATCACGACTCGCTCATCCGAGTTGTCATATACACCATCTAAAGGCCTGCAGGCAATGCACAGCAACCCCCATGTCTGGTTAACTCTTGGCATGAAATTCCAAAAAAAAAACGTATCACACGACAGAACGGTATTAGATCTACGGTTTTCATATTAAGCCAAGCTGCACTGTGATAAAAAACGTATTTTTATAGTGCTACTTTATGATCTGATATGGAATATTTCCTAAATTGAGAAAATTTCCCCTAGCTCACTGTACATGTTGATCTGCCGCGCCCATTCTCAAACGTCTATACCAACATAAAACTATTACACCAAAGTGAATGGAAGAGATATAGTTTGTGAAATCTAGTAATCTCCTATTGAAAGCAACGTGAGCCTTTTAGAAAGGTTGCAATAGACCGGTGTTAATACCTACTGTGTCCCCTAAGTAGTGGGCGCAGACAAAAATCTCCAATAATAAGTAAGTCGATAGTTACTATCATGCAACGAAATAAATCACGCCGATATCTCCACAGACCTGCACGGAGCGTTACCTGGGTAGAGGCTACTCTGCTTATCTGTGGATTCAATGAATAGTTACCTGTTGAACTCGGATTGATCTTAAGTTCATTAAATGTTAATGTGAATACGTAAGGTTATGTGGGCTGAAAGGGAAACATGAAAAATAAATACTTCACAACATTAACACGCCGGGTTAAACTAGGAGTGAAATGTCAACAAGAGAATTGGGTTTACAATTAGAGACCAAACTTCAGTCACGAACAGCCAACCCCACAATAAAACAACATAGAAGATAAAACAGCCGTCTTTATGTCTCCCAATTACAGACTGGAGAGTGTATTACATGTAGTTTGCCTCAAACTATTAAACACGATTAGTTTACCTTATATTGAATTAGAACTTCAATGTTAAAATAAAATAATTTCATTTTCAACAATTTTGTTACTCTATCGCCAGTCTTGATTTTTTACTATGGTAGTCATGTTTTAGTCATGAAAATCAGTGTACATAGTACATCACATGGTAATATCTTGGAATACTATTGGATAGCTACCATGTTCTTTTTGGTATAGTCGTCTGCCTTTCTTAGCTACGGGAAATATATCTAGCGACGGGCACTATACTTTTTTTGGCCCGCGGGAAATGAGCGTCACGACAAGAGTTGCCCCCTTGTCATAGGTGGCGCTGTACGATTTACTTTCGTTTCAATGTTGACTATTGTCGTCTGGTTCGGTACAGAATTGTAGATCCTTTAATGGAGAATCCGTAAAGTTGAAAGCCAGAAAGACAAAACACTTTGCAGTGACTTCAAGGAATATCTACAAGATATACAAGAAAGGGGAACAGGACAGAATGAATCGTCAATCGGCTATACACAGTAACAAGTCATAGAAAAAACAGATGCTGTTAAATTATTTAATATATTTTATCAATGAAGTTGATATTATTAATGTTATATAGTAAAATGAAATCCATGTGACGTACTAAATATTTTGTCTCTTTCCCTGTGGAACAGTTCTCTTATAATTTTCGGCAGAGGTATTTACCCCTTGTCTGATGACTCGGGTACTATACTTCTCCAGAAAACACTATTAGAACAGTTCCCTAGGAAAAAGGCCAAAATAGAGTAACGGTTGATAGCGGCGGCAGAAACAGGACCGTGCTGGAATTATTCATTTTTAACAGTTAACATTTTGAAAAATATTGAAAAAAAAAAAAAAAAATTATGTTGATTTAAAAAAAATCCCTCATAATAGACTAACATCTTCAAACCTCAAAGACTTCGCTTGCAATACTCAAATCGTAAGAATAGTTCCTACCTATATATAAAATACGGAACTTATTTTGACCCAAACGTTTTTCTAATTCGTTATTTCATAACAAATTTACAGTTATGTTATGACAAGCATTAGATCACCCTTCGTCGTTTTATCCCCACTGGTTATACCATTCCACAATGCGGATTGTCAAGGGATTCTGGCAGAGGACTTTACCCAGGGGATTATATCACGACGTTTATTCCAGAGGATGGCATTTGTTTCATCTAGTTGCTTTATAGCATCATACGTTGGCGTGTCAAATCTCGTTAAAGATATCGTAAGTCTCACGAGACCATTGTTATTTGATCTGAGACATAAAAGAAACCGAGAATAAAAAGGCCAGAGTTGAGAGTAATCTTATTTTTAATGTGTTGAACAAGTCAGTGATTTGGGAAATAAAACGACCACAGGAGTATTCTTTTCAACAGAGGGATGTTATTGAACTCTAAATGCCGAAAATGTTTCACTAAACGACAGTAATTCATCCGCATAAATCATTGTCCGGTTGTAAAACTGCTAGAATCAATAATCATCTGTCCTGGGTATTGTATTATCGTGTGAGAAACCTTGCTTAAAATGACCCTAGCTTCGAGGAAGTAGTATTATGGACGAGAGAGGTTTCGAAGAAGTGGTATTAAGGGCGAGTGATGGACAATTTCTGAGACACAAATGACCAATGAAGGATGTTTTTATGGTACAACTACGATATGACATGAAGTCAGGGAATCATAAAACGTCCTCACAAACAACATGTCTCTAAATGCATGGAAGATGATTTAATTTGTTGATTAAGTTGAATGTTTTCTATAATTGAGTAGACTGATTAGTTCTGTTTTTCATAAAGAAAGCTAACGTCTGTCAATTAGCGTCAATACAAATAATTTATCAACACCTACATGCAGTAGTGAAAACCAGGTGGCGGATCCGATGTTCTCCGTCTATGGTATTGGATAATCTATCGTGTGGCTGTAAGTGGAAATGATCACGTCTGTATAAGCTTTCCTCCCCTCTAATCAGACGCTGGAATGACACACACGACACTCCTTTGCAGAGCGTCCTGGGAAGCTGAGTACGCACGAACGGACGCTCCCACGCAATATTAAGACGAACATTGTTTTTTACTCAGATTGCTTTTCATTATGTGAAGAGATGACACTAATGAATAAATTAGCTTATCGGATGAATTCTTTTTCTGGTTATAATCAGATTAAAACAGCGGCCATGAAAACTAATTAAACGAACAAAAAAGTAATGTTAGATTTCAGTTTTTAATGAATGATGATTGGCCATTTGAGATATTTATTTCATGAAAACAATATTAACACTGTCCGTTCCATACTTTTTATTCTTGACGTGGTTTTTAAAGGGTCTCTCAAAACAGAAGACACTATAATCCTGGCTAATGGTTTCATTATAACAATTTGCATATACATGTATAATATCGTCACATGATAACAAACGAGGACGGAAGTTTGCAGGTCAGGTGACATTTGGAATCAAGTCATTTAGGACAGTATGACTATTATTTGCTTAATGGCCCACCAAGAAAGTCATTGGTGCCAAACCATGGTAAATATCATATATTCTTGTTTGTTTTGTACAAAAGCGGGCATTGAAAACTTAATTTGCGAGCTTTCGAAAACGTCTATATCCCTTATCAAACAATCATATATGTAAATATAAAATTTAAAAGTTGACTAGGACGAATTAATTCCTTTGACACATTTAGATTATTCAAAATTTTACTGACACCTATTGTTTCGAACAGAGATTTAATACATGTTATGCTTTTGTAGCAGAGGTCATTATTATTTCAATGCCTCTGCTAGGAGTCGAACCCAGAACCTCTGGCTACTAGTCTTACGCTCAACCGATTGAGCGAAAGAGCCGAGAGGTGTATTGCATCTAGTATTTACCAGGGTTACATACTCCCCCTCCAGGAAAGAACTCGTCCCGAGTTTTCCAGGGGTCATAGGGATTTATTTGCAAGTATCCCTAGTGTATGTCATTCCTGGGTCCCTACGTGGGCGCCATTTGTAACAGGGGTCATTATTATTTCAATACCTCCGCTAGAAGATCTCTCTAGCCGAGCGGCATATTGCAGCTAGTATTTACCAAGATTACATTTTGAAAATTAGTTTTGGGTCGGGTGAAGGTCAACGCTATCAACAAGAAATATTTAACTGTAAATGGTTATTGGCATGCTATGTATTGAGACTGGTCCTCACGTTTCCAATAACGATGGGTAACGTATGAACGTATGAGAAGGGCAAGAACTACTTCGTCTCAGTGGCATTTTCTGTAACCAGGATACCATTCACCAATACCAGGTCTAACCGAGTTTAGTCTATTATCAACGCATTGGTTCCAATGGATCTGCAACCTTGCGCCAATAAACAATTGATACAAGTGGTTTAAATATCAGTAAAATTGATTTTAAAATTAACTGGTGGTAGTCATAGACCTAAGCCCTTTCATTACCTGGTATTCCAACATGTCCGGAATGTAGCATAATGCAATATGCTGGGTTGACATTTCGAGGCATTTGTTTGTAATATTGTTAATGCTGTTCTAATAGAATTATTCTTCAGATTTCTGTAGCGAAGGCTCTGAAGAACGGACAGAGAATCTGAAAATATAACAGAGTGAGGTGAGTCATTTGTTTGTATGTGTTCTAGGGCGAGCTGAATAGGATAGGTTTCTGCTGAGAATACTCATCATTTGGTAGCCGAGGACCAATAGTAGCAGTTTTGGCTTCCGTAGCTGCAGCCACCCTGTGATCAACTCTTGATCAATTGGTGTAATCAGATTAAATTTCTTTATATTATAAATTTTTTAGCAGCGAAGATCATATAATCCTGGAGTCCAAAGAAGAAGGTGTCAGCATGGGTCCATTTCAAGTGTCATCAATCTAAACTGCTATGTTATAAATATGGTAAAATTACAACTGAACATTTGATACTGTCCTATTGACCGGAAGCAAATAGTACCAAAAAAAAAAAAAAAAATCAGAGAATACCAAAGCGTCAACAAAACCATAACCCGAACTCAAAATCGATTAAACTAGAGGAAAAATAGGAAAAAAAGAAAGATTTACACGGAGACTCTCGTAAAAGCACAAGAAATAAGACCAGGTGTCCCCGAAGATTCAACAATTGTAGTGTTAAGAAAAATGTGAGTGGAATGTGTAAGATTCTGTTTCGGTTTGGATGTCTCGTGAAGTGGGAGATCAACCTCTGGCAGAACCAAAAGCCATGGAGGTGTGTTAAAAGTTGTGAATGAACGTACATGTATTGTGTTGAAATCAAATTTAGCTTTTTTTCCATAAGTGACAAAATACGAACACCGAAAGGTGGAATGCAGTTTGGTTTTATTTAAGAACAAAGCTTCAAATTTAGATTGAAAACAATTGAAAAAGCTGGATTGGAGATATGGGATTTTCATAATGTAGTGATAGTTTTTTAAGACGATTATATAAAGATGGTTCATTTGCTTCAACGTAGAGACCTGCTGCTGGTTTGGGTTTAAAGGCTCCAAGTGCAACCCTCAGAACTGGTAGTTGTACAGTATACAATAGCTTTAGATAGGACGTCCTTGCCGATCCATAAAAAATGGATCCGTAGTCAAGTTTAAGTCTAAAAAAAGCTCTATAGAGTCTTAGCAAAACCTTTCTATCAGCACCCCAGTTAATATGGGACACAGTCTTTAAAATGCTCAAAGCCTTAATACATTTTGCTTCAGTATGGGAAACGATATACGATGTTTGTGGTTTAGAACTATACACCATTCGCATAAATTTGTCCTTTGCATATAAAAAAGATGTCTTTACTATTGCGCTGCAACCCATTATATGAACAAATTTCATTTTAGTGTGAAAGCAAAACCATATTTTTTGCAGCATTAATGATCTTTCTTCATAAAAGTCTTGTCGCTTCTCTTCGGGTAACAATAATAACACCCTTTGTCAAAAGCTGAAATTTTACGGTAAACTATAGACAATTACTTTTTCAGATATAGCTGATCTGCCTTTGTCGTTTTAATGACGACGTATGCACAAAATGAAAACAATTCAATTAAAAAATTTTCATACCCCAAAATACCAATGTTAATCCGCCTTACATTAAAAATCCCAATCCACGTCATAGTGATCCAGAAATGAAGAAAACACAAACCATTTCTTAAAATCACCGTTTTTCTTCTGGTTTTTTTGCTTTACATAAATAAGAATTGGGATAACATACTGTTATGGGATATCCTGTTGGTTTTTATTTTCTTTTTAATGTGATATTTGATAATTCTGCAAGAAAACTAGCTATCCAAAGTATTTTCAGATTGCTAATGCATTCAAATAACAACAGAAACTTACAACGTTTTCCGGATGACTATGTGGTAATACGTTATGTTTGTTGGCGGTAATAGATTCCGACGTAAATAGGTACGTTTTAACATTTAGACAAGTGCTTCGACATTTTGTTAGGCGATATTTAGCTATTCCGTTAAGTGACAACCTCCTCTTTTTCATAGCCCGTTCCTGAATCCATGTGTCACTGTATGGGATTTAAGAGCACACATAATTATGTTCACGACTGAAATGTTGGCGAGGGCTGATAAAGAGTGACCAACTCCCGTAAGATGCGGTACTGACACGCGAGTCTGGCGAAAGAACAGATGATTTTTAATTTGGGCATTCCCAATACAGACCACAGAACTAGGTCGAAAGCAATATCTGTTCTACTTAGAATTTGATTTTCTAAGGACAAGACTTGCAAACAAATCAGTTTCTGAACACTGTAACACTCTTTCATGACCAGGGTGTGAGAAAGGGAAATTTTGTCCTAGGGGTTTTCAATATGGTACAACTAAAGACTTTGTCCAGGGTTTTACCAGATTTAAAAATTTGACGGGGAAACTTCTTTGGTAATGCAAGGGTATTTGATCTCTTTCCAATCGTCTATGAAAATATGTTTTGACCATTTCAAAATATCTACCTTTTCCTTCAGCTTTTTTTTAACGAAAATAAATCTGTCAGTAATATTAAGAAATTTCCCGTATTTGCAAATAATGTATTCTCAAAATAATCTCATCTTTCTAGTGTTTACTGTTTAATTTCAATTGAGCAATGAGTTTTAGCAAATGCTGTTATGTAATGACTTTATGTCAGTATGTTAGCAAATATCAATACATATCATAAAACAGTTTTTGAGCCGCAAATTAAGTGTTGACAACAATGCAATTGATGACGTCACAATGGAGATTGACGACTTTATAATAATGAATGCTGTTACAGCCTCATAATTTCGGCCTTCTTAATGCATTTAGATGAAAGTAAGAATGATGTTTTTATTTCAACACGTCGCCTTTTTCTCTTATCGGCATCGGAGTTTACTGTGTTCGTGACGTCATTTGCACATTTTAGCTCAAACAAATGGCTCCAAGATCATGAAACAATCTTACACTTAAGTTTTTGTTTAGATAATCACGTATGTTGTTACTTATGGCGTTTTTTGTGATTGGCAAAGTCTAAATTTAAGACAAACTAAGTCTCATGATCGTTTCATGATCCCCGGGCCAGGATAGCATCAATGCATTGTAGCGCCAGTATAAAGGTAAAGGTCACCCGAAACAAACGGCGTGTTATGAAATAGGTGGCATTGGTGCTGTGGACTAGGATGGAAAACATTAAACGTTCCGTATTCTATCATTAGTGGTGATTACTAATTAATAGATATTACGAGAAGTGGATACAGTATATTGAAAAAAATTGTAAGATATCCAATCACAATATACAGGAATGCCATTATGTAGAATTAAAGTAAAAGACACATTTGAGAATTTTGGATAAAACAAACAAAGACGGTTAAAGGAGAAATAACGACATTGAAATAGTTATTTGGAATGAAACTTTTTTTTGCAATACCAGACATACTTTAATGCGATTTGTAAAGTCTGCAGTTCATTTGTATAATTACTTTTCTTTAAGGCAAACAAAAGCAAACAAAAATGTTGCGAAAGCGAAATGACCTTGCTTTGAAGTTTCATACAGATATTTCCCTTGTGATTAAAAGACACCAGTAATGGAATTTGATTAATGGATAGTTCCACTGTCCCTAAGCAGCAGGTGTCATTCTAGTTTCGAGCCCCAGAGGTCCAATTTTGCTAAAGGTATAGACGCCACACTTTTGATGTTTCCTCCGTCGACGGCACGCGCTGTACCGGAGACGCCAGAATATATGTCCGTTCTAATATATCTATTTCTACTTTCAATCAGTCAATCAGCACACACCAGTCGCCCAGCTGTGACGTCGTTCAGGCTTCTGTTTACAGCCACCGCCATGAATTTCGTAACAAATATGTCCGGTGTTATTAAGGTTTGTTTTGTAATTTCTACCTTGTTATAAACATGAAAACCAGACATACAAATTAATTTTGTTGTAAATACACATTTTATAATAGATCAACTTTGAACATTGCTGTTTTTTTTATAACATAGTCCTACTTTTCACCGTTTCTGTATAAGGCAATTTTGAATTGAATTTTCCGGAATAGAAACGAAATTGTTGCTATATACTGAGACGTATCATCCACTGTAAGAAATCGTAATACAGCTTCACGGAGTTGTGTGGCATTTTGATTTCATTGACAGATAATTATACTTTATCACCATTTTATCACCACAAAGAAAAAAGCATGGGAACATTATTGTTTCTCAATTTGAGTTATTTCTGTCGTTAATCTGTCATCCAACCATTGAATCACCTGATCAAGCAAGGTTTGTCTTAATCAACATCATTTAAGTAGAGTGGTGTTCTAACTAAAGCTTTCGATTCTCACCACGCTTTTTTATGAACAAATATAAAAGAAATAGTCGTGTTAGAATCATCTTCCAACAAGCATTAAATTTAATTTTAGCATGTTCAGTTCAGTTTTTCAAAGGTAATCCTACAATAGCCTGTAATGCTATGAAATTATTTTAATTACACGCGATTTACTTTCGACAGATGCCCTTCAGAACAATCCTCCTCGCCTATCTGCCACTTTGATATTTCCTGACATGTAACATATTAATTTCACGTACTCTGTAACCAGAAATTAAAACAATAAAGGCTCATTTATGAGAATTTGTATTGGTAATTATTGGTTTTATTGCAATCAAGATTACAGATTTTTGAAATGATACATTGGGTCGGAAGCATATCCTTGCCGTTACTACCACGTTAAGAAGGGATTGCCAACACGGTTGTATTTCTCCTACGTTTCTTAAAAAATGAAAATGAAAAAAATGCTAGGCAATTATATTTTGCTTGCCCTATCCTCGCTCAACGAAGGAAAAGGATGTTTTTCCAACATTTGCTAAAGGAAGTCATTTGATAGATATACCACTTTACTTATTTGTCCTACTTTTTCTTTAGAAGGGAATGGGTTGAAACCAGTTCCTTTAATGGCATACCTTTCCTTAAGACTGGTTTGGTTTATCTTGTTTTACGTCCTATTAACAGCCACGGTCATTTAAGGTCGTGTCAGGTGTTGCAGGTGAAGGAAAGTCGGAGTACCCGGAGAAAAACCACCGACCTACGGTCAGTACCTGGCATCTGCCTTTTTGCTTAAGAAAGGAATGCGAAGGAAAACCAGTTCCTTTTATGACCTACATTTGTCAAAGAAAGGAAAAGGGGATTGGATACCAGTTTCAATATGACCTACATTTCCTATAGAACGGATGGGACGGGAAACCAGTTCCTTTATGACCTACTTTTGATAAAGAGAGGAATGGGATGGGAAACTAGTTCCTTTTATCACCTACCTTAAAAATAAACATCATTCTAGCAATTTGTCTTGGTGTACCAACGGAATCGTAGTTTTATCGCTAAAACAGCCAAAAACACTATACAATATTATCAAAAGTGTTGCATATATATCCTTTGTATATTTGAATATTCAGATAAAGATGTTTCGGAGGAAGATTGCTTTCTCATCATCATCCATCATCATAATATAGTTGTAAGTTTCAATGTAAATATTTTTTTCTCTCATCTCATATCGTAACTATTATCCTTCGATCTATAAATCATTTATCCCCTCGTGTTTTTTCCCTTTCAACATTCTGCACACGATTGTCTTAACAATATCAAGAATAAAAGTCACTACTGCATTAATGAAAAGTAAAAATGTTTTGCTTATGAAAGTCTGACAGCAATTTGAGATAATGCTCTACATATAATAAACATTTATAATATTATGCGTTTTTTATCAAATGAGAAGATTTTACAAAACAAAACGTCCAAATTATTATCACGTGATATATAATAATGATCTATAAATAGTATTAAAAGGTTTAATTGCTCAATAGAAATAAAGCATTTAGTCTCGGGCACTTATGGATGTTATTACGCAGTTTTACTCGTTTTCTCATAAAATTACCAAAGCTCAGATGTTGTTGCTAAAATCAATATTCCTCGTTTGATTTGTATGACCAAATTTGTATCTTGAAAAGTAACTGAAAATATAAATAGTACAATTAATAATTCTCTTTGTGGCCATAAAGTTTTATTCCACCGTCTGATCAAGAATAAATTTCTCAACATCATATGCCAACACATCAGACTATTGCTGTGAACGGGGTTAGAATCTCATTCGTTATATGATATGCATTTTATTTCTTAATCTATGCTGGGTCCGATGTAGGTTATCCGAGTTTTCATAAATGTGGAAAGTTCTCGTTACTGATGACAGATTAATAAAGTCATCACGAGGCATCGTGGAGACATATTAACGATTTTTACTTGATAAATATTAGTAAGTACCAGCAATTTATTCATAAAAATGATACGGGTCTTCTCTTTACCACAGCAATAGTAATGCTTACATATTTTAATGTTCACTCTAATAATTGGTAGTGATACTAGAATCAGTCTGTATTCCTACTATACGTAATCCTTTACATAGTTGTTCATTTCTTCTATCGGTGATAACGTTTCAAATATCAAGATAGCTGAGCCTATTATACAACATAAACATCTGCTTTTGAAAATATATCCGAATTTTGTAGTGCATCATCATGCTCAGCTCAAAATACAACAATGAAAAAAAAAAACAATAAAAAAAAAAAAATCAGAGAATAACAAAGCGTAAAAAACCCCCATAATTCGAGCTCAACATCGATTAAACAAGAGGCAAAATAGGAACAAAGAAAATGTTTACATGGAGACCCTTGCAAAAGTACAAAAGAATAAGACCAGGTGTTCCGGAATAGAAAGCGTCCTCTGCTTCATCGACGACACCCACCATGTAAATCTTGGTCGTATCCAAGTATTTGTTTCCATGCAACTTACCAAACTACTTAACTTCGTGATGACACTTATTTAACATCGGGGTTCGTCTCCAAATATTTACCATCATTTTACTTTATTTCCAGGCACACAAGACGTATACAATGAAGCGAGATCATAGATACAGTAGTACATGGACGTGGCGAAGTAGGTTATGGTATTTTTTTTTAATTTTCTCATTATGTCTCGTTTCCTGTCATTGATTTCCACATTGCATTTGACGCCCCTTTCCATTTTTCTCCTTTAAAATTACTATCATCGGGATAGATTCAACAAGTATTGTATATGTATCTATACATTTTGCCATGCGTGTACGTTAGGGGCCATATGTATCTTAGTTTGTGCTTATTTTTGTTTGTTGTATTTAAGAGAAATACTCTATAGTAACTTAGCAGAACCTCTGACATTTTGGATTCCGTGCATTCACTTTTTGTCCGAAGTTGTCCCCCCACATGCTAAATTGGGTTCGTGTCTGGTGACGTTGCCATTGTAGTATCTGTATCACTTGAGGTAAGCTTACACCCGACAGGCTTACTTGTTGTGATTGAGACTAATGACCTGGTTTTCACTTTGAGGTTGTGACATTTACTTGGATGTGACCAATATTTACATGGCGGATGCCGTCGATAATGCAGATGACGCTTACTATGCCAGGACATCTTTGGTCATATTTTGTACCTCTGATCAGGATTTTGTTGACGGTTCGGTATTCTCTGACTTTTGTTTGGTTAAGAATCGGAAAGGAGCTTTGGCCATGTAATTTGATTTCTACAGCATGCTTCCCCAAACTCCTACCAAAACGTTTGATGGTTTACTCTCAGCTGTACTTGCCCAGACGATTTCGTCGACTCTCCTGACCCATGTTTCCCTTTCCTCAGACAAAATGTTCGTAGTTATGTAACACAATCGATATTTTAGAGTCTGTTTACCTTGACAATTGACAAAAATACAAGCACTGCAGTGTCAAGAGCTACAGTGGTGTAAAGACGACTCTCAAAAGTGAGGAACAAAAACACATTTATGTTTCCTTTACTCAATTTATATTTCTAGCAAAGTATCACACGTATACAGCATATAGTTCGATCTCTGTAGACTGTAAAGTGTTATTTTCTGTTGTTTGTTTATATCATTTGTTAAAATGTGAAAAAACATAATAAGATCTATATAGAACACTGCTTAAGACAGACATTTACCTGGACATCGGTTGTAATATATTTCAATCTAATGCTTCCCTATAACTAAATACAACAGAGTCTTATATCTTTAAAGTTTCAATACGACTGTTTTGTTGGTGAAAAGATATGATGTATATAAATATACGGATGTTGTCTAGATTTGTATATGCGCATTGCGTGCAAAACGAATTGAATTCAGAGGAGACACAATTCTTTTAAAGAATTTTAGAAAGGTGAACTTAAAAAAAGTGTCTCGCCTAATCGGAAAATCTAAAGCTGCACGCAAAACATGTATCAAAATGCGTAATAGTCTTTTATTAAATAGAAATGTTCTGGAACCGGTCCAGACAAACAAAAGAGTCCGTGAACAGGGTGGATACGTCAGTGTATGACCTTGATAATTCAATCGTTTGGGAAAAATATACAACACGACGATTTCAAAGGTTTAACCCGGTTTCGTAGAGCATTTGTACACATTCAATCGGCAACAGGTGTAGCGTTACAACAACATGACGTACAAAAAATGTATCATAAATTGCCAAATAGGATACACGAGACAAGCCACTGACTGCAACAGCCGCATTGTGTTTTAGATGCGGGGTAACGTTTAAATAACAATTCTTTAAAGTTAATCTGATTATTTCATTTGTCAACATTATTAATGTCAACAAAAACTTCAGAAAGCCAAGAAAAACATCATGTCTGGTTTTTTATCCTAGGAATAATCCTTACATGAAGTCAATAATTACTTTTTATATGACACGTCATGCATGACAGCTTGTATTAAATCGCACTTATTGCAACCGTATTCAAAGTGTAAACGTCGACAGTTTCGATACATATAAATGTAACAGATGATTCCATAGCTATTTTTGTTTCCCTGTTGATCACAATTTGTTACAGTTGTCACAAGTCTTTTGTTACTTGGGTTTTGGCACACGTGGGTTTGTCTTCTCATTTGTTTACAGCCAAGGAGAATCCGTGATCGGTCTTTGCTGATTGGTCAGATATATAACGTGTCATGCAAAATCCGTAACGGCTCGTAATTTTAAAAGAATTTTCCTGTGTGAAGTTCTTTAGGAGAAAAAATGCAAGCTGTCAACTTTTAGGTAATAGGTACGCTTCACCTTTATTCACGGTGAAAACATGTGTCACTTGCGATGCGTCATATAACACAGTATTTGGTACATTGTAGTGTTAGTCATTGAATCCATCGGGCTTGGTAAATACTTGATACTCTTAACACAGATAAATCAAAGAATTGGTACAATAACAGAAGGTGAAGGTTTTATTTATTTACATTTATGGGGATCAGAAGCGTACATTTGCTTTAATTTATGAATTTAGAATAAGAACTAATCAAATACAGTATAGTTTCAAACCATGTAGTACGAAAATGTGTATACATGTATTATATTCCGTGCCACTACTCAAATGAAATAAAAGTGGTTATGGAGACCCAACCAACCTCGGGGACTTAAAACTCCGCCAGCAGAGTCTACCACCCCCTACATGTATCATGAAAGCTGACGTAACACATACATACAAATGTATGATGCACCTTTTAAATTTAGTAATATATACAGTATGCCGAAACGATTAATAAAACTGCATCATGCATACATTATATCATCTTTTGGGCTCAAAAAAAATTCTTAGAGGATAATGTGGAAAGCGAGCTTAGATAAACAGGTATAATATCCCCAAATAAATAGTTTATTATTATAGTATCAATATCGAAATGACATTATTGTTATTATTTTCATCTGACTTTAGTGTTAGATAATAAATACAGATATATGAATATATGTTAATCTGTTGAACTTCAACTTGCCGTTCTTACTTGCTCACTACCATTACAATTACCATGTACAATATTGAGTCTGGGGTACAGGATACAGGATGCTGTACCAAAATCATTTAATATCATTAAAATACTAGCACTAGTGAATAAGGGTTATAAGTACCTGATCTAGAAATGGCCCCACACTATAATACTGTAAAATTGGTTACCATTGCCGTCATCTGCATTCTTTATATAGCTCTTCAATGTTTTGACAATTTTATCACTGTGGCAACATGACTTCACATTGATGCATAATTTTCCACACTAAATTCTTAAAGTTGTGAGCTTAAATTGCGAGTAGGACAGGGCTATCTTCGAATGACACGAGGTAATAATACATATATAAATAAATAAACAGCATGTGATACAGCGCCCTATCTAGCTAACATAAGCCACTTCAAATCACTTTACATTACAAGATATACAATTTATACAACCAATACAACCAATATAAACATTAGTCAATACAATTCAGAGGAGGAATTATCGGGCGCTCACTACAAGCCAGATGCCACTTGGCAAATGTCTCCCTAAGTGTATGTGCTTCTGTGTGTGTTGGAGTTGTGCTGTGTTCTGTTGGTAGTGATACCGTGCTTCCAACGGCATCTTTTATAGTGCTAGTTCACTAGAATGCTAGAGCACATATATCAGAGCACTCGCCCAGACCATTCTATATCCCACTTTAGTCGTTGGAGTTGTGTGGGATGATAACAACACTTTCTCTGAATATTCCATGTTTACGACGACTTCGGGGATCCAATCCCGGTCACCTACATGGAAGGCCAGAATGCGCCGCATTGTCTGTACTGCTTTTCATCTAATGATAAAACAAAACCATAATCCGAACTCCATGTCCATAAAACTTGGGACAAAATATGAAAAAGGAAAGATTTACATGGTTACCCTTATAAAAGCACAAGAAATTAAGACAAAGTGTTCCGGAAGAGCAAGCGTCTTCTGCTTCATCGACCACATCCACCATGCAAATATTGGCCACATCCAAGTAAATATTAAGTCCTCAAGGTGAGAACCGAGTAATCATTCTCAATCACAACAAGTAAACACACTACTGAGCATACTCAAACACGTCCATCTTCATACCATCCAAAGATACAAAATATTTCTCAATTGGACAAAGATGGTGACCTCAAAACTTGCTCATACTTCTGATCAACTTGCATCTCTCGGATCCCTGTGTTGTAACTATATATATAGGTTTGTGTGTCAGCAGTCGATACCGATCACGAAATTTTCGATATTTAGAGCCCTGGAATAACGATTCATCTGCGAGATGTAAATACAATAGGTTGAAGGAGGAGGGATGTTACTTCCAAGAAAATTAAGATTTACGATCGACAAAATGAAGTCGTTATGTTTGTAATTAGTTGCCCATGCTCGAGGCAAATAGCTGATATTCAAAAAAGGAGTCCGCTGTGTCCCTGACTTCATGTTTAGAAGGATAAACACGATCGACTAGGTCAGCACACTTCTTGTTGTTTAAACAGGCAACACATCGACGATGTACCTAAAATGAACAATATAATTGAAATATCTGACAAAGTTTCTGTTACCTGTTCTGATGAATCCGTTCAAAGAAATTCAGCCTCATATGAAAATTGTCTAGCAAGAGTTCATATGCCTCCTGGTTACAGCCTTAGCGTTACGGGTGGCAGCTTACGGAGGAACAAAAGGCAAACATAAATATAGGAAAGATGAGTGATGAAAGGAAATGTTATTTGCATTGATAAACTATAAACACGCATTCCTATCATACAGCGTTTTGATTTTTCTATAAAGAAAACCTAGCCGTCTATCAAATGTTGGTGTTTTATGCGTTCAGCCCTATCCGTACATATAACTTATTGTAAAGAAGGGCAATAGCGTGTTCTGTATCTTACATGCACAACTATCTGGTTCCACTTGAGGAGACACCCTAACAGATACAACGACAAATCGCTCAAAGCACTTTTTAAATTTCATATGCAAAAACCTTATTTATCTCCACTCGAGGATAGAAAGGGGAGTTAATTCAACTCCATTCGAGAATAGAAGGGGAGCTAATTCAACTCCACCAGAGAATAGAAGGGGAGCCAATTCAACACCACAGGAGAATAGAAAGAAACATGGTTGATGGAAATCTTAATTCTGTGTAGTACGGAACAACAGCGTTGTAACATCAGGTTTCACAAAACCTTCAAAGCTTCTACACGTATGACACGTCACATTGTTTCCTACGTCGTCTTACATTGCCTTACACGAAGGGACAGGCATTGTAACAACACATCAAATTTAAAAAAAAAATTATGCTAACTGAAAGTTTTAATGCCCGAGGAGCATGTATGAGCAGATAGCATTCACTATATAAATCTATCAGTCCGTATCAGATTTTACCAAGTATGGCTCGTCATCAACTCACGCAATTAGCACGTTCACAGACAGCATATAATACGTCCGTATCACTATCAGACACGCGCTATACGGCAAACAACACCTTACGGAATAGCGATTTATTCTAAGTGCAGAAAAGATAAAATGAATGAAGGCTTTGTTACATAAAAGAAGTTTACGGAAATAGAAACAAGTTAGACCAATTCAAGGTTCAGCTACGGACTTTTTATTACAGTTTCCCATGTAAAATAGGGAAAAATCGTTTTCGGTTGCTTGGAAGCAAGATATCAATTAAATTAAAAAGACTACATGATCTTTTTACAACTGGTTGTACAATTACTACACTTACAGTTTTTATATAGGCACAAAGACAGACAGCAAAACCAATAGCTTTCTGAGTAAGTACCCGGATGATGATAGAGATAACAAAATCATAAATTATGTATTGTACATTATAAAATACAATACAGCCCATGGAGCATATAATTTAACAGGAAAGAACGATGAATCATATTTTTTGTACGCTCAAAAAAAATTGTCATATTCATTAATCCTGCCAAAACTACAAATTTAATTTTTGTAAATAAATCATGATCAACTGTTTATCAATCACATTTAACAAATATAACATAATTTCCCTCATTGCTGTAACAATTAAGTGATAAAAATATACCCGTAAAAAGTTTGATTTGTTTTCATGTCTTTTCACTTGACCAAAGCGTCAAGCCTTCAATCCCCTCCGAGACATGAAACACAAAGAGTCAAAGCTTTACATCACCGAGATTAAACATTTTACCCGGGTCATAAACAGTCTACAACAAAACGTATCGAAGTAGTATGATTAATATTGTAAAACATAGTCTACAGTACTCCGTGACGTCATGTCTTCGTGACTCAATGTTCAAATGAGGTAAATATATCAACACCGTCAGTGTCAGTTAAGTGTTTAACCTAGAAAATAAACTTACGTTACATGTCGTTTAATGTTACACCTAGATAAAAGCTTGCATGGTATGTCGTTTAGTGTTACACCTAGATAATAGACTTGCGTGGCATATCGTTTAATATTACACCTAGATAATAGACTTGGGTGGCATATCGTTTGATGTAACACCTAGATAATAGACTTGCGTGGCATATCGTTTGATGTAACACCTAGATAATAGACTTGCGTGGCATATCGTTTGATGTAACACCTAGATAATAGACTTGCGTGGCATATCGTTTGATGTAACACCTAGATAATAGACTTGCGTGGCATATCGTTTGATGTAACACCTAGATAATAGACTTGCGTGGCATATCGTTTAATGTTACACCTAGATAATAGACTAACAATTCAACATACTGTACACAGCACCCTGGACATGTCATTTTAGTGTTTTTGACCTAGGTAATAGACTCATAAATATATATGTACAGCACCACGTGACATGTCCGTTTTGTGTTTTGACCTAGGTTATAGAATTATAAATATATATGTACAGCACCACGTGACAAGTCCGTTTTGTGTTTTGACCTAGGTTATAGACTTATAAATATATATGTACAGCACCACGTGACATGTCCGTTTTGTGTTTTGACCTAGGTAATAGACTTATAAATATATATGTACAGCACCACGTGACATATCCGTTTTGTGTTTTGACCTAGGTTATAGAATTATAAATATATATGTACAGCACCACGTGACATGTCCGTTTTGTGTTTTGACCTAGGTTATAGAATTATAAATATATATGTACAGCACCACGTGACATGTCAGTTAAGTGTTTCTTACCTAGGTTATAGAATTATAAATATATATGTACAGCACCACGTGACATATCCGTTTTGTGTTTTGACCTAGGTTATAGAATTATAAATATATATGTACAGCACCACGTGACATGTCCGTTTTGTGTTTTGACCTAGGTTATAGAATTATAAATATATATGTACAGCACCACGTGACATGTCCGTTTTGTGTTTTGACCTAGGTTATAGAATTATAAATATATATGTACAGCACCACGTGACATCTCAGTGTAGTGTACAGCACCACGTGACATGTCCGTTTTGTGTTTTGACCTAGGTTATAGAATTATAAATATATATGTACAGCACCACGTGACAAGTCCGTTTTGTGTTTTGACCTAGGTTATAGAATTATAAATATATATGTACAGCACCACGTGACAAGTCCGTTTTGTGTTTTGACCTAGGTTATAGAATTATAAATATATATGTACAGCACCACGTGACAAGTCCGTTTTGTGTTTTGACCTAGGTTATAGAATTATAAATATATATGTACAGCACCACGTGACAAGTCCGTTTTGTGTTTTGACCTAGGTTATAGAATTATAAATATATATGTACAGCACCACGTGACATGTCATTTTAGTGTTTTTGACCTAGGTTATAGAATTATAAATATATATGTACAGCACCACGTGACATGTCCGTTTTGTGTTTTGACCTAGGTAATAGAATTATAAATATATATGTACAGCACCACGTGACATGTCCGTTTTGTGTTTTGACCTAGGTTATAGAATTATAAATATATATGTACAGCACCACGTGACAAGTCCGTTTTGTGTTTTGACCTAGGTAATAGAATTATAAATATATATGTACAGCACCACGTGACATGTCCGTTTTGTGTTTTGACCTAGGTTATAGAATTATAAATATATATGTACAGCACCACGTGACATATCCGTTTTGTGTTTTGACCTAGGTTATAGAATTATAAATATATATGTACAGCACCACGTGACAAGTCCGTTTTGTGTTTTGACCTAGGTTATAGAATTATAAATATATATGTACAGCACCACGTGACATGTCCGTTTTGTGTTTTGACCTAGGTTATAGAATTATAAATATATATGTACAGCACCACGTGACATGTCATTTTAGTGTTTTTGACCTAGGTTATAGAATTATAAATATATATATACAGCACCACGTGACATCTCAGTGTAGTGTACAGCACCACGTGACATGTCAGTTAAGTGTTTCTTACCTAGGTTATAGAATTATAAATATATATGTACAGCACCACGTGACATGTCCGTTTTGTGTTTTGACCTAGGTTATAGAATTATAAATATATATGTACAGCACCACGTGACATGTCCGTTTTGTGTTTTACCTATGAAATACACTGTACAGCATCACAAGACATGTCAGTTTAGTGTTTTACCTATGAAATACACTGTACAGCATCACAAGACATGTCAGTTTAGTGTTTTACCTATGAAATACACTGTACAGCACCACAAGACATGTCAGTTTAGTGTTTTTGACCTAGGTAATAGACTTATAAATATATGTGTCCAGCATAACGTGATATGTCAGTTTTGTGTTAAACCTAGATAATAGATTACAAATATATATGTACAGCACCACGTGATATGTCAGTTTTGTGTTAAACCTAGATAATAGATTACAAATATATATGTACAGCACCACGTGACATGTCCGTTTTGTGTTTAACCTAGATAATAGATTACAAATATATATCTACAGTACCACGTGACATGACCGTTTTGTGTTTAACTTAGATAATAGATTACAAATATATGGCTACAGCACTTTGTGGCATGTCAACTGTCGTAAATGTCTACAACACTTCATAACATGCTTACTGATTATTTGACCTAGATAATACAATTAAAATATGTCAACAGCACCCTTGGCAGACATGTTAAAACTAACCTAGATAAACGACTTATAAATAAATGTCTACTAGTAGACGTAAACTGTCTACAACACCTCGTGCCGTGTTAATCTAATGCTTAACCTAGATAATTGACTTATATGGATGAACTAGTATCATACAGCTCCCTGTGGATAGACGTTTGGTTTCTACAACACTTCTAGACATGTCAATTACATTATAAATGTTAAAAAAATCAGAAAACACCGAAGCGTCCACAAAACCATAAACCCGAATTACACGTTGATATTCTCTTGCCAGTACTTCATTAAACTGAAGTAAAAGGAATATATTTTCACCAACAACGGCACTCCGTGGTATGTTTAATGTTTTGCCTAGGTAAAGTATTACAGTGTCTATAGCATCGCGTGAACAATAACCTTTTTGTTTTACACAGTTATAACGTGTAATCCGTCCACAGCACTCCGTGACGTGTATAGTTTAACACTCGTGACGTTCTCCCAAAGTCACATGGAGCCCAAAAACCAAGAACAAAATGTGCCAGTTTAAGGATAGGTAAAAAACGGTAAAAGAATGAAAAGCTCAAAATTATGTACTTACTAATAGTATGTCTTCTGGGAAATAATGAGAAAAAAAAACGTGAGAGTGGAACCAGTGCATCTTTCTCTGATACACAGGTCCTTCACCTTAAACAAAACGTTTCTCTTTTTATCTAATATTTTTTGTAAGGTTGATTTATAAACTAAATGCCACTTGGTGAATTAATTTGTCAATGTCTGTTTAACTTCAGTTTAAACAAATTTCCACTTCATCTAAATGTTCTTGTGTTAAATATTTACCTTAGGCGAGGACAGATAAAGTACCTACTCCCGTTGGTTAGTTTTGGATTTCACAGGTTTCTGTGTTTGGTTTAACATCCCGGCAATCCGATTTACTTTACTGTGTAGTTGTTCACCTGTACCTCATCGATGGCTGCCAATTCTTAATATGAAAATGCACTCGTAAAGGATACTGTTTTAACCAACATCTTACATCAATATCCCTCGCATGTTCAATGTATGTCTTTTGTCCGGGTGGACTTTTAAGGCTATGTTGCTTTTCTGATGGATGTTCATTGCTCTGTCATGTGTGATAGACTTATCGACAGTGACAATCCACTCACGTCCTTTATCAGATATTGCCTTATATTTTCCAAAAAGGCGTTTACCATGACTTTCCAGTTATTGCTAGTTTACAGTCTATTTAGGAGGCACTGTGATCTAGTAGTATGACGCCGGGCTCATACTGAGCACTTTTGTTGTATCCTTGAGCAAGATATTTTACTCTGCTTGTTCAAGTCTACTCAGCTGTAAATGAGTACGTGGTTGGGTAGTGCTAGAAATTGTAGAATGCTAGCTGTGAGTGTCGAAATAGCAGCACCGGTTGTATGCTCCCCAGGGACGATATGGGCTGTTTGCTAAGGTCCTATAACCACGTACAAAAAAATTGTGATGCGTTTAAGACGACATTTAAGTACTATACATTTCTGAATTTAGCAAAAGTTCAAAGTAAACCGAAATGTTAACAAAAACCATAAATCGAACTCAAAATTGATTGAAAAAAAGATGATATGAACAAAGAAAAGACTGAGTAACATTAGAAAGAGTGAGTGTCTTTTGTTTCATCGACGACGCTAGCCCTGTAAACCTAGGTCACATCCAAGTCATGTCACGTCATCAAAGTGAAACTGAAGCATTATTCCCTATCACAACAATTGGGCATACTAATTAATAAAATAAGAGAATACCGAAGCGTCAACATAATCATAATCCAAACTCAAAATCGATTAAATCAGGGGCAAAATTTGAACAAAGGAAAGATTTACATGGAGACCCTTGCAAAAGTACAAGAGACTAAGACCAGGTGTTCCGGAAGAGTAAGCGTCTTCTGCTTCATCGACGACAACCGCCATGTAAATCTTTCGTCACATCCAAGTAAACATCAAGTTCTCAAAATGAGAACCGAGTATCATTGTCAATCACAACAAGTAAACACACTAATGAGCATACTCAAAAACGTCCAACTTCATATCACTTAAAGATACAGAATATTTCTCAATGAGATAAAGATGGCGACCATAAAACTTGCCCATAGTACTGATCAACCTGCATCTCTCGAATCCTTGTGTTGTTAGTTTGTTTGTCAGCAGTCGACATCGATCACGAAAATCCCGATATTTAGAGCAAGCCCTGGAATACCGAATCAACTGCGACATGTAAACACCATAGGTTGGAGAATCAGGGATGTTACTATCAAGAAATGGAAAGTTTACGATCGGAAAATTGAAATCATCACGTTTATCGTATAGCTTAGTAGTAAGCTGTCCATGTTGGTCGTAGTTTAAGTAGAGATATTCAATAACGTCTAATTGTTCATATCATACAAGGATACAGAATATCTCAATGAGACGGAGACGGAAATTGACAAAATTGTGGACTTTCTTTTTTTACAAATAAATTGTTCATTCCGTCTATTATGATAACATGGTGTTTTTGTTTTGATTTATGTCGATCGTATTAAACTGATTTGTGTATTACTTCATGAAATGAAGATATTGCGACATCAACATGCACCAAGTTTCTTAAGAGGTTTTGATACATATATTATTTTAGGCACCACTCAGAATTTCTAGTTGATACAAAAATAAAAAATTACCAGAGGGTATTTACACAATACAAGCTTATCCTCAAGAACGGAGCTTTTTCCTAAATATTAAACTTCTGCGTACACTTTAATCATTTTCCTTTTAAATTAATTATTTACTCCCCTCTAAATAAACCTACATAACCATTAATGGCGATTTGGAAATATTATGTCTTCAAATAGGATAACATTTAAACAGCACAAGAAAAGATCCAATCGTTTAGGGGCCAATTAAGTCTAAAAAAAAGCACAAAGACTCTGTATGGAGCATTTTACAAAATAATAATCAACTTGCAGATGTGAAGAACAAATATCTTATTGATAATGGCATTGCTTACTCATGGATTGTTATAAAAAAAAACACCTCTCGAAAACCTGTTCGGTTTGTTCGTACTCGTCAATGTTTTTGGAAATTGATATATTAGGAGAAACTCGAAATCAAAAACTGGTGAGCTACGAAACATAAACAGTGCCGTCTTTTTGGAAACGTAGAAACAACTTGATAAAAACAAAAACAAAAAACAGCGTCTACGTTACTGAAAGAAGCTCATTTCATATAATAAATCATCACAACGTTCACACTATTCCTTCAGTATGACCCAACATTTGTAATCGTAAACATTCCATTATACAATGACCACCCCCAAGAGGATTCAACAGGATGAATTTAAATGTCAAGAAATTGGAAGTACAAATGTACGAGTACAATACATGTTCGGTTATTGTCTACCGATATCTTAGGTAAAGCTGCGTATGACATTGAATCTTAAGGACAACAAGCAATTAGAAAATTACTCGGATTTAAGAGCTAAACTTCTTAAAACTGCTTGGTAAATCTGCACTCTCGAAGTATGGAGAGATCAGGGAGATAAAACAAATGTGATTATTCTCTAATTTTATTTTTTACAACATCTAGTTGTCTATTTTGTTTCCAAACAATAGGTTTTTTTTTATCACAGAATAGGTGCTCATAAAAATGCTTACGGCATGAAATATGGAAAGGTCCTTCTGGATAGACGCAAATATGTCGGCAATTACTTTCAATAGTGGGGTTGAAATAATAGTTTCTAGATTTCACTGGCTGTTTGCTATAGTAAAGGAATCTCAGAATATAGGGCATTATTTATATAATTCGGCGTGATGACTACATAGTAACTATAACACAGACTGTGTGTGACGACATGAGCGATGTACCTAGCTGACTGGTGGACTAAGTCAATTATTTATAGCTAGACAATGCCTTCATAGGTTTGTGCTATGAAATTCGGCGCCACTTCTCAGGTATCTGTCTCTTTTTCAGCTTGCACCGTTTTTTTATGTATGTGTATCATGTCATACCGTAGACTAAGGCACATACAGGCCTCACAACCAAATCGCACATTACTACTATGAAAAATATAAACCTTTTCCAAAACCTAGCCATTTAAAAGTGCAGTATTTGCCAAACACATGGGAAAATGCCACCAAACCTGACCGACGTTCTGAGCATAACCATCCATCACTGCAGGTCGCTTAATCAAAATTAAAGATTCACGAAGTTTTGTCACCTTTGATATTATGGCCTCCGTTAGGAAGTCATTTGTATCCATTAGAATGCGTCATGTTTGTAGGAACAACAACATTGAGTTACCTTAATAATGCTACTCCCTCTGATAACTCAATTCCATCCCATTATGAATGTTTGAAAGACATTTGTCAAAGTAGATACATTTGTTATGAATTTTATAGTTTTATATATATATACCATAAAAATGGTATGATTTGTGTTTGTAAAACATATACAATACCCATACATATTCTACAATTATAACGCCATTCCCAATAATGGATATGTTTTCTCTTGAGTTTTGTGGGCGTCTTAGAAACCCTAGGATTTAGGCTAATTCGCTGTTCATCTTTATTTCGGCGGACGCTCGAAAAGAACTATGCTATATATGTAAGCCATAGACTTAAGTAATAAGACTTCCTCCGTCTAAATAAGATATGACTTAATTACAGGTATATCATCTGAAACGTATAGTTTTATTTGCGTTAGGACACTTTGAAGACACTTTTATAAGAAGACAGTTGAAACGTTTTTACTGATGTTTTAGACATAAAAACAACACTTGGCTAAGCCAAACAGGGGGATAATACCTGAATAGATTATATGATTGAATTAATGAATTAGAGCTCATGCATCATTTCAAAGTGTAATGATATGATTTGTGAAGTATCATCATTTCCGCCACAGAATATACATTGAAGATGTCCATAGAGTCGATAGTCCGGACACTTCTATTTAAGGCGGGTGTTGTCGATGAAGCAGAAGACGCTCGCTCTTCCGGAACACCTGGTCCCGGGATCAAGAAACAATCTTAAGTCTCAATTTGTCTAAAGTTTTGACTTAGCCAATCATGATTAACGTTTCAAAAAGTAACGCCATACATGATTGGCTAAGCACAATCTTAAGTCTAAGATTGTTTCATGATCCTTTGACCTGGTCTTAGTCTCTTGTGGACTTTTTCAAATTGTTCAAATATTATCCCTGTATTAATTGATTTCGAATTTGGTATTCTGTTACTTTTTATATCATTATATAACTGAACACGCATAATCAGTGAGCATGCGTTTGTTCTCGTATTTTTAGGCACCACTCAGAATTTCTAGTTGATACAAATATGAGAAAAAGAATCCAAGGGCATTTACACAATAAAAGCCAATCCTAAAGTACGGAGCTTTTCCCCAAATATTAAACTTCTGCGTACAATTGAGTCATTCAATCAATTACTAATTATTGTTTTGACGGATTGATATCGTATTTCTTGAGATGATCGGAGCCAACATCACCGTCTATGTACCACTTGTACTGGCTCTACAAACCCATAACAGAGACTGACATTTCCTAAATAGGTGACTTTTTATTGTGATTGGTATCATTTGATCGTCGCGCACTTTATTCGTCTCCATGTTTGAATCAATCAATCAATTATCGTACTGTATTCGTGCCGGTACATACAGAAATGTGATAAACATGATGTCTCCCCTATTAAGTACGAGCAATAAAAGTTCGCCACCTTAAATTAATCCTGTCGCTGCCAGAGAATGCCACCGTGACGGCAGTGTGGTAAACAACTTACGCCATTCGATAATCAAGTTCATAATATATTCATTTCCCATATTTAAGAAGTTCGTGTTCATACAATGGCCTTAAAAATATAAACAAACACACAAAAGGGTAAGACATTATTGATTAAACAATTTTATACAATATCAATCTTCAGACTAATTGTTTGTATCTGTATTAAAAAACTTTCAAAAGATGAAGGTTACATGTAATAAAGAAACACATTAAATCAATTGTGTTACATGATACTGAAAATATACCTCAGCAAACATGAACCAGGCACAAATTCATAAGTAAACATATCTGGAACTCGAACAATTAATAGGGTTAGAAACCATTGACCTTTCTGTACTAACTTGAAGTTGAATACATGATACATGTAAATAACACCGTCTGTTTTCATTGTATGGGTGATGTCGTCATGGCAATGAAATCTTGATTAAAAAAATCAAAATGATGGCCATGCTGCAGATCTAAGGTCGATAGCGACACAATATGTGACTGTATAACGAACGCGTATAGATATAAAACGAGAAAAGCAGCTCATTAAAGGGTTATGTTAAGACAGTATAAAGAGAGTTATTTCAGAAATAATTATAACAAAGAATATAAAAACCCCAACAAAACAAACTGATAATGAACAAATACATATCACACACGATACGGGACCTCATACAAAATCACTCCTTGTATCACAGGTATAATTCCCTCACAACCTTAAGTTATGTCAATACATTACATGTACTAAAAGTGTTTGTATAGAGGCGGTCAAACGTATCAGAAGCTACATTTCACCATGTCTCTATGTAAGTATTGGACACATTTAAACACATCCCAATTAATTAAGTTGATTCGTCAAGTTAAAATGTTGCGTTGGCTAAATTGAATCATCTGTTTGTAAGGCTAACATTGATCTTATATCAGGCGTGTTTGCTCGGGAGCAGTTAAACCTCAAAGTACTTGACGGTGAAAAAAACTGGGTATTGACAGAAGTCCTAGACAGCAGAACTCTACAATACTCTCGCTTCTGTCGTTTTCACGATTTCGGTGACAAATGAAGCACAGCACCGACACATAGGAGGCTCACTTGAGACTTGTGCTAAGAACGACTTTTACTGGACAGACATTTAAACGTGGAAATATTGACATCACACTAGACGTTGTCAAAGTCAATGAAACTAAATTGAATATTTTGAACGAAGACAAACATTCGAACAATTTAAAGATTATTTAGGTTAAATGTGACACTGGCAGAACACCATCACTGGCTTAGAAGGTACCTATTTGGAAGATAAAGGTAGGTGTCGTTTATTTGTATATGGAATCTTGATCTGCTACTTATTATCGTCATCTTATACTTATAATCTGTCTGAATTGAATAATGTTGTTTTTTTTTACCAGATGTTTATACATAAGATTCTATTTTTAACAGTGTCATAACTCACCACTCGTCATATGTTTACTCTTTTCGACCTTATGGAGTCTGCTTGTGGTTTTAAAAAAGTAGATTCACCTGCTGAAGCAATTTGTTTGCCTTTAGAGGTATAACAAATTCGTGTAAAGAAGAAAAAAAGATATACGTTCGTAATGACCCAATACACCATTAGTTGTTTTTGTATTCTTGTGATGAAGATGTGGGCAGAAAGCTCGCGACAACAAGAAGATTTAGTGCGGCTGTACTCATCCAGAGGACTTCCGAATGACAAAGACAAAGGCGTGCAGACTGTTCTATAGTGTTCATCTGTAGTACAATGCAGAAACATATATTTTTGTAACGTGAATATCTCCCTAGTTTATTGAGTTTTTCATTTGGCACCTTTATATTTCTGTGCTTCCATAGTACTATGACAATGCACATATGGAAAGTATCATAATCTCTGTGATGCATATTATAAACCTGAGGATATTCTTGTTACGTGACAGACACGAATTTCTTTTCAATTTGAAGTCCTTTTATAGTTTTTATAGTGTTGTTTACATCATGCAAGGGCCATTGATTGTTTGTCTTGACTGCCATATTGGCAAACAGCAATTCCAATGCATTGCTTGCAATTAGTCATTAAAACGTGGTATTATCACTGCGACGTTTGGTTTGGTTTTATTGCGCATGTCGTCTTTCCTGAGGAGGGGCTATACAGCAATGGTCTTGTCCTTGGCAAATAAAACTTATTGCTATTTGGAAAAAAATAATATAAACACTTTATATGTAATTTACGATTCGCATAAAATCCAATGCATGTCTTTTGATCTCAATGTTATTTTCGGCGGAGTTCGTTAATGTTAATGGTAGTTTAAATCAGCCTGAATATTGTCTGTCATCATATGTTATGTTATCGACATACATTTGTAACACTAGTTCGATATTCTGTAGACAGACGACAAATCATACCAATTTTGTACGTTATCTAGGATATTGATAACTTGTACAGTCAACATTTGATGAGAGCTATAGACCTGGTTTCATTAAATTGGTTTCGTTGTCGCCCTGTAAACAATAATATTAAACACAGATCTTACAATAATCCAGACGCCTAATGATCACCGTTCTATAAACAGAAACGATGCATTAAGTATACCATGGAGGCTTAAGGAGCCCCGTGCCACAAATAGAAATACTGCATTGAGGACGACATGGAGGTTTAAGGATCCCCTTGCCATAAACAGAAACAATGCATTTAGGATAGCCGCGAGACTTTAGGAAACCCGTACCACAAACAGAAACAATGTATTAGGGATAACATGGAGATTTAAGGATCCCCTTACCATAAACAGAAACAATGCATTATGGATAGCCTGGAGGCTTAATGATCCTCGTACCACAAACAGAAACAATGTATTCGATCTTCTTTTTCTGTCAAAAAATAGACCAAAGTTTTGATAATTAAATAATCAAGTATGACAAGGAGGCTTAAGCATCCCTACCACAAACAGACAGAATGCATTAAGGATGTTTAAGGATCCCCGTGCTATAAACAGAAACAATCCAATGGAACTGAACAACAAACGGTTATTCCTCTTATTATTTCAATATGAACTCTGTAATTGTTTATCCTCCTTGCTTGTAAGCACTCCCGACAAAATATCAACAGCGTCAGAGGCTAGCAACAAAAGTTGGTAAAACCACGACAAAAACTAATACACCGGCAATTCTATATTGTAGACACTGCAGCGTTCAGCAAGCAAAATGTCTTTTCTGCCTCTTTGCACCAGAAAGAAAAATTGCAGAGAGTTTAACAGAAATATGTCTTTTAAGTATGCCTTTAACTTGTAAATCGATTATTCCCTCAGGTGCCCAAAGGAGTATTATGAAGTACTAAACGGACCTACGTGTATAGCGTTGTCCGGCGTCGGCTTATAATCTTGCCAATTCCTAAAGGGAACTAAAGCAAATTACGAATAGGTTGACCTAAATGTGTCCATGTTGTCGTTGATAGTCATGTCTCGGCATTGCATCTTATAGTAACGCAAAGCTTCAGTTTGCGTGAGGCTATACATTAGCTTAATTCCCTATGTCATAGGTCTGTAGGGAATTCAGTTTGTGGTCAACACGAAACATATCAGAAAAATTGTAAAAGTGGAGACAGACTTATAGCTGTATTAGTGTTGCTTATATTTTCTGTCCAACGTTGTGTTTATGAAATCTCAGTTCGTAATTGTTAGCTGAAATATTTTGCACTGATTGTCCAAATAAATGTACTATAAAATCAAAATATCAAAGAGTTGTTGCCGGGATGTTTCAATTACCCTTACGTTTTTTTTTCTGGCAATAATGGTGATCATCACGTTTTTCCTTCTACTATTGGCTAGATTTAACGCTTGAACATGTGTCTAAATTAAAATGAACCCGTATAATTACCAGCCGACTGTTATTTACGAGTTTTGGATTGTCCAGCTAGGGATTTGTAAGAGCTGTCGGTGGCGTCGTCTACTCTCCGTTAGTTCCGGGAATGGTGGTGAAACGAGGTCTCTGATGACCAGATACGACAACAGTAATCTACATGGCTAGCATGGTGGACAGTGTGCATTCACCAGTACAACAACTGGCTTAATTTATAAAGACCGGTTGACATTTTAAGTGAGACGTTTTTCTCTTTAGTGCAGTGATTCTCTGATATTACGCAAGATACAGTTATAATGTTCTTAAGAAGGATTTAGGACTGTATCCAACATTCTCTGATAAAGTACAAACACATTTAAGGTCCAGAGCTGTCCTTCTTGTTCAAAGATATACACGTGTGTATGTATTGTATATTACGCATTGTACATGGAAGATATACTCGTTAATGTTATACCTTTACTGCTTTTCACTTCCTGTTCTTATAAAACTTAACATGCACACTGTATTGTTACTATATATTTGCTTAACCAAGTCAGATATGTTGAGCTTGTATTAAAAATACATCGGTACGTGTTTATAAGTCAAACTAATCTCGGTAAGGTTATGTATTCACTGCAATAACATGTTTTGCAATCACATTTGTCCAAATCTTAAAAACAATCGGACGAATTCGTCACAATTATGGTGAAAAGTTTAAAATAATTCTTTAGTTTAAAGTTAGTCCACGTTATTTTGACTTTTCCCTTGAAACATTCACAAGAAACATCCCTGAACATTACAAAAGGTACAGACTTGTCCCTTAGAGTTGCAATTAACTCCAAACGCAATATTGTGTTTTTCCGTTTGTTGCTTAAACCGAGGCCTGCTTTGTAATTAAGGTAACCTTATATACACACTGATCTACAATCAAACAAAGTTTCAGTATTCAGTATTCAGTATCTTTCAAGATAACAGGTAGTGAGTAAGAAGCTGTCCAGCCTCTATTACATATATATTTTATATCGAAACTACACAAGGATCATTATAAGAAACGTTTTTTAATGGCTTTGCTAATTGCTCAAACAAGCTTTTGAAAATTCTTACTACCATGCTAAATACTATTAAATCAGGGCAAGCACTGTATAATATTCCAGTATTGGAATAAACAGGATGCGGATTTTGAAAAAAGAAGAAATATGTTTTGATAAATCTTGTGCACCCTCTCCTCATTTTTTTCGTCTATCAAAGTATTTACTTTGTCCACCATGTTTACTACTGTACCTTAAACAGAACTGAAAAAAACCCGTCTTCGATCTCTTGAAACATGCTTTGTAAAAAAAATTAGGGGATAGTACGTTGTTTTAGTGACTTTACTGGTGACTAGAACATGAACTTTGGTTTGAACTCGAGACCGATAAGTTCAGTATAGACAAGAAAACAAACGTAACACTCTTTAACAAATTAACTACGCTAATATGTTTAGATACATTGTAAAACCTTGCTACAAGTACGTAGTGAAGTACTCTTTGACCTGACTGGTGACATGTCTTTTTATAGCCATCTGACCAATCAGAAGTAAGCTTTCAAAAATCGGTCATTTAGCCACGCCCATACATTTACTGGCGAGAGAGAACTGGATGTTGATGAGGTGGAATATTTGAATAAATTCTTCGTTAACGTAAGTTAATTACATGCTTGGATCAACATTGACAAAAATGTGTGCGTATCGACAAAATCGTGTGTTAAGCTCCGAACTTTTCCTCATTCTTTTCTGTTTAGTTGGTTCGTTGTTCAATATTTTTAAATTTTAATACACTTCCCTTTCTCTGCGATACATTACTCTTGGTCTATTCACTTTTTATATCCCTGCTATTTTAAGGTGTTGCTCTGTGTGGCCGTTACTGTTGAAATGAACTGGAACTGAATTTTAAATGTCATTTGATCCTAGTTGGTGACCCTGGATTTATTCCTTCATCATTTTGGATGTTCTCCAATATATACAAGGTGTTCAATTAATATTTTAGACACACAATTTGTCTAAAAGACTATTAGTTTATATATTTATTGAGTTTGGAGGAAAGATTTTCAAGAATATCGTTGCCATTTCCATGGGATTAAACTTAGATCCATTCTTAGATGACTTGTGTTTTTTCATATCAGGCTGATTTGTGGAAGAGCTTATCAAGAAAGGTTCATTGCAGAAAAAAAACCTTGCCAAATATTTCATTTTCAGATATATCAACGATGTATTGTCTATGAATCACAAGAAGTTAAATGTTAGTAACGTATACACCCATCTTAACTTGAAATCAAGGACACAGCAGACTCCTCTATATCTACAGCTTATCTTGATCTATATAAATACTATGACCAATATAGACAGCTAACCACTAAGCAGCTATACGCTAAACAGGAGGATTTCAAGTTTTCGATCGTAAACTTTCCCGTTTTTGATGGTAACATTTTTGCTTCTCCCTGCTGCAGGTTGATAGCGAATTTGAGTTAGTTAAATGGTCGCCATCTTGGTCGCGTTGAGACATATTTTGTATCCTTGTATGGTATGAAGGTGGACGTTTTTGAGTATTCTCATTAGTGTGTTTACCTGTGATTAATCGGTATTCATTTTGAGACCTTGACGTTTACTTGGATGTGACTTTACATGGTCGGGTTCGCCGATGAGGTAGAAAACGCTTACTCTTCCGGAACACCTTATTCTCTGGCGTATGTTCATGCTTCTCCGTGTAACTATTTCCTTTGTCGATATTATGCCCCTAGTTTAATTGATTTTGAGTAATTAGTATGGTTTTGTTGACGCTTCGGTATCCTCTTATTTCCCCCACTTGTTTGTTATAGAGGACAAATGCTTGAAATTATTATCACTAATTATTTTGCTTGCAATTTTGCGCTTAATGAACGATTAAAACATGATATTTGAATATTCTAGAAAGATTTCTCTCATTTCCGTGTTTGAAAAATGCAGCTGTCCAGAGTAAAAAAAGGGACGTACAGAAATTCTTACACCCCTTTTCACGTAGGGCCACACACTCTCATGCTGCAATGCGGTAGACGCAATTCGATTTCGAATTAAATCCTGTTCCGATATATTAACCATTTTAGAATTTCTCTGAGTAAACATTGTTTGCAGATATAAGACATGCTTAATCTCCCTGACTGATGATTCGTTTCATCCTCAAGAAAGTTCAAGGAAAATATTTATTACGCTTCGGTATTCTCTATTTTCTTTTGTTTAATTGCTTCCTTTTCTGAATATTTCAACTTTTTTTTTATATTCAAAATTCTCTCCGTTTTTGTTATTGCAGTAATTGGAGTCTCGTTTTTGACATTTAGTTTTTTAATGTGTGGTTTTTCCATTTTTTTCTGAGGTCGTTGATGTTTTCAGTTGACATAGTAGTTTAATCCGTGGCCTCTTTGTCGTTCTCTCTTCTGAGTAGGCTGAGGAGTCGAGCCTATAGAAAACGTCTTCTGTTTTAACATTGCTACTCTAAATAACAATAATGTGAAATATGTCTCTCGCTTCAGAATAGTTTTATTTTCTTTCATTTTTCTGATTCATAAAACTTCCTGGACCAATTTCCTTACATGAAGCTGTTCTCTATTCATTAACCCTATCCCCTTTGGCAGATCTTATCGATCTTTTCCAACATTATATACTATTCATTTCCTCAACATATTTCCCGCCAACAAAGCAAAACCAACGTCAACCTTTACGGTATACACTAGAGGATGTTAAAAGACATATGAGCCAAATCGGACCAGTTTCTACGTGAAGCATTGATTGAAAAGAGAGCTAATATAATACAAAAACAAAATCATCATTCTCTCAAAGCTGTCAATATGGATGCTTGAGGACAGAAAAAAAATATGGCGGGATTTGATAGTCCGTATTAAAGGTCAATTTTGTCAGCCCGCACACGATTATGACCTCTTCTTCCTTTGATCGTGGCTATTCGATGAACAATATCAGCAGACCTACTCGTGTTTCCTTTGATCATACCGCCATTGCTATGTAGCAGACATGGAAATCAATTTGATGTTATCATCTTAGTAGAGGTAGATGAAAGCGACACGTATTTTAATGCCATTATCCACTCTTTCACCTGCTGTTCTAGAACATCTATAGGCAATCTTAAATCTACGAAATTTGCATGTTTGAATAATTCTGTAAAACAATATACCAATTCCAGAATGATAATCACAGAAATAATGCATTTGGATATTTTGCATAACTTTTATTCTAGTAAACACTATAAACCCGTTAAGAAATAAATTGATTAAATAAGAGCTATATAATTGCCGGTGACATGTTAAAATCAATTAATCATGACATTCCTCAGCAGGTTTACTGTCTATCACTGTTAGAACGCCTGTACGCCTTCTAGCTCGTTAGGCCCTACACTGACGTACTCAATGTGACTCAAAAAGTGCCCTTTCTGTTTATTCTTTAAGGAATAATTGCTTATGATAAAACTGAAAAAGGTAAAAAAAAAAAAAAAAATATGATTAAAATATATAATCTTGTTGCATTTGTTAACAAATTCATATTATGAAACAAATAAAGGGTCCATCGTATATACACCGTTTTAAGAGGGTTACTGCTTAGGAATCTAAATTATGTTCGTATTATTTCTACATGTAAGAATCTTAAATCTAAAATCTTTATATGGTATTTAGTAAAATACCAGTTGTTACATAATCAGCTTAAGTAAAACTTCTGTCATCTAACAGTGCCTTATTATACGATAAACGTGACGATTTCAATTTTCCGATCGTGAGCTTTCCATTTCTTGATAGTAACATCCTTACTTCTCCAACTTATGGTGTTAACTTGTCGCAGTTGATTCGTTATTCTAGGGCTTGCTCTAAATATCGGGATTTTTGTGATCGATGTCGACTGCTGACAAACAAACAAAAATAATTTGAGAGATGCAAGTTGATAAGAACGGCAAGCAAGTTGTATGGTCGCCCTTTTTGTCTCATTGAGAAATATTTTGTATCTTTGTGTGAAATGAATGTGGACATTTTTGACTTTGCTTATTAGTGTGTTACCTTGTTGTGATTGGCAGACTTGAAGGTTACTTTGTGTGACCAAGAATTACATGGCGGGTATCGTCGATGAAGCAGAAGACGCTTACTCTTCAAGAACACCTGGTCGTATTCTCTGGTACTTTTGCAAGGCTCTCCAGGTAAATCTTGTTCATCTTGTTCATATTTTGCCCCTACTTTAATCGATGTTGAGCTCGGATCATGGTTTTGTTGATGCTCTGGTATTTTTTTTTAGTCTACATATTCTAGTCTGTTATTTTTATGTCATGTAAAGAGAGGAATGTCAACATGATGAAGGATCAATTACTTGATATAAAAAAATGAATAAACAAAAAGCCTGCCCAGCTTTTTCTCGATTACAAGTAACCGATTGTATCTATTTATTGGAGTTTTATTTGCATGAACATTTTTTTTGTTTGAGTTAGGTATTACGTATGAAAGAATTAACCTAATGGGGATGTTTCTTTAACCATTTAGCTACCAGTAATCGGTCAAGGAGATAACATAAATATTTGTCAGAAATTCAATTTCCTTCAGTTGAATACAAAGGAGTTGACAAATGATTTCTCGTGGTAATGAATGTCTGCCGTGTTACGCGCAACAACCTAATGCCTTATTGTGTGGATAGAGTATGTATCTAGGGTTACCGGAGGTAGTGTTTCAAGTGTCATTGGTCAGGATTTAATTAACGGGAGGCAGCACCTGTGGCATTGATAGTTTTATAATTGATTTTCGTTGATCTACTACACAGCTAAGTTGATTCTTCAGAATTGTCAACGCGACAAGTGGAAATAGTGTAGTTCCTGAGGTGTCTTCAGGGTATTTTTTATTTCCTGGTTCGTCTACAACAATTTCTTCCTTTGATTATTACTGCTGCAGATGTGTGAGCAACTGTCTTTCAGTCTGTCTGATTTCCAGTAGTTCGGAATCCTAACACCATTTCTTATCCTGCGAGCACCGTACTTACAAACTATAATTTTTACATAGTTCCTGTTTAATTTGTATATGCCTATTCACAATTTGTGTGCTCTTAACTTTGAAGTAGCAACAATGTTTCTCGTAACTGGGATTTGTTACAACAGGACATTGATTAATAAAACGGTGGTAATGCTGTCGGCTCCGTCTGATGTTTGGCTAGCGTGACAGTCTAACACTGAAGCACAAACACGCAAGTTTTAATTGTTATAACAAAAAAGCCATTCGTTACACATATTGCCGTAATCCGATGAGTTGTGTTGCGGAGAAATCCACAACATTAGACACACTGGCACCATGTTTATATGTTTACGTTTAATAACTTGTCAAAAAAAGAAAGCATGATTCTACTTGGTACCATCGATTTGATGTCTCATTCACGTTTATGGTCAGTATCAAAATGAAAAATGTCTAAGATGTTTCCATAACTCCGTTTTAATGCTCAGACAATATTTGAGATTTGAATAAAGAGTACATCGTTGATGTATGCTAGAACTTGTCAATTTCAGTTTGCATTTTTTCATAGAGATTTAGTTATTCTCGTCGATTACTCGTCACTTTTAGATTTGATGAATTCAAAATCACAGAAATTCATACATCCTATTTTTATTTAACAGACTGTTTTGGTAGCAATACCTGGCCATATTATTTAATAAAAAAAAATCTGAGAATACCAAAGCGTCAACAAAACCATAATCCGAACTCAAAATCGATTAAACTAGGGGCAAAATAAGAACAAAAGAAAGATCTACATGGAGACTCTCGTAAAAGCACAAGATAATAAGACCAGGTGTTCCGGAAGGGTAAGCAGCTTCTGCTTCATCGACGACACCCGCCATGTAAATCTTGGTCACATCCAAGTAAGCATCAGTCCTCAAAATGAGAACCGAGTCATCATTGTCATCACAACAAGTAAACACAATAACAAGCAAACTCAAAAACGTTCATCTTCATATCACACAAAGATACAGAATATTTCTCGATGATATCAAGATGGCGACCATAAAACTTTCCCTTTCTTGAAATATCATTTTCAGATATGTCGACAATGTATTGTCTATAGAGTAGAAGAAGTTCGATGACCTAATTGATCGTATATACCCTTCTGTACTACTTTTGGCCCCTAGCATCACTGAAGAGTCATAGGAGGAAGAAACAGCTGCATGATGCAGTTTATTTGTTCCGACATACCGTAGCTATTACTAAATTTAAAAAGTGCAGCTTATGTGTTTTTTGCGTCATCTTGAAATAAAAAGGCTCTTCTACATCAGCTTCTTTCCGCGATCTTTACTTAAACTTTAACCAACAAAGACAGCTTACTTCTAAGAAATGCGATAATCGTTTATTAGACTATATGATTGTTTTCTTTGTATTATTGCTGAGCTTGTAAGTTGTAATTCTCTCGGCTATTAAAAAATCTGAATCTGACGATTTCAATTTTCCTATCGTGAACTTTCCCTTTCTTGATAGTAAAATCCTTGCTTCTCCAACCTATCGTGTATCATGTCACAGTTGGTTTGTCATTGTAAGCTTGAACCTTTACTTGTACATATTTTTAGGATATGAAGATAGACGTTTTTGAATATGCTCATAATTGTGCTTACTGCTTGCGATTGAGAATGATGATTCCGTTTTTCACTTTGATGACTTGATATTTATTTGGACTTGGCCAGGATTTATCGTATATAAACTGTTTTTTTATAAGTATACAGTGTACTGCTTTGGAATCTAAATTTGTTCGTAGTTTTACTAAGTAATTTGTAATATTCAATTTTAAATAATATGCGAATTAGTTAAGCATCAATGGCTGCATAATCAGGCTAAGAAAGACTTATATCATCTAACAGTACTTTAAGAGATTTTGTTTTGTTTTTTATGTCAAATAAAAAGAGAAATGTCAACATCAGTTTGATAATAACAACACATAGAGTGATGGAATAAAAGACAGCCTGTCTAGCTTTTTCCTGGTAAAACGTAACCGATTTGATATCTTAATCGTAGTTTAAAAGAAACATTCCCTCATATGAGTTGAGTATAACGTATAAACTGTTCTACCCACGTGGGTGCATCTTTAACCATTGAGCTACCAGTAAACGGCCAAGGCGATAAAATACAATGTTTGTCAAAATGTTAATTTCCTTCAGTTGAATACAGAGGAGTTGACAAATAATTTCTCGCGGTAATGAATGTCTGCCGTGATACGCTCAACAACTGTATGCCTTATTGTGTGGATAGAGTATGTATCTAGGGTTACCGGAGGTAGTATTTCAAGTGTCATTGCTCAGGATTTAATTAACGGGAGGCAGCACCTGTGGTAGTGATAGTTTTATAATTGATTTTCGTTGATCTACTACACAGCTAAGTTTAATCTTCAGAATTGTCAACGCGACAAGTGAAAATAGTGTAGTTCCTGAAGAATTGTCCACGCGACAAGTGAAAATATTGTAGGTCCTGAAGGTGTCTTTAGGGTATTTGTTTTTCCTTGTTCGTCTACAATAATATCGTCTTTGAATATTACTTCTGCAGATGTGTGAGCAAGTGTCTTTTCTCTCTGTTTGTTTTCCAGTAAATAATTTTATGTGGTTACACATAAAATTATTTACTGGAAAACAAAATTACATAATTTCTTTTCTTACGATCTGAACTTTTAAATGGTTCCAATTAGATTCCATATGCCTTTTCACAATTCTTATGCCCCCATTTAACTTTGAAGTAGGAATAATAATGTTTGTCATTTTCTCGTAACTGGGATTTGTTACAACAGGACATTGATTAATAAAACGGTGGTAATGCTGTCGACTCCGTCTGATGTTTGGCTAGCGTGACAGTCTAACACTGAAGTCACAAACACGCAGATTTTAAATGTTATAACGAAAAGCCATTCGTCACACATATTGCCGTTTTCCGATGAGTTGTGTTGCGGAGAAATCCACAACATTAGACACACTGGCACCATGTTTATATGTTTACGTTTAATAACTTGTCAAAAAATAATTCTACATAGTATTACGATTTGATGTCTCAGTCACGTTTATGGTCAGTGTTAAACTAATACATGCCTAAGATGTTTCCATAACCCCCTTTTAATGTTCAGACAATGTTCGAGATTTTAATCGAGGGTACATCACTGGTATTTGTTTGAAATTGTCAAGTTCAGTGAGCTACTTTTGGATAGAGATATAGTTAATCTAGGAAATCACAAAAATGTACACTTCACTTAAAGATGTGATCAATTTAAAACGACAGGTAATCATACAGCCTATGTGTTGCTGTGGTTTTTAACACTCTATATTTTTGCGTAGTTCTCCAACCCCAGCACGAAGATGGGACTGGATGGTATAACATACGCAATATTCAAGCTCAAATTCTTTCAAAAACCTTAAAATCATCAGAACTCAATGTTTTTGCCTAGATGTGATAGATAACAGCAGATATGAAATACGTCATTAAATTGTTGTATTTCGGTGATAGATGGATCTCAATCGACTTATATTAGCTCTAATAAAGGTTTCTTCAGGGGATATGACTTCCGAAGCATTTCTGCATTAAGGATGTATGTGGTGTACAGTTTGTATTTGTTTTATGAGAACTCATATAAACATTGATATAAACAAGTGGAATTCCTCATGTTGAAAAATAAATGTTGCATGTTTTTTTTGTATTTCGAATGCTTTCAGAAGTTTATATTCAATGACCTCCCTAGTCTATTGTTATTTTTTATCTATGTTATAAAGATAACTCGTCATCGACCTCATGGTTTTGCAATTTTCAAAAAGATATGTTCAATAACTCATGCATAACTAAAGGAAATATGGTTTGATATGAAAGCAATCTATTCTTGTTGACGATGTAGTTTTGTTTTGTTGTAGCCATACATCACATTTGTCCTTCATGATTAGCTATTATTTAGTATTTAAGACGCGGAACCTGCCAATAACACATGTTTGTTCATCCCTGGGAATACATCGACTGCTATCGGCGTTAGATACAAATGGATGCCGTAATTCAGACAAGGCCACAAATGTATTTGGAAGTATGAGAAAAAAATATACCAATCACAGTTAAAATCCCATCTGTCAAGTGTTCCCTATGTGCTGATCGCATTTGCGATGCTCCAGATCCAACAGGTTGAAGTATAATTATATCTCTTGTAATTATTTTTGCGTTAACGTTGTACATGCATGTTTTGCCCTGGTAACTGCCTGTTGTGTCGATACAGGTTATATTTTTCTATGCAATATCGAGATATCAATCGCATACAATTAAATCACATCCTGGTTTCTCGATTAATGTAAAATACTATACTGCTGAGAGGTCATGTGCGTTTTACCCCAAAATGTCCGCTTTGCGGACCAACATGGGGAATTATTATTCCACGTGTTTCGTTTTTAAATGTTCATTCTGATCGGTACTGGCTTTTAATAAAATGAAGTGGAAATGAGCTAGGGACCTTTTATTTATGCTGAATACAATAAAAATTTTTTTGTCAAAATTGGTTAATGAGTTTGTCACCATGCCGGACTTAACAGGCATCATCCTTACCTAATACGTCTTTAGAAGTACATTTATTGTCAATATAGTACTGTTTTCTTAAGGTGAATACTGTCAAGTACTGATTGATTTCTTTATGACATTTTATTAAAAAAAAATTCAGAAAGTTTATATATTGCAGAAATGAAATCTATTGTAATATGTATGGTAGTGAATCAAGCCAATACTGTGAATACCTTGTACGTTCTGTTATACAATGATTGTAAGAAACTGCTGTTAAATATTTTTTTATATTTATCTTACAACAATTATGACACCAATGATCCTGCTAATATTAATCACTCTTGTTGGCCCGGATTTTAGCCCGCGAGAGGCATTATTGTGGGTGGACGGAGTACCCAGAGAAAACCAACGTAGCCGTGTAGATGACCCCATACCTTTTCACGTCTGATCAGGGAATCGAACCCTGACCGTCTTGGTAAAAGGCAAGTGCGCTATCCGCTGGACCACCCTAAACGACTGTTAATACTTGTCCTGATTCGATTCAGTGCTATAATTACTGTATATGGGTAACTTCCCTTTTCTCAGAGTAGATAGCAGTCAATGAAAGATAAGGAAGACTAGCACAAGTTTATAGACAAAACGTTTACGTTAAATATGTGATTTAATAAACTAGGTTCCTACCGGTGGGTCTTTAACAAATGCTGGATGACATCAATCTATCTTTTCGACCAGTCTGTTGTCCATTTATCAGACTCGATCGTCTTAATTTTGTGGAGCCTCGTTGGTAGCAAGACACGCTAATTTAGTGGATAACTCATAATATTTTAGACCATAAATGTCGACATGTGTAGTTAACCTGCTAGTTTATCCGTTCTGTAGACTATTTATGGCCTACATTGTGTGTAGGATAAAGCAATCCGTTATCTTGGAGCCCCGTGTCTGCACATGATTCAAGGTTGGCATTGTTACCAAATATAGCCACGGATCGATTAAACGGGCCATAAAACATACCGGTTTCCATTAATATCGATATGTTTCTCAATTGTTTGCATTTTTTTTAGGTCAGGAGAATCCGTTTAACAACCGAAAAAAAAACTCAAAAAAATAAGTATCACACATGTGTTCAAACTTCGATTTTGATATGTTAAGAGTAAAATCGATGCACATTTTGTTCGGAATCTGTTCGCGCAATGTTATCAAGTTTTCAATTACTCCTCATCAAAACGTTGAAATTCTGAGGGCAAAATAAGTTCTGACCAAGTAATACCCAATCCAATATGGGTAGACGTATTCACGGTGTAATCGTGGCATCAGTTATTGATGATTGCATCATGATGGCAGTCGCTATACTTTGGTTATAATCTCCGACGGAAGGAGAGAAGTTGACCTTCAGAAAACCTGCTGAATATCACATTCTCCTTAAAGTTTCCTAATGGATGTATCATAGGGTGAGGTATTGGTCGGTGTTAGATTGATGTCACTGATATGACAGTCAAACCGTTGTTCTAACGGGGTAGCTTTGAGCAGTTGACGTGTAACGTATTACACATATATCGTAAATCAATATAAGATGGATGTCGTATGCTTAACAGGAAATTGTTTTTGAAATACCATCCAACTCTTGAGATGGAGTAGCCCGTAAAAACATATGACGGGCGCTTTAAGCTGTAATCCCTTTACTTAAGCAGTCTGAAAGGTATATTGTGTCAAATATATGTGTAAAAAAAACAAAAAGATAATAAAAATCTACTGTTTGATTGAACAGTCTTCTTTAAGGACATGATATTTACATGGCGGCTGTCGATTAAGGAGAACACGATTACTATTCCGGAACGCCTGGCCTTCCAAGAACTCCATCTTAATCTGTCTATTGTTCATATTTTCCCCCTATTCTAATCATTTTTGAGTTCGTCTTATGGTTTTCCTGACGCTTTGGATGTTTGTATGTTTCTTCATGTGATACATTGGACATTGAATAGCATTGACAAGGTGTTCACTTACCATATCATACCATATTATACGTTAATTGTTAACGCGGATATTAGAGTAAGGTTAAAAATTTCAAATTTTCTATCAGGAGACTTTTAAAGCTTAATGCTTAGAGCCCCCTTCTTACCCTCAGGAGACTGATAATCCAATCCTATAAGTATACTCGTTTCAAATTGATCATAGCTTATAAATAGAAATTTAGTCAGCAATGTCTGCTAGCGTATTTTAACACTGACGCTCGTGTTATATTTTGTGTGATATATCATGTTCCGTGTAGTTACTTTTTCGCGATACTTTTTTTCAAATAAAAGACGTTTTTATTGTAGAAAATGTAATCTTCCCGAAATATCTTTCGTCAAAATATCGTCTGTACATGAAGCTCTGTATTGATTACAGTCATGTGCGCTTGGTCATATGTACTTTTCTTCATTTACTGCTTTGAAGCATTCAGTGTCAAAACGGATATACAGTGTGACCGTTCTCTCCTACTTGACTGTACTGGTCTAATTATCCAAACAATATGGAATTTCTTGGTGGTGAGGACGAGACAAATCCCCATTCAATGTGTTTGTTTTTAGCCATTTCGCGGCCTTTATATTATTTCCGAGTGTGTGTTCCTGTGATGCTTTTGTTTCTGACGTTGCCTAATTTCTAAAAAGCCCCATGTAACACAAAAATGTATAAAATACAAATTGAACTTAATAAATGAGATTTTCAGAAGTTAAGTATTTTCGAAGGACCAGTTGGCGTCTCCAATGATTGAGTGATAAGAAATGTTGGAATTTTACAAAAAAAATCTGTTCGCTCCAGTTAAGTATTGGCCTCTTTACAGCTGTATGATACAGTGTAACTCATTTTTCGGTACGCTGTATATATTATTAAATTTAAAAGATTCAGCACATGTGTGTGTGATAGGTCCATCTTTTACCCCCTTTCCAGCTTCCCCTACTCTCCGTTCTTTAGCTTGACCAAGTCCACGTCGTCCATCAAGTCTAAATCAGAGGCAATGATAAGTTTACAAATGACCTGTTCTTTTAGTTTTGCTTCTTTTGATGTTCATACACAAATTATAGCACAGTGTTTTCTCCTTGATGTTGGGTTCTATCTCTTCTGCATCTTAATGCCTAGGGATTATGATACTTTTAACTTTAAACATAATTTCTGGTAACTCAAGTTATAGCTACACCATTCCGCTTCATATGATGCATATTCTTAAAATGGATGCAGAGATGCAATATGGAACAGAAGATTTAACATCACCATCGTCTTTCACTCAGCAAATTTACCGTAACCTTTAAGAAAGTTTAACGATAAAGACATTTCATGATAAGACTTCTAGCATTAATTATTAAGTATTATCAATGAATACCTTGTAATACGTAATAGGAAAACATTTTGATTCGTATTCTCTTTTCTACCAATAAACTCCATTTATTGATATCTACTCATATAGAGTCTTTTCAATTCTGCACGTGAAACTGAGAAAAAATGTTTTTTTCATCTTTGATTGTTATTTCTGAAATAATCAAATCTTGGGAAGTAGTTTTATACACACACCCCTAGAACGTTATATGATATAGAAATTCAGTTCGGTATTCATGTGAGCTGAGGAAATAAATTAGAGAATACCGAAGCGTTAACAAAATCATAATCCTAACTCAAAATTGATGAAACCAGGGGCAAATGTGAACAAAGGAGAGACTTACATGAATACCCTTGTGAAAGTACATTAGAATAAGACAAGGTGTTCCGGAAGAGTAAGCGTCTTCTGCTTCATCCACGACACTCACCATGTAAATCTTTGTCATATCCAATTTAACATTCGGTTTTCAAAATGAGAACCGAGTACCATTGTCAATCACAGCAAGTAACACAATAATGAGCATACTCAAAAAAACGTCCATCTTCATATCCCTTAAAGATACAAAATATGTTCTCAATGAGACAAAGATGGCGACCATAAACCTTGCCCATAGTTCTAATCAGCCTGTATTTCTTGAATTCTTGTGTTGTTAGTTTATTTGTCAGCAGTCGACATCGATCAAGAAAATCACGATATTGTCGGCGAAAACCATGTTTGCAGACGTGATTCAAAGGATGTATACGTCGGGTGCGTGACTTAGAAAAGTATACGAGATTAATGAACTAACCAGGAAGGGTTTCAAAATACCTGTCTTGTCCCTTGGGCATTTGATTTAGTAGTTTTGTTGTCTGTTGTGCCATAACTATGTCATCTTGTTCGATTGAGAGATATATCATGTAAATGGTCCGACAAAAGATTAATATGTTTTAGCAAAGATTTTCAAGATCTGTTGAATTATCCAAAACCAGATTTAATATATGTCACCTCCGATCATACAGTGTCTCAATGTTTCCCTGCAAACGTTTATTTTATACTCAAATGGTATTGCAAATGTAATGAACTTCGAAAAAGCTTTTGAGATTATGGGTGGTCGTGCGTTGCAGTGGAAAGCTAACTTGCCTTTCAGTAAAGGGGCAATGCTCGATTCTCCGATCGGACGTGGAAAGGTACTGGCCAACTACCATACCATGCAGGTTTACTAAGTTTTCTACCTTAATAAGATTCCCGCTGTGTCAACAAGAGTGATAAATATAGGTTGAAAAACAATTGAATAATAATTATTTTAAATAAATAAAGTTTATATTTAAAGAGCTTTTGTAAAGAAACAAAAACGAAAAATCAGAAGAGACAAAACCATAATCCGAACGAGCTCAAAATCGTTTAAACAAGTGGCAAAATATGTACGAAGGAAATATTTACATAGAGACCATTGTAAAAGTACAAGAGAATAAGACTATAAGTTTCGGAAGAATAAGCGTCTTCTTTTTCTCCAACGGCAACCTCCATGTAAATGTTGGCATCCAAGTAAGCGCAAATTCATTACAGTGTGAACCGGGTAATCATTTTCAATCACAGGAACAAGCACAGAAATGAGCATACTAAAACGTAATTCTTCATACCACACAAGGATACAAAATAGTTCCCAATAAGACAAAGATGGCAACCATAAAATTTGCTCATATTTCTCTTCAACCTTCATCTTTCGAATCATTGTGTAAAAGATTTGTTTGTAAGCAGACGACATATATCACGGACATCTCGATATTTAGGGCAAGCCCTAGAATAACGAATCAACTGCGACATGTAAACAACATATGTTCAAGAAACATGGAAGTTACCATCAAGAAAAGGAATGTTCACGACAGGACAATTGAAATCGTCACATTTATCGTAAAGTAGTAAGCTGTCCATGTTGGTTACAGTTCCGTCGCAATCGAGGTAAGCAGCTGTTGTAGAAGATTCAGGTTTGTCCTTTAGCAAACGTCTTGTTATTTATGAAAAACCAATCGATATATCTGAAAGTGAAATTAAAAACATTGGCACATGTAAGAAAATGTGTGGTTCATTTATCAAAAAGTGTAGATGATGATGTAAAGGATCGAGATCTCGACTCTATACTACATCTTAAACTTGAATACTGTCACCGTGCTTTAAGGTCTCTAATGTTAGCTGTTTAGCCAATAACGTAGTATAATATAATTAATATAATAATAAGGAACCATATGTAGTGAATAGTCGATGACCTGGGAACACAGGGACATGCAACTATATTTCAACATCAGCTTAATGTGTTCTGCAACAACTATCTCGGAATGATTGATATCGCGTTCCTCATTCCCTTGTCCCTGTGATAATGGATACAACTCTGACATGGCCAGAAATGGACATTACACTGTCAAAGCATGTGATGTTTAATTCCTTGAGCCAATAAAGCATCCATTCGACAAAGTGAAATTGATATACACATTGTATAAAGATATCATAGTTCTTCACTTTCAATGGTAAGACCTCTTTGATCAACCCGTGTCTCTCGCAATGAAGTATCCCTTTGATTAAACTCTTCCTACAGGAAACGAAAGCGGACATGGCACTATTCGAATTGATTCTATATCAAATAACACTGGCAACAAGATAGATCGCTGAACTAAGAATGACTCTATCAATAGCACCGTGGCATTCATACATCACACATCACCTCAAATTAACCTCCGTGTAGCATTGGTTCGATATAGCATCACAATAGTACTTCGTATCATAACAGCACCCTCCTATTACTGTTGTCTTAATGACAGTGGGCTTTTAAGAAGCAAAAGGCCGCGAGGGTCTGCATGGCTCCACCGGGTATTTGTCTCATTATGCGAAAATATTATAATTAAGACTTCTTTGCAAATATTTCATTAATTAAATCTGCTTTGCTTTGAGAATTACAATGACTAAATGAAATTGTATACTATCCCATCCAAATATGCTTATGGACAAATAGCTTCACACTCAGGGCCCCTGATATTGCTGAATAGCTACCTAGAAACAATTACATATCTGACCCTTAGGACCGTGAAAGTAGGTCAGACTAATTTCCATGAGGAAAAATTAGAGCACTTTGTCTGAAGTGCCTGAACTAGCCAAGGACCATTACTCTGGGTCTCCTGGTTATTCAGAAGTAGTTGTTTGTTATTTTAACATATTTGACCGATGTATGAGACATTGACTGGAAGCTCTGGTCATTTATTTGACTACCCAGGTACCTCCTTGCTAATAATCACTACCTTTGGCATTTAAGTTATTGCAAAGAAGTCGTTTAAAGTAAAAATAAATTGAAGCTGTAAAATAACGCTAGCCTGGTATTTCCGGCGTGGTGTAATACCATAACCGTTAATACCCTGTTACTGAGTTTGATGAAATAAATCATGCAGACATCGCGTTTACGATGACAAGTCGAAAATTCAAAAGAGGCAAGTATATAGTCTGATTCCGACAGACTATGGAATTAATGACCATATGCAAGTTTTTAACTGACCTACACGATTGTGAAATGTCAAAAATATCTGACGCATAGCTCGTAAAGACGCTACTCACTTTGGATGGTTTTAAAACCATTTTGTAATCATGTTTATAATTTATAAGTAATAATAATCATTCCAGCATTTATTTCTCATGATGATTTTTTGTGACGTTACAGATGTATATATTCCGTGAAACTTCGTTATTCTTGATTTCACTTTGAAGAATTGCTTTCCGAACTGAATTTGGAACTGAAGAAACAGCTTCAATAAAGCAGGAAATGTGATCAGTTTCTTGTTTTAGATACAGTGTGCCTCTAATTAACGAGTCGTTTCTTACGTAATGCATGTTCAATACAGGCCAACATAATGAAGGTTGTTTATCCTCATCCTGTTATCTGTTTCTACATGGTCACATCAAGCGTTACCTAAAAGCGAATATATGTTTCCAAATAACCTTCTTAATGGGATTTATAGCTCTATTAACATATCTGCCCACAGTCGATTTAAGTAGATTTATCGTCACTTAGTTTGAATTCTAATGAGTCCATCGACTAGGCAATGGGAAGCAAGTGACTTGTAACAAACACTGCTGATATACTGTATCCACATCTTCTCTATTATTGTATTTTACTATGCTAATAATAGTTCTGACGAACTGTTACATTAGAAAAGGCTGTGATTGAAATACCGAAGCAACTTTAAATTGTTGTAATTTGGGCTTTAGATGAAAAAGCACATTTATATCAAGTCGGGGTAATGCTCGAATACAACATTGCGACGGAATGAGAATATAAACATCAATAGAAATAGGAAAAAGAACAGTTTCTTTGTTTCTGCTGACGTTTTTATGAGTAATTTGTTAAGGAAAACGACATTTAATAGGCTGTTTCACGAGGTGGTAGCGTATCAAGTATAAAACTTTGTCGACATTTTTTGTTACAAACGGTGCAATCATTAAAGATGACATCACAGTAGGTACAATGTATGGTACAGGAAAGCAATTGCCTTGAATATTCTTCTGGATAATTAACACAATAATATATTATACACTTGTTGTATAGATTTATAAATACAAAAGATATATGACAATGTTTGGGAAATAGGATATGGGATATTAGCGGAAAAATAAGAGAATATTAAAACGCCAACAAAACCATAACAGAAGTCAAAATCTATGAAACTAGGGAAAACAGATTTACACGAGGACATTTTAAAAGTAGAAGAGAAAAAGACGAGGTGTTCCCGAATTAGCAAATCTACGTACAATCAAAGTAAATGCCATGGCCTCGAAGTTAGAACTGGTTTTCCTCAATCATAACAAGTAGGCGTACCAATTACATACAAGTCCGTAAACATTTAACAAAGATTGATAATCTAAACATAACGGCAATTTTCCGAGAATCATCATCCACAAGGAATTTTTTCCACATACACATTTCATGATAAGGTCGAAATCAAAACAGGGCGAATATAAATTTACATATGAAATGCAAAAGTTGGCCTTATTACGGCCATGTTGCAATCGTTGGTTAGTGACGCATACGTGTTGAGCTTAAACCCCACAGCGTTATTCCTTGCAATCTCGTATGCCGGAAATATTTCAATTAAAGAAAAATAATCTGTCGTAGATTCCGAAAACTAGTCAAATCAAACTGCTGGATATTTCGACATCTAGATCAAGATTGTCCTTAATTGTTAATTGTTATCCAACATAATGTTATACCAATTACAGCGTATGTCTGTGGATTCCGATACGTTGTCCAATACACCAACATAGAGTGGGTATTACAGTAGTGGTGTAGAATGACGCCATTTATTGTATAGACAGGTTTTTGATATAGTGAATTAGAGTACATTAAGACCAGACTCTTTTTATAATCTGACATAGTTCACTGGCAGTTCTGATAACCATTACATGGCTTCAAAAATAGTAGGTTGAGTTACGAGCTGTTAATGTCACTGTATATTAGCATGAAATCATACACTGGATTATATTCTATAAAAGTAGGTCGCAATGACAGAGAGGGACTCGGTGGTTATGGCTTCTATAAATTCTTATAAAACCACACGACCTTTTATTGCTATTTGGCATAAACAAATCTATTAAATTTGTATTCGTTTTACACCCATTTTGTTGCATATGAAGAAAAAAATATTGCCACTTATAGAATTTATAAATTACAACCAAATAAATGAATCCTTTCAGAAATTATCATATGTGACAAAAAAAGTTATTAACATCGACCTGACCTAACTCAATCCCACACTGTATTGCCCCATAAGTTAACATTGTATGAAGTTTAAACTAAATCCATCAATCCTTGCTGAAAAAAATCAGAGAATAACAAAGCGTCAACAAAACCATAATCAGAACTCAAAATCGATAAAACTAGAGGCAAAATAGGAACAAAGGAAATATTTTCATGGAGACCCAAGACTCAAGTACAAGGAAATAAGATCAGAGGTTCCGGAAGAGTATCTGGAAAACAAGATTTGACAAAACTAAAACTGTCATCCGTAGAATATATAAAATACCCGCTGCAGATGCTGGTAGTTTATAATCATTTACTGACCTTGACTTTCAAATTACAGAGATGGGAATTTTGTTGAGAAATTCTTCATCTAGAATATCACGTTATTTCACATAAAAGGACGTAACTCCCTTAAAATAAGTAGAACTCTGATATTAATATAATGATGCACAATTACATAACATACTGAACATTCATGTGAAGTTTCATCAAAATCTACGAGGACAAGTTTTTCCCATAAAGGGCCGTAACTCCCTTAAAAGGAGTCAACATCTTAAATTAAAATGCGATGCACAACTACATAATATTTTGATCATCCATGTGAAGCTTCAATGAAGTGATGATGGCCTGTAAGACAAATTTTCTTGACAAGTTATTTTATCTCCCTAAAATTGTTTTTTAATATGAAATATCAGTTGAAATAAAAACAGAATATATCAGTGTGACATGAATGCTCCCATTGACAAGAGAATTAAACATTTTTAGTTTTTTTTTAATGGCCACTGGTGTTAGGCAGGGGTCTGCAATGTCGGTCAGACCATTTGAATGAACTTTTCAAAGTCACATTACACTGTAAGGGTGGGGAAAAAGTCATAACTCCCTTTGTAGTTGACCTTTCGACTTCAAACTCAATTACGATCTGTATGACCTCATAACCTAACATTGTAAGAAGTTTCAACAACATCCAAATCCATCAATACTTTCTCAAGTTATCGTCTGGAAACTTACTTCCAGACAGACAGACGGACGGACGGACAGACAGAGCGGACTATAAAAAATCAGAGAATACCGATGCGTCAACTTAACCATAATCAGAACTCAAAATTGATAAACCAAGGTCAAAGTGTTCTGAACAAAGAAGAAATATTGACCATTGAAAAAAAAAAGATAATCAGGTGTTTAGGAAAGATTAAGTGTCTTTTGTTTTATCTCATCAAATACATCCGCAAGGTCAATCTATTAAATGTCACGATCACAAAGTGAGAAATGAGACATCATTCTTACAGACATCAGGTAAGCATACTAATGGGCATACCCAATAACATTCACCTCCATATCCTACAAGGATAGATACCACCTCCATATCCTACAAGGATAGATACCACCTCCATATCATACAAGGATAGATACCACCTCCATATCATACAAGGATATATACCACCTCCATATCATACAAGGATAGATACCACCTCCATATCATACAAGGATAGATACTACCTCCATATCATACAAGGATAGATACCACCTCCATATCATACAGGGATAGATACCACCTCCATATCATACAAGGATAGATACCACCTCCATATCCTACAAGGATAGATACCACCTTCATATCATACAAGGATAGATACCACCTCCATATCATACAGGGATAGATACCACCTTCATATCATACAAGGATAGATACCACCTCCATATCATACAGGGATAGATACCACCTCCATATCATACAAGGATAGATACCACCTCCATATCATACAAGGATAGATACCACCTCCATATCATACAAGGATAGATACCACCTCCATATCATACAAGGATAGATACCACCTCCATATCATACAGGGATAGATACCACCTCCATATCATACAAGGATAGATACCACCTCCATATCATACAAGGATAGATACCACCTCCATATCCTACAAGGATAGATACCACCTCCATATCCTACAAGGATAGATACCACCTCCATATCCTACAAGGATAGATACCACCTCCATATCATACAAGGATAGATACCACCTCCATATCATACAAGGATAGATACCACCTCCATATCATACAAGGATAGATACCACCTCCATATCATACAAGGATAGATACCACCTCCATACCATACATGGATAGATACCACCTCCATATCATACAGGGATAGATATCACCTCCATATCATACAGGGATAGATACCACCTCCATATCATACAAGGATAGATACCACCTCCATATCATACAAGGATAGATACCACCTCCATATCCTACAAGGATAGATACTACCTCCATATCATACAAGGATAGATACCACCTCCATATCATACAAGGATAGATACCACCTCCATATCATACAGGGATAGATACCACCTCCATATCATACAGGGATAGATACCACCTCCATATCATACAAGGATAGATACTACCTCCATATCATACAAGGATAGATACCACCTCCATATCATACAAGGATAGATACCACCTCCATATCATACAAGGATAGATACCACCTCCATATCCTACAAGGATAGATACCACCTCCATATCCTACAAGGATAGATACCACCTCCATATCATACAAGGATAGATACCACCTCCATATCCTACAAGGATAGATACCACCTCCATATCCTACAAGGATAGATACCACCTCCATATCATACAAGGATAGATACCACCTCCATATCCTACAAGGATAGATACCACCTCCATATCCTACAAGGATAGATACCACCTCCATATCATACAAGGATAGATACTACCTCCATATCATACAAGGATAGATACTATTTCCCATTGAGACACAAACGGCGACCATAAAACTTGTTCATAGTTTTCATCAACTTGCATATATAGAATCACTGTGTCGTAAGTTTGTTCGTCAGCAGCAGACATTTATTACGAAATTTCGGCATCTAGTGCCTGCGACATGTAAACGACATAGGGTGGAGACACCAGAAAATCGAAACTGTTACATGTAGGTTATCGTTTAGTTAAGCAGGCAGCTGATGAAGAAGGGACATTTGTTTCCTTGATTTCAAGTTGGGAAGAGTACTAAAACAAACCTAATCTGTACGCTATACCTCGATTCAATGAAAAATGTACAAATAACTTCATAACCTGTTTGCAGTCTATTCAAATCCATGTGGAAAACTTAGCACCATCATTTATCGCTCAATACTAAATATATAGTATACAACAATACTTCATGCATAGCTTGACAACCTCAAAGATGCCGAGTACAAAAAATCTTGTAACAACACTGAGAACACAAAGACCAATACAACTATATAAGACTAAACTTCTTCATAAAACGGAATCAATAAAAGGATTCTCCGACGGTTCATTGTTTACAAAGGAAATACGCACTTAGAAGTTCCAGTGACAAGAGATATACCAAATAATATTTCATCATACAATCGTTTATAAATGGCGATGGACATGAAATATATCCTGCATTTATTAAAAACAGTAAATCAGTAAATGCGAGTCCCAATGGAAACGCAAAGTCGTTTGCCGCCCGTACACCAATTCGTCTGTAATTGTTAAATGTTTCCCCCAAAATCCCTTGGTAAATCATGAGATCACTACTATAAATAATAGCAAATCAAATGAATTTTTATTCAATCATCAAGTTCATATTAAAAAACAAATGGAAATGACAGTTACTGAAATAATTTAAACGTATTGTTGAAAAAGATGAATACCCCATCCCCCTGTGAAACAAACCAGCCATTTTTTAACTGTCATTGATATAAATCTCACGCCCTTAAGAAGGTCCAGACTAGAGGAGTGGCGGGATTTATACACGTAACAGCTACATTACCGCGTTCGACGACATCGTTGAGGATGTTGTGATACGTCATCATTAAAAGCTGAACAGAAATGAAATATCTGCGTTTAATACGACGACGAAAAATGCTGATTCTTAACTAAATGAAAAAGTAGAAAATGCATTCAAACAAAGTAGCGCATAGATCACAGCCATTGATATAGATTATTTTAATGCCATTCAAGCAAATTGCAATTTTTCTACGATGACAAACATTTTAGTAAATTAATTGCCGATCAAATGATTACAAGGGATTCGGTGTAGCTAGGTAGTTTAGATATATAAAATAATGAACGGTCATGCTAGTGATGATTGTACTGACTTTGCTTTTTATAGAGTAATATTAGGAGTTAGAAAAATAGGCAAAAATCAAATACTTGTAAAGAATAAGCAAGACATTTGTATTCGATTTAAAATGGTCTCTTATATACTGATATTGACATTCCTCCCTTCGTTATTAATATAAATCTGATGATTTCTAAAAAAGATCACATTTCTTAACTGATATATTTCTATTGTTATAAAATAATATTTTCACTTTCCTTATTGACTAAATCTTGACTAAGTCGTTGTTGCTAAGGTGTTATTCAGAATGACCAGTAGCGTACACACACAAACGACTGTGGTCCATATTACGCATTTGACCCTGATTACAGAGGTCCGCTGGAGGTGCTGGTTTGCTGTGATATGATGGGTCCTACTCATTAATTGTATATTACACATCCCTCAAAGACTTCCAGTCTTCCTGGTTACACTGCAACAGCAAAAACAAGCGGGCATAACGACATGTAGCTTTATCTGTATAATCAACATATCAAGTAACTTTAAATAACATATTTAAACAAATTATGAAGACACAATTGTGCTTATAACATACATACATAATATCCTCTGTTAACCGGTAGCCTCTCTAGGATGCTTGAAACACTCAACCAAATCACAACGGCACTCAAATATAATCAAAGATATTGAACTGAGTTTAAAGATGGATATAAATGAGTCATCCATATGATTCAGCTTGATTGAAAGGCCTTATTTTTTATCATTAAAAATATCAGTTTTGCTGCAGACGGTATTTGCTTAGATAACGTTAGCAACGCTAAGATAGTTCCTGATATAATCTTGGCTCTCATTAGCATAGGTCATATCAAGGTATGCATTGTCCTTTGTGGATAAAACTTTTTAAAGCAGATTCAGTTTTATATAAGGGACGTTGTTTGTGATTAGGACTCGCTTCTTGATCCTTCTGTCGAGTCTGTCTAACAAATGATCGATCAAGAAACAAACTAGAAAGTGTCTGTTGGAATGATTAAGCGTAAAACAACACGCCACGAGGTTAAGGCTGATTGTTTGTATCAGGTTTAGGTATCCCCGTCACGACATCACAACACATGTGACAATACTTTAGGAGAAACGCTCTGAAAATTATTTAAAAACGTAAACTGGCTTTCTTACTGAATGTCATCCAATCACTTCTTAAACAAATCAGGTGAAAGAGACAACAAAATACAGTGAGTCATCAGGACCCAAATTAAGGTTACTATAGCAATGAATACATCAAACTATTACCATTGTATATCTAAACTCATACACAATGTATACATGTATGTACATGTACGTAAAGTAGAAAGCGAGTAGTAAAGCCCTTTTGAGACAGAAATGAAATTGTGTGCTCATCTTACGCAATTATGTAAGTTCCCATACACAAATAAAATCACCAAAATAGCTTGTACTACATGCTATTTTAGCTTTTGATTCCGAGCAAGGTACTCCTGAAATAAACAAAATAGCAGGTTAATCATCGTTAAGGTAATACAATGTTCTTCTCTTCGACTTAATGCATTGTTATATATTTAAACCAGGACAATGCCACATCATTGGATACACTTATGGTAAGTAAATACAATAATTATATGGGAACATAAGAAAACTGTATGCGAAACGTATAATCTGTAGTTTCAAACAAAACATCCATAGCCAAACATATCAGACCTTAATGATAATATGGCCAGTATCTGTACCGTGGACAGGTTTGTGATCAGCTTACATGTAGCTATAATATATTCTCTTCTTTGATCTGTATCAAATAAGTCTCGTTTAAATACCATTGACAGAAGCTACATAAAAGGTTTTTTTTTTCGAAAATCATGAAAAATAAAAGCCCGGATGTTCGCCTATTTGTGGTCTTATTGTGAAACCGGAGTACCCCGAGAAAACCCTCGTGGTCGTGCAGGTAACCATAGGGGAATCGAACCCCGGTCGCCTTGGTTAAATGTCAATGCGCTATCCACTGTACAAACCGCGACAGTAGCATTGTGCACCAAAACTGCTTTAGTCATGAACTCAAGTTAGTTCAAATTGATCTACAAAAAATTAAAAGGATTTTTTTTTTTTTTTCATTTTTTTTAGTGCTTTAAAAAATATAATTTGAATTTGTAGATCAATTTCTTTCACGTAATGTCAAAAAGTCATGATGTGTGCAGACACTAATGACATATTTCCCCTCTTCACTTTATATTTTAACAAATCTGGATCGACGAAACTGATTTGATAAATTTCATTGATGACATTACAAACGGAATGGACTCAGACAAACTTTTTCATAATTGACGCTTCAAAAGCATTTCCCAAAGTAATCTAGATCCTCAGTAATAATTCTTATTCTTATTCGTTAATTGGGGCAATATTGGCACAGTGACATAAAAACTGTTCCCAGATAGGACTCACACGTGGCTGGTTATGTGTGCAGTTTTCAGTATAGAATCCAGTAAAATGTACGCATTTATATAAATTCTAAATCAAAGGCTTTTCAATATCATGTGAAATTATCACAAAGAACATTCAGCTCTCTGGTGATACTTGAATCAAGTTCAATTCAGAAAAAAAACTTTGCAAATAGAATAATTACTATTGAAGTGACTGGCATTTTCGATAAAAAATATCATTTACTCTCTGCTAGTAGCGTCTTTTCTTTCTTCAACAGAAATCTCAATTTCCCATTGGGATGCTGTAAATATATCTAATTTATGAAAATAATATTAAGATTAACAAAATAGAAATATTTATATACCTTGTGTTAGTTTGCTGGGCGGAGAACTTCTCGTTATAAACTCTGTACATTGTATATACTTAGGATCATATTCTCCCCAAAATCGATGTCTTTACAATAACATTTGGAAACAACTTCTGTCACAACGGCGTTTAAGCATCTTTGCTTTTCTCCTTTCGGGTCTTTATTCATAATATTATGTTCTTGAAAACAAGTAATATCGTTGTAATTAGTTTTGATCGTTGTTAGACTTGATGGAAGGCATAACTTATCAATGTACACGATAATTTTTATTAGATTTGTTTACCTTATACCAGATTAACGGCATCTTTATTTTTGAAATATTTTCCACCTAAAATACATTTTTCTCATTATCAAATATGTAACTTATATCGAGTACCAGAAAATATCTTTGTATTAGATGCATAAAATGTGTATAAACTTTATGATTTTTACAAGGATTGTGAAAAATTGGCCCTGATGTTAACTCGCTGATGGTCTTAATATAAAACCGGGGAACCCGTAATAAACCCATATTGTCATGACAGGTGACCCGATACTTTTTTCATGGTACGTGAGCACCAAACCGAAAGAAAATCAGCTTTATTTTCGTACTTTTACCACCTACATATAAATATAGAAACATTGGAGAATACCGAACATTGGAGAATACCGAAGCTTTAACAAAATCATAATCCGAACTCAAAACTCAAAAACTGAAGTTATTTTTGTGAAAAGTTTATTTAATCAAATATTAGAAAGTTTGTTTTTGTTGGATACAGAAACGCATTGTTTTAACTTATCTTTATTGAATGTTGTAATTCTTCGTATATCAAGTACATATACACCCTAACAAAGTAAATATCTGATCATTATCATATAACTCTAAAAATAGCCGGATGTGTTTATAAAGTCTAATGCGACAGTCTAAAAGCATGAAATTATACACGTTATGACATACAATAATAACCCAAATTACGAGGACAGAAATGGACGTTGCTATGGCTTGTGGCTTATAATAAGGATTCTAACGATAACAACAAGACTTCCGATACACTAGGACTTCCGACAATTAAGGCCATTACTGTGACGTTACTGAATCAGACCGGATTCATTTCAATTGATGATAGTTATGAAAGGTCATCTCAAGAAGATTTACCATACATACGGGTTTATATTTATATCAAATGAATCCAAGCATATAAACGTACGTCATATGTTTACCAAATGCATTCACGATGACTGATATATTACCGTTAACCGATTACTAAGGAAAACGTTCATTCTATTTAAAGTACTTCGAAGGATACTGCTCCAACAAATGAAAAAGCTGGAAAGAGAAAAAGAAATTATCATATAAATCCATATCTTTACATTCAGCTGATGCTATTGATTTAAAGAGAAAATGTTTACCAAGTTCTGCATTTATTAATCAAATACAACATGTCCTCAATTAGTTGAGACATAAATTGTAAATTCGGATGAAAGATAAAGGCCACATGTGTCAGATGTTAAAATTGGATTAAAAATAATCGGTCTGTGATACCAATTGTTAAATGGTACAGGGAAAATAACTTAAACATCCACAAAGCTGTTTATGGTAGAACGTGAATGATCAGTTTGTCGGAATTCTTGTGCAACGACAACTATTTAACAGGAACGGTACAACATGCTTTTACAAATGCAAAAGCCAATCAATTAATTTCAAAATTCGCTGCTGCATTTTAAACGATTTCAAAATATTTTAATGTAAAATACTGCTTTCATTTAATTGAAAATATCTTCATCAAGTATCTTATCTTATTATTCAATGTTTTGATATAAAAGGTTCATTATATTTGGTATTCTTGTATCTATATTATTTCTGATATATTTTCGAAATACTGTTTTTATTTTTCGTTTTCGAAATTCATTTGAATAACCAATATTCTGATCTTATTCCCCCTTTTTATCTTAGATAACCCGTATCTGTATTCTTGTCTACATAGGTCAGAGGTAACTGTAGTCTGGTCTTTTTCCTCTCCAAATTATCCCTCTGGCGTTTGATAAGTAGCACACTTTGACTGCATGGTTCTACGTGTATTGACATAAATGTATCATGTCAAGAAGACCGACGAATGCCATTTCTCTACCGAGTGTCTTTCGGAAACGTCATGTGACATTAGTTAACAAAGCTAGCAACAAGTGGAGAACCGAGTACGGCTCGTGCTATCGCCCTACGTCATAGCACGAGCTTAACGCAAGCTGGCGTGTCCACTTTATTCAACAGTTAAGCGTAGCTGGTGTCTTTTACGGAAGGCCGTTTTCCATCTAAGCTAGGGAGAGTATTGATTTGACCCGTTGGAGATGATAAGGTAGGATCTAGAAAGGAATAGTTAAAAAGGGATTTTAGAGACGCGAGCTTGAGTTCTGGGCAGGTAGAGGATAAGACTATTTATATTTAATGGTCGTATGTAATAGGCGAACGTCACCTGTTTATTATTGGCCGCAAGAAGTACATGTATGAGAAAGTCACCTGTTTCTTAATCACCTTCCATAGAACATTCATATTGGCATTCGAAAATTTAACAATACTGGTCACTGGGGCGGGTATCTATTATCATGGTACGTTGACAATAGCATAAGCGACAATGCTAAAACAGACTTTGTAAAAACGACGATGGCACTTTCTGAAGTTTCTGAAGGCAATATGACACAAACGTAATCTATGACACTATTTGGTATGTATCATCATTTACCAAAGAAGGCAAAACATGATGAGGAGTGCTCAAACTTCAGTCAAAGGTTTACGTGACATCGGTACATACTGATTAAACACTAAATAAACACTGGGAGGATCATGCATGAAAATTCACCTTGTTTCAATGAATTAAAAATGACTATTTAATCAATATATGCAAACCATGTAATTTGTTTGGGCAAAGTATTTCATTTTGTATCGGTACGAACTAGACACGTACAGTTTGCGTTGACTGATAAACTGTTTATTACAAATTATTATATAAAACTTTATTTATTTTACAACAATTATGAAAAAAGCGCGAGGGGTCTTATTGTCAGAGGAAACCGGAGTACCCGGATAAAACTCACGTGGTCGAGCAGGTGAACCAATACCTTTTATACCAATACGTCCGATCGGGGAAACGAACCCCGGCCGCCTTGGTGAATAGCAAGTGCACTTCCCACTGCACCACCGGACCACTCTATAAATTATTCATTATTGTGTGACTAGATCCTAGAGATGCCTTACAGTTGAACGAATCAATCAAGAATCAGTAATATCTGTAATATTGTAAGATCTGTTTTTGTTTTGCAACCAAACATTTCTGCTTTCTCTATCTTATTTCATGCTGAAAGAATACGACACCGCACCTAATTAACTAAACCTTTCGTAGGCCGTCTCATACAACAATAAAAACTATTCCGTTATCGGGCAAAAGAATGTGACAAATGTTTGCAACTTATTGTGACGCGAACACAAGAGATAATTATTGCGAAACTCGTATTTTATTGACACGACCTTTCTTAAAATGTGTGGACAATACATTATTACGACATATCAAGTTTTTGTACGTCCTTGACCTAAATTTAACTTATAGCGTTATGAGGTCGCAGTTGATTCTTTTTTTCCATGTCTTGATCTGAATATCGATATTTTGTGATGAATGCCGGCTGCTGAAACGAATGGCACAGGAATTCAAGAGATGCTAGTTGATGAAGACTATGAGCAAGTTTCTTAGTCGTTGTCTTGGACGCTGTAATTGAGAAATATTCAATATCCTTGCATGATTAAATGTGCACGTTTATGCACATTAGTTTACCTACATGTACATGTACTAGCGTGATTGAGAATGATATCTTTCTTCTCATTTTGAGGCCATGCCATTGACTTGGATGTGACCTAGATTAATACGACGGGTGTCTTCGCTTACTCTATCAGTACTCATGGTCTTATTCTTTTGTACCTTCCCATTGGTATCCGTGTAAATATTTCTCGTTTATATTTTGCCATTGATTTTGAGTCTGTTATTTTTTGGTTGATTATTTGGTATTCTCTGTTTTTTACGTGACCAGTTGTGATCATTATAAGTTTTGCAAAACAAAAATGATAGCGTTGATGCAATTTAAGACGCGACAGAAAGCAGCTTGGATCTATAATATTTTTCTGATATTAAACCTAAGTACAAAGGTTTAACATAAGCAAACATTTTTCTAAAGCTATCTCTCCATGCTCAGTATGACCAATAGGAAACAATGCATATGTTTCCCATTAGCAAATTACTATACACATCAATGACATATCATAGAGGACCTGTATAAAACTTCCCCTCATAAAACATGAATTAAATATTGATTAAAGCAATGTGTTCAAGCAGATTACTTGATTGATATGAAGTTTAAAGTCAAAGTTCCTTTGGCCTAAGGTTTATTTGCATAATAATCTGGAGAAAAAAGGTCCATACTTATCCAATTCTTGTAGCGGGCACTGTCAACACTTATCCCTGCAGGCTACCACCTGTATCCTGGTATCTATATTTGTAATTCATCAGTTCATCTTTTTTCTGCAATGTGTTCCTTACATCGGTTGCCCATGGTGCGCACAACAGGCGATCTAATTCTCATCGCACACACGCACGATTTTGTACAATTGGTCGATAAATATTACGGAATTATAAAGATATGGAACCCTCTTGTCCAAAAACTATATAAATTCGCATCATATTTATTGGGATTATGTTAAATTTACATTATATAGTAAACAGTATTACAGTGACCATGAGACAGTGCGGGTTTAGCTCCAAGGTCACGTTAAATACCATGCCAGAGTTGGTGTGTTCTTGTTTCTTCCATTTTTAAAAAATAACATAGGGGCAGGTATGTTGTGATAGTCATTATAGTCTGCTTCATATTTACCTTACCTGTGTTCTCCCACATTACCTGTATATTACCTGTGTTCTCCCACATTACCTGGATTTTTACTTTTATTTACCCAAACTTTGAATTTAATTCATTTCATCAATATTTCACCAATTTTTACATACCATATACCATTTTCATTAGCTGGAAAGGCAGAAGACAGCTATTTGGTACAAAAATAAATACTAATTAGAGATATTTCACTATTTTAAATGATTATATACTGAAACGAAAAAGAAACGCAACTTCAAATTGTAGGTTTAATAAAATAATAATTGTGAGCATTATGTTTAAATTTCATATGTAATAGTTAATATTGAATATTGATGTAACATCCTTATTCAATATTTAGAGATTTTTAAGAACAGGTCACTTTGCTAGAAGGTCATGATTGGTAGTACCCTACGTGAATCCAAGTTGAAATGGCAGCAGTTTTGAAACCGTGCCCTAATATCGTGTGTGTCCTCCTCGAACAGTTATCACATCTCTAATTCTTTGTTGCATTGAGTTTATCAGGGCATTGACTTTCCGTATTGGAATGTTATTCCATTCTTGGACGAGTGCATTTGCTAACTGAGGGAGGGTATTTGGGGGGTTACGGCGATTTCGAATTCTTCTGTCTAATTCATCCCACAAATGCTCGATTGGGGACAGGTCGGGGCTATATGGAGGCCAATCTATAGGAGCAATGTTCTGTGTCGCAAGAAAGTCTCTACAGACTCTTGCAACGTGTGGTCTCGCGTTATCTTGCTGAAAGGTAAGATGATGCTGCCTAACAAACGGCACAACATGGGGCCTAAGGATCTCATCCCGATAGCGTACGGCCGTTAAATTCCCATTGACTATCACCAAAGGCGTCTTCAAACCATGGAAGATTCCCGCCCAAACCATAACTGATCCACCCCCAAATCGGTCGTGTTCCAAAACACAGGCGTCAGCAAAACGTTCGCCTCGACGCCGGTACACACGTTGACGGCCATCTGCTCGAAATAACGTGAATCGAGATTCATCGGTGAAGAGCATAGACCTCCAACGTCTCATAGGAAAACGTCTGGGCATATGTGCCGTTGCCCATTGCATACGACGTGCTCGACGTTGCGGTGTTAGTGGTAAACCAACGTACTGTCGCCTTGCACGCAAATTAGCCTCACGCAGTCTGTTGATCACTGTTTGGGGATGAATTCGACGGTTATGATTACCAATCGTATTCCTTGCCGTTTCAGCGGCCGTTAATCTCCTGTTACGCAGGTGTGCCAACCTAAGAACCCGGTCTTGACGTCGCGACGTTACGCGTGGACGTCCTGATCTCGGCTGGTCATCGACTCTTCCTGTTGCGTTAAGACGTGAAACTAATCGACTAATAGTCGATTTGTGAACTCTGAATTGTCGAGCGACGTGAAGTTGCGTGTTCCCTGCCAGAAGCATCGCTATAGCACGTCCTCTATCAACCTTTGATAACCGTGGCATAATTGTAAAAGGAATTATTGTTTGCAAAAGTATTGGCGATGATGTGGCTCAATGTTAGTGATGAATTGATACTGGTTTGAATGAAAAAAGAACGCATATGTTTGTACAGGCACGGTTTTTGATGTTTTTACCGCGCCGGAAGTGCATAGGTCTCTAGTCACACTTGGGTGATTTTGAAGATTGGTATGGGTGTTAGGCAGGTTGCATGTTTATATCGGCGATTTTTATACAGATATGTATATTTAATACAAAATTAATCACAATTTTCCATGACTGCTAAATTATTCTAAATATGTTTATATGTATACATTAATTAACAAATGTCATAATAATTAACCCTCATCAACATGGCTTAATATTAATTATTATCATAAGTATTACGTGTACTTCTCTTGGTACTAATTATATACTATTTACCTATTAATTACCATGCACCTGGTGGCTGGGGTCCATCAACTGACCACTAACTAAGCTGTTGAACCAACAAAAACATTATAATGTGCACTGTAATTGGACACATAAGCTAATTGTTTTGAATATTAATAACTTATAATGTATGTGGCAATTAAGGGTGAGTACATTTAATAACTTGATTGTTGGTCACTTAATTGTTGCTGGTGCCTTGCTTGAACTAGTGTCCATGCTGTTTGATCTGTAAGTATATAAAGACATTGAATGGTCATATCTTTACTTATTCCCCATCAACCACCACTATGGCAAATGCACAGATTCAAGTGAAATGTCTTCGTAACAAGTTTGGTAGACAGAACATCGCCTATAACGGATACATCTACTGTGTGAAGAATAACAGAGGAGAGCGCACCTACTGGAGATGTACCATACCAAACTGTCCAGCTACACTGAGTACCCGCAACAACATCCCAACTGGAAATGGCCGTCATCCCCACAACCACCCACAGGACCATGCCAAGATTGTCGCCCAGGAAATCATGGATACCATTCGTACCCGCTACATGGAGGAGGTAAAGCCAATACCCAGGATCTATGATGAAGAGGTGATCAAGCTACGCAGCAACGATTGGAACGACGACACACTGTCCACGGTCCAGCATCTACCCACATTTCAGTCCAGCAAGCAGTTATTGTACAGCGCCAGACGTACCCAGACTCCTCAGCTACCAAAGACCATCCAGGACATCAACCTAGAGGGAAAGTGGACACAGACAACTGCCGGAGAAGAATTCCTTCTACTTGATGACGGTGACCAATCCAGAATTATTGCCTTCGCGACATCCGACAACCTTATTGACCTCTGCAACGCCGACACCCTCTTCTGTGATGGAACATTCTACACCTGCCCGACCCAGTTTCACCAGATTTACATCATCCATGCCAAGATAGGAGACCAGATGTACCCACTTGTATACAGTCTACTACCCAGCAAGACCCAGGCCACTTACCAACGACATTTCACACTACTCAAGACGAAGATGACAGAACTCAACCTCCAACTTAACCCGACTACTGTTTTCCTTGACTTTGAGACTGCTGCCCAGAACGCCATCCGTATCGTCTTCCCAGCTGTGGCACTGAAGGGCAGTTTTTTCCATTTCACCCAGTGTATTTGGAGGAAAGCCCAGCAGACCGGACTCCAACAACTTTATGCCGACAACGACGACATCAGACTACTGGTACGACGAGCCGCTGTACTGCCCCTTGTTCCATTGGACCGTGTGGAAGATGTCTGGTTCAACGCACTGGAGGACTGACGTACCACAAGGCACCACTACATTCACAGATTACGTCGTCACACAGTGGATAGAGCGCAACCAACAACTCTGGAACCATTACGAGATCGAGGGCTCCCGGACGACCAACCACATCGAAGGATGGCACAGCAAACTGAAGAAGAAAGTGGAACACTCGCACCCGAACATCTTCAGCATCATTCGCGTATTTCAGGAGATCCAGGCCACCAACGAGATAACGCGCATCCAACATGCCTCCGGAGGACAATCCAGACCCAGAGTCAGAAGCATCGACAGCCGCCTTACCCAACTGAAGGAACGCTTGGAGACCGGTACCATTGATGTCATTTAGTACGCTGACGCAGCATCCCATCTTCTCCATTTGGAGTTATAACTTTGTAGACCATTCAATATAAATGTGTGTCAATAGGTACCAGAACATTTCATTTACAAATGTGTATTACTTGTTGTGCATGTATGTTTAAATATTATGATTAATTCATCATCAATTCTCTAGTGCTATGTATTACTTGTTGTGCATGTATGTTTAAATTTTATGATTAATTCTAGTGTGTATATGCCAAGTTTTCTACTTATTAATATTAAATATTTGTGTGTTTCATTTTCATTAAACTGCAATTGTCTAATGATAAATAACGTAAATATACTTTTTACTTAATAATATTTATTGAACTGTGATATATTATTAAAAAATTAAATATAATATATATATAGCTCATGTAGATTGACTTAGTGAAAATACAGGTAAATATCTACCTGTACATATGTATTTTGCTAGAACAGACTATAATTGGTGTGCCATTGTTCTCAAGTGTTTATATAATTACTTTGATATCCAAAAAATGGGAGAAACAAGAACAAACCCCAGAGTTTTACCTGTTCCGTGTGCGGCCATCCTCTACGACAGCCATTACCGAGCGACCGTTATGAAAACAAACTGGCCATAGACTCTTATAATTAGTTATTTGAACACACCTCCCCCCTACCACTTTACCTGTGTCTTCACACCTAGGCGAGTGTTGTTAGTGTTAGTTGTTAATGTATATAAAAACAACAAGCGCGAAATCGTGTATATTGCTAAACCATTTCTCAATTTACATCAACCACGAATGTCATAGCACAATGTTCGTTTATCGTGCGTTAGAAATAATCGCACAGGTTTACATCGTTGTCACATCGTGCACACTTCGTGACAAAGATGCAATTCTGTGCGATTATTTCTAACGCACTTATGTGAACATATCGTGTGCCCACCTCACACTGTGAAACGTTGTGTGATCCCACAACTGTAATTTACATTTAAAAACAAAATTAGCATATCATGAATAAAAATTGTTTTCTTTAATGTTGGTTTTCACAGAATAACATTCCAAACTGACTAAGTGTTTTCGAGACACACTGTTTATAGTGTAAACTACGAAAATTTAGTTTTGAAAATAAAAAAAGAAAAAGAAAAGAAAATACCGAAGCGTAAACATGATTTTTTCCTATTTAAATATTAGCTCAATCAACTTAAGGTGGCTTTTTAACACTCTAATCAGATGATTCAATGATGTCTCGAATTATCATGTCAAGTGTTGGTTTCATTTACTGACTTAAATGTTGAACCCATACAATATGCTTTACATAGTCCAACGGAAACACGTGTAAAATGTTACAAATAATTTAGTAAATCAATATTCATGTCATGAAATTTAATTGACAAATATATTAACCGTAAATCAATATAACAATTACATGATCTTGTTTTAATGAAAGGGGCTGTGTTGTGATTTGATAAAGCTACATGTAAACTATACCAACTAAACTGCTAATACCATGTACCTGTTTTTGTGTACCTGTCACGAAGAACACAATGCTTTATGTTTTGAGACAGATTAAGAGGTATGTACTTTTAAAAGAATCATCTTCATTTATATGCAACAAGCAAATACATCATAACAAATTCTGACAATTCTTATATTCACCAAAGTGATTCTTATGTCGGCGCAGTAATGGTCGCCTATCTTACGAGAGTCTAAGCGTATTGGCCGTCGTTGTGGTGAGGGCTTTTATTCACAAGAACCATTCTCGATTTAACCTCTTCTCATGTGATGAGGTCCTTTGGTAACGTTGTAACTATGGAAATGCAAAATTATCAGCCTCGCAGAATTAGGTTAAGTTTCATACAGTATTGAGGTAATATGTTTTAACATAGTACACATGGCTGGCTTCATTGTCGCAATTACTCCATTTTATAATGGCATACACGTAACCGATAATTAGGAAGCGCACTGGCCGTGCAGATTGTTCGGAGAATAACGTTATCAAGGGTAGACCCGTTACTAATTACAAAACTTGAATTAATGAAACTAGACAATTTACGAAGTCAATTCCTCTCAAGGACGTTCAATTTCTTTCTTTTGGGCTATCATTTTAATCATATTTTCAATACACTTTAGGCCAATTATTTTGGAGGATGCTTTGAAGCACCATGAGATGACCTTTTATGTGTTGAAATGGGCTAAAGCGGTGGATTATCAGGTTCACAAACACATATGGAAGGACAACGTTTTTCTCAGCCGCATCCAACAATGGCTGAATGTTTCACCGTGTTATTTTATACACAATTACGATACAATCTAATTTGGATAGCTCAAGGTGACAGCTTAATTTAATGTGATTGACTGCGTGGACATTTGTATCGTCTGCTGAATCGTCACAGACGAGAGATGCATTAAGATTCGTTCTGGAGAAAACGGTTCTTACAAAGTCGGTGACAAGCTGATTTGTTCCTCCATCACATTGCAAAATATACCTTTCAACCTTAGCAATATCAATCGACGGCTTCCCTCAAACAATCTAATATACACTCTCAAATACTTCACATGTCATATTTGTTATATTTGGAATTGGTTTTATCACCTCTCATACTTTTTTGATAAGTTGCAAACTTCACAGATACATTAACCATGATGCATGATGAATTCTGATGACTTCCTTTATATAGCAATAGTAACTCAAAATCGTTTAAACCAGAGGCAAATATGAACAAAGGAGCGATTTACATTGAGACCCTCGAAAAAATACAAAGGAATAAGACAAGGTGTTCAGGTAGAGTAAGCTTCTTCTCCTTCATCGACGATACCTGCCATGTAAATCTTGGTCATATTCAAGTAAACATCAATTACAACAAATCAGCACAATAATGAGCATACTCAAAAACGTCCACCTTCAAATCGCACAAAGATACAGAATATTCCCCGAGTTCTCTGAAATAGTTATTTCGGGGGATACGGTATAATAAATCACCTTTCAGAACTTTTTTGTGTCGAAGCTGAAAGCCAAAAAAAAAATCAAATTTTACCGATCATTCGGTATGTTCGTTTCTGACTCGTTAGTGGTATTGGTAGTCTAAACAATTTAAATCAACGTCTCATGTTAATTGATTGTTAAAAGATTGCATTGGCCTACTTTGATTTAAATTTATTTTTTAGTAATTGCTGAACCAAGAATAAAATATCTATATTGTTCTGAAGTTTTCTTAGAACGTAAATTCGTTTCTATGTTTTTGAGAGACTTAAGCATTTTATATACCTAATGAAACACTGCACGGTAAGGGATTAAGTTAAAGTAAAATGAAAAAAGATAAAAGACTCTTCACATGAGACGTTTAATCAGTCTCATTACGGCAGTGTCACAATCGCTAAATAGTATTTGACAAGAGGCTGGAGAAAAAACATTGAATGCTGTGAAATATGCCCAAAAAAACTGTCCAAGTAGTAACGCAATTGGTTTGACTCTCATTAAGCCGTAAAGCTAATGGGTTGAGACAATAGCGCGTTCCAAGTTAACGTCAATAGGTATTGATCATCGCGACCGCACAGACACCCTGAAAGCTATCAAAACGATATTATCTGCTTGAGGTGAAAATCAAAGCAAATCGATGTTGATGGGTTTAATGTCACCGCTGTACTCAACTGTCTCAAGCAATATCCTTTATGCCTTTCTTCGGTTCGCATATCCTTAAACCATATAAAAGCTCGGTACGAGCCCAAGGCCAAGTCACCGGTTTCTTTGACAGCCAGTTTTTCTCCAGAACCATTAGTTACGTGTTTCTTTATACAGTGTAAAACCTTTTTCATGTAAAAGTCAATTAATGAAGAGTAATGGGATTACAATACAGGTCTGGTTCTATCTTTATTAAAACAACGAACCGAATGTACAAACCGCAAGTTACAATGGCATCATATCAAACGAAATATTGACATCACAGTTTCGGAAATGAAATGAAATTCGATTTTTGTTTTTCTTATTCATGATTTTGCGTTTGCAGCTTTCGTCCTGATTCCACGGAGTGAAGTAAACTATGCTATTAATCTAAGAATATAATTTTCTTTAAAATATTGCAGTGCATTTGCTTTTACGTTTAAACGGTCCTTTACTATTCATACAATTGTGTGCCATTAATGTTTTTCTTTCCGATGGTATTTAAATGATCATAATTGTTAACTTAAGACATTAGTATGCACATATTCGTTTAGCCTAAAATGGTAAAGTGATAAAAACAGCCTAACAAACTGTTCGATGTGAACAAGCACTGTGTAGCTATTTATTTTCTTGACCTCTTGGTTGCTAAAGTGTCATTGTAGCCCATAGAAATTAAAACAGACTATTCATGCACGAACGATATGTGCGAATCATATACGATTGACAGTCAACGCACGACAATGTACAAAAAAGTTCGAGATGATGCGCTATACACATAAAAAAGATCGATGCACTTAAAGCAAAAAATGAAATGGCAATAAACGAGAGAATGATTCACGACAGAAGAAATTATGTATCTAAGATATAGAACACGTAATGATAAGAGCATTTTTTCTTTCCGTAATTTTGCTCGTAGATCTATATAAAACGAAACCCACAAGATAACCCAGAACCTCACTAATTACTGGACCACACCAGTCACCGAAGCTCACCAATCACTGAAGCAAACTGATTACTGAACCACACCAGTTAATGAAGTACACCAATTACTGAAACTCACCAATCACTGAAGCTCACCAATCACTGAAGCTCACCAATCACTGAACCACACCAGTCACTGAAGCTCACCAATCACTGAAGCACACTAATTACTGAAGCTCACCAATTACTGAAACTCACCAATTACTGAACCACACAAGTCACTGAAACTCACCTATTACTGAAGCACACCAATCACTGAAGCTCACCAATCACTGAAGCACACTAATTACTGAAATTAATCAATTACTGAACCACATCAGTCAATGAAGAACACCAGTCACTAAGGCACACTAATTACTGAAGCTCACCAATCACTGAAGCTCACCAATCACTGAAGCTCAACAATCACTGAAGCTCACCAATCACTGAACCACACCAGTCACTGAAGCTCACCAATCACTGAAGCACACTAATTACTGAAGCTAACCAATTACTGAACCACACCAGTCAATGAACCACACCAGTCACTGAAGCTCACCAATCACCGAAGCACACTAATTACTGAAGCTCACCAATCACTGAAACTCACCAATTACTGAAGCTCACCAATCACTGAAGCTCACCAATTACTGAAGCACACTAATTACTAAAGCTAATCAATTACTGAACCACACCAGTCAATGAAGTACACCAGTCACTGAAGCACACTAATTACTGAAGCTCACCAATCACTGAAGCTCACCAATCACTGAAGCTCACCAATCACTGAACCACACCAGTCACTGAAGCTCACCAATCACTGAAGCACACTAATTACTGAAGATAACCAATTACTGAACCACACCAGTCAATGAAGTACACCAGTCACTGAAGCTCACCAATCACTGAGTTGGTGATATTTGTTTTGTAAATTATAGGTTCAGATTGATTTTGTTTACTACATTTTTTGTTATGAAATTATTGCCGAAATTATAACTTTGAAAAAATTAAGCTATGTAAAACAAAATAATTTTTTAATATTAAATGGTACAACAACATATTGGTCATACATGTATGACTACGACGCCAGCGACTGATATTGTGGTAGAAAAAAAATACTTCAATCGTGTTTGTCGGATATGGTGTATTTCTTTCGAAAGTTCAAAAGTTACACAAGACACTCGCTTTAGCTCGTGTTTTTGTAACTTTTGAAATTAACTAGCCCGGGTAAAATAGATATACTATATACGACAACAAATAGTTGTGTATCCTCTATCCTGAATTAATATTTCTTTGAACATCAAATAAGTGAAACATATCCAAAATTTCATAACGAAATTAAGACCACTATTAACCAGAGGTTTTTGTCGTTTTGTCTTCATTTTAAATAGTACCGCAATACTAAACAACTATTGCTATTATGCATAAGCTAGTACGTCGGTTACTGTCCATACCAACTGCTGGAGTGATGGTCAAATCTCACATTACATACAAATGACAATGCAATACAATTTAAAAAACAAATATTGATGTGATTACGTAGAATGCACCAACAGGTTTGACAGGGAACTCATTTAAATGAAAATCTGTTTGCCACTTAACTACTATTATTTCGTCAAATATACCAATTTACCTGCCTTTCTTATGTTCTAATGTTTAAAATGTCTATTCTGTTGTATATAGATAGAATGACAATGTCAGAATGATAGCGTGAACTTTCCCTTTCTTAATGATAATATCCCTGCTTCTCCATCGTATGTTGTTTACATGTCGGAGTTGATTCGTTATTCTAGGGCTTGCTCTGAATATCGAGCTTTTCATGCTCGATGTCAGCTGCTGACGAAAAAAACTTATGTCACAGGGATTCGAGAGGTGCAGGTTGATGAAGACTTAGGGCATGTTTTATGGTCGCCACCTTAGTCTCATTAAGAAATATTCTGTATCTTTGTTTGATATGAATATTGACGTTTTTGAGTATGCTCTTTAGTGTGCTCCCTTGTTGTGATTGACAATGATGACTCGGTTCTCATTTCGAGGAATTGATGTTTACTTAGATGAGACAAAGATTTACATGGTTGGTGTCGTCGATGTAGCAGAAGACGCTTACTCTTCCGAAACATCTGGTCTTATTCTCCTGTGCTTTTGCAAGGGTCTCCATGTGAATCTTTCCTTTGTTCATATGTTGCCTCTAGTTTAATCGATTTTGAGTTCGGATTATGTTTTTGTTGACGCTTTGGCATTCTCAATTTGTTTTTTTCATTATTACGTCCTGTTCGTGTGTCAATGTTAACATCCCCTGCCAGTATAAACATGTTGTTTGTAGTTACATATGTAGGTATATAAATTATAAAGTTATATAAAATATTTTTTTCTGCCGAGTACATATTCATTTGGTAATGTTTCATTTTGCCATGGAGGTCTACATATATGGTATACAAAGAAGTAATTCTCATCATTAACACACAGTTTAATTCCAGTTATGTCGTCATTCGTGGATTGGCAAATATAATAGTTTTGTTTTGTTTTAAAAGTTCTTTATATTAAGCCATAATTCTTAACCAAAGTTATTTAAACACTTTATTTTCTTTTGTCGTATTGGTTGCAATGTTGTAATATCATTAAGTTTGCTTTAATTACACCAAAGTTTTAGGTGACTAAGTATATTGCATTAGCGTACTTGAACAATTTGATTTTATTTCAAGCATACGGAATAATTGAGCTAATTAAAATATCACAAGATATTATCTGTATAACAATACTTCTAACAATCTCGGTAAACATGCGAGATTTTGCAGAGATACGAGCGAAGCCATTATCAAAAAGAAAGTAAATAATGCAAAAAGGTCCGTTAATCTTCATTTTATATCCCCAAATTCTTTCATGTTGTACAAGATTTATGATTTTCTATTTTCGAAAGCATTGTATAATTATCTCGGGAATAATCTACGATATCGTTTTTGCTGATATACATTCACTAACCCGCACCCATTCTTAATATACATTCAGCACGCACGTGCCATCAAGCTGAGACTACACGTAATAAACAACGTGCCTACTTCTGTCGTCCATAGATTGTATCGTATTGTGGTTCTAACGGAACGTAATCGACACTAAAGTTCAGTCAATTCGATATTATAGGTTGAGGGATTTTGTGTAAAAGAGACTTTAGTAAATTAAAATGTAACTTAAGGGTTTGGGATAATGGGATGTCCCTGATGAAGGATGGTGAGATGAGGAAGGGGGTTAATGTGGTACACGCATACATAAATATATAAATTATCTAACCGGTTATGTTTTTGAACTTTTATTAGATTACAAAGAAATCGACAAGAAATTATCTTGTTTTGTTTAATTGCATGTCGATTTCGATTGAATCGAATAAATTAATCGTTAAAGGAGTTAGTCAAACATGTGCATCTATAACGAAAATAAGATGTCCCCTGCATTTGTTATTACAGTTCTCGCTTGGCGGAATAATATTACTTACATTCTACCTAGATTGACATGCAGTTTCAAATGCCTCAAGGTTAGTGTAAACATTAATGATATTTCCCCCACGTTTTCTTTCCTCCAGTTACAATTATGATAGTTTGACATTTCTGTGTCGTCTTTATTGGGCTGAATATTGGTGTTGCTTTTTAAACATTACCATTATATTGGATCTTAATACTGCTTTTTACTGTATTTTCTATTTCAAGTACCCATGATGTATTTCATTAAATCATTTGCCACAGAAAACAAATGCATTTGTATCCCGCCGTCTCCATCTGTGTATATGGCTATATTAAAGAAAATATGAATCAATGAGTATTACCTATTATAACATTTAATTAGTAAGCTTCTGTGAAAAACTTGGTTTCCGATTTATTGACACATTTAAATCAATGAATTATACTTAATTTTAATGTTTGTTTTGAATATATAACTACAGGATATTGTTTAAAACATCAATGTACATTGAACAATTAAAACATCTAGAACAAAACTATAATAATCATAAATTCGTCTTAATCATACCACTTACACTTTATACCTTTTAACTGATAGATTCCTGGTGTAGTGGTATATTGATATTTATTTTTGGTACGGCTTTTAGCAGAACGAATAACAAACAAAAATACAAACACACAACAAAAGAAAAGAAAATGAATCGCCAGGACATTCAAAACACAATGAACTTGCTAACGCACAATAAGATTATATACTCATTATACCAAGTCACACATCTACACACTCTATACTTTTTTATTCCAATTAAAAGAGATGCATTCATATAAATCTATATAGAAATCGAGGAGAAATGTCAAAGATGTTATTGTTGCTGGGAAGCATTGTTTGCCGTACGACCACGCAGACACGAACAAATACTAGGAAGCACGGGGACCGGGTTGTTCATTCAAAGACAAGGAAAGGGTGGCATTCTTTATTTCCCGTGTACAATGTAATTAGATGTTATTGTACACTTTAACAAAACTGTATAAGAAACGAAATGTTCGATCGCACTAACTAGGAGGAAGTCAAACAATGAATGCTAGCTTCAACAAAAGGACGATTTCCGCCACTCCTGACGATGTACCAAGACTTCGGGGTGTTATTTCTAAAGATGGCGTTACATTTCTTTACATTTCTAAGAAATTCTCTGTATTTATTTGGAGTTCTTTGTAGTTTCTGTGTTTTGAGATTATAGAGACCAGCGAATTCATACCGAGTTGCCTTAAGATACTAACGCGGTCAGCTATAGGCCTGATATGTCCGTACAATCGTATATCTATTCTAGTAATAGAATTCCAACGAACATTTGTTTGTTCGTATCCAGTAAATATAGGGGATTATACCTATGCTTTTACTTACTCTAGTCTCTCTCTCTATTTATTATGCACAAGACTTGGCTTATGTACTATCTATATGAATCTGTAATATCTCTTCGTTTGTTATGTACCGAATGCCGGTAAAACATTGAATTGATGAAACAAAATATATCAAAGGATTCATTAAAGAAAGACGTTAATGAATGTCCGCGCATTTATTACTTCCTCCTAATCCATCGCTCCTCCCAACGTCTCCCCTTGAAATGTACAGTTATCCCAATGGTAACATTCCTTCTTCAGTGCTTCCGCTTCCTACACTCGTACATTGCCAAAGCGTTCTTACAGTACCCATAGGAGCACAATCGAAACACATAAGACAAATAACTACGAATTAATAGTAACTGATAGATAAAACATTGTTTCATAGTAATGTAATCATTGCAATGAGTTTTAGCATGTACACTATCAAAATTCATCATGACATAAAGAAATTTGGGAGTGGAAGTGTAGCTTTTATGATTGGGGAAATAAGGAGAATGCACTACTACTAAGTTATTAAAGAATGTCTAGGGTAAATATGATTGTTATTTGTATAAAGACCATTCCTTTACATGTTGGATGTAATATAACAATTATATATAAGAGTATAAAACACAACGTCTAAAACAAACTTAACTTGGAGACGATTACCTGAAATGGGAATTACTCTAATTACACAAGGATCCTTATATCTTAAGCTCGTGTTTTATTTACGTTCCACATCTGGTACAGGCGAGGAGTAGAAAGCCAACAGCCTAGACGAGTGTTATGTTATAGTATTATAACCAAATAACTCACCTTAACGTAATAAGTTACGTCGTTTTTATAGTAGTCTAAGCGAGATGTTTCCGCGCGTTGATTACTTTTATAACTGTAGCTTCCGGCAAAAGAATAATCTAGAAAGGAAAAGTTAACTTAAGTGCCGCCATGTTTTATCCGACGGACGTTTTTTTTGCTGGACTCTATCATGTTGTTGTAATGACCGGTTAGATAATCTCGTGTCTTGTGGTTGAAGTTAAACACCAAAATACTTTCGATCGACATTCGTATTACCCAGGACTGCCATCTGAAAACAGTTGCTATCGCAAAAGCAACTAATTTATTTTCAAAATGTGTATTACTGTATATGCTTAATAATTAATATAACTATACCCGCCATCTACATATACCGAAAAAAGGATAAGTGGTAAGCAATGTATCAGTTATGATAGATCAGTGGTTGCCGGTTGGTGCAGTGGATAGCGCACACGCCTTTCACAAAGGTGGCCGGGGTGCGAGTTGGGTCACCTGCCCGACCACGTGGGTTTTCTTCGGGTACTCCGGTTTCCTCCCACAATATGACCCCACGCGGACCAACGACAATGATTAAGATAAGTTGGAAAACTTGTTTCATTTAATTCATAATTAAATACAATTTATATTACATGTATCAGTTATGACATCATGAAAAGTTCGAGTCATGACTTCCATATGAATACGGTAGAATTCCCTATGATGTTATTGTCATCAAATGAGTTGTCCATAGTTTAAGTATTCAGAGGGTTAAGCTGATGTGTTTGCGTAAGGAAGTCCTTCAAAATTATAAAGAATTGTTCTTTACATGAGTCTCCAATCTTGATTTTTTTCCAGAAATATCAAGGCGAAAGGTTATGTCAATCACTCGGGTGTTTATAAATATCACTTATTGACGTAGCATGTAAGACAGCCTCCTTAATCATCTCATTAACTCCTTAAATAATTCGAGACGCAAGGTTGTGCTCCAAAAAGCATAACCGTTTGCAAGCAACAAGATGTAAAGCAATAACTCGCTAATCCATGCTACAATTATATGTGTTTTTCTTGTCCTTAATGTCACACTATAAACTGTCACGAAAACATACTGCTACTTACAGTACATTCCAACAATTCTGTCAGCACGTCCCTAAAATGCTCGGTAATAATTTGTCTCAGACTTTTATGATTAGACGGTTTATCTCATACTTTTTAGTTGACACGCAATATATTTTCAAGGCAAAAGCTACCTAATTGTGTTCTTTCGCACGAAAACCATTAGCGAATGTCTGGGTTTTCAAACAATAATAGAACGGCAGTTCTTGTCGTGCTGGTGCAGGAAATTAGGTCCGAAACAAAATAGCATGTTTGTCAAAATAATAAGGAATTACTTAATGTGTTGGCGGCTGTAGCAAGTGCCTGTGGAAGTCTATTGTATAATATTACTGTACACCTGTATGCTCACATATTTCTCAATATTTCTCTGTTCAAATGGAATATTTACAGCATTGTCTGCCGGACATGATATTGAAACAAACATCTATACGCCTTATAGGTACATGTAATAAGTATGTATGGTTGAGAGGTGTAATTCTGAAATAATGTAAGTACATAAAGCGGTGATAACGACAGTTTCCACAAAGTAGTGTTGACAAAGTTTCTAGAAAATCAATCTCTTTATTTAGACACAAATATAAACAACTGCTTATCAAAAAAATATAACAGATGGAAGATAAAATATCACCAGGAAAAAATGATATATCACACAATACATATACATTGTGCATGCATAATACATATACATTGTACACACAGTATACATATACATTGTAGATACATAATAATATACATTGAAGATACTTATTGCATATACATCGTACACACAGTACACCTATTCATTGTAGATACAGAAAAGCTATACATTGTACATACATAATACAACTTTTATTGATATACTGATGTTAGCCCTTGCCAACTGGTAGTCGAAGGCTTGCTGCAGTGAGAAATTTATATCTTAACTCGTTACTGTAAATCGCCTTCTCTACTTTCAAATGAACTATTTTTTATCTTTGTGTTCGACATTCACTGGAGACGTCAACAACAAAACCAAAGGGAGATTATTCACAAACGTGCTATTTTGTTTCAGTAATAATTTCCTGTATTAGCTGTAGGACATAAAGTATGGCGCTTTATGTTTCATTCCATGCTTTTGAAACACCTATCACTCATAACAAACAGAATAGAATGAACTTCTCAAGTATACCTCAATGCCCTAATGAAACTGTTTAGTGTGCTTGACTTATGAGGCAAATACATTTTCCGTTAATATATAATCTCACCTGATATTGTTTGTTTATATGACGAGTATCAGGTTGTATCGAGCTCGCATACTAAACCTGACACATCATTAACGATCTTGGCTGTTCATATGTTGTAGGAGGAAGTATACTTTAATGCTTAATGTTAATTTTCTTAATTGTTGATACAAAATCATAATTTATATTTGTTTTGCTGATTTTTTTATATTATTTCGCTATTTGTCTGAGTTTACGATGTTACTAACCTTTTAATCTTCATTAATAACAATGACGTCACGATTACTATTTATTGGTTTGTGTTTGTGGTATTCACCTAAAGTACATATGTACTTAATGTGAAAGCGATAAAGTCCACTAAGCGGATCCGATCTGAAAGCGGATCACTTCTCACCAAGTTAAAAACCGGACGTTGAATTATCATCAGGTTAGAGCCCGGACGTTGAGTTTAAACCAGCAACAATTGTTTTTTGGAAATGTCTTCATCCTAAATGATAATTGTCTTATTTACTCGTAACATGCGGGCACAATATAAGGGTTTGTTAGTATGGGTAGGTGACGTATTTGGAAGGTAAAGAATGAAGTTAAATTGAAGTTTTCAAATGATAAGTAACAACGATAAAGCATGATATAAATGATATAGTGTAATCCTTCATATCGAATCACTTGCCTATTTTCAACTATTTTTATAATGTTTTAATAGGTCAAAGCAACGCTTGTTTAAAAACATACTATGACAGGTGATTTGGTGAGTGTTATGTGCGTACATTTCACCTTCCATTTAATATGATATTCAATGCATTGCACTTTCAATACCTTTGACCTTTAGTGTTGCAGAAAGGTGTCGATATTAATGAACGCATATGCCAAAAAAAACCAAGAAAATATCAAAGCGTCAACAAAACCATCATCCGAACTCAAAATCCTTTAAACCAAAGACAAAATATGAACAAAGGAAAAAATTACGCGGAAACCCATTCAAATATTGAAGAGAATCAGACCATTCGTTTCGGAAGATTAAGCGTATGTGTGTTCTGCGTCATCAACGACACCAGCCATGTAAATTTGACGTCACATAAGGTAACGTCCTCAAAGAGACATCATTCTCAATAAAAAAACTAATAGAAAAAGAAAATACAAACTGAAACACGTTAATGCACCTCAACACTACAGGAAAGTTTTGATGCATTATATCATGTTATAAACCAATGAGGACTGCCAGCCATAATGTGTTGTCGAAATAGAACGCCCAAGGTTTATGGTTCGGTAACGGTAAATAACAGGAAAATTGAAAACGTCAACAATATATCTGCTATATAACATAAGAGTTATTTTAGTGTATATTTATTTTTTTAATACATTGTTAGCCCAAACATCGATTATAACTACACCTGTATTAACAATCCATTAAACCATTCTCCCAATGTAGATATATGGTGTTTATACATTTAGTTGATGACATTAGCTATGTAAGTAATCGAAGGGCGGCAATTCTACCAGGTTGTGAGTATACAATACTAACACTGAGCTTGGCATCCTCTAGCTTCTTCTTCCATGTAATCTATACGAAATTTGTAATTAAGTTTAAACATGGAGTAAATTTCATTGATCTTAAGTTATAATCTGAACACCAATGCCTGCAGAGTCTAAGCTGTATCATAATTTCAATTTTCCTACTGTAAACGTTCCTTTATGAGACGGTTATACCATTTCCACCCATTGACTGTATGAACATCTGGCAATCTTATATTCTCGAGGTTTCTTCGAACACTTTTATTTCCGTTATAAATGCTAAATGCTAACCGATAAATCTTCTATACATTGTTGTAAAAGGTGCTCGTTGTTGAATATATGCGCTGGTGATACGGTCACAATCACGATTCCTTATAAAGATATTTCTTAAATTAGGTAAAAGACGCCATTGCTATTCAGAATGCTCCTATAACTTTCCTATTGTTTTCTTGTGTCAACCTTTCCTTCATAAATATTTTACCCCAGAACTATCGGCTGAGTCTAGTTAAAATTCCGAAAACTTCGGTGCCCTTTTAATTTGGGCCGCATGGTGGCCATCAAAAATAATTTTCGCATGTTTTACAACTTCTTCTAACACTCAATCAGATTTTATGTTAAAGTGACTTTTGCCGTAAATTTCACAAGAAAACAGAAAATGGTTGAACAAAATGCTCAGACCGGCCAAAAATAAAGAAATTTGTGCGGTCTTACTGTCAACTTTGACATATTTGGGCACATTTAATTGAATTTAAACTTCGTGTATCTCGGCTGCTGTTTCGTCGAATTGATGAAATGGTCTGTCACCATGACTATTCTGTTCAGCCTCGTCAAGGCAAAAATGGAAGCTGAGATGTATGTAAACAAAGAGGCCCAAATTGAGTAACGATAATATATCGGAGAGCCATATTACACAGTTTTATTTCTAAAGGTGACTAAACTCTTCAAATGCAATTCTTGTTTTTTTTTTAGGCCAAAACTGATTGGTTATACACAGCACTACATAATCGACAGTCAGGGAAAACAGCAATGAATCGAGGTATCTAGGTACAATGCTAGTGTGTAGTCTTCATAACTTGATAAAATAGGTTATCTGTATTGGAAATTGGTCTGTCTGTGTGTATGGAATCAGATAAAAAAAACTTATCGTTTGGTCTTGCATATGATGTAACGATGTCTGAGGTCAGTATCAAGATAAAAACTAATAGCTCGTATCAGACTTTTTTCTACTGTACAATTACTGCGCGTTATAGTCTAACCAATCTTATCTCCTTTATTTACCGAAGTGCTTGTGCATTTGTTCTTCCAATGGACCACCGTGTTGACCTGTATGGCAGCTCGTTGGTCGTATAAATCAGAAGCTGATATTTAATTTAAGGTCGATGAATGTGTGTTACCCAATAATGCTAGTATTGTAAGAAGGTCAGTTTACTGTGATTAGTATGGGAGATTCAGCAGCTGGTGTAGAGCCTGTGCGCTTCTGTAAAGACTGACTTAAATATGGATAAAACACATCAAAACCTAGTTTGTGCAAAAGAACAGTTTAGATATTAATCTTCATAATTCTTTAAGAATGTTTAGATCGCTTTCATTTGATAGATTAACTGATTACGTGATCATCGTTTTGCCGAAGCCACTTGACAGTAAGATTTAGATGTTCCAGGAAGTGTAATGCTTGTTAACGTATCTTAAACGAGCTAGTCAATTACAATGAGAAATTTGATTCAATTGAACATATTTTCAATTGTTTAAACATTTAAACGTTTAAATGTAATCTGCTGAAAGACATTAATTTTTTTTCTGGAATGATGTCTTAATTGATATATCATGCCAATCGCATTATCTTTGATCATACTATAATATCACTTAAGATGAATGTTTATTTTCGACTTTAAAGCAGAGAAAGATGCTGGAAGAAGACCTATCCTATTTCGAAACTTGACTGTAAAAAATATTAGTACAGAACCTATTTTATAGTGTTGCTGCTATACTCTGACCGAGATTAGACCAATTCTGTCCCGACATTTACCATTTTGAATATGTTTATTTCCCCTAACAAATTCCCAGATCAAAGCTCATGCCTATGTATACGTGTGATCTTACTGTACTGTAAATGGTAATGCGGACGATAAATCCGTATAAAACCCTGATTTTGAAGAGCTCTAATTGCTTTCGCGCGATCATCTTCAAAGGAAATACTGACTGATTATATAGATTTGAAAAAGGGTATTTATCTTTGAATGTTTGAAGCTCGTTATTCTTACGTAATAATTTGTCTAATGATAATATGATAATATTCGTTATCTAAATTTAAACGCATTTCATTTCCGTATATGATTTTCATATCAACATTTATCATTTTCATCCCTTCAGCAGTGCTATCAGCGTGTATTAACGCACGCCTTATAAGGTAAATAACAAGATTATTTACCACAGAGTATAGATCCCATAAGTGATTATAACAACATTGGCCAAAACGGGCTCGAATCCGAACAAACATAATTTGGAGGGATGAATTAACTTAAATCTTAAATAAAAAAAAGGAAGAAGGAATCAAAACAGAGCAGTCATATACGTCTTTCAAAAACAAATCCCCTTTTGGTTAAGATAATAACTGAAATCAATTTATTAAAATAACACAAAATACAGTTACGTTAAAATTGTGTTTGAATTAATAAGCGTATTTATTCGGCTCCCAAACAGCCTAACAGGATATATAAGCAGAACCTGAAAATGTTTGGCTTTTACTGCAGGGTTTCCCATATTTTGAACTGCATATGCAATAATCCATGTATATGTACATTACGATCTATAGCCTTATGCTGTTTGGTTATCACAACACACGGGAATACATCTACCATATCTTCCCGAAAATTCAATTATGTCGTTTCAATCGTTCACAATATGCGCAGAATTTCGTGTTCAACGTTTTGATGCATTATCCTCTATTACAAACAGGAGGTAGAGTATATATATGATGTGTTTTTTATTATTATCATCATAAAAACTTTATTACATCTATTGTACATTTTGTATCCCGAATGGCATGAAGATATCATTAACCTGAAAAGGCACAGATTCGCTATTTTCAGTTCATTAACATGACATTCATTTTCTGTAGTAAGCATTAAACAGAAGTTAATTTGTCTGCTATATATGTATGACACATGCATTTATAAATATGCTCTTATATGTATTACAAGTTTATCAGCCAGAAATGTATCCTTACTGGTTGACCAAGCACAAGAAGAAATATAAACTGACGTGACATTTCAATAACATCGTAATATAAATACAGGAAACATTTAATTTTACCAAATATACCAAAGTGACCTCTGCTGTATCGACGACAACCTCTCTGTAAGTCTAGGTTACATTAAGGTAATACATCGTTCTTAAAGAGAGAAAGGCACCAGTGACAAAAAGACAGAGTTAACGAGAAGCATCATAAAAAAATTGGAGTATAAGACTGACAATAAAACTTCAAACCATAATGTTCTCTCACCCTGTATTTATGGTTAGTTGACCCTTCGGTAATCATAATTTTTTACGGTATGTGTACAATTCTAAACATAGCTATGACAACAAAGAATTAAAAAAAAGGAAAATTAAAAAATAAAACACCTTTAATTAAGTGAGTAAATAAAGGGCAAATTAAAATTACAAAACAGCAAACGTTTATTTTATCTTATAAAACGCAATACGAAATCGGGGGTGAAATAACAATTGCCAATGGTAACAGAAAAAAGGTTTATTAGTCACTTTTTCGCAAACGGTACTTCCATCACAATAGGATATTACCAAGATGCCTTTCTGAGAGCAGAACATTTTGCCGTTGTCTCAGAGAAAAAAAAAATAAAATCTGGTCCTGGTGGTTTTAAGTCCAAAGACTGAAACTGAATGAAACTGATAACCAAATTTTAGAAAACCAGCTACATTGCCATAACGTTTGTTGGCTGATACAGTATGCAAAGGAACAAAGCATATTACGAACATGTACCTGTTGGTGAAAGCACGATCGATTTAAAAAAAAAAAGCATATTATAGCCATATCAACATCGCAAATCATAATAAGACTTACACCAATGTTATAACACATGAGGAACAGCATTCTCATATATCTAATAAAATCATTGTAATCAAAGTCCGTGGAAAGTGGAAATGATTAGAAATATATTGCCTAGAGTATCCTGCATAGCGTTATCTTACTCTGTATAACTGGCCAAGGCATTGCGTATCTTTGCTTGACATCTGCCGGAGAGATAACGACACGTACTTGAAATATAACTATGTTATTCTGTTTGATAACGTTAAGCCAATTTCAATAATGAGGTAAATGATACAATGGCAGTAACTACCAGACATCAGTGATGTTGATAAACTCCAGAAATACAACACCTTGGTGAGATAGAGCAAAGGGAACTTAAGAAATGTATTAGGGCTATGAACAGAAACTCGTTATATGACGTTATCCAAGAGATGTTCACTAATTTAGTTCTATGCAACATCAGACGCACAATGCCCAATTTATCATTTTGAAGCATTTTCTCAATTAGTGAAATTGAAATCATGTCTTAATTGTAAATGTTTCAATAATGATATTTGAATAAAGCGTTCTGATTGTTTTTATCGATATCAATCTAAATTGCTGTCCATTAATTTCAAAGACGTTTTATTTCCGTTTGTAGCGCCTATACGCACCTTTTATGAACAATAAAAGTGAAGGTATGATTGTCAAAGTATAAAATAATGAAAAAGAAGTTTTAGAATTTAACGGAATTTCAATTCGTTTAAAAGACAACATTTGAAATCCATTTGGTGGAGATATTTCCAATTAAAGCCCCATCCATTAATGATTTTCGTATGCACTTTAAAACACTTAATTGGTGTGATTTATTCCTGATATCGCAAAAAAAAACAATAAAAATAAATGAAATAAAATAATAATAATAATAGATAAAAATAAAATAATAATAATAGATAAAATAAAGCATTTTTAATGCATTGATTCATTAGTGAAGTTGACTTCAAGCACAATTTTTCATCCCCAATTCGATTTGAATGCTGTGCATGTCTTGATGATGCGTTGGTAATTTAAATAGACCACTGTGCTTCTTGATTACGGATCCTCAACTTTCAGATTTAATTTAGACGAAATTAAGTAGGGAAATGATCTTCTGAAATCTAAACAGAACAACTGTGAGTGTTGTATGCCGCAGAAAAGCTTTTCCCTGAATACCTGTATTTGCCCCAGTTTCCTGTTTAGTTTTATGATGCCTTTCCTCTTGGTTTAGTGCCACTTTAGCTGTTTCTGTTTTAGCTGGTACCGACATTGCATTCGAATGTTTACCTTGTTTACTTTTTCTGTATTATAAATTTTCTTTTTGTTGAAACCACAAATGATATTAATATATATGCAGAAAACTGTAAGATTATTCTTTCTCGTTATATGCATGTATGGAATAAAAATTATATTTTTAACCTGTAATTAGAAACCAAATTGTAACCATTTCTATTATGGTAATGCATTCCGAGGATGTAGATTCTAAATGTACATACAGGTGTCGTCGATGAAGCAGAAGACTTTTCCTGACACCTGGTCTTTTTCACTTCTACGTTTTCAAGGGTCTCCGTGTAAATCTGTCCTTTGTCCATACTTTGACCTAAGTTCAATCAATTTTGAGTTCGGATTATATTTGTTGAAGTCACGGTATTCTCTGGGTTTTTTTTTAATCTGAAACTGACTCTAATGCACAAATATCATAAATGATCGATTGAGATAAGAAATACTTAACAGAACAGTCATAATTTTACGTTGAAGCTTGAATTAACATAGTTCAATGTGAAACCCATATCCCCATCACTTGACTCGCCTATTTATTATCTCATAGGCGTTATTGACCTGAAATAATTTCATTGTTTTCATACTACAAAAGAAAGAAAATCACGAGGGAAAACTGAATAATTTCCCGATATATATAAGTGCAGAAAATAGTGATTCAGTACATACTGCCTGCTGTCCCGCCGAGATATAACAGATCTATATACTTTATTGGATACGGGATCGATGGTTACCATACTCCCGTGGGAAGACAAACCATCATGTTCGATGCTAACGATGCAACGTTATCTACGTTCAGGCGAGAAAATAACAGCCATTTACATACCCAGTACACAGGAAGGTGGATTTGTTTTCTCCAATCTGGCACTGAGGAAGATGAAGACTTGTCTTGTTACCATAATTAAAATGTGGTTAACGAAATGTCGCTTGATAGAAAACTGATTAATGTGGTGATATTAACAGTATACAGCACCCCTGATCTATCTTCTGTGGTCAGGCCAATAGTTGAAATGTTGTATTTAAGCACTTTACCTCGCTGTATACGCTGTATACTGTAAACCAACTTATTTTCACGGGGACTTAAGTTCACGTTTTCATATGAAACGTCTATTTCGCGGCGATTTAATTTCCACGGGGACTTAATTTTGCGCTTTCATATGAAACGACTATTTAGCGGTTATTTAATTTCGCGATAAATACGGTCATAAGTCCTACTGTACAGTACTCCTACAGCTGGCGTTCCTCTGTTTAAAACTATTTCGCGGCAATTAATTTTAGCGAATTTTAATGGCACGCGAAATGAGCTGAAATCAATCGCATGCGAACATAAGTTGGTTTACAGTAGACATGAACTCTCTATCTTAGACCTTGAATTCACTTTTTAATCCTGAATAGACATTGCAAAAGATCCTCATAGACAAATGAGGTCTATACATCAGCCTTCACTTATATAGCATCCCGACTGATTATACATTTAAATATCTGCAGCAAGTTGTCTGCTCAAATATGTTAAAATAATGGAAAAAAGTACAAATATATTAAAATTGAAATCTTACAAGGAGACTGTAAGTACATGTATATACAATTGTGCGTTTGGTAGTGAATGTATATGTTCAAAATATCAAAGAATACCGATTCGTCAACAAAACCCAATCCGAACTCAAATACGATTAAACTAGATATGAAATATGAAGAATTGAAAGGTTAAAACAAAACCGTTGAAAAAGAACGAGATAATATGACCCGGTGTTTAAGAAGAGTAAGCGATATCTGCTCTATCAACAACACATTGCGTCATATCAAATAAATGCCACGCCCTCAAAGTGATGACTAGGATCATATTTTTGCAAACATACCAATATGACATACGAATGAGCACATTTTAAATGCGACCATAAAACCTGCCTATACTTTGGATCAAAGTTGGATCATACTGATATGCCGATTTGTTAACAGCCTCAGTGTATCAGTAGGAAATACGGAACTGTTTGCTTCATATCATCAGTTTCATTTTGGCCACTGATATTAAAAGTAAGATTTTTTCTTCTCAGAAAATTTTTCATTGGGGTTTTATCCAATAATTATTTATTTACCAATTATGCAACATGTCCAATTCTAATTAACTTGATGTATTTATCTTTGAAAATAAAGATAAATGGAAAAGAAACAAAAATGTAAAAAAAAAAAGAGTGAAAAGATACAAAAAACCCCAAACAAATTCAAATTATTTTATTTGTTATATATGATTTGTTCAAAAAGGAAGTATGCGAAAGATGTGAGGCAGAATTATCAAGAGACCAATGATATTCGTAGTGAACATACACTCGGTATCACCGCTGTATAGCGCCTCATCGTTTGAGGTTAAACTTATAAACTGTAATACGTGTTCATCTCGCTGGGTGTGAACATTTGTCTCAGAGGGCAGTGCTCATTGATTTTGTTAAATGTCATACACATTATACATCAACTGAGTAATGTTAGGTGTGATAAATGTATACATACAAGTAACTGAAATATTGATGACTGCCAAGTGAAATTTTATTTCTGAAATTATTTTTGCATTTTTTAAATTTCAGTTAAGTGTTCAAATATCCACGTGACATAGATATAGGGGTCATTTAAATCGAAGATAAGGGTTTGAGTATGCATGCTTCAAAGACGAGTGTCCGTTGGGTTTTCGTTGTGCAGAAACATTGTGAGCAAATATGACAGTATGTAGTTAATATTGTAGATTTATAAATATTGCCTCTGAGATTCATTTCTTACAATTACATGTACATGTATAGCCGAATATACATAATGTAAAATATATTTACATATTTTTTTTGTTTGTTTTTGTTTTGTAGTTACCCCTTTGTTACCCCATATATGTTGCAACATGAATAACTTTCATTGTTTTATTGATCTTTCATGAACTGTGTAATTGGAATTATCATTGTGATCCCATATCGGAATCTATACAATATTGGTCTGCTATCAGGAGACGCCCAATCAATTTCTGTGATACGGTATATCTCTGTGCGTCATCACGACTTCATGTTTCTCGGTATCCCCAGGAACTAAGATACTGTGTGATCACATGTCTATAACCCTGTACAGAGGGCCAGTATACCAACGCTTGGGACTTGTTGTTACATTAAACAATGAAGCCAGTGTTGTACTACATTGTTGTTGTAATACATATTGTTTGACAGTGTTCACTTACACATATCATGTTGTAAATGTAAAATATCTTCAACGTTGAAATAAGCTTTTCTTTTAAAGAAAATGAATTTGAGAATTTTGCACATGTTCTCATGAATATAAATTGTGTAAAAATGTAATCTTACACCGGGATCAATGTAATACGGATAAAATCGTGGAGCAATTCAGTTTATCACATTGATACTTATGTAAGACTCTCTTTTTGTATAACGTTCATGTCTATATGTCAATGCGCTGTACAATTCGTTCTCTTTTTTTTTTGATTAGTTCATGTAACACTTATTGTACTACTTAAGTGACACTCGTCATGCCATACAATGTATATACTGTTATATACATGTTTGTAAACATTTTCTTCAGGTTGGAAAGTATGATATATGTAAAGTATGTTTAGATGACTAGTACGATATGTACCCTGTCACCCTAATCAGACTAATGACCAACAAAGCGTATGCACACAGCAGGTGTAAATTGTGTGCAAGTTGGTAAATGACACATCGGTCATTTCGCCTACGCTGTTAGGCGTATGTACAATGGTAATGTTATTGTACCGAAATGATAAGATTCAAATATGCTTTGTTTATGACTTAGATGTGAGATTGTCTATGAGCCCCCTCATCTCGATTTAGAATCGGCCCACTGCGGCGTATCCAAGTATATGCTGTTCTTGAATTCATTTGAACATATTCCTGTATACTGAATCACAAATTATGTTTTTTTCACTCAATATGAATCTGATTAATATACACATTAAACACATGAGACAGACTCCACACTGTGGATATGATTTTCACAATATCTATATAACACAGTTTGCCATATAATGTTTTGTTGCAAAAACATCAGTCAGTTCTCACACTGAGGACGTGATATATAATTAGATTCACATGGCGGGTGTCGTATATGAAGTAAACGATTATTGTTTTGTTAACGCTTCAGTATTTCAGTTTCTGTTCCTTTTTTTGAATCGAATGTCCTGCCGTAATCAAGTATTGGACCCATAAAACGTCTTTGCTTGTTGCATAATATGTTATGTTTATTGCACATTTTGTTTTATGTTTTCACTGATTTATTTCTCATGTTTTAATGCAAACAATCCACGAAAGAAAGAACATCTTGTGAATTCATTCCGACGATTGGAGCTGTTGGACTGAGTGACCCACATTAGGCATCTTCATATCAAATTATTGTAATTGCTTACGTGCTACTAAATACCTCTACTCGTATAATGGCTGCACGTAATCAACATGTGGTTAGTGAGGAGGCTACCGGCTTTGAAGTTTCACTTTTAATGTAATCTCACATTATGCAAATTAATTAACTTTGCGTGTTGCGAGAGAATATACATTGTTCGTAAAAACGTTCTGGGTAAAGATTATAAGAAGTTTATAACTAAGTTATGTCAGCGGACCCTCAACCTGTTTTGATCTATCCTTTTAACAGTGTAATATCATTATTCCTTGCTGGGAAAACGTCGCCTACGCTCAGAATTACACTTTAGTTTTATATGATATATGGTAATACATGGTATAGTTCATATGACACACTACGTGGTACATTCCTCTGAAGACAATGGTGACTCGTCTGTTGTTTCTTGGTTTAAACAGGACGGCGTCAAATACGCGTTTTTACTGTTGTCGACATCAGGATTTTTACAGCAATATTCATACTCGAATGTTAACGTAATATTTCTTTACTAAGATTTCTAGGGTGATTTCCATTAACTTTTATTACTGTAAGTGTACTGTTACTATGTAGTTAAATAGAAAATCAATAAGTATGATTACGAGATACCAATACAGGGGATTTTCACCGACCTACATCCAGATCTAGAAACTGTGTCGCCGTGTACGTAATGCATTGTAATGGGATATGTCGTCGATTTTTAGCACGTAATAGTTTTGGAAATGTTCATGCATTAGCAATACTTTAAAACACCGAAGACACGAAAACCTGCGATTTGTCCGAGATTTCACTGTCGTAAATGATTAAATTATAAAAAGGAAATTCTGCGAGAAATTCGAAATATAAATCATTATTCAAAGATATATATGGCTTAATTCAAAACAAGCACCATTTAAAGGAATGGTATAAAACTAAAAAAAAAACCAATAAAGTAGTAAACAAATACAATATTACAGCAAAAATAATTATGGATTGAAAACCAAGCCACATTGCATTTCATTGCTAAATATTATTAACCCGTTCATCCCTTGTTTATAGCTCCATACGGAAGTCTAGTAACAAGACGCCGGGCTCGTGAAGGAAAGATTGCAAGGATTAGTCACGTCACGGCATTGTTGTAGTTTTGTACGAAATACACTACTCTACCCATGCCCGTCTTTTCAGCTCTAAATGAGTGTACATGGTTAAGCAGAACTGTTGAATGCTACCTGTAAGCGCCAAAATGGCAGCAACGGCTATGTGCTCCTTAGATAATGGCTACAGATTAACATACATATACTTTTTAGTTTGAACAAAGATCCGGAATATTACAGCCACATTTTAGGGGTACCTAACTTTTGAACATATTACAAACTGTTAAAGCTGCCTACACATTTCCCGCATTGTCCGTGGTGTAAAGTGCGTATCCAGGTCGCCATATCAAGTCACGTAAAGCGTATCTAATGGAAAATTAAGCAAATATGTGTATGATTAATTTATATCAAATCACAGTATCATACTTTTTCTCCTGAACAAAATGTAACTAAAAATGCAAGAATTTCTTTAAACAAGCTCTCATATATTCAGTTTGATGGTTGTTGGAGTACTTTGATAATATATTCTTACCTACCGCGATCTTTACGTTAAGTATGGCCAACAACGTCAGCTTACTACTAAGCCATGCGATAAACGTACGATTTCGATTTTCTAATCATGAACTTTCCCTTTCTTGAAAAGAACATCCCTGCTTTCCCGACCTATGTAGACTTCATGTCGCAGTTTATTCGTTATTTTCGGTTTAGTCTTGATATCGAAATGTCGGCTGGTAACGGCATAGGGATTCGAGAAATGCAGGTCGATACTTTATTGAATTACTTGATTGCTTGTTGATAAATCATTAAATATCTTTGTGCAATGTATCTGATTGTGTACCAGTAGGATTAAAGTCGTTTCTTGGACACTTGTCCACCTAAAATCACGACGGGAGTCATTCGAGTGTGACATACACCAATATGCAATTGTACAATTGTAATTGGTATGATACCCATCGTCAAGCGTTCTTCCACACACTCCCTCATCAAAACTCATCCAAAGTAAAGAGAAACATCGATGTACAATAGTCAGCAATACATTTGATATAACCTTTGAATCATGTACCTCTTTAATTCGTTAGTGTTTGGTTAAGTATCTGATTCTACAGTACATATCTATGGAGGAAATTGTAAATCTTTCTCGATCGATTATGAAATAATGGTTACCCTATTAATGTGTATTGTTAATTGTTATACAAGTATTGCTTTAAGTCACCGTGCATATCTAATGTGACGTCATGTATTGGACATGCGTAATCTTGAAAAAGAGAACAGATGTGAAGCGACCATGATCCAGTTGTTAAGCGTGTTAATTACGAAGTTTTAATTCCGGGACAATCGTTCAGCTACCACTTCAAAAAAAATCACATCATCAATTTTGGCACACACGGACATTCACGTCATTTGATTTGGACATGAAGGTTTCCTTGAACGAAAGTTATTTGCACAGAGATAATAAAATCAATAGGATGTGTAACGAAGACGGAATAAACACAATTAAAATTCTATTTGTCTGAACCTCCTTAGAGTCTCTGTCAAGAAATGAAAAAGGGAGAAATAATAATAACGAAAAAATCTTCCCCTCGGGTTTAAATTCTTCCCTCTAGGTCAAATTGTGTGTACATGCTGTCCCTACCTAGTGTTGATCGTTGTGTTTTTCCAACATAATCCAAAATCAGTGGAGTAACCCCAGAACAGGATTAGTAGAGTGAATAATGTTCCCCTAACCCAATATGAAGAGAGCGTACATTGTAGAGTTAAATCAACATATCTACATGTTGTGACGAACGTTTATCTAATAACTTGATCCTAATTTGCAAACACTATTACATTCATTGTTTGCAAAAAGAACTGGGCCTGGTTGATAACCAAGGTAACCCTACTTACGCATTAACCGGTTTTTCGAAAGACGAAATACTTTCAAATCATACATCAGTATTACAATCATTCAAAATACCAGTTAATGAAGACGCTGGCTTACCTCGGCTATATTGGATACCTAAATTATACAAGGATCCTTATAAGCAACGTTTTATCGCTGGCTCGTCTCCTTGCTCAACCAATCCATTATCAAAACTTCTTACTACCATTCTTAGTACCGTTAAATCAGGGCTTCAGTCTTATTGTGACACTGTATACTCCAGAAGTGGCATTAATGGGATGTGGATTTTGAAAAACTCAAAAGATCTTCTGATCAGTCTTGAACACTCCCTTCTCAAATATGTTTCGTCCATCAAAACATTTGGTTTTTCCACCCTGTACACTACTATACCACATGCCAAACTGAAAGAACGTCTTCGGTCTCTCATTATGAGAGCTTTCTTTTCCAAGAAAAATGAACGACGATACAAATACATGATTGTGAGCTATCTCGGAGCATACTTTGTGAAAAACACAACAAAAGCTAGGTTGAAATATACTGAGGAAGACATAGTACGAATGATTGAATTCCTGGTTAACAATATCTTTGTTGAGTTCAGAGGATAGATTTTCCAACAGACTGTTATGGCATTCCAATGGGCACTAACTGTGCACCACATTGGGCTGACTTCTTTTTGTTTTTATACGAGGCTGAATTTGTCAAGGGGCTTATCAGGACGGTTAACAACAACCTTGCTTAACTTTAAATTTCACGTTCAGGTATATCGACGATGTATTGCCTATAAACAACAAGAAGTTTGCTGACCTAGTCGATCGCATATACCCTACTGAACTTGAGATTAAAGACACAACAGACTCTCCTACATCAGCTTCTTCCCTCTATCTTTACTTAAACTATGACCAACACGGCCAACTTACTACTAAGCTGTATGATAAACATGACGATTTCGATTTTCCGATCGTGAACTTTCCCTTTCTTGATAGTAGCATCCCTGCTTCTCCATCCTATGGTGTTTACATGTCGCAGTTGATTCGTTATTCTAAGGCTTGCTCTGAATATCGCGATTTTCGTGATAGATGTTAACCGCTGACGAACAAACTTACGTCACAGGGATTCGAGAAATAAAGGTTGATGAAGTCTATGGGCAAGTTTTATGGTTGCCATCTTGATCTCATCGAGAAATATTCTGTATCTTTGTGTGATATGAAGATGGACGTTTTGAATTTGCTTGTTAGTGTGTTTACTTGTTGTGATGACAATTATGACTCGGTTCTCATTTTGAGGATTGATGCTTACTTGGATGTGACCAAGATTTACATAGCGGGTGTCGTCGATGAAGCAGAAGGCGCTTACTCTTCCGGAACATCTGGTCTAATTATTTTGTGCTTTTACGAGAGTCTCCATGTAAATCTTTCCTTTGTTCCTATTTTGCCCCTAGTTTAATCGATTTTGAGGTCGGATTATGGTTTTGTTGACGCTTTGGTATTCTCTAATTTTGTGTCTCATCAACCTTAATATAAAGGGCGTATAGTGTCCCGCAAACCTACCTAGTAATGAATATTGTGTACCATGAACCTAATACAATTGGAGAGTACTGTCACACAAAACTACCTAGTAATAAACTTTGTGACCCGTAAACCTAATGCAAATGAGTTTTGACGTCATTGCACGCGCTGGTCTTTCGCTGTCATTGAATGGCGGTATTCCTCTCAATATAGGCATCCAATGAAAGCGAAAGGCCAGTGCGTGCCAGCTCATTTACTATGCAAAAGTGGCAGGATAGCCGACGAAAACTTTGAAATATGAAAATGTTGCGTGTTTTTGGAGGAAATCGAGATTATTTCTACAGTAGAGGATACATTTGACATGCACCTTTCAAACGGCATCAATCTTTTTTTTTCGAAATCTCAACTCGAAATGTGATGCAATAAAGTAGGCGGGGTAGATTACTCAACCTCGAAAGCTTTCCACCATTTAGCCTTTATGAACATTGAGGGGGCATTTTTATCAAAAATTGATTTAAAACCCTCCAAACCTGAAAATTACTCTAAACACCCTCGAATAGGTCCAAACCTAGCTGTAAAAAATTATCAGGTCCCTGTGGGTCCGGTCAATAGGTTGGTTATTATCAAACTTCGTTATAAAAAATCCTGTTGTTTGTTTTGCAAGTTGGTTTTATTTCTTATTTCGGAAAGAATACATGTAGGACATAAACGACTACAATGAACGAGCTTAAATGACTACCGTAATTTCTTTCGTATTACCCGCACTAGGGTATAGCCCGCGGGAAGTAAATTAAGGCATTTTTTAGGCTTTTGTAAAATACCAGATAGTCCACAGTGGCAGATTGCCCGCGGGTTATACGTCGAATGTACACCTGGTGAGTACAAGTGTACTTCGTATGTGACTTTGTGATTAATCATTTTGAATGCTTGAAATCAGAGACATATGATGGAAATATTGTGTTTATTTTTTAAATATACATGTTGATGTGTATACCTAAAACTCTATATTAACTTATCAATGATATATTTTGCGTTAATCGGCATGTTGATAAAAGTGGAAACATATAACCCGCATTATTTTAATAATTTGGTTTTAAAAAATACAGATAGTCCGGACCGGTAGATAGCCTGCTATAGGCATCTCCTGATGTAAAAAATCGTACAGCCCGTCGGCAATACACAGAAAATTACGATATATTTTAGAACGATACAAACAATAATACATTTATGTATACATGTACATGTCTTGTCATCGGAAGGGAAACCTGGTGAAATAATTCCCCGAGATCAATTATAGTTCACCACGGTGAAGCATGGGTGAAACATTATTAATTTCGGGGAACAAACAATGTCGCGTTATTACTACAGGGGCAATAGATACCAAAGCTTACAGAACTATAATATTAATTCCACAGTATACATATTTAGGCACAGAAGGCGTAAACACTGGGGTTATACATCGTAACATTGCTCTGTGATGCCTTGAAACTCTAGAATATCTACAGTGTATCCTCGTCGCGTGATATACAATCTAATAAGATACGCTTTATATAGATTGTGTATCAACATAGCTCTGATTTCTATTAACAAAGCAAGAGACTGGCGAGAATATAGTGTTCAAATGTTGTTGACACACATATATTGCTTGTTACCGAAGCATTCACAAGCAAGATATGTCTTAGACCATGTAGAAGATGGAAGGTGAAATGCACTCTGTCGAAATTGAGTTGTGATAGAAAAACCTCAAATAAAATCAACTCCCAAACAATCATATTACGGAAAGAATGAATACAGGACAGCCTTGTCAGCCAACTAGAATGCAAATCTTTCACTCAAAAATTGATTTTTGCTTTGACAACGAAAGACAGTTCAAGGTTACGCCTTGCTAATTTGCGATGTCAACAAAATGTTTTTATACGGGCAAAATGTTCGTTATAGCTTGATTTACTATTTACCGATGCTTCTAGTCGCTGATAAGGCAACAAAGGTGTGAATTAGGTTTGTCTGCGTGCACATCATGTCACGATCAAGGCCACGATATATATATTGTACAGAGTAGATCTTAAATGTAGCTTAATTACGGGGTATACAACGGAAACACGTTAAGATATGGGATGGTGCGACATTAAACAGCCTTTCTTGCTGATAAACGTTCTTCTTTAAAATATATTTGCTTAAACAACATTGTGGGTGGATGTTTTACGGATACTTTAATTGCAATTTTTTAATGTTCAAAAATCAAGCATTATTGCTTCCTATAAATCCCACGATTTTGTAGTGTTAAAAGTATTCAATTGATTACACCATCGACATTTTAACATAAGATTAAGACAAACTGATAATGTGAAACCTTAAAATAATGTTACTTGCGGGATAGTTTTCTTTACTTAAGTATCTTCCAAAAAGTCTGTTAATAGGAGCACTCCAAACTATCTAGACAATGGGAAATGTATTGCCTCCCTTGTAAACTTGATGACAATCTTAACGGCTTTTAATTATCTATCGTTAACTTTCCTTTCCTCCGTATCGAAGGATTTCTTTGTCAGATTTTAAGGTTTGGTTGATGCCGGTTGACCTTAAGACAACTAACTGACTTGGTTATATTCGACCTTAGAGTCTCTTTATGTTGCTGGAATCTAACGGTCGTAAACGCTATTACCACTATTACAAAATTTTAGTGTCTGTCATTACTTGTTCGTAGTTGTAGCGTTCTTGGAAGCGAATGTCTGTCTAACTGTTCTATTGTGATTCGGCTTATATTGTTGTAATACTGTACATAGCTACACCTGAATGGAAGTACTGTGGTACATTTTATCTCGGCAAGATACTGTTATTGTTTACAGAACCCCCTTGTGTTTGAATTATGATAATTTCTTTTAATAATACATGTATTTATTGTTTGCTGTAGTTCGATTCCTTTCTCTAATTGCATTAGGTTGTGCTTAGTAGTTGTGTATTGACACACTTTTGTATTTTGTCGTCATATTCGTATTTTGACAATATGTTGTATTTTGTCATCGTGTATTGACACCTAATTATATTTTATCGTTGCGTAATTACACAATGTTGTATTTTGTCATCGTGTATTGACACCTAATTATATTTTATCGTTGTGTAATTACACAATGTTGTGTTTTGCCGTTATGTAGTCATACAATTTTGTTTTGTCGTCTTGTATATACACAATGTTATATTTGGTCGTTTTGTATTGACACTTAATGGTATTTTGTCATCATGTATAGACACAATGTTGTATTTTATCGTCGTGTATAGACACAATGTTGTATTTTATCGTTGTGTATTGACACAATGTTGTATTTTATCGTTGTGTATTGACACAATGTTGTATGTTATCGTTTTGTATTGACACAATGTTGTATATTATCGTTGTGTATTGACACAATGTTGTATGTTATCGTTGTGCATTGACACAATGTTGTATTTTATCGTCGTGTATTGAAACAATGTTGTATTTTATCGTCGTGTATTGACACAATGTTGTATTTTATCGTTGTGTATTGACACAATGTTGTATTTTATCGTCGTATATCAACCCAACGTTGTAAATTGTCCTCCTGTGTTGACACAATATTGTATTTGGTCGTTGTGTATTGACACTTAGTTGAGTTTATCGTCGTGTATAGACATAATGTTGTATTGTATCGCTTTGTAACGATATGCAGCATGTAGGACTACATGTTAAACAAACCCTACCAATTGTTACTGCAACTACAACCTCGAGGATATCTATCAAACACAATATAAACCTATATAAAACTGAATACTGACATTTGAAGATAATGACACAACTCTGTATCACTCCTACCTCCTGTTATGAAGATTTCGTCATTGGTGTTAAACTAAACATTGTGATATTTATGGAAGAAACAAACCCACCTTAAAGGAGATGCATTATGTTGATTATTCAGTGTTCTAAGTACTGTTATTGGTTATAATTATCCGACTAAGAGGTCCTAGTCGAATAATCATTATTAGTTACAATGTACATCTGATTGGGACATGCGACATTTGGAAAGACCTTTATAGTATTTTGTCCAGAGTCCAATCAGTATCTTCATCAGGATATTAACATTGCTACCATTTCAAATTGATAAGGATACAAACGTTTCATTGTACCTTTATATACTTTATTAAAACGTGTTTTTGGCGCACTCAAATTTTAGCGCATTAGCGGATTTAAGCAGATAAACGCAATAAGAAAATGGCGCACCACAATACGTACGGTGTAAAGCAATTTAAAGAGACTGTCAACAGCGCAATCGTAATGTTTTCCAATAAGTTAAGCGTAAATATCGCAAAAATAAGATTAATGCTAAAATATGAACGTGTATAGTGTTTTATAATGTTGATATCGTCTGTCCCTTAGTATAGATATAAGACGCGATGATCCAATTTAATATGTTTTCGACATCACATTCAGGGTAGAGAGAATAGAAATACAAGCAATGCCCACACACATTTCCGGACGAGACGATTCATCAATTTTATCACTAATTTATAAAATACATAGGAGGAAGCAGTCCAGACAAGACTTTTAGTCTGTGATGTTATTTCAGGAATACGAAATAATTATATATACTGTTTGTGAAGATAAAATTGTCTCTGAACAGCTTCATCTGCATGCTGTTAAGCTCATGTAGTACTTAATGATTTGGTTGTATTTACTCCCAATTAGATTCAGTGATTTTAGTTCCTGCAGCGTCCTTTCTGTTATTTTGTTATTATCCTAGCGTCCTTTCTGTTATTTTGTTATTATCCTAGCGTTCTTACTGTTATTTTGTTATTATCCTAGCGTCCTTTCTGTTATTTTGAGTATGGTGTTCTCTTGACGATATATTTTTATTGTTTTGATTGTCATCTTTTCAGATCATGTTATCATCTCAGTTCCGTTGTTATCTCCTCAGTTTCGGCTGTTATCTCTCAGTTTCAGCTGCTATCTCCTTATTTCCTCTTCCTATCTACGCAGTTTCGGCTGTTATCTCTCAGTTTCGGCTGCTATCTCCTTATTTCCTCTTCCTATCTCCACAGTTTTGTTGATACAATGTATGTCCTCAGTTTTATTGATACAACTATCTCCTCAGTTTTATTGATACTATGTATCTCCTCAGTTTTGTCGATACACTGTATCTCTTCTGTTTTGTTGATACAATGTTTGTGCTGGTATTTCCTCATCTTTTGCTTTTATCACCTGATTTTCTCTTAATATCTTCTCAGTTCTGTTGCTATCCCCTCGGTTTCTGCTGCTATCAGTTTTGTTGATATCTCCTCATTTTTTGCGGTCGACTCCTTATTTTCCGTTTCCTATCTGCTCAGTGTTGTGTTATCGCCTCAGTTTCTGCTATTATCTCCCTTTGTAAACAACTTTTTCTTCAAAAGAACTTTTTTTTAGACATTTATATTTGTGATTTTTAGCATGTAACAAGGGAAGTCTTTTGTAAACGGTCAAATGATATTCGTCTGTTGACGCACGTTCATTGGGTAATACATTTAACTGAAGGCTGATGTATAGCTATCGATACACAATAGCATGCGTTACAATTCTGCTTCATTAATCTTCTATAAAGTATGAAAGATAGTGAAATAGCCGATATACAAGCGTCTTATTATCGTAAAACCAGCGCTGGTCATCTTCTAGTCAGACGCGCACATGGCGAGAAGGCCCGACATATTTAGATACATTGCGATCTCGGCAATGATTTGAGTTGGCCTTGGATCCATAATGGAAATTGATGTTGCTAAGGACCCGAATAGCATGAGAGCTAATATAAGATCAAAGCTGGTTAACGATGTCTCCAGTGAAAAGAAAGAGGGAGATGCCTCACGTTCGCAAATAGATATATATATGTCTGCATGTTCGACATGACGACTATTGATATCAATACGTGTCTGTGTCGATATCAAGCTTCAAGTAGTTGAAAGCATGTTTCTTTTGTTACATCAAGATAAAAGAACAGGAAAATGAACCAAGACGTTCTTTAAAATCATTCCCGTGAGCGAGATTTAAAAATCCATATTTTTTTTATGATGCAGTACGATCTAGTGAGTTGTTCACCGCCTGCTTACTTGGCGGATATTTCGTCTTACGTAAAGCTTTTTGGTTGTGTTATTGTTAACACCCAGTTTTCTAATTAAGACTTAGAGTTGACACTTTTCACTTCACAGTGCACATCCAAATTATATCCGATAAAAGATAATACAGCATTAGATTTAAAACAGAGCATTACGTTTGTGCTCTAGTCGACTAAGACTTACTGACTTAGCCGCTGATGATTCTGTTAAGAATTGAAGCTTGTTTAATTTGAATCTATTTCGTCACGCAATTTTTACTTTTGCTATTAATAGAATCATAGAATATTATGACACCAGTTTCGAAACACGGCGGTTTTACATTAGCGTTTTTCTCTGAAGGAAAACAAACCAAAAACATCTATCTACGAATCTGTTTCAACGATACGGCCTCCAAGTACCATGTATCGCCATGTTACTAATGGTCTACTAATTGCCATTCCAAACCATATGTACATGTTAATAAATATGCTATAAGAGGTTTCATATTTCGTTATAGAAACATTTTGCCAATTTTCAAAAAATCGATATGTGCGGGGAATGCGATGTCACTATATTTTTTATGAAGAATATATATAAATGTTATGGTCCCAGCTATTTTATGGATATAATTTTTTATTCGTTCTATATGAATGTTCGTGTTATATGTTGTGTTGTTATGAAGCGGAAGACAGATAACAAAAGAAGTATTCATTGCTGATAGTGGTATAGTCACCAGACCCAACCGTCTCCGATCTGAGATATTTTCGTTTGGGGAGATACTTCCCTGATAGAATATGTATAGGTAAAAAATCGTTAAGGTAACAACTGGAAAAGGTTTTTTTAGAGAGTAGAGCGTGTTCAAATAACAAAGGAGGTCCGGTTTCCATGGAAATGTCGAAAAGTCTGACACATACAAAATAGAACGATGTACACGTGGTCAAGCGTTTTGGGTGTCTGAGTGGACATAGACAGCACTCCATAGACAATGTATACTATTAATCGTTATATGCAGTCAATCTAAATAAGGATGTTGTTACTGTGTTATCTACATCCAGTGTCGTAGTCTGATACACTGGCGTGTTGACTTTTACATGTCCCTATAGTACACTTGGCGGTCCTTCGTCTTTTACATATGATCGATCACCAGAGATCTTTGGACTATAACTTTACAATTATATTTTATATCTTGGAAAATTACTTACGTTCGGATCATAGCATGGTTTGTGGACTATAACGTTTCTTCGATACACTGAAAGTGCCTTGGACTATTGTTTAGCATAAGAATATTGTATGGTCCAGTGGCTATCTCTTCCCTTTAGAACACTGTACATTGTATAATCATGTTATTAGTATATTCATCTAGCTTGACTATTACGTTGCTTTAAAACAGTGTATGGTCGTGCGATATTTATATTCCCTAAGAATATTGTATTTTCCTTTAACTATTACTTTGCTTTAGAACATTTTATAGTAATATGATTATTATATTCCGTTTAGTATACTGCACAGTAATTTTACTAGTACCTTGCTTTAGAACATTTTATGGTCCTGCGATAGTTTTATACCCTTAGAACATTGTACAATCATTTAATTATTACTTTGCTTTAGAACTTTGTTTGGCCCTGCGAAGCATATATTCCCTTAGAAGATTGTATGGTCCTGCGATATATATATATTCCCTTAGAACATTGTATCGTCCTTCGATATATATATATATATATATTCCCTTAGAACATTGTATGGTCCTGCGATATATATATATATTCCTTTAGAACTTTGTGTGGTCCTTTACCTATTACTTCCATACAGTGCCTGAGTCATTTTATTCCTTGGACTACGGTCATCGTGTTGCACATTGCTTGATTACACTTGTGCGGTTTTAACAATTCAGAGCGAAGAGGCCTTCGACTGTAGCTGTGATTTGTGCCATTTTGTGATTCATTGTCCATTTATGAAGTGATGCACTTTTCCAAGTATTTGACTTATTTTTTCCTAAGTGAATTTCGAGGTCATTTTGATTTTCGACTCCATAATACATGATGAGGTGTTTGGATTTGTTTTTGCCTTATATCATACAATATAGTTAGTATGATTTTGTTCTTGGTCATTAAATTGTGCACAATGTATGGCCATGGCATTTTCTTTAGTGTTGTTATCCGTGAACTTTTCTACATTATATTTCACGGGTGTTTTATTACCTCACACAGTTTTTATTTTAACAATGAATCCGATTGTACTCAATACGTAGGTTAATTTTTCCATTGGGTATAACATGAAATATTACTATGAATTTGATTGGTTTTATTGATAATAGGTCTGTATGTGTATGCTACTTTATGTTAGTTTGTTAACGTGATCATTTGCACAATTAATGGAAATACCAGCACAATAAATGCAGGTTACTGCACAATTAATGGGAAAACCTGCACAAATAATGGAGATAACTACACAAATAACGGAGATAACTGCACAAATAATGGCGATAACTGCACGATAAATGGAGATAACTGCACGATAAATTGAGAGAACTGCACAATAAATGGAGATAACTGCATAATTAATGAAGATAACTGCACAATAAATGGATATAACTGCACAATTAATGGAGATAACTGCACAATAAATGGATATAACTGCACAATTAATGAAGATAACTGCACAATAAATGGATATAACTGCACAATTAATGGAGATAACTGCACAATAAATGGATATAACTGCACAATTAATGGAGATAACTGCACAATTAATGAAGATAACTGCACAACAAATGGATATAACTGCACATGTAATGAAGATAACTGCACAATAAATGGATATAACTCCACAATAAATGAAGATAACTACACAATAAATGGAGATAGCTCCAAAAGAGAAGACGCTGGCGTCTGCATGTTTTAATTTATTAAATACATATGTACAATGTTTCGAATAACGTATGTATTTAATTGTTAAAAGTATCTTGCGTTTATGTTATAATTGTTAAATATATACGAACTGATTAATGTACAGATGGGGAAGGAAGGAGAATATAATGTATGTTTCAATTGAAAATTGAAAAATAAATAAATAAACAAAATAAATAAATACATAAATATATAAATATTGTAGATAAAATAATAAGGGGGATAACTCTCAGAGAGAAGACATTCTACATGAACATTTTTTTTTCAAAACTTCTTTTAAACGTATCAGCTGCCTACGCAAATTTGCGTTATCAGATCATAACAGAACATATTTGATAATAAAATACCGTCAGAGAAATACTGTTAATAACTTTAAAGATGATTTTACGCGTCACCCATGTCAGCACTATCAGCGTTTAGAGCATCAAAACTTAACTTTAAATCCGCCGGCAAATATATTGTGAAAGTTGTGTTATTATGGAATACCGTTTTAATTTGTGACAAAAATGTCTTTAATGTTCTCATAAAAAAAGCTAGCTGTTTTGACTTATAAGTTTGACTGGCAAGTAAATTGCCTTTCTGCCTTTAATAGCTTACCTAGGCACACAGATGTATCTCTTTTGTGCATTAGTGGCATGGTATGTGTTGAAATATTTCGTTTACTTCATATAAACTGTCTACCAGAAATGGTATATTAAAGAATATATCTGACATATGTAGTGAGACTTTCACCTGTATCTGATTGATTGCTTTGAAATGAATTAAATTAACCAACCCTCGTGTTTGCGTGTAAAATAAATGGTTCCTTTAATTTGATTTTCCTAGAGTCGCGGCTGATTCAAACACCTACGCTATCCGTGTTTTGAAATAGGGCATTGTCTTAGATGATACAAAACCATGATATAAACGCCGGTTCTACATACATGACATTGTATGTTGCTCTTACTTCGTTATGCGAGATTTATAGATTATACAAATACGGATGGGATATGTTTATGTAGCCAATAGCTATAATGCGTTCGTCTTAGGTTTGTAATAAATCTGTCCTAACTCTATAATCGAAATCCTTCCGATTTTATGCTCCATGACCATAGAAAACGTCCCGGCGATAAAGACAATCGGCACCATAATATATTCAATCTACCAAATGAAACACTCGCATGACTAGGATCTGGTGTCTATATTCTACTTTAGGGATTTGAGCCATATTCATTGTCTGTTGTTTGGGATATCTCTGACATATGATGCTGGGACTCAATCGGAACTTTACGAAGCAAACACGATTGAGAGTCTGGCAATAGATATGGATGTCAATTAATCAAAGTTGCAGACAAAATCGAACTATAATGACTAAACATTAATCCAATATGACTGAGGACAAGAGTCTGCCAAAATACACATCAGATAGTTTGTCTTCGGAAGATTCATATCATATTGCTTTCCCAAATATATGTTAGCACTCCTTCTCCTTCGCTAACATGTGGAATCCGTGTTTTCCGTTTTTGTTCTATCGTTTGAGTTTTATGTTAAGACAATGACCAAGTTAAATCTAAAACAGGCAAAAAAAACCTCTCCCGTTCCGAGCGAAACGTAAGTGGTTTATTCTGATATCTCAGCTTAGAAGGATTACGATTTTTCTCTTAGCCCCGCAGTCGCAGGTCATATACCCAGCCTCCATGACAAGTAGTTGTACAGTAAAGCTTTGGATCACAATATATGTGGCTGTTACTACTATTACGTAAACTACTTATTTAACGGTGTTTGTTATCCTACTTCCGGGTAAACGTTATCGACTTCATCTATCTAGAGAGGAACTTTTTAAAAATCAGATCCGTAGAATCAGCTGATATACATCAATTAATGACTCTAATTTGACTTTACTTTCCTTATATTGAAGCCCTTGATTTAGCAAGAAATCCTACATCGGCGATTATTTTTGGGTCCTTAAAGCCACGTTCAGAAATCCTCTTAATTAATTGAACTTTTCTATGTAAACTGTATATTTTTAATCAACAATTACAAAACTAGCTTTATAAAACTGTCTTAATCACTTTTGGAAGCTAACATGTGTTTAAAGAGAGAAACCTGATTAGGACGGCAAAATATGCACCTTGTCGGACAGATAAACAAGTTAATCACAGTTTTTATTAGTGAAATAAACATGCCTGTTGTCTGGCAGCATTTGCATCTGACTAACGCTGGAAAGCGTAGGAAAAGTCACGCGGTGTTCAATAGTTCGCATGTGACCGTGCAATAGTCATATTAGCCGTGCAATAGTTCATTTCGCTAGTAAATGGTTAAAAATATAGCTTATGCGTAAAGTTAAGGAAAATTAAACGCATTATGTAATTATTTAAACTATGTCACACGAGATATATATTTCCATGTTAGCAGGACACTCTCCTATTCTCTACCAATGATCATAATCTAACACTTATCCTATTGAACATCATTTCTTTGTAAGACCTACCGCCTCTTACGTTATTTAACATTTTGTTTTGTACCGCTTTATAACCGGAACTTCAATACTTTAACACTAATCCTATTTTTATCATCATTTTCACTGAAGCAAAGTTAGATATATTGTAATATTTCTATATTTGGAAACGTATCCGGCAAATTTGGATTGATGCAATTAGTGAAAAATTTCGGTGTCGTGCATAATCGGGTTATTTCTTTCGAAAAAGGACCCTTAAAATAAATACACATGAAACTTCATGTAAATGGCCATCAATAAGCAACTAAATTAATACATTGTACGTAATTAAGAAATCAACAGCATGCATTGGTAAGCAATTACAGTACACCGTACCATATTTAATCCGTTTCGGCCATTGAGGAAACTTACAGACAGGTGTTTATACAAACCTGTTTTTCAGCAGTTGCTTCTCCTCCGTTGTCAATGAAGATTAAGACCAGGTATTCAATTTTAAATAAACTTTACGGTTAGCAAATAATGTTTATATAAATTCCGTGATTTTTTGGGGGATTGGCATTTAGGCCTATTAGAGATCCTTATTCATTTATTAAGTAAATGGCATAGTGCTATGCTTTTGTGCTTACTGCTTACGTAATCGGGAGCAAAAAATATAATGTTAAACCCAATACTTTGTCTGACTCCACCGCGCTACATCAAACTATTTTGCTCTGGAATGTTTCTATTTAAATCTTTATCAATTACGCTATTTATGTTTTTGATGTAATTATTTAGTTGCTTCAAATGACACGTCGTTGTATGTTTACATTCTTGTAACATACATTTGTATTTTGAATACATCTGTAACGATCTGGCTAATAGCCAAAATGTTTTTAAATGGCTTTGATGTTTATAATTATCTAAAAAATTAGGAATTGAAGGTTTACAAATTAACCAAGCCTTGCTTGCACATGACTATTACCTACCTGGGCAAAACCACATACTATAACCACGTTCATTCCGACCTCTTCGAGGGGAGACCGGGAAACACATTTCGCTTTTGTAATCAGTCAGTCAGTGTTCCAATAACTTTAATGCAGTCATCACATCGTGGATATTTCTCAGGGTATAAAATGCGTGTTGTAAATGAATAAATAAAAAAACGCATAAGCATTGCTCTTGATTTATGATATTTTCATATGTTGTTATGTATTGAAAATTAAATCATTAGGAGTATATGTTATTGTTTACAACATTAATATATAATTGTTAGTGTTAATTATAGTCTTATGTGGTGTTTTGAAAATCGATGTGATATAAATTCCTTTATTTCTGAACAAGTTGACAATGTCATGTATGTAAAAGTGTAACATATTTATTTATCTTTTCTTAATCCAATTTAGTATATTCTGTGTACGCATCGTCTTATAAGCACATGTACCCCATCAAATACCGATACATTGTGGTGTTAAACGTACTGTACAGAGTGTCTGTTTATAGCTTGAGTTATCATTAAATAACGAGAGTTGCTAACATAAATAATACAATACCGACGCAACAAAAAAACATAATTCAATATCAAAATCAGATCAATTAGGGTCAAAATATGAACAATGAAAATGTTTTCACAGAGACCCTTGAATAATTACAAGAGATTTAAACCAAATGTTCCAAAAGAGTAAGCGTCTTCTGTTTCAACAGGCCATCAAGAGATTGCAGAGCTTGTATTAACATAACTTCCATATAATAGCATATCTAAAGATTATAGTAGTTTTCTGGGAAATATGGGATTATTTTTTGTACATTCATGACTTATAACATTACATTTTAGATTATTGTATAAAATATTTTCTACGTGACAGTACAACTGAAACAACGACTTATCCAACAATCTCTATGATGCAACATCCATTTACCATATCCTGACTAGTTTACCTGTTAGTTAGGAAAAAGAACATCTTAATTGGTCTTGTGTTTCTGAGGGTTGCAAATGGGGTATATCATTTTTTTTTTTTTTGAGATTAAATACAGGACTTCGTCCGTTAAATATCACAGTTAAAGCAACGTAACTACACATAAGACTATATTGCCCGCATGACGGCAACACTAACAATGTTAACTGTTGATCAAAGTATACCACGCCTTTTTATTTCTATATGTTAAAATGGCAATTGCATATACAATGTATACTTTAGGAGGTATAAAAATCGTTCTGCAAATCAATGCTATTTTGAGAAAAAGTCGAATATTGAGAAATAACCGTATCCCCTTGATCAAAACTTCACGTGAATGAAACACTTATCTGTCTGAATATTGACCTTTTAAAATAAAACAAACGATAACAGAAACTATCACCAAAATACTTGTACTTTATTATTCCATTCTTACTACATGGCAGTGGTACTGACTGTCGATGTTATTATCGTCAATATTTCACAAAATTAATCACATGTATCGCATGGTACATTATAGGATCAGTTCAGTTAATGTTAAATAGTTTGAAAAATGATAATATTGATTTTAAATTTGCAGCACTACGACATATGACATTTTCATGATCGAGAAGCGCGAAATACGACAACCGATTTACGAAATAGGACAACCGATTTACGAAATAGGACAACCGATTTATGAAATAGGACAACCGATTTACGAAATAGGACAACCGATTTACGAAATACGACAACCGATTTACGAAATAGGACAACCGATTTACGAAATACGACAACCGATTTCGAGATTTTGAATGTGTATCACTTCGTATGTGAAGCTGCTCAACATTCAAAATCTGACTTTTATATTGTTATTTAAGTATCTGATATCACATATCGAGTTAACAACTTAACTCACTGCTGTCTATCAATGCATATCTAAGATAACGTCAGACTCATTAGCTAGTACAGGAAGGATGCTTTAATCAAATCACAAGCTGGCTGCTATATTTAACAGGTTACCTGATGTCTTCTTTAAAGGTCCTGTGCTCTATAACATACCCTGTTGCAGTCAAAGTGTAATTCTTGTAAGGTAAAAGACAAAGGAAACAAGTAAATAACAGTTTTAGAATATTTTGATTTTGATACTTTCAATGAAAAACTAATTAGATAATCCAGTCCTGAAGCGTCAACAAAACCATAATCCGAACTCAATATCGATTACAGTAGAGGCAAAATATGAACAAATGGGAAAGATTAACATGAAAACTCCTGCAAAAAGTACAAGTTAATAAGACCATGAGTGCCGGAAGAGTAAGCGTCTTCTCCTTCGGCGACGACGTCCGCCAAATATCAAGTCTTCAAAATGAGAACCGAGTCATCATTGTCAACCGCACCAAGTAATCACACTAATAAGCATACTCAAAAGCGTACATTTTCATAATGAACGAAACGCATTAAAATTGAATGAAGACCTAAATACTGTAATCAATATTTAAACCTTCATGTTTTATCTGTATTTACAACTTTTGTATGCATTGCTATGCTTAAAAACAAGGATCATTATGTACCCATAATAACAATTGACTGTTGAATATTATTCCTAAAAATAAGTTAATTCTTTATATAAATCTGATTAGAACAGGTTGATTCATCACTACAAAATGATTGGTCTGCTTAAAATCAGACTAATAAAAAGATATGAAAGCGATCAAATAGCAATAGTGACATAATAGGAAATGTAAGTATGATAAGAAGGACAAACATGGGACAAGATGCGACATCGGTAAAGAGACTTACAATGCACAGTATGATATTGTCTGTTTTATCTTTCCAGACATAAACTTCTGGTTCGCCGAAAATTGGATATAAATGGCGATAAACCCAAATGTACATATATTTGTTTTGTCAGTTATCGTTTGTGTTTTCACTGAAACAAAGAGACTTCACATGGCGATATGACGATATGAATTGAAAAGGAAAGTGAGCGTAAATATTATATTGACGATGTATAAGAATTTTAGCTGAGTACTCCAATCCAAATCTATTCTAGCTTCCTTCAAATTTATCAAATATGGTTGTATTTCCGTCGTTTTCAACTTATATCCCACACACAATGGTATTAAGTGTTTAACAGTTTCCTTTTTAGAGTTAATATTTATAACTTTGGACAGATTTTCGATTGGAAGAGATTTGTTCATAGTATTTTAAGTATAATTTTGTCGTAGGTTATGTTTGTTTAGTTTTGTAGCAAATTCAAGTACGAAAAATAAATGACCCCCATGACGTCATAGAATAAAATACATCCATCGCGCAGCATTCATACAACTGTACATTGTGTAGGAAATGGCCTTTTTGTCTCTTCAAGTAATAAGAAAAAAAGACTCATTAAAAACGTTTTCTTCCGGGACAAATGTCATTAATATTTTTCATCATTTTTTTGTATGTGTTTATTTTTTTAAAGATGTTTTCGAAAGGATAAGCCATCTAGATGAAAATGCTACATTTGTATCTTGCCTTTTTTTCTGAAACACTTTTAGTCACCGAAAAAATCGTATACAACACCCACGCCCATGTCTTCTCTATAGTAAACCATTTATAGTACGAAAGGCGAGGGAAAAAAACGTCAAAAAGCGACTGCCAAATGTGTGAGAACATTTCTCGATCATGTTCTTGGTGGAAATCCTGCGCTTCGGTCTTGATCAAATGTAGTTTGACATTGTTTAGGTGACAAAAAATAGCGGTTTGAAATACTCGTTGTCGCATTATACGTAACATTACAACGCAAATGAAACTGTGAACGGGTTCATAAATAAGTTGTGCCAGCTCTTTAAGAAGTCATTACCGGCACCTTACGTAATACAAGTCGTGGCATTTACAGAACTATGTAGTATACATATTTCTTATCAGGGTTTGTAATTTCTTCCTTTAAATATCTAGCGTCTTGTTTATCAGTTTTTGTTGTTTTAAGAAGCTCGAAAATTACATGTTGGTACAAAAAGGCTGTAACCTCACGCGTTGTGCGGCATACAAAATGTACTTCCATTCTCCTGTTGTATTGATTGTGTAGTCAATTAGGTTGTGTCGAGAGGATTGTTTTGCCAACGTATAACTTGATCGACATATTTTGTTTGTTAGTTGAGTTACATCGATAAGGAGTTTCATATAAACATGGCACATCATTATTTATTTCTGAAAAAAAAATATATATACTGATATTATGTTGAGTTATTATGCAGAAAGAAATATCTTCATTGCGGCCTAGGTGATATTATCATCAACAGAAACATTTTAAACCGTTCTGCCAATATATAATTATACGGATGCCGCAATGGAGAAATGGTCAAAGCAGTTGATGTTTAGGTATGTGATTCTGTGACAGTGAATAAACGTTCGACGCCCGGTTATGAATATTTCAAATGGCGGAACTAATTCCTGCATTTTTATTGGTTCAATTATAATTACAGTACCATATGTGATAATGGTCCGGTAGCAATAACGTGTTATATCTTATATCTCAAATGTAATAATGAAGCCGTTTTATGTGGGTGGATATGCCTTTATAAAGACTTGTATCCTGTTCATGTCTTTATTATAACAGTCAACTAAACAAAGGAAAAACACTGAACATTGTGCATATGTGTTTCGAAATCAAAGTACATGTAATGCCTTTATTAAATAAGTCCACAGGCAGACATGGTTCCATTCGCCATGTCTTAAAAATGTGCTTGTTAAAGAGCAGTATACCTGGAAAAATAACGGTAGATAGATATGTGGTTGAACTGATACCGACCATATATCCATCATTTTGAGCTATATTTTTTGTCCTTTCGGACTGGAGGGACAAACGGTCGTGAAATTTCACAACACCCTCCCCAAACTAATAAAAAACATCCGTGGATAATCTCGAACTTGTCGGAAGTAGACGAAACGGCAATAGACAATACACAGGCGACAACATGAAAGAGTGATGTTTACAACATTCGAAGATGCCATTAAACATACCGTGTCGGTCAAAACACAAAAACTACATCTGTATACCTTTAGGTTATTGATAAATGTATGCTTTAACCTCCATTACTAGACGCTAGTGAATTTAAGTTCTTGTAAATATGCACGAAAACAACAAATATATAATGTGTATCTATAATTTGAATTTATTTTTGTTTATAAATGAGGTGTTTACAAATTACATTAGAATTGTTATGTTAGATGGGGACGTCAATCGTAATCATATAATAGGTTAGCAATTAATGTGTAGACAACAATCGAGGATAGGTATGCACATAGAGGTGTACTCATAAGAATGTTATTACTGTAATGTACCTGGTACACACCTTTACTTTTATTTAAACTGTTTTTGATGGTTTGATACAATTAATTTATAGCCTTATTCTATTTAATGATGCGGTTCTCTGTTATGTTGGCTCGAGGCAAAACAGGCGAAACTAATTCCAGGATGTTATCATATCTATGGTTGGTAATTGGCACGAATTCATACATCTTTCACTGATCTTATTACGAACATTAAAGGATGGATTCATATGTGTTATTGCTGTTATATTTTGTCTGAAATATCATCCATCATTAATTTGTTATTTGAATCTAAATATTTTGCAAATGAAATTTCATATTGTCTCACAACCTTGAAATACTTTTTTAACAAACTAAATGAGCATGCATACGATCATTAAATCAATTAAAATAAAATGATAAGAAATCGATGATTACTAGAAATCACCATTATTAAAACACGTCAAATTCTTCTGATTATGCGATGACTGATCCTTACAAATCGAGGCAAAGAATCATTTAAAAATATAATTGATCATTATCAGGTGATGATAAGATAACTGATGAGATCTTGCAAGATCTATTCTTGATTTCAATTATTAATTCTCTCTAACGCTAATTTTAAAATTAAAGGCATGCTGTTCCCATCCTATTAATGAGCTTATATCATTATATCTTAAAGTGTCCTGCAATTTCCCTAGACACGATTTCAATGGCATGCCTCCATATGTGTGTCGTATTCGTGATTATGAATTGATGTTAAGGACGGTATGTTGGTGTATTCTCTTCTTTGCGTTGCGTTAGCTAGCTAGCATCGGATGTTGATGTTATAGTGCTACCTTACTAACATACCATGCGAAATTCGCCCTGAACATGGATATATTCGACCACATTATACCTACCACCGTCCCATTGTGTTGACAGGAATGAACATATCTAACATGGGTTTGAAAAAAACCCAGGGAATACCAAATGTCAAACACAACCATTATCATAATTGAACCTGCTTCCTTCATTGTATGATCGTAAGAGACGACCAAATTTGGGATCTTATTTTTCCATTCATATATCTGCATTGATACCATCGCACTTTTGGCCTTTAGTTGAGCGTTCGCCCATTTGAGATAGGCTTTGAGCTCTGTTCCCTGGCCGACATTTGTAAATTAGGATAATTTCTACTTTCTGTTTGGCGCTCAGCATTATTGGAATGGGGCGACTCGTTCACCCGTTGTCAATATATGCGTTTCCCGGTGGAATCTTATTCATGGGGCATTCGGCAATATACTTCAGTGAGGTAACACTTTAAATCGGAAAAAGTTCTGGACCATCTCAAGGAGGCTAACACAAACATACCACAGCCTCCCAAATATGCCCGCTCTCAACACATACTCTCACAAAGAGTACACCGGGAGGTCGTCCTGACATGACCTTTGCTGTTAATAGAACTAAAAACAAACCAAACCATTCACAAATACAGCTGACAGGGGAATACGATTGAGCTTTTGTCGAGTTCAATGATGGCATATATAGAAACATTTTTGACACGGTTGGCTTGTCGCTTTTCTGCTATATACTGGCTAATGACCCTTTGCCAAGTTAAGTATGCAGCGATATGTTCACAACATTGAAACAATTATTCCCACTATTCAGAGCACCAACATCAGAGAACATTTAATTAATCTTTTATACGTGAGGGAATGAAACTGTACACGATACACCTATTAAGAGCAAACCAAACACCGCACATTGACGCAACACGGATCAAGTATCCGGCGAGTCTTATCACCACCCAATAAATCGAAAACGCGAATGCATTTGAATGTTTTTCTTAAGAAGTATTTTTGTGTTCCGGGAAACAAGTAACCTAACTGCATTGTGCCCTTATATTACTCAAGTTGAACTGAAAGGTCAAGTCGTCCTTTCCCATTTACTATGGATAATTGCGGAAGTACAAGGAAATACTTCTATGTAGGTGCTTTGCGTCCGTATTGCATTTTTCACTTCATGAATCAGATAGAAGTGTAAGAGGTTGCTGTGGAAAAAAGGTAGACACATTTGAAATGTCAATGCATTTGTATAAGTCACACCAAAACTAAAACATGCTCGCTCATTTGTTTACGTACAGAATATCAAGTGGTCGGGTGGTGCAGTGGATAGCGCACTTGCCTTTCACCAAGGCGGTCGGGGTTCGGGGTCACCTGCCCGACCACGTGGGTTTTATCCGGGTACTCCGTTTTCCTCCCACAATAAGACCCCTCATCCGGGCCACAAGAGTTATTAATATAAGTTTGTATAACTTGTTTCATAATTGTTGTAAAATAAACAAGTGTATTTTTAAGGACATTTGATAGCATATACTATTCCGCACTGAAATAAAATGAAAAAAGAATACAATGTATGATATAAGTAGTGCCCTTTAGAAGTATTCATGCAAAACTGAGAGAAAGTTTTAGGAAGCATGCAAATACAATGTATACAAGTCCTTGGTTCTTATACCGACAAAAGCAGATATAAATACATGTACATTGATTATGGTCGCAATCTCAAATTTCTATTACTTGGAATATTATTTAAAAGACTGTCAATATACAAGCTATGATAGACACGAAGCGATGAACTGCTGCTCAACAGTCTATCTCTACAGTCTGTTATGAGGTTGTGTGGTTTATCAAAGTATTGTCCTTTTATTTAACAATCAGATCCACTAATGATAACTCGACATAGAACGTTAGTGATCGTTTTCGTCACCATCTTTTCATAAAGTTACGTTATGATGATAATTCACTTTTGGAATCAGTAGCATAATAATAGTTTAAAAGCCTTAACTCCAGTTTAACACGACTCAGGTAACCACGTACGTAATCCTCACATTGTCTTGTCCTAGTCATGGTTACTTAATATATCTGGGTTTGCCATACAAATTATACATTAAAATGAATTTATGAATGTTCTTTTTAATATTCCAGCTAGCTGATCAGAGGCCATAGCTGCTGAGACCGCCTCGTATCGGCGCAGCACCTACACACCTGCTGGTTATAGCGTAATTGGGGCGTGCTTTGCTTTCTCTGCCTGGCTTCGACTTCCAGCTCCCGCAGTGTCACACTGGATGCTATCAGAGGCGGCAGGTCCTATCTCTCAGCATTCGCAGCACTCTCGTGTAAGGTCAGCCTCGGTGGCTTTCTTCGACTGGCCAGAAAACATTCAGCTACAGCCCTATACTACATGTGTACTATGGACTATTTAAAATGTGTGTGACAGAGACACTGGCCAACACGTGGAATTCTGACTCACAGGTTCGCGCCAGGTAGAGCCATACACAGGTGAGATAAACTTATATGATAGTATACAAGCTTAATGCTACAAAATCATGAAAAATTGTATGTCACAAACTTTTTTTTTCATATTTCGTTTTTCATTTAAAAGTTATTGATAATTACCTTCTGTGAATTCCTACTATAATTACATCCCAATCCATCTCGCGCAAGATTATTTTCGTAATTCTGAAAGATCAAACTTGAAACCAAATATTATTAAGATCTGTATCTTTATGCAGTCAAGCACCAAAAAGTATATTTGGTATGGCATTATATTCGATTTGTGTTGAATAATCCTTGCAAATAGTATACATAAAAAAGACAAAATAGTACAAAGGTGAAATAATGATAAAAACAATATTTAAAAACATTTATTCTACACAGCTATCAAGTTATATAGAAAGTCACAAATATGTTATTTCGGTATCTAAAGACAGGTCGTAACGATATAAATCAAAATCACCATGTATATCTCATGACCATTTCAGTACTGGATGTATGTCTTTTGAACATTAAATCAATGTCAATGATTTTTTTTCAACGAATGCAACCGTTCTGAAATGTCTGGATTTTTCTCGTTCTTCTCTAAGCTTCCTGAATTTATTTCCCCTCAGACACTTTTAGTGTTTTTAAAAGTAATCCCTGACCGAAATCCATCCCTCTTTATCCCGGCTTGTAGCCAGCTTAAGAGCATTTCCACGTAAACAGCCATTTTTTAAAGCTGATTAAGCTCGTGTACGGTTGGATCCATATAAAGACTTTTCTTGATGAACCGACTGTTCTACGATTAAACTGAAAAGGAAAAAGTCGGTATCTCCATCCATGCATATATTGAAACATTTTACGTAATTACGATCTTGGCATATTTAAAAAAAGAATTATCCTTCTCAGTAGCGTTTATCCACAACAACAAACTGTATTCTATTGAAGTGAATTTCATGTATGATTAGGCATCATGATTTACGTTCAAGCCATCTTGCTGTACCACGCCTTCTTTGGAACGTTTTTAAGTTGAAATGATTGGTGTGCTTAAAGATTCATTACAGAGAAGGTAAGCGATAGATGTCTGATAATAGGAGGAGGAGGATTTCATTTATTGTTGATGATTACAAGTTGTCGTTTTCTTCAATTTATTATAGAACATATTAAACTGATGTTGATAGGATTAGTTTACTGGTTAATTGTTTGGTCTATGGAACATAAACCGAGCTAATGTTTGGCTGTGGTTTAAGAAAGGGAACTAGGGTAAACAGAACGCGTATAATAATGTATATAATTATATCTTTTATCTACGGAACATAAATTGAGATTTACTGTGCATGAACTGATGTTCATGAAATATGAGCGAAGTTTCGATATGGGAAACGGAGGCTAATAGAACATGCATTGAGTTGTATTAAACTTAAGTCAACTCTCCTACACACTAAATTAATGTTAATAGAACATGCGCTAGATTGTGTATAACTTGACTTTTGTTTATAAAACATGAATAGAGGTTCACAGAGTATGAACAAGGGTCTAATCAATAAAACGGAAATTAAAAGAGCATCAAATGTATTTATTTGTAGTACATCAACCTAAATTTATAGGACAAGAGCTGCGGTTTACGACAAAAACAAGTGTTGATATATTATAACGTATATCGGGTTGTATATATCTCGATATATATTGTTTGTGAAAACATAAATTGGTGTTCAAAGAGCATGTATTGGATTACATATAACTAGATACATTGTCAATAGAACAAAAGTCAATAGAATATAAGCCAAGTTCTACGATAGGAAACTTGTGTTAATATAAAATATATTGGGATGTTAAAATTTTGATTCCTGTTTATAGAACAAAAGTCCAGTTCTACATAATATACGTATATGTTTACAATAAAAAACTTAGTTCAGAATTTGTTTTAGAACATAATCTTTGGTTCATGTAATAACGTTAAAGTCGCATCCGCTTGAGTGTAAAATGACTAGAAACCACCGAAGAATCATAGACATGATACGGCAATTACAGTATATGAACTGGCGTTTAAAACATAACATCTGGGGTGTAAATGACAAGAACCCTATGGTTTATAGAGCATGGGCTTGGGTTTACAGTTGTTATTTCTATGTCATGTTGACTTCGCTAATTTGATCATTCAACACGGTAAATACACGAAACCGGCTTTTGATGTTTGTGTTTCCAAGCCAATAAGATAATCCAATGTACCTAAGGGGTTAGTGCTATTGGCTACTACAGATCTATACCAGTATTAGTATTGGCTTAGGTTGTGTTTACTTTGCTGCATTGCGATAAGGTTGTTTAATTATCCGCTGTAAGAAAGACTAAGCGAACGCCAATCCTTGGAGAAGTATGAACTAGACAGGATATAACTGAAAGAAAGAAGCCATATTCATTGCACAAGAACAGCGGCAACTTCCAAGGACATGCTTCCAAGTGCTTGCAATTTTGTGTGAAGACAAACACACGAAAAACGTTTAGTTTACGCGGTCGAGCACTGGCTCTGCTGCTGTTATTCCTGGGACGAGAAAAAACTATAATCAAATTTAAACAGCACGTTCAAAGTACGACACACGTTTCCACCAGCACCTGGAGTCAAACCTCGGCTACTGTTGCAACGTTTTCAAATGTTGTTTGGCGTGTTTAGTTGCACGAATCATCGGAGTAAGAGATAGAAAGAGAGACAGAAACAATGTTAAGTATACATGTATCTCTTGGTACCGATACATAGAATACGCCCCAGGGTTACACGCACCTGTTAATATGTGTAGTGTATCGTTTGGACGTTGTTAATGCCGATTCTATCGGCGTCAAGTCTATATAAGGCTGTATCTTCTCCTTCCTTTTTGTGATTTTTGCACAATTTAAGGGCAATTACAGTCATAGATGATCATTGATTTAGTTCTTATATCATAACAACATCTTATATTTTCCCATAACTATGTCGTCACAATGCTGAAGTGTCTGTTAGTTACCGACGTCGCCCCAAGCTTTCCAACCTGATCCTGTTTGACTGAAAGCCGGTTCTGTTGAGATGAAAGCCTCTGTCCTCGAGCATGCTCTTATTGTGGTGTCTATTGATGCTCGCTCGCGCGTGTTTGACTGCCCTAATCAGACTTATATATATTTTACGTCCAGGATTATGAAAGAAAAGCGTACACGTAATATGTAAATAGATTTGAATTAATCATATGATTGATTGTTATAACGTTTATTTCTAGATCGTATATCTGATTGTGCTCTTCCCACGTAGGCTTCTATTGTACACTACCACAGACTATGCCAACCGGAACTTATCCATGTTTAATTGTTTTAAAATTCAATGAAAATAAAAGTTATAAAAAAAACAAAGGAAGCAAACTATTTCAAATGGTTGTATTTAAAAATAATTACAAATAATAATAAAATAAAAAAAACACAAACAACATGGTCCCTCTTCAAGATCAGCAATGCATCTGTTTTCTTTATAAAATAAGAATTAATTGATATCATGTGCTGTGCATCCAATTTCTATTGCAATGCCGTGTTCTGTTTGAGTGTAATTCGTTCTTTCATTCCTGTACAGAGAGTGTGAGTATCTCTATGATAGTAATTACTTATTGTCTTCGGCTTTGATGTTTCTCTGTTTCATCTTCTTGTTCCCTACCACCTTTTATTATTACGTGGGCGGGGCACTTATGTGATGTTATTTATTCAAAAACGCATACCCATACATTTCATTTGTATTCTTAATCATTTGAGGTAAAATTCGTTTGCATGAAATTTTCGGGAGTAAATCAATCTGTAGTTATGGCGATATATCGAGTGAAGAAGGGGTCATATGCGATATATCTCTGTTCGGTGAGAGAGGAGTAAAATATTCTATTGGAATGACGATATATCGTGTATAAGGTCCATGTCTCTGGCGGGGAAAGGTAAAGAGTAAATAATTTTGTAGGAAGGCCGATATATCGGGTGTAGAATGGGTCATATACAATATATCTCTGTTCGGTGAGAGGGGCGTAAATCATTCTGTAGGTATGGCAATATATGGTAATATATTCTACATATTTTAAAATTAAATACAAGTACGGTAGTGATTACCAGAATCAACCTGACGACCTTATCACATCTTTCATTTTTGAATCGCACTTCTTATATATTCGGAAAAATACTATTATCCGTGAAGGGTATAAACGTTTTAATGCGTTGAAACATCTTTTATAAAACATGTGTCATGCTATTTACATCGCGTAACCCTTCACTTTGAAATAAATTAACACTTTAACGTCCTTATAAGATAAAAAATAGCGAACCATTGTGAACTCTTGTAACGGCTGTTTCAAGTTTGTTTGATATATCGTGTACATCAATACTTTGTCTAGTGTTCATTGTCCTCATAAAACACTTATAAAAAACAAAAGAAGTCTGAAAATCAAACATGTTAACCTTAATGTCGCCAAATGTTAAGATTTATCGACATGTTAAAGTCAATAATGCGACAACACAGAGATGAAAAGAATAGTATGGCGTCAGGCGTCACATCGGTACTCCACCTAATCCAAATCCGTTTGGACATTGGAGAAAAGGACAGCTTTCCAATACACTCTCAAGGAGGCTGCATCATAAACATGTGGAAGAAAGACTGCTTTCCTTGGTCAAACTTATTAGGATATATTTGAAGTTTCAGCCCTTTGGTTTTTAGTGGGTTTTTTTAAAGAAAATATACAAAACACAAATTCTGCGCTTGTTTCGCTTAAAACATCTTGGATTGAATGTACATGTATGATTAATTCTCATTTTGACTGTGCTTGTGGTATATATGCCAATTGCAGTCATACTGCACTATATGTACGCAGTCAAAATGAGTTTAAATCATTAAATACGTGTCCAAATGTTATTCGAAGAAAAAAACATTCTAAACGGGCTGCAACGATGGAAGGATAGACGCGGTAGCTAAAATAATATAATTCCAATGAATATACATCGAGATTTCGGTTAATGTGAAACATACATTGCATGTAATGGATACAAATATATTCTTCTTTTCATCGCTTTTGAATTATCGATTAATTAAAAGTAGCACTTAGAACACATGTCTTCACTTATGTTAAATGTATGTACACGCAATGACACACTGTTCTAAAAGTGACGCGATCGAAAGTCGCAAAAGGAAAACTGCCATTGTTTATATACTGTCAAAGAATCTCGAATTTGCATCAGTGGAAAAGTTGTGTTCCAGTATCAGTTTGTTGTATAATTAGACTAATGGGTCCGTGTTTCAGTGCGTTGAAGGGACCAAACAACGGTTGTCAACAACAGTTTAGGTATCGCACTAAAGCGTTAACGGCTCCGTACATGTATTTGAAGCAGCTTTCAATCCGCCGAGCCTTTTGTTAAAATGCTAATGTACACGGAGGTTACTTAGTTTAAGAAGGAAGAAATGTTATTTATGTTCGTGATTTACTCAATGCTACAGTATGCACAGTGTACATAAGTTGCAACCTAATGCGATAATGCCGTATTTTACGAATGTTCAGCTTTCTTAATGCTGTACAGCAATAACACATGTTTTTATGCAAATTAATTCTTGTATCTTGAGACATTCTGGGATATGAAGAAAGATAGTATCGATTCGAAACACATAAAAAACCTCTGTTAATTCAAAGTAATGTTTTATCGTTCGATTGTCTTGTTTACCTGTCTTGAAGGAAAATTAAGATTTCCTTTTCAAATTTTCTCTCTTCCATCCCTTTTCTAAGCGGGTTTCGAGCACACTTCAATCCATTCTTCAATGGTTTAAAACGTGCTTTGATCATTGGCAATATACTCTTTCATTAAAACTTGTTTGAGATTTATTAACTATGCATCTTTGATAAATTTCAGCTTTGTTATTGGGTTTACTGCCTCTAATGTTAGTCTCGGCTTCACGACAAGGACATTATGTGGTGTCATGCTTCCGGCGTAAAGCCATAATGTCAAAGGCTTCACCTCCGAAACCAATTGGTGTCTTGATTACCTTGTCATGCCATTATCTTCTAGGAATTATGACTAGATGCAAAATGTAGCTTCATGTTTTAGCTTAACTTCTAGAGCAGCATTATATGCCTAAGTTTCGTCGAAATGGCATAATGTTCTAGGGTTTTCTTCTGGAACCGTTTCAGGTACATGTACCACAGTTGCGTGAGTTTCTGTCAGTAAATAATAAATATATATGTGTGAAATGAGCCTCCCATTACAGTAATGTAATGGAAGTACACCAACGTAAAAAGCTACCTGATAAACTTGACGATTTCGATGTTCCGATCGTGAACTTTCTCTTTCTTGACAGTAAAATCCCAGCTTCTACAACCTCAGGTGGTTACATGTTGCAATTAATTGTTTACTCTAGGGCTTTCTCTAAACATGGAGTATTTTCTTAATAAATGTCGACTGCTCACAAACAAACTTATGAAAACGGGATTCGAAAGATTGTTGACGAATATGAATGTGGTCGCCATCTTGTCTCATTTAGAGATATTTTGTATCCTTGTATAATATAAAGGTATATGTTTTTGAATATGCTCATGTTTGCCTACTTGTTGGTGATTGCGAATAATGTTTATGTTCTCTCTTTGAGGACGTGGCATTAACTTGTTTGTGACCTAGATAAACATGGCGTTGGTGTAGATGAAGCAGAAGATGTTTACTCTTCCGGATCACCTGATCTTATGCTCTTGTACTGAAGGGTCTCCGTGTTAATGTACCCTTTGTTCATATGTTGTCCCAGGTTTAATAGACTTTGAGTTGCATATATGGATATGTTGACACTTCAGTATTCTTTGATTTCTTTTTTGTTGTAACGATTTATGGATCGGTATTGCTAGATTTCATTATTATATATAATTATGAGCTTTTAATATAAACATGAACAAAACGGTTACTTAAAACCAAAAACATTATTTGGTCGTCTTTGACCTTTACCTTTATTACATATTACAAGGGCAGTATTTCATTCAAAATACCTTGTTTCTAATTCCTAGCCGATAGGTGAGGGATATGTGAACTTTTCTTAATATACCAATATTCTTGTCTACAAGAATAAACCTTACCCATTGGTATATTAAGAAAAGTTCACATAACCCTCAAATAGGAACAATGTATTTTTAACGAAATGCTGCCATTGTAATATGTAATAAAGGTAAAGGTCAAAGGCGACCAAACAATGTTTTTGGTTTTAATTTAGTACTGTTATCCTCAAACTCTGACAGTAGAAATAGTATAGTATTTTTTTGTCAAACAAACGGAAATTCTTGTTTTATTGTAGCGGTATTTTCTTTCTTTTCTTGTCATCGCTCTCCTGTCGGACAGAACATGCCTACATAACAGCTTATCATTACAATTCCGGACATAAGTAAGATCAATAATTATGTAATATAGATATATAAAGAAATGTTTTTCTATTTCGATATTTTGCAGAAACTCGCATTAGTTCGTTTCCACAAAGCATAAATAACCAAACAAGCCAATAAATCACAGTGGATTGATCGCGTATGGGACGTGATTGTTACAGTGGGATTATAACCAGACCTGACACGATTTATAAAACATCCCCAGACCGGAGATACATAACACACGGCTGAAAATGGCTTCGTCCATATCACGCGTCTAATTGTTCGAACAGGGATATAGATGACCGTGGATCGCGCCTCTCGGCAAGCCAATGTATTCATAATAACACAACGGCTTCTTGTGACCATGTGGTCCCCGTCAGGAATCGATCGCGATTCAGTGGACAACGAACATGTCGTTCGTATCATTCAGGGAGTTGCAATCCTTCTGATACAGGCAAGAGATTATCGATAATCTGTATCCAACAGGATGCATCCGAGTTTGGTTTAACGGAAGTTGTAAGGATCAGTGGGGAACATGAAAGGCTGCACTGCTTTGTTCCCTGTTTTTGCATTGAAAGTTGTATTGTATATATGTATATATATGGGTTAGGATTCTCCGTTAGTTTACTGACTTAATCACGATCGATGAATATCGTGCGACTTTTAAAACATAAGAACATCCTTTAAGAATTGTCACCTTCATTACCGGTTTTGTTTGAATCCTACCACACTTTTTTCTGTTCGATATTTTGGTGGTGTTGTTATGTCTTTACTAGATATATGACAAACCGCAAAAGCACATATAGTTGTTTTTTTTTGTCTTTGTTAATGACTGTGATATACATACCAATACAAATTGACTTCGTTTTTTAAACTACTATTGATTCTGTTACACTGACGATTTCATTTAACTGTGAATGAAGTCATTGAACCTTAATTAATATACACATTTTTTCTATGATATGTGCATGGTGTATATTTAACTGACAAGGAGTTCGAATATGCGATTATGTCGAGTTCTTCAAAGTTGCACTTATTAACAGGCAAAGGAAATAGGCAGGACTGTTGTCAAACCCTTCTGGCATGTACCAATCTCTTGTTCATAAAAGTGTGTCAGTGGAAATTAATTAAATTGAATGAACTGTATCAACGATATTCGGAAATAGTTTGAGTATACAGATTATACATTTACAACAATGAGAAAGTCTGCATTTTTTAAATCAGATTCGGATTAACTTTAGTGGGAATTTAAATATGACAGCACAATGTACTTCAATATAGCAGAAAAGGGGCAGAGCAAGCACATACGAGTTCATCAATGATCATACATACATGGATAGTAAGGATAGCAGTGTGGGGACGTACTTTACATGTACCTTGTATAGAAACGATAGCTGTTTGTCGGGAATAGTTTCAGCCATTATTTTCCGTTTAATTACTCATCACTGATCGCAATGGTCGCTGTTACCTCCGTAACAAAAAGGATACAGATAATGAAGTATATGACATTGTAGAGTATTTAGTAACCAAAAATGTTTAGAACAAAAGCACGAATTAGAAAACTGTTATATGCTTACTTAAGTTTGGAACTAAGGGGAGATAAACTAGTAGTAATGTTCAGTAGAGAAATTCTCCATAGAAAACTAAGGGGCTGGTAGCCAGTCTATTACGTTTTTATACAAACTGATTCTACCAGTAGGTATACTTTTTTTAATATGCATATTAATATGCCTATTTGTTGTGATTGAAAAAAATGACCCAGCTCTCACATTGAGGACTTTACATTTGCTTGGATGTTGACTAAATTTACATGGCGGGTGTCGTCGATGAAGCAGAAGACGTTTATTCTTCCGGAATGTATTCTCTTTTACTCTTTCAAGGGTTTCCGTGTTTCTTTCTTCCTTCGGAAATAGTTTGCCCTTTGTAGTATCGATTTCAAGTTTGGATAGTGGTTTTGTTTACGGATCGGTAGTCTCTGATTGTTTTCTCCAACATTCAATCACTTAAATTAGTTATTTTATTTTGTGAAAAGGTTATGTTTTGCCGTTTTGTATGGCTATGTAAACAAACAAATAATGTGTCCGTGTATCCCCTCTCTCGTCAAATCAAGCCAATCAAACACAAGTCACAGACTGTTCGCTCGAGGGGTGGTTGGATGCTGGATTAAGTTATCAAACCTTTTATTTCCCATATGTTGGCCTGACTAAAGATCTCATTTAGGAAGGAAAGATATTCTTTTAAAATTGTAGTATACAGATATATAGCTTAACATCACTGTACCCGAATAGGGACATTTTTAGAGAAACAGCCACAGAAACTGTCATCTATAGCATAGAAGTGCTTATCTGTGTACAATATTCACCTGGTCATACTTTTAAGAAAATTTTGCTATACAAAAGCTCTACTGAATGCTGGTAATTACAATTAAAAGGGAAGAATAACTTGGTTTCCTAATAAGCGTGCCGTGACTAGCTATATATTTGGATATCATTTTCAAAGGATAGGTCTATTTTATCAAAACTAATGATAGTTTGAGAATGAAAATGAATAAGAACACTTTTGCTAATTAAATGATACAACAAAGCAATAGATATGCTCCTTTTCTGCCGGAATTGATAATTTTTGTCAAGTATATGCCAAAAACCTAAAGTGTCCCTTTCAGGGTAAAGCTAAACCGGTGCACGGGCCTATGTACCCATGATAAATGTCAACCTCTATTTATAGAACCAAATGCCCGAAACATTATCTGATTATTTTTGATAGAAACAAAAAGAGGATTTTTGGGAAATATGAAAAAAAAAATTCGGAATTTGTAATATTCTACAAATTCTATAAATAACGATTCTCAACTGCTGCTGCACCGGTAACCGCGTAATATTGCATCTTGGATATTACTAATATCAGTTAATATTAACTAAATCAATAAATATAATAAGTTATTCGGCTTGGTTTTCGCTTCAAGTTTTGCCGAAAGGTACGTATCCTGGGCCTTAAGGACGTGATTGACTATTGTAGACGGGTAACATGTATTTTGATGTTTTTTGTCTCCTTGCTGTAGCAATGATCTGATACCAACTTTAAAGTGCTATTTCACTGAAATACAATGCCGAAGTCATAGCGGTCGGCCATATTATTCGTTTATCCTAAATACTAGTAACACTGATGCAATGGCGGTTACTTTTATTTTTCTAATGCATCATAGACTATTTTCGATTTAATCAGCCTTATTTTTTTTACAATATTTAAAATTTAGATGATAAGTGTCTAAAAATGTAAGAGAAATAGAAACGTGTTACTGAAAGTACGAAAGTATAGTTATTTCTGTGAGTGGTAAAACACATGGAACACAGCCACAAGCATTTGTACAACAATGGATGATGAAATAAAAATCAAAACTAATTAGTATGTCGTGATTATATGTCTGCTCCTTACTCGGGTGTTTATGGGAAATGTACGTCAGAGAGCCATAACTCCACAGCGCGAGATTAGCTTACAACCATTAAGTATAACTAGTCAGTGCACATGACGCGTATAGTCAATAAGTGACCATTGATATGGCCTTGGGCGAGTGAGAACATCAATAAGTTCAATGACTCAGCTGAACGACCAAGGGAAATGTACAGCTGTTAGGCAATTTGATTAAATTTCAAGTGATCATTATTTGGCATATAAACTAATCTCTAATCATAAAAATACGCATTTATCGTTAGCAATTCATGTTGAATCGATTTAGAGGGGTTTAGTTAAGGAGAATATTTTAACTCTCATCGACCTTAATTTAACACGAAAATACTGTGCTGATGTCGCAAATACCACTATTCTCAAAATTGTACCAGATCTCCTTTATTTCGTATTCTGTAGTAAAACATACACCGATTATGTCAGACTGGTTTCATTCTACTTGGAAAGATACGGTGATCATAGTTGACGAATTGTGGTACCTCATGTCGAGTCAATTAAATTGTAAAACTACAATTTAAGTTTAGTTTCGAGAAAATCGTTCCGGTTGGCTGTTACTACAGTTACTGTTACTGTAACGGCAATATATTTTATATGCGCACTTCGATTTACAAACAGCGTTGCAGAGTCGCAAGTTCAAGTGGTTTACCAACAGACGTTATAGTACCGCAGTTAAAGTGATTTACCAACCAACGTTAACAAAGTTAACGTGATGTACATATGTACCAACAGACGTTATAGTCCCGCAGTTAAACCAACAGACGTTACAGTCCCGCATAAACCAATAGACGTTATAGTCCCGCAGTTAAAGTGGTTTTCCAATTGACGTTACAGTCCCGCAGTTTAAGTGGTTTACCAACCGACGTTACAGTCTCGCAGTTAACGTGATGTACATAATATACCAATAGGCGTTACAGTCCCGCAGTTAAACCAACAGACGTAATAGTTCCGCAGTTAAAGTGATTTACCAACTAACGTTACAGTCCCGCAGGTAAAGTGATATACAAATGTACTAATAGACGTTACAGTCCCGTAGGTAAAGTGATCTACATATGTACCAATAGACGTTTCAGTCCCGCAGTAAAGTGGTTTACCAACAGACGTTACAGTCCCGCAGTTAAACGAACAGACGTTATAGTTCCGCAGTTAAAGTGGTTTACCAACAGACGTTACAGTCCCGCAGTTAAAGTGACGTACATATGTACAAATAGACGTTACAGTTCCGCAGTAAAGTGGTTTACCAACATACGTTACAGTCCCGCAGTAAAGTTATGTACATATGTACTAATAGACGTTACAGTCCCGCAGGTAAAATGATGTACATATGTACAAATAGACGTTACAGTCCCGCAGTAAAGTGGCTTACCAACAGACGTTACAATCCCGCAGTAAAGTGATGTACATATGTACTAATAGACGTTACAGTCCCGCAGTTAAACCAACTGACGTTACGGTTTTGCAGTTAAAGTGATTTACGAACTGACGTTACAGTCCCGTATTTCACTGATTTACCAACAAACGTTACAGTCCCGTATTTCACTGATTTACCAACAAACGTTACAGTTCCGTATTTAACTGATTTACCAACAGACGTTACAGTCCCGTATTTAACTGATTTACCAACTGATGTTACAGTCCCGTATTTAACTGATTTACCAACTGATGTTACAGTCCCGTATTTAACTGATTTACCAACTGATGTTAAAGTCCTGCACTTAAAGTGATTAACAAATAGACTTAGTCCCGCAGTTAAATTAATACCTAACGGACGTTTCAATCCCGTAAGAAAATAAGTCGTCGCATACAAAGATTAGCTTCTTTTTTTTATATCTTTATTGATAACAGCATATCATTATAGTATTGGTGCTAGTGCATATTAAAAGTATGTAAGTTTCGTTCCAAAAAGTTTTGAAGAGTAAAAAAAAAATAAACAAAAAACAAAAATGTCACTGCATGCCATGCACGCTATATTCGTTTCGTTAAGTCTCCTGGGATGATCTCTGTTGATTAGGTGTTTAAACTCGTAATGAAATACGCCCGAGGCGCCACAGTGGTGCAGTAAGACAAAAAATCGAACGCAACCTGTAGAAGTATTAGTGCACGTGAACCCGCGAGAAATTAACGAGATCAAGGATTTCTTGCCATTATTTTGTAATTGGATTTGCATGGCTGATTTCATTGCACATTAGCCTCGACGGCATTTAGCTTATAAACATAAGTAAAACCAGGTATTATATCACTTTCCGATGGCTTTGTCTCGATATTGTAGAGACAGGGCGGCGAACATTTCTCGTAGTTCGCGCTTTAATAGGACAGGTATGGCATGAAGTAGCAATATATATCCCCGTGAGCTGTGAAATACTCCACAAACGCACGCCCTTAGAGTGATGCAGTTAAGCGAGGACGTATCTAACCTCGTATATCTTTGGTTGAACCTGAGGGAAACCTATCTAGTACGATATACCATTCGCGCGTGCGTGATTCATGCAATACCGGTATATCAAGCAGAACATTTCTGGAATAATGCTGATACACGTGTTATGCGAGGCTATGAAACCCATTCGACTGTCATCTAGGTATAAACGTTCACGGCAACTCAAACTTACTAGAAGCATTGGCCGCTACTACCAAAATATATTTTGAATTAATTTTCAAAGGCTTGATATTGTATAACTTACCCGCTGTATGAACGTTGTTTTTATTTGATATGAAAATTTCCATCAGTAAATTCAATGGTAATCAAAGTAGTCCTTTTTTCGTAATAAATTCAATTACCCGGATGATCAATTCAGATACAAAGTAGCAAAAGCTTTTTGCGAATTACGCATTATTTTGAAAATACGGTGTGATGTAACACTGAAAGTCCGTGCATGGGTTATTAATTTTGAAACATGTTGAACATTATCTGTAAGCATTGAGCTTTTATTTTGGACGTATAATGTATTGACGTTGAAAGATTAACGTAACACAGGCTTACATGTAGTATTTTGAAAACATGATGCACTGATTTTGAAAACCACGAGTTATAACTATAAACATGAATATAAAGTTTGGGATACTGCTCTTGGATCAAGACATTAAACACACTTATTGTAATCTACAGCAACGGAAAATGTGACTAAGTATGTTATTTCAGGTGTAGGTTTAAAGTGTGTCCTATGCCTATGCTTTTATGAGTAAACAGTTTCCTTTATATAGTCTTGCCGGTAGTAATCAAACATATTTCAATACATTGTACATGCCGGCATAGCAAAAGAAGATATGAATATTGGTTCGGCACTGCAGAAGATTTGAATATTAAGATCTACCGAGCAATATACTATGAATATTAACTTAATGATGACACGTTTAAACATAAGGTTCAGTATGATAAATGAGAATTACGTCCGCCATGGCAAATTTGAAAATTAGACTTGACACTTTCAACATGAAGCGTGCAGTAATTACTATAATCGGGGTTTTACCCGTCCGTTTGTGTTTTATTAGCGATCGATTCAGAAGTTTTAAAATGTTAATGGTAACAAATTGTTCAGAGTCGGATTGGCAAGTATAAAGGACGTCACAAGGAAATATCGTATGTGTATATTTGACACACGAGTCCCCTAAAAAAATCAGAGAATACCAAAGCCATAATCCGAACTCAAAATTAATTAAACCAGGGGCAAAATAGATACAAAGAAAAGATTAACATTGAGACTCTCGTAAAAGCACAAGAGAATAAGACCAGGTGTTCCGGAAGAGTAAGCGTCTTCTGCATCATCGACGACACCCGCCATGTAAATCTTGGTCACTTCCAAGTAAGCATCAATCCTCAAAATGAGAACCGAGTCATCACTGTCATCACAAGTAAACACACTAACAACCAAACTCAAAAACGTCCATCTTCATATCACACAAATATACAGAATATTTCTTTATGAGATCAAGATGGGGACCATGAAACTTGCCCATACTTTTCATTAACCTGCATCTCTCGAATCCTTGTACCGTAAGTTTGTTAGTCAGCAGTCGACATCTATCACGAAAACCTTGATATTCAGAGCAAGCCCTAGAATCAACTGCGACATGTAAACACCATAGGATGTTATTATCATGAAAGGGAAAGTTCCCGATCGGAAAATCGAAATCGTCACGTTTATCATACAGCTTAATAGTAAGTTGCCCGTGTTGGTCATAGTTTAAGTAAATATCGAGGTAAGAAGCTGATGTAGGAGAGTATGTTGTGTTTTTAATCTCAAGTTCAGGAGGGTATAATTATATGATCGACTAGGTCAGCAAACTTCTGGTTGGCTATAGACAACACATCGTCGATATACCTGAAAGTGAAATTGCAAGTTTTGCAAGGTTTTTGTTACCCGTCCTGATAAGCCCCTCGACAAATTCAGCCTCGTATACAAACAAAAACAAGTCAGCCAAAAGTGGTGCACAGTTTGTGCCCATTGGAATGCCAACAGTCTGTTGGAAAATCTTTCCTCTGAATTTAACAAAGATATTGTCAACCAGGAATTCAATCCCTCGTACTATACCTTCCTCAGTATACTCCAACCTAACTTTTGTTGTGTTTTTCACAAAGTATGCTCCAAGATAGCTCACAACCATGTATTTGTTTCGTCGTTCACCATTCATGGAAAAGAAACCACGTTGTGGAAAGAACAATAAAACTTCATGCAGCAATGAAGTCAATATGGCGGTTTTTTTTTAACACAATCATAATCATTGTGACGCTACAATGCCCAACTGTGAATTTCACATGTTATCAAGATAGATATAATACGATTTCAGTCTTTTGCAAACAAGAGTCATATATAATATCAATATTGTGTTTTACCGACATGGTAGCATATGAAATATTGACCTCGGACGAACAGTTGTAGGTCGGTATAACATTAATTATTATTAAGAGCGAAGTCAGTATTGAAAGAAAGGTAAAACCCCCAACAAAATGAACAAATATTACTCTACACTACAACCTCTACAAAAGTATCCATATCCACTAAAACTTAGCCATGCGGTCTGGAAGAGGAAGCACTTAATATACAGTACATGTACGTGGCAGCCCCCAAGTGTGTTTGTCAGGAACAAGTTACGTCATCAATGGATAGGGAAAACGAATATTTGATCACTGAAGAGACCCTAAGTTTGTAATTAGAAATCCCATCATGACGAGGAAAATATCTATCTACTTCAGGATATGACCCAAGCACTAATCAATTGCTACGTTATTACTTAAATCTGGTGCTAAGGAAATGATCTGGAGTAGCAAAATCTCCCTCGTAAATTCAATCAAACAAGTTGTTAGGGTGTCGCATGTACTATAGGTGGGAAGAAGGAGGGGGAAATCAACGTGTCTGAAATTTAAATCGTCATTTAGGATGATAAAATATCTAGTAAGAATTTCAATCATCAATATATATTACGTAATGTCCAATAAACATACCAACTTTACCAGGATTACCCAACTTTACCAGGATTACCCAACATTGTTTTCTAAGAAAACAAACAAAACAAATTCCAAGTCCCCCTGCTTCTTTTATCGGCAAAACTAATGTTGTTTGTTCTGCAGTACCAGCATAATTAAAGTCTTTTTTTTAGCCAATTCAGGAACAGATACAGGATGTAGGAAATGCTTCATGTAAGAGTGACAGGTATTACTTAGACGTGTGGTGTCGACCTCTCGCCCTGTCATTGCCTTACCAAGCCCAGTCCAACACTGCCTAGGAACATCCGACACGTCGGCAGGACCAGCTTGATAGAGCCTGTTTGATTACATGCTTGTTGCGTACCGCCTTTAACTTTGCATCTGATGAGCATGCTAAGCGACATTACCAGTCGCAATCGTTTACGCACGATTATGTGTAGGATCCATACTGTAACATCCAGCGCATATTATGCATGCCATGAGCTGATATTAGACATCATTATCCCGTTACGTTACTGAAACACAATCACGTGCTTGTCCTACCTGTTTTTTAATGATGCATATTAATACAAGCGTTTCAAGGAAGTGTGTTCTGCATTTGGATAACCAATCGATTTTTGTTAATTAGGTATATGTCTCCCAATATGGCCGAATCATCTTCAACTTCTGTATCTGTTAACGACCTATTCGATTCATATAACGCTACTTCTCCAAAACCCATACTCATGATAAATTATACTGCGACATTCGGCTGAAAAGAAAATACACAGAGTGATTAGATTTCGAGTGATGATTGTAAGACGACAAGTATTACCCACGAGATTCGGTGGGTTAATGAGGTTGTTAGAGGAAGGCAGGCTTGGTGCTCCCGAAATCGTTATATTTCCCCAAAGATAATTTGTCACTGTGCTTTCTTCAGCAGCTTTCACACATAAGCCGTTACACACAATACATGTACCTATTTCATTTTCTTGCTTGATTCCTTACCAATCGATCATGACCGGTACACTGCCTTCGATAAAATAGTATGTACCTATTTCATTTTCTTGCTTGATTCTTTATCAATCAATCATGACCGGTACTCTCCCTTCGATAAAATAGAAATTATATCAATTCTATTTGGAGATATAGGGTTTGTACTTTGTTGTTTTTGTCAATGTCTATATATAAAAAAAGATATTACTCGTCCTACTTCTTATTCTTTATCATTATTTGAACATCCAAAAGCATTATCGTGAAATAGTCACTATAGGTTGACCCTAGCTTCAACAGCCTTATAAAAGGATGAGAGGATATGATGTAACTTTTGACAATCTGGAAATGTTCTGGATGTGAACAGATTCTTCTTTTGGGAAATCTGTAAAAAAAAAAACAACAACAATAAAAAACAAAAAAACAACCCCTCCCCCCCCAAAAAATGAGAAAACACCCGCTGGTAACAACATCAATAATTTAAGATTTAAGAATAATTTTTCTGATTCGTAAAAAAAACCGTTTTCTATGAACATATATCGATGATTTATAATGGAATCGATATAGATGGATATCGTACGGACTGCCGATGTTAGGGGTTGTCATGTAGCTTTCTCTCAGGAGTTGTCTTGCGTTAGCTTGTGACGTTATGCTGACTTGTTGTTCCTTGAGTTGCCATGACATTTCTCTGATGATAATATATATCACGAGAAGATTTCGTCAGCTTACGCTTTATGGTAGACGTTTTTACACAGCAGATGAATTCCACGTTCTTCATTTCGGCAGTAATTGCCCATGACAAATTCACTCCCTTTGGATGCTTTGCAAGTTAATTCCTAATTTCACTAATTCGCTCCGGCGTTAAGAGTTTCATACGCCGTCTTCACTCATTCTCAAAAAAGTCTTTCTTGGTTTTTCAATAAACGATTTGGAACCTGTTACCATCTCATCCTCCGAGATAATTATTTTCACCCACTTCAATTCACCGTCTTACCCAATCAGAACGACACCATGAAGAAACACGTACTCTGACATCACTTATGAAATTCAAAAAGACTCCCGAATTTAGGATAAAACACCAGACACATGCCCCGACCTATACATTATACGTCGTGAATAAAGCAAACTATTGTACGGCTAGAATCAGCACAAATTACACGTGGCATCATAATATTGCAGACTGATATCATTACAATGGAATCCAAATAGATTTTAATATGATAGATATCTAGATGCTAAAATTATCACTTTGATCTAAAGCAATCCAACCTTCCCTGAATTAACATTCAGATGATTTAGATAATAATTCAGAGAATACTGAAGCGTTAACAAAATCAGAATCCGAAACCAAGGGCAAAATATGAACAAAGGAAAGATTTCCATGGAGAATAAGACGACGTGTTCCGGAAGAGTAAGCGTCTTCTGCTTCATTGACGATACCCGCCATGTAAATCTTTGTCACATCCAAGTAAACATCAAGTTCTCAAAAACATCCTATGAGAATACTCAAAAAAGGTCTATCTTAATATCACTAAGACATGAGACAAAGATGGTGACCATAAAACTTGCCCATAGTTCTGATCAACCTGCATCTCTCGAATCCTTGTGTTGTTAGTTTGTGTGTCAGCAGTCGACATCGATCACGAAAATCACGATCTTTAGAGCAAGCCCTAGAATATCGAATCAACTGCGACATGTGAACACCATCGATTTGAAAAGCTGGGATGTTACTATCAAGAAATGTTCACGATCGGAAAATTGAAATCATTAACAATAAGATATTATAAAACATAAAAAACACGACGTCTTTGACAATAAACCCGAGATAATATTTCGCCTTGTGGGATTTGATAAAAAATTACAAATGAATGTTCATTATGTTCGCTCCGTGTATCGCAATGCGAATTGTTTGGGCGGTTTGAGTTGTAAGTTTAAGAAATAAGATCGGACTAAATATGTGTATGCTGCTTACAGGCAAGCATTGACTTACCCTTGCAAATGCTTCAAAAAAAAAAAGACTATCTAACGACCCCATGATTAAATGTTACATTTACAAGGCTTAGCATAAACTGGTTGTTCTAAATAAACGACCAGGTCCTTTGTTGCCCAGATTGGTTGGTAATTGGAATCTTCAGAAACAGTGTCCTCAATTAAATACAGCATTACTAAGATTTCATTTGATTCCGCTCTTTGTATTACATATTCGTCGTCGGTTGCGCTAAGTATTTTTGTATTATACAAGGAATATGACTCTGACCCAATTAAATGTGTAGTTGAGATTCATTTAATACGTGGCTTTGTCATGAATTCATTCCTTGTTCATTACTGATATCGAGTTTGTCAAAGAAATTTGTATGTAATCGTATAAAAGCAAATGAGATTGATATCAATACTCGGACCTTTGGTGAGTTGATGATTAGTGTAGATGTACCAGAGGACACAATGAAGCCATACCCGTACCCGTACGTGTAACAAAGACAACAAAAGAGCATACGAAGCGAATAGAGAAGTCAAATTTCTTGCGTTCTGGTTCCCGTAACTTTTCAATTATTGTGTAGATCCTTTTATAGGTAATTGCTTATCAAGGCAAGAAATCGAATTATCCTCTGTTTGCCAGATCGTTTGGTAAAATAAAATATAAATTTCGACTAGAGCGTCAGCAAATAATGGTAGCGCAAGGAATCAATATCGCCATAAATGTATTTATTTAACATTATACCTATTGGGAAGTGTGGAAAATATATCGTACGTTTATGTTTCATCATTTGACCTAAATAGATGAAAACGTGTTGGTCGCCTTTCTGACAAAAGAATATTATGTAGTTTTAATGACAAGCATTAAAATCCGAATATTAGAAATCAGGTTATGAGTACACCTGTACTGATGATCAATTATCGAAGTTGGTTTTATTATTAAACCATGTTATTAATACATGTACCACTGTTATTTATCATTCCGTGCTATTTATACTTGTGCCACTGTGATTTAGTAATCCGTGTTATTTATACATGTACCACTGTGAATTATTAATCCGTGTTATTTATACATGTGACACTGTAATTTATTAATCCGTGTTATTTGTACATGTACCACTGTGAATTATAATTCCGTGTTATTTTTACATGTACCGCTGTTATTTATTAATCCGTGTTATTTATGCATGTACCCCTATGATTTATTATTCCGTGTTATTTATGCATGTAAACCTATGATTTATTATTCCGTGTTATTTGTACATGTACCACTGTGATTTATTATTCCGTGTTATTTATACATGTACCACTGTGAATTATTAATCCGTGTTATTTATACATGTACCACTGACTGTGATTTATTATTCCGTGCAATTTATACATGTACCGCTGACTGTGATTTATTATTCCGTGCAATTTATACATGTACCGTTGATATTTATTATTCCGTGTTACTTACACATGTACCACTGTGATTTAAATTATTCCGTGTTATTTATACATGTACAACTGTAATTTATTAATCCGTGTTATTATACATGTACAGCTGTTATTTAGTAATCCGTGTTATTTTTACATGTACCACTGTGATTTATTAATCCGTGTAATATATACATGTACCACTGTGATTTAGAAATCCGTGTTATTTATACATGTACCACTGTGATTTAGAAATCCGTGTTATTAATACATGTACCACTGTGATTAATTAATCCATGTTTTATCTTTCAATCTCATTGTTTTACATTGTATCACGAATACTTTGTACATTGCCTCAGAAATGTATGAAGCCTGCCCGATGCATGTTCATTAGTCCTATCCCGTGATAAGTATTCCGAATTTCATTACATGCGATATCATCATCATCCATTACATATACATGGATCATGCCACATATCTATGTGTAACAATATGATTAACCATTATTTTGTTGCAATAATTCGTCTTCCCAATTACACAATTTGTACTGTCGGTTATAATTGTTTATCATATGTATAATTGTTAACATTTTTGATTGAATGATACTGTAGTAATTGGTCATTATAGCAAGCCTGCAAGGAAACTTTAATTTCTATTCCATGAGAAAACTACCTTTAAGCAGATTTGATCAAATATGAAAATAATTGCCATTTCTTTGTACGGAGGTAAGAATTAATCAAGCAATTACAAACACGATGAAATAAGGTACGAAACAACCATGTTTGAAATCGAAACTGAAATTGATAAGAACTTAATTTTGGAAGGCTTCTACGGCTAGAGCAAACAACTCATAACAATACAGATATATTTGAAATATGTTCCATAGATCTTCATGGACTTCTAATCTCAGTATGGAAGATCATCGAGATTTGCATGCACTTATCATAGTATACACATATGCTGTCTCTCGTTCTAGCTTTCTTATTGTGGAAATCTGCATATCAAAATAACCATCACGCATTGATATGTAAAACACACCACAGGCAGCTGCTTGTATTTACTACACGAAAAGACATGATCCATGTACGGATTTAAGCCGAGTGTTAATCGCTCCATCTTGTATATGAAATTGGATCTAAAGACAGAGGTGATGCTATAAAAAGCATGCCGATGACCTGGTGATACCTATTTCTAACATCTGATAAGTCTTTTATCTGACAAAATACGACAGGTGCACAGAGAAAGGTCGATCAAGAGTGTGCATTTTGTTAATGTACATTTTTTCCAAAGTTCAATCAGGCGTTTCATGTTTTAACGGCATGCACAGAAAGATAATTTGTTAATTTCTGTATATCAGGTATCTTATCACGATTTTAACCCCAAAACATTGATATAGAAACAAATATGATAAAATGAAATTATTTAATAATAGTCGCGCCATTTCTCATCCCTATTTTAGAATATTCAATACAAAAATAATGTAATATTAGTTATGATCGTGCATAAAGTTCAGCTTAGTTAGGATGGAATGGATTTAAACCATTGTGCAGGCACAACTTATTTTCGTTCGAAACAAGTTTTATCTCCGTTCTCACTTTGAGCCCATGGCATTTAATTGAGTTGACCTAGATTTACATGTCGCGTGTCGTCGTTGAAGCAGACGAAGCTTACTCTTCTAGAACAAATCTCTTGTACTTATTCAAGTAAATCTCCATGTAAATGTTTCCTATTTTTCATAGTTTGCCTCTGGTTTAATCGATTTTGAGTTCGGATTATCTTTTTTTTTGTAATTTTTTTTGACGCTTTTGTATTCTCCGATTTGGTTTTAAGATGAACTATTGAGACCTATCCAAATTGGCAAACATGAATGTTTCCTGAGTAGTTCAAAGTAACCTCGATCAGGTTGCTTTTAGTCGGCTTTCAACAGCCATGTAAATATAATGATGACAAAAATAAAAACCCATTTGTTATTGTTCATTTTTAGTGTAATAATAAAGAAACATCGAACGATGGTAGTTTCTGTTGAAAATGTTGGAAGGCAATTCACAACATATGGCTGATTTAGCAAGCGATATCATGTGCAATCTCTATTGGCGCTTAACACTCATATGTGTTTACTCAATATTGCATTTTTGGATAAGATCGTTCTGTAGCTGAAATCTTTGTTTTCCGAGCTATCACATACAAATGTAGAACTATTAAGGCCGTATAATATATGAGAATTGCTCGTACATGTACTAGATAAGGAGTCGTTAGGAAAGAGATATGAAGTTCTTGTACTTATACTTAGTACGTCTTAAATCTCTCGTTATGAGAGCTGTCTTTTCCAAAAAGGGCGGACGGCGATACAAATATATGGTAGTGAGCTATCTTGGAGCATACTTCGTGAAAAACGCAAAAACTAAGATAAAATATACCGAAGAAGATATAGTAAGGATGATTGAATTCCTGGTCGACAGTATTGTTGTTGTGTTCGGAGGAAATATTTTCCAGCAGACTGTTGACATTCCCCTGGGAACAAACTGTGCCCACTCTTAGCTGACCTGTTTTTGTTTTCATACGAGGCTGAATTCGTGGAAGGGCTAATCAGAACAGGTAAAAAAAGCCTTGCCAAATCTTTTAATTTCACTTTTTAGATATGTCGACGATGTGTTGTCTATGAACAACAAGAAGTTTGTTTACCACGTCGATCGTATATACCCTTCTAAACTTGAATAAAAGGATACAACATACTCTTTTACATCAGCTGTTTACCTATATCTTTACTTAAAATATGACCAACAAAGAGTGCTTACGACTAAGCTATACGATAAATGTGACGGTTTCAATTTTCCGATCGTGAATTTTCCATTTTTAATGGTAACATCCCTGCTTCTCAAAAATATGGTATTTACATTTCGCAGTTAATTCGTTGTTCTATGGCTTGCTCTTAATATCGTGATGTTCGTGATAAATGTCAACTGCTGAAAAACAAACTAACAACGCAGGAATTCGAGCGAAGCAGATTCATCAGAACTATGTACAAGTTTTATGGTCGCCATCTTTGTCCCATTGAAATTTTTTCTGTATCTTTGTGTGATATAAAGATGGACATTTTTGAGTATGCTCTTTAGTATGCTTACTTGTTGTGATTGACAATGACTCGGTTCTCATTTCGAGAACTTGGTGTTTACTTGGATTTGACCAAAATTTACATTACGGATGTCGTCGATGAAACGGAAGACGCTTACTCTTCCGGAACACCTGGTCTTATTTTTCTCTTTTACGTACTTTTACAAGGGTCGCCATGTAGATCTTTCCTTTTTTCGCTTTGGTATTCTCTATTTTTGTGTAATATACATCCTGTTCAATGTTACCATATACAATGTACACGTTATCCTATCTGATGTTGATTACATTTTAGTCCATATTAACACATATTATATCCTACCATACATCCTGTTTCATGTTACCCTATACACGTATATATCTTATCTGTTGTTGATTAAACTTCAGTCCATATTAATACATAATGCATATATCTACTTAATTCGAAGCGTTCAATTAATAAGAGGCGGTAGTATAATGAGGTCGAATTGACCGATATTTACATTTTTTATGTTAACTCTTCATGTCGAAGTAATGTTTTTGTATTCATTGGCAGGACACTTTTTATAAATTCATACTAACCTAGCGCTTCCAACGGACACATTATGATTAGGGAAATAATCATTTAAACGATTTAAACTTTCTATATAACAAAGTGACTTTGCGCGCGCATTTCATTGTTTTTTTATAAAAGTCAATATCTAACTATTATTTTTACTCTTCGTCTCCATGCTACCTATCGTTCTATCTGTTATGGACCCAGTCCGCTATAGCAAATTAGACATTCTATTAGTCCTGAACCCCTTCCTTATAGCAGTGCTCCATCTCTCCGACCCGTGTTCGTTACCTTTCATACTATCTGCCCCTCCCTTTATTCGCTACTTTGTAATATCCTAACCGTGTCAATGTACATTGCTATCTATATTATTCTATTCATATCGATCACTGGTGAGTGATATCAATCTTTGACTGCGTCTTCAGTCGATATTGCTAGCCTAGGGTCGAAACAATCCCAATTCGACCTCTTGCTAAAATTGTGTAATAGTATGTTAGCAAGCTATTTTATCACTTATACCTGTTTTATATCTAACTACAAATCATTTTTTCCATTTATGTAGGAAAAAATGAGAAATATCATAGAGAAAGAACAGAGGGTCATTAGGGCCGTCTGTATGTCTTGCTATACTTAATGTATGAGATCCCCTTTCGTCGTTAAGATATTTGGCATCCCAATTATCTTGCTCAGACTAGACTATGACAGCCTCATTATTTCGATAAAACCAGACTTATCACAGCTTTATTATCTCGATAAAACTAGACCTATCACGGCCTCATTATCTCAATGAGGATTGACTTATGACAGGCCCATCATCTCGATAAAGCTTAATCGCTCCAGTTTCTCCATCAAGTATGTTTATCGCTGTTCAATCCGTCAACTCTCATTTGTTTACAAGTTAATCACTGCTCAAGGTCTCCTTAAACATTTGTCATTGCATAAGTTTGATTATGTATGACTCACAGAAGTCCGTGTGGTGGTTCGTTTTAGGATAAAGCACTAACGAAATAAAACCTGCATGTGCATCTGTAATGCAGCGAATCAAGGTAGCACTATATCTTTCAGCTATTAAATAATCTCTTGGTTTCAAGGTTATTGGGCTATTTTCGAAACAAACATTAATCGTAAATATCTTACGGGACATTACTGAATTTTATTTCCTATCCTTTAAAGAAAACACTTTCTTTTGAATTGTTTTTACAAGAGGATCTCTATATATCACTTCGATGATATGTTTCTTTATTTCTAAAAAAGATCCCTTTATTCCTTTGCGATTTTCTTTCTTTTGAATCAATATTCTAAGAAGTATATTCGTATTGATTTTGTTCTTTTTGATTTAGATTATTTAAATTTAATTATACATGTGTTTCCCTGGCATTCTATTCCTTTTGATTCTGCATGCTAGATATCAGTTTTATATTTGTGCTGTCTATTGGCTTCTTCGTGATGTAATATGTATTTTAATATTCTTATTTCTCCTTTCGTTTGGATCTCCGAACTAGATGTTTATTGCATTTCATAAGTGATTTTCTTAGAAATTTGCACTCGTTTCTTTTGAACAATTTTTAATTCGTTAATGCCCAGACAAAGACACAACTAGAACTGAAAATAAAAACCACCGAAGAAAAGCAAAGCCTGATGAGACACAATGGGGGAGACACCATAAATCTCATACAAAACGCGAAAAGCTATTTTAGGAAGTAATTTATTGAAACACGAGGACCTGATTAGCATGACAAGTTCTTCTGATAAAATGACACTCTCTATCTCTAGCAGTCATTCGATCTAACAACAGGTATTATTTCCACACGAACAGTTTTTGTGTTAAATTACTCTAGGATTTTGTGATAATAATCTCATTAGAATACATTTCTTCCATTCTTTCCTAATCAGTGACAATTTTGCGAGAATATTGACGATCTGATAGCTCGTTTTCACTTTGCAAATGAAACAATTACGATCATTTATCAATGATACCTTAGTGACACTGACGTCATAAGGACGCTTATAAGTCCAATACTACTGCGGATACAAGGAAATTAAAACCCATTTCTTGCAATAACGTACTATATCCGGAACAGCTAAAGTAGGTCATTGATTATAGGTCAAGATATCGAAACGACCCACAACCTAATTCTCATGGCTCATGTATACATTACTTTAGTTTTGTACCCATACATTAACAGTCAATACAGGCTCTAGCTGTATTATGGCCAATCGGCTCCGTTGCTTTAAATCAAAAGTACATGTACATTGACTTGCTGTTTCTTAACCTGTGTCCCTTTGGTTCAGTTTAACCGGAAATAAATTGATAGGAACAAATGAGAATCGAAACTAACCTTTGCAAAGTTCGATTGGAGAGTCGAACCTGCACTTGGCTGAAACTTAACTGCGTATTACCGCTAATTTTAAACAATACAAAGCTGATGCACGTGTACATGATATTGAACATATTTTGGAACTAAGCATATAGAAGAAGAAAATAGGAAAACAGTTTATTAGCATTCATATAATATAAGTCTCTTAAACTACTTTCTCGTGTGTGAATTTTGTACAATCCTTGGGACTAATGAGCTGACAAAATAAGCGATATGTTGTATGAGTAGCGGATTGGGCGGATTGGTCGAGTGGTTAACAATCCGGCCTTCCATGTAGACGGTCGGGGTTCGATCCCCGTAATCGTCATACGCATGGGACATTCAGATAAAGTGTTTTTCTCCTGCCCACACAACACAGGTAGAGTATAAAATGATCTGGGGTGGGTGTTGCAGTATGTGTGCTGTAGCATTCAAGTGGGGTGGCACTATAAAAGATGCCGTTGGAAACACGGTCCCACTACAAACAGAACACAATTCATCTCTAGCACACACACATACATACACACACATATGGAAATATTAGCTAGATGGTTTAGGACAAGTAGTTAGCGCCTGATAAGGCAGCTCCTGCGAACTCCTTAGAATTGTATATGATAGAACTGTATGTGTGAGTTGTATTGTATAAGAATTGTATATCTATGTACTGTAAACCGCTTTAGAGTGGCTTATGTTAGCTAGATAGGGCGCTATATCAAATATTGTATATTATGAATCAAGACTATGCATAAGTAAACTCAAGTTAACATAATAGTTGATTCGTTATTCTAGGTCTTGCTCTAAATTTAGTGATAGATGTCGGCAGATTAGAGACAAGCTTACGACACAAGGATTCGAGAGATGCAGGTTAATGAAGACTATAAACAAGTTGTATGGTCGCCATCTTGGTCTCATTCAGAAATATTTTACATCTTTGATATGAAAGTGGACATCTCTGAATATTTTAATGAAGTATACTTACTTGTTTGAGAATAATTACTCGGTTCTCACTTTGAGGTTTACCTGGATGTGATCGCTATTGACATGGTGGGTGCCATCGATAAAGAGGAAGCCATCAGCTCTTCCAGAACACCTTGTCTTGTTCTACTTTTTCAAGAATATCGAGGTAACTTTTTTCTTTGTACGTCGTTTGCCCTTGGTTGAATCGATTTTGAGCTCGGATTGTACATTGTAGTTTTGTTGACGCTTGGGTATTTTGTAATGTTTCAGAACTGTTTGTTTTTTATGTCCTTTGAGTGCACACTTTTCATAAATTTCTAGTGTAAATATCAAATTTGTATATTGTTAAATATACACAAAGTGTGTTGCATTAACCAGTGTATTATAAAAATAGCCGTGATGAGCTAGATAATATTGTATTCAATTACTAACGTGATACATCGTTTACCCTAAGTATTTTCACTTCCTGTCGGGAAGAATAACAAACAACTGCCTACTACCAGAGCGCTTTATTTAACAGACACACAGTGCCGTGTACATGTTCACCTGTTCTACAAACCGGCAACACAAGCCGTATCCGCCCCCGAGTTAACCTATTATCTGGTTTTGTTTGTGTTCAGACAGGGTTCTTCCTAATTGGGGATTCCTAATGGTACACGTGCCTAATGTTATTAAGTAAAACATGTAACAGTCATCAGCTAATTGTTGTTATAGATGTACTATCTCAAAAAGACTTTTGAATACTTAAAAAGAATGCATTTCATACAATGGTATCCGAAAATTTGTCTTTGCGTCCTGATTGCTTAGTTATGTTTTAAAACCGAAATGGACCGAAGTAAATCCGATAGTATATAAGCGTATCTAACCATCTTAATTGTTTTACCGTTAATACATGAATGTACATGCACTAAGTGTAAGCGTTCTATTGATTACAATTACATGACGCCAGTTAGACGAATATCCTTTATGTACATGCGGACTATGTGTGAAACTACAGCTAATGTATACTAGTTAGGCTGAGGATAAGGAAGCATACATCTAATCTATCTTATGTATATACAAGTCTTCTGGTCAAGAAAGACGGAGGACAAGTAGACACCACTATAGCAGATCAGTTAGGTTAGCTATCTAAGTATAGTGCTAATAAGATATAAGTTTATGTTTCTTTATATTCTTTATCCGATTGTGTACAACGTTATGTTTACCTCATGTATTTCGTATGTTTAAGTTTAATGGCCATGAATATGGACAAGTTTCAAAAGAGTATTGAAAGAAATAAACTTTAATAAGCATGGGACTTTAGAGGAATAATCTTGTGGTATCAGCCATACAGCTGTTGATTTCAAAACGAAAATATCCATTATGTATGGAGCTACAGTTGGGTCAACGCATATATAACGCTCCAGAAAATGCGTGAGTACATGTACATCATTCACACACAGTTCACACATAGTGCACACAACAGGGCAATCTAAAGATCATTCGTTCGTCAGTGAAATTCTCCCCGCAAACACACACGTTTGGTACAATTGGTCGAAAAATGTTACGGAATGAAATAAATACACTATAGATAAGATCGCATCATATTAATTGGGACCATGTTAATTTTACATTATACAGTAGACTTATTATTGTTTTTGTTGATCAGGTTGTGAACAGCTTTCATATCAAATGTTACAGGGTTTATATACCTTTGTTTTGTTTAGAAATAGAAAACATACCAAATGCTAATTAGATATTACGATCTGTTGGTGCTATTGATCCATGAAATATCATGACTGTGACATACCTTTATCATTTTGTTTTGGCAATATGACGCTTGTAATGATGAATGGGTTTGCGTTTCGTTACAATACTTCAGGAAATAAGTTTGATTTAAAACTATATACTACAATCACATATGAATGTATTATATTGATTAGGAAATTAATATTATTGTATTTTTAGTAAAAATACAATACATTTTTGAGGTCATGCTATCGACATTCATTTTTGCCATTTCCAACGGAAGAAAGATAATAAAATACAGAAGGATTTCGTCCTGTTATACACCAGAAGTGCAGATGCAATGCAATTCCCAACGGGGGAAGTACAAGAAGTTCAGAAATTCTTCCGTTACAAACAAAAATAACCCTGAAAGCTAGATGAAATGCACACCTCACACAAAACGCCTTATTGCTTCCTTAAGTTATGGTAATTCAACGTCGTAAATCATCGCTACAGCATTGATCTTCATCTTGTGTGTAATGAGTAGTTTATAAAGCCTCCACGTAACGAGGGCGATGTGTTATACGTAAGGACCGAGTATTTCAGACACCTTACCAAGGCTGTTTGTATACAATAGGGTAGTAAGAATCCAAAAGATATGTGCTATCGTCATAAGAAACAAAGTCGTATCGATCAGTCCGGCCGATAACGTGAAGAATATGCATCTCATCCCGAGCCATTTCCCCGATTACGGCCTAACGAGATAGCCATACACACGATTTCGGTCGTGATAGGTGTGTTGTGTCATCTACCAGACTTAGGCAATCTGTAAGATGCTGATTTTGGTCTGCACCGACACGAAAACGGCTGATTTAAATAGCTTTTTGTATGGTGACATTAGTCATATGATTGATATCAAAACTTTATGTTGCCTTTCGCAAATTGTAAACTACTTATTTCGCAATATGCAGCCACTGTAATTGTCTAGACATCTATTTCGGGTTGTACAATGCTTATCACGTTACCGATGAATAAACATTGTATATCATATAGTTTAGGAAACAATCAGACATGCTTACGATTTAAAGGATTTATACATGTCATCTAAAACTGTACCGATAAAACCAACCATCATTTTATAGAATCTGGTCACATAAACTTTTTAACTAATCGGAAGGAAAGTGGGTTCATTACAGCATGTTTTCTATCATTATCCAAATGAAGCCGTTTAATACAAACGTTTATCTAAAATTTTGTTTAAACTAATACTGTAGCTGCATGGGTCGGAATGACTTCCGTTACTAAATATTTTAGTTAATAACATGGCACTATAGTGACGAATAGCTGAGATGTGACAGCCCTGATATTGACCCGTTGCATCTTAACACATAGATTAGTATTTTGGTTCCTACATGTAATAATAATTAATAATAAAGTGAATAATTCCATCCATTTTCCTATTGAAAAAGCAAAACAGAACAGATAGGAACAGAATGATTCAGAAAGTTGTTACTTCAGTAATTTCGAGAAATATGCTTTCTAATTCACTTTCATAATTAACAACAATTTGTTGCCTATAAACATAAAGGGATTTGCTGACCTAGGCTATCGGACATACCTTCTGAACTACATCATTTGTGTACCAAGATCTTTACTTAAACTATGACCAACATGTGCAGCTAACCACTAATCTATACGATAAATGTGACAGTTTCAATTATCCCTTTTGAACTTTTTCTTTCTAAATAGCCACAACCCCTCTTCTCCAACCTATGGTGTTATCTGGCTCACTTTAGATTTCGTGATAGATGTAGGCTGCTAATTTACACACGGCGCTTAGATTTGAGAGATGCAGGTTGATGATGACTATGGGCAAGTTTCCTGTTGCCATCTTGGTCTCATTAAGATATATTCCGTGCCCTTGTACATGGATGATATGAAGGCGCACGTTTTTAAATCTGCTCATTAATATGCCTGATTGTTATGATAGAGAATGATGACTAAGTTCTCACTTTGAGAACATGGCATTTACTTGGATGTGCCCTATATTTACAAGGCGGGTGTGGGCGATGAAGCATACGACCCTTACTCTTGTTATGGTTTTATTGTTTTGTTGACGCTTTGGTTTTCTCTGATCGACTAGGTCAGATCGACTAGGTCTTGTTTTTTTTTATAGACATCACATCGTCGATATACTCGAAGGTGAAATTGGAGATTCGGCAAGGTTTTTGATACCTGTTCTGATAAGCTTGTCGAAAAATTAAGTCTCGTCCGAAAACAAAAACAAGTTTGGGACACAGTTTGTTCAAATTTGAATGCAAAAAGTTTCATGGAAAATATTTTCTAAAAACTCAACAAACATATTGTCAACGAGGAATTCTTTCATTCGTTTTATATCTTCCTCAGTATATTTAATCTTAGCTTTTGGTGAAAGACAGCTTATAACCTTATATTTGTATCGTCGCCCACCTATTTTGGGAAAGAAGCTCTCATAATGAGAGACGGAAGATTCTTTTCAGTTTGGTATGTGGTATGGTAGTGTACAGGTTGTAAGAATAAGATGTTTTGATAGACAGAAAAATGTTGTGCAGGGGTTGCTCAAGATTATCTTCTATCTCGTTTTGGTGGCTCTTACTTCTATTTTTAATTTTATTTTGTATTCGTCTGTTGACGAAATGGTGCAATTTAGTTTATTACACTTAGCATCGTTATTTGACATCGAACAGACAAATAACATTTCACTGTTCATGCAAGTCTTTTACGAATTCATCTCACCATTAGTGAAAGTCAGTACACAACTCGATACTGTTAGCTTTCATCTGTTACAAATGCAAAGCTGCATCATTATTTAACATCAAACAAAGTTACACCAAACAACTCAATCAACCAGACTGCCATAATTATAGAACGAAGTCAGTTTTGAAAACCTAGAAATAAAAGACAAATATGACGGATTTTGTTATTATCATTATAGGTATTTTGAAAAAAAAGTAAAGCTAATCTTATATAAACCATCTTCGCTAGCCAAGGGTTACGATACGCACTCTCATCTTAGAAAACATAGGTGATCGTAACCCCTGGATATCGAGGATGGATATAAACGTGCTTGTTGGTTACTTAAATGACAATCTTTCGGTGTGCAGTATAGTTAGTACCTTCAGTGATGAACGTTTTTATTCCCTCATTATTTCCTAGAGTAGACGTTCCTACTACCCTACAAATCATCCATGTCTCTTCACAAAAATGAACCATTTGTCACGAGGCGTACCACCTTGTCTTAATGGTTTCTCTTTATGTCTGTGCTGCTACTGCATCGGATCATTAATGGAGCGTACAAGTTATTCTTTTTGGCATTAGGTTTTGTCTTTTATATATATAGTAATGTATATGCGAATAAAGTACACAAGGTGTAAGTTTCACTCAAACACGTCAAATAGCTGGTGTTTTATTTTCAAAATGAATAGCAAGTTGAACACACTGTGTCTCGCAATATTGAACCAGTGGGTAGTTCTAGTATAGCATGATCGGCAGTCTAAAGGTGCTCAACATTCAGCCAGACTGCAACCAACTGAGTTTTAATTTGAAATGTTCCTCTCTTTTGTTTTACAAAAATACTTGCCTGCGGTGTCTTTACGTACATTTTAGGTGAATATATGCAAAGTTACTATGATTCACGTATTAAATTGCAATATTATTCTCTCAAAGTTTTTTTTTTAATGTAGGAAATGTTTTTACATGAATAAAAGAATGAATTGAAAAAAATCATAACCCGAAATCAAAATCGAATAAAAATCGGGCAAAATATGAACAAAGGAAAGATTTACGTGGAGACCCTTGCAAAAGTAAAAGAAAAACTGACAATTTGTTCCGGAAGAGTAAGCGTCTTCTGCTTTGTCACATCAAAATAAACATCAAGTCCTCAAAGTCAGCTTTGTCAATCACAAAGAGTTAGCACACTAATGAGCATACTCATAAAACATCCAACTTCATATCACTTAAAGTGCACACATTTAATCTTGGCCTTTATATGATGCGATAGTATATGAAAACAAATGGAATAAATGACAAAGGGCAATTTGCGACAGCTGTTTATTTGTTTGCTGAAACCGACAGGGTTGAGGATACAATGTTAATGATTTCTAAACAGGTCATTCAATAGACGTGACACGTCTGTACCAAATAGTTCTTCATGACATCGAAATGTGTTCTCTGTGAGTCTTAGTCGACGTAATGTTAAACAATTTGTTATTGGCGAGATTTGGTCGCACTGCTTTCTGTCAGGTTGAGTGGACGTAATGTTATGAAATGTGTTTTTGGCTAGATTGGGTAGTCAGGCTGAATCGACGTAATGTTATGCTATTTGTTTTGGCTATATTTGGTAGTACCATTTTCTGTCAGTCTGAGTCGACGTAAAGTTAAACTATTTGTTTTGGCTAGATTTGGTAGCACTGTTATCTGTCAGGCTGAGTTGACGTAAAGTTAAACTATTTGTTTTGGCTAGATTTGGTAGCACTTTTATCTGTCAGGCTGAGATGACGTAAAGTTAAACTATTTGTTTTGGCTATATTTGGTAGTACCATTTTCTGTCAGTCTGAGTTGACGTAAAGTTAAACTATTTGTTTTGGCTAGATTTGGTAGCACTGTGTTTTGTCAGGCTGAGTCGAAGTAAAGTTAAACTATTTGTTTTGGCTAGATTTGGCAGCACTGTTTACTGTCAGACTGAGTCGACGTAATGTTATAAAATTTGTTTTTTGGCTAGATTTGGTGGCACTGTTTTCTGTCAGGTTGAGTCGACGTAATGTTTTGATATTTGTTTTTGGCTATATTTGGCAGCACTGTTTACTGTTAGACTGAGTCGACGTAATGTTATAAAATTTGTTTTTTTGGCTAGATTTGGTAGCACTGTGTTCTATCAGGCTGAGTTGACGTAAAGTTAAACTATTTGTTTTGGCTAGATTTGGTAGCACTGTGTTTTGTCAGGCTGAGTCGACGTAAAGTTAAACTATTTGTTTTGGCTAAATTTGGCAGCACTGTTTACTGTTAGACTGAGTCGACGTTATAATATAAAATTTGTTTTTTGGCTAGATTTGGTGGCACTGTTTTCTGTCAGGTTGAGTCGACGTAATGTTTTGATATTTGTTTTTGGCTATATTTGGCAGCACTGTTTACTGTCAGACTGAGTCGACGTAATGTTATAAAATTTGTTTTTTTGGCTAGATTTGGTAGCACTGTGTTCTGTCAGGCTGAGTTGACGTAAAGTTAAACTATTTGTTTTTTGCTAGATTTGGTAGCACTGTGTTCTGTCAGGCTGAGTCGACGTAATGTTATGTTTGTTTTTGGCTAGATTTGGTTGTACCGTTTTCTGTAAGACTGAGTCGACGTAATGTTATGAAATTTGTTTTTGGCTAGATTTGTTAGCACCATTTTGTTTGATATTACAGATAATCAATAGATATGGTTAGCACTAGATGAAATTTCCAGATTGAGAGGCAGCAATGTGTTTTATTATTAATCAAGGTTTGTACTTCTGTAGAGTCGTATTGTTTGTGATGGTGTCGCGATGGATGGGTGATTTCCCTTAATGTTTTATTTGCTATCGTTTAATCAATTATAGCTCGTTTTATCTGTCGTTTGATCGATGTCAGATAGTCACGCTGATAGGGACGGCTTTCCGTGACTCGTTTTACACTGCAATAAAACAACGTTCTTCGATCAAAGCATCTGTTGAGCATGTTTCGACATGACTACCTTAACAAACATGGTGTCAAATTGTACAATGTTTGTGAAAGCATTTCGTTTTTTATTTTGAATTTTGAAATTTGCAAAAATATATATTTGGGATAATAAGACAAAACGTGTAGGCAACGTACTACCTTCGTGTTGTGTGCAGCAGTCGTCTGATTGGTTTCACTTTTCGTCCCGATATGTTATTCGGGTTTATTTTTCGCTCCAGCTTTTCGTTTTGAATTTCCATTTATTTCGGTTTTATCCTTGCATGATGTCATTTCGTAAACTCTTACTAATACTCCATACACATATCAGATGAATAATGCACACGATCCTAATTTCCCTTAACATTGATAATTTGCAAATAATATGATACGATTGACTATATCAATGCTAATGAAATGTAGAGTTTGTAGATATTATCAGTATCACCGAAAGCATAGCATTAAAAGCGTGTACACTGTACTACATATGTACAAACTATCGAGTCTTTCTTACTAACCTTCAGAAAATTAGGTCAATGTCAAATGAATAACCTAGTTCAAAGTGATGTTGTGTAAGCAGCGTTTCTGTTATAAGTTTATAATCAGGGCACTGATGAACGCTGATGTATATAGAATTAAGATGGGAGATGGGTGTAATTTAATAATCATGTTATATAATACATGTTATCCATTACTTGATCAGAGGAGTCGTAATGAAACAATTAATTAAATAATGTTTGTTTTGAAACACACAGGCAGGTACAAAGACATGTATCTCCTTTATGTTTAAGTTCATAAACAGTTTTTTTTAGAAAAAGTCGTTATAAAAGGTGAACTCCTGCCACGAACAACTAGTACAAGTCTGCTTTGTTCCTAATGCTCATAGTCGTTTCCAATCATACCGAACATGAGAGCAAATGTATAACAGCGGTAGATAACGTGTAAACTAATGAATATCAACAATGTTGTATGGACGAAAGTAATGTATTCATTTTGGACAGAAATATCTTGTTTATCTGTGAATAATAATAGAATATCAGACCTGTATATATATAAACAAAACTATAAAAAAAAACATACCTCAGCTCATAATATTTTTTTTATTGTTATATAAAAAGTAGGGTAAAAAGTTCATCTGTGTATGCTAACTGTGTGCTAATTCCATGTTTTAAACCTTTCCGGTAGTACCTTGCCACGGCCAATATCCTGACCCCATAAAATACAAAACATTATGGATTATTAAAATTTGATTTATCTTGCAGGTCTATTTCAAAGAGGTGTATGTTTAGCGTCGTGCATCGACCTAATGAAAATACCGAAGCATCAACAAAACAATTATCAACACTGAAAATCAGTTAAACTAAGGGAAAAGATTATCAAAGGAGTGTTTCACATAGACACATTACAATTACAAGAGCATAAGACCAGGTGTTCTGGAAGAGTAGGCGTGTTCTGCTTCATCGTCGACACCCGCATTTCAAATTTAGGTCATATCCAAGTTAATATTACGTCTTCGATGTGAGAACTTTTTTAAATCACAACTCATGAACATATTCCAAAACGTCTACCTTTATACGTGTGCATGTATTATACAAGAACGCATGATATAAATACATCTCAATAAGAACAGGATGGCCACCATTGACTTTCGTACTGTCTATTTCTATCAAATATTCAGGAATTAATTTATTCTGTTGTACACGCCTTAAAAGAAAATCCACATAGAAAATTAAACTAAAAGAAACTTACACAAAATGTGAAATTGGAATTATTACTAAGTTGAAAGCATTTCCAAACTTGAGAGATTTTGTGATATGATGGCAAGGTAATGTTATACCAGGGTAGGTGAAACATCACGCCAGGAATAAAATACTCTGTGGTAATCTGAAGTCACCATCTCACTCTCAACGTCATTTTATCAAATAGCTGCTGTCTTTTGTGGGGATGTACAATGCATAACACCCAATACCCCGATTTTGCTGAAATAATTAAAAAACAAAAAACCAACTCCATCACCACTTGTCAATCGTGAAGGTTATACGTGTTCCATTATTAACGGAACAATAAGATAACTCTGAAGTAATACGGTCGACATAGTTTGAAATCGCGGAGCGGTGACAACAAAACAACAGAGCTGATCAATCACCTTTGACATGTTACATATATAAAACTGATGTATTGATCACGAAACCATTTGATTGACATATCGGATAAAATATTATTTAATGGATTCCGAAATCAATGAACGCATTATGAATATCTGTTCACTTCAGTGCGTCGCAAGTTGTGCTCAATTCTGTTGGGTATTATGACATTGTTTCGTCAATTTCTGATCCTAACTTGTATTTCAGTATCATGTGGATGTAAAGCGTCAGCATGAAGTGCAACATCTCCTACGTAAATGTACCAGCATTGTTCATGTTATTTTTGCCATCACTGTAAATTTTCTCCTTAGATATTTTCAAAATAGGATCCCCATTACTTTTATGTAAGTACATGCAAACGTTCATGTTTCCTTAAAAACCTTGATTAAATGTAATAATAGCTCATATTTCACACCAAGATATACATTAAAAATTGGGTCATATCCGAAAACTCGTTAATGATATTTGCGTGTTACACTGTTCTCTGTAAGCTCTGACACCGTATACAATTTATCATCTTATAATGTACATGTTATTTCAATCAAAACAAATGGATTTGAAAATAAAACTGTTCTTTGCTACATAAAGACACAGTGTGATTTTGAATGGTATCACAAAACAAATAAGAGAACATCTATTTTCAATAATTTCCATAATCCAAGGGACACCATAAGAACGAAGGAAAACAATTATAGACACCCTACAAGAGAAAAAGACCTGGTGTTCCGGAAGAGTGAGCGTCTTCATTGCTGATAGCCGCCATTTAATCTAAGCTACATCCAAGTAAATGTCATGTCCTCAAAGTGAGCCCTGAGGCAGCAGTCTCAATCACGACAAGTAGGCATACTAATGCACAATTCCTTTGCCCTACTGTTTTTTATCATTTACGCGTGTAAGTACATAACCACGGAAAATGTACATCAACAATGACTAGCATTGTAGAAACACAGGCGGGATCCTTTTATCATAACCAATTAAGTCAGTTTGCAATTATGACTAAATAGCGGTATATTCGCAATGCTACGTTGCAGTAAGAGTACGTGATCGTACAAGGCTCGGAGATAATTATCACAAAATATGAAAAACACATTATTACGATTCGTGTCTCTGGGAAGACAGTTAATAATAAATGAAGTCTTGGCATGATAACATCAAATGAATTCAGCGGCGGTGTTTATTGGATTGACGATACCTAATGACTGAATCAAAATCTATCAAATTGCATTATAATCTGCTTTGAAATGTTTGCCCTCTACAATCAAATAGCCATTACATTTTGTAGCTATGTGAAGTATCGCACATTAGCTAAATTGCTCCATAATTTCTTTGTACGAACGTTTAGATTTCTTGGCCAAGACAACGGACATATATATATAGATATGTTTGAGATGAGCCTCTCCATCGTAATATACCAGCGAGTGTATCTATGTTTTATGTAAATTAGGTGGGTGATGTGGGTGGTGAATTAATGTACAAGTGTACCAGTGCTAATCTAATTTAAACAGACCTAGCGTTATTGGTATTGTATATTCATTACTTAATACGGAGTTTCTAGGGTCACCCTGATGCTCATCAATAATGTAACTACAATGAAATAGTCTCAAAGGCAAAAACGATGTCAGAAATTAACACAACAAGCCAAAGTAAACGTTTTCACTGCATTATATGGACATTTTGTCAATCACTGCGTTATATGGACAGTTTGTCCATCACAGCGTTATACGGACGTTTTGTCCATCACAGCGTTATATGGACATTTTGTCCATCACAGCGTTATATGGACGTTTTGTCAATCACAGCGTTATATGGACATTTGCCAATCACGGCATTATATGGACATTTTGTCCATCACAACGTTATATGGACAGTCTGTCCATTACAGCGTTATATGGACATTTGTCAATCAATGCATTATATGGACATTTTTCAACCACTGCATTACATGGACATTTTTTTCAATCACTGAGTTATATGGACATTTTGTCCATCTAAAAAAGTATCAGTAATATATATCAAAGAATAAAAAGCAACACGAAAGTCTTGTTTAAAAAGTAATTGATGATTTCAGTGCAAACCGTGACAGAATGCATTCCTCGATGAGGATTGTATGTTTCAGCATACACTGATTTACGTCTTTCATTTTATACAATATATAATAAATCTGATGTCCATGTGTCTTGATTCAAGCTTCAAGTCCTTGTAAACCATAAGTCAAATGGCGATGACCGTTACGGTGATATATTTTGAAGAAGTATTTGGCTAGTATCGTTGCGTGCCATCTCGCCCTCAGTAGGATACAGCCGATGATATATGTACTGTACTCCGTCTTAGCTGTCCCATTATCAGAGGTATTAGGTCTTGTTATCGACAAGATTCTTGAAATCCCAACGGATGCACAAAAATCGCATTTATTTCCGTGAATTGTCCAACTTACAAACATAATGCAAATAAAAACATAATGTACATGTATTAGTTCTTTCTACGTTCCAGTATATTATAACTGTACGATGAGAGGAGGATGTTGACAAGCTAAGGCTGCAGTAATAGACTATGTACTTTTAATACAAGACTATTAACGATAATCAGTTAGTAATGCATTTCAAACATTCCATTGTATTTCTGATTCATGCTGTGTGGGCACTTCTGACACTATTTACTGGAGAAGCGCGTTCGTATGCGTCTAATACAGAATATAAATAAGATAATGACATCCCGCGCTAACCTTAATTACTTATTTTTTCTTCACTCTTACGCCTAATTAAGCGATGAAGAAACTATATAGGCGTTACGATTTCATTAGATATGTTGAATAATAGCCTCACAAAGGCTTCTCGCGGCTAAACCTTTGTAAGGAGCCGAAAAAAACGTAGTCAGTAATATTCTTCTGGAGTTAATGGACTGAAGTTTCCGCTAGTAAATCATTCCCTGTATTGTTTGGTATACAGGTCCACACTAACAGATTTATTTATAATCAGGTAAAGAAAACTCTAGCATCATAAATCGCCTGATGTATTTTTCTCGTCAGGAGCAAATTCATCACAATTAAACGGACTTTGATGAATTTAGTGATGGAAGGAACTCGCTCTGATTTTTATGAAATATTACGTGAATTTTATGATGGACATCAGATCATGTCGGATATTTTTTTTATTCCAGAGTGATTTATTTGACCCATGCACCTCATCATTTGCCCCCTTTTAAAATTCAGTCTGCGTTAAATACTAACTGAAGAATGAAGGATGTTGTTGCGGTATGCACAGCGCATTTGAAATCAATATTAGAGACTTGTTGTCGTAGAAACGTAATTCTTTGAACAAATCGTTAGGGGGAGGGGGCAGAATGCGTCGTCAGCATGAACGTGGTCAATGGTTAAATGTACCTATTTACTAAATATTTCACTGTTATTTGTTTCATTTATCCGTGTGTGTTTCAAACAAAAAGAAATACATTGATTTGCATTTGGGCGTTAATTAATGTAGAGAATTTGTTGAATTGCATCACAACAAACACTAAGCTAATATTTCAGGGGTCCGACTCATTAAGATACTCTCGTCTTTATCAAGTTCGGTATGCAAATGAGAAAGGAATGATAAGCAATTTATTACAATAAGGGTTGCAACAACGCTTACATTATTTGTCGTAACGTTGGGTGGTCGGGTGGTTCAGTGGATAGCGCACTTACCTTTTACCAAGGCGCCCGGGGTTCGATTCCCCGACCGGACGTGAAAAGGTATGGGGTCACCTGCTCGACTACGTGGCGCGAACAGCCGGACCAACAAGAGTGATTATTTATAAGTTGCATAACTTGTTTCATACACTTGTAATTGTTGTCAAATAAATAAAGTTTATATTTATATATTTATCGTCACGTTCAAAATGTAATTGACTTTAGTTTTTATTGTTATGTTATTGGAAATGTTCTAAGTTGTAGGGGACAAATAAGAAAGACAAGTTTTTGAAAAGTAATATCATCAATACATTGCACATTTGTGTAGATAGGCTATTAGTTTAAGTATCTTTTACATACCTCGTTTCAATCAAGCTTTAGAAATGACTGTTATAAAAATAACAGAAAAGTGCAAACGATACTGGAAAATCAAAAGAAAAACTTACCAATTTTCAGTTGAAGTGCAGATAATTGGTAATGCGTCAACCAAAATTCAATATCAGTCAATTTCTAACTATAGTCTCAGAATAGATTGATTCAACCTGACTTTCAACAGAAAATAAGAATAGTGTGCTGGAGCTAATTTGACAAACCAGTAAAATAGTGTACTCGAGTTAATTTTATATGAGATAAGGATGGTAAACTTGTAGATCGATGATAAATGTAACTTTTCTTTTCATATACATTGTACCTCACAACACCTACCGGGATTCATGCACTATGGATGTAACGGAATTGCGTTCATATCAGTATGAATGCCAAAATCCCGTTTAATCCTTATTGATTATGTACATGGGAAACAAGATATATTTCGAGGACCTGACACTCTATCAAGTGACATAATTTACTTGACAAACTGAGTACAAGTTAGCACAAAGAAAATAGAATGCGAGGGAGGAAAAAACAAGGATAGCAAATGTTCAAAGTGGGTTGATATATCAAAATTAGCACACATTGGAACCCATTGGTATTGCTTAATATCGCTTTATGGATCGACGGAGGCCAAGAATTATTGCCTTGTTTTCGACAAACGACGATAGCGCATAAGAAAAAACAATTAAAATATCTTCCAATAAGGCTTTTTAGCTTTTTGAAATAAATGTGTTCTAGATAATGTATTATATGAACAAAATGATACACAGTATATACATTGTACCTAATATGACAAAAGCAAATCCTTAAAAGAACTAGCTTTATAGTTTATCTCTGATATTTATTCAGAATCGTTCCTATACTGGTTCAAAACGTGATACAAATTCCATAATTTAAAGTCGACAAGTCGAAAAAAATACCAGCTTTTGAAGCAACGGCAGAGAATCAGACATCAACTGAAAGATATTACGGTTAGTTTGTACCTTCTGGAAATAACCAATGATGGCCGAGTGTGACGTAACCTAACATAATGACATGTTTCCGGTTTCCCCACTGGATGGCTACTTCCGGACGAAAAAAAGGGGGTAGCAAGCAAGGGGAAACAACTCTAGTAATGTACGCATGTGTTACAATTCAAGAGCTTTGTTCGGGCGGCGAAGACGCCCGAGAGCTGCGTTCTTATTATTTTGCTTGTAATTTTTCTATGTATATACTTTCATTAAACATTCCAAAATTGATTCCGGTTCTTCGTCAACACACAATACGTGCTGTTTTAGCAGTAGCACACATTTACAGACGGCTTTCTAAACCAAGCACCGATCTTTTTCTTATTCCGGCAAGCCTTGTGAAATAAATATATAATAAGCTACAGCACTACCCTGAGGCATATACCTTCGTAAAAACTATCTTTATGTGTTCCTAGACAATGTCATTTCCCGATTTTATTCATGTATCTGTCAAAATTTCCCTAGTCTAGCTGGTTTGATGTTTACTCCAACACAAGTAAAGTTTTAACGACGACGCGAATGAAGGTTTTGTAACGACGCTCTCTCTCTCGGGTTCAAAGCAGTGATCTTCGAATGATATTTCCATCTTCTTGAGACGAACAAAGATAAAAAAAAGACACATAAAAAGATAATACATATAGAAATATAAGTACAGTAGCGAATCCATTAGGTTTAATCAATGATCAAGTCCGAACAACAACGCCAGAAGACATTTCATGTAATATAGGGCGATTTTTTTAAAAATGAGATCAGAAAGCCGCCAATTGATCTGTTAAAACGATATTCCGGTCCGGCAAACTCTGCTGATACCATTGTGTAAAATATTAGACAGTGTTTCAGTGTTTAAACTTACTTTACATACATACACATGTCACGTGGTGTAATCTTGCTTATATATCTATATAGAGCAATCCAAAGATGAACCAGAATCGATAAGTAAGCCAACTGCAGGAAATGAGGTATTAGATATTACTTGACAATCTAATAATGTGTCTGTATGCATGTTTGGACAATGTAATTGTCAACATTGGTTGTTTAAGTCCTGTTTAAGTATCCGTTAATCTCGGCCACACGTCCACACAATGTGTCCCCTACTACACTGGTGTTGTATTGCCTCATATATTAAATTCTTTCCCTGTGTCGAAGTTGACCTTGAGATTGATAATGGCATTTAGATTGGTGCCTTTTGCTGACGCAGAAATGGCGAAAAGGATCAATGTCATTAAGGCTAGGACAAATTAAGGAAAATTGATCTTTCGAGGATAAAGTATTGTAATATTCTCCTCAATGTGAGAAAATTACCAACTGTCAAGGATGATGAATAGGCTTGGAATTAAAAATCCGTCAATTACTTGGTAACAAAATGTCTTTTAACTTAAACACACATAACAACATTATACCGAGGTCGTACAATACCAGGAAATCCTCTTTACATTGAACTCGAAAAAATACACAATACTTAAACTAGAACTGTCGTCTAATGGTCAGCTAATACCCTACAAGTTGCTGACTGTTTTGTTTTTTATATGCTAAACAAAGAAGTGAAAATGTACATTTTATGGACAAGAATGCACCAACAGACGGTTGGGAAAGCCATTCGCCGTTATTGTGACCTATGACCCCATGACATAGCTTTGTGTAAACCAAATACGTGAGTTTACAATGCCCTTACACAGATATATACTTGAATAGAACGTTTAAGCAAAATAGGACAAAGTGACGGTCCGTTTGCAAATCACCTTGGTGTGTACCTTAGATTATTTAAATCTTTTTCCTTTTGACTTTGAAGTCTCCATTATCTTCCAGTTGAAGGTCCGGATTGTGATCTGACACTGTATGTAATTCAGGTATACTGCAAATTCCATCAAGATATCTTTAACGATCTTATGTACATGACAGCGAATTTCGGTAATATAATTCATCTGTGACCTTTAACCCCGACCCGATTACGTTGTGCACCTTAAACGTTTTGCAGTAGAGTAACTTTTATAAATGCCTACAGTGTTCCAAAGAAACAGGATGTGCCTACCAAATTATTAATGTTTCCGAGATAGTTAGCATTTTCAGTTGTCATGTACAGCACATGCATCGTATACAGAGTAAAACGCGTAAACGCGAGTACGTCGTTATACTTTTGTCGTAAAAGGCGATATCACGCGACTTCGATACGTCTTTGCTTGTCTAAGGTAAAGCCCTCTGCATATTTCACCCCACATGACGTAAACGTTTATTATACCAAAATAGAACAAAAACACTACTGTCATTATTATCGTCGTCTTACCTATCCTGCAGTGCCCTACTTTTAGATATAAACATGCTGTGTTTCCCGCAAAGTTGGCCATGTATTGCAGTGTTACAGCATTGAGCGATGCCATTCGAGGCTGCACGTCTACCAAGCTCCTCGGTAGTGAATCGAACGTAAAATCACTCAAACAAACAAAAGTCTTGAACGCTTTTGGACTGTTATTTGATCCGTAACAACAGCATTGACGGAACCTTGTCATACTATAGAGAGCGGTGTACAAGGAAGGGAAGGCATCACGTGACGTTCACCTATTCGATAGTCTTTAGATGTACACGTGAGCCCGATACTCGATTCGAGTTTACACGTTCTAGAGAGAGAGTCTGCTGATTTACGTTACTTGGGATGATATTGTGAAAACCCATTACAATAGAGTCGAGCATAAATTGATGAAAATACTAGCATGCCGTGATTTACCAATATTTCCATCACAAATCCAAAGTCTTGTCGATATACAGGTTCTTACAAGTTGTATGTTTCTCAAGCGTGGGAATATTACCTTACGTTAACACGATAGACGACAAATTTATTCAGTAAATCATTTCTCGGAGCAGAGACCTTTACACTAACCTTGTAAATACGCCTTACTAAATTCCAGATTGGGCTGCTGATGCTCAAAAGAAAGCATAAATAATTTGCAAAGCGTTCGACGTTACCAGAATTCCGGAATTGGATACTAAAGACACGTAATGGATTCACGTGATCTGCCGTTATTTTCCATTCACTCTCCCGTCTCACATTATATACCCTGGCGAAGAGACTTGTATCGTTATATTACGATATCTGAGCTGGATACATTGATTTAAATTTCCGTCTTGGGACTAGAGCCTTTCTTGGTAATGACGGTAGACTATAATAAACAAGGCAGCGTTAGGGTACTGCTGTTTGCATAGACGTGTTAATGAAAATGCTTATCTGCATTTAGGGAAATAACGACACTGTCAATCACGTGCGTTCTGTATATATTAATCAAGCAATATATCCGTGTTGCACACGTCGGTCGGTAGTCAAATTATCATTAACGTCGTTAACTCTGTCAGGCTGTGACAGCGTACTGTGCCGTACCAAATAAAACAATGTACATGTATTTACCGATATACCCAGTGTGAGAGTGTACTGTACTGTACCGAATAAAATTATTTTGACAGCTTACTTAACCCGATATACAGTACCCAGTGTGACGGTAGTCTCTACTGTACCAAATAAAACAATTTTGACAGTGTACTTTACCGATGTACAGTAACCATTGTGACAGTGTAATGTACTGTACTGTACCAAATAAAACAATTTTGACAGTGTACTTTCCCGGATATAACCAGTGGAACAGTGTACTATATTGTACCCTATATAGAATCAGTATAGATTCCTTTTGCAGAACACAGTAGCTTCATGACCATATATGTTCTACCTCTAAATACTGTAACCATAACATGCTATCTGTGAACGCTACAGAGACTACACGCAGCTGTCTTGGTGTGTTTGTATGATGAACACCTTTAGCCGGTAGTTTGATATGTACTTAAATCCATCATCCATTCATCCTTGAGTACGGTGCCAGAAACATTTCAGTTGTTCTTACCAATTTGGCTTTGTCTAGGCTGGTCTGTCACGTCTGGCAATCAATATTGTAGTGTTCACTATTTCTCCGAACACCTGCTTTTCTGTTCCCGCCATAATTGTACGTAGCCTACAGTGGTACGTGAGCCTACCAATCAAATCAATCTCGAAATTGGTCGGTTTTCTAACTGACCCTCTGTACGTCTATACTTCATATATGAGGGCTTTCTAGGTCTCAATTTCATATTCGGGATGAGAATGAAGATCCAGCATTAATGAAGTGTAATTGAGACAAAATGTTGTAACATCTGATTTATTTTCATCTCGGTACACAATTTTCATGTGGTATTTACAACACCATTATTCATTTCCACATTTCTGGTTTGAAAAGGGAGGCTGGTGTTTCGTATTTTTGTCCTTGGTCGTAAACAAAACAATCTATAATGTACATTTTGTATATTTTTAATTCAGAATAAAGCCAACGAATTCGCTACATAATATACGCTACGTTTAAACGTTATAAATGTCACAAATGCCCCAAAAATGGCCTGGGTGTCAGTACATGTGTACTGATCACTCAGTACATGTGTACTGATCACCAAACATTACTAAAACAGAACAGACGACCTTCTGTGAAATATGAGAACATCACTTGACAAACATTGATCACGAATTCAAACGAAACACATCTACTGTGGTTTATACATTGATACATCACTGCAGAAGACGTGGTCTCCACTGAAGCTTATATTACCTCCCTTGTCTATGGTAAGTTCATTATTCGGTTTCGGTGATACCGAATGTCACAGAAAACTACGCTTTACTCTGACGGATGTATGTCAATGACGTTAAACTACACTAACTCTCCACAATGGAGCTTACTTCCATGCCATTATATGTTGTATTAACCATAACTCACCATACCACTGTCAGGAGCAGTGATTACAGACGTCGCATTCTACAATCCAGACGTCACGACATCGCTTTTAAGCGGAATCATGACTTTGACAGCCCAATTTTGATTCTGGTCAATTTGTTGGAACAGACGTAAGCCATTATTGGTGAACAATGAAATACCATAATACATCCACGCTGCTATAGGTTTACGGCCAATGGATGGGACGTGTCTGCTCTCGTTTAAGTACAAGCACTGACCTGACACAGTACATTTGTGCCAAAAACTGTAAATTCTGGAGTTATGTCCCTTCTGTGCCCAGATCGACTGAAATACAATGTAGAATTAGGTCAGTTCTTGGACGAACAGTTGGAGTCTAGTATTTTGAAGTAGGCACAGTTTTCCCAATATTTCTTACATGTTTTTGGAAATGAACACTTTTTCAGTCCATGGCATCTTCTTGGGAAAAATAAATAACTTTCTTTTGTTTATTTATTTAATTTTGTGTTATCAAACTTTAATGTCAAAGTAGCTTGATTTCCTTCCGGGCTCTTATACGTGTATTCACAGTAGTTGAGCGTCAATAACATCAGATGACGTATCAACCACAGAGACAGCTAATGCTGATTCTTAATTCCACGACCTGCATGGATGTAGTCCCATCTGGGATCTCATTAAACCAGCCGAATCGTTCGGATCTTTTGCTCCCGCTTCACAGCTTCCATTTGTTCAAAAGAAATAAAAAAGTTTTGTGGTCCAATGATATTTCAACACGCATATATTTATAGTCAGGTTTTATTTGCATCATTGTGGAATAATGGCATGAAAGATAAACCGCAAAGACGATGTCTATCAAGTTTTTGTTTGTTTGGCCTCCCTGATATGTTTAATTCCGGTTTGACAAACGGGTTGTGTCAGGCCTCAGTGCATGATAGACCGCCGAATCGTATAATGGAGGGCAAACTCCGATGTAACCGTATAATGGAAGGCAAACTCCAATGCATTAATCTATCTGTAATGAAAGGCTGGGAATAGATCGCTAGTTGTGTTATTTGGATACTGTCTGGCAATACAACAACTAAGTCTACAAGGCCATTCCAGACTAATAATGTCCTATCCTCTACTGGATGTCAGAGATACCTCATGTCCGCATTTCTCCTCTCCTTGTTTTCATTCTTCGTTCGTTTTTTTTTTTTTTTCATCTATTCACATGTTGTGTTGTCATTTTTCAATGATCAAATGCATATACAAAAATCTATGTACTAGTATTGATAAGAAAAATTATAATCATCAAATAGTGATGTACAAAATACGCACGTGATGAATGCAGTATATTTTGTGTTGCAGACATAACGTACGTGCCTCTCTACCGTTGTGATATAAAAACGTACAACTGAAGTTTGATTCTTGGTCATTGCATCATAACCTTCATGAAACAGAGTTTTTTTTCTAATTCAAGTACAAAAGTGTGGGATGACGTTTCTTGAAGAAGGTGATAATGTGTTTTCAATCTGTTTAGAATGGGACCCCAAGGTCTACCTAAAGTGTTAAGTGATCTTTATGCTCCAATTAAGCGTTAATCATCCAGTAACTAAAACAGACGTTTGCAGGGCCAAGTAAAATAGAAATTCCATTTGTCTCCAGAGCATTTGTTATTACGCATACAAATAGAAATTCAAATTGCAGAATACAGCTATGACGATTCGAAGTAATGAGTGTAGAAAAAAACTTGAATATTACCAGAACGAATGCGTTCTGTATGTAGTTGCGGTACCTTTGATACAAAACGTATGAACAGTTGACTTAATGAACTGCGTATACTAACTAAATCGAACAGTTAGTTTGCATTTCTTAATAAAAACATCGCCGTTGACACTTACATCTAGGTTTTGCTTATGAAAATCATTGCCTTGATTTTGAATTGTGCTTATTTGTACTTATACGCCTCACATGGTTAATAGAACAATACTAATTGTCCCTTTATGCTGGTACTACCTTCAGTGTTAAGTAGTTTACAAGGAAGGTATCTCACCCATTAACGTCATCAATATGACCTCCTGACCTTATTCAAATAACACTGATTTAATGATATGTTACTGGGTTAGACGTGTTAATTAAGAACATTTCTTTTCATCTTATTCTCAAATATAAATCACAAGAACCTGAGAATTTGTTACAGTTAGTTTTGAACCTTAGTAAAGGTGTTTAGAGCAACTTTTCACTTTGGGTGTGTGTGGGGAATTAGTACAATTTGCGATAAAATGTCCCCTCCCTCTTTGGTCAAAAACACATCAATTTAGGTCCAAAACTAGCTGTAACACATTCTTAGGACACTGTTGCTAAATATGTGCAACAAACCTTAAATCAGGGTAAAGTATAGATTTGAACAGAAATAAACAAATGCGCAGGATTAAATTAAAATACCAATTTAGTATTAGACGTGCTTTATTTAGATAAAACTCTAATTTTGAAAATTGCTGTAATCTGTATCGATCTCATAAGCGCCTCTTCTTGGTCATGTGATACTGTACTATTCACAAGCAGTAGGTAAAAAAAAAAGGCATAAATAATGCCAAGACCATCCTCGTCGCGTTCACGCTCTATTGTTTAAGCCCGACGTCGCATAACGTAAAACATTCGGCAGACGCATACATCTTGTTGCCAAGGACATTTATACTGTCAAAACAATCCGTATCGTATTTAACGTTCTTTTGTTATCATTCGACAGCGTATATCGTAAAACATATGGCAGACACCGATCTTTATTGGAATACTTCCGGTAGGATATTATCAGCACACACACCAGAACAATACCCTATACCGCGTAGATCTATCAGCTGCTGTTAACCCACAATACTTCCATAATGAGAAACACATACGTTTCCCGATTTTAATCTGCAAATCAAGATTATGCTAGACTAATTATCACTCTTTTTAAGGAATGCATGCATGAAACCTAAGCACTCAAAACCAGAACCGAATATTAATCGATGTGCAATAACAGGAATTCGTTGTCTTCCGGTAGCTTTTATGTTGTTACGGTGGTTTATACTTTCCTGACTGCGTTAATTCTTGCATATTACTGTACATGATTTGACTCGGGGTATTTTCTTTTATTGCGTGTAATAGCCGGAAGTCACGAGTTGTGGACCTCTTATTGCATAATATGTACTCGCAGTTTGTCCTAAGCTGCTTCCAGTAGAGGTCTCAGCAGATGCTGCGGTGTCCTGCCCAAGGCCTATTGTCTGGGTCACCATGCCGTGCCAGTGATTGGTTAATGAAGACAACTTGGATTAAAGTTTGAACATTAACAGGTTGATAGGAAAATTGGAGATTGGTATTCGTGTTTTACGGTAGGCTCTGAAAGCTTGCGCTTCAGGCATAGTCGATTGTGAGATTAAAACAACCCCAACGACGGGCTTGATAAGTACAGAAGAGGTATATTGAACTGTGCTTAGTTGAACAAATGCTACACCATGAATGCCATATGAAACCTTTATAATGCTAGCTTAAAGTTAAACTCCATAATCTAAACGTCCTTCTTGCTTGAAAAATGAAACAAATTATCAAATTTCTTAACAATCTAACATGAAACATATGTTGATGTTGGAGTCATTTGCGTTTGAGATTGATCTGAAGCGACAGAACTAGATAGTACTGCACTTCGTGTAACTCATATAAAAGTGCAGCAATTCAATTTAAACGATATATGTTCTATATGTTACAGAACTTATCAGCCAAAATTTCGGTAATGTAAATTTAGATACGTCAGTTAAGATATAAATTTTCTTGCAATGCCTGTAAGCGATACTGTGACATGGATATTAAAGTCTAAGGAGTACATTATTGATGCCAGTCGTTTTGTTGGAATTTGTTCGACGCACACGGAACCTGAAATACGTTTGTTAAAGATTTCCAGACACATTTTATTATTTTCTCTAACGATGACCAACAAGTTTAAGCTACCTCTGATATTCCCCATGGCAAAGCAATATGGAGTGTTTATTTCCTATGTCAGAGCATTAATGCATACACATTTACATTCTTGGAGCCGCAGCGTTGTTCAGATCATGCAATATCCTCAAGTTGGACTTCCCCAATGTTCCTGGGCAATGTAGATCATTGTTGTAAGATAGCGATTTAATTTGATAAGGTAACAATAACATATCCTATAGCAGAATATGATTTAGAAGCACATGATACTCTATGTGATTAAAATATTAAAATATTCATAATAACAACGTTATGTTACTCCTTACATGATTTACCATAGCATGATAGCATAGCCCGGCAAAAGTTTGCTACATTTAGGAATCACATTATCAATAACTGTGATGTACACATGGCGTTTCTATGACTGACCTAGAATGAAGGCCATGTAGTTTACGCACCATCAGATATATTAGATTACAAATCAATATTGCTAATATGTTGTTGTTGATGTTTTTAATGTAACAACCGATAATCCCTGTGCCATTAAAAACATGTGTATATAGACGACAGTTTGAAGCAGAATTTCCCCGTTCACTTACAATGTTCTCTGTCCTTTGCCAAAATTCCATTTATATCTTTGTTTTCGGAATTTGTATATAACGAATCTCTAGAGATTGCAAACAGAACTTTCTGCCATTAATAATTACTTTCTAGTGTTGATGTTTACATAATGACCACGCCCTAAATGCATTCACGGGAAATTTTATGTGTATCCGTTTTGTAACCGACCAACTAGTATCAGCCATATCTTCCCTACCCTCCTCTAACTATTCCGTCCTGTCATTTAAGAATGAATTTATGCCGTTTCCGTCTGTCTATTAGCAGTTGGTTTATTTCCCCGATCGGAAACCGACACCATATAGACAAACAAATCGAGGCACGTGAATACGGAAGTGATCAAGCAGGCAGCTCACATCACACGACCGCCATCTGGGTCCCTTCAGACAGGTCTATGGAGCGGATTATTTCCCGATAATTACCATGTGATCCTTCAACCGGTCCCCCGGTCTGTCTGACCTTAACCAGTTTCACTGTTGCGCTAACGCTGATTTATCGATTATGGATTAGCCACGGTACCGGTAAGGTTTTGTTAAGAACCTTGGTGACGTCTAGAAGTTCAGTTTTCAACTGCTCTTTGTTCCATGTTATTTCTTAGACACATGTATGTTACTAAACTGCACAAGAACAATCGATATCGCTTTGCAAATCGGCGCCAAGCACCACAACGAGGTTCAAACGTTGTCCAATGCTCCGGATGTCACGACCGACCGATATTGTTTGTAATGTAAACAACAAACTACGTCAAAAGAGTTAAAGCATTAAAACGGTAGTAATCATCATGATATATATACAATATTGATAAACTAAACGAAGCTTTTTTTTCCGTCGTTACATTTCTTGGCATGAGGTTGACGACGAAATATCAACGAAATGCGCAGCCTGCATTCCCTCTGTAATACAGAAGTAGGGTAATATTCTATAAGGCCGTTATATCTATGAAGGCACCAGAAGGTACTTATGACCTGTCGCTGGAGATAAAAGTAATCCAATGTTATTTGCAGAACCAAAAATGGCCAACACGCCGCTACACATTTTAATCATTCAAGGCTGATAAAGTCCATGGTTACACAATGATAACGAATCAAATCAAACAGACACAGCAATTGCCTTTTTGGCATTCATTATGACATTGCTAGTTTAAAGACAGTTATTTTTAGCGAGGGATTTGATCTTAAAAACACCAGCAATTTCTAAAAAATATACAAAACTGCTAATATAAAAATATATGGTACATGACGAAATGGCACGATTTTTTCTCAATGAGATTTACCTTGAATTGACCACTTACTATTAATAACGTAGTCATATAATGAGACATACGTGGTGTATGACAATGAACAATACAAGGCGTTGAGATCAGACATATCAAATGTATATTAGATATACATATAGAGACTTAAAGCCTCCAATCCATCTGTATGGACAAAGAACAAACAAGACGTTCTGGAGGAGTACATGAAAGCCTTTGGGCATCAAATGTTTAAATTACGAAGAACAGTCCCCAGGAGTGCTAACATAACCTGTCTCGCGGTGGTCTAAACCCGGCTTACGTTCCCTATTAGTGGGTGGACAAGCCAACGCTTGGTGAATTCTTTTTCTCAATGATATCAATGACCAACATAATTACTTGCTTTGTGCAATGTTTTGCTGAGGTAATAGAGATACACGGACACTAAAAATGGATATGCTCAGTAACTGACCTTTGTAAAGTCCTTATAGGAATAATGTGACTTAATTCCGCTTGTGGCAAACATGTTTTGTAATTTATTTATTATTTTCTTTCTTTTAATTTTCATTGATTAAATATTCTCCGAGGCAAATCAATCAAACGTGCCTAGGGGATTGAACGTTACGTGATTCGGGACATTCGCTTTTCCTAGCGGATATGCGGAACTTAAGAGACATTACGTTTCCTTAATTACGGCATATCTGGAAACATCTAATTAGGAGGATGCCCTATGCCATTTAACGGACTATTCTGAGCTGTGCCATCAAACTATGTCAAGGATGGGGTTCATAATTTTATTAATTTCTTGTAATATCGAAGTCGGATTTTGTAATAGATGATGTCTACAGAACGAGATTATCGGGGTAATCGGCAATCCCGTTATAAATGTCGGCTACTGACAAACAATACAGGTTGATGAAGACTATGAGCAATTTTATGGCGCCTTCTTGGTCTGATTGAGAAATATTCTGTTTCCTTGTACGATATGAAGTTGGACGGTTTGCATATAATCATTAGTATATCTACTTGTTGTGATTAAGAATGATGCCTTAGTGTTCACCTTGAGGACGTGACATTTACTAAGATATGACAAAGACTAACATGGCGGATGTTGTCGATGAAGCAAAGGGCGCTTACTTTTGTTCTTTTACTTTTTCAAGGGTTACTCTTTCCTTTTGTCTTAATTTGTCCTCAGTTTAATTGATCATAAATTTCGATTATGGCTTTGTTGACGCTTTCGTATTCTCTGATGTTTTAACATCATTTTCCTTGTAGTTATTGTTTTTGTAAATTGTGTGTTTAATGTATAGTTTTCATTTTGTAAAATAAATAAGAGAATACCGAAGCGTTAACATAATCATAATCCAAACTCAAAATCGATTAAACCAGGGGCAAAATATGAGCAAAGGAAAGATTCACATGGAGACCCTTGCAAAAGTACAAGAGAATAAGATCAGGTGTTCCGGAAGAGTAAGCGTCTTTTGCTTCATCGACGACACCCGCCATGTAAATCTTTGTCACATCCAAGTAAACATCAAGTTCTCAAAATGAGAACCGAGTATCATTGTCAATCACAACAAGTAAACACACTAAAAGCATACTCAAAAACGTCCATCTTCATATAACTTAAAGATACAGAATATTTCTCAACGAGACAAAGATGGCGTAATCATCTAAGTAATCATAAGACCTATATGAGAGAAGCCAGCTATTCGAACTTTGCTGACCGCTTGACTGTTTTAAAAGAACGCCATTGCCCGACTATATTTCACCTCATAGATTGATTAAAGAGTAACTGTAGTGTAAATAGAAACTGAAATTATCAGACCCGTTGTGTCGGCCTTAATACATTGTCGAAAACCGCACCGAAATCGGCCGACCGGTTTCAAAGTTACGACAGGTTGAAGTTTGGTTTTTTACCTGTTTTGCCACACGCTAATTAAGCGCACCGCGAACCGCTAAAAGTTGTGCACACGTATTGGTGACGTCACAACGGGAACACAAGAAATTGGGTCCTATGTCTCTCTATATATAATAGTAATATGTACGTCTGGTTGATTAATGATTCAAAATGTATTATACAATGAAATTAAGGGACGTACCATAATATGAGGGTCGGGAGAATAATCTGAAATCGTCATTGAAATAACTTTATTTTGATTCTTTCATAAATATAGTGTTTATTTATTGTTCAAATTCATTTTAATGGACCCATATATATATGCGCTATCATATTGTAATACTCTGTATCATTTATAATGTCAGTTATACATATCATTTATCCAATTATTCAAGAGTGACTCTTATAATAATACCTTTGAATATTGTACATCTCATTTTAGTGTCCATTATATTACGGAATCAGATTAGCGGGATTATCTACCTGGTCAGTTCGATAACTTCACACGTAACTTATTACTCAAATAGCAAGTACTTAACATTGGAGAGGGGTGGGGTGGGGTGGGGGGGGGGGGGGCTATCAAAGTTAACTAAATTGTAATAGTTGAGTATGTTGCGGTTATTATCCCCTCTTTATAACTTCAAAATGTGTACTCTAAATCTGTTACATGTAGATCTCGACTGGAACATAGACTATCGAGTGCACGTGTATCTTTTGAAATCTCCGTAACCCACCGTCAGCTCACACAGTACATGACACTTTTTTAATTTCGAGTTTGACTCTTCTATTCAACGAGAAAAGTTCTGTTGAAAACTTGCTTGATATGTTTCAGGGACGTATATGCACATATACGTCCCTGGTATGTCTGTATCACAGTTTTTTCATATTTTTTTTTAACATAAATGAATAAAATGCGGATTAAAACCACAGGCACTTGTGGCCAGGAGAATAGCCATCTAAATATATAGATACCATAGCGAAATATGATAATTAAAATAAAATATAAAAACTGAATACGTCAAGCGGTTTAATTTAACAAAAAATCGACTATCAGACACTCTTTTTTTGTGAAATTTAACCGCTTGACGTATCAAGCTGAAATTTGGCAATTACTTTCATTGTGGTTTTAGATGATTAATAACATAAAAAAAATTGTTTAAGTCAGTTTTTATATTTTATTTTAATTATTCATATTTTGCAAATTTTCTATATATTTAGATGACTATTCTCCTGGCCACAAGTGCCTGTGATTAAAACCAATTAAGTAATCTTCTCATCTTATTTTCAAAAGATGTTCCATGTTCATTTCTTGTCAGTAAAACACAGGGGTTTTCAAAGATCTAATCTTATTTTTTCTCAAACAGAATTCGAAATACATTGTTCTTGATTTCTATTTCGATGTATGTGCCTGAAGACAGGTAACATCAGGATTTCGCTCATATTCTATTTATTTTACAATATTCACGATTTGAAATGTTTTTTTTTTTTTATACTGCATAGACATTAATAAACTATCAATGGATAGAAAGCTGTTAACTTTAATACACACCTATAATTTCTCAAACATATATAAGGATAAAAGAAGTCGAAATGTGATACCCGTCAAAACAGTTTATACAGGTCGAAAGCATTGGTAAAATTTTTTTAATTTTTATTTTCCAATATACGTACATCGTATCGTACGTATAAAAAGGCTGGTCTTGTCGTTCTATATGACGTTACTAACTGTTCTTCTTTGAAGTCCAATAAAATATATGGTTTTCGAAGTTCCGAGTCTATACACGGAATAAGATTATATCTAAGTCCGTGGTCTACAGTAACACAAATATCTTTTTTTCTTGTGTTTATTGAGGTTGTTTCTACGAAGTTTTATATTTATACAGTCGACCAACATGCATAAATATTTGTCTGTGTGCATTTTACTGATGTTACGATCAGTTCCTGCTGATATGTGCATGCAATCAACTTGGCCATCAATGAATACACACGCCGTTTTAGCGGTGTTATATGAAATAAAATATGAGAAAATTAATACCTAATCATATCAAGTGCATGTTTTGAAGTCTCTAAAAGTTTTTCCACAAAATAATAACCTGTTAATCATGTTAGCGAGTCCGGCGGTAATTGATTTATGGTCGAGTGATCATGACCACGTGTGCCGCTCACCTGTGGAACTCCCGATCGCGACCCCACCTCACCACTAATTACGGCCCCCCTGGGGCATACCACACCTTGGAATTACCAGTAGGGTCATTAATGAACTCCATACAACCTTGATATATAATAAGTGACATATTCTTGAACAGAAGACTCTATACAAATAACAAGTCGTGATACGATTGATATAATTTTAATATAATGACTACACAAGTCTATCAGTGCGGTCACCGTTGTGACGTCACTTCCGGTCGTATGGCAAAATCGGGGATTTTCTGATTTGCGTTCAGGTGTGAAATTTAGAAAAATGGTCAAAACTTCGTAATTTTACAAAAAAAAATTTTCGTGTGAATTATCTCACTTACTTTTTACCAATCTTTCCATACACAAAAGATGGTTTTGCACTACAGTTACTCTTTAATGTTACATTTAGCAAAATTAAACGCAAAAATACAATTTATAATCTAAATTCCAATAATGTTTTGAATTTGATTTCAAAAATGGTACTTGTCAAAAAAAAAACAAAAGCATATATGAAATGTTGCACAAGTAGATAAAAGTAGTTTTCATTGTTCACATAATGGCAAGGAAACAGAGCAGTACATTGGACGCCATCTTTACATGTTGGGTACACTGGATGTGTTTGATGAAGCCTACATCTCGAAACTAGCCGATAGCCACAATGGCGGTTCATGCTTCAGTCCTTGTGAACTCGTTTACTGTAGGTAAATGGACATGAGGTTATTAACTTATCGATGTGTCCGGTGCTGTCATTTGATTGGCAAAGGAAACCATATTCCAGTGTACATGTACTTGTAGGATTTCCATCAACGCCAGATCTCGTTTGACAGTTGTTTGATTTACTTATCTATTACAATGGCTACTTTTCAAAGATAAAGGGCTTCTGACCACTACATTATATGGATCACATGATATGTGTATGTAAAACAGTTATCTCAAGCTCCCGGTTCATTTTACTTAAATGGAAAATGTTACGACACATTGTCGAAAAAGAGTTTCTAGCATAGATGAAAGACGATCTGTCATTCGATTCGTTGATTGGTTCACTTCCACACAATCACATGGCGAGTTGTTGGACTGGGGAGTATGGATTCTATAGACCCATGTGGCATTATCATAGTTATATATCGGTTATAAATAATGTCTTTTTGACTTTAATAAAGTATCCGAACACAATCATGATCAATTTATGATTATTTAAAAATCGGGAGAATCAGTTCTTATACTAACCCTTGATATAGGATTTCGGATAATTTAGTATAACGTCAAGCCGTCATACCTGTATGCTTGCTATATAAGTATGTACGATGTCACACTGAGTGTTATTGAAAACCTATCATAACAGTTTTAACATAGGAAATAGAGCCACCCACCAAACAGTAGCAGAGAAAGTGTTACAACATATTAAAATCGGTATACTTAAGAATAGCATCAGACTATTTTACATACAGGAGCAGCCGTGAAGTTTTGCATTAGGATTATGATTCCCTTGGTGATTGCTAACTGTATTTTTATCCTTTTTCTCGCGATTGAAGCTATTTTCTAACTCAAAATTTGGCGTCTGAAATGATCACCAGTCTCTGGAGGACGTAAGGTCACAATATTGGTTAACATGTTTACAATCAATAATGGCTCCGTAGTATAGTCTTGTTGTTGTGTATCAACTCAACTACGTTGGATGAAAAGTACCGGCAAAGTGTCTCAATAGCAATGCTGTATGTCGATGTATTTTTATGAACAAACTTAATAAAGTATCTTAAAACGAAACAAATTCTGACTTTTTGATGCAATTAATTAACGTTGATGATAAATGCGATACTCTAGCCACAGGTAAAGCCGCGGAACATTACAATTGACTTGCAATCGTCGTATTCTTACCCCTTGAGTACCCTTTGTAATAATGCTTTATTCATCAGGAAGGCTATTCTATTATTAAATTAATCTAACACTATTACTAAATTAATCTTCGTTATGAGTTTGTCCTATAATGGAAATATACTGTAGCAAGTCATATGTACCTCTGTTTCGTAGTAATGGTAATTTACGATCAGGTCAGTTAGGGAAAATATACATAGGCGTGCAACCTCAGTCGATCCGTTTCCCCCATCACAGAACTGTCCACGTTGTCAACGTGTGTTGTGGTGATAAAGAATAACGTTAATTTGTCGGGTCGTCCATCACTATAGCTTAGTTTGTCAGGGCTAACACCATTCAAGGACCTTGTTGTACAACACACTGCCAATTATCTATGGCACGGCGAACGTCTTTTCTTTATTATGGATATAAGGGACGGCATTCTTGCTTGTTGAAAAAACCCAACCAAATAACACAACTAATATTTACATAAAAAGATGTAACTTAACAGTTTACAAAAAGCGTATATTTCAATTCCTTCAGTATCTCAAATAAAACATCATACTTTGAACAACATGCATTCCCTCTACACTATTTTGGGAGAGGTTTAGGCTAGGGACTTTTGGTCTAGAAGTTATTAATTCGTTTCCTTTGACTTGAATAAAGAGCCAGTATTTTGACCATTACGATAAGGCGTCTTCTTAAATATTTTCTAGATCTATAACCTTTTAAGATAAACCCGCTTTCAAATTACTTTTGCGTTACACAATAAAGACCGTTTCACGAGCAAATAGGTTCAAATAAGGATGGCAGATATTCAATGGCGAATCAATAACTACGGCGGTTATCTCTGATGAACCTTTATTTAATATCCATGACCAGCGGAAAAATAAATAGTATTTTAGGCGACAAGATTAGCCTTTATCCCCCTAAGAGTACAGCAAACGGTGCACATATCAGCAAACCGACATGGCGTTTGGGTAATAATGCTACGTCATTGATATAAATTTGGATTTTCGCGAACTAAATCTCAACAGAATTAAGGATAATTGCTATATTTTAAACAAATCGACTTCACTAATGGGAAGCGTGGATGCATTGTATATCCTGTTAAGTAATCAGGACAAATTAGTGGTTCAATCCTTTGGGTATGACCTCACACGAAGTATATCTGCCAACATGTCAATTATGACCAGCAAATGTTTATTTCATATTCTAAAACATATGTTTTGTTTTTGCTGATATACTGAAAAGAAAACGTGATTGGAAAATCGTGTTACAAACGTACTTACCTACCCCAATTAATAGGTTACCGGATACGAGTTCATTTTCCATTGATCAAAGGTTTATGTAATGCTTAGTCTGTGAACTGCTTTTGCAATTTGGTTTTGTAACCCCCGGCCGACTTCTAACCCTCTATAAGTAGTTGTCTTTTCTATATACATGAACAGGCTAAAGCAATGATCGCAAATCTAAACAAGTGTTAATCTGACTAGAGCTTACATCAAACAGAGTTCAATTATAAGTAGAGAAAGAAAAACATCACACCGAAGGCGCCCTTAACCAGTAATACACCAGAATCAATAATCAAGTACGGTCAATTACTCCGTCTGCTCGTTTTTATCCCGACTGCCTTCTTTCCTACAGAACGGACGTGCAGTGAAAGGGACGGTTTGTGGCCGAGTTCCCGTGAAGTGCGGGTGAATGTATCGGTTTGATGCTTCTTAAACAAATTGTTTGCGGTATGAGGTTATCAGCTGTTCCATGTAATGAGAAGGGCTGTTTAGTTGTAATCCTTCATCGGTTGAGTGCCTAATTGGACCAGTTCTTCCTATAGTATACACTAGATATTGGCCTCGCATATCTGTTTTCAAATAATGTGTTCTCGTAATTAATCATCGTCTGATTTCGCTGGCATAACTCGCTACCCATGTCAAGGACGCTTTTGATATATACCAAACATTTATCGCATACGTTCACCATCGAACAAGTGTTTCTTTAATGCTCAAAGAAATCATTAGTCTTGTGATTTGCTCTTGTAGAGGTATACCATATATTTCTGTGATTAAACGATCCGTTGACAGATAGTTCACGGTCGTTTTTACTGTCTGCTATTTGTGAAGGTTATTTTGCTTAGCCATTTTTTTTTTGTTTTGCAGTGGAAAATTTCGGTTATGAAATTTTGCCTGAACATTGATTAAAAAATGTATTGTATATGATAAATTTTTTAACTCGCGAGTTACTAATTAAAAAAACGATATATAACTTATACAACAACCGTGAGTTTTTGTAAGTCGTTTTCTATATGTGTATGATATGATGCATTCGAATTTATCTCTACCCTTTTCAGTATCAGTTGTATTACGCGTATACTGCTATAACCTTGAATAAAATGAAGCTAATTAATATGCAAAACCGACACATTTAAATATATCATTACAATTAAGGATAAAAAAAAAATTTGAAGTAATTAACGAGATAATTATTTTAAATCAATACATTAAAAGAAATTTATATTTAAAGTGAATAACTAAAAAAACAATCGGGGACCAGTTTTTTGCACCATGTGTCAACACGTAGGGCCATATGGTCAATTAAACGCGTTTAGACACATATGGTTTATTGGTTGCCTTCTACTCACATAAAAAGTATCATACATGTATATCTTTAAATATTAATGTTATACTATACATAATAATGTAGGGGAGGTCTGAAGCCAACGATTAAGATTTTAAACATCTTCTTTTCACATATTAAGTATTAATGTTGTGGAGATTTAATTTTTTTATCACAAAAAAAAAAAAAAAAAAAAGAATGCATTTAGTGTAGTCATGCAAAGTATCAGACCTCTTATCTGGATTCGTAATGGAGAATACAAAAGCATAGCTTGACAGTTTTAAACTGGTAGAGATGGAAAAAAGAAATGTTGTTTCGAAAGCGCATTGTGTTAAAACGGGGAAAAAATCAAAGCCTGAAAATATGTGCACAATGGAAATAAAAGGGGAAAACTGAATCAAGCATGGTTTGTATAACCCAGAGTGTCACACCCGTTTTCAAAATAGGCTGTAATTTTTTATTATGGACTTAGTATAAAAGACTATTATACAACCTGAGTTTATTACTTTAAAGTTCCTTATAGTTGTGTTATCAGTTATCACAAAACAATGTATTAATCCACCATAAGAACAAGCTCTAAACCCATGCTTCACTATTTCACTTATGTATATTCGACAATGAAATTGACTTTCTTTTTATTTTTTCCAGGTCATCCCATTGTCTGAGACCTTCAGCGTAGTCCTAGATAGCACCACTGTGGTCACTTGTCACAACAGATATGGCGCTCAACAACTCCAGTAACGCTTCTTATGAGTATGATTTTCTCGAGTACTGTGATGAAGACAACACGACATCCGTGGCCAACGTCACTATGGGTTTGCCTACCTCCATTTCCAGTATGACTGTTATACTTGTGACGTCATATTCTTTAATTTGTTTTATCGGTCTGATTGGAAATGGATTGGTAATATATGTTGTTCTTCGGTTTGCTAAAATGAAGACTGTGACAAACTTGTACATTTTGAATTTGGCTATTTCTGACGCCCTCTTTCTCATGAGTTTACCGTTTCTGATAACGACTTCTATTCTACATTACTGGCCGTTTGGTGCAGCCATGTGTAAAATTTTCTTTGTTCTAGTGTCCATCAACCTATTCACGGGAATCTTTACACTGACTGCTCTGAGCGGTGACCGGTATCTGGCGGTTTGTCATCCGGTGCGGTCAAGCCAGTACCGGACCACAAATATCGCGTTTTTTGTGTGCCTGTGTCTCTGGTCAATATCCTTCCTGGTGATGTTACCCATAATTCTGTACTCGACGACTGTCCAGCAGGAAATGGGAGATCCGGCACACGAAACCTGTACCATCGTCTGGCCAAAAGGACAGCTCATACCAGCCAGCAAAGCGTTTACCTGGTACACGTTCCTGCTAGGTTTCGCCATTCCTGTGTCTATGATATCCGTTCTCTACCTTTCCGTCATTCTTCGCTTACGTACGGTTGGACCTGTTATAAAATCGAAAGAAAAGAGGAGAACACACAGGAAAGTCACCCGAATGGTGCTCACCGTAATATTTGTGTACATTATTTGTTGGCTTCCCTACTGGGGATTCCAAGTTAACCTCACATTCATGAAGAGTGGATTCAGCTTACCGGAGTGGCGTGTTTACTTGTTTAGTTTTTTCACTGTCCTCACAAACGCAAACAGTATGCTCAATCCAGTACTTTACGCTTTTTTGAGCGACAACTTTCGTCGCAGTTTTGCGAAAGCATTCAAATGTCTGGGTCGAGCAGACATGGATCGCAGCATATATACTAGGGAAAGTAGCGTTCCTGCCAAAAGTAAACAATGGCGCAACGACTCGTGCAAAACACCTAAGGGAGATAAGTACGAAATGGCCACCATGTTGACAAGTACCGATAACACTCATCAGGTGCCAAAGTCGGGCAGTAAGGGATCTGTCAACGATGAAAGTAACTTATACGTAGACAAGGAGAGCCAGACACAGTGACTGGACAATAGAGCGACCACGTGGTGACCTTTAAACGGAACGCACTAAAATTTTCAAAGTAAAGAATCCATGTGTTCGTTCAAAATGAACTCAGTAGTTTGGGGTTATTCCCTGATGGAGATTGACGCTTTCTTAAGCGTGTATATCGTATATCGTTTGATCACGTGTTGTACGTCACCAAATGTATGTACATCACTCGTCCGCCGTGATAGGACAAACAAACATGGTTAATCATACTGTCTTTCAGTCGATGTGGGAACATGCATTTGAAAAAAAATCTTGATCAGTTGACTGTTTGAAAGTAACTCTTTCAACGCGTGCTGATGGCAATGAATTTCTGATCACCTGAAACACAGTATCACATGTATAACAATGTAATACGTGAACCGTAATGGGCCGAATTTATATTACAAATCGAGTACTTATCTTATACCTAAACCTACAGTATATAGATGTATTGTGAAGCTGTACCGTACCTATGATGACTGACGTGAACATAGCTCGCCTGTAGTATACAGCGTGTGTGTGATATACATAGTTACTTTGTGGTAGTTTATCTTTCGTCGTATTTCAGACCCTAAGAAATCCATTATTTAAACATGTCAAAAGAACTGGTTGAATCGTTTGGACAATTCCATCGTTTTTGTTTACATTTCTACATTTTCTGCTTGATGTAACATTTTACATATTATCACTCATATCTTAGCGTAGTTATACAGAATAAATGTGTATTCTCCAGTGTCTCCACTACGATACAAAAATGTATCATAGTGTCACTTCAACGATACAAAAATGTATCATAGTGTCACCTCAACGATACAAAAATATATCAATGTCACCTCAACGATACAAAAACGGATCAAAGTGTCAACTCAACGATAAAATATGTATCATAGTGTCCCTTAAACGATACAAAAATGTCTCATAGCGTCCCTTGAACAATACAAAAATGTATAATAGTGTCTCTTCAACGATACAAAATGTATCATAGTGTCACCTCAACGATATAAAAATGCATCAGAGTGTAGTCTCGGTTACACAGAGTATTTATTAGCATTAATATCTTCATCGTTGTCATAACGCAGACACACAATATATTTCACAGTTACCTAACAGGCTCAAAATTTATATAAATATACAGTATAACTTTTATGCACCGGCCCCTGTTTAACTCGAATCTCTGTCTGTTCGGTCCCAGCATTTCCATATGAACTCATATCAAACTTCTACAACCGAACACCTGTAATAGACCGGCAAAATAATTTGGCTCCGTGCAATAACATCCGGCTTAGACAAGTAACACTGTAACTATCTCACAAACACATAATAGATAGCATTGTGTCATCTCGGAAACACGAAAAAACCTATATGATAATGTCATCTCACATGGACGATATCAAGAATATCGTATCTATTAGGCTTTATTAAACAGACAAAACATCAGTACCTATTTCAAATAATAATCATAATTTTAAATGTCTTTCTAAGATTTAAGAACTGTAATATATATATTTATATATCAATTATCCAACTTTTGTCTGGTCAATATGGTATTATACCAACCTGGTAGAATATGAAAATATTAACCGAGGGCAAATATTATTTTTACTCTACCAGGTCGGTGAAACGGTAAAAATGTTAACATTTTGTACAATTCAATGTAATGACCAATATTTCATTTGAACGTTAAATGTATCATGATCCTTGAACTATATCCTCTTTTGTTCACTTCATTATTCGTTACAATCAGCACGATACGGTTCTGACGTTGTATATCAAAGAAATGATTTCGTCTAGTTGATGTTTAATGAGCTGACATCGATAGTAAACAATTCCATATCAGTATTTTCACGTGGATACCGACATATACCGTATGTAATTTAACAAGTTTTTTTGTATTTAAGCTTCTGAATGATCATGATCATGACAAGAATTGTAACTTTAAGTTTAGAAAATGAATCTTTTATTTAAAGATTTGTATAAATGTTGATTGGCGTGTTGTTTCACAATGTATGGAATTTTCAAATCCTGTTATTAATTGGATGAATAGTTCCATTCAATATAATCATGATTGTGTACTTGTTAAGATATATATGTCTATATATATTTGAAAATTAATTACGAGTTGTTACATTATGAACGATTATATTTTCTGAATGTCTGTAGAATGTACTAGAATGGTTAAATATTTATGTTGTTTGTGTAATAAATAATTGTTATAAAACAACACTGTGTTGTTTCTCTACTCACGTAAATGTTATAAAACAACACTGTGTTGTTTCTCTACCCACGCAATTATTATAAAAACAGCACTTTGTTGTTTCTCTACCCACGTTTTTTTTATAAAACAACACTGTGTTTCTCTACCCATGCAATTGTTATAAAACAACACTGTGTTGTTTCTCTACCCATGCAATTATTATAAAACAACACTTTGTTGTTTCTCTATCCACGTAATTGTTATAAAACAACACTTTGTTGTTTCTCTACTCACGTAATTGTTATAAAACAACACTGTGTTGTTTCTCTACCTACGTATTTGTTATAAAACAACACCGTGTTGTTTCTCTACTCATGCAATTGTTATAAAACAACACTGTGTTGTTTCTCTACCCATGTAATTGTTATAAAACAGCACTGTGTTGTTTCTCTACCTACGTATTTGTTATAAAACAACATTGTGTTGTTTATCTCCAGCGTAATTGTTGGAAAACAACACTGTGAAGTTTCTCTACCCGCGTATATAAAACAACACTTTGTTGTTTCTCTATCCATGCAATTGTTATAAAACAACACTTTGTTGTTTCTCTATCCACGTAATTGTTATAAAACAACACTTTGTTGTTTCTCTACCCACATTTTTTTTATAAAACAACACTGTGTTGTTTCTCTACCCATGCAATTTATATAAATAACACTGTGTTGTTTCTCTACCCATGCAATTGTTATAAAACAACACTTTGTTGTTTCTCTATCCACGTAATTGTTATAAAACAACACTTTGTTGTTTCTCTACTCACGTAATTGTTATAAAACAACACTGTGTTGTTTCTCTACCCACGCAATTATTATAAAACAGCACTTTGTTGTTTCTCTACCCACGTTTTTTTTTTATAAAACAACACCGTGTTGTTTCTCTACTCATGCAATTGTTATAAAACAGCAGTGTTGTTTCTCTACCCACGTATTTGTTATAAAACAGCACCGTGTTGTTTCTCTACTCATTCAATTGTTATAAAACAACACTGTGTTGTTTCTCTACCTACGTATTTGTTATAAAACAACATTGTGTTGTTTCTCTACCCATGTAATTGTTATAAAACAGCACTGTGTTGTTTCTCTACCTACGTATTTGTTATAAAACAACATTGTGTTGTTTATCTCCAGCGTAATTGTTGGAAAACAACACTGTGAAGTTTCTCTACCCGCGTATATAAAACAACACTTTGTTGTTTCTCTATCCACGTAATTGTTATAAAACAACACTTTGTTGTTTCTCTACCACGGAATTGTTATAAAACAACACTGTGTTGTTTCTCTACCACGAAATTGTTATAAAACAACACTGTGTTGTTTCTCTACCCATGCAATTGTTATAAAACAACACTGTGTTGTTTCTCTACCCATGCAATTGTTATAAAACAACACTTTGTTGTTTCTCTACCACGGAATTGTTATTAAACAACACTGTGTTGTTTCTCTACCCACGTATTTGTTATAAAACAACACTATGTTGTTTCTCTACCCACGTTATTGTTATAAAGCAACATTGTGTTGTTACTCTCCAGCGTAAATGTTATAAAAAGTACGATGCTAAAAAGGATTGAAAATCTTTAAAAAAAAAATACTAAAAAGAAAATATCCGCTATAGTCAGTAAGTTTCACAATAGTGTACGAACTTATTACCATAGATTAACACACATTATGTAACATAAGTTTCAATTGAAAATCTGAGCTAGGAATGCCCATCATTAACCATTAACTGTTCATGTGTTGTTTTATAGAGGTAATTGTACATTAGTTGTACATTGATCAATATTCAACAACTGCATCGCAAGAACCCAACTTGCTCCATGTAATGGTTCTGAATTCAACTTGTATTGCTTTTTATAGCTTATATGTACTATGATATATTGAGTAGAACCTTTTCAACATGTTCATTGCTTAATTTGAACAATGGGCTTTTCTCAAATTTAATTACCGCGTCTGAGTTAAGAAAGAAATCTGAAATCTGTAAATTCTCATAACCAAAGCCACCTAACGTGGAACAAAGTGGATACGGAGACATGAGACTAAAACATGGGGGACGCTTGACCAGGCACAAGTACGGAAAGCTTATGACCGGAGCCCTCTAGCAGGTGACAACTGAACTGGGACACTCTTGACCGGAGCTATTTTGATCGGTTTTAATATGAAATTCTTTGATGTCTTATCAACAGAAATGTACTTGAAAACAACACATACATGATTCGGTGAACACAGAAATATTCATATCCATAATCAGATTTATGAATATACAAATGAAAAACACGTTGGTATTTCACTTAACTGAAATACTGGGTAATAGTACCTGAGATACTAGTACAACATGATAAATATAACTATTAATAATTACATCCATATGTTACAATCCATACGTTGACATAATCCTTTATCAAATATTGACAAATATTTCCTTTTTTGGTAGTTTAAGTGCTTAAGTAATTTCAGCACTTTGATTGTCTGATATTAAAGGGGGAAAAGAGAATACCAAAGCTTTAACAAAATAATGATTCGAACCCAAAATCGGTAAAACTAGGGGCAAAATATGAACAAAAGAAAGATTTACATGGAGACCCCTGTAAACGTACAAGAGAATAAAACCAGGTTTCCCGAAGAGTAAGCGTCTTCTGCTTTAAGGACGACACACGCCATGTAAATCTTTGTCACACCCAAGTAAACATCACGTTCTCAGAATGAGTCATCATTGTCAATCACAAAAAGTAAACACACTAATGAGCATACTCAAAAACGTCCATCTTCGTATCACTTAAAGATACAGAATATTTTCTCAATGAGACAAAGATTCCGACCATAATCGAATAAGCTACATAACAACAGTGTTGGTGCGATGTATAAAACATCGGTGTTGTGACACATAATAATAATAATAATAATATACAATATTTGATATAGCGCCCTATCTAGCTAACATAAGCCTGTCTAAAGCGCTTTACAGTACATAGATATACAATTCTTATACAATCAATACAATTAACACATGCAGTTCTATCATATACAATTCTGAGGAGTTCGCAGGAGCTGCCTTATCTGGCGCTTACTACTTGTCCTATACCATCTGGCTTATATCTCCATATGTGTATGTGTATGTATGCGTGGGTGCTGGAGATGAATTATGTTCTGTTTGTAGTGGGGCCGTGTTTCCAACGGCATCTTTTATAGTGCCACCACACTTGAATGCTACATCACAGATACTGCAACATCCACCCAAGCACCACCTGGGTTGTTGGAGTTGTGTGGGCAGGAGAAAAACACTTTCTCTGAATGTTCCATGCGTATGACGATTACAGGGATCGAAACCCGGCCGCCTGCATGGAAGGCCGAAGTGTTAACCACTCGACCAATCCGCCCACTAAACATACACTGTTACACCTTCTTAAATTGTTTTAAGAATACAAACTATACAAGTGTTTGAAGTTATACAACGGCCTTTGTATAGACATTTCACTCTTATTTTTACCTTTGAAAATGGGAAAAAAATGAACACGACGTAGACTCATTTGTTCCACCATCCTGATGGTCCCCATGAAGCCCGAGATTTTACGAGATCTATATCAGACCTAGGGATATTGAACTCCCTGCACGGTGTCATTCCCTTGCTGTTTTGTGGCTAATATAACTTTATTGACACCAGCAGTTGCCCCTGTGCGTCTTCCGCATTGACTTCATTAGCGACGCTGCTGACAACAGGCCGTACGTGTTTATAGTCGAAACACCCCGTGCGTGGGGCCGTTAGATTGTGTTTTATTAACTGATCGTTGCCTTTTATGTCAGCTCAATACAACTGAATATCTATCCTTTACAGCCTGTCACATAATTGAGACACGTCTTTGGGGATATTGTTTTATGCCGAGTGTGACTGTAGGTTCTCCTGTCTCATACCTCAGTGGGTACAGATAAATCCGTGATTATTATTTATAAACGGCATTGACAGCTCGTGTTACTTTTTACATTGGAGATATTATCAGGAGCGCGTGGGAAATTAAATGTATCAGTTGTGGGATTTAGTTAGTGGTAAACAGTCTATTGACATTCAAACTGCAATGATCATGAAGTAAACATGTTTATTGAAAATAGTATTGACCGGTTGCTCTAACAAACTGATATCTTTTTTTTTTTTTTTTTTTACGAAAAGTTTTATTTTGAAACGGGTCATATAACTTGTGCTAGTATCAAATCATTTTGCAATATCAAATGAAAATGGTTGATTGAAATGTCAATTCACAGACATTCATTACTTTGTCAAAACGACAATTCTGAAAGGGTACAGAGGAGCAGTGAGGAAGTAATGCTTTGTTTTTCGTTTAAATACATGGTAACTACATTTCAGTACCAACTCCTTCCGTCGATACTGTAAATCTCGAGTTAGTTTCAAAAACAATTTTAAACAATCTTGATACTTACTTTTAATATTCAATATTTAATAACTGCTTTTATCTTAATACTTGGACAGAAAAATCGACTCATTAGAATTTTCTTGTATTGCATTGATGATGACGAGTTCCTTAGATTATTAAGCCTTTTAAATATTCATTAATTTATTCTTTTGAAGCTGAAGTTTGTTGCATGTTAGGTTTATACTACAAAGACATTAGAAATTCATAACTATGAAAGCTAGTATCATGGTTTCAACTGCCTTTCTCAAGACGATAATATTCGCATGCATCGTCACATTGTACAAAAGACGATATACAGATAGGGAAAATGACCAGAATATTTACATTTGTATATGATAAACTGTTATAAATGCAATATCAATCTAGGTATATGAGGGGGAAATACTGCTAGCTTTCCTAGTCATGGGGTATAACCAGTGGTCTGTAGTTGGATTGGTGGCCGTCTGCACGATACACAATAATGCATTAATACCTAGTCACAATTTTAGATATTTGACTGTACAACTGTAAACCCCTCTCTTTTATCATTTACAGGTTTTTTTCTTTATCACCTACACCAGCGAAATATTGATTATAGTAATCGTTACGTAAATAACTAATCGCCACTTACTGGAACTTTTAATTAACATACTCGTATTGCCATACAATGACTCCATTGAACAAAAGATACCTTTTTATGCAAACATTTCAAATGTAGATCTTTCCCTTTTTTCGTATTTTGGCCCTAGTTTAATCGATTTTGAGTTCGGATTATGGTTTTGTTGACGTTTCAGTATTCTCTATTTTTTTAATTTTCTTTTTTTATTCAGATTTGTCGGTTGGCAATTCCTTGGTTTGTGCTTTATAGTATTGTTTTCAAAGTCACTCAAAACATATTTGTAGAGGTTTGAACGTAATTGAAATCTTTCGAAGATCACGTAACAAATACATATGCTGCACATTTCAAATTTAGTTATATAAACAATATGCCGAAAACACGAATTAAACTGCATCATACATTTGTTTCGTCCTCCTAGAACTCTTCAGTGATGCTAGGGAATCCAACATTTCTAAACTAATGTAGAAGCAGAAGGGTCAAAAAGCGTAAAAGCCTATAATTTATGAATTTAGAAGTAAATTAAACTAGTTCTGTATAATTGCAAATCGTGTTCTACGAAAATGTGTATATTAAATGCTTTTTGCTTATGATAACATCATAATCTACTTTGATGGATAAAAGGCCAATACTAACGGAATCCAAAATAAATATACTGGTTATACATGTTCATGTTCTTCATCTCAATATTGCTATGGTCCAGCTGGACACATAGTAACTGATAATCTGAATATTATCCCAACTATAAAGCTTTTCATGAAAGGTCCTAATTATCGAGAGACTCCATCCATCAATTGGAATATGAATTTCAAGATTCTTATGGAAGATTACGCCAGACAATGGACTAAACCTGAACAAGCTGAATTGAATTCACTTTCCGATTGGGTGAAGTTTATCAAGTCCTCTATTCAGAAAAGAATAGGCAATTTTCGTCACAAAATGAAAACTAGATCTAAACACCAGTCGATATTTCTTGACCCCGATGTTAGAACAACACTGAACGATCTACATACTAAGCATGCGGTTATGTCTGCAGACAAAGCATCTAACAACTTGATCATTGTTTGCAAACGCTATCACATATGTTGCTTACAAAAAGAACTAGGCCTGCTTGATAACCAAGATAACCTTACTTACACAATGACCGGTTTTTCGAAGGATGAAATACTGTCTAACCATGCTTCTGTATTACAATCTGTCCAAGAACTGGTTAATGAGCAAGACGCTGACCTATCCCGTCTTTATTGAATATCGAAACTACACAAGGATCCTTATAAGCAACGTTTTATCGCAGGTTCTGCTAATTGCTCGACCAAGCCATTATCAAAACTTCTTACTACCATTCTTAGTACCATAAAATCAGGGCTCTTTTTGTGACACTGTATACTCCAGATGTTGAATAAACTGGATATGTATTTTGAAAAACCCAAAAGAACTTTTGATTACCCCCTCCGGAAAAAAACGTCTTTTCGGTCAAAACATTTTATTTTTCCATTCTGCATGTACACTACCATACCTCATACAAAATTGACGGACGTCTTCGATCTCTTGTTATGAGAGCTTTCGTTTCCAAGAAAGGCGGACGACGATACAAATATATGGTAGTGAGCTATCTTGAAGCATACTTTGTGAAAAACACGACAAAAGCTAAGAAGTATATACTGAAGAAGATATAGTAAGGATGATTGAATTCCTGGTTAACAATATTTTTGATGAGTTCGGAGGAAAGATTTTCCAGCAGTCTGTTGGCATCCCATGGGAACAAACTGTACCCCACTCTTAGCTAACTTGTTTTTGTTTCCATACGAGGCTGAATTTGTGGAGGAGCTAATCAGGACAGGTAACAAAAGCCTTGCCAAATCTGTTAATTTCACTTTCAGATACATCGACGATGTTTTGCCTATAAACAACTAGAGGTTTACTGACCACGTCGATCGTATATTCCATTCCGAACTTGAAATAAAGGACACAGTGGACTCTGCTACACCAGCTGCTTACCTCGATCTCTTCCTAAACTACGCTAAGCTATACGATAAACGTGATAATTTCAATTTTCCAATCGTGAACTTTCCATTTATTGATAGTAACATCCCTGCTTCTCCAACCAATGGTTTTTACATGTCGCAGTTGATTTAATATTCTAGGGCTCTAAATATTGTGATTTTCGTGATCGATGTCGACTGCTGACAAACAAACTAACAACACTAGGATTCGAGAGATGCAGGTTTATCAGAACTATGGGAAAGTTGTATGGTTGCAAACTTTGTCTCATTGAGAAATAATCTGTGTCTTTAAGTACTTTGAAGATGGACGTTTTTGAGTATGATCATTAGTGTGTTTACTTTTTGTGATTGACAATGATACTCGGTTCTCATGTTGAGAACTACATGTTTACTGGGATGTGACAAAGATTTACATGGCGGGTGTCGTCGATGAAGCAGAAGACGCTTACTCTTCCGGAACACCTGATCTTATTCACTTGTATTTTTACAATGGTCTCCATGTAAATCTTTCCTTTGTTCATATGTTGCCCTTGGTTTAATTCGGATTATGTTTTTGTTAACGCTTTAATATTCTCTTATATATTATAAAGATGCGCAAATGATATTTTTTTGTATGTTGTTGTCAATGTCATGCGAAAAAAAATTGCAAATAAAAAATGGCAAGTAACCAAGCAATCATGGTTGAAAGTTACACGCAAATGGATGATTCTTAATTTCCATTTTTGTCTTATTAGCAGAATCTGTAGGATGAACCTAGACATACCTTTTAACCAGTATACAATAATAACCCAGAAACACATGTTGTTCAGCAAAAGAATAATAAAGGTATTTCGGAATTTTTTTTCCCACTTATACATTTTAACAAAACCAATAGAATATTCAAGTGTGACGTTTTGATGACTACACTGCCACCTTCATCAAAGATGACGTAACACATATATATGCTGCGCCTTTTAAATTTAGTTATAGATACGGAATGCTGACAAAATGAACTAAGCTACATCATACAGCTCTCTCGTCCTCTTAGGAATCACAAATGACCCATGAAAAGCGTACAAGTAGTGCATAAATAGGTAAAAGAATTTCCCTTTTTTCTCGTCTGTACTATAATCCTATAAACATGTACAATAAGGTAGAAAACGGTGTGAAGAGAAGGTACACAAATCAAGGGCATCAGAAGGGTGGTGGCAATACTAACCCTGGTGCCTCGGAAGGTTAAGCGTCATTATTAACCCTGGTGCCTCGGAAGGATAAGCGTCAGTAGTAACCCTGGTGACTCGGAAGGATAAGCGTCATTATAATCCTAGTCCTCGGCAGGTTAAGCGTTATTACTAACCACAGTGTTTCGGAAGGATAAGCGTCAGTATTAACTTTGGCGCCCAGAAGGGTAAGCGTCAGTATTAACCCTGTCGCCTCGGAAGGGTAAGTGTCATTTTTACCCCTGGTGCCTCTGAAGGGAAAGCGTCTTCTGCTGTATTGAAGATACCAGTCGTGTAAATAGACGTCACATCAAAGCTTTCTAAATAAAAAACGGAAATGTAACAACGAAACAACAAACTACTAATGTAATGATTAAACTTACGTAGGTGTAAAGGTGACCCATAAATACTAAAGTAAGATAAAATCGCCATGATAACTAAAGAGGTAAAGACCCCAACAAAATTTAGTAATTGTCATTTGATTATACTTATTACTTGAAATACCTATATAAGGGAACACCCTATACCTTAACTTACCTTACTATATACCTTATACTTGGATGAGATTGTAAAACTGCTTAAATAGCGTAGAAGAAAAACTTTTACCAGGTGACAGTAACTAGAAAATAAGAAAAGAGTTGTTTAATTACTCGCATGTATTGGAATAAATCTGTATGCATACAACCCACAAAAAACGAAGCCAAGGGGGTGCTTTATATGTCACGAAGGGAAAGAAACAATCACGAACTCTGACCAATTATTTCACTTATCATCTTTACTTGTGAACTTTAGGATACATAGGGTCACCTTAATGCTAAGCAGATACTTGTCCTCAGTAGCACTGTTCTTCAGTGCCCACAGTTGTGAGGTTAAAGTAAGTAGGCATGCATTACCCTCAATACGATCCTTATCGACGAGCGTTCAACAGATATTGCTTTCTAGTGATCCGATTAGGGGAATGCCCGACAGAATCTCGTGTGTTCAGGTTCTAGATGATTCGATTTAAAATCGGGTATAACATATGCAGAAGTTGTCCGACTGGGCAGAATGACTCGAAGATGATATAGTGGCTATTTCCCTGGGGGGTATTGGGAGGAAAATTCAATTAACATATCATGAGAAACATCTATCGATACGCATGATAGTCCTTCTGCAGAGAGGCCGTTTAGCAAGTTTACAACAACGAAATTGTTCAGCTTTCTGTGGTTTGCTTTCTGTGGTTTACAGTAGAATGTTTGTCCTGAATCGAAATAAATGAATCGCATAACATTTATTTCATAATAACATAGATTTAATTTAAATTTTATCTGCTTGATGATATATACACTTTAAAGACATAGACTGTCAGACTATCTAGATACAACAGACACAGCAGTTCAACAGGCAGACGTCGTTGTAAAATATACTACTTCATGAGTGTCTGATAAATTAGGCATTTATTACTGAAGGTCTGACATATCTATCTAAAATAATATCATCTTCCTATTGTCAAATAAAAAACAACTTCAGACCTAGGCCTGTTACCATTAGGTAATGAGGAAAACAGCTTTAGACACTTAAGGCTATTTACTTAACACATTGAGAACTGACAAATCAACACTATAATATTATAATATTTAATTCATGAATTTGATATCATTACATAATAGATTTAAAAATGAAAACCAAATTATATCGATGAAGTGATGATAATAGTGCAATGTCAATTTTTAAAGACTGTTCAATATGATATTTTAAGTATAGTTCGCTTAACAAAGAGCACCTGCTCTTTTTTCTCACAGCCTCAAAAGAAAGGTTAAGCTTCAGAACAGTTTTATAAAAAGTATCAAAAATTATTAAAAGACCACAAGAAAATTAATATAGAGAAAATTTCCAAACAGTTATTAGATCCCCTCTTGTTTTTTTTTTCATTTATTTTTATTAATATGATCACAGGAACAGTCCCGATGCTTTGCAAAAGAACATTCCGTTAACTTATAAGTAACATTTGACATTGCAGAATAAATTGTTGATATAAGACTCACAAATGTAACCATATGTATTACTTCCATAAAACTTCCATATGAACATCCCTGAAGTGGAAGACGTAAAGTTTACGAAGTCTATAAAGCACCATTTACAATGTTTCTGAGATTCAACACGAAAAGTATTGTAACTGATTACTCTGAACAGATTCCTCCACAGCAGTAAAATAAGCTTAGGGTGCGCGGCATTGATTTCAATTACATCCCCAGATGCCTGATGTGACCTTTCCGCTCACATTTTAGCTGGCTATCTAATACTCCACGTGATGCTTCCCCAGACCATATTTAGATTCAACAGACGTTTGTTTGGAACAATGTTGATCCATACAGGCAAGATAAAATAATTTGAGAGAGCTTGGAAGTCCTTATTGCGACATATATTACCGAAATGGTATAAATAATACAGATTAACGTGCATATCTAAATTTAGATTACATTTATCGCTCTTGTTTCTATAACCTCTAAGCATATTTGTTCCAACGTTTTACGTCTTGACGCGAATTGCGTGTATCATGTAGTCATTCTTTCCCTTTCACTTGTCGAATAAGAGCTCATAATCAAATGTGACTTCGCAATATCCGTACGTACTTGGTTTTCATGTTATGAGCAAATGGCTAAGCAAAATTGCAACACTTTGGCGGAACTTTTATTGCAATGCCAATTTGTATAAAGCAACTCGGGACGAAATTTGTGCAAATGACTAATCTCATTTACAGTGAAAGCATTCTTAAATTGACAACATGTTTTCTGTTTAGGGGATTTGTGAGAAACTGAATTGAATCCCCTATTTCAATAAAAAAAAAATTCAGCTGTCATCCTAACCACATTCCTGATTCGATATTCGTTTTTTTTTCTGAAAAAGAAAAATCAAAGAATACCAAAGCGTCAACAAAACCATAATCCGAACTCAAAATCGATAAAACTAGATGAAAAATCTGAAGACATTTAATGCATGTCTCGTGTAAGAAAAGTTAAGAAAGTTAAATGTAAACAATAATGATACAAAATATTCTGTATACAGCGAATCAGATTTATTTACGATACCTATATAAAACATAATCAAAGCTATATTGTATAACGTTTGCTTTAATTTGGCTTATTATGTTTTACGTCCTATTTACTACCAGGGTAATTGAAGGACGTGCTAGCTTTAGTAGGTGGAGGAAAGCCGGAGTACACGGAGAAAAACCACCGACCTACGGTCAGTACCTGGTAACTTCCCCACGTGGGTATCGAACCCGCAATACAGAGGTTGAGGGCTAGCGGTAGAATGTCGGGACACATTAATCAATTGGCTTCCATATTGTATAACAATCTTACCAATGTATTATAGAGTAAACTACATTGATGTTACTCTAACTCAAAAAACAACAAAAAACATATCGACATTGAAATGGCCACCACCGGTAAATTTGATCATAATTATAAAATTTGCATAAATACCTAACTCTGCATAACTGCCAAGTAACATTACCAAATAGTGTTACATAAAACAGTTATCTATCAAAATCATACCATTTCGACCTTGTGAGTTATAAAAATCGCCAACACAACACAATATTTAACTGTTAGCTGTCTTATCAAAATATAACTAATATGATTATGCAAAGTAGAATGATTCGGGCGGAAGGGGGTGGTATAAAAAAAGGCTTCAAAATGTCTTTAGATACAAATTAAAATTGCGGAAAATAATAGCTCTTGCTAATGGCGCTATCTAATACGCATGCGTGAAACTTTTATCTTTACCAAACTAAAATAGACAAATCAAATTAACAGGAAAGCATTGCGTCTTTGTTTATCAAATATTATTATTTAAAAAGTTCCTACCAAACATCCTATACCTCTATTCATAATTTTTTTGAACAAAAGTCGTTGTAAATGTGAAATCCTACATATACATGAAGCATAGTAAGCCGTTTGTATCCGAGTATTCCGTAAGCATAAATCAAGTTAAACATTTAAGCTGCCTTTTATTGAAATACAAGCTAATATGAAAACACGTAATTGCCTTTTATATTAGTAACTGTTATTAATGTTGTCCAAGATATTAGTGCATGTATTCTGAGTGTTGGAGGACAACGGAGTACCAGAAGAAACCGTGGTGGCTAGGAAGCTATGTTCAATCAGGGAATCGAACTCCGGCCGACTTGGTGAAAGGCGAGTGCGGTATTGAACATGGCATCAAACATGCCATGTATTTATGAGGTCTGTGTACAGTCAGAAAAGTTACCTTTATTTACCTAATTTTGTTTAAAGGGCTTCTATGCTACTGTAACTTAGTAAGATTTACTGATGAGGTATGATCTATTTAAATTTGTGGGATTTGCTTGAATGAGCCAATTTCCCATACTGTTTTGTACAGTACGGGCCGCTTAGTTTAATTAGACTTGCTGTTTAATTTGTTAAATCAACCTTCTTAGTGTAATTAGAATTGTTTGATGTAGTAAAACCTGTTTGATGTGTGAGACCAGCTTGTTTTTTTCACAAACTTGCAGATAATCATGAAGAACAAACAAAAAGTTGCAAAGCGTCATAATGTAAAAGGTTGTTGTAGTTTTATCTCATTACCGCTAAGGAAGTATTCCCGCATCTCTCTGGTAATACGTTCTTTTTTAAGTGAGCATTAGGCTCAAAACCATGTTAACTATTCTGGGATGAATCCAAATCTGAAATTCGATAACGAGAACGCATCTTGTAATCAGAAATATAACTTTTTTTAATTTGAGAACAACATCTTAAAGTACGAAATAATTGCTATTAAAGCCCATTTCTGTTTTTAAAATAAGATGTTTTGTGTGTGTTTCGAATTTCTCATTAGATCACAGAAATCACACACAAAGCTTTACTAAAAAGTACAGACAGCATGTGCTTGTCGATCTAGTTAAATCGGCTGAATATATTCAAAATTGTCTCGTTTGTTAAGAATGGATTGAATTAGTCAAATGGACGTAAATGAATTAACACAGTCGGACTTGATTTCTAAACACATAACAAAAAAAACATAGTACAATCATTATGCATGCATTGTTTTTTTTAGTAAATAAAGAAATGTATATCAAGTATGTGTTTAAAGATTAAGTTATTTATCAAATAACTATCATTAATTAGTAAATAGACTACATCTCTTCTGTACGATACCATTTGTTTGGTCTTTAAATAGACTATACCAGTTATATTTGATACCATTTGTTGGGTCTTTAAATAAACTCTACAAGCTATATTTGATACAATTTGTTTGGTCTTTGAATAGACTATACCAGCTATATTTGATACAATTTGCTTGGTCTGATAAATTGACTATGTCAGATACGTTATAGCACTTGTCTGGTTTGCTAAATAAACTATGTCAGCTATGTGATAAACACTTGATTGGTCTGCTAAATAGATTATGTCAGCGATATGATAAAATGTGTTTGGTCTGCTTAATAGACTTTGTCAGTTATGTGATAAAATTTGTTTTGTCGGCTAAATAGACTATGTCCGGATTGTTAAAGTACTTATTTGGTTTGTTAAAAAGACTATGTCAGCTATGTGATAGCATTTGTTTGATCTGTTTAATATACTATGTCAGCTTTTTGATAACATTCGTTTGATCTGTTTAATAGACTATGTCAGCTATTTGATAGCATTTGTTTGATCTGTTTAATAGACTATGTCAGCTATTTGATAACATTTCCTTGTTCTGCTAGATAGATTATGTCAGCGATGTGATAAAATGTGTTTGGTCTGCTAAATAGACTATGTCAATTATATGATAGCATTTGTTTGGTCTGCTAAATAACTATGTCAGCTATTATTGATACATTATAACATTTGCTTGATTAAGTTGACCTGATGTTCTTTAAGCAAAATGCTTCAAATTTGACTTTTTTTGGTGTAATTAGACTTGCTTGATTAAGCAGTGTCAGTTGGATTTAAATAGGCTTACCGAACTCAGAAATAACAATTGATACCGAGTAATAAAGAGGTATAAAATAAACATGGTAAGTCCGATGCATCAAACTAGGTTTGTCTCATTACAAGAGAGGAATGCAGCATTGTAATCATATAAAACCTCGCTAAAAGCAGATGCTCGGAGCCAAATGTTGAGGAAACACACCATTTCGGTAATACACACTTTTTAAGAGGATCTTACATTAAGTTAAAATTATGTAATTGTGATTATTGTGGGATCTATTTAAATCTGGTTTACGGAGCCCATCTTTTAATCAGACTGCTGAACTATTATAAAATTCAGGAACAACATCTTTAAGTACGGAAGCTATTAACATTACAGACCATTTCTGTCTTTGATGTCAAGGATTTTTTTTGAAATGCGTAGAATTCTCATTAAATCACAGAAAGCATTAACAAAGCAAATTAAACTGGTATCTTTGAAGAATTAGATCGACAAAGTTCGCCTTAAATCTTATTAGTCCTCGCCTATTTAATGCTACAACAAGTACATTTGAACTGCGAAGCTGTGGCGTATTCGTACTAAAAATAACCACCATGAGGCACTGGCTTCGTATATGATTGAATGGTGGTTTGGTACATATTAACATGCACTACTGCATTTGATTAAATTGTTAAATGTTTTGTCTGTTATTACACAGCCTCACGTTGAAAGCAAACAAAAATCATCTTAGTACAGTGATAAACATGCTAATGGTATAGTCATATAAGACATGGGCTGTTCAATTATCTCTTATTTTCAAGAAACACAATAAAATTTATCCCAGAATTAGGACTCGTGTTTTAGAAACCTCCATAGTTCTAAATTTCAACCATTTTTCAAACATAATTGATTAAAAATGAAAATATACGCATACGTAAAAATAGCTACATGGTTTAAATCGAACAGGATTATTTTGATAAATGTTTTTTTTTTTCAAATACAGTTGTAATATTATACATAGTTTTGTAGGAAATAATTATTAAAGAAAAACAATCAAACCCATGTCTAAAAGTAATCAGAGAATACCAAAGCGTCAACAAAACCATAATCCGAACTCAAAATCGATTAAACTAGAGGCAAAAGAGGAACAAAAAGAACATTTACATGCCATTGGAGACTCTCGTAAAAGCACAAGAGAATAAGACCAGCTGTTCCGGAAGAGTAAGCGTCTTCTGCTTCATCGACGACACCCGCCATGTAAATCTGTGTCACATCCAAGTAAACGTCAAGTTCTCAAAACGAAAACTGAGTATCATTGTCAATCACAACAAGTAAACACACTGATGAGCATACTCAAAAACGTCCATCTTCATATCACTTAATGATAAACACTATTTACAGAAGATTTAAATAAGGAAAAACAAATCGAATTTTCTGGAGATAACGTCGATTACGCTATACCTTTTTGACATATTAAGCAGTCTGGTTTTAGAATATTTACAAAAACACCAGAGAAGCTAGACAATAGGGTCAATAAGTCATTGATCGAAGAAGAAACGTCCGCTCCAGTTCGTGACACCTATGTCCGTTATGGGTATGTCAGGAAAGGTCGGTTATATTAGTGTAGCTACGTGCACAAGTCTGCATTTAGTAATTTGATTATGATCACTTATGTGAATGTCTATAAAAAGATAAAGATTTCGTATATGTACATGTTACGACACTTTTACATGACAATAGACCATGTGTTTCGCTTGGACAAAGAGATCATGCTCCTGCAACGGTAACCTTTCGATCATCAAGATCATATTTTTCATAATAGACAATGAACACCAAAGCAGGCCCGAACAAGATATGAAATTGAATTCGATGGAATAGTTTTAATCGAGATATATTTGGTTTGAACGTGGGTTTTTTTTAATGTTCATGCTGGTATGAATCAAAATTGGTTAACTCCATATTGCATGAAGCGCGCCAATGCTTCATGATCAATATGAATCTATTAGAGATTTGCTTTTATACCGGCATGCCAAATTTGAAAAACGCCGTTCAACCGCATATTTATATTTTATTATGAAATAATTGTTCATTTTTATTTATTGTATCAATTTACTGACTGCGTTTTCATTTACCTAGTCCTTCCTTTAAACGACACAGGAGGAACAGCCCTAATTTGAATACCATTTGCGCCAATTATTAATTGTAGTCCTTTGAACGTTTGACGCAAGGTCTTTTGACATGTCATCTGAAGCGAGGCGACACACCTCTCATTGAACAAGATTAATATATTGCGTAATAAGTTGACCAAGTGGATAGATGTATTCATTTTATATACATACTGAAATCAAAGTCCAGTGCTGTGTTTTTTTTGTTTAAAAAAAAATTATTCTATTTTGTATAAATATAGAAAAAAAAATCAGAATGTTAATATATCTTTGAACATTGCGATGAAAGAAATAGCTCTGGATTAATAAAGTTGAAAAATAAGGGAACGTCTTCCTAATGTTTTATATAGTTGACAAGTCCGATCATGACGCATGGCTATAAGCTATTCGACTATAATAATAAAAAATAATTAAAACAAAACAAACTCGTAGACATCAGATACGATTCCTTAATTTGACCATGATTTTGCAAATGTTGAATTTTTCAGTTCAAAGCAGTTATATCGCAGAGTGCTACATGTAATAACAGTTCCCAAAAGCGGTAAATTGGACACTTCAACACTCCAGCTAAAATGTACCTGTCATCCGTCGTATCTGCTGGGATAGTCTTTCCCTGATTGTTGCTTGTTACAATACTGCTAACACGTAACAGTGTATTGGTCTGACGTCTACAATCACCTAATTGCCACGGCTGAGCTGCAATGATTTATGTTTTGATCATTAACTAGACTAAGAATAAGGACTCATGCGAATCAATGGTAAAAATTGCACGGAATACTTCGATATGTTGACAAAAACACATGTAAAAAACTTGAAGATGGTGTCTACCCTGATACGAACAATTTAAAAAGGTTAATGGCAAAAGTATGTCCATGTCAATTAGGCCAAATTTATAAACATTCAGTAGCACGCTGTATTTCTTTTAACGCGCGTGTTACACTTTGAAAAATCCCAAATTGGTGTAATTTTGTGATTTTGATGTATTTGTTATTTTAGAGAAGTAGTACACTGATGTGTCAACTGCTGTTAATATACCACCAAGATTACCATTTACTTAGTGTATACTGTTTCCAATCTGTTATCAGCTTGATTTCATTTATGATAAGAACATAAAATTGCTAATAAGATGACATAAGATACACATACATGTTTACGAATGGAATTTCCCATATTTGATAAATAAAGCTGTTTTCTCTTTCCATGACATCTCGTTGGGTACTAGGGGTCTAAAGTTCACAATCCAAATTGTTTAAAGCCACTTTTAAGTAAAACATGTGTGAGGATGATCGTTTTAATATTGAAATTCACATGGCGAAAATGCTTAAAAAGAGATTGAAAGAGAGTGAGAATCAAATGAATAAGAGAATGACATCATTAATGTTTTAGAAACCATTCTTATCAGCAACAAACCTGGCCTATCACAAGGAGGCTTACACAAATAAACCACCGCCTCCAAAATACACACGCGTTCAACACCCTCCTTAAATAACCCTGGCTGTTAATAGGACGCAAAACAATCCAACCAAACAAAATATTATAAATTCCCCTTTATTTCGTGCATATAGGTATGTTAAGAATTGATTTATTTATAACCACACCGGACCACACGGTATACCGGACCACACGTTAAGCCGGGCCACACGGTATATCGGACATTACAATGTCGCACTTTTGGTAGTCATATGGAGAACTGTGATCCCTGGAATAGACCGATACATATATTCAGACCCTGAGGCCCGGACACGTACCAACCGACTTCCCGTTATCAAATTACGAACGTACTTGGCTGAGCATAAAGCAACAATCCAACGACAAAAATTAATAATAAAAAGTTAAATTGACGGGAGGCGTAAAAATAGTACCTGGGGCTATTTGAGGAGTAGATAACAGTCTTGTGTGGAAATGTCAGAGGTAGAACGTCTCTGTCGAAGAATATCCGTAAAATGTTGTATCTTTTAAAGCTGGAACCTGTTGATGACCAGAGTTAGCTGTTTATCTGAAGTACGCCTCGAGATACGACAGCACGTGCTCACTGAGTGACGTGTCCTTTTGAGTGACGTAACAGGGTTACATTTATTGAGTCACACACTTTACACTTAAGTACATCAGATCAACAACGTCTGAAAGCTCTAAAAGTTTAAAAGTGTCGATATGGAAGAAACAGAGGAAAAGTTTAAGCGAGTTTTCATGTCTGAAAGATCAATTTTAAAGCGTGTTGACTTTTTTTTTCTGCGATAACAAAAATGTAACTTGGTAAAGTACGCATTCAATTCTCACTATACTGTATACGATCATTTAGCCAGAAAAAAGTCGATACGGTGAAAACACGGAACAAAGAGATAAAAATGGAGAGGGAAATAAGGAACACCTGAAAGAAGGGAAATACAACCATGTATTCTGGAGGTTCTCCATTTCCTTTGGAACCGAAAAGTATTAGTGCTAAAATGTGTTTAATATACAATTATATATATAACAACAAACCAACAAAAACAAAACAAAAATTCTGTTTATTGTATTTTTATAGCAAAACCTACAGGGGCAGCTTTCGATTTTCCAAAATATCGTTTGTAAGTAACGTTCTGATTGATCAAATCAGAAAAAGGGATATTAAAAATATCATATTTCTCACTAGTGAAAAATATCACTTTTATAAAATAAATAAATTTTCAATATTTCACTGGTAAAAATGTAATCAATATTTATTTTTATTTCCAAGTACATTCTTTCACAAAATAATATTTTGAGTAGCATTGCTCCCTTTATTTAACAGGTTTAGTTCTCCAATAAGTGGACGCTTACGTATTGCTTGGTTATTGGATAATCTAACGATATCATATTGAAACGAGACCGATATGAATGTATTCATTTAAACTTTTAAAGACCCAATAAACGTAACTTTCAGCAAAACTTGAAGCGAAAATCAAGCCTAATAACTTATTATATCTATAAATTTAGTTAAGATTAACTGATATCAGCAATATTCAAGAAGAATTCTTACGCGGTTACCGGTACAGCAGCAGTTGAAACTCGGTATTTGTAAACACGCGTCCACTTGGAACTGTCTTCTAACTTCGGCATGTTGTTGAAGTGGGTCCCACCTGAATTATTTTGAATTCTTTTGATTTTTTTGTCCAGGGTTTTTTGTTAGTTACCGCTCAGGTTTACTTCGTTTTAGGTTTATATTTGCATGGTTATCAACTGGATTTTTTAAAGAATTTTTCAGAATCACGAAAAATTTCCTGAAGTTACGTATAGTGGGCCTTTAATGAAAAAACAACTGAGTGCAGATCATATCCCCTTGTTTACGTTCGATTTTATTTCCAAACGTAATATGTTAATCGGGATAGAGTGTAAATATTTACTGAAACATTGACAAAGGTATAACACACGTGTATTTTACTGCAGCCTCGTGGTTGACATCAAAGATTACTATGTGTGTATCATGTCAGTGTCAGAATATTTACAACATCCTCAACAACCCCAGCTTCCGGCTCGTAAACAAGGTATATTTCTGAGTACCTAGGCAATGATAACAAGCTGTATTCCTGGCTTGTACCGATCTATCACAGATTGACATATGTTTCTAACATGTTGATGACATTATAATGGTTTGAAAAGTAAACAATCAATGTTTTCAAACATAAATAGTATAGAATAACACGTTTATCTTGTGTTTAACGACACATTTCTCGCTATTCAGAAAATCTGGAATAAATCTTTAAATGTTTATCGATGTCACTCCTGCGGTTCTGGTAAAATAGTTCTGCATGATTAAACCTCGGCGTAGCATTGGGGTGTTAAAACAGCTGAATTTGATAATGCACAATATTTTGAATCATAATAAATAGGTTATATAACTGTCGTTCTCATCTCCTATCAATTGGTAAAACAAACACCGGTCTCTGCTCCTATCAATATAGTTATACAAAGCCAGCTATTATATATGTCAATAAAACACTAGGTTTCAGTTCGTTATCCAACTTGCGGGAACTAACTCCTATCGAAAGGTGATGCATCTAACTGTTTGGTGAAGCACCAGTCAAACAATTCATTGAGATGAACTCTAATTAATTTCTGACAAAATATGCAAAGCATTTTCTGTTGCAATAATTACGCTTTATGATAGAGTATTACATTGTAAAGAAGCGCTAAATAGCCGAAGTTCGAGGTTAACGATTCGTTATTTACTGTGGGCAGGAACAGTTTAGCTACAGTGAACCCTTATCTGAACCAAGTTTTCCACCCTCTTGATGAACCTCGACTTATAAAGCTTTTTGATTTTTGTACTTCCGTAACTTAATTTTGAACAGTTTTCTGTCTTAAATGGCGCCAAGACAATCATAAACCATTACTCTACCAAGTACACGTACACCATGTGAATCAGTTAAGGTAACATGTATATGTAATGACATGTGCACATGAACTTGTAATATTTACAGGTGAGTTATCAGTTAGGTACAATTTTACCCGTATATGCAGGTGTATCAGTTAGGCAACTTGTACAATTGTACCTGTAATTACAAGTGTAGCATTAGGTACACATATACCTGATTTAGAGGTGTATCAAGTAGGTACACCTGTACTTGTATTTACAGGTGTACCATTTAGGTAGACAAACGTATTGTGCCTATATTAACATTCGTATCAGTTAGGTACAAAAAATAATGTACATCAATTTACATGTGTAACAGTTTGGTACACCTACATCTGTATATAAATGTTATCAGTTAGGTACACCCTTGTACCTGTATATACAGGTGTATCAGTTTGGTACACCTACATCTGTATATAAATATTATCAGTTAGGTACACCCTTGTACCTGTATATACAGGGGTATATGTTTGGTACACCTACATCTGTATATAAATGTTATCAGTTAGGTAACCATTTTACCTGTTTATACAGGTGTATCAGTTTGGTACAGCTATATCTGTATATAAATATTATCAGTTAGGTACACCCTTTACCTGTATATACAGGTGTAACAGTTTGGTATACCTACATCTGTATATAAATGTTATCAGTTAGGTACACCATTTTACCTGTATATACAGGTGTAACAGTTTGGTACACCTACATTTGTATATAAATGTTATCAGTTAGGTACACCATTTTACCTGTATATACAGGTGTATCAGTTTGGTACACCTACATCTGTATATAAATGTTATCAGTTAGGTACACCCTTGTACAAATTTACCTATATATACAGGTGTATCTGTTTAGTACACCTACACCTGTATATAAATATTATCAGTTAGGTGCACCCTTGTACCTGTATATACAGGTGTAACAGTTTGGTACACCTATATCTGTATATAAATATGATCAGTTAGGTACACCCTTGTACCTGTATATACAGGTGTAACAGTTTGGTACACCTACATCTGTATATATATATTATCAGTTAGGTACACCCTTGTACCTGTATATACAAAGTGTAACAGTTTGGTACACCTACACCTGTATATAAATGTTATCAGTAAGGTACACCCTTGTACCTGTATATACAGGTGTAACAGTCTGGTACACCTATATCTGTATATAAATATGATCAGTTAGGTACACCCTTGTACCTGTATATACAGGTGTAACAGTTTGGTACACCTACATCTGTATATATATATTATCAGTTAGGTACACCCTTGTACCTGTATATACATGTGTAACAGTTTGGTACAACTCTAGCTGTATATCAATATTATTAGTTAGGTACACCCTTGTACCTGTATATACAAAGTGTAACAGTTTGGTTTAGCTATATCTGTATATAAATATTATCAGTTAGGTACACCCTTTACCTGTATATACAGGTGTAACAGTTTGGTACAGCTATATCTGTATATAAATATTATCAGTCAGGTACACCCTTTACCTGTATATACAGGTGTATCTGCTGCATACATGCAATGAGTGAATGTATTAGATTATTGCGTAAGAGGCATTTCTTAAAATTTACCAGCTGTCACATCAAATATCACAAACAGGTGTGATAACTTGATATTGACAGGAGGGATAAACAAAGATTAGGGCTATGACGCAAACTCCCATATCTGTATACATAATTTAATTATGTTGTAACTTGAGAATATTTTCATTCTGAACTGCTTACAAAACGTGTACAACATTCAATTCAGTTGAAAATGTGAACAATGTTGATTTTTGTTTTTTTTTTTTTATTCACTGATTAAATTATCTTTGTGTAATCTTGGAAACTAAATAATGTATCTAGTAACAATTATGCGTGTAAGATGTACTTTTTGATTTGTTTGGTAAATATTCAAACACTTCAAATATAGCAAACCTGTTCGAGCATCATATGCCAACATTGGGGAAAAATAGTCAACTGTGACATGTAAACAACATACAAGTTTGGGGAGCAAGGGGTTACATTAAAGAAAAAGTCACGATTGGAAAATTGTCATCGTCACATTTATAGTATACAGTGTATATATTGTAAGTAAAGATCGAGGTTAGCGGCTGATGTAGAAGAGTCTGCTGTTTTAGTCAGTTGATTGTCATGTGTACGTGATAGAAATAAGCAAAATACGTTTTAGCTATAGACATATTGAAGGTAGAAGAAGGTAAGAGCTATGCACAGGTGTACGATATAAACAGGTGATTGTTGTAGAAAGGGGTAATTCTAGACAGGTGATATTATACATGGATGCTATATAACCAAGTCCAGCAAGCACTTCTTGTTTGTCTGTTATATACTTTACGTACAAACACTGAATTGAAATCGCTACCGTAATTCAGGTGGAGATTGGCTAGACCATATGCCTGGTTTTTCCCTGTAGAAAAAAACATCATTTGCACTGTCTATATCACTCAACAAGAACATATGTTTTTATTTTCTCCATACACCAATCTAATGAAAGTACGGTCAATGTTTCTGGTGTGGATTGTAAACGTTTACAACATCACAAAAGACTTGTCAAGCACAGATATTGCCTCGGGAAGAAATTCTGTCTAGTGTTCTGTAAGCAAAATAACATAACCATCAGGTCTCCGAACGGACTTGTTCCCTATTGCTCCTTCAATTCATAACAGATAAATGTGTGGTGATGTTAAATGTCTACGTCACTCATTGTAGGAGGGGGTTTATCTACAATATTCGTTATCTTTTCTGTAATATCTAAGATAAATGTGAATGATATATTTTTCCATTAACATTACGGTTGTGGTTAATTCACAAAACTTCAATGAGAATGAAAAGAAATGGTATGTCACGTACTTTTGTCACAAATGTTGTTCACAGTTAAAAATCCCTTTATTTTAATTCATTTTGTTTAGCGTCCTAACAACGTCTGAGGTCACTTGAGGACGGTATCCAGGTTAAGGCTACGAGAGTATGTGTTGAGTCCGTGTATATGAGGAAGGCTTCGATATGTGTTCGTATATGTGTAAGCTTCATTGTAAACTGATGCCGACTTAGTAGTGCTATCTCGCTGAGGTATACTGCCGAGATACCCCAATCGAACACATTATACTGAGAACGGGTGAACCAGTCGTTCCATAACAAATCTTGGGGGAAATCCAGTTGATAATCATGCAAAAGCAAGGCTACAACAAGGTAAACCTGAGTGGTAACTACCAAGAAACTCTTAACAGAAAATTCCAAAGAATTCAAAATAATTTAGGTGTGGACCACTAAAACAACAAATCGAAGATAGACGACTGTTCAAAGTGGATGCATGTTTACAAATACCGAGATCAACTTCTGGTGTACCGTTACCGACGTAAGAATTCATGTTGAACACTGCTGATATCCGCGTTTAAAGGCCCAATATACGTAACTTCTGAAAAATATCCAGTTGATAACCATGCAAAAATAAGCCCAAAACGAAGTAAACCTGAGCGAGCGGTAACTAACAAGAAACTTTTGGCAGAAAAATCCAAAGAAATTCAAATTATTCAGATGGAACCCACTTCAACAACAAACTGAAGTTAGAAGACAGTTCAAAATGGACGCGTGTTTACAAATACCGAGTTTCAGTTGCTGCAGTGCCAATAACCGTGTAAGAATTAATCTTGAATATTGCTGATATCAGTTAATCTTAACTAAGTCTATATACATAAAAACTCATTAGGCTTGATTTTCGCTCCAAATTTTGCCGAAAATTACGTATATTGGGCCTTCAAGAAAGAGAAAGTTATAAAGAAGAACTAGAAAGACAAGATCCAAAATTTAGTCGCCTCTTACGATCATGCAATGGGGGCAGCAGGTACAATTCTTAAGCCTTATCTGCAGGGTCGCTCTATATACATCCTTTCTGCCTTGCAATCCCTTCTCTTTTATTAAAATTAATATTTATCTGTTCTGTCCTCTTCTATTTCGTAATGTTTAATGATTTGTATATCAAGTGAGGTTAATGTATAAGTGTAATTTGTCTATATGGAAAGGGTACACTAAGTGTATATAACCTGTTTCTAATCCATTTGTCTGTACAATATAATTAACAATCATTATTGATAAGACATCAGTATTATTATTCTGAAGCAAGAGCTACATGTGATGATAATGAGATAATCCTGTTTCGAATATTGTTGGTATTGATATCCTGACTCCAGATTAATTATGAATTAAATTATTGCCAGCAAGTTTTTTTCTCATTGCTGGCGTCACATGTATTTTCTTTAAAACAATACTGCACACTTTGTCAAATTACTTAACAATTATCGACTGCCCTATATGTCATCTTTTATGTTTTTAATTTTGACAATAACTTTTTTCAGTTCGTAGACTAATAAAATTGTTTTGTTGTTGTTGTTGTTGTACATGATATTGAATAATAATATATTGGTAGTTTCTTGGCTGTCATAAAATTATATCATACAGAACTGAAACAAAACAATAAAATTGCATTTGACGCTACAGATATTATGGTAAAAGATTATATACAATTATATTGTTTCATATCAAACTATACCATTTGAGAGAACAACTTTAAGACCATTTTCAATACAGTAGATACAAATGCAATTACTGTTTGTCAGTTTTGCGTCTGCTATCATGTTCAGTAATTCTCGTCGTCTCCTTGACAATGGCACGATCAATATGGAGTAAACATTTTGTTTATCTGTGCTATGACACGTGTTTACCATGTATATTATACAAATAGATCATTCAATAAACGTCTCGTGACAAGTTTTCCCAAATAGAATTGCATTTTTGAAATATTTTAAAGAGATATGTACATTAGAACTCTGTAGAAATTATCACTTTACATTGAGAATTCTGTTAATGGTTTTCTGAACACGTTTTGCCATGCTATCGTAACAGCCATTCAAAATTCTAAATGACTGTAGAACACACTACGAACGTAATCATAAACACTGACAATCTTAACCGTAAACCTTCCCTGTAAAATGTGTTATCGAAACAACAGACTCATCGGTTTTATCGGAAATTTGAGTCACGTCACATGAACAGCTCGTTGCTAAATGGAACTAGAGAAACCCGTGGCTATAGTAGGTGTTGTTGTCGTTGACACTTAAAAAAGATTAAAAGAAAACTAACTAAATTCCCCACCTCATTATTTGTCTAAACCGATAATGAAATATGATTAATGGGATTTCCTTTACAGCCCCCATATTTCGGTAACAAGTATTACTTGTGAGCGATACATAATGGAGATATGCTTTGCTTTTGCGTATAATGGCAAAACAAAGAATTCGTTCAATGTTTTTTTTCCCAGTTTTTTCATATCTACCAGAAACTGCTTAATCTCATGAGTACCACATGAAAGAATAACCAAAAGGCCGACAAAACTATAATTCTAACTCAGAATCGATATATACTTAATTTCAACAACTGTATCTGTTGGACCAGAAACTGTTTGTACACATTGTAATTCCCTTGCATTATTCCCAAGATGATCAAATGTTGATTAAACAAAACAAGCAAACTGATCCGACTTATTTGTGAACAAGATTTCGTCTTCACAACAACAACAAAGGGATTATGTCATTCTCAATAAAACGTCATTTACAGGAAACGGCAACACATTAAAACGGACAAAATACACAGAATGAAATTAATAAAGTTAGAGAGGGAATTACGGAGGACTCCAGTGATTTATTAGGCCAGTCGGGGATTTACTTTTTACCATCAGCTATGTTTCTCTTTAACATAAATATTGATTAGGTCCGTTAGGAATCACTCAAAAACAAACAAAAAAAACCTCTTGAATTTCGAATATAGTATATATGGATTATTTATTTAAATTATATTTACTTGGAAACAAATCATGAAGAGATAAAATATTGCCGTGCGTCTGTCCGTTGTGTTGTACCATATGGTAGAAACACTCTTCCTTAAGACGGCGTATGTGTGTATTATATGGTAAAAGATGTACTTTTGATTGGTGACTGTTTAAATAATCATAGTATATAATTTCCATCAACAGTCGGATGTGTGATCGAGTTGTGAATGTGAAATCATTCGGTGGTTGTCTCAAAACGGTTCTAGTGCTCCGACAAATCTACGTACGTTTTGAAGTGATTGAGTCACGGCCAGTACACGTTGTGGCATTCAATGCAATTAAAATGAAAGTATCAACTACTTTAAGATCTGCATGTTTGATACAGGAAAATTAAAGATAACACGCATTCCTATACAAATTAATGTTTGTTTCTCAATGAATGACCGATATTCCTGATTTGGAGTGTAAGCTAATCTGCAAAGACAGCATTGTTTTGCGAACATTGTGAACGACAGATGAAACATAGTTCGCAGTCACCCCGATGCAATCATCTACATCTGCTTAGAATAGTTTCTCTATTCCAGTAAAAAGTCTGTGACGTGTAGATATTATTGAAGTATTGTATTATGGATGTATGTGCACAATGTCAGAAGACAAGCACAGACCGTCTCGTGCCGAGGGAAATCAAAACTCAACACCAAATTGACCGAGGTTTGACCGACAGGGACATGATAAGAAAAACATAAAAATACATCGTACGACAAAAAATGATAAAATATTCTACCAGAGTTTTCTTGTTGCGACTTCAATAATAATTCACACAAAAAAAACTATTTTATTTGATAGATTGTTTCACAAGGGGGTTGTTATTTGTTATTACAACCAAATGCAAGATTTATCAATAATAATGAACGTTTAATTCCCATAGTCTTCAAAATCGGAATGTATCACGTTATTGCTAGTGATCTCTGATCTCTAAAACCTTAATTATTTTACAGGGTTATCAAATAGGGAAAAATGAAGAATTCACCAATGCATTTCACGTGAATATTACATTATATCATTCGTATTCTGCAGTGATAGATGATCCTCAGTCACACACATGGAACTAAAGCTATAAAATTTAGCTATATATGTATTATTTATACAACTGTACACCATAAGCATTATTTTTTATGGAATATACAGTATCGGTAATGACAAAGCCCCAAAACCTTTCTTAATGATTAAATAATTGCCTTCGAATTTTTGTCACATGAGTTCGACCACGTCTTCGCCGCGTTTGTTTTGAGCATGCTCAAAGTCCGGCCACGTCCATCGCGTCCATGACGACCTCGTCACGTCCTAACAGGTCCTCACTACGTCGTTACCACGCTAACCAAGTTCGCATCACGTCCTGGCACGTTCTGTCAGGACATGGAGGACGTAGTGCGAACGCGGCCCTGGTGTGACGGGGGTATAAGTAATACTGTACTGTCGTTGCCAAAGCTCTTGTATGAGTAAAGGCTTTATGTAAAAGCGTAAAAGATGGTGTCCTTGTGCCTCCTTACATCATATACACAGAGCTACGTAAAATTGATGACAGAGGCAAAATCTGTATTATTCTCAAGATGATATTAAACGAAGCAACTTACGATATATTCCGATCGGCGTAATTCGCATTAAAACATTCCTAATCATTACAAGAAGTAGCCAAAAAATTTGGATCTCGAACCAAGCTTTCATTAAGGAGTCAATTAGAGATGCAGATATTAAAAATTGATTAAAAAAAATGTGCAAACGAAGTTAATATGATGGTACTTTTCTGGAAAAGGTACAAATATGTGAGATGCGTTTTTAAAATTAAATTTTCTCTAGAAATAAGGTCTCACGCCCGCTTGTATTTTGTTAGTTCCAATGTAGCTTTTCAGGTCACGAAGTGCTCGCGGGCAGGTTCGGTCTGTAATACGTAAATATGAAAGTACCAAAACCATAAATAGTTGGAAACGATGCCTGAGAGGATGGTTACAGCTGTAAAAAGGGTCGTGTCGAGCTCAAATTAAAAGAACTCAGGTTTATCCCTCCTGAGTTCTATAATCGCATGGTGTTATTGGCTCTCACGTCAAACACGAACATTTTCTAAATTATGTGCGTTCAGATGTTTCTAAACCTTTGACATTTAATCCTAGTGTGTCTAAAACAGTATGTATAGATTTACTCGTCCCATGGTGGTGTCTGATATTACACGTGTTTGAGGATCAAAAACTCTTCGCGACTTGAACAGGCACTCTTTGCAGGTACCAAACACTCTATCAAATAAAAGCGCTAAATTCAGTAGAGAGTTGTCATGGAAATGTAAAACGAGCAATTCCGAGACAGAATGTAGACAGTTTAGCTAGAATAGTTGAATGTTGAACAGCAATAAACGTCAGCAATGAGTTTAGTTGTTAGTCCATACATTGTAGATACAGACTGGCATGTGGTAGAGACAAGCATAAATAAACAAAAGGGAGGTATAATATAATTAGTTGAGTGCAAATTAATTATTTATTAATAAGTAAGTCATTTTTGTTTTGTTAATGTTGTGATGATACATTGTACAGTTGATGTATCATAAACACTAAATCCATGTGTAACTTCCCGTATGTATGGATCCTTCTTACAAAATACATATTATAGACAAAGAGAGCATACAAAAATATAACCAAATCGAAACACAAATGGAAAAAGTTTTCCGTAAATTTTTAAGTGTTTGCAAAATAAAATTACATACAAATTTAGAAAACTCCTTTGTGGATCGTTAGCAGTCGTTTGGGTATCGGGTCAAAAATGTGGAAATATCGAGTTTGCTAAGTTTTGATTTAAGCTGTTAATTCTTTCTTTAATGATGGACCTGCTAGACGACAATAACTCTAAAAGTAATTAATTCAATTTGCATTCGGTCTGGCATACTTTTTCACCGAACCTAGCATTTTCAATTCACATTCCAATTGATAGTAAGGATCTCTCGATGACGTTGGACCCTCCATTAACCCGAGTTATATCTGGTTAGGGGCCAGAGCGCATTGCCGTATACAAACGTGGAATTCGCGGACACCAAACGGCATCGGGGGGGGGGGGGGAGTAATCAACAAAAAGACGCTGTCCAGAAATCTTTGAACAAGAATATTATCTCAGTTTTCAGTCCGGATCAGTACGGTTTGCTGATTAGTCACCCCTGGCCTAACATGGAGACTGCCCTGATGGGAAATTTCGGAACTTTGAAAACCGAGGACTTGACTGCGAAAATTAGCGGCTGTTGATCACAGTGCGGGTTTGGGTCAATAAATGATATATGTGAGCACAGTTGCTTGAGTTTCTTTCAACATATAACAAAAAGTTTACATATACGGAGCCGCCGCTCATTACATAATGTATTACTGTAATGGATGGCTCATTTCACACATATATATTTATTATTTACTGACAGAAAATCAAGCAACTGTGATGTGAGGTACAAAATGTATGTCTTGTGTAATAGTCGAATTTTGTTGTCAGCACCAAACGGTGTCGGATAATGTCGGATAATATCGGAATGCGCTCCGGCTCCACACCAGACGACTATCTGTCAAAATGTCCAAGTCTGGTGTTGTGCCAGAGGAAATCGGGCTAGACCCTCTATGAACATGAACAGTCATTATGCTTTACAATCTGTAAAATACTTTTATCGACGTGACAAACTGGACAGCAGCTTATTGAGACAAGCTAAATGAAAATTCAGTTACTATAGTGTTTGTCACAGAGACTTGAGAATTTGTTACAGCTAGTTGTTAAACCTAGACTAGGGTGTTTAGAGTAATTTTACACTTTTGGGGTTTAAGATCAATTTTCGATAAAAGTGCCCCCTTAGTTGTCATAAGGGCTACAGGATGGCAAGCTTTTGAGGTCGAAAAAGGGACCCCACCTACATTTCTTGCATCAAAACTCACATTTCTAGCTCAGGTACGAAAAAAAACCGCTTGGTACCGTTGGAAAGATGGATAATTTTTATTTTAAAAATCCCCTAAATGCACGTCAAATGTATCCTCCTTCTGCAGAAATAATCTCCATTTCCTTCAAAATCACGCCAAATTTCTGTGTCTCAAAGATTTCGTCGGCCATCCTGTCACTTTTGAATAGCAAATGAGTTTTGACGTCACTGCATGCGCTGGCCTTTCGCCGTCATTGGATGCCTATATTTAGAGGAAGACTGTCATCCAATGATTTAAACCCCCCAAAGGTGTAAAATTTCCTAGTTTAGGTCCAAAACTAGTTGTAACAAATTATCAGGTCCCTGTAGTGTTTGCTAATATTGCTGAACAAATACCTTGAAAGAAGTAATATTAACATTACTATTCCTGATGGGAATTATTGGGCTAGACTTGTCTTTTGAATATACTTAAAATCCCTAAGTATAAACATTTTAAACCTTGTCTGAAACGCTTATCACGCATGCTAGCAATCGCAATACCTCGAAAGATTAAATAGAAACTACATTTTTTCATAATAAAAAAAGAAGGAAATTCGAATAGTTCGTTAGACATTTTATTTGTTATTTCTGCTTGGGACAGCGGTGGCCGAGTGGTTAAGGTGTTCCGATATTCTACCACTAGCCCTCCACCTCTTGCTTGCGAGTTCGGATCCCACGCGGGAAGTTGCCAGGTACTGACCGTAGGTCGGGAGTTTTCTCCGGGTACTTCGGCTTTCCTCCACCTCCAAAACCAGGCATGTCCTCAAATGACCCTGGCTGTTAACAGGACAAAACTTAATCAAACCAAAGTTATTTCTGCTTACGTAATGATAATTTTGCGTATTGAATATATTTATGTTAGATGTGATACGGACAAACTGTGTATTGAAGATCATGTGTCCGTGTCATTTTTGATCATTTTCATATATATGAATATATAAAATATTTATGTTAGTGCGACTGTAATGTTAAGTAATTAATTTGTTTTGCTTGTATTATTTGTTATTCAGGATTGTGAGTCAGCAGAACATCGGAAGGTAACATGATCAATGTACCCTCACCCAATGGGACTATTTGAAACCAGAAACGGCGAATAAAAATGCCGCTATGCTTTAAGAGAAAAGTTACATCGGTTTTCTGTATATAGAACAGTTTACATATAAGCCTCGTCATCGTTTCACAAAAGGAGACCCAACAACAATACTCTGCGAGGGGTTCCATATTATTTATCGTTTAGAATCGTGCAATGATGTACTGTTCTAAGGTCCCCGGCCTGCATCAAGCTGGTCAATCGCCCGTTGTCAGTAAAAAAATGTGACCGGGTGGATGTTCTGCTGGGGGCCTTCGCCAGTATACTTCAGTGTGGTAGCAATTTAAATCGGCAAAAGATCAGGACTATCGCAAGAAGGCTTACACGAACATCCGGCAACCCCCTAAACACACATGCTCTCAACACCCACACCCACATCGCATACACCGGGAGACCGTCCTTAAATGACCCTGGCTGTTAATAGGACGTAACAACAATCAACCAACCAACCAACCGTCTAATCTGATCGGTTTGTACGGTTGGGAAGTACGTAGAAAGAAAAGGTAACACTTCAATGGCAGAATGTATATCAATTTCCTTTAATAACATCATTTGGAGGAAAAAAAACTCTACCAGTAACGAGCAATGAGCGAATGATTTGATCAAATTGTGAACATGTTTCGTGATAACAGTCAAGATAATCCATGTCGTATCATCCATGTTGACAATAATATGTCGTACACTAAAACGTGTTATTTAGTAATAGGTTAATCGTCGAGCATGTTCAAAATAACACGACCAAAGAGGTACACATTTGAAATATGATTTATCCAAAAACTGAACAGACAAAAACAATGTTTGAGAACTATTTTCGATTGAAATTGGTATCCAGACGTCTGTAGATTCAAAGAATGCCAATTACAAGTAAACGTTTTTGTATATATACTCTTTACGCAGCTGGTGTTTGTTTACATTTTATTGCACAATCTACAAATGTAGTTATCTGTTTCTACCGTTGGAGAAAGAAGGCTATGTTTTTTCGTTTTCAGTTTGTTTGTGCTTCTTCGCTATGTCAGGTTTGACAAGATCCTGAAGCGTTAAAGGGAGGGCGTATCTATCTCTACGCTTGAGAAAGTCACGGATAAAACCTGCTAACAAGTCATACCTAATACCTAAAACATATGTGTTTAAATTCAATACCAAGCAGAAGGATTACTCTCGATTGCTCGGAATCAGGAAATAGGTTAAGTAATGTAAAATGATGTATAATCCCAACAACACCTAATACACCCAGTGTAATCAATGTATTTCGGTCTGCTTTAATTGTCTATTTGTTCGAACCATCTGTTTAAATCTGTGTTTAAGTTTGGATTGTTCACCTTCCAGCCTCACTGTATATATCTGAATGCTTAAAATAAGGATTGATTTTGTTGTTACAGGTCTCAGGAAATGTTGGTACGGTACTCGAGGATACTTTAAACATTCCTCAAGGAATGCTTCCAAACCCAGATATACACTTACAATATATAACTTGGTCAATGTTATAAACTCATTGTCAACTTAATTAATGATTTCACAGTTGTGCATTCACACAACGTTACACGATGTATGCACAATGTGCGGAGGCACTGTTTTGTGTATTAGGATTTACCATAATATTACCTTGACATAATTGTGACCCGTATCTTAGATACAGAGGTTGTTATATAACAGTCATACTATTTCAACTAGTAACATACTTTTATGCTTGATCAGTTGTTTTATTCATACAAAAATAAAATCAGAAAATACCAAAGCGTCAACAAAACCATAATCCACACTCAAAATCGATTAAACTAAATAGGCAAAATAGGAATAAAGGAAAGATTTACACGGAAAATCTCGTAAAAACACAATAATACAAGGTGTTCAGGAAGAGTAAGCGTCTTCTGCTTCATCGACGACACCTGCCATGTAAATCTTGGTCACATCCAAGTAAGCATCAATCCTCAAAATGAGAACCGAGTCATCAATTGTCATCACAACAAGTGAGCACACTCGTATGTTTGCTAAAATGCAACGGTCGTGTGCTTGCTAAAATACAAAACGTCATTTCGATTGTTTGACTTTTTTGTTTGCAAGTTTACATTAATGCAAGTAGTATTCCTTCTGCATGTTTTATTCTACTTGCATTTCCATGGCGATTAGGTTTATGTAAGTGTTTACCATCCGTTCACGGGGGATGTTTTGTTATTCCAAGGTCCCATCCATTTAATCTTGTCTCGAAGTGCATCTTAGTAGAAAGTCATTATCTGTGTAGTTAATGTTCTCCGTATTTCACACACATTTCCGTTTTCCACAAACATCTCTTCACATATATACTTAAAAGTCAAAGCATACAAATGTTATTGCCTTTTATTGTAGAACTATCATTACATTATAATAAAACACATCACCGAACAGAATGGTTTTATTCCGAACATCTTGAAGATTAACGTAATCCATCTATGTGTTTTAAGTTTACACACATTACAACTAACACGATCGTATACATTTTATCTGTGATGTAACCAACTAAAAGCCATGCATTACGTAAACAAGACATAAAACAAGCTAATTCATACAGGCTGATTCGTCTAACGAGTGCTAGCAGTTCAGGAAACAAACCTAATACAGGGAACGAGTCCATCAGTTCTACATGCAATGGCCGCAACGGTCAAGCTGGTCAAAACTGTTTTGTCCTGCACTACGATAAGTTGAGCTAATTAAAGAGTAACAAGTTCATGCTATAAGTCGAAAGCTGGTAAAAGTAATCATTTCAACAAAATAATATAACAACTGCCAACTAAGGAAAATACAATAAAATGAAAGATTAATAAACGAATTGTTGGTAGTTCTTTCGTGCTAGGGAAGTATTCGTAGAACTGGCAGAGCATAGTGAATATTGCGTTTCAGTGATGGCTTCAAACATGCAATATCGACTTAAAACATGATTTGTATACATTTTTGATAATATTTAGTGTCACAAAAACACGAAAATGCGATCCGTTTGATTCAAAAGGTTAAAGACCAAGAGGAATGCAATAGGTACGGTTAACAAAGACAGCAGTACTGCTGACAGGAAAAAATTATTGCGACCGAAATCCTATGGTAACAGAACAAATAAAAACAATTAATTTTCAATTGATTGCATGCAGAATATCTGTTCATACCTGTATAAAAAAATCCGAAAACGGCGCGAAAAATGTGAAGTCACAATACGGAAATTGACGTTGCGTATTGATTTGTAAAAAAGAAATCGTGGTTAGATCTGTCAAATGGCACATAAACATGTTTTAAATCTAAAAATAAGTTTTAAAAAATAATTATACATATGTAAGCGTTGATGTCAATTATTGTTCAGTTTCATAGGGTTATGAAATCATTTTGCTCTTAAACTTTTGTAAGAATCCGCCAATCCGCTACGCGGATTCATACAGTTTGCAGACATGTTTTTCACACCCCAATGAAACTAAAAACAAAAAGGTCATCAATGCTTAAATAGAAACGCTTTCTTTAGTTTTACATAGTAACGGCGTATTTGTGATGAGTGGCAAGGACATGTGTATAATCATTGTATAGCCCACACACGCCACTACATGGTCAATATTTCAATATATATCACGTGTTTTACTCATGTTTTTCTAGCAGCATGATGCATTATAACTTATTTTGTTTCTATCAGCTTATTTTACAGGTGCCATACATATATGTGCATGTGTTATGTTTATCTTTGAAATGATAGAAATATTTATAGACAGTCACACACGGTAAGTTTCATGTTATCTGACCAATCACAATTGTCTCTGCTATCAGTGGTCTGTGAGTGTCGGACGAATTCACATCTGTGTTTTGTCCACCCAGCTAAACAACCTTTGTGTGACAGTGTTCCACCTACCGTGATATCACGAACGATGTAAACATTGTTTTATTAAATATATATTTCCGTTATAAGTAATCGTAAATACAGAGTTATCACAGCAATATACTACACATATGGTGTTTCATCGTCAAGTTGTTATCAATATTTTATAAAGATAAAAGTTACATTAAAATAAAACGACGTTAACCCCAGTACTAGCAGATTTAGGACAGAACAAACGACAACAATATGTTCTAGGTGTTACGACAGAACAGTGAACAGCAATCTGTTCTAGGTGTTACGACGGAACAGTGAACAGCAACCTGTTCTAGGTGGTAGGACAGAACAGTGAACAGCAATCTGTTCTAGGTGTGAGGACAGAACAGTGAACCGCAATATGTTCTAGGTGTTAGGACAGAACAGTGAGCAGCAATCTGTTCTAGGTGTTAGGACAGAACAGTGAACAGCAATCTGTTCTAGGTGTTAGGACAGAACAGTGAACAGCAATATGTTCTAGGTGTTAGGACAAAATTGTGAACAGCAAACTATTCTAGGTGTTAGGATAGAACAGTCGACAGCAGTCTTTTCTAGGTGTGAGGACGGAACAGTCAACAGCAATCTGTTCTAGGTGTGAGGACAGAACAGTGAACAGCAATATGTTATAGGTGTGAGGACAGAACAGTGAACAGCAATATGTTCTAGGTGTTAGGATAGAACAGTCGACAGCAATCTGTTCTAGGTGTTAGGATAGAACAGTGAACAGTAATCTGTTCTAGGTGTTACGACATAACAGTGAACAGCAATCTGTTCTAGTTGTTAGGATAGAACAGTCGACACCAGTCCTTTCTAGGTGTGAGAACAGAACAATGAACAGCAATCTGTTCTAGGTGTTAGGACAGAACAGTGAACAGCAACCTGTTCTAGATGTAAGGACAGAACAGTAAACAGCAATCTGTTCTAGGTGTTAGGACAGAACAGTGAACCGCAATCTGTTCTAGGTGATATGATAGAACAGTAAACAGCAATCTTTTCTATGTGTTAGGACAGAACAGTGACCAGCAATCTGTTCTAGGTGTTAGGATAGAACAGTGAACCGCAATCTGTTCTAGGTGATATGATAGAACAGTAAACAGCAATCCTTTCTAGGTGTTAGGACAGAACAATGAACAGCAATCCTTTCTAGGTGTTAGGACAGAACAATGAACAGCAATCTGTTCTAGGTGTTAGGACAGAACTGTCGACAGCAATCTGTTCTAGGTGTTAGGATAGAACAGTTGACAGCAATATTTTCTAGGTGTTATGATAGTACAGTGAACAGCAATCTGGTGTAAGGAAAGACCGTCCCTGGTGTATTTTAAATCGGGGTGAAACTCAGGGATCAACTTAGTTGTGTTATCCGTCAAAGAGTGGACTGCTACGAGCCTAGGTTTTAAGCCGGATTTATAATACTCTTGTGGGAATTTTCTAACCTCTTAGACCTTTTATGAATTCATAAGTTTTTCCTGCGTTCCATAAGTATTTCACCCACTATCACTCATCAACAAGTGTTACCTTGCAGTATTCAAAAAAAGAATGTTTATCTTACATTAGTCTCCACACCACTGCAAAAAATGTACGCATTAGAAACTATTCATCGAAGCAGAACTGGAACATAGTATGTACATAGCGGGACCTAAATGAGAAAAAGTAAAACTGAAACTACTTTCGCCCTGTCTTTATTTCGCTCTCTCATGAAAAGATTCGAATTCGCCCTGTTTTGAACTCGCCCTCTCAAACTGGAGTCCCCATCGTAAATGTTATATGGGACACAAGCCTGTGTTTGGACAATTATTCGCCCTGTCTGAAACTAGCCCTTCCATTGTTGGATGAAAAGGGCGAAAATAAAACAAGGGAGATTTTTTTTAAAGTTCTCAGTATTCAAAATCTGTATTCTTGGTATAAAGGTCTTGAGTGGTATTCAAACGCAGACATTTGAAGCACAATTATTAAAATATCATGTTTTAACAACTACAGTAAGACCACAATTGGAGGTAAGATAGTTTCTGTGTATAGGAAAATCCTCAGTGTATCGGTACAGGGTTTCGATATAAAATATGAATAAAATTATATTTACATTTTGGTCATTTGACCTTGGTGAGGATGGCATATATAGTAATCGTGTTCGTCCGTCTTTCCTTAGAAGATTCTGGTCAAATGTTCAAATAGTTGGACAGATACGCAATCCAAGATCGCTGCAGTTTCCAAAACCCACTGAGGCCATCAAACTGAGAATTGGGTGGATGTGGAAAGTTACCTAGCTAAGAAATCATAATTGTTTTAATTAAAGGTCGCAATGGCCGATGGGTATCTATAGTTATTTGTTCAACTGTGTGTTCCGGTGCTGATCTGAAATAACACAAACAACCCTTAAGTCATGAATGTCAGTAGTTGAATTGCTATTGAAAGTGTTAGTACAGGTATCACTTGTAGTACGATACTCGAATTTCGTCAAAACTAGCAAGATAATGTTAATGATTCAATACAAAATGAAAATATTTGGAACACTCATGTATGACAAAAATGAGAAAATGAAAACAAGAATCTCTCCTAAATACCAGAAACAAAAACAGATGTTACGGACACAATATTATCCAATTGTAAAGACAGTGCGGCGAGTCAGAAACGATTACGCGGCTGTATTTACCTCGGCGGTTTGGTTATCGTACTGCTAAATTCCATCTTAATCGCTACGGGATTTAGCAAAGTTGAGATTGCCAGGGAACTATTTTTGTCTTCATTCCCAGCACGGACTTGCTTAATACCATCGTGCTAAGACATCTTAGTTAATGCTCTAACAGCGGTACAGACCAGGAGATCCCGAGGTGATCGACGGACATTGCAACCACACTTGACATTAACCGGTGTTAGACGCCCTGTTCTCAGCCTCGTCAGGCTGACAGTGTCGCCAGTTCTTGGAAAATTTCGAAATAAAAAACAGGCGTTAATTTTTTTTAAACCAATCCATTTTTTTCTGCTAAATAACTAAAGAGAGAAACGTTATCATTTTTGGCATGGAAACACAGGGTCCATGAATTAAAATGAATTGTTTTACTATGAGTGTAGATACGAAGCTAACAAAATAACGCCAATAATCTATTCTAGTAATGTCCTTCTTTCTGTTTCAACAATCACAAAGTACAGACAGATAAGAGCCCTTGTTCAATTCTAGAATATATTGCAATCTTGTCCAATTTGTAGAAACATATGATTGACTGAATGCAAATGGAAGAAATGGACGTCGCTATTTTTCTATTAGATTACACCCTGGTATATTTTCTTATAATATTGCTCCATCATCTTCCAGATTGGTACAAGACCATTTCAATAATCAAATTCGATTTGTAAATTTTGTTTCAGAAGAGACAGGCCACTATAAAAATGAGCGTATCCTGTCTGGCTAAACGTTTTGGCAGACATATGCTATCAGGAAATAACAACATACAAACAGGTCGTTAAAAATGTCTCCAAACCGATATTTTAATCGAATATATTTAAACAATATATACTCAAATATTGAAACCATTTTCTTTTTCAAGGACACCGAAACACATTTATGTCTACATACGCTGTTTTGTGTATTTTTTTGATATTGTATCTATCTATGATTTGCTGTTACATTTGCACGTGATCAAGTTTCCGGTTATCGTCGAATTGTGTAAAACCTGTGTTGTATACAGGGACACTTGAGAGTTGTAATAGTTAATGGTCCAATGGGAAATAACTCTTTTATCAATATTCACTCCCTTGGTTGGAACTCTTTTGTAATAATGTACAGAATACGCCGTTTCCGAGATACAAGAACTCTTTTGAAGTGGAGTTAGAAATCGTTAATTTGATCATGTGACTGCGAAAAATTTAGGGCACTTCCCAATGGCGGCATTGATGATCGAATGGCAGCTAGATTCGATTCGATTTCTTTTTTGCTTTAGGTTAAAAAGGGACGAAACAAAGATACAGGCTCTTAAACTAAGTGATGGTGTGTTGTACCTAGATGTGTAACTGTCAGTCGTAAAAGCAACAATCTGGCAAAATGTAACATTCAGATCGTTTCCAACAGCAAAGAGCAACCCCGATTACGAGCACTGTGGATTGCATTCATATTTCTCTAAACAAGATAAATTCAGTTCATCAGTGATCTCAGCTCATTTTACTAACTTCCCTTTTGTTTTATTTGAAGGTGTGATCCCTCTTTCGACCAACACTTTACCTCGCTAACCGTCATTGAAAACTTCTATTTAGCCGCCATTTTGTTTTCAAAAGTGCCCTACATCAAGTCACGTAGTGATGAAAGTCACATGAATAAACCGACTGAAAGTTGTATCCCGGAAATGGCGTATTGAATAAAATGCGAAAAAGAGAGATGTCATATGAATGAAAAGAACAATTAAACCCGGATTCCCCACCATGTGATGTGCCGATAAATGTATTTTTATTTTCGTTAAGGTAAGAGTTTTAATTCAATGGTAACTTATGCTCCGTCGCCCGTACATGTCACGTGGGTTATTGCAGAACAGAAGTAAACGTCGTCATATGATAAATAATTTATTGTTTGAAAATGACGCCTTTGAACAAATTCAGCAGTTGATACTTAGAGAGCATTAACACTATTAACAAAGATAAATATTGTTGGCTTTTCCGCGATAGTTTCAACAGTTCAAGTATTGTTTTATCAATTATTACTAGTTTTATTAACATCTTAAATGTCCATCATAATGGATTTGTATCTACACGAAGTTGTATGTAAAGTAAAATAAATACATTGCAACATAGATTTCTTAAGTATGCAACATGTATAAGAAACAGTGTTTTATTAATATACTGACTTATAATCGCTTAAAACCGTAAATAATACAGCGTAATTCTCAAATGTTGATTTCAGTAAAATGTGTTTGTTTAAATTCAAATACATGATTGCAAAATTCAAAAATAATCATTTTATAAATTTCCATAGCGGTTTGATGCTTGGGTAGTTTTACAACTACACTACAGCAATGCTGCAATCTGAGGCCGACACAACAAATTGTAGGACTTCGACATTCCGTAATTGAAATTGGAATGGACGTCTTAAGTGCTGTCGAACCCATACATATCTGACAGGTGACAGACATTGGTACTATGTGACCTTCTCCCGCGGATTGTTTAGGTACAAACAAGAGTGTTTTTTTGAGTGTAACAGACCGCTGAGAAGTGAAATCCCAGGCGTGTCGGAGAGCACAATTCACATCTTGGAATTTGTCGTTTTAGAGACATTCTAAGCCTCTGGGATTTGTGTTGTAACGCCGATTAAGGACGACTTGATGAATCATTGAAACATACAGAAACACTTACAGCTAGTTGCATTGTTGTTATATATTATTCTTGACCACCCGTTGTTTTTTTCCTCGATGACAATTGTCCGGCACATATGTCATGTCAGAAACGACAACATCGTTTGTCATGGCATTCTCAGGGCGTCCCAGACATTGGGAATTGGTGGTGAGTTATAAAGAGCTGTTTCAAGCCGGTGTAACATAACATTATGTCTCGTCCAGGATTCATTACTCTTGGCGTTTGTACTTTGGGCTCCATACAGTGTTAATCATTTGCCCGTAAGACATTTTCAAACTCTCGTTGTCGGTTAAGGTAACGCCACTAAGTACTGGCATTTTGGGGTTTCTTTAAGTTGTGGTCCTTTGCATTCATGGTGTTTACACATGCCACTCATAGCAACTCTTTGAAAATGAAACTTTTTTTGCATGTTACTGCGTATGAGAGACTCGTTTTTGTAACAAGCAAGGTTGTCATTAGCAGGGACACTTCTTTTAACGAAATTCTTCAATTTTAAACACCAAATAGCAAAACTTGCTTTGGGCTTCGGTTTAAGGATAATAAAAAAAGTCTCAATTTAACATCATAACCTAACATACCACCAAATCTGCCACTGAAAAACAATCCAAACTATAAATCTAACATTGGATCGATTTTATTTTCAGTACTGTTCGACCGGTAACATATTGGGATGAAGGACTATCAAGTTTGTTCGAATGATTGACCCTGACTCATGTTAAATGTCACAGTGATGAAAGATATTGAACTATATCAAATAACTTACCCTCAATAAGGGCCAGTAGTATATTTGGATGAAGGGGCTATCCCTCAGGAAGGGTCAGTAGTATATGTAAAAGATGTGGATTGATTAGGTTGCCTTACAAGCGTTAACTGTAGGGAATTTCCCTTTAGCTCAGTCGATAGAGCATCAGGCTGGAGAGCCAAGGCTCGCAGGTTCGAGCCCCAGCGATGGTACTATCTTTATCACTTTTCCTCGTCCTATTACAGTATATTTGGATGAAGGACTACCCCTCAATTAGGGTCAGTAGTACATTGTATATTGGGATGAAGAACAACCTCTTATTAAGGACCAGTAATATGTTGGAATGAAGGTCTATCCCTCAAAAAGGGCCAGTGGTAATTAGGAAAGGCTATCAAGTGTGTTTAAATGACAGAACCCGACCCACTTTCAATGTAACAAGGGCCAGTTAAACTAACGATACTCTGCGAAGTCCCTTGTAACAACTCAAACCTGCCAGTTGAAATGTTAATTTAGTTTTTGAAAAATTGCATCATTATTACTCTCTGTTGAAAAAGTTTCTTCATTTGTATTGAGTATTTATTGAATAATTTCTCCATCAATACACTTATTCCAATTTCTGTGATTGTTATGCTATAAGTGTATATATCGGTCATGAAAATGACAATGAACGATAATATATATGGTCGTCCCTAAGCATTATGACGTTACAACCACAGTTACTTGAGCTTCTGTCAGTAAATAATGAATATATATGTGTGAAATGAGCCTCCCATTACAGTCATGTGATGGGCCGCGGCTTCATATATATAACTTTTTTTATATACTGACAGAAACTCAAGCAACTGTGTTACCACCGATCTACACACGTCGAGTCAGAAAGATGATAAGTATCGGTCCGTCTGGAGTTATCCCTGCATGGCCAACAGATGACAGGCTTATCTTCCGCTTGTTTTTGTTTTTATTGACGGTGATATTTCCCAATCGACATTAAGTTGTCAGCGTATCGGAAGTGAACAATGAAATGTAATGATATCAGCCAATACATAAATAACACACCCGACTTTTCAGCCTAGTAATCAGATGACACATATTCGTAAAGGACAAGTCTGACCGCTTTATATTTTCTAGGTTAGTAGACGACATAATAGTATATATATCCTAATCAGAATGCAATTGTTGTGCACTCTAGTTAGTACAATGTAGCGAAAACAACAATCAAAATAATAAACAGTGGCATTTATTGAGAATCGTGTATTCAGTTTCAGAGAATACAAATTAGTTACTAGCTACACATATCAATATGTTTTAAACTGATAGAACACTGAACATCCTGATGTCTCTTAACTGGTAATCTTCCATATCCGTGGTAATTTACGACATTTAGACTCCTTAATCTGTGATATTAGGGCCACTAAAATGTGTCTACGTCTTAACGCCAGACCTGGCCTGGAGTACACATATAACAAGCTTTATTACTCTATCATAAATCTAAGTCCGTGATCATAACGCTATCATCCTTATAAGGTTAAGTATGTCTAGACTTGTCCGGAAATATGGATTATTTGTCAGAACTTCCTCAGTTAAATTGATAGAAGGATATTATAAGCATTACAGATTATTTGGTAATATCTCGGTGTAATGATATCAAACGTTAGACATGCCCGTCATCCATATAGCAACATACCTCATTCCCATCAACCATAGACTCATGGCTAATTCCCGTCAGGGCCTGGGAAGTCTCCAGAAATAACTAAATGTAATACACAGCAGAGACACGACACTTAACGGGATTCCTTAAACATGCTTGTTTTTGATGTGATAAATTACTACGCCAATGACACTGGTTTAACGTCGCCTGCTTTAAGAAAATACGTTTTCTTAACTACATCAATAATTTTCCTTTGGGTAAATTTTAGTTCATAGAAAGCGTCTGAGCTGGAATTGTGTGCAGACCAAAGTCATTAATAACAGTTTGCGTACGTAGTTGATGTTTGATAAATTGTTTATGTGCAGCATTTAATAAAATCATTTTGTTGGAAATGTTTTCCATACTATCGTTTTTTACCCACTGAACAAGATGATATCCTAACTGTCTATGAGATGTAAAATAATGACACTTTAGTACATTTAATTAATTTTTCCCAATAACAATCACTTTCATAATACCTAGAAATATAAGCACTGTTCGAAAATGGGTTTTGACAATGAATAACATCCTTTACAAAGGAGATTTTCCATTAGTATGTTTCCATACGAAGGGAAGCTACTCGTATAACTTTTGATAAAAAAAAATAATTTTACTTACAAAATTTCAGCATCCCATGACCCCGAAAGGTCACGCATGGAGCCATTATTATCTGATATACAGATAGAAGACAATTAGTTCTACTGCCGGCACCGATGCACTGACAACATGCAATTAATTCATACCTCTAAACAACAGGAAACTCCATAACTGAACAAAATCATTATCTGAACTACAATTGATCACTTATTTTATCTCAACAAAAGCCATTTACTGTCGTTTTTATTTATTTATTTTCGTAATGTTTTTAGTTAAAGAAATGTATTAATAAAAAAAATATTACATTCTGTATCTATTTTTTTTTTGTTTATGACAAAAAGCTATTAGTCCAAAATAAAATGTCATTTTCACTGAACAGCCGATAATACAATGTAATATATCAACAAACTGCTGTTATTTAAGTCTCATCTTATGCCATTTTTGTGATTTCCACTCATGCAATTACGTATTCATTAATAATGTGCGATGAATGTATGCGTATTACATTTTGTTAGCAGTTAATGACATTTCATTATTCCTTTATAGCTCGAACTAAAACGCAAACTACCCTGTGTTTGGTAATGTTACAAAACGGTTTTTTAGAAAAAAAAAACATGATATTGGAACCATGTCCGTAACATGCACATACAAATGGCTATCGTACATGTATTGTGCTGCATGTCGATAGTGATTTAGACCCTGAAGTCGTAAATCGGAAGAGCGTCTTTTTTGTAGAAACACACATTGCTGCTGTCTTTGTAAAATAATCATTCCAACGTCAATCATATGTATCAGAAAAAAATCAAACTAGGTTCCATTATATATTTATTATTTTTATCTACAAAACATTTATGTTATTTTAATGTACATATACATGGTTATATCATAAATTTCATATTAAAATATATATCTTTCTTTAAAAAGTAGCAATATCTTTTAACAATGAATTGGTGGTCACATGTCATTTTCACTATTTATTTAAATATATGTTTATCTATTTATAGAGCAACATCACTTTTTGTTATTATTGACAACTCATATCATTTTTGATTACTTATGTTTGCACTTTTGTTTTGTCTGTTTGTGTGTTTTGGGTTGTTTTTTTTTGGGGGGGGGGGATTTGTTGTTGTTTTTAATACTGTACAAATGAATGAAATTTAATCCAGAGGAGGATTGTTGACTCACAAACGTCAGTGATAATTTCTGCTTGTTTCTTTTAAAATAACAAATATGCAACTGGAAATGCATAAGCATTGTGTCGTGTCTGTTTTTGATGACCAAATTGGTCGATTTATCGTAACTGAATATTTGAATGCATTTTACATTCTGATTTCCAAAATAGAATTCAGCAGCTGATATCAATGTACATGTAAACGTATTCTTTGATACTATATTGATAAGACATGTTCGTGGTTTCACTCATTCAGTAACAGTTGCGTCCCTTCGTGTGTATATATGAAGTGAAAGTCACAAAATATTCAACAAACGATTTGATCCGAACATCATTAATTGATAGCAAAATCGCAAATCCAAAATGTGTATACTATCAGAGAGAAGCATGAATAAAACAGACACGGAAAACAGCAATATAAACAAAAGAAGCACTAGAAGAACCCACATACCTTGTATTAGAACGCACGCATAACAGTCAATCAGCACAATACTATTGAGATTTAATCTCCAAGGAACACAATAAGGTTTTGCATAGGTAATTTTATAATTAGCAGCAATAAATTAAATTATGATGAATCAACTATTTTAACTAGCAGTAATCAAAGAAGTCTTAACAGCCAGCAGCAAAAATATAATACTGGTGATTAAGATTACTGCAACGGGAGGATAGGTCGTCATACTCAAAGCGGTTACGTTCACACAATACGTCTTAACCATCAATCAATAATGTACCACTCAATATAAAACTGTTACTATTTATCTTATTTTTGTTAGAATAGCGTCTTCCTCTTAGTAATTTTTTTTCTTGCTAGCTCGAGTTTACTTTAAAAACAACTGCCGACAGCGGATAGCGTATTCACACTTCTGACTATCCTTTATAAAAATCATCAAATATTAACAGGTTTAATTTTGCAAGCTATTAAAGTTATTCACTGCTAGAAGGGCTTGGTTATTCCAATAACCAATCCCCCTGGCTCATCTATTCGAATTCCAAATCCGTTTATGGGACCAGCTTACGCTTGGTAAGTAATTTTTCAAAATACAATATTAGCTTTCGTGAATTGTCGCTTTACTAACGACACAATAAAGTTAGGCCATGTCTGAACGGCCATTCAACACTACACTGTTAAACATGTCAGAGAGAAAACATACCGAATGATCCTAGACAAGTTGAATGTCTTTACAAAGTGTACTTGTGACAATAGCCCTCTTATACCCTATACAACATATACATGTACAGGGTTCGAATCTTCCATTGAGTACTAGGCCTACTTTGGTATGGTAATGTCCAAGACAAACTGATAAACATGTTAATGTGCTAGGTACTCTAGATGCTGCCCGAGGCACTTAGTGTTATAATAACAGTAAACAGAACCAAAAAACAGGCTCCTACAACCATTAACAGAATTGTCATTTTCTTATTCTTCCACCATTGTTTTCTTCGTATTAACACCGAGGTCCTTTGGAACATTTCAGTCTGTAAAAAAAAAATATTTCAAACGGTTTGGCATGTATCATATTCAACCCATGTACAAAATGACAAACTATTTATTCCGCCGCCTTCTTTACTCAGTCAAGCATTTTGATGACGCCATAAACGTTTGGTGTACTTCCATTAACTTACACTGAAAAGTAACTACATTTGTATACGCCTACACTAGTGGTGATACTTGTAAGTATTGGTTTGGCTAATCAAGGTGATCTGTAACAGGTACTGCACGCCCGAATGACTAGCCTGTGGTAACCGTACGTCCGGGTTAACTCTTTACCGCCTCATTGTTGATATCAGTACGGGAACCTTGGTTTTATAGCAAGACCAATGTAATTAACGCATAGTCAGCATAATTGGTACTTTTCAGTTGGGGGGTGTGTCTTTTTTTTAAATAACTGTTTTAGATACATCCTGTGAAATTCTATGTTTATTTTAAAGTTAAAAAGATTTCGAAAAAGTAACAGTGATTCATGGTTTGTTATACATTTGTTTATTTACTTGATGTGAAATCAAGTTTAATGGCATTTTCCTAGTTATTTTACGCTCCAGCTGAGGGTAAAAGCTACACCTATTATTAAGTTTATGGAGAAGGTGTCGACTGTTTTGATAACCACACTTCTCATCATTTGTTTGATGTGTGGCAGTGATAAATAAATGGGCGAATCTGGACAACATGAACTTTTCACTTTATGTCAGATCTACAAATGAACTTGTATTAAAGTATACACACGTAGAGTTTGCCTCTGGCATAAATAAATAACATTATACACTAGGTAGAGATAACTGTTGATTGAATGTATTACCCCGAGAGCAGTTTAAATTAAACTTTGAATCTATTAACAAGATCTGTAGCAAATTTAATTCGCTCCTTGTGCTTAAAATTTCGAAAATAATAAAACTTTAGAAAAAAAATCAGAGAATACCAAAGCGTCAACAAAACCATAATCTGAACTCAAAATCGATTAAACCAGGGGCAAAATAGGAACAAAAGAAAGATGTACATGGAGACTCTCGTAAAAGCACAAGAGAATAAGACCAGGTGTGCCGGAAGAGTAAGCGTCTTCTGCTTCATCGACAATTCCTAGCGTATTAATTTTTCTATATTTCCTTGTATAATAGTTGTCAATTTAAAATCTTTTACAAAATACCGTTTATCTTTTTTATTTCAGTTTAAGTCTTAATAAACCTTCTTCAATGTAATATACTAGTTATGTAATGTATGTCATAGTATGGTGGTAAACTATCATAAAGACTACTTGATTTATACCAGAGTATCGATTCATGATTTTCAAATTAATTCATAATAGTACAATGAAATAGTGCATTCATTACATATTTTCTAGTACTATAATATGTATTTTTAAACATAGTGGTAAATATTTAATAGATATCCTATTGTAAAACTATTAAATACATTTATCAATAGAAAGAATATTCTTGCTTAAACTTTACACAGAATTAAACTACAGTAACATATATTACCGAAGCATTAAGGCTCTCCGCTTTCTCACAGAGATCGTCGAGTTTCCCCTCCCTGTCTCTGATTTTAACGACATTGTCCATCATGATGTCTGTAATTTCCTGTGCCTCATCCCTGAGCTCGTCCAGACTCTTTGAGCGATGGGACAGACGAAGAGGAACACTTTCCTCCGGCAGATTTTTGATGTTTGGAGTGCTTGCACTATGAACGTCATTAAGCTCAAACAAATACAAATCGTCTTTCGAATATCCATTTTCTTTGCTCTTTTTGTCTTTTTTCTTGTCCTTCTTTTCCTTCTTCTCCTTCTTGTCTTTCTTGTGCTTCTTTTTCATCTATATTTCGAACAAAACATAAGCAACATAATGAAACATAGGATTGGACAATTACAATGAACATATGTTTTTTTCCGTGAATCTTTTATTCTGACAGATCGTACATAGCGTAATTGGTATATCTGGAAAACAAACCGAAAATGACCATGTACATGCATGATTTTAGAGATAGAGTACGCAAAAATAAAGCACACTGCATCATAGACCTGTAGCAATACCTAAGAATATAGATATGTGATATCGAATGCCGCTCTAAGAATCTAGAGGATTTGACGTTATCACATTGATATAACCAGGTGAGTGTTATTTCATCCAACAAGATGAGTTATTCATAATTTGATCTAAATAACTGACTGTTAGCCTATCAATCAAAATAATCGGTTCTAACTTTTGTTAGATAAATGACCGTTTGTTTTTTTACAAATTTCTATGTTTTTGATCTAAATAGGTTTTAACTTTTACGTAAATTAAAATGAACGGTTCCTTGATTTTGTCAAGCTGAGTGGGCGTTATATCATTAATTTAGCTGAGTGGGAATTAGTGGTGTTTAATTTCTTAGAAATATGTTCGACAAAAACAAATTTGTTTAGAATGACGTCAACGCTGAAGTAAGAGCGGGCATGTCGTATAGTGCATGTTGATGAAAAACTTAGCCCTGAGGCCAATAAATGTTCGTTTTACTTTATACGCAAATTAATGGCATATCATGGTCTGATAAATTAACAATTTCAACTTTTAGTTCGTTACCGAAGCAATATATCTTACAATTGAATAAGTAGCATTGTAAAGATAACATTACTTGAACTTTTTTCACTTTAGTTTTAAAACATTTTTTTTTATGTTGAGAAAACCGCAGTGCATGTTTTTGAATAATTATGGCGAAAACGTATTATTATCATATTTGGGGACTGGCTTTACTTCTCGACGATAATTTCAAAAGACTATCACCAACCTGTCTATACTGGGATGAAATGAAATCGAAAAAACTATAGTAAGGTCGTGTAATATGTGTTATGTGACATTCCATAAATTATAGGCCGCTGTCGGAATATATTACTGTCAATTGGACGAGACAACATCGTTCCCACAGTAAAACGTTTCTAAAAAATATATCACGTATACACAGCTGGATGACGCTGTTTACATCGTCTTCTTGTCGTTTATCATTTCTGCATTACTTCATCATCACAAATATGATATGCTGTGCGCACTTATTTTCGAATACGTCATGAGAATTTGAATGATTGGCATCTTTTCAAAACAAAATAAATAAATGCACAGTCATCAATTGATACATATCGATGACATCACTTTTAATAGTAGTCATAAATCTACCCTTAAAGTCAGTAATACATGAATTTGTCGTGGCTGAATGCTTTGCTGGAAGGCAGAAATGTACCTATTTGTGAGGAACATTGATTGATTCCAATCATACCTAGTTATAGTCATCGTTACTGAAACGTGACGAAATCGGTGAAGCATGTCGACATACATTTTTAACTTAAATAGAATTCTATTAACGCTGATGTAACTGGGACAGCTCAACTGAACTACCCACACTAAAGACTTAGCTTGAGATACTGACATATATCCGAACTACCCACACTACGGAATAAGCTTGAGATACTGACATATATCCGAACTCCCCCAAAGGGTTTTAGATAATTGGATTGTAACTTACAAGCTTTTCTGTTCCTATGCGTCCGTTTAAGTTATCTCACGGTTGTCAGTACAGCCTTATTGCAATCTATAATGTTTCAATATCTAGCCTTAATAATACCACTACTGATGACTCTGAGCCTCCTTACAAGACACAATGTATCACATATAGTCCAATAACGTGACTTTTACGGCCATTTAGTTTCGACTTCTACGTTTTTATAGGCGTTGATAGTGCCTTTTTAATATTTGTTATGTCTTCCCTGCTTTTGTTATAAGTTTGTCGTGTATTACATACACACGTGAGTCACACAACATTTATGGTAAGAAGATATGATAAGATGTTTACAAATAATATAGATAATTAAGTAGATGTATCTGTAATTTAAAGTCGTCTCGATGTCGATACATCTTTTGTGATAAAACTGGAGTCTTTAATTTTTGACAAACCCATGCTTACAAATTCCCTAAGCATGTGAAAAGATAACAAGCACCACCATTGCCATAAATTGTGTATGTTTCGTAAGGCTGGAGTGTTCACGGTTTTCTATGTTTTTATTTTCCCTTGGTAAGCATGCCCCATGGAAATCCGCAAAAGATATAATATATATGTAGATCAAGAAAAAATGACTTTTCATGCATATCTGTGTAAATTTAATTTACTGTGTATTCAGCAGCATAACGGCCCTTACTTCTTTCATCATTATCTTCATAAACTAATTACTATTACGAAACTGTGACACAAAAATCAAAAAAGGTCATAATAACGATGTATATTAATTGAATTGGTTTTGCTAGCGAATCTTTGAGCAAGATTTACATTTGTATTTAAATGTTTTATATAATAAACAATCACATCCGTTACTTACTGGTATTTTAAATATCCTTTACCTGACCTGTGCTCTTTCTTTACTTCCTGCCAAATCAGTTGTAAAAGATATTGCTTACGTGAAACTGGAAACCGTGAGGTCTGTTTTTGTGGTTTTAGATTGTATCTGGCAATTGTCTTAAATCCTAGAGAGGTGGAGATAGTTATAGAACCAAACTTAACTTGTAATTCAACAAAGAATGTTATCATATAAACATGAATCACACACTTGTGACCTAGAAGTTTGCCTCAATGTACTATCGGGTATGTATGGCAGTGCCTCAGGCGACTCGCGCCATTTTACACATTTTTACAACTGCCTTCTTAATTTCTTCAAACATTTCACTGAAAACAATGAATAAATGTACATGTATGATATTTTATCAGTCAACTAATACAACACAGCTATAACACTTTAATAAATGAAACAAGGAAAACAGACACGTGAATAATACAAAAGCGTACCTCGAGTAACAACTAAATCCGTAATCAGATATCTTACTATGTCTAACAAGCTCGAAATAGTTTGAAAGGACATGATAATTTAATTACTTTTATGTTTATGATTATAAATAAATCAATATACATGCATGTCTTCCCTGGACATTTGTAAAGTTTCGTTGCAGATAGAAACGTTCACATGTTTGTGAAATTGATAAAACGCGGATTTAACTACTCTTGCATGGTGTAAACAAGCATCTATAACACAACGACCGTCTGAATACCGAGGCCAGAATATAACACCACTTTCACCTGTATGTACACTCAGTGAACGAACATAGCAGAATCAGTATTTGTATCGCTTGTCCCGAGGTGTAAATATCAAAACTCAAGTGTCCCTGTTGTAAGACCACGGTCGTATAATATGTAAGGACTATACCGCACGTAATATAGGTCATTCTTAGAATTCTTATGAAGATATTGAGGAATACATATCCTTTATTTTGTCAATAGCTGTTCACTTAACAACGCTATGCTAAGTAATGTCGCATCAATCTTTGTTTTAGTTCACTGAACGGATGACTGCGAGTAACATACTGTTCACACACCATTGAACAGCTACAAATAAATGTTCATCTTATATACTTGCCTTGAGATATGTCACAATCCAAAATTCCTCGACAGCTACAAACAACTTCAAACTTAGCGTCAAATAACTTCTTATTTCTTGTTACTTGATCTTGAACGAATGAAAGATGAATTCAATCCTACATCAACTTCCGGCTTCTCCGGGCTTGGTATACCTTACATTAAGGTAGGAATGTCCTGACCTTTGACCTCCCGTGTTTGTTACTGTGGGTAATAGACCTTGACGAGAATAGCGTGGCATGCTCACACTGTTAAAAGTAGCGATATTGTGATGTTTGTGTGTATACATTTCAGACACCTAATTAAATAACAGACGGATCGGGTCGGCATACATCAGAGAGATGTATTACTACCAAGGACACTTCTGTTTGGTATACGAAAACATATAGTGAACACATAATACGGTTTTGTCAGTAATGCCTTTTTTACTTTCATGTTTCCGACAATATGTATTACCTCATATGAAATGTGCAATCACGTTAAAAATATATAACGATCTCTCACACACAAGGCATACCTTATCACTCTGTGTGTGTGTGTGTGCGCGCGAACTTGCAAAGTTAGGTAGTTAATGGACGCGGAAAAAATGAAATGTCTCTATATTCATATCTTAAGTATAATTTCAGAATTTTAGAGTTAAGAGGTTATAAATAATAACCTAGCGATAATAAATCTAATGTACGTATGGGTCACATAAAATTCGCAACACATGTCCATGTTTTTACTTTATGTCCATGGAGGACCTCGGACACGGTAAATACAGTTTTTAATTTTTTTCGCACTTTTCTTAGTTCCCTCCTATATACAATAGGTGAAAGAAAGTATATTTGGACGAATTACTGAACAAGCATTCCAACTGCTACTTGAAAGCATGACATTAGTTGAAAAAAAAAACCCGTTACTCCACCTGTTTATAATAGCTTTCCAAGCGGAAAGTACTTGTCGTTAAAAGACGATCCTAACACATGTATGTTCATTTTGAAAACCCCGAAAGTCTAATATGCAATGCAACCTGTTAAGCGTCGACGAGCTATTGTTATTCAAAGGTCAATATCAATCGCAAAAAAAAACATGTTATCTGTAGTGTTTTAGTTAGGAACGTTAATATCATACATTTGTCCCTGATTGCGAATTTCACATGGGATAAATTTGTGAAGCATCCTTCGGTGAAGGAGAATCAATTTTGTATAGTCTTTCGGACCCACCTGGGGTTTTGTATAGTGTTTCGGACCCACCTGGGGTTTTGGAGCGCCGCCTACTCGAGGATATTTATTAAATTCTTTTATACTAATTTCCTGTATTCATAAAAAGAAATTGTCCAAATATAGTTTGAAGCATACATAGGTGAAGAGGATTCAATTTTGTATAAACGATAAGAAAGATACTATGGAGCCTGAGTGGCGGCACTTAAAAAGGGAAATGTAATAAATACAATGTACCTTACACAATCATTCTTTTTAAAGACATGACAGTACATTGTCCACTTGTTCCTGGTTGCTTTAATACAGCTGTATCCATGTAAGCAATATTAGTCCTGTTGTTTCATCTTTTAAATGTAACTAGCTCGAGTGAAAAAAACATTTACAACATACAGCCACATGTGTAACCTCTATATGTTGTTGTGTTGGCCCTATCCATTTTCTCACAATGAGACGTATTTTGTTTTTGAATTGAACCTCCGTTGTGCAATATAATAATTATGTGTTTTCTTTTCCTTGACATCTGGTGCTTTTAAAGTCTCCATGTAAATACCTCGTTTGATTATGTCATACATTCATATGCCGGAATGATTTTAAGGCATGCTGGGAAAGATATATAGGGATTTCGAGCGAGAAACCAATTTGTTTGAACCTACACTACCATATAAAAACTGTGTTTCCCCTATAAATATTAATGCGTTAAACTCGACTTCAGCCCCTAGAGTAACAAAACAGATTTATCAATAAATTAGTAATGCTATCAGCACACAAAAACAATTTCCCTTCCACCGAACATACAACCCTAAAACCCACAACCCGAAAACACACAACCCGAAAACACGCACAACCCGAACACACACAACCGAACACACAAAAACCGAAAACACACAACCCGAAAACACACAACCCACCATCAAATTTAAAAGAAGAAAACATGTATATTCGGCGCCATATGCAGAAATATCAGCTACGTTACAAAACATAAGCCTTTATCAGTTATTCTAAGGCATTTTTGATTGTAAATTAATGTATAGCAAACAGCTTTTCCGACTAAATTTTATATCAAATATAACTGCAAAACATGTTAATAAAGATATTCCCAACGTTTTGTTTGTATCAATCATAGTCATAGTTTGTATTAAGGGAGCTAACTCGTACGAACTGATATTCAATAATCTACATATATTCAAATACGTATGTGATGTTGTATGTAATATTTACTGAAACTAGGTCTGACACACAAAAAATGATAATAACAATAACTTCAAGTTTTTAATATGATCGTTTGTTGAGATTGTAGAACTAATTATATAATAAGAACGAAAATGAAAGTAAAATAACTTGTTTTCTCAGAAATGCGTGCTATAAATACACATTTATGGACATAACCTGGGTATAGCCATGTCTGGTACTGACATCGATAAAAATAACCCAACAGTCAGACAACCGATAAGCGTGTACGTTGCAACGACGTTTACCGAACTGGAATTTTCCAGATTAGATAGCTTTTTTATAATGAACAATGTCACAGAACATTTGAAGTATTTCACAAAGGCATACAGAAGCTTCATTACAAGATCAACACTGAATGGATCTAAAACGTAGTCTGAGAACAGCCGGGAAATAACCTGTGTATAAAAATGACGATTCTGTCTCTCCGTCCTTCCGAAATACGCTACAGTCAAGATAGTATCGCATATTACTTTGGATATGGACGTTATTCAGGGACTCTAATTGGACAGACATTAGACGATCTATTACAAGGAAAATGTAGTGTCAGAGATATTCCAACAATTACTGTGAGCTCCCGAGACGGGCTGTGGTACTCTGGGGATAACAGACGACTCTGGGTGTTCAGAAAGGGTGAGGAACTTGGAATTATAGACACAGTTCCGGTACACGAAGGATATATTAGCCCCAATAAATTCACCACTTATAATCGTGGAGTGTCCATACGTGTCCGCGGTAGTCCTGGAGGACGGCTGTGGACACAGAAATACCGAAAAGACCTGGTTATAAAGGAACCTGAACCGCCAAAACCTGTCGAACCTCCCGAGTCTGTGGTCAATATCACAACATATACTGAGTGTGTGGTACAAAGAAATGAAAACCTATCAGATCCCGAATTGTCTGATAAATCGACAGACATTGCAGATGAATCGACAGACATTGGTGATGAATCGACAGACATTGGTGATAAATCGACCGACATTGCTGATGAATCAGATCAGTCTGTTGAGTTAGACCCTTCACAGAGTGGAAACTATTCAGAAAAAAACAACTTGAATATCCAAAACATAGCAGCCGACTTGAAAAACAGAACAGCAGGACAAGCTAATCCATCGTTTGTCGGAGATGAAGATGACCTGGACCAGCAGAACGTAATTGGGAACAAGGATAAGGATGCGGAGGATGATTCAACTTATCAAACTAATCCTGATGGATCAATCCACTCAGACCACGGATACATAAGTGTAGACTTTCCCTCGTCGGAGGGGAGTCCCATTCCATGTGATCAGCCTGAGGGTGTCCACCACAGCAGTACATTGGAGATAGACTCTAACCATTCAACAGTAGGCGCTGAACCGGAGGGTTCTGTTGACGTGGAACTAGGACACAAAGTCAGAGATCCTTCCCAACCAAGTAAATCAAGAACATGTATTACATTCTTATCCAAGCATCGTTATCGGTGTGTAATTTTAGTTACCATCGCAGTTGTTGTATTAGTAATTGTTCTACTGATGACCACCGTAGTACCTTTTTAGATATGACAACGTGGGATACTTATTATATAGATTATTTACTGACTTGACATGTGTTGTTACCAGAAATATTTTCAAGAAAAATGTTTGGACTTGAAAGTGTTTTCCTTAAACTAAAGGACAGTGATTTCACTATATTCATGGAAGATAATTTGATCGATTTTTTAAAAATAATATCTGATGTGTTGGATTATATAATTATGATACGAATTTCGAAAAAATGTAAGTATAATGCGATCATATCGTCTACATTATTTCATACTTTTTTGTAAGCCTAGCTGTGATAATATAAATGTTTCGATAATATAATCATTTTTATTTATTAACTCGTTTCGTAGGTTCGTATATGTGTATATATGTGTGTGTTTTGTAATAATATTGAAAAGTATATTTCCCGTTGTTGTATTAGTCTGTTTTTAGTATAATACTAAAATACTGACTAATACAACAACGTAAAATATACTTTTCTATATATATTCATGTAAGAGACTGTGAGAGGATCCGAACGTAGATAAACGTTACCATAAGTATTATTAGTTGTATCAAGTATATATATTATTCATTACCACTGAATAAGTAATATATTTAGGTTTAATATGTGTTTAAGTTAATTTATTAATGAACAATTTACCATTAAATCTGGCGATTTTTTAAATTTCGAAATGTTGTTTCCTTTTAATAATAAAATACAATGCTTTTCAATGTTTTAGATATAGTTTAGCGAGCAGGTTACTGAAATATTTCAATCTGTACAACTATCAGAAATCCTCTTCAGATTAAAAGATGTGCTTTCTGCGACAAAGATATTCACATTGCACATAAAGGTTAATATTTTATTCATGATAAAAATATTCTCCTTTACAACAAACATATAATTGAAAAATTTATTAAAAGGGAGCCTACTCGTACATTTCTTTTAACTTTAAAGTGAAATCTGATCTACAGTGTACATGCATGCTGTATTAAATTTTTGATTTCAATAACAAAAGAACCCCATTCATTTCAATACAAAATTTTCATTTCAATAACAAATATTTCATTTCAATAATAACTATTTCTATTTTAAAGCTTTGGTTAAAATAATCTTAAACACCGAATGTACATAGCTTATAAACAAAATGAAAGTAAAACTTTTTTTCTTTTCCGATAAAGCAAAGTTATATAAACTGAACCTTGTAACTATATATAGAATGGTCACGATCTGTTTTTAAGACAAACCGATATAACTCCAGCGGTAATACCCGACTGTTAGCCAATCAATTACAAGCACGTTTTAATGACATCATCTGGAACTCCCCAGCTATGTGCTATTTTTAAGTACGACCAAAGAAAAAAACAACACTTGGCACTTCTGACGCTTGATAAAAAAGCCTATGATACTATGTTTCTCGTTGTTCTTCCGAAATACGTCGCGTCAGGTTTAAAAGCATTGTTGAGAGTATAATGCATGATTCAACATCTTAAATATCTTGTTAATATTCATTACAAAGCCATCTATGCAACAGAAAAAAATAAGTTTATTAACATTTAAAGAGACAGGAAATCACTTCTCTTTTTAATTATTACATAATTTTACCAATGCTTTGTCAAACATATCACATCCCCAGTTTTATTTCCTTTTCACAGAGAATATAACTCCCAAAAACTGTCACAGTCATAAGATACAATGAACGTGATATGAATCCGCTTGTTTGTTAATCTGGTATCTAAAGTACATGTTGGTTGCACCAAACTTCTGAAATCACCCCTTATTTAAAGATACATCCACTTCGTACATGTATGTTATATCCATCCAAGTCAGTTACTTACGGAATCAGAAACTAATAACATACATGGTAGTGTAGAATTCCTATATCATTTAAAACTTTAGTTCGATATCACATGGATTTAATTTTAACAATATTTCAAATATATATATATATAAACAAAAGGTACATAAAACAAAGATAAGCCCAACGCTACTAAACCTAACCCTAAAAACTAACAGACGAAAAAATGATTTTTTAAAGGATGATCTTTCTTACTTTTGCCAATTTGTCATTTAATCTGGCGGCATACTCAGAAAGATTTTACGAGAATAGGCCTTTTATCATTGAATTCAGATTGAAACGTTAACTTAGTTGTGATTTATATGGCCGGTGTCGTCGATGAAGCGGTAGACGTTTATTCTTCTGGAACGCCTGATCTTATTCTCTTGTACTTTACAACGGTCTCCATATAAGTCTTTATAAATATCATTGTTCATATCCCCCCCCCTAGTTTAATCGACGATTTTGAGTTCGGATTAAGGTTTTGTTGACACTTCAGTGGTCTATGATTTCTTTTATATATCCCTGCTTCTCCAACCTATGTTGTTTACACGTCGCATCTGATGTATTATTCTAAAGCTTGCTCTGGATTTCGAAGAGTTTTGTGTTAGATGTAGTCATCTGGCGAACAAACTTACGACACAGGGATTCGAGAGATGCAGGTTGATGAGGACAATAAAGTTTTATGGTCGCATCTTGGTCTCATTAAGGAATTACTCTGTATCGAGATCTTTGTATGATATACGTATGACAGTGACCGTTTTTATGCTTATTAATCTGCCTGATTGTTGTGGTTAAGAATTATATCTTATTTCTCACTTTTGGTCCATAACATTTACTGGGATCCGTCTATGAAGCAAAAGCCACTTACTCGTCCGTAACACCTGGTCTTACTTCTAAATTCATAAATTAAATGTTTTTTTTTCACACCTGATCCCTCTGCTTCTACATTAGTTTAGAAATTTTGGATTCCCACCTGTTTGGCCTCTAGCATCACTGAAGAGTCATCGGAGGACGAAACAGCTGTATGTTGCAGTTTAATTCATTTTGGGTATACTGTATCTATTACTATTTTTAAAAGGTGCAGTATATGGGTGTGTTACGTTATCTTTAATGATAGGGGGTGCCATACTCTGTTGGTGGATTTTTTTGTCCCCGAGGTTTGCTGGAGCCTCCATAGCCATAGTTAATCTCAATTGAGTAGTGACACGGTACATAATATACACATTTTCGTAGTACGCGATTTGAAATTATACAGAACTAGTTTAATTTTACTTCTAAATTCATAAATAAAAGGGGTTATACGCACCTGACGCTTCTGCTTCTACATTAGTTTAGAAATTTTGGATTCCAACCTTTTGGCCTCTAGCATCAGTGAAGGGTCCTATGAGGACGAAACAGCTGTATGGTGCAGTATAATATATTTTGGGCAGACTGCATCTATTACTAAATTCAAAAGGTGTTACGTCATCTTTCATGTTCTTCTCCAAAGTCCTCCGTTTAAATCATTTCTTTTGTTCGCCTTTGGTCCTTGTTTAATTTGACGATTTGGTATTCTCTTATTACTATTGTATGTTTATATCATTTAATATAACACATTAACAGCGTTAAAAAAATTTATTGAAATCCTACTTGTACAAGGAGAGCTTGTTTGTACTTATCGTTAAAGTTTAGATCGGTTTGAATTTGCATGTTGATTTCATTTAGATAACTAAGTGTGATATATTAAAAAAAAAATAGAGAATACCGAAGCGTCAACAAAACCATAATCCGAACTCAGAATTGATTAAACTTGGGACAAAATATGAACAAAGGAAAGATCCAAATGGAGACCCTTATAAAAGTACAAGAGAACAAGACCACATTAAGGATAATTCTAAGTTTTTAATATGGTTGATTGTTTAGCGTTAAATAAAATTTGATATTTATTAAGAAAATGAAAGCAAAATTGATATCTTTTTCTGAGAAATGCAAATATCAATTCACATTTATGAATACAAGCTGGATATGGCCTGTTTTGTTATTAATTACAATAGAAATGACTTAAGCGCTTACATGTATACCCCACTGTCATACATTCTATAATCAATAAGATCAAACTGACGTCGCCCGAACTGGAATTTTCCAGATTTGGTCTGCTTTCATGTGTACCATAATTACAGAGCCACTGTAATATTCTTTATAAAAATAATAAATTTATTAATCTTCGTGACTTGATCGGCACTTAATTCTTCATTAACGTGGTCCGAGACTACACGAGAAATACATCTGGGTATAAGAATGAGTTGTCCAAAACTGTGTATATAGAAAATGTTCGTCCTTCTGAAATAAGCTACGGCCAAGATAGTATAAGACGACCTATCACAAGGAAAATGTAGCGTCCGAGATATTCCAACAATCACCGTGAGTTTCCGAGACTGGCTGTGGTATTCCGGTGACAACAGACGACTCTGGGACTCTGAATACTGTAAAAGCCAATATTCTCGCGCATTGAATTGTTGGCTTAGTCAGCCTCCAAACGCGGTGTGGACATTTTCGCGCTGTCAGTCATGCTCTTATTCACTATGAAGCTATCATATTAGTATACACTGCAAGAAAGAGTTTGAGTGATGTTAAATATGTTCGCGTATGGATATATTTGCGGAGATTTGTTGCCAGCGAAATCAGCGAAAATTTGTTCACCGCGAACAATTTCACTCTTACATTATACAAATGTATCATTAATATAAAGTTTGAACATAATAGTTTTGAATTTGTATGTGTTATAGCAACATTTATATTTAAGGAAAACATCTGAATTTGACTATAGTATAGTTTGTTTGAATCAAAGGGTATTTTGTATAAGATAAGTTATTTGATATACATATGTGTACTAAAATGTTTTTTTAACACAACGATGAGTACGTTTCATAATATAATTATGATATGAGTTTGTTCAATTGATATTTAATAAAATCAACATTGTTTTTTACTCTTGTATCATATGTGGATTTTTAATAACTCGAAAGAGTTTGATCACTCTCTCATAAAACAAGGTTGTTGTTTTTCTCTGACCTGAACGAACGTATATACCCGTCTGAACTTGAAATAAAGGATACAACATACGTTTCTATATCAGCTGCTAACCTCGATCATACTAAAGCTAAGACCAACAGTATACTACTAAGCTATATGATAAACGTGACGATTTTAATTTACCCTTTCTCGATAGAAACTCCCCTGTTTACATGTTCATGGCGGGTGACGTCGATGAAACAGAAAACGCTAACTTCTCCGGAACATCTGTTTTATTCTCTTGAAATTTTACAACAGTATCCATGTCAATATTTCCTTCGTTCAAATTGTGTCCCTAGTTCAATCGATTTTAAGTTAGTACTATGGTTTTGTTGACGCTTCAGTATTCTCTGATTTGTTTTGTTTTTGTTTTTTTAATGTATGCTATTAACCACAGCAATGACTGATATAAAAAAGACACTTCATAAAATACAATAAAATTTTTAATTCATATTTACGTTGTGACAGGATGTAGGTTTCCGAACACAAATAATAGCAATTGAAACGGACACCGATTGCTTATCAGGAAGGTTAAAAATGTAGTAATGCTGCTTTAAAGCCACTGAATAAATCATGTACTTATTTATAAGTGATCAATTCTTGAAAAACAATTTATTTTTAGAAATGCTGTTTAGTGCTGACACACTGTGGATGAGGAAGCTTACTAGTTTATTTTCTTAACTTTACTATGAAATGTGGTATAACATTTATTATTAAATGGTTGTACCATGCAGTTGTAGTGTTTCTTTTTGATAAATAAGATTATGTAAAAGATACTACCATCTTTAAATCGAATGTACATTCATGTATTTTAGAAATGAAAGTGAAACTAATATGCTATTCCGATTATGCAAATGTGTATTAATAGAACAATGTAACTTAAATTGTCACGACCTGATTTCATGACAAACCGATATACCCGTCTGTTAGCCAATCAGTCGCAAGCATGTTTGAATGACATCAGCGGCAACTCCCCAGACATGTGCTTTTTAAATACGGCCAAAGTCAACAACACTACATCACCTAACATCACAAGGTGTAAAATCAAGAAAGGTTGACATCGTCTGAGACTGATAAACAAATAATCATATCCCATTGTTATATTTTCCCTTCGTCCTTCCAAAATATGCTGAAATTGCAAAGCATATTGCTAAGAATTAACCGTATGATTCAACACCATAAAAAATTGGGTTTTTTTTTTTTTTGTTTTATACCCGAATCACTAAGATATAAGTGGTATGTGGCCGTTATCTTCAGAACGCTATACATGTTTTGACCTCTTTATATCGAGAACAGACTTTATCAATAATAGCGACAGACTACCGTATTGTCAACAAAATAAAACCTTTGAAAATTATTAACAAAAAAGGGTGAAACTTTGATAAGTACAAGGTAATCAAATTCCAGTATCCGGAAAGGTTAACTTGTGAAATTACAACACAACAACAAAGCAGACTAGGGATCAACATCAGACATGTCAAACAAAACATATCACAATTTATTATTAGATCATGACAACGTCCATCATCTTTATAAGTCTGTATTTGCTTTTGACGTCTATAATGTAGTATATTCTTCGCAAACTGTTAAATACCTCATCAATTGCGTTGTTAATACACTGTATGGTGGGGAAACGGGGTATTACTCTCAGGGGAAAACAGCATTCACAATGTTAGTACATCTACAGATACAGTAAATCCAAGATTTGTTCCAAAAGAAATCCGTTCTGAGCATTTTAACTCAGTTAATACCATTCTGACCTTAGATGTACTTTAAAGATGATGAAACACACACACACGTGTTGCACCTTTTTAATTTATTAATAGATACAGTATGCCAAAAAAATGAATTAAATTTTACCATACAGCTGGTTCGTCCTCTTAAGACACTTCAGTGATGGAAGGGCCAAAAGGTGGGAATCCAAAATGTCCAAACCCTTGCAGAAGGAGAATGGTCAGGTGCGTAAAACCTCATTAATTTATTAATTTAGTAGTAAAATTAAACTAGTTCTGTATTATTTCAAATCGTATACTACGAAAATGTGTGTATTATGTACCTTGCCACTACTCAAATGAGATGAACCTCGGCCATGGAGGTTCCAACAAACCTCAGGGACTAAAGAATCCACCAGCAGAGTCTGCCACCCCCTATCATTAAATAATACTTTTATAGTATTTTCTATCACATACTTATATCGTTGCCCGGCCATCACTCATAGGACGTGCAGTTTACAGAGTCAAACATTTTTTAGATAGAGTCAGGTTTTGTATAAAGTTAGTAACTGTGTCATTAATGTTGTCAAAAATAAAAATTGATGGTGTCGCATACTTCACATTTGTATTCAACCTCAGATACATTGTAGTAATCATACATTATAACGATCTGGTTCAAGATTACCTACCAAGTGTAAATAGTAACTTCAGTAACCATTGCTTAATGAGCTAGATAGTGGCTCGTGGGGTTATGTAAAATTATTAATTGTATCGTGATTAATGTTTCATTAGAGGTTTTTTCTAATAATCTAAACGTTTTTCATACAATAACTGAGTCAAACTCTATTTTATTTCTCGAGTCGTCCAATTACAACATTCATTTACAGGTCATTTTCTATTGGTGTCCATGCTTCTTTTGGATAATCAGGCATGTATTGGGTCTTAGAAAGGACAACTAATCTTACATGTACTTTGTTGTTTACCATTTTCATACATTTATACCACGACGTGAAATTGTTTGCGTGTTCTATATCAAAGGTGAAAGAAAGACACACACGAGATACAACTATAGAAGGAAATGACTGATACAGCATACCAAACATTAAATACTGCTACAGCATAACAAACATTAAATACTAAAACAGCATACCAAACATTATAAACTGATACAGCATACCGAACATTATAAACTGATACAACATACCGAACATTATATACTGATACAGCATACCGAACATTAAATACTGATACAGCATACCGAACATTTAATACTGATACAGCATACCAAACATGAAATACTGTTACAGCATACTGAACGTTAAATACTGATACAGCATACTAAACATTTAAATACTGATACAGCATACCGAACATTTAATACTAATACAGCATACCAAACATGAAATACTGTTACAGCATACTGAACGTTAAATACTGATACAGCGTACCAAACATTAAATACTGATGCAGCATACTGAAAATTAAATACTAATACAGCATACTGAACATTAAATACTGATGCAGCATACCAAACATTAAATACTGATACAGCATACTGAACATTAAAAACTGATACAGCATACCAAACATTAAATACTGATACAGCATACCGAACATTAAATACTAATACAGCATACTGAACATTAAATACTGATGCAGCATACTGAAAATTAAATACTAATACAGCATACCGAACATTTAATACTGATACAGCATACCAAACATGAAATACTGTTACAGCATACTGAACGTTAAATACTAATACAGCATACTAAACATTTAGATACTGATACAGCATACTGAACATTATAAACTGATACAACATACCAAACATTTAATACTGATACAGCATACCAAACATTAAATATTGATACAGCATACCAAACATTAAATACTGATACATCATACCTAACATCAAATATTGATACAGCATACCAAACATTAAATACTGATACAGCATACCTAACATTTAATACTGATACAGCATACCAAACATTAAATACTAAAACAGCATACCAAACATTATATACTGATACCGCATAACAAACATTACTTTTTAAGTTATTATTATTTTTAGTTTGCTGATATGCTGATATCATCATAGTTATGATGTAACCGGGTGCATGCCGATAAGATAACAGTATCCAATGAGTATTCGACACAACAACGGTTTAACACAAGGGAATTTCCATATATAACATATAACATTGCGTCCTACATCATATTATGTCATTTTGGAACGAATGAATAAATAGAGTTTGTCAGTATTCATTGTATAAAACTGGGTAAATACAAAATGACTATTCTATCTCTTCGTCCATCCGAAATACGCTACAGCCAAGATAGTATCGCACATTACTTTGGATATGGATGTTATTCAGGGACTCCTATCGGAAAGACATTGGACGACCTATTACAAAGAAAATGTAATGTCCAAGATATTCCAACAATCACCGTGAGCTTCCGAGACGGGCTGTGGTACTCCGGGGACAACATACGACTCTGGGTGTTCAGAAAAGGTGAAGAACTTGGAATATTAGATACAGTTCCGGTACGAGAAGGATACATTAACCCCGATAAATTCACCACATATAATCGTGGAGTGTCCATACGTGTCCGCGGTAGTCCCGGGGGACGGCTGTGGAAACAGAGGAACCGAAAAGACCTGGTTATAAAGGAACCTGATACTTCAAACCCAGCGCTTTCAGATAGCGGGTTCGTGGTTCCGTCACAATTGCCAGAAGAAGAAAACCTCTCGAACAGTGAAGAAGAAAACCTCTCGAACAGTGAGTTGTCTGATTCGTCTGAAGATTTGACAGACATTGCTTATGACTCTGATCAATCTGCTGAGTTAGAGCCTCCACAGAGTAAGGGTGATACAGAAGATAACGATCCGTGTCCCCGAAGCTGTCTGTCTTATGATGGTCAAGATAATCCTACGTTTGTTGGAGACGAAAATGACCAACAGCGCATGCCTGGGATAAAGGACCAAAGTCGTTTGGACGAGATAACTGCAACGACGAATATACCAGCGCATTCAGAGTATGTGAGTGTCGATTTGTCCACTTTGGACGAGGGTCCCTGTGCCCCCGATGAACCTGTCGTCATAGATTTACAAACCAACGGATCCCCGATGTTTGGAACTAAACCGTCAATCATAAGTAGATCGACAGGTGCTGTCGAAAGCAAACTGGGTCACAAAGTACCAAGTCTGACGACCACATCAGATAAGAGAGGGAACTGCCTTTATAAACATAGACGTGTCTGGCTAATATCCGTTATCTTTTGTTTGGTTATGGGGATGTTAAGATTGATTGTGTGAAACTACTGCACATGATTGCATTAAACAATGTAACTATTTTATGATATAGGCTTCAGTATTTACAGATTATAAAAAGAAATAAACAGTTATCATGATCATGATATCTAAACACTCCTTCAAAAGAAACTATTACAATTTGTGACTTTATATTTTTTTACTGTCTTTTTCTAGAATAGCTTATATCTGTCACAATATTAAGATGACTATATAAATGTAAAAGACGTTCATTACCTTTTTAGTTATTGAATTGATGTTTTGGAAATTAAATTAATTGATTCATTCATGTCTTGGTCTTGCTTGTTTTGTTGAAAATCTCTTCATATGTACCCACTATTGAACTAATTGAGGATCTCTTCATATATGCGTACTATTGAACTAATTGAAGATCTCTTCATATATACGCACCATTGAGCTAACTGAAGATCTCTTCATATGAACGGAATATTGAGCAAATTGAAGATCTCTTCCTATGTACGCACTATTGAGCTAATTGAAGATCTCATCATATGTACGCAATATTGAGCTAATTGAAGATCTCCTCCTATGTACGCACTATTGAGCTAATTGAAAATAACTTCATATGTACGCACTATTGAGCTAGTTGAAGATCTCGTCATATGTATGCACTATTGAGCTAGTTGAAGATCTCGTCATATGTATGCACTATTGAGCTAAGAAGCTACTTTGCTGTTTACTTTTGTTTTATCAATACACACATTTTAATACACAGTCAGAGGAACCAAAGTTATCATAGCTTGTTGAACTTCATTTCAAACATGTTGTGAACTTTCTAAAATGTAGTTTGTATGAAGTTAAACTCAATAGAATATAAATAAGGAAACATGGGTATATGTGGAAATACCACATAGAACGCAAAAGTATCCAAAGAGAAAAAATACTATTAAACGAATGGCTGTACAACAAAATGAAAAACAAACCCACACAACACACACAAAAAAAAACATAAACTACATGCTAATTAGATTTAGCTTTTATCAGGCTACATGTAAAACGCTTGGGTTTTCTCAACTTACATCCCATATACCGGGCTACCTGTACAACTACTTGGGTTTTCATGACTTACAGTGATACTCCTACCATATACCATATAACCTGTTAAACCATTTCTTTAGTTGTACACCGGTTACTTCTCTGATAACGCTGGCAACCTGTACAACCACCTTTCGTCGCCAGGTAAAAACTATAAATGTGGAGTCATATAGGCGAGATGTATGTGTAAACTAATCATGATATATGTATACGACTTGTATATTGAGTTTCAAATAACGGTATATGTGTAGTACCGCCTTCATTTGTTCCAAATAAAAGTAAATATATGTGTTAACAGCTAAAGGAGAAGTATGTAGTTTAAATAATTCGAATATAGTTTTTAGTGGGGACATTTTCCTTCATAACATGACTAATGCTACCTATTATTTGGTGTGACTGAAGATAACTTGGAGTTATATCCTATTTGTAAGGGATGCAACCATAACACACATTTAACAGATTTCCATCATTTATGTACACACAAATATTTTGCTAGTATCTCCTTCCTTGCTGATATTTGTTTTCTTATAAGCTTTTCTATGTGTGTACTCGTCTCTCATATATTAGCTGAAAGACTTTGCAGTTCATTGGATTGGGAAGTTGGTTTTTAATTTTAGAATGCTTAGCTGCACATATCTATTTGGTCATAAAATTACCATGTGTACTATCGGAAACTCATCGTGGGATGCTAATTGTCAAAAACAGATCACCGCTAGTGACTTATATATGTTACAATAGCAGCAGTATAATGACGTTGTGGCATGTGTTGCTTTAATAAACTACAAAATGATCAAGTAAAACTAATGACATTGAGGTGGGGTTTCCATAAATCAGACGTTTGTAAGAAATATTAAAAAAACGATTTATCAGATGATACATGAAAAAATATACATTATAATAGAATACAGGAAGATGACATAATTTGACAGAAGAATCCATACACCGTTGCCTAGATATTATAAAAACAACAACAAACGACCAAATACTTATTACTTATGGAAAACGAAAATAAAATTCAAACTCTTTCGCGGAACCACACAGGTAGGAATAATGCAGTCTAAAATTAGATACAAAGAGTATTCGATAATATGATGTAAGCGGCCAATACGTCTTCATTTTGTCCATCGCAAGGAAAGTTAGAAGACTTGTACTCAAACATCATACATCAACAGTTTTGAAATATTGACGAGTGTTGAACATTGTTTTTGACTGGAAACATGTACTTTGATCCTTCAGAGATACGGTATAGTCAAGACAGTATTGCTTGTAACTTTGGCTTCGGAAGCCATCGTGGCCGACCTATAGGAGAGACACTCGATGAACTTTTGTTGGGCCGATGTACAGACGACGACATACCAATGATGACGGTAACGTTCCGAAATGGACATTGGTATACTGGTGATAATCGGCGACTTTGGGTGTTCCGAAAAGCCGAAGAGTTGGGGATTATTGACTATCAAATTGAGGTGAAAAAAGGATGGGTGGATCCAGATAAATTCACTACGGACAACAGAGGAGTTTCCATAGAAATTCGAGGTAATCCTGGAGGTCGTGCCTGGAGAAAAAGGAGGCGGTTAAAGAAACAGAATACTCCTGACCCATCACCAACGAAAATAGTAAAACCGTCAGTGTCTGATTACAACTTACCTTCTGTAAGAGCTGAATCAATACGGGAAGATAAACCCGTAGTCCCGCACAGTGTTCCTGTTGATAATCGATATTTAGAGTCGAAGAAATGTAACGATTACATAACGGACACAACAAAAGACAATAACAAGCTGTCCCTCGATCAACTGTCAATAGGAAAATCTGGTGGTAGTTCCAGGACAGGGATCTTTACAGAGGACTACGACAATCCAACAATTGTTAGGGGTAAGGATGTGGATATACCGAGCAGTGATGTAAACATCCCGTACACAACTGATGCAGGTGTTCAGAATCTGAAGGTAGCAGTGAATTCTACGCCGGGTGTTTACTTCCCTTTACATACTAGGGTCACTGGAGACCGGCATACAACAGTGGATACGGTCCAAGAACGCCCTAAAGTCCCAACAACTACAGGAATTACAGCACTGGACGTGGAGGCTGGAGGAATGGCCAGTAATAGACGGTGCACAGGACCGACATCACGTGTTGTCGGAATCGTTGTTGGCACTATTGTGATTCTGGCTATAACTATTTCTCTAGTGGTGGTATTCACAAATGGTAATTAATTGCCTTTTCATTTCGGCAAAGTCGGAGAAAGATGTCAAAATACTATAAATAGTTTTATGCTATATATGCAAAGACGTCAAGTGTGTTTTTATATTTTGCATGTGTGTACGACTGTAAGATCCAATATGGAGGCGGGATCCGAGGGAGGATACGTATTTCTTCAACAGATAATTAAAAAAAAGTATTGGTGACATTGCTATGCCAAGGCCAACTGTCCCTTGACAAGTTTGACAGAAACATGAACATAATTTGATAAAAGAATGTACACATCGTCGCCTAGATATTATGTCAACAACAAACGGCAAAATACTGTATTACTTATGGAAACCGAAAATAGTATTCAACCTCTTTCGCGGAAACACAGGTAGGAAAAATGCAGTCTAAAAAAATAAAGAAGTCGTCGATATATCTGAAAGTGAAATTAAAAGATTTGGCAAGGTTTTTGTTACCTGTCCTGTTTAGCCCTTCTGCAAATTCAACCTCGTATGAAAACAAAAACAAGTCAGCTAAGAGTGGGACACAGTTTGTTCTCATGGAAATGCCAACTGTCTGCTGGACAATTTATTTTCCGAACTCAACAAAAATACTGTCGACCTGGTGTTCAATCATCCTTACTATATCTTCTTCAGTATATTTCATCTTAGCTTTTGTCATGTTTTTCACAAAGTATGCTCCAAGATAGCTGACTACAAAAACACCCATTTGTGTTTTCTAATCGCACAAAGGTTTTACATCATGCAAAGCAGGTTACATGCGCATCAATTTGTTTGCTTCACAGACACAGAAATAGACAGAGTTTATAAAAATAGTTGCTATAGTTGCTCTAAAAAGATAGAGATATATGTGTAGGTTAATAAAATTGTAACCCGAACTCAAAATCTATTAGCATATCATGATATACGTATACGTATTGTAAAATTTTTGTATAACTTCAACTTTCGACTGATATTGAGTTTCAAGCAACGTTATATGTGTAGTAACGCTTTCATTTGTTCAAAATAAGAATAAATAAATGTGTTAACAGCTAAAGAAGAAGTATTTAGTGTAAATAATTCGAATATAGTTTTTAGTGGGGACATTTTCCTTTATAACATGAGAAATTATAACTATTATTGGGTGAGACTGAAGATAACTTGGAGTTATATCCTATTTGTAAGGGATGCAACCATTACACACATTTAACAGATTTCCATCATTTATGTACACACAAATATGTTGCTAGTGTCTCCTTCCTTGCTGATATTTGTTTTCGTATAAGCTTTTATATGTGTGTACTCGTATCTCATATATTAGCCGAATGTCTTTGCAGTTCATTGGATTGGGAAGTTGGTTTTTAATTTTAGAATACTTAGCTGCACACATTCAGTTAGTCTTACAAAGACCACGTGTACTATCGGAAAATCCTCGTTGGTTGCTAATAGTCGAATACAGATCACGGCTAGTTACGTATATACGTACAATAGTAGCAGTATAATAACGGTGTAGCATGTGTTGCATTTTTACATTCAAGTAAAAATAAATGCATTGAAATATGTAGTTGCCATGAAACAGGCGATTGTAAGAAATTAAGAAAAACGAGATATGGGTTTATACATGATACAAAATACATTATAATAGAATAAAAGAAATAAACATAATTTGACAGAAGAATGTATTCACACTTGCTTTGATAATATGAAAACAACAACAAATGGCCAAATACTGTATAACTTATGGAAAAGGAAAATAGAAGTACATCCCTTTCGCGGAAATACACAGGTAAGAATAATACATTCTAAAATTAGATTATAGATAATTTGATAACAGGGAACAAAAGCGGTCACGTCATTCCGCCAATCGATTGGCGATTATAAGAGAGTTACGCTCACACATCACATATCAACAGTTTTGAAATGTTGACAAGAGTTGACCATTGTTTTTAACTGGGAACATGTACCTTAATCCTTCAGAGATACGGTTTAGTCAAGACAGTATTGCTTGTACGTTTAGCATTGGAAGCCATCGTGGCCGACCTATAGGAGAGACACTCGATGAACTCTTGTTGGGCCGATGTACAGACGACGACATACCAATGATGACAGTAACGTCCCGAAATGGACATTGGTATACTGGTGATAATCGGCGACTTTGGGTGTTCCGAAAAGCCGAAGAGTTGGGGATTATTGACTATCAAATTGAGGTGAAGAAAGGATGGGTGCATCCAGATAAATTCACTACGGACAACCAAGGAGTTTCCATAGAAATTCGAGGTAATCCTGGAGGACGTGCCTGGAGAAAAAGGAGGCGGATAAAGAAAACGAATACTCCTGATCCATCACCAACGAAAATAGTAAAACCGTCAGTGTCTGATTACAACTTACCTTCTGTAAGAGCTGAATCAATACGGGAAGATAAACCCGTAGTCCTGAACAATGTTCCTGTTGATAATCGATATTTAGAGTCGAAGAAATGCAACGATTACATAACGAACACAACAAAAGACAATAACAAGCTGTCCCTCGATCAACTGTCGATAGGGAAAGCTGATGGTAGTTCCAGGACAGGGATCTCTTCAGAGAGCTACGACAATCCAACATTTGTTAGGGGTAAGGATGTGGACATACCGAGCAGTGATGTTAACATCCCGTACACAACTGATACCGATGTCGGGAATGTGATAGTAACAGTGAGTTCTTTGCCAGGGTTTGCTAGGGATACGGTCCAAGAACCTCCTGGCGGCACGACAACTACAGGAACTACAGCGCTGGACGTGGAGGCTGGAGAAACGGTCAGAAATAGACGGTGCTCAGGACCGACATCACGCAATTGTGTTATTGAAATCGTTGTTGGCATCGTTGTGGTTCAGGCTATAATTATTTCTCTATTGGTTGTATTGGCGAATGTTAGTTAATTGTCTTCTGATTCCGTTAAAGTGCGAGAATGATGTCAAAATACTTCAAATAGTTTTATTCTATACATTAAAAGACATCGGGCCGGTTTTTATATCTTGCATGTGTGTACGACTGTGTGATCAAATATGGACATCGGATCCGAGGGGAAATAAGTAAGAGATAAGAAAGAAAAAAAAGGAACAGCGACAGTGCTATGTCAAGGCCTTCCGTCCCTTGACCAGGACAGAAACACGTCACAAGATATCAACAAATAAAAAGTCGAGATGGAACTTAAATAACACGCGAGCTCCAATGAATTAACAGAAAAGAATTTGATTATGTTATGTAAGGTTTACTACTGTATATTTACATTTGCACTTAACTTTTCCATTGACACAATACTAAGAGGCACTTGCTGCCATACGCCTATAACACCCAGTGCCTCAGACTATTATAGCAGTTGCTATGGTGACGTCATCAATCTCTATTGTGACGTCATCACTATTTCATTGTTGTCTGCATTTGATATGCAAAAAAATGCAAAAAAATTGGTTCGAATTAACTAAATAAGGAACAAATTTCTATCAAAATGTAAATATAAGTAATGAGCATTTTAGCAAACATTGTTACAGTCCTATAACACACATTGTTATTGCTGACATACTTTCATAAAGCCCTACCGGGCTTTTTTAGTTCGTCATCAATAGCAATGTGTGTTATAGGACTGTAACAACATTTGCTAAAACATTTATTGCTTAAATGTTATCCTACATTTTAAGAGTGGGTTATAATTCAAACATGTAAATATTCTGATACGCCATCATGTTCGGTGTTGTTAACGAGGTAAATTGCCTAAACACGAAGCGTATGATCTCATAAATAAACTAAGTGACAGTTTAATTCTTATAATTTCAGTACTTTTCTGTGTATTGTTAATAGCCATTGTGTTCATTATACATTCTAGTATCGTCTACGGACTTTGTCTTCATTTCAAAACTTAAAAATGTGAGAACGGTCAATAAATGTAACAGCATGGGATTAGCAAAAGCCGTGGTTAACTCTGCCCATGTCTTTGATCGACGTCAAAAAACCCAAGAGCTCAAGAATAGCTATAAGATGATAATTAGCAGAACAATAGCTATCGAGTGTATGCCATTGTAGACTGTAAAAACCACTTTGTGTTCTGCTTATAACTGAATAGGTGAATTTCTTCTTGATATTCTGCGTTGGTAGTCCTTGAAACATGTCAGAAATACCATAATTTTAACGGTGTTTTTTCTTGTTGCTCTATAACATTTTTTTTATTCCAGCATGTAGTTTGGATATATGAATTATTCCGTTTTTTATGTGATTTTAATTATTAGAATCTGATACGAATCTTCGTCTTATATATATTGCTCATGCATTAGCTATTTTCTAAATTTGTTGCGGTAATAACATATATGTTGTATTGATAACATGATATTTGAAGAATATTTGTTTAGAATAAATATAATTTATTTACACTTATATTGCCGTTCTATGTTTACCTGTTGGTGTCCTTGTGATCTAACCTCCTTTTTGTCATGAGCTGCAATTTAAGGAACGAAATTATTATAAACGTCAACGTGAATCCATCTTGGTTTTTATTTTCTTTATATATCATATTTCATTCCTTACATTTGTGTATTACTAAACATTATACATTGTATATATGACTCAGACAACGTGTTTATAGGTGTTTCCTTTTGCGATCGATATAGTTTCCCCTGACACTAAATATAACCTCAATAGAAGAAATCACGTGACAAACAATGACATGAAATTCCAGGAAGACATAATCTACTTTCCGTTTTGAACTATCGCTTTCGAAAAACAGACGTCAACAATATTATGCTGCGTAGTTTGTGCAATATAGCTATCTTGAGTCAAGCAAAGGATTGTCCGAAATATTTGTGGCCGGTACGGCCTAGAATTGGCTGTCAGTTATGGTATTTGAAAGCAAGTATTCTACCAGATAAGCGCAATGTGCAAAGGATAACAAAATATAACATGACATTGTTTAGAGACAATGACACTGTAATGGTTAAACAGAGTATATACTGTACAGTTAACATGACTATACTATATATAGTAAATGAATGTCTGTGGAAAGAATTAATGAGGTTAATAATTTTATCTGTCTTAATTGCTCATAATTGTCTTAGTGCTTAATTGCTCATAATTGTCTTAGTGTTTAACTGTTTATAATAATGTGAGTGTTTAACTGCTTATAATAATGTGAGTGTTTAACTGCTTATAATAATGTTAGTGTTTAACTGCTCATAATAATTTTATTGTTTAAATGCTTATAATCATCTTAGTGTTTAAATATGTATAATCATCTTAGTGTTTAAATGTGTATAATCATCTAAGTGTTTAACTGCTTATAATCATTTTAGTGGTTAACTGATTATAATCATCTTAGTGTTTAACTGCTTATGACCATCTTAAAATGTAATTGCTTATTATTGTTTATCATTTACTAGCTATGTATATACATATTATATGCGTTATGCTGTTTTAACGTTTTCGACATTTTTTGTTTTGTGTATGAGGAATTTTCAGTAATAACTATTGTCCTTAGTGATTGCTTTTCTCTTAAATCACACTATATAAGTGTATACTATTTCAGCTTTTACCTTTTGCTATATTATCACATATGTATATGACACCTGTCCTGATAGTGTTTTAACTCTACCATTAGCAACCAAGTATTTGTGTATTAAATACTTTGTGTTCATTTATACAAATAGACCTGTGTCATACCATCTTATTATGTGATAGTTGAAACTCCCCTATAAAGTTGTCTTAAAATGTTTAATTGTTTATGAATATAAATATACACCTGATTGTCGCAATGATAGCTCCAATGAACTAATGTTGTCTATAAAATGTATGCAACACTAAATAAAATTTATTTTATTCTATTGTGTATTGTATCTTGTTTCCCTAATACGAAAAATAAGAGAGATCTGTCACCTGCTACATGTTATATCTGTTAGAAAACCCAACAAGAAGCATAATATATCGCGAATGAATCAAGTTTATCAACATATTATTTGCTTGCCAGAACATGTTTTATTTGGAAAGAGTTGAGACACCATAATAACTGCAAAGACAAATAAATATTTTGTATATATAATTATGTTCTCACACCACGTAAAAGGGGGAACAACTCGTGATGACATGTAACCGATTTCGTGTTCTATCTTAATTGAAGGACAAAAAATATTGAATCGGTTATTGTGTGTTCCTTCAAATCGAAATCTTAAGATTTTTTTTAGAATTTTATCTGTGAATTCTGTTACAAAAGCAAATAAAACACATTTAGATGACGTTATAGAAACATGCTTACATGGCAAGAATGCTATTGTAATGTATATATGTACATACACACATAAAATCACTCAAACACGTACATTTGTACATAAAAGCAACACATATATCAGACTAATTCATACAATGCTCCTTCGAATATTTTAATACCATATCATTCTAACAATATGCAAGATTAAATATTCTTTACGTGCACATATGATATACACATGCTCGTAATACATTATTTGAAATTATACATAACTAGTTTAATTTTACTTCTAAATTCATAAACTAAAGGGGTTTTACGCACCAGACCCTTCCGGTTCTATCTTATTTTTGAGACCCATCTTTGGCCCCTAGCACCACTGACGAGTTCCAGAAGTACGAAACAGCTGTATGATGCAGTTTAAGTACTACGTGATCTTCACACAATTTGTATTTAAGTGATGTATTTACAAAGCTTAAATCAATCAGAGGAGTGTACGAGAGTTAATCCTCCCATGTCTTTACATGTAGAATTAACCTTAAATAAACTTAACAATAATATAGATATACTTAAATATACGTACCTGGCAATGAGGCGAATTACTAGACCATTCAGTTTATTATATGAATATTTCAGACGATCCAGGGTCATATGCATAAATGAAATACTACAGGATGACAGGAATGGATTTTTTCTAATATTGACTAATATTAACAGCTAGTTAAGAACGCTGTAATCAGAAAATTACACATAATTCAAATAGTTTGAACCAAATGATAATCTAATAAAATTCCTTTCTTTTTTTTCTTAAAACTTGCATTTGTATTGCACATCAATTCAAAAATCTATGATTTCAAAAGCATGCATTCGGCTAGACCAAAATCATTATGCAATGCAATCGATCAGTATCAAAAACGAAATTGCAAACACGATTTTAGTTCTTTAAATTGCATGTCTAAATATATATCACGGACTGGTATTTGTTGATACAATAAACGAGGTGTTGGGAACCTGAAAGATGAAAGCAATTAAAACACTATGCAACCCTATAAAGGGCGCACAAAGCACCTATACAACAAACTGGAACTGCTAACGGAGACCTTGCAATGTATACACAGAGTTTTAATCAAATAACCAAAACATAAAAGAAATTGGAACGATCACCAAATATGCATGTTACTTTTTTTCAAGGAAAACACATCTGAATCAATTCGAGTTTAGATATTTTGTTTACACGGATATGAACAATAGGTAGGGAGACAAAATGAAGATATCAATATTACACGTGTTCTCGTGATTCTACAATGAAGTTGTCAGTATATGCAAAAAGAAAAGGATAACGAACCTTTGCCATTTATAAATGATAATTTAGTAATCGGAACAACAAGCCAGATAGGAATTACAATGCGCCATAGTTAGAAATAAAGGAAATGCTATATCCACTTTCTTGTGGATCGACATGAACTGATAACATTATTCTAATCAAGTCTGCTTATATTTATTCGCGGATAATTCCCATGGGACAGTATCCCTTATCTTGATGAGATCTTTACATAACCAACTTGCATTGGAGAATGAACATTTTGATGAGCTAAGAAAAGTATTTATCATATCCATCTCACAAGAAAACGTTACAAACATGGGGAACATAATTTGTGAAAAACACGACAGAAGCTAAGATGAAGTATACTGATGAAGATATAGTAAGGATGATTAAATTCTTGTTCGACAATAGTTTTGTTGAGTTCGGAGAAAAGATTATTCAGCAGACTGTTGGCATTCCCATGTGCCCCATTCTTAGCAGACTTGTTGCGGAAGGGTTAACAGATCAGGTAACAAAAACCTTGCCAAATCACTTTCAGATATATCAACGATTCTTTATTTTTTAGACTGCATTATTCCTACCTGTGTTTCCGCGAAAGAGCTAGAATAATATTTTCGTTTTATATCCACGATGTGTTGTCTATGAACAACAAGACGTTTGTTGACCACGTCGATCGTAAATAGCCTTCTGAACTTGAAATAAAGGACAGAGCAGACTATTCGTTATCAGCTGCTTACTCCATCTCTACTTCATTTATAACAAATATGGACAGTATGCTATTAAACAAAATCTTAAAAATACCGAAGCGTTAACAAAAACACAATCCAATTAACTAGTGACAAAATATGAACAAAGGAAATATCTACATGGAAACCCTTGTAAAAGTACAAGAGAATAACACCAGGTGTTCCGCAAGAGTAAGCGTCTTCTGCTTCATAACGACGTCGCCCGTAAATCTTGGTCACATCCAAGTAAACATCAAGTCCTCGAAATGAATCAACAGCGACATGTTAACACCACAAGTTTGAAAAGCAGGGATGTTACTATCACAAAATGGAAAGTGCATGATCGGAAAAGTGAAATCGTCTCGTTTATCGCTGTTGGGAATGGTTATAGTAGAGAAAAAACAGAGAATACCAAAGCGTCAACAAAACCATAATCCGAACTCAAAATCGATTAAACTAGGGGCAAAATAGGAACAAAGGAAAGATTTACATGGAGACTCTCGCAAAAGCACAAGAGAATAAGACCAGGGTGTTCCGGAAGAGTAAGCGTCTTCTGCTTCATCGACGACACCCGCCATGTAAACTTGGTCACATTCAAGTTAGCATCAATCCTCAGAATGAGAACCGAGTCATCATTGTCATCACAACAAGTAATAATAGTAATACTATTAACTTCATTTAAACGTCGATGACCCATTTAGCCAGAGGCTCATCTCCCATGAGGTCGACATAAAAGTAAACACACTAACAAGCAAACTCAAAAACTCATATCACGCAAAGATACAGAATATTTCTCGATGAGATCAAGATGACGACCATAAAACTTGCCCAAAGTCTTCATCAACCTGCATCTCTCGAATCCCTGTGCCGTAAGTTTGTTCGTCAGGAGTTGACATCTATCACGAAAATTTCGATATTCAGAGCAAGTCCTAGAATAACGAATCAACTGCGACATGTAACATGCGACAGGGATGTTACTATCAAGAAAGGGAAAGTTCACGATCGGAAAATCGAAATCGTCACGTTTATCATACAGCTTAGTTAGCAGTGTACAGAAGGCTTTTGTGGCCAGGGGTGATATTTTTGTACAATGAATAACCCCTATAATAGCATGCCTATGAAAATCTAAAAAAAAAAATAAGGAGTAAAATTGGCTTAAGCATGATAAAGTGGACTTTGTTGACTTCACATTTGTAAAAAGAGAAACATTTTTTTTGGTTAGAGATTAAAATTTTGACCCTTCCGAACTGGGTGTCTACACAGGAAAAGCTAGCTTTACAGGAAGTGAAATTTCGACAACAGCACATGAGGGAAAATAGCGGAAAATCTAAGCGTACGACCTATGCTGGGACAGATATAATTCTGCAACCAAGTTAGTAAGCTTTAATTTTAGATAGAACTTAAGAAAAAAATTCCTATCTTCATAGGTCAAATTTTGTGTCAAAAACAGTGATATTTTGTATTTTTCGGTAATTTTTGATGTGGTAACCATGGTTTTCACACAAGTGCCATACATAGGATACATCAGTGTATACACTTTATAGTCCTTTTTTTGAATTGGAAATGATATACAATTTACAAAAATGTATACATTTACATCTATGCAGTGTACGGTTAAATCTCGGTGTTGACAATTCTCAGGCATTGGTCTTTTTTCCCATTAATCTCTAGATCTACCGTACACAGCTACCTTAGTAGTAAGTTGCCCGTGTTGGTCATAGCTGAAGTAAAGATCGAGGGAAGAAGCAGATGTAGGAGAGTCTGCTGTGTTTTTAATCTGAAGTAGGGTATATACGATCGACTAGGTCAGCAAACTTCTTGTTGTTTATAGACAACACATCGTCGATATACCTGAAAGTGAAATTGAACGATTTGGCTAGGTTTTTGTTACCCGTCCTGATAAGCCCCTCCACAAATTAAGCCTGGTATGAAAACAAAAACAAGTCAGCCAAAAGTGGTGCACAGTTAGTGCCAATACGAATGCCAACAGTCTGTTGGTAAATATTTCCTCCGAACTCAACAAAGATGTTGTCAACCAGGAATTCAATCATTCGTACTATATCTTCCTCAGTATATTTCAACCTAGCTTTTGTTGTGTTTTTCACAAAGTATGCTCCAAGATGGCTCACAACCATGTATTTGTATCGTCGTTCACCTTTCTTCGAAAAGAAAGCTCTCGTTATGAGTCCTTTATTTCAAGTTCATAAGGGTATATATGATCGACGTGGTCTGCAAACTTCTTCTTGCAAGACAACACATCGTCGATATATCTGAAAGTGAAAATAAAAGATTGGGCAAGGATTTTTTTACCTGTCCTACTTAGCCCTTCCACTAATTCAGCCTCGTTCTAAAGCTATGCGATAAACGTGGCGATTTCAATTGTCCAAATGTGAACTTTCCCTTTCTTGAAAGTAACATCCCGGCTTCTCCAATCAATGGTGTTGACATGTTGCATTTAATTTGTTATTCGATGTCTTGCACTGGATATCAAAGTTTTTGTGATATATGTAGGCTTCTGGCGAACAAACTTCCTACACAATGATCCAAAGGATGCAGGTTGATGAGGACTATGGACAAGTTTTACTACCACAATCTTTGTTTCATTGAGAAAAATTATGTATCCTTGTATGGTGTGAAGATGGACGTTTTTGAATAAGCTCATTGGTGTGCTTACTTATTGCATTTGAAAATGATGACTCGGTTCTCATTTTGATGACTTGACTTTTACTTCGATGTGGCCAAGATATACCTGGCGGGTCATAGATGAAGCTGAAGACGCTTACTCTTTCGGAACCCTTGATCTTATTATCTTATATGTATACATGGTCATCCACGCAAATATTTCCTTTGTTTATATTTTGCAGCTGTGGTCCCATATTCGACACTTTCTATACAGGAGATGATGTACAGCACGTTATTTCTGTAGGATGCCATGATAAATATAGCAGTAAGTTATTATCCTTAATACATTTCGTATTAGGAAATACTTACATACCTAGATATAAGGTTTTTGAGCCTACTTCGATCGTTTCTTACTTGGCTGAATTGCTGTCCTACTGGAATGTTGGCTGAAGATATTTTGCTGTGTGCATTAAACTACATAGTGAACAATAGATGATCTATACTTGTATTGTGTATCATGTTTAAATATATCAAAATAAATCCCGGGATGTTATCCGCCACGGATGACATGCGTTGATGTCGAAATCGTGCTGGAGGTGATCATAGTTACGAAGTAGGGCAGTGCAGCGTGCACATGTTGTCTGCACATTGCCCAGGAATGGTTTACGATTAAGTCATCATAGGGCGCATCCATGTGTGCATTGTATATTAATGCTAACAGCTTCCGAGATTTGTAGATCATCCGTGAATATATGTCGGTGCACTTTGCTGGTAGGTCTTTTATGATATGACCAAGTAAACTTTACAGTTATAATGGGTCTATTTTTATCTCAGTTGTCGACGTAATATATATATATTGTGTAGCATTCTAAAGGAGAGGCAGGAATTGGGTAAAATCTATTTTCTATAGAAAATCCTTGGATAAAACATTTCTATCCGAGTTCGAATTGATAAGTATCGAACAAATTAAAATGAAAACATTTTTGAAACGATATGATGTTTACTATCATAGACAGACACATCATGGCGTTTTCGATCATAGATAGATGCATAATGATGTTTACTTATCAAACACAGGTACATAATTATGTTTACTATCCTAGACAGATATAATTATGTTTACTACCGGTATCATAGAATCATATACTAACCATGCATGACACAGATACACAAGTATGTTTTCCTTCCACATTGTGATATATACATAATTGATATAAATTGATTAAAACACTCTTATATGCATAATGTATAATACGAAGACCAAACAAATTATTAAGATATTTATATGTGGTTTGATAATGATTTCGTGTTTAGAAATTTAAGTATATAATTGTTAATCAATGTCCCCTGTATGGGGATGAGTCAGCTAGACGTAGGTTTGTGGGCTGCTTACATACCCTTACAAACCTTACTGGCTGGTATCGTTTTCATACCTGCTTTTCATAAAGCGGGTGGCAGTGTTTGATTGTACTTATAAGAGAATAGGGGGTCGACTGGGGTGTACTGCCTGATGTAGTGTAATCTGTGGGCACAATGGAGCAGGACCCAGTCTGTTTACACTCCTACCAAGTACGTACACTCCTAGTCACAGGTACGCGTTGATACCGGGCCTGTTTACTTTCTTTTCTATACAACGCCATTTAAAGTCTTACCCCATTTATTTAAGGCAGTTTATTGTGTTCTCTATTCAGATGCAGGAGGCATAAAGTCAAGGTCGACGAGGACAACATTGCAGACTGGACTTGAACGATATGCTGTAGCATAGTTTACGTGAATACAAAGTAAATTGCCATCCACTTAAATTACAGGTAAGTTTGTAAAGTTGTTATGCATGTTGTGTGCAATCTACTTTGGTGAAAATATTAATGAATACGAAAATATTGTCAAATTTTACAGCGTCTGTAGATAGCAAACTTTGAGGACAACTTTAAATGGCCATATCCATATCGCACATGTATACCTGTATACAATACAAGTATGATAAACTAGCCTTCCTACCTGATACAACCCTGTGTCTGTGTAAAATATTACTACCGCTGACAGGTAACCGTATTCGAACGATGTTTTGAAATTGCGATACAAAAGCTTTTGTGTCCTTCAGCTGTTTGTGGTAATTGAATTTGTTTTCTTAAGCTGAGGGTTTAAAAATGGCTACTCTTCCGAAACATCTTATCTTAGGCCTGTATACACTGACATGTATAACTCAAATTTTATGTAGGACATCAGTGCAATTATATTAGCCAGTTACCTGTTCATGCAAATGTTTGAAATTTCTGTACATGAATACAACTCCGCGAATGTATTTCAGGGGAGCTTATTAACAATTATAATTGAACTGGAATGACTACAATGTCCATAACTATATGAATATTTTCTTTGCATAATGTTTAAATATAGTATATAATGTTCTTTAAAACATAACTCATTAACTTAAGGAACTAATAACGTCTTACTAGTGATAAATGGCTAATTGTAAGTCGGCCTGACACTATATTAGCGCCCGGTAGTATATGATATGTGACCTACCACTGTCTCAGGGCTCAATAGCTAACGATGTGTGACCTACCACTATCTCAGTGCTCAATAGTTAACGATGTGTGACCTACCACTGTCTCAGTGCTCAATAGTTTACGATGTGTGGCCTGCCACTGTCTCAGTGCTCAATAGTCCACGATATGTGACCTGCTACTGTCTCAGTGCTAAAAAGTCAACGATGTGTGACCTACCACTGTCTCAGTGCTAAATAGTATAGGATATGTGGCATACCATTGTCTCAGTGCTCAATAGGTTACAATGTGTGACATACCACTGTCTCAGCGCAGTGGACTAAAGGTTACGATGTGTGACCGACCACTGTCTCAGTGCAAAACAAAATTACGATGTGTGATCTAACACTGTCTAAGTGTTAAATAGTCTACGATGTGTAACATACCACTGTCTCAGTGCTAAATAACTATATGATGTGTGACCTACCACTGTTTCAGTGCTAAATAACTATATGATGTGTGACCTACCACTGTTTCAGTGCTAAATAGCAATACCATGTTTGACCCACCACTGTCTCAGTGATAAATATTTTACGATAATTGGCCTACCATTGTCTCAGTGCTAAATAGTATAGGATATGTGGCATACCATTGTCTCAGTGCTCAATAGGTTACAATGTGTGACATACCACTGTCTCAGCGCAGTGGACTAAAGGTTACGATGTGTGACCGACCACTGTCTCAGTGCAAAACAAAATTACGATGTGTGATCTAACACTGTCTAAGTGTTAAATAGTCTACGATGTGTAACATACCACTGTCTCAGTGCTAAATAACTATGATGTGTGACCTACCACTGTTTCAGTGCTAAATAGCAATACCATGTTTGACCCACCACTGTCTCAGTGATAAATATTTTACGATAATTGGCCTACCATTGTCTCAGTGCTAAATAGTCTACGATCGATGTGTGGCATACCATTGTCTCCGTGGAGTATAGTCTACGATGTGTGACCTACCACTGTCTCAGTGCTGAATAGCCTAGAATGTGTGGCCTTCTACTGGCTCAACCGTGTTTACATCCATTGTCTCTGAATGAAGCGGGCCCTTGGATTACAATGTACTTGGTTTGCAACTCTTTCTAAATTAAGCAACTCTTCAAAATAATTATTTTTTAAAGTATTCCCGTCTTATTGTCTTCAAATGTAGGTAGGTATATATGTCATTCCCGTTGTGACGTTATCTTGCTTGGAGACAGACATACCTGAGGCCTAAACGCCGAATCCTTTAGAATATAATGACGTCACAATGGTATTTTATGTAAATACCTACAAAAATAGTACGAAACTCTTCAATTTCTTAACCAGAAAATTGAATACTTCTCTTGGTAAACCCTTTCCTAATATTGCCATTGGTGATGTCTCCATTACCAGAATTTCACAGCTAGCCCGATTATTATATAAATACATGTGGACACCATCTTCACACAGTTGTTTCAAAGAATAAAGCTAGTCGTAGCCCGCGTATCGCATCGGCGTGTACAAGATAACTGACTGCACAGAAAACACTCTGTTGCCTGAGACATTTTTCAAGTTTTATTTAAAGAAAAAAATATGCTTCCATTACATCGAAACTAGGCTTGCTTACTTGATTACTGCATTTACTGTGTTATTCAAGATCAAAACCGATTTCAAATCGAAAACAAAACGTCAGTTTATTTTAATCAGCCTATCATGGGAGTATTTAAAGCCGGTGATTAGGGACGTTATTGATCTGTAGGCAGTATAATGAACGTTATCATTAAGGTACTAAATATAAACTCTGCGTCTAATTACTACGCAATCCAGCAGTAGTACAACAGATACGGCGACATTAAGAACATGTACATCATAATTGTCTACAAACCTCACTCTTCAATCCAGCTCGGAAAGCCCACGTGTTCACAGCATTCCTTCAGCTACACAATGATGCTCAGACTACTTTCTTCAAAGGCTTGTACAGACGGAAACAAACTCTTGACCTCTTTTTATTGATATATATCATAAATGTAAATTCTGTCTTATTTCACAGTTTGTCTTGCATTTCAATAGAAATGATGTACTGATAATCGTATGTTTCTTAACGAGAACAGAAGCTCTTACACACAGATTTATATACATCACGAAAAGTTTGTTACATTCTTGCCGAAATTTAAATCCTCAAATGTGGGCGAAAACATCTTTAGTTACTGCGAAAGTGTACAAAATCTCTGTTTGCCTCATTCTTGGCTGAGTTGTTTTCGGTTTTTTTTTATTTAATCCCAGGCTAAATTTGTCGAGGATATTATCAGGACAGATAACAAAGACCATATCAAATCAATGCGTTGTCTATAAACAACAAGAAGTTTGACTGACCTAGTTAATTGATCAGACATACCCTTCTGAATTAGAAATCAAGGACACAACAGAAGACTCGTTTACATCAGCTGCTTACCTCGATCTAAAACTATGACCATCACAGACAGCTTACTACTAAGCTATACGATAAACATGACAATTTTGATTTTCCGATCGTGAACTTTCCCTTTCTTGATAGTAACAGTCCTGCCTGACCTACTTTAGGTGTTTATATGTATCAGTTGCTTCGTAATTCTTGGGTTTGCACGAGAGATGCAGGTTGATAAAGAAATACGAACTATGATAAAGACTATGAACAAGTTTTGTTGTCGTCATATTGGAATCAGTGAGAAATAATCTATATCCTTGTATGATATGAAAATGGATTCTTTTTAATATGATTATTAGTGTGCCTACAGTACTTTTTATGATTGAAAATGATACATTAGTTCTTACTTCGAAGCCATGATATTTACTTGGATCTACCCTTGATTTACATGGCGGATGTCGTCGATGACGCAGGGGGTGATTACTCTTTTGGAACACCTGGTCGTATTCTCTTGTATTTTTTAAGTGTCTCCACATAAATCTTTCTTTTCTTCATATTGTGTCTCTAGGTTAATAGATTTTTATTTCTTCCTATTGTGTTCCTAGATTAATAGATTTTGAGTTTTTATTCTGGTTTTGTTGACGCCTCAGTATTCTCTGATTTTTTCCCTCGCCATTTTTGTGAGTTACGTAATATTAAGGTACAGTGTTCACAATAGGTGGTTATTTCTACAATCATTAGATACTGGTATTACATTCAAAACGTCCCGGTAAAGTTTTGGCATTTATCAATAGGGTCGTTCTGATTCCTAGTCACAAGACCAATGGCCGTAAAACGCTCTACCTGTGTCGTCAGCGAAGCAATGTAGATGGCCGAGGATGTCACTGGATATTCCGATTAACTATCAGGATATTTTTATTGTTTCGACAGTTTTGTCATTTTTCCGTGACCTCAGTTATCTTGACAAAGTAGCGACGTGCTGGCTGCAATTTGAGTGGACCGTGTTTAAGAATAAAGCTTGTCATGCTATGAATTATACAGTTTTTTTTCTCATTGTTATTGAGATCACCATAAGGGTCCACCATGATTGTTTGGACAGAAACAAAGCGTTTTTATATGTCGATCGTTACTGTATCGATATGTGATGCCCAGTATCAGGCATGCCATGCCCCGACACTACAATGACCATCCCCCAATCAATGTCACTACCCGACACCCCTACAGATACCGTTAGAGCGGTGCATGTTAATGATCAGATAGCGCCATTGTGATCAGAAAGGGGATGTCCTAGAATAGGACGATCGATAGATTGTTCCCGGTCTATTGCCTCTTTGCATTGTGGTTATACGTACATATAGATACATACGTATATACATGTAAGTACAAACTGTCCCGTCTTCCTGTTTATATGACTTGTTTCCTTAAGGGACAAATCAAAATGCTTCTAATAGGAGGTTAGACCAATGATTTTGGATTATTTCTTCAGTAGCATCTAAAAGGTGAGTCTTATAAATCTGCTCATACCATTTATAAATTATTTTATATTTTGAAATAACCATTTGGAGTTGTTCATAGTTTATACTATGCTTTGATAACATTTGGTTTTTTCGTATGCACGAAAGGTTGGTACCCTTTCTCGTTGTACCCAGAAGCTTAAATACACGTCGTGTTTATTGAGCTGGCTGGATGTCTAGCCTCTCGTACTGTGTAGTACTGTCTCGGAATGTTGCCTCGTTGAACAATATTCTGTTTCTTATCATCCACATACACAACGGACGAGGAAGAATGATCAAGTTTCTCATATGCCTGTATTAAACAAAATTATGACTCAGACATAATATAAAGTATACAAATGATTTGTTAACTTCCATGGTCAATATTAATCGGATTCATTCCAACGACAAGACGATTCTCTTAACATATTAACATTCATGTACATAGTCAGTTACGTTAAATAATTAATATGATGATCGCCGATAAAACCGATCAATAGATAGGCTAATTACACAGAAACGTGTGTGATAAGCTTGTTATTTTCACCGTCAATACATGATGTTTTAAATATTTATACAAGTGTTTGTTATTTCCGACCCCAGCCCTCCATCAAAGATTCCTTCCCTGTGGTCACGCGTTGCACTTGCTGGTTGATCGAGTGACATACTTTTATCACTCATTATTGTGTATGAACTCTCTTAAATGAATCATCTTGAATATTGAATCCCAACTTGCTGAATCGACCGGGAAATCTTCACTGATCACGTAAACTAGAATAAAATAGAGCATTTGTTTATTATATCAGACAATTTTATTTGTCCGATATCATTTTCCTGGGGAGTTGCTACATGAAATGAAAAAAAAACATGTTTCAGATACCTTATTTCATGTACATGTACAATTTTTTTCATAGTTTCGTTCATTTTACAAGCACATGTTAAAGCTTTATTTTAAAACAATATGTAATCAACACAATTAATGTTTGCATAAGTAAGTACTGATAACTAAATATATACTGTATATATACATTGGTTGAGTTCGCACAAACTTTGCATTCAATTATGTACTTCTTAATCCTTTTGTTATTTTGTATTTCACAAAAAGAGTTTATATAGTATATATACCACAGAACATTAGAAGTAAATAAATATTGGCAGGTTAGGAATGAAGAATATAAGTATTGGAAGCACACTAATGGCAGAACAAATCTCGATTGAAATGAAAAACGATCTATTGCATCGACAAGTTGCGTACTGCTGATAAAAAGCAATGAATGATTTTCAACTTTGAAAACTGACGTACCGTCAAACTGTTATGGCACGTCACTATGTTGCTTAACTATTTTTCAATACAGTCATTTGTAAGATTAAATGTACCTTTAAGAAAAATCAGAGAATATCAAAGCGTCAACAAAACCATAATCCGAACTCTTAATCGGTTAATCTAGAGGCAAAATATAAACAAAGGAAAGATTAACATGGAGACCCTAGTCAGACCAGGTGTTCCGGAAGAGTAAGCGTCTTCTGCTTCATCGACATCACCCGCCAGTTTATTTACTTACTGATACGATTAAGTGTCTAATAAGTCTTCAATAAATTCCATGGATCTTGGCCTTCACTACCTTCATAGAGTACATTGTACGTGTGTTTTACCATGTGTAGCCTGTTTTTGTTTTTTGTGGGGTTTTTTTTTTTTTTACATTTGTAGCAGTTATATGATGGAGTTCAGATATGCGTCCATTGCTTTACAGCATGCTCATAATGCTTTCCCAATTTTCTTATAAAGTTATTTATATCAACTTTATTTATTTTACAAAGCCAACTTTTATGATAGGGATAATCGATATACTTAGTATATGAATTCCAATAAAGTATCCTTGTTTAATCTAGTTAAATCAATTTCGAGATTGGATTATGGTTTTACAGACGCTTTGTAAATCTTTCTTTTTTTTAACTCAGTGAACGATTTTAAATGACATGATGTACTTTTAGCGCATAAGCCTTAAGGCCTTTTTGATATCTTATTTCGATAAGTAATACGGGCTAGCTATGCGTGTTATTGATTTTTCTTAAGTTCAATTAGAGTATGTCGTCAGCCATTTATTATCATATCTTATCTGAAAATCATAATAATTAAAACTATAAGATGAATATCAGTACTGGTAGACTGACGCGTATAGTGATTGGAGCTGTAGGGATTGATAATAACCCCACCCCTACCCAACCCATTTTTTGTGTGCAGGTCCAATGCAATATCCCATCCAACATACACAACAATATTTATTCTTTAATTTCACTATATTTATTTGCTTACTGTATTTATTGACTGAACTGCTGAAGAAAAACATCGCAGCACAGAAATTAGGTTGATGAAGACCTTGAGCAAGTTTTATGGTTGCCATCTAGTCTCACCGAGACAATTCTGTATCCTGGTGTGATATGAAGGTGGAAGTTTTTGAAAACGCTCATACTTGGATGTGACCTAGATTTACATGGTAGATGTCATCGATGAAGCAGAAAACGCTTGCTTCTCCAAAATACAAAATACCTAGTTTTATCCTGTTGGGGATCCCCCCCCCCCAAGATCTTTCCTTTGTTCATAGTTTGCCCTTAGTATAATTGATTGTGATTCCGGATTATGATTTTGTTGCCGCTTCGGTATTCTCTAATTTGTTGTTTCACATATGTTTTAAGCTTACAGTTGGCAAATGTTGTGACATCAGGGATAACAATATCTATAACTAGTAATTAACATTTTGTCAGTATCAACGTCAGACCTTCGTACGTTACAAGTACCACTGCCGCTCGTCTTTCCACGAACCACAGTAACATTTTGTCGACTCAAATACTTCTAAAACGGAAACTGTGAATGTTCCAATCCGCAATTTCCTTTAAAGTGGTAGTTAACTTGAAAATTTGAAATATGCAAGTAATATGCTGTCAACATTGTTACTCGTCATTGTATAGGGTATGCATACAATATTCCTTTAAAATACATGTTATTGTTTCCTGCTTATTACAATTTGTAATGTGTATGACCGATAGCATAACGACATGCCGGCAACACACAATCAAAGCGAACAATAAGGTGATGACACGGAAATAGCAAAGCAACGGCGTAAACGGCTTTCAAAGAAGTAGGCATTGCACATAAGCCGGTAATCAACTCTGATATATTTACATTCAGAATTTTATAGGTGTATACAGAGAAATTGTAATATTGACGGCATTGCATTGCCGGTACTGTCAATGAAAACGATATTCCTGGAGTTTGTTTGATGTCTTGTCATCGGATTAAAGGCTGACGGTATTCAAATATCAAATCAAGGTGGAGTATTGTGATAGAACGCGATGAAACAGTTGAAACAGAACCCACAGGATCATAAATGTATTCTTAGGATATGTTGCAGAACATAATTACATGTATTAAGTTCTCACTTGTGTATTGGAGATGTAGGAAAGACTTTTTTTCTGATTTCTAACAAACAGCATATTTGGTAATTACACTCCAACACTACTCAGTCGGCGAATGTACTGTTAAAAGCAATGTTTCACCCTATGTATTGTTTTGCTCTTTCAAGCCATAAACAAATGGTGTGTCAACGCATGTGGCCGGTAAGATATACCAACAAACCGATGAATTCAAATGATGCTCTGTTTAATTTCGGCTGACATTCGTGAAGTCGTATTAGTCACTCAAGGGTGGCAGAAAACGAGTTCATCATTATGGCGGATAGGTAATATCTCAACAAGTCTTGGGTCTTACAAGAATTCAATATTCTGGTACAATTTCTCTTTCCACATCACCAACATACGATATATGTACTATGTTAATGTTTTATGGTTCTGTAAATAATGAAGATAATACATGTTTTTGTCTAAAACCTCGACTAATGAGTCCGATTTGTTTTACAGGAGATGACTACGCCGACAGGTGTCACAGACTCGAACCCGATCCGGCTCGTCAGTACTTCCGGTGTGACCAACATCAAAGCCGTAGGAATAAGTGGCAGGCGAATTCACTTCTTCACAGACTTCTTCACCAACATGATTGAGATTAAATGGAGCTGGAATGTCTTTATTTTCGTTGGTGGATTTACTATCACGTGGTTACTATTCGGCTTATATTATTGGTTCGTGTGTCACCTACATGGGGATTTTGTGAATTATGCAACTAAGGACTGGAATCCATGTATCACCGGTGCGAAATCGTTCGTATCTACGTTTTTATTTTCGATTGAGACACAGACCACCATTGGTTACGGTTCGAGGTCAGTGACCGAGGAATGTCCTGTTGTGTATCTCGGAATTTTTATACAATCAATCGTAGGTGCAGGACTGCAGGCGGCTTTGGCAGGTCTTGTGGTCGCCAAAATCAGGAGAGCCAAAAAGAGGGCAAGGACCATTTTGTTCAGTACCGTAGCGTGTATAGTAGAGGAAGACGATCAGATGAAACTAGTGATAAGAGTTGGTGATATGCGAAAATCTTTTATACTAAATGTCCAAGTGAAAGGCTACTTCTTCCAGAAAATGGCAGCACAGTCAGGAAAAAGCTACCCGGTGAAATATCATCCAATGACTTTTAAAGGTGAAGACAGCAGTCTCCAAATTTTTCTCGCTTGGCCAACACAGCTTGTTCATGTGATAGACGAAAAGTCGCCATTGTGGTCTATGTCTCGTGAAGACCTTAAGCGTTATAACTGTGAGCTTGTTATTATACTGGATGGCACAGTGGCAGCTACAAGTATGCCGTTCCAGGCACAGACGTCCTACCTCCCCTGGGACATATTATGGGGTCACAGGTTTGACACGTTAGGCACCAAAGTTAATAAATCGGGTGCTTACATATTAAATTTTGCTAATTTTCACAAGACTCATGCACTGACTACCCCGGTGTGTAGCGCAAGAGACCTGCGGAAAATGATAGATGCTGGACTTCCGGTTCCAAAGGAATGTCCAAGAGATTCCCGACACAATCAACAGTCACTCAGTGCAGATGAACTTGTGGTTCGGTTCCGAAGTGCCGATAACGATGCGTACGAACAATCAACGTCAGTGGACAACGTACGAGAGTTCGGGCTTAGGAGTCACAGTATAGAAAGCAGCGCATTTTGTCACTCAACCCCCACTATGAGCTCCCGAAAGAGGGCGTCCAAGATATTTAGTGGATGACCCAAAGATCACGTGCTTTCACTGATCGTGTTGTATTAATGGTGCTTAAATAGAAAAAGATGTCTTCCGTTTTGTATATATCCTATATCATCGTCGGAAACCCACGTGACACTGCTCAAACTTTTGTGACACAAACGTTTAAGAGCAGTGTCACGTGGGCTTCCGACGATGATCCTATATTTGCATGCAACATTGTCAAAATGTGAACTGTAAAAAGAAACGTCACTTCCATACTTTTTTAAAAGGTTTGGTTACTCCAAGTGCTTGATATGTTTAAATAAAGATCAACAGGGAAATCATGAGGCGTGGTGTCAGAAATAAATACTCGCAAACAAGTAATACTATACAGTATTTCAAATTGTGAGGTTATTATTTTGTACTCAGCAGTAGGTACGGAGGTGTTCCTTAAAGCTACCTTCTGTACATGATAGGGTACCCGACACTTTAATGTTTACCATGTATAAATCGCAATAATGTCAACCCAATATCTAAAACACTAATTGCAATAAATAACACCGAAAAATCTTTCTTCAACACTATCTTGGTTATGTCAATACGCTATTTGGTCTGTTAAAATGTTATGTCTGGGAAATTTATTAATTTGTATAACAATTGAAAAATGTGCTTCACTCACTTTTACCCGGAGAAACGTCTTGGTTAGAGGTTATATAGGAACTAACTATATTTTACATCGATAGAGCTTGTACTGAGTTTGGAGATATCTAATATATCCTTCAAATGCGATACGGGAGGTTTGCAAACTGAATTTAAGGTCACAATAGTAAATAACCTCACCGAATTTCTATGGTTGAAAGTTAATCTTTAGCATCAAAACGGCAGCTTTAGGGCCCTCTGATAATTTCATGTGACTCTTGATTGGAGCAACCACATGGCTTATTCATGATACATAAATGAAGAAAACGTTTATCTATGTATTGTTAACGTTGTTACTATGGTAACCGTGGTACAGCAGACTACAAACTTCGTCCTCGGTAAATACCATCTGATCGGGGTTAAAGACCGTTAAATATACTTGAAAATATTTCAATAACTCATTTATCATATGCATGTATATCATATACACCTTTTATTAAACCGTATCAAATGATTACTATCATATATATGCAAATACAAAATGCCTTACTTTTGGTGGGAAGGTGAAGATGTGTTATAGAGAAGTAGATGTTGATAAATACCAAGCTTGTTATTGGATGTTTTGTACTGATGTAAGACTGATAGGAAACTGCTTCGGTCCTTAGTATTCAGGGATCAATAATGATATGACGTAAATGTTTCCTCTCAGACTGGGAGCTTCCGAATGTCAGACTTGGAGCTTCCGAATGTGTGGGAGTAACGATGTCAACTAACAAAACATGTTAAAACACGAAAATGTATTTTTCACTATTTCGTAAAAGAGTTTAAAATGTTTCAGGAACTAAAATAAACCGTAAGTTGAAATGGAGCATTGTTTGTTGTCACATGAATGTTAGGGACTGGAATCCCTTTTTGTAACAGTTATGTTTATCGGATACATACATGCAGCTATTCGAACACATATGATAAGGTGTCTTGTCTACAAAATGCTATTTCTTGGAAAGGAACCCTTTTGCATACCATCACCTCAAGAGTATACGTGTCAATCCTGAAAAGGAGCTTACAGAGTATGGTTCCTAATAGAATTTCAGAATTATCAAATCGCCTCCTTCTGGTTTTTTTAATATTCGAAAGGACGCGTACGGTGCGTGTTTCGTTAAAGAATGACATTATTTTCGCAAAAGGACGAGAATTGAGGATTCTTAAAAAAAATGTAAAAAAAATTTGCGAGATGTATTTGTTGTTCTTATGCTTATCTAAATACCGGGTATGTGATCAAAGACAGGGAAAAATGTCTAATTTCGTCATTTAAGAACTAGAAATTAGAATTACTAGTGTTAAATATTTTTCCCTTCGGAGTTAAAGGATGGAATTAACGATTGGTAAAGGGGTCAATAGATGTATTAAAGGAAACACCTGTTTGAAAACCTTGTTTGTGGGTTTCTCTCCGCCATATCTCCTTATTTATACGCAAAAACGTCCACACGTAGTCATAGGTAGGATACAACAAAGAGGGAAAACGTGCATATAGACCACTTTAATGTTTCAAATTAACAACTTTTGCAAACAACATTATTTCAACCTTGACAAAACAAATTTAAGTTTAAAAAAAAAAATCGGCAAACCTTGGTGAATGGCAGTTCCACCATAAGAGTTAAACACGTGTTGTGTCAATGATAAATCACGATAAAAGGTAGGACGTATTTGGAAATCTGGAAAGCCAGCATTGCATCGCACCATATCACCAGGTCGTGCCAAGGTCGAAATAATGAAAGGGTTCGTGTCAAGGCTATGTCTGTGTCTGAGTGGTTCCGAATCATATTCAGAATACAGGCACATTAAAATATATCCATAAAACCATTAAGAAAATGTTATTGCGCATGCACCTATAATATTTGGCAAAATACAGAATTTTAAAGTATATGCCAAAACAAATTACACAGCATCATACGATGTATTGTTATTCTAGGACACATAAATGATTCTAGGAGTCAAACAAGAAACTAGAAATCGAAGGTTGGTCTAAATTATTGTGGAAATAGAATAAAGAATTTACCACGTTTTGTAAACAAACAAACCAAGACATGATAGACCATTGGACAAGGAGTAGTAACTAGCAACATACGGTATTCCAATACTTACAGAATTACGGTCTGCTTCGTTACCAGAGAATAGTGTAAAAAGTGTTCGCCAAACGCAAGGTCTTCGAAGGACCATAGACTTTTGCCCAGTTAAAATAACGTCAAGGCAACAAATTAATCGTGGATTCCGGTTTCAGTTTAAACACCACTTCCTTGCTGTAATAACATATAACCGACTGTTCAGTCAGCTTCAAAGCGTGTTTTATTCAACAGCAAGGTTACATTTTTATCTATTTATTTTTCGTAAGCTTTTTATAAAACAGAAAAAAGACAAGAAGCTTTCTTGTACATTTAATCATTAATGTTGCATCATCATCATCAGCAGCAGCAGCAGCAGCATCTTGCACTTGATCGATATTAACTACCTTTAATACTTGCAATAGTGGTAGCGTTGGTGTTATTTCGAGGGAGGGGTGCAATCGATCCAAGCGCATGTTCATCCGGTAGACAGAATATCTGTGTAGGCTGCAGAAATGCCGGTATACAAACGATCGTTTATTCTAAAAGGTCACAGAATGATTAGCCTATAGCCATGGCGTCAGAGCTAACTAATGAGAGTAGAACTTCGTGTTCCTGTAAATGAGACATTAGAGCTTATTTGCCCTTTCCGAAGTCGTCGTTATTTTAAACAAGGTAGCTAGGCGATTTAATCGCGTGACCTTTAATTTAGAGTAAGGTACATGCAGTCAGGCCTACAAGGGGAACGACACACAAGGTTGTTTGTTAAAACTCCTTTACGTGAACAGTCCAATGAAATACATATTGTCATATTGATGCGGTCGTTATTGTACTCGCCTTTCACTAAGGCGCTGGGGTTATATTCCCCAACCCTGAAAATGACCACGTCCAGTTCCCTGGCCCTGAAACATGCGGCATTAGTTTCAAGTTCATAAATCCTTTGGTAATTTATCTTATAAGAATTGTTATCCTGAAGTCAATTCAACATTTGTTTACCCAGAGATGTAACCATTTTGTAATAATGCATTATCATTATTATATTATATGAGTACACATGGTGACATGGTTCTCTTTAACGGCCAAACAATTACACATGGTCACACAGTAGTACTAAACGGCCAAATAATTACACATGGTCACACAGTAGTACTAAACGGCCAAATAATTACACATGTCGTCTTTACGGCGAAATTATTACACATGGTTACATGGTAGTCTTGACGGCCAAATAATTACACATCGCCACACGGAAGTCTCAACTTATGCATAGTTTCGCGGTAGGATACGTGTGACAAAGATTAAACTGTCTCAGTATAATAAGTGTTTAACACCGCTGTAAAAAAAAAGCAAAAAAAAAAGTTAAAGTTTAGGTGTTCCGAGTTTTAATTAGCATACCCTACACTTGATTATATTGAACGAACATGGTGTTTTTTAATTTCTCTTTAACTGGTGTACTCGGGGGAAAAAATATTAAAATGCAAAATGCCATCATTATTACAAATTAATCGTGTCCATGAAGGCTTTTAAAGTAGTCAAATTAAGATTTTGTATTATTCGGCATTTCCTCTTCTATTAATGTGAAATGCTTCTTATGGGGCATTCGCACATTTCCTTCGTTTCATGTCAATTGGTAATAAGATCACAGAATAAAACAAGTACGCGTACGTATTTAAAGAACTTGTTGATAAATCTAGACAGTTAGGCCTATGCCATGAAGTGTACATGTGATCCACACGGTCTACATTTTATATTACGAGTTGCTTCCCTTCAACCATCTACATTGTAATTTTGAGAGGTGATTTTTGTTTGTAATGGTAAAACAATTCTTAAAAGCGATTGCAGTACCCCGGGGCCCTATATTTCATTACGCTTGGTCATCAGTACATCAATAAAATCACATACATGTACATTATGTAGTTCAACTGATCATTATTCAATCATAATAAAAAAAAACCGAAGACGAAAATCGAAATAAAATTAACATCCTTAAGTGAAACCAATTTAAAAAAAAAACGTATGCATTATTTCATCTAAACTAGAGTCTAGTTGCGTTTGGAATCGACATAAATCACCATAAACGACTGACGAAGTGAAAGTGAAAGTAACAATCTTAACGTTTTAAGTAAACGCATTTGGAACATTTCGATATCGTATAAGGAAGCATGCATACGACTGGACCGTCAGGTTAAAAGATGGCGGTTCCCATGTGTTTACTATGATGCGACGTTTAGTGGTTTAATTCACTCTATAAAAGAAGCTTAACTCGCGATTTCATCTTTCAACCCCAGTCATGAGGCATCTGTTGATTATTGATGTAAGATGTTATGACATAATTTTAAATTTGATGAAGGTTACGTGGTCATTATGATATAGATACTAGATGCATACAATTTTTTTGTACTGGTGGCCGACCAGTTCTCGCCAAGTACCAGTTGTCGCCAATGGCACTGTAATTTCTATATTTCTTAGTTAATTACTATTTTTTTTCTGAATGTTTTGAGATGAAGGTTTGTTCTTTCTTGAACAAATTCGTATATAGCAAAATAGTGCGATTTTGCCGACTAAGCGAGTGCAGTGGCGAGAACTGGTACTTGGCGAGAACTGGTCGCCAGCCAATAGGCCTATGGATTTTCACTGTTCATGACATCTTATGAGAGACAAATCGACATCGCAAAAACCAGTGATCAATCAACGTGCTAGTCCCGAGTCCTGTACTCGTAAAATTATGATAGAACTCATAGAAATTCTGTAAATTAATACTTCAATTTATTTATGTAACAGGAGATCTAGAGCAAAAATGCGCGGTCAGACCACAGTTGCTTGAGTTTCAGTCAGTATATAAAAAAAATGTTTATATATATTGAGGCGCGGCCCAAGTATTCCAACGTTATTTCTCAACTATTTGTAAACAATGCACATACAGTGTAACTTACTTGTTGTGAGGCTGTCGTGCAATTCTTAGACGAAACACCGACATTTCTGATAAATTTAGATTTTAATCCACCACTACATGCTACATTGTAGTTTCGTTTCATCTAACGATAATTTCTCCGTCACATAGACAGTTTTTGATGACGAGCGTACCAGTAACTTTTTAAGCAAGCCGCCATGGCTTGTACATATGTGATGTCAAGTTCTGAACAATTCAGTGCGGGACAAAACATTAGGAATTCCTATGACTTTTTCAAATTTTCCCCAACAGTTGGAGTTATCTCCCTTATCTATGTAAATTTCAGCATTTATAAGGAAATCTCTTTGTGCTTGAAAAAAAGGCAATTTATGTTCCACGTGCTCCTCTATAAATTGATGGACTCAACAATAATCGGCATGTATTTTATTTGAATAAAAATTATTATTTATTCTTTTGTATTCCATGCGGTTTCGTGACCTCACACATGTACAAGCCATTGCGGCTTGCTTAAAATGTTGCCAGTGCGCTAGTCATAAAAAACCCGTCTATGCGACCGAGAAATTATCATTAGATAAAACAAAACTAGCATGTAGTGGTGGATTAATATCTAAATTCATCGGAAATGTCGGTGTTTCGTCTGAGAATTGCACGACAGACTCGCAACCAGTAAGATATGTGCATTGTTTACAAAACGTTGAGAAATAACGTTAGTATACTTCCATTACATTACTGTAATGGGAGGCTCATTTCACACATATATATGTATTATTTACTGACAGAAACTCAAGCAACTGTGGTCAGACCAGGGTCCGAACATGGAACCTTCCTAACTCTTAGACGGACGCTCAACCAATTGAGCTAACTGGTCATCGACGATAATCTAGATCCACTACATTCCTCCCTCCTTAAACAAAGTCTTTGAGCCCGAAGACATCACGATTTACATGAACCCATGTTCGGGTATCCCCTTACCAAGTACATGTACAATGTATGCACCCAGTACTTGAAACAAGGTTTGGTCACAGGCACCAAATGTAACAGGAGTGGAAAAATGCACGGCCAGACTGGGGTTGGAACCCAGGACCTTCCAAACTCTAGACCGACGCTCATCCAATTGAGCTATCTGGTCGCTGACAATCAATTGTTTTTTACAAAGTTGAACTTACCAACATACACTCTGTACTTGCACACGATGCTTTTTTTATGAAGATATTCACTGAAAAAGTTTGCCTCATCCCTTGTCACTTGGTGTTCAGTTTGAGATGAAGTGTGCAGCTGACATGAGATGAAAACCTGCGTCTTGTGCATCAAAGTAAACATGAAGGAGTTCAAGTCTGTCTCTGTTTGAGACATTTTGTGTACAGAATTGTATTGAGCAACCTTTCTTCTTTGACCATAGCAACTATATATGTATCAGTAATCTGTATCGACATGTAAAATCTGTCAATTGATTTCTATTCTTTAATATATTGGATTTTTCTTCGTGTAAAAGTACTTATAGTCTTCCTTTGTACAGATACATTTTGTATGCATCAATACTGCTTTCAATAAGTATTTGACATGGACAATACAATACCATAAATATAAATGCTCATATATAAACCCAAACATGTTGAGAATACCGACCTTAATTGTAGTACAGTCGATTCAACACATCTAGCATACACTTGGGGACTGTCCTTAAATGACATCAGCTGTTAATAGGACATAAAAACAATCGAACCAAACTAATGAGTCAATTCCCAGAGTACATAGGTGTCAACCTCTGAAATCTGCAATGAGTGAGATCTCTCTCTTTCCATTTTTCCAATGAGGGAGAAAGTGCATGAAATGCAAACTGAAACTGCATTGCTCAATTTTTCTTTCCCTTATTATACATTATTTGTATTTCAAAATAACTTCACTAAGTATTCATTTGATCCAGACACACCTATTATGGTCATTACACATATCCTTTATTAACTAGGATCTCATTTGACCACAAGATGTTGATTTGAGTTTTTGTGGGTTTGGACTTACCGGTAAATGTTGAGGGAGATTGGTAAATTTATGTCAAAATGAGGGAGTCTCCCTCCTAATGAGGGACGGTTGACAGGTATGAGAGTATGTTTCCTTTTTGTCAAAACCTATGTTTAATATTAATTAATTAATTATTTACCAGGTAAGTATATAAAATTGACAGATATCTTGATAATAATATTGACTTCACTATACCTCTCAGTTATCCACATAGTGGGATTCATTGTCTACATTTTTATCAATAAAGGAACAACAACAAAAATTTAATTGGTATGATTTATCCTAGTTTTCCCAGCAGTAACACCTGATAAAACATGGAGACTGAACAGCTGCTGTATCACCTGGCGGAGATAGAGGAATTAGCCGAGGACATCATCTCAGACAAACATCAGATGGTGGAATTAGACAAGAAACGCCAGAAAACAAGGGAGGCTATCAGGTTAGTATCAACGTTATCACTTGGTTTTAATTCCCTGTGTGCTACTGTACCAGTGATTGTTACCAATTGTAGACAGCATGTCTTTCTGTAATATCAATATAAAATGTAAGTTCTTACTTGTTGTTTGTGTTAGAAAATACACTGGTCCTATACATACACGTAGGTGTTAACCTGTGAAACCTCCAATGAGAGAGATCTTCCCCATTCCATATTTCCAATGAGGGAGAAAGTGTGTGAAATACATCTAAAACTGTATAACTCAATTTGTTTTCCCCTTTTTATGTATCAAAACAACTTCAAAAAGTATTCATTTGATCCAGACACACCTGTAATGGTCATTACACACACCCTACATTAACTAGGATATCATTTGACCACAGAATGTAGATTTTGAGTTTGTGTAAGAGGTAAAAATATGGATTTAAGAATTTGCAACCATTCAGCATATTAGCCTGGATATCAAAACTACAGGAAATTATTTCAACTTTACTGAGGTTAGTGTAAACATACTGATTTAAACTCAATGTTTACAAAAATGATAAATTGTCATCCACATTTGTAGCTCACATGTTACATTAAATTCTGGTCAGGTACAGTTAATGTTGTATTCTTAGCTAGTGTCCTTATCAAAGTTTTCATATTTTTCTTCATCTTAATTAGATATGTGTCCTGTTTAGCATACATATATTTAGATTTGGGTTCAAATTTTATAAAATATCAACAAAATGCTGACCTTACTCTTTTTTTATCCCCAAATGTGTGTGGAATAATTTTAGGTTTTTAAGACTGAACTTATTAAGATTATGGATAACTAAACATAAAATGTTTTTAATCAATAATACTTGGCACATTTTATTTCCTACTGTAAAACATTTCTATAACAATCAAATAAACTGTAATGACATCAAGTTGAACCTTTATTATAGCAAATCATAAACACTATTTTCTTTTAAGACATTTTTGGTTAGACAATCTACAATTTTACAGGATCAAAATAATTTATATATATCACGGAAATCTTGTGTACATTAGAATTATTTATCCCTTTAGTAGAGTCGCCGTTTATTTCAGACATAGTATATATGTTCATTATCGTGTCTCTTTTCCATCAGGCTGCTATCAAAAGATAAGAAAACACAGAAGACTTGGGTGTGCTTCGGAAACATGTTTATTAAATTACCCAAGGAGGACACCAAAAAGTTACTGGAAAAAGGTCAGTATAAGTTTTATTGTCTATAGATAAATGAAGTCTGATGTAAGTTGCCATATAACATTCGTTATAGATTTATAATCTTTTGACAGCTATTAGAAGTCTGGTGTTTGTTGCTGAAACATGGCCGGATTATAAAATAGCTCCCATGTACGATACTGGCTATCTAGTTTAAAATAAGAACAGCACAATTCCTCATTTATGAGCTGAAAACAGTTTGGAGTAGACGAATAGGGGTAGTTGTGCTTATATGGTGGAATATGGTATTTGGATATGTGCTTGTATTTCTGATAAACAGTGAATAAAACAGAAACTTACCTCTACTTCTCTGCTGGACAGACATATTAGTTAGAAGTTTAGCGACACTTACATGCTTCTAGAATGTAATGTTGCAGTTAAAAATTTTTTCATTGTCAATTCGGAACACCTTGAAAACATTGCCTCTTGTTAATTTTAAATATCAACATGAATTTCTGAAGGCCAACAAACAATATATTCTCATAAGGAGTTTATTGACAGGAATATAAATAGCACTCCTTCATTGAATGACTCCTAAGACCAATGGTCAACCATAACCTGTATGAAAAGTTCAGGCGTATTACGCCCGTAAAACAGGCGGAAAGTAGATGGATTCCGCCTGGAAAATCAAAATTACGGGTGTAATGTAGCAGGACACGTAATTTAAGAAAAATTCCTGCCACATTACAACTCCACTATGAAATTTTTACGGGCGTCATTTTAAAGGGTGAGGCGGAAACTGAGGCGTCATTTTTAAGTTGAGAAGGAATTTGGGGCTTTTGGATGAATTTCCTGTTGATGTAAATTCCCTCCATTTTCCCCAACTGACAAAGATGGCTGACATGATGGAAAGCATGCAGAGTGTGATAGATAATTCAATGGAATTTTGTACAATTGGAGACTGTAGTTTATCTAGGGATTGTATCCTAGGTTTAATAAGGTATTGTAGAGTATTATTGCATGCTTTGTCTGATGTAAATTGTTTCTAAAGCACAAAATTCATAATTATAACTGCAATGGATTTTAGACTAGGTCACTATATAATATAGACTGCACTATACATGAGTGGATAACTGTTTAAATATGTAGCATATAGTATATTGGATGCACTCAACAATAATATATTTCTGTATAATTTGATTTGTAAAATGTGCTATATATTTACCAGTATGATTAATCTTTAAATTGTAAAATGGAGCCATTACGAACATGACTTATGAATGTCACTATTATAATGATCTGTCTTACTTGGGTATTATATTTTTCTTTGAAAAGATAATTGCTGAAGTGATTTTGAGAACATTAATACACATATAAATGGTGACAAAATGGAGTCCTTGATAATATTGGTACTGGATTTAGTTTTGGCCATTTTAGGACATTTCTTTCAAATTCCTGGTGAAGTACACCCATATAAACAATTAGGTACTGAGAAACAGGAAAATGATACCTGGAATTTATAAAATGACGCCTGGAATTTACAGAATTACGCCTGGAATTTTTAGAATTTACGCCTGATATTTACGCCTGGAATTTTGATATTAAAAGCTCTGATGAAATTACGCCTGGAAAATTTTCCGCCTCATCTCATTTACATATAGTGCCTGATTACGCCCCTTTTCCTGCTCAAGTCCGCTTGGTTTCCGCCTCTCTACAACATTATTCTGTATTGGAGACGTAATCATATTCACGCCTGGAATTCATTGTAAATTACGCCTCTGTTACGCCCGGATTACGGTTGGAACATTTCGTACAGGATGGTACCAACATAATCAATATGAATACGATTTCAATTATTGGTAATTATTTTAGACTTCATTTCATCATTGTTTCATTTTCTGCATCATTCAAAATAGGACAGGAGTTATTTCCCCTACACCATACCAAATGTACAAGAAACCTTTAAAAATTAATCAAAAGTGGTACATATGTTTCAAATAGCCAAACATTGTCCTTAGATTTAAATGAAATACCTTGTAGGTGATTTAAGACAAACAAACAGTGATATTGTACTAGAACAAAGAAATGCAAGGTTAGACAAGGAACTCCTCCCAGGACCGTCCGAACTCAAAACATGCTCTAACAATTGATTTAAATATCTGTTCACTAACCAAATAGTCAAGTTCCATTATGTATTCACTACTCTCCTGTAGTATGTGGGATGTATGCCAGTTGTGTAACTCTATACTCTGTAGGTATCCCATATGGATATAAAGTTTCCTGACTCGGGACTCTCTCACCAACATCATTTGTTAAATCAATCATATGCTGGTGTGGATATCATAGTAATAACTGCCCACTTAAACCGGGATAAATTGAAACAAGCTATTCCAGTGTTTGTTTCTTTGTTAAATTTTTCTAATTTTTTAAGTGCCAGGGGGCTTATTGGGTCAAATACAGTAGACATGTCTTTAATATGAACAAATTCACTTAATTATTTTACAAGTTTACTCTATTCTCCATATTTACACATCACCATCAGTTTAGTACGTGTCAGTATTATATGTAATGCCCATTTGACCTTCCTGTTTATCATTGAAGAATTTTTTTAAAACCTATTCAACAGGAAATACATGTATTCTCAAAAAAATGTAACAAGCAGTTTATCTCTAATGCCCCTGGAGCAACAGATGAGTATTGATATGTGTCCTCAGTGATCACCATATCAATTTCTTGCAATTTTTCAGTGATTTTACACATAAAATGGTCCGCAATAAATGACATCCTACCCCACCCCACCCCACCCCAATCTCTTTTTTCTAATTTTGTAAGTGCCAGGGAGCTTATTGTAACAAGTACAGTACATTTATTTATAGTTGTTTATTATATATTGTATTATTCCCTGCTCAACGAAGATAACAGGAGATATAGAAATGGAATCTATCCGTCCAGTTAAGAAGAATTGGTCTGATCCATGAATATCTTGCTAGAACAACTACACCTTAGATAGTTTCATGATTGATGCATCTGGGGTGGCTTTACTGACTGCAATTATTATAGATGCTGAATTTATCTACAATTCACACTTCGGTGACTTAGTGACTATAACAATTAGCTGTTTTTGTACAATGGCTTGTACACTAGGAGTGGGGGATGACAGTTATTGATCACTCTGATTGTTCCTCTTACTTTGTGAAATGTCCAGGAGAGTCAAAGCCCTGTGATGTTGGTTGATGCAGCTTCTAATAGGCTGAAATTTCTCCTGGTTGACACTTAATTTAGGTCTTGACAAATCAAAACTTGGTAGAAATGGTGTTTTAATAATCTAACAGACAAAAATATGTATTTGAGGTTGTTACTGTTATGTCTGTTTCATAAAGTATGTACGTAATGACAAGCTTTATTTCATCTCTAGACTAAGCACTCAGATCCTATATCCATTCATAGAAGGATTCACAGCCTTTATTCTTAAACTCAAAATTTTCAGAATCCAGGTTTACTCCATGAATCCAAGATGGCCATCATGACTTCTGATTGGATATTATGTTGTCTTCTCTGGAATGTCTAGATGTTATAAACACATCTGGGTAAACCAGTTACGAAAGTTTGAACAATGCCAACTGAAAAGCCAGGTCAGAGGTGCATCTCCATATAATGTCAGAACATTATCTATATGCATATGTTATGATTTTACAAAATCTATTTTCTACAAATATTCTATATTTCTACCTCCTACCTTCATATCCTATACACTTTCATCTTTCCTTTCATAACTATTATAAGATTTGTCAAATTTTGTGTTTTCATGCATTGAATCGAGAAAGCCTTAGATAAGTTGTGCAGAATCCTTTTGTTATACATAATGATAATATGCAATAAAATATGCTTGAATTTCATAGTTCAACCCGAGTTTTATGCTGATGTAGTTTTCTACTTTCTTATGAAGTACTGCTTGACTGCAAAGGGGGTCTGCTACCACTAGCCCTCCACCACTGGGCCGCAGTGACCAAGTGGTTACAGTGACTGACAGTCTTCCGTAGCCCTCGACCTCTGGATTGGTGGGTTATCAAGGCCTATGTTGGGCAGGTTAAATGGCCATTGGTCCATGTATTTCTCCGGGAGCTTATGCTCTCTTCCACCATCAAAATCTGTTAAGGATATATGTTTTTGCAAAATTGATTACTTATAAACATACTACATCATATAACAAAAAGTGATTTTCAAAATCATGTTCCCAAATGTGTCAATTAAGCACAAACAAAACAAAAACAGTTCACTATTGTGTAAGGACAAGTAATAACTTGTATATTGATATGTAGAATATCTATCCCGTGTATGGATGGATATGGACAATAGTTTAAGTTCTACAGGGTGAAATCAATCAGCAGGATATTGGATCAGGTATAGGGCTATCAGTGAGTAAACATTCATTACACAACGTGAAACAGGCTAGGGATATCGAGTAAACAGGAATCAATGTTTGTCCACTCTCCCCTCAAGGAAATGACACACAATCCAATCGTATTTATTAGTGGTATGGGGGAGGGGTACCGTGTTCTGGTTATGTTTTTTCTGTGTTAAGATGGTATCTTTAGCCTGTGAGATACAGAGCTATACACTATCAGTAAATTAATTGTGAAGCACCAATCTTGATTGATGATTATATTTACGCATATATTGTTCATGAAAACAGAATCAAAGAAAAATTAATTTGCATGCAATCTACTAAAAGAACATAACAGTGAAAACAAATTAATGATGTATAAACATTATAGTATTACGGGAAAAAATGAATACTAAAAGTCTGTATCCAATTTTGTGTTGAGTGTATAGCGTTGGAGTATAAACTGACAGAGTGTTAACTAAATGTAGCTCATATTGACACAATCTGATGTTATCTTTATACTTGTTAAAACGGTGATTAATTTTTGCTGTGGTGGAAGATAGAAAGTGTGCTTAGGCTATGGAGCACACTATGTTAAGATATTTAATATAAGTCCTGATATTCTCCATAATATCACACCCACATGGGAAGTTGAAAAATGAATGGAAGGAAGGTAAACCTAGATTGTAGTTAGCTGTGGTTGTCAGACCATGATTTAATGTATAGTCATAGCTCCGGGGTAAAATCACATAAATCATCAAATTGAGTCAATAAAACTGATTTATTTCAGATGCAATAGAAGGAGAATCTGAACTTGATAGATATATTGATCTGTGTGGATAACAGAAAAATTAAACAAGTTATCAACATGTAGCAAAGGAGTTCTAACAGTAAAGGTAATATTGATGTGTCCGCTACATATTGTTATTGACCCTCAGACTGGGAACACTTGTCCAGCTCAACATGTACGATAGATCAGGAGGTCACATACTTGTCGGTCAGTGAGGGAGTTAGGACTACAGCTATTCTGGTTATTCATTCAATATTGTTTTCTACCCAGATGTTTAAGCTTCCACAAATCAATGTTAATATAATTGGACAAAATAGTCAACCTTCCAAACTCTACTTCCCATGAGTTGACTGTATAGTGTAAACTAACAACACGATTAATCGAATTCCCTGGGAACCCCAAACAACCTGTGAGTAATTAAATGTTACGAGTGTTGTTCCCATGATTAATTACAATTGTATATCAGTGGACAATGAATGTCCACCAGTATTTGATTATAATGGTCAATCTATTGATGTTACTGGTACTTGGTGGGTGTAGTACTGTATCAGGCAATCGTCTAACGATTCGTTGTTTTCGTAAATCGGTCAATGATATACCATATATTCTGTCAATGATTAATTACAAATCATCATAACTGAATTACTGATTAAGTGAATTTTTCCTATCAAGAAAGAAAAAGAAGCTTATGGAAAGAATGATTGACGCAATTACAAATAATTGCTGGAAAGTACAATGTAAAGTTTAAGAACTGCATGTTTGAAACTAAAACTTGGAAAGAAAGAAAAAATGGCAACAAGCTTTAATAAAAGCAGAAGTTGCAAATTTGTCAGTCTGTCGAACATGTTTGTTTGGACCATAGAACATCTGAAGGTTTAAGGGTGGTTAAGGTGTCTCGACATTTTACCACTAACCCTCCACCTCTGTGTTGCATTAGTTCGAAACCCACGTGAGGCAGCTTGCCAGCCGTACTAACCCTTGGTTGGTGGTTTATCTCCAGGTACTCCAGTTTTCCTCCACCTCCAAATCCTGGGAAGTCCTTCAATTACTCTTGCTGTTAAAACCCTTTAAGCCCTGATAATGCATTATTGCATCACGGAAGTGAAAATATTTTAAAACAATTTTGAGTTGATTAAATTTGCAAATAAACTGATTTGTTTGTAATTATATGTGCTGAAAATCATTAAATACCTATTAAATAAATTATTTCAAACAGATTTATGACTATAATAGAACATAAAACAAAATAATCCAAAACCTTAAGAACATCTGATGATAGTTCAATGAAATTTAAGGTTTATGCAATGGTATGGTGGTGTGTTAATTTGATCACATTTAGGTAGAAAATCAAATTGATTGTCCAGATGATAACTTCTGACTTACTTTTATTCGACATAATATTTAGTGCCCAAATTGCCCCTACATTTAATAAATATTAGCCTGCCCCCATCTACTAATTAATACCTATAGAAAAGTTCCTGTAACCTCACTGATCTGCCAATACAATCTTTAGCCTTTTAACCAATTTAGACTATTCCACAGAAACTGAAAAGGAACACTTTTTTCCCCACACAGCTTAACTCACCTGGAAACTTTTACCTGTACATACATGTTTGTTTTATTAACAATAGCCCTCTTTGTGTTTTTATTAGTGCACATTGTGTTTATTATGTTGAATACAGTATTTGATTATCTCAAAGGGCTCGCTATATCGTGGTATCCTTCTGGATATCCCGGCAAGATGAATTACAAAATATTCTTGGAGCTTATTGGCCTAACCTTACTTTGTTATCTCAGAGAAACATTAGGATCTGTACGATTGTCCTGCCTTACTTTGTTATCCCAGAGAAACATTAGGATCTGTACGATTGTCCTACTTACTTTGTTATCTCAGAGAAACATTAGGATCTGTACGATTGTCCTCTTTACTTTGTTATCTCAGAGAAACGTTAGGATCTGTACGATTGTACTTCCTTACTTTGTTATCTCAGAGAAACGTTAGGATCTGTAGGATTGTCCTACCTTACTTTGTTATCTCAGAGAAACGTTAGGATCTGTACGATTGTCCTATCTTACTTTGTTATATCAGAGAAACGTTAGGATCTGTACGATTGTCCTACCTTACTTTGTTATCTCAGAGAAACGTTGGGATCTGTACGATTTTCCTACCTTACTTTGTTATCTCAGAGATCGTAAGGATCTGTACGATTGTCCTACCTTACTTTGTTATCTCAGAGAAACGTTAGGATCTGTACGATTGTCCTACCTTAATTTGTTATCTCAGAGAAACATTAGGATCTGTACGATTGTCCTACATTACTTTGTTATATCAGAGAAACGTTAGGATCTGTACGATTGTCCTACCTTACTTTGTTATCTCAGAGAAACATTACGATCTGTACAATTGTCCCCTTTACTTTGTTATCTCAGAGAAACGTTAGGATCTGTACGATTGTCCTACCTTACTTTGTTATGTCAGAGAAACATTAGGATCTGTATGATTGTCCTACCTTACTTTGTTATCTGAGAGAAACGTTATAGGATCTGTACGATTGTCCTACCTTACTTTGTTATCGTAGAGAAACATTAGGATCTGTACGATTGTCCTACCTTACTTTGTTATGTCAGAGAAACGTTAGGATCTGTACGATTGTCCTACTTTACTTTGTTATCTCAGGGAAACATTAGGATCTGTACGATTGTCCTACCTTACGTTGTTATCTCAGAGAAACGTTATGATCGGTAGGATTGTCCTACCTTACGTTGTTATCTCAGAGAAACGTTAGGATCGGTAGGATTGTCCTCTTTACTTTGTTATCTCAGAGAAACGTTAGGATCTGTACGATTGTCCTACCTTACTTTGTTATCTCAGAGAAATGTTAGGATCTGTAGAATTGTCCTACCTTACTTTGTTATCTCAGAGAAACGTTAGGATCTGTAGAATTGTCCTACCTTACTTTGTTATGTCAGAGAAACATTAGGATCTGTACGATTGTCCTACCTTACTTTGTTATCTCAGCGAAACGTTAGGATCTGAACGATTGTTCTACCTTACTTTGTTATCTCTGAGAAACGTTATGATCTGTACGATTGTCCTACCTTACTTTGTTATCTCAGAGAAACGTTAGGATCTGTACGATTGTCCTACCTTACTTTGTTATCTCAGAGAAACGTTATGATCTGTACGATTGTCCTACCTTACTTTGTTATCCCAGAGAAACGTTAGGATCTGTACGATTGTCCTACCTTACTTTGTTATCTCCGAGAAACGTTAGGATCTGTACGATTGTCCTACCTTACTTTGTTATCTCCGAGAAACGTTAGGATCTGTACGATTGTCCTACCTTACTTTGTTATCCCAGAGAAACGTTAGGATCTGTACGATTGTCCTACCTTACTTTGTTATCTCGGAGAAACATTAGGATGTGTATGATTGTCCTACCTTACTTTGTTATCTCAGAGAAACATTAGTATCTGTACGATAGTCCTGCCTTACTTTGTTATCGTAGAGAAACGTTAGGATCTGTATGATTGTCCTACCTTACTTTGTTATCTCAGAGAAACGTTAGGATCTGTACGATTGTCCTACCTTACTTTGTTATCTCAGAGAAATGTTAGGATCTGTAGAATTGTCCTACCTTACTTTGTTATCTCAGAGAAACGTTAGGATCTGTACGATTGTCCTACCTTACTTTGTTATCCCAGAGAAACGTTAGGATCTGTACGATTGTCCTACCTTACTTTGTTATCTCGGAGAAACATTAGGATGTGTATGATTGTCCTACCTTACTTTGTTATCTCAGAGAAACATTAGTATCTGTACGATAGTCCTGCCTTACTTTGTTATCGTAGAGAAACGTTAGGATCTGTATGATTGTCCTACCTTACTTTGTTATCTCAGAGAAACGTTAGGATCTGTACGATTGTCCTACCTTACTTTGTTATCTCAGAGAAATGTTAGGATCTGTAGAATTGTCCTACCTTACTTTGTTATCTCAGAGAAACGTTAGGATCTGTAGAATTGTCCTACCTTACTTTGTTATGTCAGAGAAACATTAGGATCTGTACGATTGTCCTACCTTACTTTGTTATCTCAGCGAAACGTTAGGATCTGAACGATTGTTCTACCTTACTTTGTTATCTCTGAGAAACGTTATGATCTGTACGATTGTCCTACCTTACTTTGTTATCTCAGAGAAACGTTAGGATCTGTACGATTGTCCTACCTTACTTTGTTATCTCAGAGAAACGTTATGATCTGTACGATTGTCCTACCTTACTTTGTTATCCCAGAGAAACGTTAGGATCTGTACGATTGTCCTACCTTACTTTGTTATCTCCGAGAAACGTTAGGATCTGTACGATTGTCCTACCTTACTTTGTTATCTCCGAGAAACGTTAGGATCTGTACGATTGTCCTACCTTACTTTGTTATCCCAGAGAAACGTTAGGATCTGTACGATTGTCCTACCTTACTTTGTTATCTCGGAGAAACATTAGGATGTGTATGATTGTCCTACCTTACTTTGTTATCTCAGAGAAACATTAGTATCTGTACGATAGTCCTGCCTTACTTTGTTATCGTAGAGAAACGTTAGGATCTGTAGGATTACAAGGCTGTGTGCCTATAGTAAATGGGAAGTCTAAAGTTAGAAATGCTAAAGTTTAATGGCATTATTAATCAGAGAATGAAGTTGCATGCTAGAGTGATACACTGTAACTATATGTACTGTTGGTAATGAGTTTTAAGCTGACATTGTGATTTGAAAGCTTTCAATCAAGTTTTTAAAAAAAATGTTTAAAATGTTTGTATGCTTTTGAGATGCTCCCAGGTGACTTTCGTCACTCATTCAGCAGCCTTCTGTATATATCTATTGATAACCAAAGTGACAAGCTGCATGCTGATATTCCTTGGAGGCTCGTTACCAAGCAATTAGCACAAACTTAAATGTTGCAGGCACTTCAAAGTACCAACAGCTGGAAGATAATGTCAGTAGGAGCAAGTGCTCGTCTGGGAGACTTAAATATTCTAAAAAACTGTCAAGAGATTTCAATTTGTTTTAATCTTGATTAAAAGGCTTTTGTCTAACACTCACTGACTTTGTCAGACATGAGAGGATTTGGTTTGCAATGACAGATTGTGTTGGTAATCCTTTACGCTATAATTATATACTTACATGTAGGTTATATTGATCCTACAGGTAAGTGATTAATGGAGGCTTCTATCAAATAAGATAAAGAAATGCACCAGCTAGGTAAATGTCAAGAGAGTCTGGTGTTCAGAAATAAAAAAAACATGTTTTTTTTTACATGAAAGTGCTTTTGACAAAGATCGTTACCAATACCTGGAAGCCTTGCACCTGCGTAAAAATCTGTTTGGTCATTTTTATTGTCACGCCTCTCAGGAGTTCAGAGATAGCTACAAATCGAACATTTGGATTGTTCAAAGCATTTGTCACTTTCTGGATTAGCATAGGCAGTCAGTTGACTGATCAACATTGAAATTATCACTGCTACAAAATTGCATTTTCCCAGTAGCATAATATTTTGGTGCATTAATAAATTACAAATGTTACAGTAAGGTGTTACAAGTTTCTTCCCGTCACAGACGGGATATATTCTTTATTAAAATCAAACACAAAAACAATACCTTGCCTAGCCAAACTAAATCTCTAGTAAAATTTCATTGCATTAAAGATTTGTAGTGAGTAAACAGGGCTTTATCACCCCTCTTTTTAGGTCCGGTAAACAGACCCATTCCCAATGAAGAAAAGGTGTGATTTTTCCCAAATTTCCTCTTAAAAATTCCCAATTCAGACATTTGGTTGTTTAACATCGCTTGGGGAGCTTCTTTTGACATTAACTTTAATAAGGCATAAGAAAGATGGCTGTAAATGGCATGAGTACTGATCATGACAGTGCTTTAAATAACTTAGAAAGGAAATAATGTATTTAGTTGTTATGATGGTGTTTGTCAAAATTTCCTAAATAGCTGTTATGTGGATCAATTTTTCCCAATTTGATCTCAGGGTTCGATTCCCAAAACCCCCGATAAAGCCCTGGTAAAACCTGTCCCTGAAATGCCTTTCACATCGTAATGCCCCAATGTGAAGGACTCACACAACTAAATAATTTACTATATGTTATTACTAAGCATTAGAGCTAATAACTTTAATATTTGAAGTTCAACACTAGTGACAACTGCCTGGATTCACAGATATATACATGACAATGACTTCAAATGCCATTTTATCAGGAGTTTCATGGCATTTTAGCTCGCTACGGGCGTCTGCTTCGGACAACTGGAAATTTACATGTCAAACCAGTGAAATGGGACAGGAACACCTTCTGACTTTTGACCCCATATCAATCCGCCATCACATATCAAAATCTACCAAAAGTGTACATTTTTGTAAAGATAAATATCTATAGATTTCATTCAATGCAGAATATGTCAACAATTACCTATTTAGATTATTCAGAATCACTGTACTTAGCCGGAACAAATTTTCGGTAGGGACTACAAACGTATGAAACACTTGGTGATAGGCTGATTTAGTTGTGTGAGTCCTGAAATGCTTTTCACATCGTAATGCCCCAATGTGAACTGTTGAGGTGAATTATGCTATCCATTTAGCGGCGGCCATTTTACGCAGCTAAGCATGTTGCTTCAAGATTTGAGACAGGGTACAAGATTGTTTAAAGTAAAGAATATTCTTAGGCGTTAAGAAAATTCATGCAACCACTTGTATTGAGATAAGCAATGGTTAAAGCTATAGAAGTTACAAGTGCTTAAATTAGTTTTCAGACTTAAGCATATTCTTAACCACTTAAGAATGTTTATATGCATACAAGTCCAGATATATAGGGTATCACAGTTCCGTTCTTTTATACCATTATATTTACATGATTCTGTGTTGCCTTAGCCTATATATCATTACTAAACCAGATTGTAGTATATTACACTGTATATTACAATTTGCAATCCGCATCACATGACGTTATTTCTGACGCCATGTTACGTAATATCAAAGCTTTGCACTCCGCCGCAGATAACATGTCTAATGGCTTTGAGTCAATAGCTCAGATGACGTTGATTTAAATCAGCCTCTTCAAGTAAAGAAACACACACAGAAAAGGGAGAATGTTTAACGACTATATCCCGAAGAAATAGATACGGGAATATTTTGAAAATATCCGTAATGTAAATATATGAATACAATTTATGTGACAGATCAATAGAATGTCGCCCGTTAGGGAGACTAAGAGACTAATTCTCTTAGTCTCAGCATGTTCTGTGATTACAATTTACAGTTTTTCCGGCAATTCACTCGGCCACACATCAAGAGACAAGGAAAACCAGATTGGATTCAGAAAGTTTATAATTGACCCTCTATGTGATGTCCTCAGATCTTGACGTAGCAGAGAAAAGTTTAGGGAAGGGAGTGGAGATCAAGATATAATTTTAATCAGATTGTAACTATATACAAGGTCATACTCATTACTGAAGTTAGAAAATTCCATTGGAAACCAAACTTGACTCTTCACTGTTTTGCCAAAGCAATTATCAGAAGCACTTAATTAACCGATCTGAGCTTTCCATTGCTGAATAGATGTTAATCTTTAATTTAAGCTACATTGTATATATAACTTACCCTGGTATATAAAATTTTTAATGAAATATTAACGAAAAGTGGATGTTATGTTGCCTTTGTGTGTCACAACTTTACAAAAGTGGAAGGAGATGATTGCAATTGGCAATTCCTGACATCTGATGATCATGATCGGTACTGTGGAAATATTTTGCTAAAAATAGATATTTAGACTTTCTCCCTTTTGCCTATACTGACGAGAACAAATTTATCATGTCAGGGAATTTTAGTAAAGAATATTATCGTCATTGAAACAAAATGAGAGGGGCTGAAACTAGTAACACTGCAAACAAAACAGCAAAAAACAGATATTATCAGTAAATTATGGCAGAGGTTTTACGAGATAAAAGTTTCCATGTGTAAAGAATATGTCATGCATTTGTTAAAAGCATGTATTTGAGCTAAGATTTAGAGGTCTTTGTCTAAATTTTACAGCTGGCTCATATTTTTCTGTCCTTTTATGTTAAAATGCAAAAATGACATGTGTTTGTATATGTCACAATTCAGTAACATTAATAATATATCCATATCCTGCTGTGAAAACTAATAGTTGTGTCAATATTTCTGACAGAAATATAATATTCATACACTGCTGCCAGTGTCCAGTTTTTAACTAAAATCTCCAGGTAATACAATCATGGTGAAATCGCACCAAATAACAAATTATACTTGTCTGAAATCTGTCTGTCAATAAAATATTAATATTTGATATGGAAACTAGGGACAAAAGTACACCTGTAGGTATTGAATGCCAGTCATTGTAACGCCTACCTTAACGATATTCAAATATATTTAATATGCATAAGCAGCTTTTGTGGAGTGTCTAACCTAGATATAGCGTAGGTATACACGAGCCAGTCAATACAGATATAGTTTACATGTGTAAACTTAATGAGGGATTTTATAAATGTTTAGGCATAGTGACTGATGAGACTGCTTCCACAACATCACCCCCACGGAGAGTTCATTCCTGGTCACTGATTTATTCATCACACCACTGACAGCTCGTAATAACGATATCACAGCTCGTAATAACGATATCAAAGCTCGTAATAACGATATCACAGCTCGTAGTAACGATATCACAGCTCGTAATAATGATATCAAAGCTCGTAATAACGATATCACAGCTCGTAGTAACGATATCACAGCTCGTAATAATGATATCACTGCTCGTAATAACGATATCACAGCTCGTAATAACAATATCTAATCAAGTTTTGGTAAATATGAAGTTTATGTTTAATATATGTGCAGCTGGCATTCTAGTATTTTGACTTGTTATTTTGTGCCCATCAGGCATTGGAGTTGATATGACACCGTCATACATACAGTTAAATGCTGAATCTTTTTGAGTTTGTTTCACCCCTGAAATATCATAATGAACTGTTCCATCCTTTGAATTAGAGGGATTCAAATGCATCCTTAGGGGTGATTGACATGTCAGCGATCCTCATACCACTACCAGAAACTGTAAACATGTTTTGGAACCGAAACTTGTATTTATTTCCAACATGACATTAGACTTGATGAAGAAATCCTTTTGTTTATCATTTGTTCTGATTGTAAAGGTTCAGTGAGGCTAAACTGAAATTTGAACCCTAGAAAATATACCGACAGCTATCACTGGCTATGTTCCTCAGGTGAGCAGAACTTAGACCTTGGCACAACTGTGTGCTTCAGTCATGTCAAAAAAAGATATTGGAGGTTTGCTGTAAACATTGTAGACTATAAACACTAGAGTTCACTTGGTCAGGGATCCTTTATATGGGCATGCCCTCTCAGAACAGGTTTATCTCTAAGCATTAATGTAATCACTGAAACTGTGTTAAGTTGATGTATTAAGCTTCCATAACTGAGCTGTTACCTCAGGGAGTTTATTGTCTTTAACTGATAATTCATTAGGAATCAAACGATGGTATAACATTATGTTTACAATGTTCAATTATTATTGAGGTACAATAATTAAGGAAATTTTTGCCAAATGTCTTAATAATTTTTGAAAGTTGATTTTGACTACGTATAGGACTGGTGAGTTTACAGCTGTATAAACAGTGATAACCCTCACAGCTAGGTCCAGACCCACTTATAGCTCTGTAAACAACGGGGCAGATATATCATGTTTTAAACTGCTAATCTCTCAAAGTTGAGATAAAGTAGGCCAAAAGATAAAGGTCATGAAATAAGGTCACCTTCAGAGATACAGGCCACATATGATACATTAGCTATATATATACTTACAGGAAACCAGATACAGACTTAAGATTTGGGTCATGATATGATGTTCAATATGGATTCACTGGTCACCAGATATTTATCATGAGATACACTCAATAAATACCAGCAATTAGGATGCATGTAGGTCAGGATATTGACTATATACAGGAAGATCATGCAACTCATCTTCCTGGTACCAAAAAAAGATGTCATTAATATAGGTTGTGAGATACTGGTATACAATAGATTGTGAAATTAAAACATACTCTCTCTGCCAGGGATTTTCAAATTGTCAGTTCAGATTTATTGTGTAAATCTTATAATTTAATGCATTTGAACATTTTTTTTCCAATACGTATATATATAATGATAGCAAATGTATATTTGATTCCATAGTCTGAACATAATCATGTAGATATTGGATGAATTTATTGGTTTGTTTGTGTTTTATGGCCGGAGTATAATAACAGATATGGTCATTTTGGTGGTGGAGGAAAGTTCTTAGTTGTTAGTTCCTGGAGAGAAACCTTCCCAGTTTGGTTTAATTCAGTAGGTCAGTAGCCAGTACCCGCAGTGACAACATAGTGTAGTGACCCAGTGATGGAGGGCTCAAATGGTAGCAAAATGTCACACACCATTTTTTAATCCACAGGGCAAAACGACCAATCTTAGTGTATCTCAGAATTAATGAATGTTTGCAAGTAGAGTTCGGTACTGATCCTGATGAAACAGTCGTGGATCCTAGTAGATACAGAGGTCTCACATAAAATCCAGGTAATGAGTATAGCAAGAGTGAGTCCAACACAGTGTGTCTTCCAGAAATTTATTCCTTCAGTTGTTTACATGTTTCGATTGTAACCCTTACAGTCGAAACATGTAAACAACTGAAGGAATAAATTTCTGGAAGAAGCACTGTGTTGGACTCACTTTTGCTATACTAATGACTAATGACAGTTAAAAGAGCATGCTGATTAGCTACCATTACAAGTTTTGATCTGTTTTTATAATCCCTTATAGTATAAAGTTGATATGTAATTTGATCAGAAAAGCCATATTTTTATTCTCGCCGTATCGAAAATAGACTTTGTTGGCTTCTAAAGGGGGAAACACGAAGCATATTTTTGTGACGTCATAGTAACTGATTGACCCAGAATGAAATGGTAACCAATGAAATCATGTCAAGGTTATGCCCACTGACCGGTATACCAGAAATGTTAAATAACCAAGTCTCCTTGTATGTTTGCTCAATAAGTCGGGAGTGAGGAAACCTTAATAATAGTGGTTGTGGGATCGATTGAGGAACTTAATTCAGTTATATTAATCTACTGCGGGCTACATAATTGTACATATTAGAAAACGGTGAGGTCTGTATTGTTATAAGGATGATTCTGATATCACGTTGTAAATGTGAGTAATCCTCAAAAATGTCAGTTCACGATGAACGTGCCATTCTTCTATTTCAGTAATATTGATGTAAATGACTTTTAAAAATGCAGATAAAACACTTAATGGCCGACAAGCAGATGTCTGATAGTTAGAATTACGTGACTGTTTTATGCTGATATTTTCAACCATATCAACTGACCCCATTCTGCCATCACTATTACCATTGTTGAAATTGTTGAATAAGGACAAACAGTTATTAGATGGTACGAGTCATCTTTTATCACAGGACAGATAACAAAATATAAAAACGAAACGGTCCCTTGTTAATGCTGACAACACCGAGATCTCCCACTGGGATGTAACAACTTGTACGATGCTTGTCTCCTCCACCCCCAAACACACACGTGAACTCTTCCAAATCAAAGGTTGGAATAGTTCATAATAAAATTTCAGGGGTGAATGTGTTAATTATCCCCACAGTGACGATTTAACGAGAAGCCAGTAAATTAATCAACGAGTGATTTTGTCGTAAGAAAAAAATGTAAATAATTGTCACGCCAAATTAACAACAAACAGGTCATTCAAATATTTACATTCTCTTTAAATGTTCCTTTGAAACAAGTTTTTATTCATGACTTTTGTTGATCTCTCTAGGGCCTGATCCACATGTATGAGTTGTGTTTACTGTAGTGACTCGGTCTGATGAAGAGATATGTGCACATTTGTGATCTGAGAATGAAAATATGTGTTAATGAGGATGTTTTTATTGTGTGGTGATGACAATATATGTTTGTTGTGAGTGATGCTGTATTTTACTGTAAACGAACTTCTTTTCGTGGCAACTTACTTTTGCGTTTTATGTGAAACGACTATGTCGCTGAGATTTAATTTCACGATAAATAGGTCGTAAAACCTATCACAGTACAGTACTCCTACTGTTGACATACCTCTGATTGTAACTGTTTCGCGGCGATAAAATTTTCGTAAGTTTCAATCATACGCGAAAATTTATAGCACATGAAAAATGAGTTGGTTTACAGTAATAGAACCAAGAAATGATTACAGTAAAATGAGAATAATAAAAAATGAGGGGGAGGGGGGATGACAATGGTATATGTCCAAAAAAATCAGGGTCAGGATTCTAGGTAAACTCTATCAGTGGACTTTGTAGCAGGATTTTTAGTGAGTTAATCCATCATAGAAATACATAAGCAGGCTTTTAGAACTCAGACCAAGTTGATTCACCAGCTCTATGATTGTATAGGATGAATAAACACACTGTATAGGTGGGTTATTACATTATACACGAGGTTGTGTTATTTTATGAAACACCAACAAGCGGACTAGTTCAGATTCATAGTGTGTATTCATACGAAACTGTTTGGCATCATCATGGTATGGCAAACGATTTATGGACAATTTTACCACATACAGACTTATAGTGTGTTCCATTTAACAGAACATTCCGGTTGTTCCGGAACGAACCAGACGTTCCGCTAAATGGTACACGACGTTCCACAGGAACGAACCGGTTCGTCTGGAACGTCTCATTTGAGGGTATCAAGTTGGATCCAATATGGCGGCCAGTGAAAGGTTTTGTTTCAAATGTTCAATAAATTGTAAATAGACCTAACTATAACCAGTTAAACAGCATTTCACCAGTAAAATATATTGCTACCATCTCCAAGTGGCATCATAGTGTCTAAAATGTGTAAATTAAAGGGATTACTCGCATTGTTTTGCGGATTTTATGATAGGACCGTTTTTGTTATTTCTGGAAAAGTTGTTGCTTTTTTTATTTTCGATTATTAGATTCTCACCCGCAGGAATGGAATTCGGCACGTTCTGTTCCATTTAGCAGACCAGTTCCAAGTTGGCACAACCGGAACGTTCCGCTAAATGGAACACGCTATACAATACCATTCCCTGGTCTTACTATAGTTTATATGGCTGTATATACTGTGTGAAAGTGCCTGTCCATGGACAGACCAGCTGTACAGAAGATCAATTCTAGTTTGTATTGGGTCTCTGAGTTTTGATAACCCTGTATCATACAGGAACAGCAGTGCTATGGATGACCCCTACAGTCAGGTCCCCCTGGGATTAATGGGGACAGAAGCTGCTTGTGCAGAAAGCCCCCATGAGGAACAAGCAGATAATTAACACTAAGCCTTATCCGTAATTAATAAGATGTTGACATTTTAGCATAAATATGAGAAGAATTATAGTAATAACTACGTATGGTTAGATGGAGCAGGTGGTGCTTTAGTATTGTTGAGGAATAAATGTCAGGTTTACAATAATGCCCTTCAGGAGCTGCTACCTTATATAGCTGAGCATGTATGGTCTTCCATAGTATCTGGTTAATCCATGACCATATATGGTAGTGGTATTTGAGCTATTCTTGTTTTGAGTTCCTACTTCATTTTCTGACTTGACACTGGGCGATCCATATTATGGTGATAGTATGTGATGTATGATAATTACAACAACTAATGACCCTAACTCTAGTGTAAGTTCATGCAACACACAAACAATTCCATCAAACCAACACATTCTGTTTGGTGATTGATTTATTCTATTGATATACAAAGACTTTGTAGTCCCACCATTTCTGTTCTACTCACTCAATTTTCATTCTTTTTACCTTATATTTTGACATCATCACTGAAATGACATCATGCAGTGCATGGTGGTTAAATGGTTATTACTGCAAAGTCGTAGTGATATGGTTAATTTGGTTATCACTCTATAAAGTCCTAGGCATGTATTCATGAAATCAATCTCAAATAATTACTCCAACACTTAGATTCTGTGCTCAAACTGGTATTCTTATCACTCTCATACTGAACGATAGCAGTATTCTCTCTAAACGTTTTCTAAATTGTTCATAAAATTTTTTTTCTGTTTTAATACATTTTATAGCCAGAACAAGGAAATACTTTGAGTACAAAACCAATGCTTGAGCAATGATAACAGCTTCATAAATATATAAGGGACCTGGCCCTGGTTTCATCACATTCCTTAATTTAAGGAAACTCCTTAACTTAAACATTTCCATAGAAAGCATTACAGAATTTAAGGGGAAAATTCTTAGTTAAGGAACTTTCCTTAAATTCTGTAATGCTTTCTAATGGGGATTTTTAGGTCACCTGAGACGAAGTCTCAGTTGACCTATTGCAATCGCCTTTTGTCCAGCGTCATGTGTCGTCCGTCGTCCGTCATGCGTCGTGCGTCGTAAACAATTTACGTTTTCAACTTCTTCTCAAAAACCGCTGAACTGAATTCAATGAAATTTTACAGGAAGCTTCCATGGCTGAGGGTGAACCAAAATTGTGAATTATATGGTCCCCACCCCCCAGGGTCATGCGGGGCGGGGCCAAAAAGGGTAAAATTGACTAAAACTTCAAAAATCTTCTCCTCTACTCTCAGATATGGTAGAATCAAATACTCTTCATAGCTGGAAGGGTCTTAATGTGCTTTACCAAAATTGTAAATTTCATGACCCTGGGGTTTAATGTTTGCCCCTGAGGAGGGGGTAAACTTTACTATAGTTTATATAGGAAAATCACATGTTTGACTATTATTTGTTGGATTTGTATTGGAATTCATTCTAACTTGTATCAAATTATCAGCATGGGATGACACTTTGATGGTATGTACATGTTGGCCCTAGTTGACCCCCAGGGGCCTGCGGGGCGGGGCCAAAAAGGGTAAAATTTACAAAAGTTTCAAAAATCTACTCCTCTACTCTTAGATATGGTAGAATCGAATACTCTTCATAGATGGAAGGGTCTTGAGGGGCTTTGCCAAAATTGTGAATTTCATGACCCTGGGGTCTCACGTTTGCCCCTGGGGAGGGGGTAAACTTTACTATAGTGTATATAGGGAAATCACATTTTTGACTATTATTTGTTGGATTTGTATTGGAATTCATTCTAACTTGTATCAAATTATCAGCATGGGATGACACTTTGATGGTATGTACATGTTGGCCCTAGTTGACCCCCAGGGGCCTGCGGGGCGGGGCCAAAAAGGGTAAAATTTACAAAAGTTTCAAAAATCTACTCCTCTACTCTTAGATATGGTAGAATCGAATACTCTTCATAGATGGAAGGGTCTTGAGGGGCTTTGCCAAAATTGTGAATTTCATGACCCTGGGGTTTAATGTTTGCCCCTGAGGAGGGGGTAAACTTTACTATAGTTTATATAGGAAAATCACATTTTTGACTATTATTTGTTGGATTTGTATTGGAATTCATTCTAACTTGTATCAAATTATCAGCATGGGATGACACTTTGATGGTATGTACATGTTGGCCCTAGTTGACCCCCAGGGGCCTGCGGGGCGGGGCCAAAAAGGGTAAAATTTACAAAAGTTTCAAAAATCTACTCCTCTACTCTTAGATATGGTAGAATCGAATACTCTTCATAGATGGAAGGGTCTTGAGGGGCTTTGCCAAAATTGTGAATTTCATGACCCTGGGGTCTCACGTTTGCCCCTGGGGAGGGGGTAAACTTTACTATAGTGTATATAGGGAAATCACATTTTTGACTATTATTTGTTGGATTTGTATTGGAATTCATTCTAACTTGTATCAAATTATCAGCATGGGATGACACTTTGATGGTATGTACATGTTGGCCCTAGTTGACCCCCAGGGGCCTGCGGGGCGGGGCCAAAAAGGGTAAAATTTACAAAAATTTCAAAAATCTTCTTCTCTTCTCTTAGATATGGTAGAATCAAATACTCTTCATAGATGGAAGGATCTTGAGGGGCTTTGCCAAAATTGTGAATTTCATGACCCTGGGGTCTCACGTTTGCCCCTGGGGAGGGGGTAAACTTTACTATAGTGTATATAGGGAAATCACATTTTTGACTATTATTTGTTGGATTTGTATTGGAATTCATTCTAACTTGTATCAAATTATCAGCATGGGATGACACTTTGATGGTATGTACATGTTGGCCCCAGTTGACCCACAGGGGCCTGCGGGGCAGGGCCAAAAAGGGTCAAATTGGCAAAAATTTCAAAAATCTTCTTCTCTTCTCCCAGATATGCTGGAATCAAATACTCTTCATAGATGGATTGGTTTTAAGGTTCTTTAACAAAATTGTGAATTTCATGACTCTGGGGTCTTGCATCTCCCCCTGTGGAGGGGGTTAAGTTTACTGTAGTATATTGGCAGAAAAAAACATTTTTTTGCATTATTTGTTTAATTGTCATAAGAAATGATCGAAATTTGGTTGAAATTATCAATATGACATGACTTTTGAGTAGTACGCACATATTGACTCTGACTGACCCCCAGGTGCCTGAGGGGTGGGGCCTAAAAGGGTCAAACTGACATAATTTCAAAAATTCATTTTTTCCACTCCCAGATATGCTACAATGTATTGTTATAAATGTTCATCTCAACATTCCCATATTTCTCTTTCATGTCAAACATCAGGTGACCGTTAGGGCCCTTGGGCCTCTTGTTAAGTTAAGGAGTTTCCTTAGTTAAGAAACGTTGATGAAACCGGGGCCAGGTGTTAGGACATTAAATAGCCAATGAGATGATCAGATGTAAGGGAATGTGAAGGTGTCTGTAGGCCACAGGTTTGGGGCCTATGTGGGACAGTTGTCAGGTGTAGGCCATCACAGGATTGGTGGTTTTTCTTTTGGTTAACAGTTAATTTAAACTTAAAAATTCAAATTGTCTAAAGTAAACAATTATTTTAAGGATTAAAAATTTTAAATATGTACACCTTTAACATTTACATTAATGATGCATCACAGTTATTGAAGAAATATTAGCAACATTAAAATGTGTATTATGACTGAGTTTATGATTGAGCAAGAAAGTAACAATAATTTATAAGTATATATCATTTTTTCCAAAACTTTTTTAACACCAGTTTCTGTATCCTTTCATTAAAACTGATGTACACATTTTTCGTTCGTTCATTAGCAAAGTTTCACAATATATAAAAAGAATATGTTTGAAATGTTTCTTGATAAATTCTTTGGTTGAAGTTGTATTCTAATAAAACTGTTTTATGAAATCTTGGATAACATCTAATTTCTTGGGACATGAGGTAAAGGATAATGTCAAAGTGCAGTACAGTAGAAATTCATCAATTTTAATGCCAAAACAATAGGATAATATGTCTGGAATGTCGTTATTGTTAAATCCTGATGGTTTCATTTACACTATTGACGGTCAGCATTGCATCTTTTGCCGTGTTTTCATTCTTTTGTCGTGAATTGCTACATATTCCTGATTGCCTAGGGTGAAATATGAAACAAAACTTTTCGTAACAGATTGAGCGGAACTGTACGTCTCCAACAATGTAAATGATTGGGTTGACGACATTGTTAATGAAATATGACCGATATAAGAGTGGAAGAACTCCCAGAACCAGCTGACTTGGGGCGAGAAGGTTTTTTGTCTGTTTCATAGTTGATAGGGTTGTAATTACAAAATGGGGTAGGTAGGAGATCAGAAATGCAGCGGAGATCGCCATCATGATTTTGGTGACTTTTCGACTTCTACGCATGAGTCGTAAGCCTCTGTCACTGCCTGTGTGGGCAGGTTGTGTAGAATGTCTATAAAGACTCCTTACAATGAGAGAATACAGGATGATCAGCAACACAAAACTGACAAGGAAAATCACTAGCTGAGTGACAGTGTAGATAAACGGTATTTTGGTATTTCTCACAGTGTCTGCCACAGAACAGTCATAACCTGTGACATTGCCGGGGAAATGTTCAATTATAGTGCCACTTATGGCTGCCTTTGGCCACGATATCAGAAGAGTAAGACCGATGGCACTGCCACAGTAGAGGTGGGACAGTTTAGGGGGCGCATTGCTGAATTCCGGACCACAGACGCGGCGGTGACGCTCAATAGCCATAAGTGTTATAACAAATGCTGAACCAATCTTTGCGACATTGCCAATGAAGCGTTGTATTTTGCAGAATGCGTCACTGTAAAACATGTACGGCCAGTAGTTGTCCACTAACTCCGCGGGCATACTTACGCAGCAAGCCAACATGTCGAGCACAGCCAAACATAGAATATAAAGCCTCAGGTCTGACCGACTGTACCGAAATATGTACACAAATAACACCACACTGTTTCCTAGGACACCAAGGATGATGAGAACACATAAATACACAACTGTTGGCATTCGTTGTTTAGACTCCAGGTGAGATATTTCCTGGAGAGATAACACCTGAGTCATGTTGGCAGACATTGTCGCTTCTTCAGAAAATCACCAGTCCATTCTTTAATTAATAGTGTTAGGCTTAAATGCTTTTGTCAGGCCTAAAACTATTTGAAGGTGTAGAATCCTCAATGCGATGGATAATTTGGATATCCTATTGGTGTTGTGTACATCCTTACCTGTATTTTATTTAAATTTAATGTTATGGTTATAAAGGATTCATCTGACGTTCGGTTGCTGTGTAATAACTCTGTAAGCTTCCCTTTCTCCTGAACGAATCACTGCTGAAAAAACCAAAGCCACACATGAGAATATGGGCACCTATGTACTCTAAAGTACCGCAATCATTACCACAGGTAATATATACATGTATATATACAAACCAGCTTTCTTTTGAACCCTGTCCTTAAGGTCTACATTAACCCTATCACAGTAATTATATCTAGTTACAATGGGTTTACTAATGATCAAAGTCATCCTAATCACCTGTACTTGATTAACGCTAGAGGTATGGTAAATAATGTCTGACTGACACCAGTAGGGTAATTATGGTGTATTATGTATGGTTTGTGTATGAGGGACTGTCTATGTATTTTCTATATACACCAACTTCTCTCAGAGATTCTATAACATACTTACAAAGCAATTAGCACATGGTAAGGTCAGGAACCCATCAATGTGATTGGCCAAGTCTCATCCTGCTGTGTAAATCTCATTACTAGTGATAAATACCTAATGTCATTTTATTCAGGTTTGGATTGGTTTGTAGCCAGCTCCTTCTCAGCCCCCCCCTCCCCCCACCAATTCCTTCTAAGTCTCCCCTATCCCCCCCCCCACCCCCACCCCATCCCCAACAATTCCTTCTAAGTCTCCTCTCCATCCCCCCCCCCCCCCCCCCAAAAAAAAAAAACACCATCTAAGGCCTCTTCCCCATCTTTTCCTCCTCACAATCCACAAACTCCTTCTCCCTTCTCAGGCCTCCTGTCCACTCCCCCCCCCCCCCCCCAAAAAAACCAAAATAACCAACCAACTCTTTGTCATTCCTTCTCCCCTCCCCTCCCCCCCCCCCCCTCCACACACACACACACTCAACCACAACCAACCAATCAACCAACTCCTTCTAAGGCTTCCTTTCCACTTCTCTCCCCCCCCCCAACAAAACAACCAATCAACTCCTTCTCAGGCCTCCTGTTCATTCCTTTCTCCCCCCCCCCCCCCCCCCCCCAACAACAACAACAACAAGACAATGAACAAACTCTCCTTCTCGGGCCTCCTGTCCATTCCTCCAACCCCCAAACAAAACAACCAACCAACTCCTTCTCGGCCTCCTATCCACTCCTCCTTCTCCCCCCCCCCCCCTCTCCCCCCAATGAAACAACCAACCAACTACTCGGAGTGAAAATAGGTTGATTTCCTCGTTCAGGCTAGTTGTTCCCCTTGTCACAGATATATGGTAGTGGGAGGGTCACATTGGAGAGGGGTTAAATATTTATCTGACAATCACTTCATAGTGTCATATAAGTCTGCATCATAATCAGCCAAGTGTCAAACCATGTTTGTGATTAAGCAGTCTGACTTGTTTGTTAACAGCCAGAAAACATACAGCCGTATAATGGGTGATTTCTTTATTTAACAATTAAAAATAGCAAGAAAACATTTATTTAAATGCAATATCTCAACATGATTGCATGTTCATATAAGTTGAGTTAGGATATCAGACTTCATTACTCCATAAAAATTTGCAATATGATTATAACAAAAATAACTTTACAAAATTGTTCCTTTAATATAAAGGTAAAATATATATATTAACTGATTGAACTGTTTTCAGCACAACAATTTTATGGATTTATCTAAGATTCAATAATTATAACTTTCATTAAATCAAATGTATTGTAGAGGTAGTCATTAAGTGTTATTGCTGTGACAAATTGAGGCGTTGATATTTAACAAATTTTGCCCACAAAAAGATTTGCTAAAGTGTTGTAGATAGAAGTGATCTGTGTTATAAATTTTTTGTTCAAAGTTCATGGCCTTATGACAGATTTTTCCATGGTTCATTTTTCCAAAATACATTTATTTCCTGTAGCACATCCCTGCTGAATTCTGATTCAAACCTATATATATGTAGGCCTAAAAACATCCCATTTATTTTGCATGCCTGGTTCTTGGAACGATTTATAGGCAGTTTCAACTACTGATTAAGTCAGTATTATTTACCTCGTATAAAACACACACAAAAAATAATTTCTAAAAATAAAATCTTAACCCATATATCTTAGATACATCCCCTAAAGTTTTGGAACAAGTTACAGGAAACAAAGATTTAACTGCTTTGTTTTTGTTTGGCAGCTAGAATAAATTAGATCTTATCACAAAACCATCAGTATTACATCATAATGTATTATCAGATTGAATGTGTAGTTTTAGTTTCAGATCGCACTATTCAATATGTTTCACATAGAGTGGAGATGGTCTACATGCTTTATTTCTATCTCCTTTACAGTACAAATCTGATACCTGCTGTTTGTAGCAGCTACAACATCTCAAAATAGATAGGTATTGCTTAGAACGTAGTATATGACTTTTAAGACCACTAGAAACTTTCTGTTCCGTTTCGTTTCAATGAAATATGACATCTATATCTCCTGTGTATTGAATTGTATCAGTTTCAGTATAAAGAATAAACAAACAATACTTGCTTCTGACTCCTGATCTTCCAGCAGCTGGGAGAATCTCACAGCCTCCGGAGCTGAAAACTCCTCTGTGATTGATGTAGCAACTCGTTACTGTAGCTCACTCTTGATGGGTTTTGTATTAAAACCACAAATTTAACTTCACCACACAGCTAATTCCAAGATATTACTTCCATGCTGGGTAAAAAAAAAATTAAAATCATTTCAGATTATGTTAGAATAAGTCATAAATATAACACTGTAGATTATGATTTCCAAATTTAAAACTTGTTTTGAAGTGATGTTAAAACGGAAAGTTCATTAATCACACTCTGCTTTTCATAAAATCCATCAATTGTAACAACAAATGGTATGACAGCTGGGAGCACCTGTTACAGACCCACAATAGTCTGTCTTAAATTGTGAAAATTAAACGCATTCACTGGATGAATTAATATATGACCTATAGCAGTATACATCGGTTCATTGATTAATAGCAGCCAACACACTCTGGTCGTAGCTCCAAGATACTGCCTAGCCAATATCTGGGTGTATAAATACATCAGCCAGCCTCCGTGTATGCAAATGACCTGTGTTTAATTCTGTGTGTTATGGATGACATGTGGGGGAAGGGTAGTGGAGGTACCAATTCCTCTCTGGTATTTTGTATGACAAGGTGACAATTAGGTGGCATTATAGACATGACTGATCATGATAAAGCAAGCTTCTGAGGCTGTTATAGCACTAATGGTTACATATATACCATTGAAGTTGAGTTTGGTACCCAAGTGTTCATTAACTGGCAGCTTCTGAGCCTTTCAGATTTCCCAACCACTGGTAATGTGACGTTAGCACCCCACATATAAATAGTCTCCAGGTTTCAACTCAGTTCCATACTGGGGATACAGTATATTATTTAATATCAATTTTGAGCTCTTTTTTATATTGGCGACTTAATTTTTCATCCAGGATGTGTAAGTCTCATACGTCAATAGTATAGTCTTTTAGGTGTGTTCTAGCTGAGATAGTGGTTATCTCCTAATACATATGTCCAGACCTCAATGGTTTTACTACAGATCTAGATTCACTCAGGGGATAAAACTGCAGGAAACAAAAGGATTATGTTCCAGAGGATTACGGGCACAAAGACATATTGATACATACAGGAAGTCCTGTTCTCTTATAATTTTAACAAATCCATTTACGCTTACAAAAAAACCCAAATCCATTTACGCTTTTAAAAAAAACACTTATGATTATTAATTGAGTAAGAAGTGATCTTACTTCAGGCTTTCCTTTTGAGGTTTATTTCCCATTTTACAGCTTATTCATTGGTTGATGAATTTGACCAAATTGACCAATCATTGTTGCACATTAATCTTTTCACCAAAAATATTATATGTATATTGTAATTTATTTAATGAGTAAATGTTTTAAAACAAATCTTCATTGATGCTTTTAAAGAAATATGCTTACACTTATGATTTAGAGTTAGAAAGTTAGAGGGATGCTCCAAATAGATTATATGAACGTTAATAATGTGACCTTGAAATAAAATCCACACCTGAGGGAACCAAAACAAAAACAAAAGTAGGGATGGGCTTATTAAAGGACACTGAATTAATATGTATTACTGTGGAAGTGTTTTTACTGAACTGGTTTAGTTGTAGGTGGACTTATTACCAGACATTGGCTTATTCCCAAATTTAACGATCCCTCAATCCAATGCATTGCTTTTTATATGTGCTCCTCCCTTAATAACAGGCTCCTGTTGTCAACAGCTAAATCACAGTGATAGCTATAAAATCTGGTGCCCTATGTTATAAACAGCTAAATCACAGTGATAGCTATAAAATCTGGTGCCCTATGTTATAGACAGCTAAATCACAGTGATAGCTATAAAATCTGGTGCCCTATGTTATAGACAGCTAAATCACAGTGATAGCTATAAAAATCTGGCGCCCTTTGGATTGTTGACTTTATAGATCTATAATTAAGCTCTGCTGAATTATTTCAAAATCGGGACACTCTTTTGACATTCTGTTTATTTCATTTTTGTGTTATCTAAAAAAGGCCGCATAAATCTATATCAGGGATCATTTTGTCAACACCAGCGTCCCCCGTCGTTGTTGGTTGTAGCATTCTTACAGTTAACTTAAATGCCCTAGCTTGGGCCTACCAAACACAAACTTTTTACACTGCATCAATCCTCACTGAAAGCATTTGCTTGGGATTACTCTTCAGATCTGAAGGTCAAAGGTTAAGGTCACTGTTTCTATAAATAGAACTGACAAGCAAAGGTTTTTTTGCACAAGTTTGAGATCCCTTTAAGCTAGGTCAATCAAACTTCATACAGCGCTCCGATCCTTACTGAAAGTTCTTGCTTGGTATTGCTCTTCAAGTTTGTAGGTAAGAAATAAAGGTTGTAATTTACATATATAAGAGCATAAAATGGTAGTGCCACATACTGGGGTGTCCTTGTCGATCGTTCAATCACTTAGAAATTTTGTCATTACCGCGGTATGTCATAATTTCGTTGCTGCTCATTTAATCTTTAACAGATTATGAGACAATTTAAGTGTAATTTGGTACAGTAATAATATTTCTACTGTTGGCCACACAGGCGACACATTCACTTCTCTAGAATTATTGTTATAAGTCCCCTAAGGTATCAAGGTCAATAGTTAAGTCATGCCAGAAAAAATCTTTTCCAATACATGTACAATGCATGCCACCAAAATCTCTAAATGCATGGGTAGAATTTCGATATCACGTATAATGGTTATGAAAACACACAGCATTATACATTGTATATATAACTCAGCTATTTCCTGATTGGATAGAAAAGCCACTAAAGTTGACTCTGGCTCCCGATTCTTTGATCTTTATTTACTCAAATATGGTGTAATAAGTAATAAGTAAATAATGGATGCCTGCAAAGTAATTGCCTCTAAGGTGGGTAAGTTACATTTACAGTTGGCAAGTTTAAAACATACACACAGCAACAATTAAGTCTATTGAATTAATTAAGATCAACAACTGGACATCAAATATAAAGAGAATAATGTCAGATAGAGCAGATCAAATATACACCTTTATCATTGCCACTACAGCTGGAAGGCCCTGGCCTGACGGAATGGAAATGGTGGTTACTGTATGCTGAAGTATAATGTACCATTAGAAATAGGTGTGTATCATAATGTATTGAAAAATGACAAGTTACACCTTTGTTTAAAGGGGAGATACAGTCTTTATAATGCTGCATGTTGTTCATCATATGTGTATCATAATAATATCAACATTAAAATTTTGTTGAAGTTTCCAAATGAGCAGTTCACAAACATGTCGATTATCTCTGAGTATATCAGCGTATCGCAGCATATGTATTGTGATGGAGAACATGAGATAAACATCTTTTTTTTCCCTAGATTCATATATATTAATGTATATCAAATATGTTAACCGTGTTGGACATATGGACATATCAATGACAGCTAAAACAAAAGGCCTACAGAATTTCAGTGGATTATTTTGGATCACAAATTAGTTACATTAATCAAATTGATAAGTCTTAATTAGCATGGAATTTCATTCTCAGAATATTTAAGTCTTGAGTGCCACAGGGGTTCATAATTCCTTTGGCTACTTCCTTTATAGCCTGCCCTTAGATGGGTAGAGGCTGTGACTAGCCTAGTTAGAAGAAATATGGTGGGTGTAGACCTTTACAATCCTTTTTATGATTATTATGATGGGTTAATTGATGTTTAACATACAAGCACTCTCTCGAGTCTCTTCAGTACAGTCCAATATATAAGGCTTCTGCTCCTACACAATACTTTTCTGTGCTGATTGTTTTGAAACGAAAGCAAACCCAGGGTTTTTTAATTTGATTCTCCCGATAGCTCCTGCACAATATTTTTTAGTGACGATTGTTTGAAGCGAAAGTTAACCCCAGGGTCTTCAATTTAATCCTCCCGATATGTGTTCTGTGTTCGGAGGTTTTCTGGACAATCCTGTACAGAACTTGATCAGTACACCCCCAAGTGTCACTAGTTAAATAATACTGACACTGATATATGCTGGATAATTCTCACCCATTCAAATATAAAATTCTAATGTACCATGCATGAAAGGCCTCAGTTTCATGAACGTTCCGATAATACATAACTTCAGGATAATCCATATCTTAAAAATTTAATCTCCATAGGCAAGCATTACAGAAGGTTATAAAATTTTGTAATGCTTTCCTATGGAGATTTTTATTATTAAGAAACTGTTTGTTACTGTTTTCTGATAAAGTTGACAATTTTGTTTTGCATGACAAGTTGTTTGTACCCTTCATTATCATGGTACAGATGCGTACTTAAATTTACTGTCAGGATAGATAACAACACTAAGTGCATGGTGGAGAGTGACAAAGGGCAAGGGTTAAGCTCACTGATCATTGGGGGGGTGGGGGGTTGATGAAATATCATAATGAACTATTACAGCCTTGTATTGGAAAAGTTTTTCATCGGGGAAAATAAGTTAAACTGTAGCAAGAAAAATCCAGTTTACTCATACATTTATGTCTTTAAGCATTTATGACCATTTTTTTTGCTTCATTAGAGTATGAAAAAAAATTTGTTTGCAAACTGTACAAAAGTTTGCAAGCAAATCTTTTTTCATACCCCTATGAAACTAACAAATTTGAGATCAACACTTATAATTAATTTTTGAAACTTATTTTCAAGATTTAAAATCATGTTTATGTACAATTTGACTAATCTAACAACAGATTTTTTTTTACAAATCAATACGCAACGTCAAATGCCGTATTGTGACGTCACATTTTCCCCGCCATTTTTCGGAAATTTCTTCATAGAGGTATTAAAAAAAAAATCTGAACCAATCAGAAAGCTGCATTAACATAAATTATTCTATTATGACCTAAATAAATAACAGCTTAGACTGATAGTTAACCCTTAAATATAGTTTGAATTCGGAGAGGAATGACTTCTGTCCAGCTTCAAAACAGCACCTTCAGTTACGTAATATTGATATAGCTCTCCAGTTGTTCTCGGTACAGATGCTGGATGTCATTCACATAACTTCCTTGTTGACAAAATCTTAGATTTCTGCTAACAGATTCCAGTCAGTGCGAACAAATATTTACATTCCTACAAACACACACTAAAACCCCCCATAACAATTCTAACAGCCCTGTGATATCCATTGTTCTTTGATTTTCTGCTGGATGTGTTAAAACATCACTATTGGATATGGACACTGATTCCAAATACTTTGTCTAACCAAAAATAGACTTGTGTGAACTATAGATTAGTCCTCAATTCAACAAGAAGAATCAATTGTTCAGATTATACATGCTCTATCTACAGACTTTTGAGGTAACTTGTGTTTTTTATTTCTGTATTTTCAGATTTCAATGGACTAGATACTGAGATTGCTGATGTGTCCAAGGGTTTGAAGCCTAAAGTGAACAAACTAAGAGACTTGGAGCACAAAGAGGATGTTAAAGGTTTTGGCCTCAATGCAATGTCCCGGGACGAGATACAATCTGTAGAAGCACTCCTGTGACATTGACACGTAATGCACTGCAATTTTATACTCAGAAACTAGGAAAGTTAGACAGATCTTCTCTGTGTAAACCTTGCTTCCTGTTATAAACAGTGATATGTTTCAAGAATATTTATATGTTTCAAGAATATTTAGTGACTATAACTCCTGAAAGATTATACTACTCTTCCATATTCAGGAGTGTAAGATTTAGTATTTGGGAAGTGTTAAAACTTTGTCAAACTTGAGGATGGAATTTATTTCCTTTCCTCACTTCTGTTTGTGCTACAATTTACCAGAATAAGCTCTAATTAACGTACCTTGAAACTACATCTTTCTAATGTGTACAATGATTACTACATGACATTAGCTTCACGAAAAAAAAAAGATGATACATGTACGTGAAAATTAAAAAAAAAAAAACAAGAGAAACACATGCCTTATTTGTCATGCATGTTATTTTTAGCCCGTCATCATGATATATATATAGATGGTGGGCTGTTCAAATTGCCCTGTGTCCATGGTCTATCATCTCTAGCTATTACGGCTATTTATTGATAAATGTGGGATGGAATTTACTTATGAAATTTTAAATGCAGGTTTCTCATGGTCATTAGTTCTTTTGATTTTTGGACTGATCTGAAAAACAAAATCGCTGTCAAGCGACAACGCTTTGATTTGACTATTAATCCCTCAAAGATCGTCTGTTACAATATCATATTTTCATGAGTTCTTTTGATTTTTGGACTGATCTGAAAAACAAAATGGCTGTCAAGCGACAACGCTTTGATTTGACTATTAATCCCTCAAAGATCGTCTGTTACAATATCATATTTTCATTAGTTCTTTTGATTTTGGGACTGATCTGAAAATCAAAATGGCTGTCAAGCAACAACGCTTTGATTTGACTGTTAATCCTTCAAAGACCGCCTGTTACAATATCATATTTCTGATATAATTTACAAAAAGACTTCAGACTTGTCTCTCAGCTTGTGATTTATTACTTCGAAATTGCCTGGGAAATTATTTCAGTAAATCATCTCTACTATTAATACCTGGAATGTCCTCCAACTTGGAATTGATTTTTCAGCATCATGTCCTACAAGAAATTGAATTTGTAGGTAATTACAAAGCAGCCTAATTACTTAGACTCCACGTGGTGTCAATTATAGAACAGTTTCACAGTATTATTGACACAGTGTAAGACTGTTCCTGGTGCGTCTATATAGAAGTATCCAGAATTAACTACCTCTTAACTTACAGTGTAATTTGATGTATTTTACACACAATTATCACAAGATGGTATGCCATATTCTGTATTATAAGACTCTTTCATGACCAAGGGTGTAAGATAGGGAAATTCCACCCGAGGGGTTTTCAGATTTAATAAAACCTGAGGATTTTGCCAAATTTGAAAAGACTGAGGTGGAATTTCTGTATCTTGTATCTTTGGTCACGAAAGAGTTCAAAAACCATGAAAGTGTGTTTTGACTGGCTACCATTTTGAAAATATCAACTTTTCCCTTGAGCATTTTTGACCAAAAAGAATCAATCAGTGATATTAAGCATACCTCATTTTTACAAACAAGGTTTGCACAGAAAAATTAATCTCTGCTTTCTAATGCTCACGGTTAAAATATAAAAAAAAATCTATTTCATCACATCGCCTCTATCTCTTTTCGGCATCAGTGTTGACCGCATTCGTGATGTCACGTCATTGTTGAGCCATTTTGACGTCACATTGTGGCTGTATTGCATGGGTAGATGTATTGTTCTAGACAGGCCAGTATATTAACACACCTAAATGAGAGAACTTTATATATATACGACATGCTACAATTTAGATATGACTGAATTCATTTTACTTGGATTGTGATTACATAAGAATTTCATATAAATATGTCAATAACAGAGGTTGAAGATGTACAGTTTTTTTCTAAATTCAATGTTTAGTCCAATAATTTAAATAAAAAGAGGTTTTGTGCCTAAGAATCGTTTTAATACATTTTGCCAAATGGTTGAAGATTATCTACAAGTGTGTGTACATTAAATACAGGGATTAGTTGACTAGTATTTAATTTACAGGTTTGAATTTCAGGCAAACCTGTAATCTGTCACCTGACAGCTAGCCTATCAGAATTACTCTGTTAATGGATTAATTTGTACTTTAATCTGACAGCACAGACTCTGTAGCACCCGACACACAGCAGTTCATACTCCACATCTGTTGTTGAGGGGTGTTGTTGGCAGGTCAATTTCTGTGAAAATTCAATGCTGCAACTTTTTTGAGGATTGAGTAATGTTTTTACGCATGGGAGGTTAACTCCACTCCACTCCAAAAACTGGACTAAATTCCAGGGTTTTGTATTAAGCAGACAGGTGCCCCCAATGCCAATGGTATTGAGAGAGGGACTGAGGCCCAAATGATTGTCAAAGTTACTCTAATGACAGACTTCAGATTCTATTTTAGCCTCGGGTGTAGTTGAATGTTGCTGAATAAAGATTGACAAATTATAACTGTTTCACAATATAATTGTGCAGTTATCTTATACTAATTACTGGTGTATCATTTTGTTTTGACAGGTTCAGGGGATGTTTGTTTACCGTTATACAGTGATTACAGCTGACACATGACAGATCATTTATCCTCATGCATAATGTATTCAAATATAATGCCAGTGTATGATTATCAGTGGAAATCAACAGTTATATCTGGAGGGTCAAAATCAGTTCTCCAAACCGAGAGATATGTTTTTAGCGTGTTAGCTTAATATCTAAAGGATGTAGACAATTATTTCATGTGGTAATCTAGTAGGTACATACAGATCCACAGTGGAATCGCCCCTTTGTCACTACAGCACAATAGCAGGTTACCAAAGTCAGTTGAAAGATTAACCCAACACAAACACATGCTGCACCTTTGTAATTTAGTAATAGATACAGTTTGCCGAATAACACTGCATCATACAGCTGTTTCGTCTTTCAAGGACTCTTCAGTGCTGCTAGGGGCCAAAAGATGGCTATCAAAATTTTCTAAAGTACTGTAGAAGCAGAAGGGCCAGGTGCATATATAAAACCCTTTCATTTATGAATTTGGAAAAAAATGAGTACTGTAGAATTAAAATGTTTCCATTGGATGCTTTTTAAACATTCGTGAAATCTGACAGGACAGGACAAAATTATTATGGTATGGCCTTCCATGCATCTGCCCATCGTAAACTTTTATTCCTCCCACACAAACTAATTATTCACGTACCATGACATGAAGTTTTGTTTACCTGACCATTGTTTTGATTGGACTATGTTTGGAAGAGTTATCTCCCCTTATATATTACACAATCTAAATAGATATGTCCTCCACATTTTTCAATCAATCTCTTTCAAGCATCGTGCATTTATTCACCATGAAATAAAGTTTTGTCAATTGTCGTGAAAATTGATTTGATTCCAGTATTTTTGGAAGAGCTACTGCCCTTTATATATCTCACAATCTAAATCTTGTTGGGAGATCTCCCAGTTTTCAACTCATCCATATTAAACTTTGTATATTTTTTCACTTTGATATGAAGTTGTGTTTTTCTGACCATTGGTTTGATTGGACAATATTTGGAAGAGTTACCCCCCCCCCCCCCCCCCCCTTATATATTTCACAATCAAAATCTAGTCTGGATATCTGGCATCGATCTTCTTCCAAATCTTTCAACCAATCTCTTTCAAGCTGTGTGCATCTATTCGCCATGATATAAAGTTGTGTTTTCCGAAGTATTGGTTCGATTTGACTTGAATGATATTTTGATACAATTATGTCTGTCACTTTGGCATAGGACGAGTGCTGCTCCGCAGCACTAGCTCTTGCTGAATAAGGTCAGTTATCAGAACTTGCTTTAAATTTTGTGATGGTTGCTCAAATTTACCATAGTGTAATGGGGTAACTTCTGTCTGATTAGCTGTATTTCCAGAGGAATTATCTTGCCCATTGTGTATTTTACCTTGAATAACCCCATCTAATGATTAGGCTGCTGTATTCTTATTCATTACTGATTGATGGTTCTCCGTAAAAAAATGCAAATCTTGTGTTCACGATTCATGCCAAACCAAATATGAGTATCAAAAGCAAAATTTATCATATAGCACAGGTCATTTACATTGCCATGCAATATATAGAGGTTACACGACTCGTGGTTGTTGGATATGGAATTTACTTCACTCAAGTTAATTATTTCTTTAAAGTTACAGATGACACAAGCTTTAGCGAGTGTCTTTTTTTATATATTATTTTTCATATATCGTGGTAAGTATTGTATCGTGGCCCTTGTAATGTGATACGTATTGTATCGTCAACCCCCTTGCGATACACAGCTCTAATCATCTCCTATATATTCCCGCAAAGTGGTGAGGATGTCAACAAATGATGACTTTGTAAACAATCAGCAGGTGGCGTTGTTCCCGTCAAAGTTCATTATGTTAGCCCATCAAAATGTGTTAAGAATTTATTCCATATGTGGAATAAACAGGAATAAACAGAATATTTAATTCAACCGTTGTAATGATTATATGATATCCTGAGAGTTGAATATCACTCATATATTGTGGTGGAAAGGAAATAAAGGACATGTACAATAACTTTTTATGAGTCTTCAATAGGTACTACTACGGCTTGACTCTTGAATTCCTTGTGGAATCCATCTACTGGGTTACACAGAACTCTACTGCACCACTACAAGGACGTTGGATCTCCCTCTCCTTTTATTTCTTGTTATGAGTCTTGCTACTGTGGGAACACTATTGTGACATCATAATAAATAAAATATTTGTCTACCACAATGACGTTGATGCACTATTCACCCTTTCTAATGAGACTGCTGCATTCTTATTGACTGATGGTTTCTCCATGAAAACAAAAATTCATATAACTGCAAATCTAAGCTTATTTTCAAGTCTGATGCCCAATACAAAATACCTGTATATCAAATTGATTCTTCCTTTAGGGGTCAATGACTGATGATTTTCTTTAAATTCTTGTTATAGCCAATTGATTGAAATTTTTATCAAATGTTACAGTATTTATATTAAACAGAACGAATATAACATAAGAAAAAACATCAGATCAAAATTGTAAGTCAATTTTATTTCAACAATATAAAATGTATATACATTCATGTACATCAGTATAACCAATGTCAGAATGGGATACATCTAATAGAGATATTTGGTACCCTTACATAGACTACTTTTCATTTAAGATAGCTTGATTTATTCATTTCTGTCTTGAGTTTTGTCACAATGTCATATTGAATGGACAAATATTTTAAAGAGAAAAAATGCAAATAGTTCATTTGGAAGGGGATTTCATATAAAAAAGAGTTAAATCTAATCTGTTCTCAGCAAACATCTTCTGCATAGTTTTGTAAAAACAAAACAAGAAAACTACAAACTCTTAAATGAACAGGTGATCATGTCCCAAATAAAGTTATAAGCCAGAAACAAAAAGGAGAATGAACTTCATGAGTTATCTCCCTTTAATGCATCCCTCCATATAAACATTGATCGGCAAATTACCCACTGTAATAATTTTACCATAGGCTGTCTCCAGGTAAACAATACAAAATCACTTTTTAATGCACCTGAAATGAACAATTATATTTAATTATCTATGGATTTTAGATACTATTAAACCTGATCAAGCATACATTAAATAACCTAGTTTATAACTGAATTTTGAGTAACTTGCATACTTTAATGCACTTAAACTTTTTTTTGCTGCAGCTTGTCATAGTTTAACTTCCAATTGACTTATAAAAACAATGGGAGAGTCATTCATTTGCATTTGGTAAAAAAAATAATTTTGGCATAAACAATTTTTTTTAAAGTGCTAGCAAATACTTTAGTAATGTACTTAAAAGTACTATTTTCACCTGTACCTGTAGTACGCTCAGCGTTGTTTAACTTGTATTTACTGTGGCTAACTCTTAGTATGTAAAGCTACAACAATTATCCATGTGTAACCTAGGCTTCAGAGGTTAAGCAAAACAAACCATTACCTAAAAATCAAATTCATATTACTTCCAGCATGCCAAAGTTCAAACAATGAATTTAAAAAAGTACCAGCTATTAAAGATCAGAACTACACTACATCAAAACGAAAGTACACTTTTCAGTTTTGTTGTTAAGTAAAAAGATGCTCCTTATAATCTATTAATTTACAAATCTTTGTAAGTAACAGGCTTAGCTGCACTAGTGGATTGAACCATTGACATTGCATGCATAGATAAAACAAATACCAATTTGGTCTTCAACATATCTGCCTAACACTATATTGTTATATAAACTTTATTTATATTACAACAATTATGAAACAAGTTACCAAACTTATATATATCACTCTTGTCGGCTCGGATGTTAGCACACGAGCAGTCTTATTGTGGGAGAAAACCTGAGTACCCGGATAAAACCCATATGGACGGGCAGGTGACCCATACCTTTTCATGTCCGGTCGGGGAACACTATTATTGTAACCATATCACAGCACATGGCCTTCTACAACACCCTGCCTCCTAGGCCTGCAAATATAAACATACATCACACACGATAAAGTGCCACTGGCGGTCACTGGGGCACAAAGTCACAATCCTTGTGCTCTTTATAGCCCAATGCTCCACTGCTGAGCTCTTGTAAGGCAACCTTATCAACTGCACATCTTTCACAAGACAACTGTACCGCAAAGAGACTATGACCTTTGACCTGATGGAAATAGTTAAGTTTATGTCAATGTCTTTGTATTTGTAAATATGGCACCAATTGTGTGAGAACTGCTGACTTAAACAATGATGGCTGGTAGCTAGGATCCTGCAGGCTCACACTTCATTGGGAGGATTGATAAACCACTCAGGTAGAAATGCATACTGGGAGTTTGGCTCCAGTCTCTGGCACCTGATGTCAAAACCAGGTTCCCACTCCAACAGATGGACAATACTGAAACAGGAAGTAGAAAACACTGATATAGGAAGGAAGTGACGAACAGTTGAACAGGAAGTGGATAACACTACAAGAAGCCAACACTGAAACAGGGAGTGGAAAACACTGTTATAGAAAAAAAATGGGCAATAAATAAACCAAGAGTTACTATTTTCCCTGCCTCTATATCCCTCATGGAAGTTTTCTTAAATGTCAAAATTATACATTACATAGTTGAAAGGACACAGTTATATTACCTGGGATCATTGGTAACAATTGTTTGCTTGATGAAAGTGAAGATCTGGTTCAAAAAATTGAAGCAGACATTTGGTTTCCAGGGATCTCTTAGATCCTGCAAATACAAAAGAAACAATCAACTTGAGAAAAAGACCCATATATGTTACATAGAGTTCTGACAATGAAGCCGTGCTATGTGTTACCAATATTTGCTTTGTTAAGAAAGTCTGATAAGTTTATGTCTCTTTCATCAGAAAATTGTTTAATTACTAACTTAGACCAGGTTGAGAATGACTGTTGTATTGAAGTTCTCTAGTCTTAAGATATAATTACTTACCTTGGCCAGGTTGGGAATGTCTGTTGTGTTGAAGTTCTCTAGTCTTAAGATATAATTACTTACCTTGGCCAGGTTGGGAATGTCTGTTGTGTTGAAGTTCTCTAGTCTTAAGATATATAATTACTTATCTTGGCCAGGTTGGGAATGTCTGTTGTGTTGAAGTTCTCTCGTCTTAAGATATAATTACTTACCTTGGCCAGGTTGGGAATGTCTGTTGTGTTGAAGTTCTCTAGTCTTAAGATATAATTACTTACCTTGGGAAGGTTAGGAATGTCTGTTTTGTTGAAGTTCACTAGTCTATAGATAATTACTTACCTTGGCCAGGTTGGGAATGTCTTTTGTGTTGAAGTTCTCTCGTCTTAAGATATAATTACTTACCTTGGCCAGGTTGGGAATGTCTTTTGTGTTGAAGTTCTCTCGTCTTAAGATATCATTACTTACCTTGGCTAGGTTGGGAATGTCTGTTGTATTGAAGTTCTCTAGTCTTAAGATATAATTACTTACCTTGGCCAGGTAGGGAATGTCTGTTGTGTTGTAGTTCTCTAGTCTTAAGATAATTATTTACCTTGGCCAGGTTGGGAATGTCTTTTGTGTTGAAGTTCTCTCGTCTTAAGATATAATTACTTACCTTGGCCAGGTAGGGAATGTCTGTTGTTTTGTAGTTCTCTAGTCTTAAGATAATTATTTACCTTGGCCAGGTTGGGAATGTCTTTTGTGTTGAAGTTCTCTAGTCTTAAGATAATTATTTACCTTGGCCAGGTAGGGAATGTCTGTTGTTTTGTAGTTCTCTAGTCTTAAGATAATTATTTACCTTGGCCAGGTTGGGAATGTCTTTTGTGTTGAAGTTCTCTAGTCATAAGATATAATTACTTACCTTGGCCAGGTTGGGAATGTCTGATGTGTTGTAGTTCTCTAGTCTTAAGATAATTATTTACCTTGGCCAGGTTGGGAATGTCTTTTGTGTTGAAGTTCTCTAGTCATAAGATATAATTACTTACCTTGGCCAGGTTGGGAATGTCTTTTGTGTTGAAGTTCTCTCGTCTTAAGATATAATTACTTACCTTGGCCAGGTTGGGAATGTCTTTTGTGTTGAAGTTCTCTAGTCTTAAGATAATTATTTACCTTGGCCAGGTTGGGAATGTCTTTTGTGTTGAAGTTCTCTAGTCATAAGATATAATTACTTACCTTGGCCAGGTTGGGAATGTCTGTTGTGTTGTAGTTCTCTAGTCTTAAGATAATTATTTACCTTGGCCAGGTTGGGAATGTCTTTTGTGTTGAAGTTCTCTAGTCATAAGATATAATTACTTACCTTGGCCAGGTTGGGAATGTCTTTTGTGTTGAAGTTCTCTCATCTTAAGATATAATTACTTACCTTGGCCAGGTTGGGAATGTCTTTTGTGTTGAAGTTCTCTCGTCTTAAGATATAATTACTTACCTTGGCCAGGTTGGGAATGTCTTTTGTGTTGAAGTTCTCTCGTCTTAAGATATAATTACTTACCTTGGCCAGGTTGGGAATGTCTGTTGTGTTGAAGTTCTCTAGTCTTAAGATAATTATTTACCTTGGCCAGGTTGGGAATGTCTTTTGTGTTGAAGTTCTCTCGTCTTAAGATATAATTACTTACTTGGCCAGGTAGGGAATGTCTGTTGTGTTGTAGTTCTCTAGTCTTAATATATAATGACTTACCTTGGCCAGGTTGGAAATGTCTGTTGTGTTGAAGTTCTCTAGTCTTAAGATATAATTACTTACCTTGGCCAGGTTGGGAATGTCTTTTGTGTTGAAGTTCTCTAGTCTTAAGATATATAATTACTTACCTTGGCCAGGTTGGGAATGTCTTTTGTGTTGAAGTTCTCTCGTCTTAAGATATAATTACTTACCTTGGCCAGGTAGGGAATGTCTGTTGTGTTGAAGTTCTCTAGTCTGTGGACTATGCCATCCCTATCTCGGAAGCCAGCAACAATTTGCCTAATGCCAACCAGAAAACTTTGCGCCCACCACTTTATTAGCTTGTACCTAGAATTACACGGGTCCTTTGATATAAAGAAAGGAATATTGATGTATATCAATAAGTAGATCTGAGCAATACAAATAAAAAAATCATAACCCCTTAATGTTCATACATGCTTGCTATTTTTTTAATGTTCATGTGACATTGCCTGCTAAGAATAATGCAAATACCTCGGTAAAAGGACGGTAAACAGGTATTTTCAACAAAAATACTATTTCTATATGGCATCATTGAAGCTGTTCTAACAACATATAATTAGTACAAGAAAATGTTTCTTGAATTACACATTTCTCTTATTAGGTCCCACCTTCTGACCCATGCATGTCTACCTGTAAATACATATTTGTATACACAGTGGACCCCCGATAATCTGGACGCCGATAGTCCAGAAAACTCACAATCCAGACGAAAATGAATGGGAACGGATTTTCGTCATGTAATTAGTATTTAACAGTCCGGAAATTCAGTTTCCGTTTCCGGAACACTATTTTGGGAACAGAACATACTTCCCATTAGCAAAATTCCCGCAATAATGCGGACGATTTTTTTTCATTGACACAGAGAGAAAAATATCGGGGCAAGTCACCTGTACAAAATATCGCTATATTAGAAAACATATGTATATATTCATATTTACAAAAAGACCCGAATTATGTATGTCATGTCATTTAAACATCTCGCCATATACATAGTCAAGGAAAATAACTCTTGCGCGACACATTTTGACCTGGTAAGCAAAATTCGGCAGTGCAGAAAACTCATTATCCGGACAGTTTGGACTGGGAACAAAGGTGTCTGGATTATCGAGGTCCACTGTACATGCACTCTTCATCTATAGCAGTACAAAGAGATTCCCCGAATCCAGTTAAACCAGAACTTACCGTCTCTAACAAGATAGTTAATAGATGGAGGAGAACAAACACTACACTAAGCTGTCAGTTGGTTTAGGGGACTTAAATAAACTCACCTTCTAAAGTTGAAGTCCTGTTTCTGTGTCTCAATCTCCATGGTAGTCTTAAATTCCATATACTGGTACGGCTCACCTGAGCCTGCTTCAGAAATCGCTGCATCCACTTCACCGCCATACACTACAACACAAGATCTGAGGTAAATTACCACTGACCAATCTGTAGACTGATACCTGCCCTAGTGAAAATATCAGTGGAACACCAGTGTAGTGGGATATCAGTGGATTTCCCAGTGGAGTGGAATATTAGTGGAGTGGAATATCAGTGGATTTCCCAGTGGAGTGGGATATCAGTGGATTTCCCAGTGGAGTGGAATATCAGTGGATTTCCCAATGGAGTGGAATATCAGTGGAACTCCAGTGGAGTGGAATATTAGTGGATTTCCCAGTGGAGTGGGATATCAGTGGATTTCCCAGTGGAGTGGAATATCAGTGAATTCCCCAGTGGAGTGGAATATCAGTGGATTTCCCAGGGGAGTGGAATATCAGTGGATTTCCCAATGGAGTGGAATATCAGTGGAACTCCAGTGGAGTGGAATATCAGTGGATTTCCCAGTGGAGTGGGATATCAGTGGATTTCCCAGTGGAGTGGAATATCAGTGGATTTTCCAGTAGAGTGGAATATCAGTGGATTTCCAAATGGAGTGGAATATCAGAGGATTTTTCCAGTGGAGTGGAATATCAGTGAATTTTTCCAGTGGAGTGGAATATCAGTTGATTTCCAAATGGAGTGGAATATCAGTGGATTTTCCAGTGTAGTGGGATATCAGTGGATTTCCAAATGGAGTGGAATATCAGTGGATTTTTCCAGTGGAGTGGAATATCAGTGGATTTCCAGTGTAGTGGGATATCAGTGGATTTCCCAATGGAGTGGAATATCAGTGGATTTTTTCCAGTGGAGTGGAATATCAGTGGATTTCCCAATGGAGTGGAATATCAGTAGATTTTCAAGTGGAGTGGAATATCAGTGGATTTCCCAGTAGAGTGGAATATCAGTGGATTTCCCAATGGAGTGAAATATCAGTGAAACTCCAGTGTAGTGGGATATCAGTGGATTTCCCAGTAGAGTGGAATATCAGTGGATTTCCCAATGGAGTGAAATATCAGTGGATTTCCCAATGGAGTGGAATATCAGTGAAACTCCAGTGTAGTGGAATATCAGTGGATTTCCAAGGTGAGTGGAATATCAGTGGATTTCCCAGTAGAGTGAAATATCAGTGGATTTCCCAGTAGAGTGGAATATCAGTGGATTTCCCAATGGAGTGGAATATCAGTGAAACTCCAGTGTAGTGGAATATCAGTGGATTTCCTAGTGGAGTGGGATATCAGTGGATTTCCCAATGGAGTGGAATATCAGTGGATTTCCTAGTGTAGTGGGATATCAGTGGATTTCCCAGTGGAGTGGAATATCAGTGGATTTCCCAGTGGAGTGGAATATCAGTGGATTTCCAAATGGAGTGGAATATCAGTGGATTTTTCCAGTGGAGTGGAATATCAGTGAATTTTTCCAGTGGAGTGGAATATCAGTGGATTTCCCAGTGGAGTGGAATAGTAGTGGATTTACCAGTGGAGTGGAATATCAGTGGATTTCCCAATGGAGAGAAATATCAGTGGATTTCCCAATGGAGTGGAATATCAGTGAAACTCCAGTACAGTGGAATATCAGTGGATTTCCTAGTAGAGTGGAATATCAGTGGATTTCCCAATGGAGTGAAATATCAGTGGATTTCCCAATGAAGTGGAATATCAGTGAAACTCCAGTGTAGTGGAATATCAGTGGATTTCCCAGTAGAGTGGAATATCAGTGGATTTCCCAATGGAGTGAAATATCAGAGGATTTCCCAGTAGAGTGGAATATCAGTGGATTTCCCAGTAGAGTGGAATATCAGTGGATTTCCCAGTGGAGTGGAATATCAGTGGATTTCCCAGTGGAGTGGAATATCAGTGGATTTCCCAGTGGAGTGGAATATTAGTGGATTTCCCAATGGAGTGGAATATCAGTGGATTTCCCAGTGGAGTGGAATATCAGTGGATTTCCCAGTGGAGTGGAATAGTAGTGGATTTACCAGTGGAGTGGAATATCAGTGAATTTCCCAGTGGAGTGGAATATCAGTGGATTTCCCAGTGGAGTGGAATATTAGTGGATTTCCCAATGGAGTGGAATATCAGTGGATTTCCCAGTGGAGTGGAATATCAGTGGATTTCCTAGTGGAGTGGAATAGTAGTGGATTTACCAGTGGAGTGGAATATCAGTGAATTTCCCAGTGGAGTGGAATATCAGTGGATTTCCTAGTGAATCCCCTAAGATTTTACCACTGGAACTCCATCAAATTCCCCTGGATATTTTCACTTAATGGGTGTCCTTTGAAGAATTCAGAAGAGCACACACCCAATTTCAAAGCCAATCTATGTCCAAATCATCAGACATCTTTGCATATTACAGAGGCATGTTAAACTTTTATAAAATTTAGTTTATTATGCAAATGAATCTTTAAATATTTTCTTCAATTCTGTCTTTCCATAACTACCTGAATTGAGACCTGGGACCAGCTCAACTTACCTAAAGAGTGAGAATTAAGTCTTGAGCGCACAACAGAACAGAAACCCTCATTTGTGTTGACAAGACTGTTAGTATCTGGACTGCCATTCTGTTTACCTGAAAAATCCCAATATTTTGTAATAAACTAAAATATATAATATTAACAATAAATGTAAACTTTATAATCAGGCTTCAATTCATAAACACAAAATAAAACAGAAGGGATTTCTATCGTCTATTCCGTCATAAGCTACCTACAAATGTACCTGGTTTGTGCTTAATCACTCTAACTTAGGTATGCTTTTTTCCAAAATTTCTTTTGTTAATGTCTTTCTACAAAATAGTACCTGCATGACTAGTGTGCGCAATGCATGAATTTATTATTTACTGTTGGGTCCTGTAATTGTTTCAGGACTCTAATAATGTCTTTCTTAATCATTAAATGATTTCCCTTGATTTCAATGTGTGCACATGACCATTGATCTATGCATCAATTCGTTTTGATGCATAGATTTCGTTTTAACATGAGATTTTGCTGTTTAATTATTTCATTCGTGTGATTTTGAGGTTGTAGTCTTTACCCTTGATTATTAATAATATTGACAATGCATACATAATAAATTATGTACAATCATGATCAAGTGACATAGCAACAAACTACTTTAAATAGAAGTAGCATGAATTCTGTTCAGTTGCTAGCAAATAATGTAACTTTAAGACTTATGAGCGAATTGGTCGAGTGGTTAACACTCCGGCCTTCCATGCAGGCGGCTGGGGTTCGATCCACGTAACCGGCATACGCATGTAACATTCAGAGAAAGTGTTTTTCTCCTGCCCATACAACTCCAACAACCCAGGTGGAGTATAAAATGGTCTGGGGTGGATGTTGCAGAATCTGTGATGTAGCATTCAAGTGTGGTGGCACTATAAAAGCAGGGCTCACCCTGAGTCAAAAAATTTAGTAGCCAAAAAAAATTAGCCAAGTGTGATTTTCAGTAGCCATTTTTTTCTAAATGGTAGTCTTTTTTCTCGCAACCTTTATTCGTCGTCTCTCAAAATGCTATTTCATTCAATACCTAAAAGTTAACCATTACATTATTTTTTATTAAGATAAAGGCTTACTGTACATACTGATCTTATTTTTAGAATTCATACTTTCACATAATGGCTATAACTTTGAAGAAATAAAGCCACAACATATATGAATACCATATACTTTATTTTCACATTTAGCAATAAATAACATCAATATTGACAGTGAAAATCAGCACTTTCATTTCAGATCAGAATCCATCAGTTGCTCAAGATCATCTTAGAGATGCACAAATCTTTCATTATGATTGGTTAATTTGCTCAAGTATTTAAACTGGCATATTATGTGACACATTCTGGAAAGTCACAGAATTACATATAATTCTGCATTTTATATCATAAACTTTGTTGACAGAGTTACACTAAGTTGTTGAGTTTTTAAACTGTCCATTTAGCAGCACTGTATTACATTTTGTTGTTGCCCTCTTTATTGTCTCATTGTGGCTCTGTGACTGTTGTCACCTGTAAATTCAACGAAAATAGTATTACTGAAGACGAGATAGAAAAGACAATTTTCATCTAATTACATGTAATTTTTTACTGGTTTGTACTATCTGTTACAATGGTTTACATTCCTGCGACATAAGCTACTCGAGCTCTAAGCCGACGAAATAGCTGTGTTCAAACGACAGCTACCGAATGAAAACATAATTTGATTAACACCATATCAAGAAAGTTATATGAAGCACTGCACCCCGGCCCCCTTCCTAATTAAATGTTTACCGAAGCATGGTTGTTTTAATTTAAAAGTCCACCATACATTCCAGAAAAACACGGTGCTGTCGCCGCCCCGGTTAGCTAAATGTTTGTATCAGGGAAGCCATTCACTATGCCCATTATTGTTTTCCCCATCATTAAAAACTTTTAAAACTTACCTAGTTTCCTCAAATTGATGTGATGACAGTCCGGTGGGGCAGTGCTGCCGACATGTTTATGTAAGAAGCCGTTATCCACAAACTGACAGGTGTACACCGTAAACAACCACGTGTACCTAACTGATCAAGCCGTGTTTTCGTATCTTAATTTGGCTATCAAATTAACATGCCACAAACAATCAGTTATATCATCAAAACCAATTATATCATCAACAATTGTGGAAAGCATGCTATAATTGGTGTGACATTTTAAACAAAGACAAATTCCTCACAGTCGTGTTGCGTGCCCTCGACTGTGACGGTCCTGATTATGTACACTGTACCTGTCGGGTGACAATACACAAGGCAGTAGACCGACTTATTTCGAGACGAAAATTTCAGGGTTTTTTTCACCATTTTTTTTTAAGCATTGTAGTCAATTGAGTAGCCACTTCGAATTTTTAGTAGCCAATAAAAATTAAAAGTAGCCAATGGCTACATTGGCTACCGACAGCGTGAGCCCTGAAAAGATGCCGTTGGAAACACGGTCCCACTACAAACAGAACACAATTCATCTCCAGCACACACGCATACACACACACATATGGAGATATTAGCTGGGTGGTATAGGACAAGTAGTTAGTGCCTGATAAGGCAGCTCCTGCGAACTCCTCAGAATTGTATATGATAAAACGATATGTGTTAGTTGTATTGATTGTATATCTATGTACTGTAAAGCGCTTTAGAGTGGCTTATATTAGCTAGATAGGGCGCTATATCAAAAATTGTATCTTATTTATCATTATTATTATTATAAGACACGTTTCTTGTTGAAAATAAACAAGAGGCCCAATGGGCCTGCATCGCTCACCTGGTATCAATCTCTGACTTATATTATAGTGTAACCCTAAAGTCCCCTAAAATCTTTTAATGTAAGACATTTAGAAGAACATCTTAAGATTTAATCATATTTTACCCCTGTGACCTTATAAGACAACATCATTTTCATTTTCAAATTTTGTTTGGCTTTATCCCAGGACACTACCAGCCAAATATCATGTCTCTAGGCATTTCGCTTTATCAGAAGAAGTCACTCAAAGCTTTTAACCACTGATTTGCCCACTGTGACCTTTAATATGGGTCAAGCTCATTTTCCTTCCCAAAGTTTGTCAAGCTTCATACAAGGAACCTTTCAGCCAAATATCATGCTTCTAGGGCTTTTGATATTTCAGAAGAAGTCGTTTAAAGGTTTTAACAGATTTGACCCCTGTGACCTTGAATATAGGTCAAGGTTATTTCTTTTCGCAAACTTTGTCGGGCTTCATCCAAGGAACATTTAAGCCAAATATCATGCTTCCAGGGTTTTTGGTATTTCAGAAGAAGTTGTTTGAAGATTTAAATAGATTTGACCCTTGGGACCTTGAATATAAGTCAAGGTCATTTCTTTTCGCAAACTTTGTCGGACTTCATCCAAGAAACATTTCAGCCAAATGTCATGCTTCTAGGGCTTTTAGTATTTCAGAAGAAGTCGTTTAAAGGTTTTAACAGATTTGACCCCTGTGACCTTGAATATAGGTCAAGGTCATTTCTTTTCGCAAACTTTGTCGGGCTTCCTCCAAGGAACATTTCAGCGAAATATCAAGCTTCTAGGGCTTTTGGTATTTCAGAAGAAGTTGTTTGAAGATTTAAATAGATTTGACCCTTGGGACCTTGAATATAAGTCAAGGTCATTTCTTTTCGCAAACTTTGTCGGACTTCATCCCAGGAACCTTTCTGTCAAATATCATGCTTCTAGGGCTTTTGGTATTTCAGAAGAAGTCGTTTGAAGGTTTTAACAGATTTGACCCCTGTGAACTTGAATATAGGTCAAGGTCATTTCTTTTCGCAAACTTTGTCGGGCTTCATCCAAGGAACATTTCAGCCAAATGTCATGCTTCTAGGGCTTTTGGTATTTCAGAAGAAGTCGTTTGAAGGTTTTAACATATTTGACTCCTGTGACCTTGAATATAGGTCAAGGTCATTTCTTTTCGCACACTTTGTCGGGCTTCATCCCAGGAACCTTTCTGTCAAATATCATGCTTCTAGGGCTTTTGGTATTTCAGAAGAAGTCGTTTGAAGGTTTTAACAGATTTGACCCCTGTGACCTTGAATATAGGTCAAGGTCATTTCTTTTCGCAAACTTTGTCGGGCTTCATCCAAGGAACATTTCAGCCAAATATCATGCTTCTAGGGCTTTTGGTATTTCAGAAGAAGTCGTTTAAAGGTTTTAACAGATTTGACCCCTGTGACCTTGAATATAGGTCAAGGTCATTTCTTTTCGCAAACTTTGTCGGGCTTCATCCCAGGAACATTTCAGCCAAATATCATGCTTCTAGGGCTTTTGGTATTTCAGAAGAAGTTGTTTGAAGATTTTAATAGATTTGACCCTTGGGACCTTGAATATTAGTCAAGGTCATTTCTTTTCGCAAACCTTGTCGGACTTCATCCAAGAAACATTTCAGCCAAATGTCATGCTTCTAGGGCTTTTGGTATTTCAGAAGAAGTCGTTTAAAGGTTTAAACAGATTTGACCCCTGTGACCTTGAATATAGGTCAAGGTCATTTCTTTTCGCAAACTTTGTCGGGCTTCCTCCAAGGAACATTTCAGCCAAATATCAAGCTTCTAGGGCTTTTGGTATTTCAGAAGAAGTCGTTTAAAGGTTTTAACATATTTGACTCCTGTGACCTTGAATATAGGTCAAGGTCATTTCTTTTCGCAAACTTTGTCGGGCTTCATCCCAGGAACATTTCAGCCAAATATCATGCTTCTAGGGCTTTTGGTATTTCAGAAGAAGTTGTTTGAAGATTTTAATAGATTTGACCCTTGGGACCTTGAATATTAGTCAAGGTCATTTCTTTTCGCAAACCTTGTCGGACTTCATCCAAGAAACATTTCAGCCAAATGTCATGCTTCTAGGGCTTTTGGTATTTCAGAAGAAGTCGTTTAAAGGTTTAAACAGATTTGACCCCTGTGACCTTGAATATAGGTCAAGGTCATTTCTTTTCGCAAACTTTGTCGGGCTTCCTCCAAGGAACATTTCAGCCAAATATCAAGCTTCTAGGGCTTTTGGTATTTCAGAAGAAGTCGTTTAAAGGTTTTAACATATTTGACTCCTGTGACCTTGAATATAAGGTCATTTCTTTTCGCAAACTTTGTCAGGCTTCATCCCAGGAACCTTTCAGTCAAATATCATGCTTCTAGGGCTTTTGGTATTTCAAAAGAAGTCGTTTGAAGGTTTTAACAGATTTGACCCCTGTGACCTTGAATATAGGTCAAGGTCATTTCTTTTCGCAAACTTTGTCTGGCTTTATCCAAGGAACATTTCAGCCAAATATCATGCTTCTAGGGCTTTTGGTATTTCAGAAGAAGTCGTTTAAAGGTTATAACAGATTTGACCCCTGTGACCTTGAATATAGGTCAAGGTCATTTCTTTTCGCACACTTTGTCGGGCTTCATCCAAGGAACATTTCAGCCAAATATCATGCTTCTAGGGCTTTTGGTATTTCAGAAGAAGTTGTTTGAAGATTTAAATAGATTTGACCCTTGGGACCTTGAATATAAGTCAAGGTCATTTCTTTTCGCAAACTTTGTCGGACTTCTTCCAAGAAACATTTCAGCCAAATGTCATGCTTCTAGGGCTTTTGGTATTTCAGAAGAAGTCGTTTAAAGGTTTTAACAGATTTGACCCCTGTGACCTTGAATATAGGTCAAGGTCATTTCTGTTTGCAAACTTTGTCTGGCTTCATCCAAGGAACATTTCAGCCAAATATCATGCTTCTAGGGCTTTTGGTATTTCAGAAGAAGTCGTTTGAAGGTTTTAACAGATTTGACCCCTGTGACCTTGAATATAGGTCAAGGTCATTTCTTTTCGCAAAGTTTGTCTGGCTTCATCCAAGAAACATTTCAGCCAAATATCATGCTTCTAGGGCTTTTGGTATTTCAGAAGAAGTCGTTTAAAGGTTTTAACAAATTTGACCCCTGTGACCTTGAATATAGGTCAAGGTCATTTCTTTTCGCAAACTTTGTCGGGCTTCATCCCAGGAACATTTCAGACAAATATCATGCTTCTAAGGCTTTTGGTATTTCATAAGAAGTTGTTTGAAAATTTTAATAGATTTGACCCTTGGGACCTTGAATATGAGTCAAGCTCATTTCTTTTCGCAAACCTTGTCGGACTTCATCCAAGAAACATTTCAGCCAAATGTCATGCTTCTAGGGCTTTTGGTATTTCAGAAGAAGTCGTTTAAAGGTTTTAACAGATTTGACCCCTGTGACCTTGAATATAGGTCAAGGTCATTTCTTTTCGCAAACTTTGTCGGGCTTCCTCCAAGGAACATTTCAGTTAAATATCATGCTTCTAGGGCTTTTGGTATTTCAGAAGAAGTCGTTTAAAGGTTTTAACATATTTGACTCCTGTGACCTTGAATATAGGTCAAGGTCATTTCTTTTCGCAAACTTTGTCAGACTTCATCCCAGGAATCTTTCAGTCAAATATCATGCTTCTAGGGCTTTTGGTATTTCAGAAGAAGTCGTTTAAAGGTTTTAACAGATTTGACCCCTGTGACCTTGAATATAGGTCAAGGTCATTTCTTTTCGCAAACTTTGTCGGGCTTCATCCAAGGAACATTTCAGCCAAATATCATGCTTCTAGGGCTTTTGGTATTTCAGAAGAAGGCGTTTAAAGGTTATAACAGATTTGACCCTTGGGACCTTGAATAAAAGTCAAGGTCATTTCTTTTCGCACACTTTGTCGGGCTTCATTGAAGGAACATTTCAGTCAAATATCATGCTTCTAGGGCTTTTGGTATTTCAGAAGAAGTCGTTTGAAGGTTTTAACAGATTTGACCCCTGTGACCTTGAATATAGGTCAAGGTCATTTCTTTTCGCAAACTTTGTCGGGCTTCATCCAAGAAACATTTCAGCCAAATATCATGCTTCTAGGGCTTTTGGTATTTCAGAAGAAGTTGTTTAAAGGTTATAACAGATTTGACCCTTGGGACCTTGAATAAAAGTCAAGGTCATTTCTTTTCGCACACTTTGTCGGGCTTCATTGAAGGAACATTTCAGCCAAATATCAAGCTTCTAGGGCTTTTGGTATTTCAGAAGAAGCATTTAAAGGTTTTAACATATTTGACTCCTGTGACCTTGAATATAGGTCAAGGTCATTTCTTTTCGCAAACTTTGTCTGGCTTCATCCCAGGAACCTTTCAGCCAAATATCAAGCTTCTAGGGCTTTTGGTATTACAGAAGAAGTCGTTTGAAGGTTTTAACAGATTTGACCCCTGTGACCTTGAATATAGGTCAAGGTCATTTCTTTTTGCAAACTTTGTCTGGCTTCATCCAAGGAACATTTCAGCCAAATATCAAGCTTCTAGGGCTTTTGGTATTTCAGAAGAAGCATTTAAAGGTTTTAACATATTTGACTCCTGTGACCTTGAATATAGGTCAAGGTCATTTCTTTTCGCAAACTTTGTCTGGCTTCATCCCAGGAACCTTTCAGCCAAATATCAAGCTTCTAGGGCTTTTGGTATTACAGAAGAAGTCGTTTGAAGGTTTTAACAGATTTGACCCCTGTGACCTTGAATATAGGTCAAGGTCATTTCTTTTTGCAAACTTTGTCTGGCTTCATCCAAGGAACATTTCAGCCAAATATCAAGCTTCTAGGGCTTTTGGTATTTCAGAAGTTGTTTAAAGGTTAAAATAGATTTAACCTCAATGTGACCTTGAATATTGGTCAAGGTCGTTTCTTTTCGCAAACTTTATTTGGCTTAATCCAAGGAAGCTACTGGTCAAATATGAAATCTCTATGCCTGATGGTATTTTAGAAGAAGTTGTTTGAAGGTTTCGATATTTTTGACCCCTGTGACCTTGAAATTAGGTCAAGTGATTTTTTTTTCGCAAACTTTGTTCAGCTCCTTCCAAGAAATCTACCAGCCAAATTTCATGTCACTGGGCCTTTCAGTATTTTAGAAGAAGTCGTTTAAAGGAAAAAGTTGACGGACGCAGGACGGACGGACGGACGGACGGACCACGCTACACCATCACATAAGCTCACTTGGCCCTTCGGGCCAGGTGAGCTAAAAATGGAGTGATGATCATGACAAGACATATTAATGTCCCAATACCTAAGAGTCTTAACTTTTATTTAGATAGAGCTGTCTTTTACAAATAGATTAATATACTTACCAGCTGTCACATACTGCTCAAATTTCCATCCCCAATAACACATCTCATCTTGTATTCCTGTCCTGTTTCTCTTAAACTCTGCATTTTTTTCTGTATCAAACTCACACAGAAAGAAAGTATCTTGGAATCGTGTAATGGCTATCTTCCAGCCCTCAGAGGTCGCCGAGGGGGTACACAGCAATCTGGTCAACAATCCTCGCCAGCATACAAAGTCTGTATTGAGGCCCCTGAGGGAAAATGAAACATGTCACAATCAGTGTATTCTTCACAACAAAATTCAGCATGGGTGAATGTGGGCAGCATATACTGATGTGTTACAGAATTACTTCTCCTAATACATGTATAAATGCAGTATGTCTATACATGTATTTAGAAATGATTGAATTGAATGCCTCTTCATTACATGTACATGCATGTATGTATATATGACTCTTTAAAATTCAGATGAATGTATGCATGCAGATATATAATATGAATGCCAATTAAGGCAAGTTGTACATGTCTATTCCATATACAACAAGATTTGCAAAAGATAAAGACAAACAGACCCTTATCCTGTGCCACAAACCCTTTCATCAGATAGGATATATATAGCACTTCGCCTACCATGCTAAAACAAATCTGCACCTTGAAGTTGACTCACTGACAGTGGTTCAAACTAGCAACCCTTCTGTAACAGAACTTGCGGTCATCATTATTCTTATTTGCCTCCGCGTCAACTGGAATTGAACCCCTGATTTCTCGTGATTACTACAGGCGTATTTTTTGTAGATGGAGATGAACTGAATGAACTGTATTGCGGTATTCACCTGAGGGCAACATTAACCTGTTCTCAGAGTTTTTTTTCCACAGAATTACATCAATGCTTGTTGAGTATGCTAAGTATGATTATTCAGAGTTTTCCCTGACTCGCAAAAACCTGCATTTTGACTCCAAAAATTGTCAAAGGACTCCCAAAATTGATAAAACTTTCTTATGTATCATTGGTGATAGGAGTCCTAGGACTCCTTAATTCATAAAAAATGAGGGTCCCTGGGAAAACCCTGATTATTGAATTTCTCCAGAGTTCCTAGTCGTTAGCGCCAATATGTAACCATCCTCGATATCCAGGGGTTACGCTTACATTGTACTTACACCCTTGGAATATGTCATGGCAAAACTGAATGCTCTGTGTGCGCCACCTTGCTGGTGAGGCAATCTGCGACTGGTTCGACCCCTCGATGTACAAAGGTTATAATTGACAACCTTTGAAGTCGTTTGAGGGTCGTTTTGCCATGACATACAATGTAGATCTACATGTAGGAGTGTAGAGATCAGTGGCGTGCAGGATGAGATCTGTGCATGTTGATCTGGCACTTAAAATATATATACGACTGGGGCTTAATGTAGATTAACTAATTGTAGTACATATACTTACGAAGGAATATTGTCTTCAGTCTGTTCTTTTGTTTTGTCAGATTTGATTGCAAATACAGATCGGTTTCTGGTAATCCATCTCAATAAGTCATCTAATAGGTCTGGTTTGCATTCATCTTTCCTGATATAATCTTTGTATCCAATTCTAAGATCAAAACAAACATTATTGGGATCCTTTGGAGGAACGTAATATTTCATCTGCTGTCGACTTAAAATGAACTGTCTTGTGCTATCCTGTGAAAATGAGCCGATTTCAGTTGGTCTCCTAAAATATGGGAAGTCTGTATCATATTTAGTTTTTGGAAAAAACTTGAAGTATTTTTCACGTTTCGTTTCCATGGTTTGGGTGGTAGATATTTACTTACTGTTTTTTTAATATACTCAATCGGCCGTTGTGTCAAGACATTTTAACTTTTGACCCAAGATAGCCCAGTATAGCCTAATACTTCATGATAAGAGCACCTACACATGTACAGTAGCTCCTTGTTTCGTTTCGTTTTGTTTACAGACAAACCGGAAGTACATATTTGACCAATCAAATGACAAGTTTTATTTAGCCCTTAGCGTAAACATGGATGCGCCCTGTGTTTCTCTTGACGAAACAAAGTTATGAAATTTGGCAAAGGGGACCTTACTTGATTTTTATTGACCAATGAAAAGTTGAACTAGCACTAAAAACAAAATTGTATATGAAATTCAGCTCTTGAGTGTAGAGAACAAGTTTTATATGTTGTTTCATGAAAAAATACACGCGGTGACGACCGTCGACGCTTTCATCTTTGTCCGGCGTTGTGAAATCCGAAACGTGTAAGTATTTGTTTTGTTTTCCCACATATCAATGATGTCATATATACATTTCCATTTTCCTAAAACATGTGAAGAGAAAGTTACAAATATTTAGTCCATATGACGCCTTTTACATGAAATTTTCCATTGCCGTTTGCCAGTCTATGGTGACCTATAGGTCTATTTCGAGAAAAATAATTAGCAATCCGATCTATTCTACGTCATGGGTGTTCATAGGTTTTACTCATGGCTGTGAAAAAGTCGAATATATTCTTTTAAATCATTATTATGTTAAGATGTTCTTAAAATAAACAGTGAATTGATTTTTGGTGTGTTCTTTTTTATCAGAATATCTGCTAGGCAAGCCACGTGCTCCAGAGATATTTCACTTCACAGATCCACAACTTGTTCCATATAGGCCTAAGCAATGTTTTTATTTAACATACACGTTAAACCTCCCTCATTACGATGGAGACTCCCTCATTTTTACCAAAATTTAGCAATCTACCTCATTCAAGTCCAAACTACAAACTCAAAATCCACATCCTGTGGTCAAATGATCTCCTAGTTACTGCATTGCCCTGTATGTGTTATGACCATAACAGATATGTCTGGATCAAATGCGCATTTTGTGTACTTTCTCCCTCATTGAAAATATGGAATGAGGGAGATCTCCCTCATTGGAGGTTTAAAAGGTTAACACCAATGATTTAGTAATATGCTTCCTAAAATAGCTTTGTCACATTATAAGCTTATCCTTTCTCCAGATATATGAATTATTTATAACCAGGACACTTTTTGTTCTTAGAAATAATTATTAATGTCATATACAATTTCTTAGAACATGGATATACATGTATATAGAGAGCAATTGTTTCCCTGCATCTATCATGTACTCATCATTTCAATTTTGTTGTAGAACTAACCATGAGTCGAAAGAGGACACAAGCACTTCCTGATATCTATAAACCGAAACGAAGGTTATGTTCAGCATCCTCAGCATTGAGTAGCAATGGCCAGACTACAGTCAATGCTTTACATGGAGAAATTGATAATGGTTGGTTTCAGTGACAGATTATCTTGTTTAAACAATTGGACAAATGAGCAGTGTTATTAATGTTTTAAGAATTGGATCCAAAGCAGATTACATTGATTCACACCTTTTAATTTAAACCAAAAAAAAACTTGTGATGAATTTAATTTTATTTCATGAAAGAAAAAATAATGATAAAAATACGTCATTTATTTTGTTGTAAGAAGTAACTAAAAAAATCTACATTTTAGCCATACTAATATGTTTTCCTCAACGTTGCTCCTCTTTATAACCTTCTGCACATATAGCAGGACAAGGAGTACGCTACTGATGTTGTTAACATGTTCCATGTTTACTTTTCCAACATCCTCTGCAATATTTTTGCTTCTATTTTAATATATAAGAATTGTTAAGACATCAATAAATGAAACAATATAAATGCTAGTACCCATTCAAAGGGTTTCATATTAGCAGTGTTGGAAAGTAATTGTGGATTTTCCATAGAAAACTGGCATGATCTATAGAATAATGAAATTCTATGGCCTAACCAATTTTTTGTTATTCAAAATTGTTTTTAAAAAATCGCAACAATATTTAAGTGTAATTAATTAGAAGTCTTTTTATTGATTCATATAACTTAAAAGATAAGATATTCATATAACTTAAAAGATAAGATATATTTTATTATAGTGTCATACATTTAAAAAAAAAAAGAAGAGAGATCAGACAAACATCTACTTTACACATCTGACAATTAAGATGTCCAGCCTAAATAGACTCATTATTAAGGACAAGTACAATTAAACTTTCTCTTTGTCTGACACTAATTGAATTTATATCTCGACTAGTCTTTTGTCAATAGGCAATTGGACTCCAGAAATAATTTGTCTCTTGTAATTTCTTACATTTCAGTAATTCTAAATGACACTCACACCTTTTTGAATCGACTGAGGGGACTTTTCCCTGCAGATAAATTCAAGCATAAACTACCGCCAATTGTCCTGAAGCACCAGCTATATGGAATGATGAATGACCGCACCAAAGTGGACCAGGAACTGGTAAGACCTTCCGTCAGGTAGTGCTATTCTCTTACTTTGAACAGTTGTGTCTACACTGTTAACAGTGTGATTTACCCTTAACTTGCCTGAAGTTTGAGACAGGGAGATTCCCCTATTCATAACAATGGTATAACATTGCATGAACAATCCATGATATCACATCAGCAATCCATGAAAATCACATCAACAATCCATGAACATCACATCTCATCAATTATCCATGAACATCACATCAACCTGAATTAAGTTTGTAACGTTAACATTATATTGTATATATAACATAAGGGAAGGACAGGATAAAAGGAAAAGAATCAATCATCCCCCTGTGGGTGCAATAGAAGGATCTCACCCCACAGGGAAATATTCTTAAGTTGCCAAACACTCATCAAAACCTCAGGTCTGGCACTAATTAGAATCATACCCCTGGGGTAGAGATTTCCCATCTCGCTGTTATAGGGTGACCCATCTCACCACCAATAGGGTTAGAGATTCTGTTAGTCTAAGAAGGTGTCATCACACCTTGATAAACTATCCACACACATTACACCTAACTATATTATAATTGACCAATTTGTAATCATTTTTGACTTTTCATCTTTCATTATTTGTCAATGTTTATACTAACTGGTTTTGATATTTAGCTTTTCTTTCTTGGAAAATTGTCCATGCTTCTGTAGAAATTCACATATATATATATTTACCTTATACATATAGTTAGTTATGCCGTGTCTACTTGTTGAATTGAAAAAAAAATTCCCTTTATGTGTTATAGGAATATACAGGAATGTAATGTTTCGATCCCACAACAAATATATTTTTGCTAAAAATGTGAAGGAAACAACATTTTTGTACTGATATAATAATGATTAATACCATAAGTGTGAGTTTTCGGACTATCGGCGTCCGGATTATCGCGGGTCCACTGTACTGCAAAACATGTTTTCTTAAACCACACTACTGACTTCCAGTTTGTAATATTTGAGGCCCTGGCTAGAATTACCTTGTGACCATTGATCAAACACTGTAAAACATACCCACCACAACCTTTTACTTTGGTCCCGTTAGTTTTATAATACATTCTCTTTTCTTGAACCTGTTACAGAATGACCTAAGGAAACATGGGTTGATCAAGCTGTTTAAACTTGGACCGGAGGCAGATGAGTACTGTATACTGTTTACTAGTGACTATGAGGACCATGTGAAGCAGACAATGAAAGGCTTGTCCATAAGTCCTTTACTGATTGGTAAGGTCATTGTCAGAAATCTTATCAAGGTCAATGGTATTGATTTGATAAAAGAAACATGAAAGTCCTGGAAATCCTGTCTTGGTAATTTTACTTGAGCATATCGAAGAATTTCAACTTTGGACAGTGCATTGACACCATTAAAAACGTTTAGTTTAATAGAAAAAAACCGCAAAGTTCACTTAAGCATAGTAAAGATATATAATGATAACTTTACACAACCAGATTACGTTTCAATGACTACTGCGATATGTACCCTGTCACCGTCATCAGAATAATGTCCCACTGCGGCGTTCTAAATCGAGATGAGTGGGCTAACAGACTCTCCCACATCTATGACCAAGTCATAAACAAAGCATAGATGAATCTAATCATTTCGGTACAATAACTTTACTATTGTATATACGCCTAACAGCGTAGACGAAATGACCGATTTCCATCTGAAAGAAAATGTTTACAAGCATAGTAAAGTGTCTCAATTCTGGACGGTATGTTAACACCAATATATAAAGGTGTTGGTTTGCTTGTTAATCAATGACTTAAATCTTTTAAACTGCAGTTAACATGACTGTGTACCATGAAAAAAAAAGTTTTATTAAGTCATATCATCCCTTTCATTAAATTTAACGATGAACTGTATATTTTTTATTTGGTCAATTTGTTCAATGATTTATTTTGATTTCAGAGAGATTTAATACTAATGTTGTCAAAAAGTGTCAAGATGTCTGTGTGACGAAGGAGACCCTTATGAAAGATTACAGATTCTCTGACTTTGAAATAACGTAAGTTTATCAGTCTTAATGTCTCCAGATATACTATAAATATGTTTAATTTGACCAAATCAAATTTTAGCGCTTTGTCAGTTTTTGGCACTTATACTTAATGATAAATTTGCGTATCTGTTGTAATTTCTATATAAGAAGAAGTAAAAACTCCAATTAACGCAATCATATTTTAGTACGATAGTTTAACTCTTTACCACTCATAAGCGTGTCTGGACGCCTGTCCGTTATTTCCACAGAAGCGTGTCTGGACGCATGCATCGTATTTACTCACAAGCGACCGAGAACGCATGGCCATGTTTTCCGCGGAAGCGTGTTTCCCCGTGTACCTATTTATAAACGAAATATCTCGGCCACTGTACATGACTGGGCTGAATGACGCATACCTGCGTGTAGCTCTGTGATTGGTCAATATAATTAGATACTTTTTATAGATCATCACCTTGACCTTGTGACGTAATTCAGTCAAGAAATCGCAAAATGTCAACTTGTGAAAGCGTGGCTAGAAACGTAATGGCGGCCGAGCCGGGAACGAATTCCAATGAGGAAATTTTCAACTCTGACGATTCAGATTCAGATAGATTTTATGGTTTTTCAAACAAGAAGGATTCAGGCATTGAAAGTGATGTAGTTTTTAGTAGTGACAGTGATTCAGGTTGGCGATGAGAGCGACGAAGACAACCCGGAAGCGTTCAACCCTACTCACTGCTACGGCGATCAACCGTGTGAACTTAACGATGTTATTGTTCATGCTTTTCCGCAAGAAACTCGACCAGTATTGCGTGATGGTTTTAATATTGATACTACTACACCTTTAGATTAGTTTAATCTCGTCTTTAAGCCAGAAAGTTCGGTAGATATCGTGCGATATACTAATGTTTACACCCGGCGGAAATGTGAGAAAAAGGGTTGAGAAGATCAGATATGGTACACTACATTACAGAAAACGAAACGAAATGTCTGCCTGCCAATGCTTATTTTTATGGGAGTATTTCAATTACCATCTTACAAAGACTTTTGGTCTAAAGACATATCTTTAGAAAATGAAGGGATCAAATCTGTAATAACAGTAAAAAAATACGAAAAACTATTTTTTTGCAAATATCCATCCGTTGCATCAATGTTTTGAAATAAATCTATTGAAACTTGCATATACTTCTGATTTTGAAATTTAAATATGTATCAAAATATTGTGCAGGTTCCACTGAAACAAAAAATGTATACTTATATTACCATATTTTGTTGAATATTATCTGAAAAATAAGTTTTAAAAACACACATCAATTTTGAATAAAAATTGAAAAAATGCCTGAGGAAATGGGTGCACAAATTATACACTGTTGCAGAGGTTGGAACAGAGCCAACTCTGACACCCCACCAAGTAAAATAGATACAATGTTGCAACAATGTTCGAGTGGTAAAGAGTTAAGCCTGAAAAGCGCTAGAATAAAATCACTGCGAAAATTTGTACATTTATAGTAAGATGAGATTGGTCCTGGTACATGGAATACCATCAGATATTTATGCCTCATTTATTGCAGTTAAAGGACACATTCTCTTCAGATGTGTATTTAGTAAGAGATGTACAATTTTTATAGACTGGCAAAATGTGCTAGTAGACTATATGTTTACACTAACACCCAGAATTATGATGTTGTACACCTCTGTTAGTGCTGCGGACTGACCTTTCCAGTCCCTATCTTTATATGTACAGTCTTGTCTTCACTGTAATCCTCTATGTACAGTTTTGTCTTAGACACTGTATCCTCTATGTACAGTCTTGTCTTCACTGTAATCCTCTATGTACAGTCCTGTCTTCACTGTAATCCTCTTTGTACAGTCCTGTCTTCACTGTAATCCTCTATGTACAGTCTTGTCTTCACTGTAATCCTCTATGTACAATCCTGTCTTCACTGTAATCCTCTATGTACAGTCCTGTCTTCACTGTAATCCTCTTTGTACAGTCCTGTCTTCACTGTAATCCTCTATGTACAGTCCTGTCTTCACTGTAATCCTCTATGTACAGTCCGGTCTTCACTGTAATCCTCTATGTACAGTCCCGTCTTCACTGTAATCCTCTATGTACAGTTCCGTCTTCACTGTAATCCTCTATGTACAGTCCCGTCTTCACTGTAATCCTCTATGTACAGTCCCGTCTTCACTGTAATCCTCTATGTACAGTCCGGTCTTCACTGTAATCCTCTATGTACAGTCCGGTCTTCACTGTAATCCTCTATGTACAGTCCGGTCTTCACTGTAATCCTCTATGTACAGTGCGGTCTTCACTGTAATCCTCTATGTACAGTCCTGCCTTCACTGTAATCCTCTATGTACATTCCTGTCTTCACTGTAATCCTCTATGTACAGTCCTGTCTTCACTGTAATCCTCTATGTACAGTCCTGTCTTCACTGTAATCCTCTGTGTACAGTCCTGTCTTCACTGTAATCCTCTATGTACAGTCCCGTCTTCACTGTAATCCTCTATGTACAGTCCCGTCTTCACTGTAATCCTCTATGTACAGTCCTGTCTTCACTGTAATCCTCTATGTACAGTCCTGTCTTCACTGTAATCCTCTGTGTACAGTCCCGTCTTCACTGTAATCCTCTATGTACTGCCTTGTCTTCACTGTAATCCTTTATCTTCCCTGTTGTAGACAACTTGTGAAAGCTTCTGTGATAACTGTGAAAGACATCGGAAACTGGTGGCTAGCCATTCCCAATGCTGGGACTTTCATGAAGTGTTTTCTCCGAGGCAGGAAAGCAGTCCTTACGATGATCAGGAAGTGTAAATACAAGGAAATACTCAGAAAGGTGAAGATCCTCTCCTTACAATCTTCTTTTGCATCATTTAGATCCATCCACACTGATGTTTATATAGTACAGGGTAACTGTTGTGAACACTATTAGTCGCCTGTCAAAAATTAATTCTTTGGATCTTGAAATCTGTTTAACTACGAGCTTGTTGCTTGAATCTTTTTGTTTACCTGTATGTCATATTTCAGCTCATATCTTTATTTCTAGGTATAGATAATATTAAGTGGATAAGAGGAGTGAACTGTTAATATATAATGTGTTACTAACTAAAAAGATAACCTATAAGGAATATTCCAATAAACTGTTCTATCTCACAATGGGACTATAGGTACCACCTACATAATTTTATTCATAATTTACATTGGAGAAATGGGAAGGAAACCAACCATAGACAGGGGTAATTTAATTTGCAGTTCTGGAGTCAGAGAGTTTTTTAATGGAATAGCCCCTAAGGATTTAATAGTCCAAAATTAGATCAATTTTCCATTATTACTGGTTACTGCAAATCTTGAAGCATAAACATCTGTACTAGCTATTTTGTTCGTGTAATTTATTTCAGCAAATCTATGTTTGTTTGTTTTAGGATCTAGAACAACGAAAATGGCCGAAGATCTGTCGTCTGGGACTGATCTACCACGTACATGATATCATAGGAGGAGAACTAGTCCACTGGTATGTTAGGACACTGGTCCGTTTACTCACTTAAACTTCTCACTTAATTAACAGCTTTGATATGAAATGAAGTACTTTATTAAAGTTTCAGCATTAGCTCATCTGGCAAGTTGTCTGTTGAGTTAGTGTTGTTGTACATCATGATCATAGTAAGAGTAACCTCCTTGTAATTCTTGTTTTCAGCGTTCAGACTACCTCAGGACAACTTTTAAGGCTAAAAGAATGACAGTGCTACCTTTTGTGTCAGGGTTGGATGTGTGATTGAGAGAATCTCAAAGCCTCGGAGGAGTGACGGGTCACTAGGTCACCGGTCACAAGGTCACCGGTCACAAAGTCACAGGAACACCTGGTACCATTTATACTTCAACTCAAGTCTGTGATTCTAGATCCAAATGCCATAATACCTTGGGTATTTATTTATTGTTAAAAATACACAGGGTAAATGTAAACTAATGTACAGATAACACTACTGGTACAGAACTATTAGAACTGTGGTTAGCTGTCTCTGTGATGGTCAATTTACTTCCCAATAGCTGTTGACTGTTAGGGAGTCCCACATTTCACATCCGCATCATCAATTTACTTTTTTTAACTTTGTGTATATGTTAGTTCACATGGTTACTTTTAAACTATCGATAGCTATTTTTCCGCATTTTGCTAGACAGTTTTGGACATGCATCATTTCTTGTATATAGTGGAACTGTCATAAATCTAGCCTGTGCTAGTCTTGAAAGTCTACCTTTGTTTCGTTTATGTCAAGAAATTGAAATGTTTTCTTTGGAAGTAAAGTTGAAAAGTCAAAAAAGTTTGTTTGAAGGGAAGGAAGAAACAAGGCTTCAATGTTCTATAAAATTGTATACAGTACACTTAAACTGCTCTGTCAGCATTATAAAGGTTTATTTTATATGTGACCCGACCATTTCTTTATAAGCTCTCTCCTGTAAGAATGTAAGAACAGTCATGTACATGTATGTACTTGAGCTTACAACTACTTTATCTTTTACGATGTAAACAAATACGTGAAATATTCAAACGGCTCCATATCATACTAATTTGTGTTGGAATTCCCACACCACAGATGTTTGCTGTTTATTTTGAGTTTTTAAACAAATCCAAGTAGTGTACCAGCATAGGTAACATGCCAAGTTTGGTAGCATTATGTTGTATCCTTTTCTTTGGGCATTCATATTTGCAGTCTTTGATAATAGGTCTGTGTCTGAGAAACAAATGTTTACACATCTGACTTATTTTGTGATATTTGGTTCAGGATTACATTATCAGGAGTAAAAACTAGTCAATGCTAACAAAATATATGTAATTCATCACATTTTTACCTGTGAAAAGTCGAAAATCTTGCATTTTATGTCAGTGATATTTTTCATTAGTGAGACATAAGATATTTTTTACTACCAAATTTACAAAAACCATAACTTTTTCTGATTTGACCAATCAAAACACAGCTTACAAGCGACATTGGGGAAAAGCTGCCTGGTAGGTTTTGCTATAAAAATTGTAATAAACAAAATATGTAAACTATCTTCAGTAATACCAGTAATATTTCACTCATGTGGCTTATATTTTGATATTTTTCACTCATGCTGTATTTAGGCCGAGTCGTAGACATGAGATATATTTGGTATACATTGAAGCCACTGTAAGATATCTTCTGTACATTTTACATTGTTTGTACCACCCCAAGGCACATTATTCTGATTGATATTGAACATGGTAGATCATTAAGATTGGCCATTTTGAAGGGAGGCAACTCAGACTAGCAAAAACTCTCCAATTGGACTGTTTTTTACTTCAAATTCTGTGACACTGTGCATTTGATCTTAAATTTGGCTTCCGTCCCTCTTTTAATTTTACTTATTTTCAACTGCTTCTCTTCCCATTTGGTTGAAGTTTTTAACATATCTTCATGCAAAACTTTAATGATCCTTTTGCTGCCCCAGAAAAAGTTATGCTATTTTTCTCATGCCAATTTGAAATCCATAAGGGTTCTACTAGCCTATGAATGAGTCAATTTTCATTTTACAGCTGGTCATTTGTAACAAACTATGGAGCAAAGTTGAATATTTCCTATGAGTGCAGCCGATTATACTCTAAGGAAGTGCAGAACTAAAATCTGCAGGTTGCAATGTAAGGTTTTATAGTCCTTATATTGCATATGAGATGAGTGGAACAGACCCCATGTGCCTCTTATTATTATCATCTCCTACAGACATCCCTGATTTTATTTTGAGTCACCTTTTCTCCACTCATACCTGCTGTTTGCTGTATTGTTTCAACTCTTGATAATATGTAGAAGTTATTGTTATTTGTAAACATATTTATGTAAAATAATGATTGTTATTGTTAAATGCATGTAGTGTAAAACTGTTACTTTCTGTATATATGTTATAATGTTAGTCAAATCCTGCGATTGTATAATCCTGTCTGATTGTTGAATGCTGTGATTTCCCTGTTAGTTACAAGTTTGTTTGTTTTAAAATTTGTTCTGTACATTTGTATCGTTTCATTATATGGTTATTGTTATTTATGATACCTGACCTAGCCGTTACTTGGCCGATAGCCCACTCAATACACCACCTATTAGTAGACTAGTCCAAGTGAATGGGGTCAAATAGGTACGGCACTGATTGTCATATTACAGTATGCATGTCACGATATTACCTTCATTTTTTGTATATTTTAACAAGTGAGTGTACTTAGGTTCTGGCGTTGTATTTTGAAAGCTTAACTAGTCTTACAAAGAAAACTGGTAAATATAATACAGCTGAAAATACTAACAATAGAAATTTCACATGAGTGTATGTACATGCCTTTTGAAGAAAGTGTTATGGAATCTTACAATTTTTTTTTTTTGTATTTGCTAGAATTTACATAAAATCAATTCAAGTTCGGAGGTTTTTTTTCATCTCAATGGAAATCTTTACATAGAGGTATCGGTAATATGGAACGTTTTCTGTAAGTCTTGTGTTCATTTTTAAGAGTTGTTCTTCCTTGGTTGTAACTATATGTAAGCTTCATCAGGTGATCTAGCATATTGTGTCTATGTTGAGATAACAACCTAGTGGTGTTGATATTTATATCATTGCCATCCTCATGCCCGGGCCCCTCAGGTCTAACGTTTGGCGAGGCACTAGTGATCACTGGCTTAATATTTATGTTGAGGTATCCCTCAGTCAAGGTCTCATGATGTTGAGGTATCCCTCAATCAAGGTCTCATGATGTTGAGTGCATTTTGAGTCATGTATTCCTTTCATTATTATTTCATAAATTTTGACTAAAGGTTAAATAAAACTTGATTTTTATTTATTTTTTAATATATATCCAAGGTATTGTCAGTGATATCTGAAATGGACAAGTCTCATAATAATAATTACGTTACATAGGTTATAACATTATATTTACATTTGCTTTGCATTGCCACTTTATAACGCTTCCAAGGCCAGTTCTGTGTTATCAGACCATAACACTGGAGTGATTATTATGACATCATTACGATTGTGACGTCATAATAACTATGTTGGAGATAGCTGGCCAAATACTGGACTGTGGGCTATTTAATTTATAAGAAATCACTATCAGCCTTAAATTTTCGGAACAAATATAGAATACAAATACAAATACAAATTTAATATTTATTTTCAAAATCAATTGAAAAATGTAAATATAAGCATTACACAGCATTCTGTTCAGTGTTATGGTCCTATAACACGGAACAGAATGCTGTTTAATGCTTAAATGACATCACTATCATTATACTGTACCAGAAGAATGCACCGCCCACCCCCGCCCCTGAAGAACACTATATATACCCTCTATCAGGCATGCTGTCATGGTAAAATTTCAGTTTGCACTGGGCTTTTTGTAATTATTGTAATAGATCGTATTCAAGAAAGTTTATCTGTCTTGATGTCTTAAGACAGGTGAGAGGGGATGGAGCAAGGAAATATCTTGTATCTCGGAAACAACATATTAACTATAATGTTTATCTTGTTTATTATTATTTAAATCAGTTGCAAAGATTTTACTAGAATGGCAAAGATGTGAGGTGTTAGTATAATGGACTTGGTCTGTGATAGAACAGGAATCAAACTTCCAGATGTTGGCAGTACCTGGTGCTGCCTGAAATGATAAAGGCCAGTGCTCTTAGTGTAGACATTTTAAATTTAATATTATTTTTTTTAATTTTTATATGGATAGTTTTTTCTTTTGTTCGTACCTGTGTGAGCTAGATCTGTTGGTTTTGATTTGAAATAATGTAGCTTCTTTATCCTTGTCTTTATTATAGACATTATTTGTATCTACAGATAAATGTCTTTTCTGTATAGGGCCTTTAGATTGCATGGTCTCGGACATGTGGAACTGTATGCCAAACCCTGGAAGTGTGGATGAAATAAAGACAATCATGCTTCATTAATCAGTTGTAGTAAAATATGTTTGCAGTATTTTATAAAAAAAAAAAGTGTCCAGAATATTGTGTGCTTATAAATCTCTTAACATTGTTGGCTGACTTATGCCATTCAGGGTTGGAGGAAAAGGGCAAATATTTACTAACCTTAATACAACAACTCGTTCCTTCATCTTTTCATCCTGCTAAGACAAACAGTGAAAATCAAAAGTGACTAATTCTCATTTGTTTGGGATAAAATCTGAACAATAAAATGGTACTATTCAGTCACCGTACTTAACAAAGGTCAGTTTCTCCTTGAAGGAGAATTAAGAGACAGCATATTAGCGGTACACTGTTAAGCAGAATCAACTGTATACATTTTAACCTATTTATTTAACAGACACACAAAGTGTAGTGTATTTACCAGATACTTGTATAATCCTTTGAAAAAGTCATGTATTTATTAGTATTATAATGTGTAAGGTTCATTCAGCTAGTGTACATTATTGGTTGTAACATGAATCTGAAGTTAGCTACTGTGATTATATTTATGATACTTGTTTATGAGTCGACTTTTCTTCACAAGCTGGTCTAGCTGTGGTCAAAGAGATTGACACACATCATCAGAGTCGAATATGCATAGCAATAAATAGATAGTTTAATATTCCAAGTGGTAATGATATTTCAGCAGACGTTTGTGTGAGAGGAGATGTGCCTTGTATGTAGTCAGTCATGGTCAAGGTCAACATGTTATGTTAAACCACAGGTCAAGGTTGGTATGGCATGTGAAATTAAAGTGAACAAGTGATGTGATTGTGCAGGTCAAAGTTGATAGGTAACATGTGAAGTTAAAGGTCAAGGTGAACAAGTGATGTGATTGTACAGATCAAGGTTGACATGAATTGTGAAGTTAAAGGTCAATGTGAACATGTGATGTAATTGTACAGGTCAAGGTTAACAATGTGAGGTTAAAGGTCAAGGTGAACATGTGATGTGAATGTACATGTCACGGTTGACATGAAATCTAAAGTTAAGGTCAAGGTGAACATGTGATGTGATTGTACAGGTCAAGGTTGATAGGCAAAATGAGGTTACAGATAAAAGTTTGCATGTAATGCTAGGTTACTGTCACCTGATGTAACTGGTGACATCAGGTTTAACATATGGTGTGAAGCTACAGATCAAAGTGAATGTGAGATGTAAGTGTGAACTTGTTATTTTAACTATCAGGTCAATATACATATGATGTGATTATGACGTCACGGGTTAAGATGGACAAGTAATGAGAAGTCTACGACAAATGTGAACATCAGAGGTCAAGAGGTCAGAGATAAAGATGAACATGTGATGTTAGTTGTGAGGTTAAAATTGACCCATGACTTGAGGTCACAGGTCAAGACTAATTCTGCATGAAGATAAAATACAATTAATTTTTGACAATTAATTAGGGATAAGGAAGTGAATATGTACACAGTGAGTTAAGTTAAGTGTGCTCTTATATAACTTATATTTATTGTGAAAATGAATTCAGAGAGCAATAAATTATGAATGTGTGGTGGAATTTTAAGAAAATTCCTTACTTTTATAGTAAATATACATGTAGGTAATTATTGAATAGTCAACAATGTACGCAACACATTTGGTGTGATCTATATATGTAGACTATCATATTAGTGTTTACCACAGTGTAATGTTTTCACAATGACACTGTACAGCATAAGTAAGATGTTTTGGAGTATTTGTGAGTTTGGTGCATTGTTATGACGAATCAATCCAATATCTGCCTATGTTTGCACATTTATGATTAAAGAGTCAATGAGAAGTTCCTTATGTTCATCTCTTGTTGTTTTTACATTTATTGCTGTGTGTGTACAACACTCTATATAGGTGAATTGTTATTCTCTTTGCTTCTCTTACTGTGAATGTTCCATTCAATATATTTTCCCTGTTACACGAGAGTGCCACAGAAGTGAAAAGTCGCATGTGTGGCCAACAGTAAAAAAGATGACGAGACAGATGATGCATTTTTGAGGTCCTACATTTTTTGAGGGACTTCAAAATTCTTAAAGTTACAGTTCAACATCTCGATACAATAAAGAATAATTGAGCAGATATATGACAGTGTGACTGTCATGGGCAACACGATATGTCCCGGCCAAACCATGGGTTAATAAGTTTGATTAACCCAAGGGTTCTCAAATTATTGCACGGCAATTTTAGTTCGGGCGTGAGGTTTATTTATAGTAAGTGATTTTGACCTTCACACTTTAAGAGCAATTCCTAGTAAGGACGTAAAGTAAGGAAACGCTATACATTGTTTATGAAGTTAAGAGTTTGATAGACCAAAGGATCTCAAATTATTGCACAGAAACTTTAGTTTGGACGTGGGTTCTATTTAAATGCATGGTTTGATTATTTACAGCTAGTGTCATTTAAGATGGCCCCTTGAATTCGTTTACGCAATGTTGGTGAGTGCGTGGGTATTAGGGAGGTGTGGTACATGTATGTTCGTGCAAGCCTTCAAACGATAGTCAGGATCTTTTGCCAAAGTATAATACCGAAGGCCCCCAGCAAAACACCCTACCAGTCACATTAAACTGACAACGGGTGAACCAGTACGTACGTATACGTAGTTCCACTCCCATAATGCTGATCGAGCGTCAAGCAGGGAGTAGTATCGGCTGGGGGTGGCAAACCCATAGCTTTCATCACAGGGGCGAACGCTCAACTAAACTAAAGGCCAAAAGTGAGGTGGTGTCAAAGGAGACAATCATTAGGAAGGTAAAAATTGTTTAAAAAGAATGGAAAACATAATATCCCAAATTTAGTCGCCTCTTATGTACGATCATGCAATAAGGGCACTTGGTTCCTATTGATAATAACAATGACCTTTATCTTATATCTGTAGAACAAACCTAATCAAGGATTTTGATTAAGGAAGCACTTCTTGAAATTTGAGTTCGATATACCAAAGGGATCTCAAGTTATTGCACGGAAACCTTTATTCTAATATGGGTTCTATTTATAGTACTAAATAGTGCCAATTGCCTTGATGGGTTACCGATGTAACTTAAGTTATCATACAGAAACCACGTCAAGCTTTTTTCGGTCATGGTCAGACCAAGCGTTATTTGGAAGGCCCTGCTGCCAAACGACTGGTGTAAAGTGATCAAACTGGTGTTCAGCCAGTCTCACTAAAACCAAGGAAGAACAGATCAACTTGTATATCAGAGATAAAACAGCATTAATCATATTCCGAAGGGCTCTGACTCTATGATCCGCTTAAATATTGGAACGCTAGACATCTCGATATTTAAGCGGATCATAGAGTCAGAACACTTTGGGCTACATTAATCAATGAGTAGCCAAAATGACAACACGATGTATTGTACGGCAGTCCACGTTCAGAATTTAGGGAATGACAACAATTAGTTGACCCGTTGTCAGTATAATGTGACTGTGGTATGCTGTGCTGTGTGCCCTATATGCATAGTATTTTATTTATGTTCAGGAATCTAGCCTTCTCGTTTCCTTAATCAACTTGGTGGCGTTTTTTTTATCTCCGTCTTGGACCATATGCTTTCTTTTGACATTGTAACAATATGTTTTCTTATGTATCAACTGGTTGTTTAAGCTTGAAAATCAATATTTTGAAGTTTGTCGTTAACATATTAATGAAAAACGGCCAATATCAGTCGTAAATTATGGTCTTTGATATTTTCCTTTGTGTGTGTGTGTGTGCATTTGGTCTAAGGTTGCCCTCAGGACGGTCATGTAAAAATGGTGTTAAACAAAGCAAACCACAAACAAAGCAAACCACATTAGATTTAAGGATAACCTCATGGCATGCTGTGTAGGTTTCTTGCTTCTGTTTACCAATCATCACAAGGTCAACAGCGCACAATAATGAACGCACGTTCGTCAATAAACACTCATTTGTGATAACAATAATCAGCAATTCATTATGAGAGTAAACAATCCTGTAGACATTTTCCATTCACTAGTTGACATTTATTTATCCGTAAACAGAATTTGGCGTCCCTAAATCGAAAATCTTAGAATACTTATCCGTTTTCTTATCGTCATGCAGGGATGAACTACCTTGGCCCACTTTCAAAGTCATAGGGGGTAAAATGCGAAAATAACCTTCAGATGACTCCTCAAAAAGTAAAAGGCCAAAGACACTACTATTGGGTTTCTTTGTAGCATACTCATACGTTATTGAAATGTTACCATGTTTGCAAATAAGTAATCTTGACTCATATTCGCATGGCATGGCCACAGAAGTGAAGTGGCATTTATATATTCAAACAACTTCTTCTCAATTACTAAAAGGCCTAGGTACTGAAACTTGACGAGAAATAGGGAAAGGGCTACCAAGTTTGTTCAAATGAATGAACCTGACCCACTTTGGAGGGCACAGGTTTTACCAATGTGTTGTGAAGATTAAGTTCTTCTTTTCAATAACCATGATCCTGGGTAATGCTATTTGTGTGGTACCATGTATTGGAAATTCATGGTTTTCAAGTTTGCAATTAAGTATTAAAGTCGTTTAAAGCTGCGAGGCATGTGAGTGATTCAGACCCAACAGGCCTCTTGGGTGAATTATTAAGGATGTTTATTAAAGATGTATTCAAAATTTTCCTACATTAAATTTTTTATCGCATATATTTTTTGTGCTATGATTGGTCAAAGATACCAATTTGACATAATAAGTGATTTAAAGTGATTTTTTTGTAGTTTTGACAAATTGCAGGACATTTTCATACAGTATCTTCCAAATATGTAAGCCACATTTACAAACATGAAAGTCTTATATATTACTTTCTCACCTGTACATTTTTATTGTCATCTTTTATTTCACATATACACATCACGGAGTAACCGCAATTCAGAATTGCATGTAATTTATTTCCATGTATCATATCTCGACTGCTATCACTTTGTCTCTTAATATTTTTTCATCGAATTTTCACTTGAAAATTTAAATATGTCTTACAACAATGTTCACAAATATTTCGAAAAACAACAGATATTACAGTAAACAAGTATTTGTCAAGGTCTCTCGCCCTATCAAATAATTGCCAAGAACTTGGTATCAAATCTGCTCAAACATTTCCCGAAACATTTTGTCGCACTTCATTCACGTATCCTAACCGAAGAAACTTGATAGCCAGAGAAAGACTGGATCCTTAGACTTCTGAAAAATAACCAAGATGAATACGTGAAAGTCTTAAATAAATCAAATTGGCATAAATGGGTTTCTTTTATAAAAGTATAGAAATGCTTATGATGCATTTTAAAATGCTCTTTATTATGACACTTCCAATGTTTTATGAAGGGAAATAACATGCCTCTATCAGAAATTGATTGCGCCTACCTGGGATACCTGTTTCGTACAGTTCGGTGGAGGGATAAATATAGAAGGATCTGCAATGCCTTCCTTTATGTCTAGCACGTCCGCACCTCCAGCTCCAGCACTGGCACTGCCCGGCCAGTTGTTGACAATGGCTAGATAGAGCGGCATGCAGTGTGCACCGTCTGTCAAGGTCAAGGTTACATCACTATAAAAGTGCAGGTGACGGCAAGGGTCATGGTTACACCATCGTGTACTTAAGCAGACGATATACATATAAATGTACAGGCGACGACAAGGGTCAAGGTTACTGAAGGTGTTGTATGTCAGGAAAGGTCAAAGTTTGAGACTTTGGCTTCTTGAAAATGTTTACTTCTTACAGAAGCAATCCGTGATTTCTAAAACAATGTCAGTGCCTATTCTTTTTTTGAGTCTATAGTACCTGTACAATAACCAAAGAAAAACATACATCAAACTGATTTGTTTAATAAATGATTGTATTACATAGATGCACTATTATAACTGCATGTACCAGTTGTAGACCAGCTGTACCATTGTGCAACATACTTTGTAAATTAAGACATATCTACAAAAATAGCCAAACTTATAAATGAGAGAAAACCAAGTTTCCCGATTAATCCATCTAAATGAAGAAAGCAATAGCATATCAAGGAGAGACACCTACTAGCTCTAGTGTTTCCCTGTAGGTTTTACCTTGGTATGTTGTCGTGTAGATACTGGCGAAGAAATCGCCAGGAAGAACCTCTTTATTAGTTACAGGGGTAGCTCCTACAATACGTCCCATCGGAAACTTGTCGTTTTTAAGGAACTCTTAAAACAGAAATACATCCTCAAATTAATTTCAATTATTGTGCTGGAACGTACCGACTTTTCTCTAAAGGATCATTTACCGATTTTAGATCTTATGGAGTTAACATTTATTGAAACATTTTAAGATATTTTAGTTGCAGTATATGGGATTTAGTTATGTATTGAAGTTTTTATCCAAATACTTGCTGGTTCGTTATGACAGCACTATAATGAAGCTAAACATACCTGAAGCACAATAGGCGGTCATATTGTCCGTCAACTTGGACATCTCACACGTTCCATTCTCGTAAACCAAATACTGGAATTTCTGGGAATGTAGACAAATCATGTTTATATATTGTATGAGGATAATGCCACCTTTCAACACGATATAATTAAATAGTAATCTGGACTTGTGTTAGAGTTGAATTAATAGCAAAAACAACTACAGCTGATTTGCTTTAAACATTTGCGTCGATATATAATTAGTTCACACGTTGTCAGTATAATGTGACCAGGTAGGGTGTTCTGCTGGGGGCTTTCGGCAGTGTACTTTAGTGTGGTAGCACTTTAAATCGGCAAAAGATCCGGACTTAAATTACCCTTGTTGTTAATAGGACGTTAAAACAATCAAACCAAACCAAAACATATACCTAACTGTTTGCTTACCGTTTTGTAGTTGGAGATGAGGCTACCTCGGGATCGTTCTGGCGGAGACTGTACAGACCTCGTGTACCTGTCGAAGCCAATATATGTCAGACCGTTGTCCTGGTCGTATGACACGTGCACAGTCCCATTCGTGATATACAAATCAGTCTTGTCAGAGTCAGGTATCCCTGAGCTATTTTGTTTATCCACAGCACCAATTCCAAAGTAGAGTAAGCCCTCCCATTGGTTGAACATGCAGCACTTCGGTTCACACGATACAGTGACGATGATTGTGAACAGGGATACCAAAACAACTGCAAACCTCATCATTTCGATGTTTGTAATACATCTACCCGTATATGTTTATCTATGTCGCCACAAACTTAAGTATTACTGTTGCATATACTACAGTAGCAAGCCATTCACTGATAGTGTCTGTGTGTATTATGATAAGAGAAATCCCGATATTTACTGTACATATACAGCGTGAAATATTACTGATGTGAAAGACCTTGTATCTTTTTCAAGTTTTATTGAGGATGATTTTCCTACACCAATATCAGAACTTTTACAGAAACTTAATTTATCATCCTTACATATTCATAGAATGAAAACCATGGCATGTGAAGTTTTTAAAATTGTTACTAATGTAGCTCCTGATTATATATGCAATCTTTAAACTAAGAAAACGTCTTTTTATAACCCCAGGTATATATAAGGACTTAAGTCTGTCCGCTACGAGGCCGCCCGGAAATGAAACAGTCTGCCAAACCATGCGAGGAAGGTGGATTGTTATCCAGAGTTTTTCAGACTGCTGCATACCAGGGATGGCCTCTCGTGCTCATGTGGTATTAAGTCTTTCCGCTACATGCCCGGATATGAAACAGTCTGCCAAACCATATGAGGAAGGTGGATACTTATCCAGAGTTTTTCAGACTGCTGCATACCTGGGATGGCCTCTCGTGCTCATGTGATATCTATGCCAGTACTTAGCAACGCTTTGTGATATTTGTTTAGCTTCGTGACTTGCCTGTATTACGTCTTGCGTTTTCTGTTCCATGTCTTATTATTTTATATAACCAGCAGCTCATTTTAGCACTAACTTTCTATCTCAATCGTTTAAATTAATTGACTTCATTGTTTTTCCTTTAATGTACACTATATTGGTGTATTCTATGTCAATTTGTATTTCTTTGCTATATTAGCATTTATGTATATTCAACTGATGTAGTGCTTTAATCATCTTTATATCAACACATGTGTGATATGCAGGTGTTCAGTATTAATACATGTTATTATTCATATTTCTGGTAAATGTGATATTCCACTATATGCTGCTGTGTTACATGTGTCAATATTTTGCTTAGATTTTATAATCTGATTTTGCTTAAATGTTATAATTGTCTGTTTTGTATGTTAAGCTTTTGCTTTCCTTCTATGTATTTTGTTAATAACCGTGGTTTAAGTTTTGTTTGTCACAGAAATACTCTACGGCGCTTATGCTACCTTCTTAATACAATGTATGTGCCACTTTAAATAAAGCTTCTTGTATCTTAAAATTGCGGATTTTCTAGGGAAACATCATAGTTTAAATATCTGGTATAAGCACTAATGTAGCTCCATATCACAAAAACTACAAAACATTAAGTGTTATCGAGAGAAGTGGGATTAGTAACGTGAAATGAAAAATAAGGCCTTCTAATGAAAGAATTGTTTGTATCTGGAAAAATCACTGAAGGTACATAGTTCCTACAGCAGTAAGACTTCTTGTTTATCAATGAGTAGCTCAAAAGTTTATGAATTTCATTTTTTAGACAATTTATGAAAACAATAGTTTGTTTTATTATTATTTTTTTTTGTTAATACGAAATTTATATAGATACATAATTTTAAGATACGGAATATACTTGATCTTGGAAAGAATGGAAAGGCATTGCTGTTGCTCAATCCTTTTTACTGTATCCCATCTTTTCGTCAATAAAATATATTGAAATAAAAAAGGCGCTACAAGAATGCTCAAGGTCAGACAGGTTTACATATTATATACCTAGTTAGATGGTGATGATGGTCAAGGATGACGAGTGTCAGTACAACTCTTAGGCCGACAACGTTACATAGAATATCGTATCGTCGTTTTAGCAGCATAAAGCCATACAAAACATAGGAGGAGTATAATTTAATTGACACTTTGTCCGTTCATGCGTCCATTTACATCGTTTCACAACAGTAATTTCTGAACTTTTCAACATGATCTGTTGATACGGGATAAAAGTCTGTATCCTGAAAAGGAGGCGCGTCGTATAGCAATGTTTCGGGTCACTTCACAGGAGGAAACGTAAAATAAAATATCCAACAAAAGGGGGACCAGGATAGGAGGAAACGGAAAATAAAATATCAATCAAAGGGAGACTAAGACAGGAGGAAACGGAAAATAAAATATCAATCAAAGGGAGACTAGGACAGGAGGAAATGTAAAATAAAATATGTAACAAAAGGGGACCAGGATTGAGAACTTAGAGCTGATTTTTATGAAAGAGACTGGAGAGTCCAAAGAACGCAGGATCCTCTTCTCTCTGAAAACAATAACAAGAAAGAGAAAACATGAGTTAGAATACGAAATGTACACTGGGGAAAATACTAGTACCCCTGCTACGAAACATATTATTTTAATTCTTTTAATTCTTCGATACAGAAAGACAAGTAAATAAACATAAAGTACATAAAGAAAACTTATACTACAGATAGAGTAACAGCGAAAACACACCCCTGACATCTGTTCCGGACAGTATGGTGGCGGGGTAAATACAGAGGGGTCTCTGATCCCTTCCTCTAGGTCCAGGAAATCAACACCAGCCGCTATTCCCAAGCCTGGAGCCTTCAGTAGGCCCCATGCATATAACGGCATACAGTTTGAGGCGTCTGAAACAGAAATTAAAAAAACTACAATGATATGACAAGGCAATAGCTCTAATTCAGTCTGGTGTGAGTCTTCTATACTTTCGAAAATGAATCTAGCATATGGTATACAAAACATTGGCGCTGAGATAAGAGATGACGTAACACACACCTATGATGTACCTTTTTAGTAAAAGATACAGTATGCCGAAAAAAATGAAGTAAACTGCATCCTACAGCTGTTTCGTCCTCCTTCAGTGATCACGAATAACCTTGGTATATTGTAGAGTAGATTGTTTCCTCGAGAATATCTACATGTGTCACCTTGGTATATTGTAAAGTAGATTATTATTACATGTGTCACCTTGGTATATTGAAAAGTAGATTATTATTACATGTGTCACCTTGGTATATTATAAAGTAGATTATTTCTGCGTGTGTCACCTTGGTATATTGTAAAGTAGATTATTTTTGCGTGTGTCACCTTGGTATATTGTAAAGTAGATTATTTCTACATATGTCACCTCGGTATATTGTAAAGTAGATTATTTCTGCGTGTGTCACCTTGGTATATTGTAAAGTAGATTATTTCTGCGTGTGTCACCTTGGTATATTGTGGAGTAGATTATTTCTACATGTGTCACCTTAGTATATTGAAAAAGTAGATTATTTCTGCGTGTGTCACCTTGGTATATTGTGGAGTAGATTATTTCTGCGTGTGTCACCTTGGTATATTGTAAAGTAGATTATTTCCGCGTGTGTCACCTTGGTATATTGTAAAGTAGATTATTTCTGCGTGTGTCACCTTGGTATATTGTAATGTAGATTATTTCTGCGTGTGTCACCTTGGTATATTGTAAAGTAGATTATTTCTGCGTGTGTCACCTTGGTATATTGTAAAGTAGATAATTTCTGCGTGTGTCACCTTGGTATATTGTGGAGTAGATTATTTCTGCGTGTGTCACCTTGGTATATTATAAAGTAGATTATTTCTGCGTGTGTCACCTTGGTATATTGTAAAGTAGATTATTTTTGCGTGTGTCACTTTGGTATATTGTAAAGTAGATTATTTCTACATATGTCACCTCGGTATATTGTAAAGTAGATTATTTCTGCGTGTGTCACCTTGGTATATTGTAAAGTAGATTATTTCTGCGTGTGTCACCTTGGTATATTGTGGAGTAGATTATTTCTACATGTGTCACCTTAGTATATTGAAAAAGTAGATTATTTCTGCGTGTGTCACCTTGGTATATTGTGGAGTAGATTATTTCTGCGTGTGTCACCTTGGTATATTGTAAAGTAGATTATTTCCGCGTGTGTCACCTTGGTATATTGTAAAGTAGATTATTTCTGCGTGTGTCACCTTGGTATATTGTAATGTAGATTATTTCTGCGTGTGTCACCTTGGTATATTGTAAAGTAGATTATTTCTGCGTGTGTCACCTTGGTATATTGTAAAGTAGATAATTTCTGCGTGTGTCACCTTGGTATATTGTGGAGTAGATTATTTCTGCGTGTGTCACCTTGGTATATTGTAAAGTAGATTATTTCTGCGTGTGTCACCTTGGTATATTGTAAAGTAGATTATTTCTGCGTGTGTCACCTTGGTATATTGTGGAGTAGATTATTTCTGCGTGTGTCACCTTGGTATATTGTGGAGTAGATTATTTCTGCGTGTGTCACCTTGGTATATTGTGGAGTAGATTATTTCTGCGTGTGTCACCTTGGTATATTGTAAAGTAGATTATTTCTGCGTGTGTCACCTTGGTATATTGTAAAGTAGATTATTTCTGCGTGTGTCACCTTGGTATATTGTGGAGTAGATTATTTTTTGCGTGTGTCACCTTGGTATATTGTGGAGTAGATTGTTTCTGCGTGTGTCACCTTGGTATATTGTAGAGTAGATTATTTCTGCGTGTGTCATCTTGGTATATTGTGGAGTAGATTATTTCTGCGTGTGTCACCTTGGTATATTGTGGAGTAGATTATTTCTGCGTGTGTCACCTTGGTATATTGTGGAGTAGATTATTTTTGCGTGTGTCACCTTGGTATATTGTGGAGTAGATTATTTCTGCGTGTGTCACCTTGGTATATTGTGGAGTAGATTATTTCTACATGTGTCACCTTGGTATATTGTAAAGTAGATTATTTCTGCGTGTGTCACCTTGGTATATTGTTAAGTAGATTATTTCTACATGTGTCACCTTGGTATATTGTGGAGTAGATTATTTCCTCGAGAATATCTACGTTGGTCACTGACATCGATCCGCCGATTCGTCCCTGCGGATGATCGACACTGTTGTGAAAGTCTGTGAAATGGAAAGAGAATTTATTTATTACACTTTCTTCAACTTTATTATAACGTAAAACACGCTTCCTAGCATGCTATTTCTTTTATGATGGGAAACGAATAAAATGGATATTTTTTGTAAAAAAAACAACGATCTAAAAATCTTGTACCAAATTGTAATTAGTTACCAGATGCACAATACGTTGTCATGTTTGTCGTTGTAAGGGCTCCTTTCTCACATGTCCGGTTCTCAGTGGATATCGTATACCTAGCACCCTGTAAACAAAGTTACCTTGTACCATCTCAAATACGTTATTCAAAACCATATATAGGTATTGCTTATCATAATATTACAGCTTATATTTCCATCACACGGTATTATATATATGGATTTAGTCACTTACTGCCCGGCATATAATATTTGCTTGGATTGATATTAACATGATACTTGGTAAAAGTTTAACGACCTACAAACTACTTGTATTACCGTTTTGAAGTGAGAAATGACGACAGCACTTGCTCGAGAAATCGGAGACGATGTCGACCTTTGGTACATCTCAAAGTTGATATACGTCATGGCGTTGACAAGATCGTAAGATACCCGGGCAGTTCCGTTACTGAACAACAAGTCCGTGCCAGTCGATCCGAACCCAAAGAACAGCACGCCCTCCCATTGGCTGTACATACAACATCGTGGCGTTGAAGTAGCCGGGATGAGTAGGACGAATAAAGGCAATAACACGTATAGCAGCATTGGCTTACTATGACCATTACTGACACTGAGATATTTAGACTAGCCGAGTTTACACTGGTAAAATGTTTGTATTATAAACCACGATACTGGCAAGTCCTGGCTGATAAACACGGCAATCGTATCTACAAGTGATATGGACTGTCTGTATATACCCGCATTTTACAACCGCCTTTTAAATATTTCGAGACCACCATTGTCAGTAATCAGTTTGCAAAAAGAATAATCCTTTACCATACTTTGATGGCTGCTGAAACGGTTTTTTAACTTCATTTGTAACAATTCAGTTGTTCAACCATTTCTGTAAAACAAGAAAACACAGATATTTGATAATTTTGTAAATCGATGCCAAAAGACAATCAAAATAAATCATGTGAATTAGTAGCAACTATATTGTAATCATTTATGTGTATAGTGATATGAAAAAAAGGACATGAGCATGACATGACTAACTATTAGTAATGACATGAATTTTTTCATAAACCACAATGAAGGATTTAATAGACATATTTCTACTTTTAATATTTCTCACCTATATTTGGAACATTTTGGAAGTAACGTGTTGTTCATAGCATCATTGCGAGGTCTTTAATGAATGAAATGGCCGAATTGTTTAGTACTAAGCAATTGTTTTGATCGAGGCCAACAACTCATTTTGAGAACTTGATGTTTACTTGAATGTGACAAAGATTTACATGGCGGGTGTCGTCGATGAAGCAGAAGACGCTTACTTTTCCGCAACACCTGGTCTTAGTCTCTTGTACTTTTGCAAGGGTCTCCATGTAAATCTTTCCTTTGTTCAAATTTTGCCCCTGGTTTAATCGATTTTGAGTTTGGATTATTATTATGTTGACGCTTCGGTATTCTCTTATTTTATTTAACAAAGATAAAAAAAACAGAGAATACCAAAGCGCCAACAAAACCATAATTCGAACTCAAACTCGATTAAACTAGAGGCAACACAGGAACAAAGGAAATATTTACAAAGATACCCTCGTATAAGTACAAGAGAATAAGACCAGTAGTTCCGGAACAGTAAGCGTCTTCTGCTTCATCGACTACACCTGCCATTTAAATCATGATCACATCCAAGTAAGCATCAATCCTCAAAATGAGAACCGAGTCCTCATTGTCAATCACAACAAGTAAACACACTAATGAGCATACTCAAAAACGTCCATCTTCATATCACTTAAAGTTACAGAATATTTCTCAATGAGACATAGTGTAGCTTTAAATCTTTTAATGTCAACCACATATTCGCTGCATTTTCTTTGCCCCTCCAAATCAGGGATGTTGTGCTATTGTATTTATCTTTCTGAAGTGATGAATTAATGGGATGTCAGGACATTTAAAATTACTATCTATCCTGCAATATTTTATATGGAAATGGCAAAATAATTTATTTAGGAAATCTATATAATTCTGCAAATGTATTTATTAGAAAGGGAAGTAACTTGTTTAGTTAGACGATAATTTAATCGATTTTGAATTCGGATTATGACTTTGTTGACGCTTTGATATTCTCTAATTTATTAACCTGAAATGTGTGCGTATGAATAATGAAAATACAATGTGTTTTGAGTTATGCCTGTAAGTTCGGGGACACTAAATTAAATATTACTAAAAATAAAATAACAGAAAACATACAAGCACGAATGCAGCAAGAAGGATAACTCTTACTTTCTACTAAGAATGTGTGTTAATATAACATTGTAATGTCCTTGGGTAGCAATACTTTATAAGCCTCCAACTTACATTTAGATATAGTCTTGATGTCTTTCATTATAATTTTAAATAAATGTATTCCTTTATATTTTACATCATGATTTAACTTTTTTTCACTGGTATCTTATGCGCAGTATAATGATATATGTGAATAAGAAAATCTATAAAAACCCATCTTTACTTCTATTTGTCCGCTACGTTTTGTTCTATGGTTTTGTATCAGCAGTTTGTAAAATATCTATCATGAAATGGCGATAAACGTTATAGTATTGTGTCACAATTAGATACACTATACTCAAAAGACGACATGTTAGTGTCCCGCATAGGTAAGTAAGTGGTTTTATAAATTTCGTTCAATGAATATATCAACCGCAGTTACATAACTTAAAAAGCTCAATATCCAATAACTACATATGTTGTAGTGATGTCACTAAAATATGTATGCAACAGGTGTATGTACCACGTCGTAAAATGCACACATTGAGTGTTATAAGTTTTAAGGATTTTAGTTGGCTGGATAGGTGTTGTTTAAAGGGACTATTGCTGTATATTACATAGCAAGGAAACAGGATATTAGTGCAATAATTGCTTAGATGGACCAAAACTAAAGAGATTTCGGGAAACGTTGCGTTAAATAAGATGTATTAAACATTTTTTTATCCATTAAGTCCCTTTTATCTTTATTCATTAACTTGATTGTGGTCTCTTTTTTAAATCCATTTGATAGAAGAAATGTGTGATGCAAATGAACTTTAGTCCACCTAATCGAAAAAAAGATGTGATACAAACGAATCTTAATACGTGTTATAGAAATAAATGTGATGCAAACGAATTCTAGTCCACTTGATAGAAACAAAATGTGATGCAGACGACACTATGTGTAGTTTTTGTCCTGGGGTGACGTGTACTAGATGCACTGACACATCAGCCAGGAACTGAGATCACAGTGACGTTGATGTACAATGGAAGACGTCCGTGTGCAAGAGTTACATAACCGACAACCCATTTCACGAACGCTGTTAAACTCAAGGTTTTTAACGGGAAATAATATGCAAAAGCCTTGTCCTGTCTCAGCCATTACTTGATTCGAGTAAGGTCTTCTCTGAAGTTTGGAAATGTCCTTGAAACATGTTTAAATGTAGATGTTCACAAAGTGTTGCACATGTAAGTTTTTTTTCTAATATACGCTTCATGCTGACGTGTATGACGTATTCCTAAATACAATATGTCATAAATCATCTGGGTTCAGTGGATACTACAGTATGTACATTAACGTCCTGTATAGGAATAAGGCACCTTTCGTACCTCGTGTAGTACGAGGTTAAAATTAAACGAATCTTAGTGAGCAGTGTGTGTTTAACAAGAAATGCGGAAATAATTTAGTCCAAGACGAGGTGTCACGTGTTATATACGGAAGTTAAATGGCTGAAAAAGAACCACTTACAATGTATGTGATATTGATAGATTTTAAATAAAATATACGCAAATTATAGGAATGTAAATGAAATGGTTAACACCAACATAGCCCGGAGGAAGATACCTTGTCTTTAAGTGTACTACCATATGATATATACAGCACCATCCAATGGTGTGTTTGTTCATCAAATATTATTATAGAAGACCAATATGGACTATTTCGACAACAAATAATTCAAACAACATTGTTCATAAAACAGAACATATATGAAATTCAATACTTGTGTCTTAAGATTAGAGGTTTAATAGACTTTATTGAACATCGCCTGACCCAATTGAATATTCTCAGTCAATCGATCCAATATATCTCACTCAACAGCGCAGTAAGACTGCATCACAAGAAGGTGTATTGGGTGAGGATTGTCGATATCTACAGCAATGCATGTTAAAGGGACTACGAGTCATTCCCCTTCTTACATGTTAGAATAAATTATTACATTACTTATTCATAAAATCAATTAGTATTGCGTAACACCAATCCAATCATTCCCTTTACCACATTAATCACACATGGCTTACGGTAAAATAAACTTATTTCACCAGTATAACTGTTCACCGCTGTAGAACAAATTCATTATGTAACACTTGGGTTATGCAATTGTTCACTACAAATCACAGCTAGTTTATTTCCCTTTCAAATGTATATCACTCATGGCAATGCAGTTAATCCAGGATATTTCAAAAGGGGGAAATAAAGTAAGGAAACAACTATTTTAAATTAAGTAAATAGATACAGGCGTTTTGGTATTTCTGTACAATATGGTTATTTCGTCCGTTAAGTTCATATCAGTGGTACTGAAGTAAGATGATACGATATCAACGAAGCACCTGTTACACATTTCACGAGAATGTATGGAAATTGTTATTAATTTCTAGAACATTTAAATCAAAAGGCAGCCTGCATATCAACCTTCAACTTCTTGTTTTATTCATTATCATTGGAAGTTACGTTATAACGATGAACACAACCTCTGTGTGGACGTCTGTGAGTCAGCGATCTATTTAACCTTTTCTTCTGTAAAGGCAGTGTTTCTAAAGTTGTCAAGGACGAAAGTTTGTAAGAACTAATTATACATTATTCATGACGCCTTGCCAAGATGAATCACATCTGCTTTTTTTGTTTTTTACTAAGTTTGAACATCTTGTTTTAAACAGATATCTTTCTCCTTTACTCTGTGACATGCATTATATCGGGTTTCTGTTCGCAAAGGCAGTGCTGTGATATGTTATGCTACATAACGTTATCTGAACACAAATTACATGGTAATATGCACAATTAGATTTCATTATCGTATAATAATAAAAAGATCACAACATGAAATTATCATTCCATAGCACGAATTGTATTGATGATTGCGATATTTTGTTTGGCATGCAGCATGGATCGGTAGCTTGTTGTTTGGTGGTATGTGTAGCCACACTACGTATTAAGTATATATACAGTAGGTTTAGTGAGTAATCTGCCTGGTGTCAAAGGTCAGACTGACTTTTACATATCATTAACGTGACATTTCCCCAGCGTAGAACGTTCTTCACTGTCACCCACAACACCGCCTCAGTGAAGTACGTTCTACACGGGAGACAATGCCGTATATATTATAACATAGGTATTGCTGAACAAGTGTTTTATGAATAAAGTGTGGGACAATATTAATGAATCTTTCACCTCCTATGAATATTCGTGAATTATATTAAAACAACCAACAGCTCGTACATAGACGATATAATATGTATAGTATAGGATGACACGTTCAATGTAACAGTATAGAATTATAATGTATGTAACACAATGGTATTGCCTGGTTTAAAATGAGAGTGCTAAAATGAAGGACCACGCTTCAATGCTGGGATGTGCAAGGTCATTGTAATGATCCGTGCATTTCCTTCACCATTGTATTTCCTACTTTATGCGTCTGATGGTGCCTTTTGGTATTGACACCATGCAAGTATTGACACTTTTTAACAGTTTCGTTTTCTTTTTCTCCTTTCTGTTCTTGTGATGTTTTTATTTTTATTGAGTTTTTTTTTGGGGGGGATGGTAAGTTTTTATGCAATTTATGCTGCTGCTGGAACTGATTTCAACATTGTCTTCAATAAAATATTATTTTACATAATTATTGTTGCAGGTGTTACGAACTTTAATACATCATTCTTGCTGATACAGTTTGAAATATTGAAAGATGCATTTTACAAAACCAAAACAAATACTAAAGAAACCAAGAACAGATCAAGCACATAAAAAATAGCAAAACTATCAATTAAATATTCACAACAATTTACAAAATATCAATGATATGCTATGTAGCTACCCTCGCACAAAGCGTTTCGAAAGAGTACTGCTTGTGCTCCTCGTGTTGTGGCAAACGTCATGATTTCTCGTGACAATTACAGTAAAGCACCGCGATTGGCAATGACAAGACAATAGTTGTGGAGGGCAGATACTGTTTCCTTTTATGCCAAGGCGTACCCAGGTTGATAATCCTAAATATATCAGACACATCAACACCGTAAGATCTCTAAAACTAGCAAACCTTCTTCTTCAGATAAAACAAATCCCTATCTATATCTACTGTTAGTGTATTTAGTATACTGTGTATCCAAAGGTCGGAAGGTGACTCTTTAAGACCTAAGGAAACCTTTTTGACTAATCTCTTTCATCTACATAAAAGTTTTCTCTCAGGACACTTGGTTATTATTCCACTGTATAATAACATGCTTATTTTTAACAAAATGAACGTCTTCGTTTCGAAGAAATACGAACGGTTCTATAATGTTTATAATTGTAGACTATTTTGAGACAAATGTGAAGTATAATGATAGTAATATAATAAGATGACGTAACACACACATATGCTGAATAATTATTACTCGTGTACTACGAAAATGTGTATATAATGTACCATGCCACTACTCAAATTGGATTAACTGTGGCTATGGAAGCTCCAGCAAACCTTGGGCACTATGAAAATCCACCAGCAGAGTCTGCCATCTCCTATCATTAAAGATGACATAACACCCATATGTGCTTTACCTTTCAATACAGTATGCCGAACAAAATGATTTAATCTGCACCATACAGCTGTTTCGTCCTCCTAGCACTCTTCAGTAATGCTAGGGGCCAAAAGAATTATTACCTTCTATGTTGACGATGTCTTTGCTGGATATTCCAGGCGAGTATGGGCATTTTTGAGGGGGCATGGGTCACTCTTTCGAGTTGCATGTAACAAACATTGGTCTTGCAATTTCATAGGAGATATATCAGTGCTTTGAAGTATATTTTTCATTGACTACGTCGATTGTCCCCCAGTCCTTAATTCATTTACTTTGAGCTTGAATTATGGTTTAGTATTATATCTAATACACTTAAACTAAAGCTGTATGTCATCGACGTTTGGAAGTGTAAGCATTGTCCAATAATACAGTCTGACAACAGTTGGTTTTTTCTGTTTAGTCCAATAACAGTTTATGTACCATAAGACTAATTTAGAAACGTTTTTGACGAGTATGATTCATTTATTAATAGAAATTAATAATCTTATATTAATTTCCAACTGATGTCACATTTTATTTGAATATTGTGTGACAATTTGAAAAACTGTTGTCAATGAAACTGAAAAGGCTCTTGATGTATCTAAGTAATGTGTCCGATTCATTTACATACAGCCCTAGATTTCATCTTGCTATGACCAGTTGCTTGAGTTTCTGTCAGTATATAAAAAACTGTTTATATATAGAGAGCCGCGGTCCATTACAGAATACTGTAATGGGAGGCTCATTTCACACATAGATATTTATTATTTACTGACAGAAACTCAAGCAACTGTCAGTGACCTATCGTCACCAATATCATTAAAAGTGTTTGTTTTTTGTTTTGTTTTGTTGTTGTTTTTTCTTCGTAGAATTTCTTGTTTCGTTTTAATCGTTATTGAATACCTTAAACTTTATCGCAATCAGATATATTCGTTTACGGTTAAAACAATATCTGAATGAATGATGTAGATATTAGCTACAAATAAACACTCCTATCGTTGATATAATGTGGTTTCTCAACTTGTCAAATTTTCAGATAAGATATACTATATACCATATACAAAGCATGTGGATTGCATGCCTAGTTCATTGATCTTCTTTCAACCTCACATTCCAATTGATGGTGATGTCACGAAGGGTGTGAGAAACCTACCATCCTTACCATTTGGACAACTATAGGTTACCTCGAATTAGCAATATCGTTCGTCTTTTATGGGGAAACGATTAACGTAATCGAGTGTACCATTAATCCCAGTGGTATATGATTTTGGTATAAAAGATGTGTTCAACGCTTCCCCATTAAAACGGTTTAATCATGCAGATGTAAGGGTATTTCAAATATAAACATGTTTACATGTACCGAGAAGAATTGCATCCTTTATCAGTGGTATCAGTCCCTCATCAGAGATACAGGGCTGTGTACAGATCAGATGATCACGGTCATGATCGGGCGGTTATCGCAAGTTATCAGCGGTTCACTGTTATCACCAAGGCTAATACGATTACACCTAGTAATCTAGATAGAATAGATATAGGTGCTATCGACTTACAAAATGAAACGAGACTTTTAGATCATATTTGATCGGGTGAGTGCATGCCATTTTTCGCCCATGATTTTTCGTTTAGAAATTAAAATCACGTTGGTCAGCATATGTTTTTTTAGTCGGGGCTAGAATCTTTACTTTGGACTTTTTTTTTAATGTTTCGACCATAAAATCAAGATGGGGGTGGGGGGGGGGGTACATCAGAAGTAACACAAATACGCGAGCTCCAAACATGGAATCGGTGATGGTAACTTCCGGCCATTTTCCTTTTTAATATACATTTCGCACATGGTCTTTATTAAAAGTTACGAAAGTCGTTGATCAAATAAAAGTTCATATCTTATGTTTTCCTTAAAATGAATCGAGGAAATGCTGCGGGAACAAATTAAAAATAGAATTCAAAAAACACTATTAATGCATAAATTTTCAAAGTCCTCGGCAATATACAAAAACTAGTAAAAATGACATTGAAAGACACTATATGATAAACAAAGATGACAATAAAACTGCCACAAACCTAATCTTACTGATGGGATGATCGGTTGAAGCCCGATAAGATACCTAGCACATTATCTTGCACACTTATTTCCAGATTCAACCAGTTATACTACCAGTATCTAAGGTGGAGTGTACTAATGAAAGCCCGTTCTAGATGAGGCTATATTGTTATAATATTTGACCTGGTGTGTCCGAATCAATCACCAGCAAATATGTCCAGTATTTAGTTCAGGTAACAACACCGGTGTTTTGCTGTAAGACTCTTGAGATATATTATTTATGTTTGTTGTCTTACAGAAGCTTTCCCCTCAGGTACCTCTCTGTCGGCTTGTAGCTACGATACCTGTATGACATTCACTTGTGACCGTGTACATCCCCGCAGGTGTATAATAACCTTGGATGACCACTCCGTACGCACTAAAACCTCACCTCTGTTATTGATAACCGACTTGTACCATCGCCAACTGACCAAATTGCATATATTATATTTTTAAAATCTTTAACTTGCTGTGTAACGTACTTCCCCAATGGCTTGCTAACATCATATAACGATGATGACTTAGTATAGGTACAGTAGGTACAGATTACATTGAGTTGGCTTACTGGTGGCTTGGGGTGACAGGTATATCAAGTAACTGAACACGTAAAGACGGCATGTCGCTTGTAATGTAAAGCATAAATTTATTGCAAGCCTAAATATAGCCACGGACAGGCATTGTATTTAATGTCTGAGTTGTAAATGTGTAAAAGGATGTATAATACCTTCCCAGTGTCTTACTGGGGGTATCAGATAGAGGCACTTTTAAGTCACTTTTAATACTCACTGAGTATGTCTTTAAAAAAAAGAAACGAAAAATATTAAACTACAATATACTTTAATAAATGCTATAATGCAGATATAAAATTCATTTAATATCCTTTGCATACTTATCACAGTGGTATATGATTTGTTTGGGATAAGTGTCTTGAAATACTTGTTGACCTATATATACTTCAATTGTTCAATGGCTTGTCAAACAATGTCGATATATAGGGTGCAGCTTATCCGCAAACGCTTACTAGATTACATTTTGAATATACACGAACATACAGCAAATACTGTATCGAATCCTCTTCGTAATATGTGGTTACTCCACAAGGAAACAAAATTCGTCATGTCATAAGTCATGTTAGTAATGCTAAAACGTGTATAGTGGACGTGTTTGATGATGTGATAATGAACAAGTGTGTAAAGTTGAAGTAAAGCACCAGGCGTATGAGAAACATCTTTAATAAGCACTCTTTTTTATAAAAAAAAAGATGCTAACCTAAGAATCGACATGAACCACCTATATATATTACGTCAGATCAGAACTTATAATGAAGGTAGTCTGAAGGGTTCTGAGAATCTGATCCGCTAAATATTAAAATTTTGGCGGTTTAGATCAGATAGTCGAACCCCTATAATGGAAGCTAAGTACTACACGACTTTCAACGGAATCATTTCAATTTGTACCTGGTTTTGTTGCGAAGCCGAAAATTGTATCACATATCTACGTCTTTTTATGATTATCAATCATCAGTCAGAATAGATAATTGTTTTTCCTAAAAGTTTTCAAAAGCTTGAGAGTGTTGTTCTCTAATCTGAAAAAATATTAGATCTCTCATGAGCTATGAGAGGCTTTTTTCAAGGAAGATGGGCGACGATACAAATACATTGCGCCATACTAAATTTATGAAAAACACAAAAAGATAAGATGAAATATACTTAGGAAGGATAGAGTATGAATGATTTGATTTTGTTGAGTTTGGAGGAAAGATTTTCCAGTGGAAAGGTGGCATTCCTATGGGAACAAACTATGCCCCAGTTTTATGATGTTTAAATGTCGCGGTTAATTCGTTATTCTAGGGCTTGTTGTAGATATCGAGATTCTTGTGATAAATTCCAGCTGCTGAGCAACAAACTTACGACACAGGGATTCAAGAGATGTAGGTTGTGAAGATTAAGAGCAGGTTTTATGGTCGCTATCTTGGTTTTTGAATGCGTTCATTAGTATGTCTACTTGTGAAAGTGATACCTTTGGTTTCCCTTTGAGGACGTGGCATGGCCTAGATTAACATGGCGGGTGTCGTCGACGAGGCAGAAGACGTTTACTCTTCCTGAACACATGGTCTTGTTCTTTTGTACATTTTCAAGAGAATTCGTGTCAATGTTTCCTTTGTTAATATTTTGCCCCTAGTTTAATCGCTTATGAGTTCTTTTATAGATTTCGGTATTCTATGGTGGTTTTTTTTTCATTAACTTTACTGAATCGTATAAGTTTGGCTATAAAGATCACATTTTTGTTTTTATTCTGTTTAACTATTTTTTTAATAATATCAAATCGTGCTCTCTCCTAAACAGCGGCCTGTTCCAGATCACCATTTGATAACGTATCATTTACTAACAGTATGCGACATGCATTGCAATGGAATTTATTTACAATATCAAGTTATACTTCATTTAGCTAAGGCTTTCCGTTCAATACACGAGTGTTCAATTATAATGTTATACAATATTCTTCCTCGTCTTAACGTAAAAATAATGCCAATTAACCCCCCAAATATAGAATCAATTACCAAGTGTTAATGTCCTATTAACTATTTTATACTTTCGTCGTAGACATACATTGGATACATGTGAATCTATTCCTTTTTTGTATAATTTCCTATTATTCTTTTAGCTGGCAGTATATATTGAATCGAATCAGGACAATATCTACGGGTACATTTTCTGTGTCACTTAATCAACTGGGAATAAATTGGGTCATAAGTTGTGTTGCGTGACCTACTCTTGGCGATATCACATGGTTTAGTATGTCACGTGGTCATGTTTACATTGGAGATTTTCTTAAAAAAAAAAACTTCAACAACAATCTGCATATCTATAATACAGGGAACTGATGAAAAAAAAACAAACGTATTTAGATTTAATCTACTCACCAAGTTAAAAATAATTCCGTAAACAAATTAATATCAAAACAAAACAACCCCCAACAAATCTATGAACTAAGAACAAAAGATGACCAAAGGCGCGCAACAATTAGATTAAGTCTAATGCTAAAGTAAAGAGTAGCTATAAAACCAGGTGTTCCAAAAGAGTAAGCGTCTTTTGTTTCATCGACACCTCTGCTAAAAGATCAGTAATGTAATTCCCTAATAGTTATCATTATTGTAGCGACAACGGAACATGAAGGAAAATTGATAATAGTGATCAATACCAAAAGATGTCATATCACACACGGAAGCAGAATATTTCCAAATGAGACCACCACGGTACCCATTTGCCTTGAAATGTAACATCGTCGACGCTTTTTCAATCCACAATTCCTTCTAGCAAGAATTTATTTCGACAGAATTCATTGCAAAAGTCAAGGCATTGTTTAATTCCAACCGCATTCCATAGAATACCGGTCAAACCAGTTTATTACAAGCGTTATTTTGTTTATAGAAGCTTTAGTATGTATGCTTTCAAGTTAAACGTTCAACTTCCACATTATGATGTTATTTATTCAAAACGACGACAGTGAAACAGTGAATATAGTGTTGTTGCTTTACAGTTTGTGAGTGATTATCATTAATATATGAAAATACATATAACGACTAGATAAGTGGGCTCGTTTTCACTGATAATCTTTCTGAAAAATAAACTGTCAGTGTCAGAAACTAGTCGTATGTGTCATATATTATAAGAGTACATGCTAAAATACAAAACACATGTACCTCTCTATTCAATATTCGATAGTATACAAAACACGTGCCTCTATATCTATTCGATTGTATACAAAACACATGTACCTCTCTATTCAATATTCGATAGTATACAAAACACATGTTACCTCGCGAGCTCTCTATTCAATGTTCGATATAGTACGAGTATACGTTACTATAACACTCGGCATGACTACATCACTAGATCGAACTTATGCATATTTTCTTTTGAACGCTATGAAATTCGAGATTTTGGAAAGGGATAGACCTGCTAATTTCACTGGGCTATATTTGGAGTACCTCGAATAATCGGAAGATTTCTCCTGTGCCTTTATCCACGGAGACGATCGGATAAAACTATCTTGATCTGCTGTCCACATCTCAGAGAGCCAGACTGCTACCGGCATTCCAGTTAGATGGTACTAGAAGTGAAATCTTAGCGGTCTCATGATATTCTAAGTATACCATAAAATCAATGGGATACAGTGTTATTGTGTCACTGTATACTCCAGAATTAGCGGAATTAAGAAGATTTTGAAAAACTCGTTCTTAAATATCCCCTCCCCAAAATTATGTCGTCTATTAAAACATATGATTTTTCCACCCTGTGCACAACAACACCCTTATAAAAGAATGTCTTTAAAAAAAGATAATAAAGATTAGCTGATTAGGACAGGTAACAAACCCCTTGGCAATTTGTTTTAAAGTTTACTTTCAGGTATCTCGACGGACGATGTGTTGTCTATAAACAACAAGAGGTTTGCTGACCTAACCCTTCTGAGCTTAAAATCAAGCACATAATAAAAGACTCCTCTCTATCACCTGCTTACCCTGATCTTTACTTTAAGTATGACCGAAGTGGACAACTTAATACTAATCTTTATGATAAACGTGACCATTTCAATTTTGCTATCGTGAACTTTCCCTTCCCTGATAGTAGCATCCCTAATTCCCCAACTAACTGTGCTTACATGTCGCAGTTATGACTTGCTCTAAAAACAAGACTTTCGTGAAAGATGTCGGCTGCTGACGAACAAACTTACGGCGCAGGGATTCAAGAGAAGAAGGTTGATAAAGACTTTGAGCAAGTTTTATGGTCGCCATCTTGGTCTCATTGAAATATATTCTATACCCTTGTATGATATAAAAAGTGGACGGTTTTTAAAATGCTATTTAGAAGTATGCCTACTTATTGTGATTGAGAATAATGACTAAGTTCTGATTTTGAAGACGTGACATTTACTTGGATGTGACCTAGTTTTACATGGCGGGTGTCGTCGATGAAGCAGGAGACGCTTACTTTTCCAGAACACCTGTCTTATTCTCTTGCATCGTCGGAAACCCACGGTACACTTCTCTGACGTTTACATCCGGGATGCAAACGTCAGAGAAGTGTATCGTGGGTTTCCGACGATGATTCTTTTGTACTTTATCAACCGCCTCCTTGTAAATATGTCCTTTATTTATAATCTGCCTCTATTAAGCGATTTTGAGTTCGTATTATTGTTTTGTTGATGTTTCGGTTATATATATCTGGTTAGATGGTACATGTACCGGAAGTGAATTTTGAGTGGTCCCATGATCTGTGGGCAGATGAATCTAAGGTCTGATGTCCTGATCACACTGACATAAAATGAGCACATAAACACGAATTTATAAATACCTTTAACTTTATGGTCAATAGTTTATCACCACATTCATGAAAACCGGATGATGCTTTGTCCGTCAAACTTTTTTCTTTTAGTCCAATAACCCGATTCCAGCTAGAAATAAGTTTACATTTTCAAATGTGGGTTTAGTCCGAAGGGTTCTGACTCTCTGACCCGCTAAATATTTGAACGACAGGCGGGTGCGAGAGTCAGAATTCCTGCTTAGTAAAAAAGTGGAAATTTTACCGACCCGTGCACGGGTCGCCGTTTAAGTCGTGTTTTATAATATGAAACATTTTCGATCACATGTAAATTAAGTATCAATGGAAAGAACAAATATTTTTCTACTAGCCTACACATTTAATCAAGTCACAGGAGGTCGTAAACCAACTTTCGTCATCCATTTCTAAAAAAATAACCAGTTTTCTGAAATCTGTTTGAAAATGGCCAGAAGTCATAACCTTTCGGACTAATGTGGGTCAAACTCGGTTTTGAATTCGATGCATACATTATTCACATAATTGCACATAATTCATACAATTTATTAGGCTACACTCATATGGAGTAATGGGAAAACGCCCATTAACTTGCCAAAAAGTGCTCTAGTTGATTTCAACCAGATTCGGTTTGTATATATACATATTATCTACACATATGTAATGAGGCTATCCAGCTCTGTCTAGGTTATTCATGTACATTGTATATTCTCCCGATTCTGATCAAATCCTGTATACATAAGTATTTCGTGCAGTAATATTGCTGGTTTTTTCGTATGATATGCATCTTCTTTAGAGCAGCGGACCCAGAAAAGCTCTGAAAACCCTGTACCACCCAATACCAGTTTAGGCCTTCATATCGGTAAATAATCAATATAATTATGTTGCAGCAGTGTCTTACCCTTTAGTTTTTAAATGAAATGTATTTTATTTTGCTTTAATAATTTTTTATTTCTCTCTACTGCCTTTTTTTCCCTAGTGCCTTACTTATCAATACCTAATATTTGGTTTTAATGTTTGAGGCACGTTGGTAAAGTATATTCAGCTGTAAATGAGTACGTGGTTGGGTAGTACTAGAAATTGTAGAATGTAAGTTGTGAGCGCCGAAATGGCAGCACCGGTTGTATGCTCCCCAGGGAGATGAGAACGGTATTGGCTGGTTGCTAATGCCCTATAAAAACGGATAATAATTTGTGAACCGCTTTGAGGTGCCCTTTAATGTCGTGATAAAGCGGTATATAAGAACCTCGAATTATTATTATTATTATTTGAGAATTCACCAAGACAAGAAAGGCATTGAGTTCTGGGTCCCACCTGAATTATTTCAATTCTTTGGATTTTACTGTCAATAGTTTCTTGTTAGTTACCCCTCAGGTTTACTTCGTTTTAGACTTATTTTTGCATGGTTATCAACTGGATTTTTTTCAGAATTTTCATAATCACGAAATATTTCCTGAAGTCACGTATATTGGGCCTTAAAGGGTGTTCTCATCATTTTTAAATAGGTCAACTTTACATACCATCGTGTGATATCCACAGTAATTTGTGACCTGTACAAGATAATATTATTTTGATCTGCATATCAGATAAATACAAAGCCTTATGACCTTGACCTAATCAGTATTTTGATATAACCTTAGATTACCATTTACTTTATATAGTTATATTTATAGACGGGTGTATCAGAAAAACATCAGATCGTCATGTTTCCAACATCATTATTTTTGATTGGATGGCCTTATCGGGATAACATCGTACTATTACCATCCAAGATCGTGAGGTAATTCATAAGTCACGTGAAGTTTGTTTAATACATAATAACTCAACCTTCTCTTACTTAACTTTGCATTTGACCCTTGGGCCCTTGAAATAGTGATGATTTAGAGAGGAAAAAACTGAAAAGTCATTGCCTTTTTTTGTATGATAAAATTAAATTAAAGAAACAGTAAGTGTAGTTATCAAGCACTGTGCTTGTTTGTTTGGATTGTATTGAAAAAGATCTTCGTCCCACAATGTACAGTTACCTCCCCTTATATATTTCATAAACTCGCACAGGCAAAGGTATATATGGTATCCTTTTCAGAAATGAGTAATTGAGACTATTTAACAGAAAAACGTTCTAATGCACAATTACTTTTAGAAGAGATCAAGTAAATATAGTGACAAAAGTGAATACAAAAGGGCCAAGAAATATGGACTACTAAGAGGCGTGGATGTCGCCAGGGATGATGTGATACCAGTTGACGTCATTATAATCCTCATCATTTCCTGAAATATCACTACGGCCGGTTCTAAGCTACCACTTTTCATAAGCTTGTTAAATAAATAAAATTACATTGAAGTAGCAGCTATTTAGGAATTTTGATACAAATTATACACGAATTTTTTTTAGCTAGAAACGTTTTAATATTTGTTTGGTGTTTTGTCAGTATTATATCTATACGTATCCAAAATGATATCGAGATATTTAATTTATTGTTTGGCTAGGGAATTTTGAAATTTGGTATAAATTTAACTTCGCAGTGGTACAAGACTCCTTACCTTGGTATATTTAATTTACCCACCCCTCCCGACCCAATTTATTTGAGTCAGTTATTCGACTGTGACTAATTCATTCCTAATCAATTAAAAATGTATGCACGGTCATTGTTCGAAGGGTTTTTTTTTCAATTAAGGAAAATATTCAACTATTTGTCAATAAATTATAAGGAGCATGTACAAAAATATAGGGGTAGGTGGGATAAACTGAAAAGGGTTTTATTTTCTACAGACTGCAGTCATTGTTTTTTATCCAAACTTTTTTCATAGCCTTTCACTTTATAAATAAAATATGTATTGAAAAATACACGTAAAACCTATTAAAGTAAGATCCAAACTTTATAAAAAAAAAGTAAAAAAAAAGTGTGAAGTGGATCGACGATCTGCCAAAAAATAGTGTTGATATAGATTAGATGTTGCGGGATGTAAATCTTAGTTGCTATAATTAGATTTAGAAGAAATAAAGTTGATATGATAGTTTTATTTCACAACCGTGAACATTTTGCAATGTAACTGAAATCAATCATGATTTTGAAATACGTTCCATGTTCAAATGTGTATATTTTCTTGGTAACATTGTATTATCGCCCCTGTATATATTGCGAAATCGACATCCCCTATGCGGCCTCTTTGACGTCATATCATTATTACGCATGCGTAGAGTCCTAATTACTTTGGCTGCCAGAAGATCCGCTGTTAGGTCGTGAGAAGCTCAGGTTGTCAAAATGAAGAGTTTACTAGCTGTTACGTTTGCGATTATCACACTGTACTTTATATTTGACACTGGTAAGTATATTTTTCAGTTGAGTTGTGTATATTATTTATTTTCTGATAATATTTCAATGACATTTCACCGGCGCCATGTTGCATGTGTTTTCAGTGGGGCTTTAGCAGCGAGCTCATCGTTTCGCATAGGATTTTGTGAGGCATTTTGCAAAATATCTGTGCATTATTGTGGTCAAACATGAACGTTTTGAATATCGTTCGGTGGATGTGGATATCTGATCAAATAGTTAATGTTTTGGTCGTCTGAACATTGTGCAAATGTAGAAAGTTTAGCGTTGGTACATATCTATCCTTTTGACCTTGATGACGCTACCTGGGCTTCGAGGCCGCTTAGGCACACTGGCCTTACCCATTTTATATTTACCTGTGTGTTCAAGTTGAGAAGTCAAGATTTGTGACAAGGTCTATAAAATCTCGAAATTTGTCGTCGCTCATGTTTGTTAATAAAATTAGAAATCTAATAGCTTGAAATGCCCTCTGCTCAATATCATCGAATACAAGCAAGTGTGGTTAGTTAGCATTTGTATTTTTACCTGTATACTTATGGTAAGGTGTGCACTGTGTAAATCGTTTTTAATGCAGCTCATATTTTGTTTCTTTTGTGTGTTTATTTAAGTTAAACTGATAGATAGTGGTATCAATAATCATTAAGTGACATGTCTGATGCCCCCTGTCCTTTGTCATAGAATTTAGAATGGTAGGCTAAAACGGATCTGTTGTAGGCAGTAAGGTAAATGTTATGTAATATGATATAATCAGTCAGCTTTCCAAACAACACAACATGGAAAAAACCCTGGAGTGTGGTGTCTTTATTGTCCTCTAAATCAGCTGTAGGTACCTGTATTAACAAAGTCTACAGTACTACAATGCCTTCATGTGCAGGTATCCCCAGGCCATGTCTGTCATTGTGTCTTTCCCATAGGCATAAATTAAATCCCAGACCACAAAGTGACACTTGATGCATGCCAAAGTAGACAACATATCAGAAAATGGGTCTTAATGAGAAAGTTAGCTTATATGCAATCAATTGATATATTCCAATAAAAAATATATAGATTTTAATTATCCTTATGGAAAATTTATATTTTGTCTTATATTAGGACAAAAAAAATCATCAGAGTAAAACATAGCACTTTCAGCAGGTAGACTATTATTATTTTTTTTTTTTTTTGAAAAAAAAAGATATATTTTTATTTAATCAGATTTATTTAGACAACAAGAGTTCTGATAGTAACGGTGCATATTTATCTAAATGTTAATAAAAGTACCTATTGGTAGAATAAGCTGAAATACCAGATTTATTTCATTTGGTCTTTAGTTGTTGTATATTTCTATTTTCATCTAAACAGGTTTTCTTTCAGTTTACTGTTTATGACATGGAAATAATCAATAAAATGTAACTAATCTATTAAATGGACAAATAAAACATGCATCAAGAAGACAAGAACACATATGAGTGACATACTTGAAAACTACATGTATGGAAGTGTAGGATGCACACACAGCTGAGCTGTCCCATTTAAGTTGCAATAACCTCTACTAAGATAAGGGAAGTTTACATGAAATCACTTTTACAGGGTTTTTTTTCGTCTGTTTGGGTGGGACCTATTTGTCTTATTTTGAGAAGAAAATTGGTAAGATGGTTTCAGTAGTAAACTGCAAATTTTGGGAATTTGGCTAAAATATGAAATAATTTTCAATTGGGAATGGGGCCCATTAATGGCCCCAAAACACCCTCAGAAAAAACCCTTTTTTTGTATAAACAAGTAATTGTAAAGTGCTCTGAAAAGGGCTTGTACTTTTAATTTCATGGGATATCTTTGTCATTGTTGACACGGACATGTATGTACAGCACTTATGAAATAAAAATTGTAGTGTTCTATTATTTTGTTGCACTAAAATGACTCCGAAAACCTGTCGATTTACATACTTTAAAAGGTTTTTTCAAAGCTATTGACACACCTAAATTGAAATAGAAAATAACAATGTATTTTTGCTTGGCAGAGAAATGTTTTTATATTATAAATCCAAATATGACATATTTTCATATCAAGGATTTTTCTACAGTTTTAGGTAGGGTCTAGCGTCCATTAAATTGGGAACTTTTACATGATACAAGGTCAAGTTGGGGAAAATGTTAGAAATAAAAAAAAATGTGGTACAAATTTCCTACTTAATCGGCTAAGATGTCCCAAATCGTATGCTGCAAAAAGTTGTGATACTATGAGAAGTGAAAAACAACTTACTTTGGACAAAACTTGTACATCAATTTGTATTAAATTTTTCTGCATCTAATGGATAACTACTGTGGATACGTAAGCAACTGACACATCATAAAAAAAACTATCATCGGGTTGGGAATTTTAACCGCTATATTGGGAATTTTAGCAAAATTTTTGGAAGGAATGAGTCAGCAGAAATTCAACTGTAGGAAAATCCCTGCATTTCAAATCTTTTTGGTACACTAAAGACATGTATAAAGGATGAACTTTATAGCAAATGGTTTCTCTGCTTCAACCCCCCCCCCCCCCCCCCCAAAAAAAAAATTTGACCTTGCGTAATCAGGCGAAGGGGGGAAACACCCAACATTTATTGCCGCTCCCTCCCCAAAGGAATGGTGGAAGCATGCATGTATATAGTGTTTCGTTTGGATGTCATTCAATAATAACCTTTATTCACCCAGAATAGCTTGTCATACAGATATAGATATTGAACTGTCATTTGGTATAATTATAGAACTTCAGTATGTATGCTGCTAAGATGCAGGTCAAGCTTTAATTAGGTCACCATCCACCTGTTTTCACTAAGTTTAATTGCCAATTTCAACTTTGTGATTGTTGGCCATGCCTAATACCAGTGGCTATTTATTGCATTGATGACCTTAGCTGTTGTAAGGACGTAACACAAATTAAAACCGATAACACCAGTGGAAATTGAAAAAAAACTCATGAGAAAATACTTATTTTTGATTGTCAGCGGGGAAATATTCTTGTCATGCCAAGTTATATTATGTCTATTTTTACTTGGCTTATATTGTGGTAGTTAACTGATCAAAATAAAACACTACAAATGAAAAATTAGTGCAAAATTGAGTCAACATTATCAAAGAATTGAATTTGGGGAAGAAAAAAATATTATATGGTCATTTTAATAGAGAAATGTGTTACAGCATACAATGTATTATAAATCCTTTTACATATTGTACACCTGCATTTCCCAATTGATGTTTTTTGAACTGTTTAACAACAATTGTAGTATAGTTTATATTAAGATAAATTTTAAAATGACGTTAAATCAGTGCAATATTTTGATATTGGCTTATTTCTGTTATGATTTGAGATCCACTTTACTGTACTATGTTTTTTCTTCATTTCAGGTAGCGCAATTAAGTGCTATGAATGCAACTCCTTCTTTCAATCAGACTGTGCAGATTGGTTTAACAACAAAACACACAACTTGGTTGATTGTGGAGATGACATCAAAATGTGCCGAAAAATTGTACAAGAAGGTATGTACACTCATACTTTATTCATATCTTAATCATCGATAGAAACCCTCTTTTTCATACTAAAATATTAGAGAATCATATTAATAGTTTCATCCGTTACTACATCCAGCTGGGGTATCCCATTTAATTTGTAGCACCGGTACCGCCTGTCAACAAAACCTGTCGATTGTGTTATAATTGTGTCGATTGTGATTAAACTATAAGGTCCTACTATACGGATATTAACATCGGCGTCATGCCTACAGAAATATACTGGTTGTTGTCACAGTAAAATGATCTGACAGAGTTGTGCGAGAAATGACCAAACTTCTATTCGGGGAAACGAGGATTTACATCGATTCAAGTCCACTGTATGCAAGCATCACTGTGGGTGTCCGGCGATGTATCTTATATGATATGATTGAAAAACATCCTGTTTCTTATTAAGTGTTGAATTTAGGAAAACCTTTTGGATATATTATAATGGATCTTAATTTTACTGCATATATACTCATCCTCATCTTAAATAACAATTGTCAAATCATGGAGCTGTTTTTGTATTGGAAAGGAAGAAACTAACTCTACTGAGAAAAATTAGAGTAATAGGTAATGAACAATTGTTTTATCTTCATCAACCTGTTTCTGATGCCCTTATTCAGTCTGCGACTTTGGCCACTAGTACTATGCCCATGACTAGCAAATTTTGGTTCGGACTAGTGGAAAGTTCTTGAATTTCAATACATTTGCTATAATAAACACTGCATTTTGCTTATCTGGACTAGTGCTTGAAAATGTTAATGCCACAGACTGCTTATAACATCAAATCTTGTTGGAAAAAAACCTTTGCTACAGTCTGTGACTTTTAACAAATATATTGAAATTCAAGGACTTTCCACTAGTCCGAACAAAATATCACTAGTCAATGGGCATAGGACTAGTGGCTAACGTCACTCACAGACTGTTGATATGCTAATTGTTTTCTATAGGTATATATCTGATAAAAATTATTGTTTGGATGATTTTTAATTGCTTTTCATGTTTTTTACAGTTTACTACAACGATGACTGGAATGTGAGGTACATTCGGCAATGTGCCAAGAGTGGTGAGGTCGGCGATGACGAAGGCCGTCAATGCAAAGACCGAACAGGCACATATCGTGTCAAAGTCAGATATTGTCACTGTAACAACCAAGAGGGATGTAACGGTGCCAGCAACATCAAAGTACCTGCCCTTCTTCTTGCCGTGCCACTTCTCACATCAATTGGACTGTTCCTTTCAAAATATTTATGAAATTAACAGTGAATTAGAACTCTTTTAAACAAATTATCTCAGGGTTTTCACTTTGAAATTCAAAAGACCAGAGATTTAACTGGCAACTATAACTGAATTGCTTTTAAGTGAGATTCTGTTATCAAGCTGTCAGTTAATGCAGAGAGTGAAAACAGGAGATCAACCACATTTGCATTTTGGGATTCAAAATACTTCCATTAGGACCATACAAAAACCTAGCACAATTCTCTGGCATTTAATCTTCGGGCCAAAACCAGATAATTTAGACACAAGTTAAAAAGATTTGAAAACCCTGGTCAGTTTTGTGGGATAATGATAATTTTATCTTCTTCGTCAAAATATGAAAATATTCTTTTATAATGCTTTCCTTTCTGTAAGAGATTCACTCATTTTGCTTTAGAATAAAAAGATATATTTGGGCCCTTGCTCAACAAAAAAGCTTTAGTTGAGAACTCAAAATAAAGCAATAATATTGTTACGGAATAAGGAATCTGAAATGTAAATAAATGTACTTTTTATCTGCAGCTTTTTATTATGGTTGGGGAGAGCAGATTATCATTTGTTCTGTCCTATGAACTTTTGTAAATAAACTCACATGCCCATGGATAATAGCTAGAGCTGCAAATTAGTCTGGATTTTTTTCTTCTGGTTTATATTTTTGTACCATTGATTTTTATTGATAAACTGAATTTCCTGTCTGTTAAGCAATTGTTATAAATTTTTCCTTCAAAATTATGATTATGTGTATATGCAGTTCTTGATCACCTACGCATACAATTAATCATAAATTATACCTGCATATTTTCTCTTTACGTATTTCAATAAAACAGAATATGGCTTGAATTGATATTAAATAATCTTTTTTTTTTTGTTAAAAAGGCCAGATTTTCCCTTTTATTTTGTTAAAACTGTACATAAAATAGGTTCCCTATACAGATATTTGTAGACAAATAATGAAATCTTGAGAGGTGATATAGGAAAATAATATAAACCTTTTAACATTATTAATATTACAAGATGCAAATATGTTGTTAACGACTAGCGTCAGATTATTTTACATTGTTTTATAATTGAATGAATGAGACTAGTTTAAATATTTGTACCGCACATTTGACCTTTTTTGTACAAAAGATATGGTTAACAGTATCATGAGCTTGTGTTATTTTTAAAAATAAATAGAATTACTGAAGAACTGATAGAATGTGTTTTACTACAATGTACTAAGAGAAGCTAATAAACAGCAAACTTTGAGCAAAGCCTTGGAAAGCTACCAGTATTCCATGTTTAGACAATAGTGGTATGCCTGTTATCAAAGCTATGTGAAACTGGAAAAAATCTTATAAACTGATGAGAAGAATGTGATATGAATGATTATAGAATTGAATGATATGCACTTAATTAAACTATATATAAATTTGCAATGATGAAGGAAGGTAAATTGTACATGTTATGAAGCTGTGAGCAATTTTCTTGTTCGTCTTTTGTGTAGTCATGTGCAAATACTATTGCTAATTAGTGTACAGTTTTTCCATCCTTTCACCAAAAAAGTTTTTATATTTAAAGCATAATATGTATCCTGAGAAATCTTCACTTGATTAATGTGCCATTAGAAAATTTAGCATAGAAATTCATGATGTTGATATTGCCAACAGATTTTATACTACCTGAGCTGCATCCAAATAGTAAGATTTAATATCGGTAAATTCAGTAATACAAATTCAGATTGTGTTGAATAGATTGCAGTTTCAACTGCCTTTTGGTGTTAGTGTGAAGATTTTTTGGCAAATTTACTGTTTTTGGTGTCAGTGGTGCATTTTTTCCCATTACCCTAAGATTTTTCTCCAGTATTCGTCTACTTTGAAAAGGAATGATTTGGGACATTGTTTGGATTTTTTTTTACATTAAGAACATCTTTTCCAAACAATAACAGTCGTGTTTGACTGGTTTTATTTTTGTTTTGTAAATTGTTTGTGTCATATTTTTTAAAGAAGAATATTAATTGTGATCACGTCATTATTTCCTGAGTGATGTGTTGGGCCGATTTTTTTTTAAATAGATCTATATTCGGTATGTTCATCTATTCAGAATGAATTGAAGGAGATTGTTACTGTAGATTGTTCATTTGATAGATACATAACACTTTTTAAATTGTTGTTTTTTGGAATGCATGATGACATTTTAGTTGCTGTTTAAGGCAACTGTAGTAACAATGGTCACAAGTGCCTAGGGCACTTTGTCGTGTTGATGCAAAATGATTCGTATTAGCTGTGTAGTAGGTTGTGCATACCTTTGTAAGCTTTTAAATTCTCATTGAATGAAATATGTCTAAAGCTGAGAACCTTTTCCAAAGTTATTCCAAACAACCTTTATTAGATATAGTCTGTATCATAGTACTTTGAATAATAGTTTCTAATGTTTTGGCTATTCTGGAGTTAAAGATGCGAGACCAGCTTTTAGAGATGACACAAAAATAATAATAAATGATACGAGAACCAAAATTTTAATCAGTACCAATGTTTCTCTCTGGTTTTTTTTATAAAAAAGGCATTTACATATTTGCTGATAAATGGAAATGTTAATTTAGTAGAACAATACTTGTTTAACATCTTTGTCGGCATTGTCATAGATAACCATGTGCAATATCATTGTGTGTCATCCTGTATTCAACACGCATACTCAAATTATATCTCAGCACACTAATAACCTAAGATGCTACTGTATACAATGAATTTATACCTCCACCGTTTTAATTCCACAGTCCTCTGATAATGACTTGTGGAAAAGCAAATAAGGAAGTCATCTCTTTCATATCCTATCCTCGGCCCAAAAATGTGTTTCTGTTGGAAATCAAACTTTACAAGTTCACAAAAACAGATAGAAAAATCATCAATTAAGTGTAGCATAACTTTAAAAACAAAGCAGAACAAATTTGTTGAGGAACAATTGTATACACATCAGTACTATTTATCTGTATATATGGGCAATATAAACAAAACCTTAAAAAAAGTTCAGGAACTCCTTATTTGCTTTTCTGACCAGTCTTCTCGGATGAACTAAATTTTTTAAAGTGAAATTGCACATTGTAAGGCAGGTTTTATCTGAGCGAGTGTCATAGAATGTGTGCGAGCATTGTCCTTACATTCCTGTGTAACTGTTAGGATGTGATCAGGATCTTTTGTGTTAATAAATGATACCATTTCAGTTGGTTTGTCGAGTTTCTTTTTGAGATTTCAGAAACATGATATCCTAGACATGTGGACATCCGAAAAGTGAATTCACAGACATGTGAACATCCCAAATGTGAATTTGTAGATATGTAACTGTCCATAAATCCAGGATTATGTATGATCTTGCATAACGTTAACTCTATATTGGGTTGTGGCTAGATGTTCATTACTAATGGGGAAATTCAATATGTACGCATGTTGTCTTATTTATGATCTAAGTATTTCTTTGTAAATCTGAAACATCCCATTTACTAGAATATTGTTGCATAATGAGTTTTTCCAACTTGGTGTGTGCAGGCAGATTTGACCTATTATACCCCCTGCAACGATGTTTGCCCCGGGGCTATCATCCTGTCTGCCCGGGATATTGTCTGAAGAGTATCTAAAAAAAGTGCTGAAGCACATTTCTCAATTTGGCATACTACATCCGTATTATATAAAGTTGTGCCCTTTTGCTTTTCGTAAAATTTTTGACACTTGGTAGAGTTATGTCCCCTTTCAGTAGTTATTCTGTATATGGAATGATGTGTCGAGTAATAAAATACTGAAGCAATATTTCCCAATCTTGGCATCCTACATCCCTATGATATATAGTTATGCCCTTTCATTTTCTTCCAATGAACAGCATTTGTAAGATTTATGTCCCTTGTAGAAATTGTGTCTTGCTGTTGAAACAATATTTCTTGAAATTGTCATATTGCAAGTTCCATTTTTACTTACAAGTTGAAAGTTCTCTTGAATGATAAATACATTATACAGTTGTGCACAGGCTTTTCAGCTGCAGATTACAACCCTTTTTACGGCAGTTGCTAGGCTTTATGCGATATTTAATAGCAAAATATCTCTAATTAAAAGTTTTTGTTTTACTTGACTTCAAGTTAACTTCATGTATAAACTACCAAAGTTCAAGTTTACATAATGTATAACAGCATCTTTGAGGATATACAATGTAAGTTATGCTACGATGACAATTCTACTTCAATTTGATTACCAGGTAATATTGTTGGGTGCTGATATTAATTCAACCTACTTTTTATATTAATTTCATACAGTATACCGAGAAGAAATAACAATACCAAACACAGAATGTAATAATACATTATTGACAGCTCAAAGCTCACATCTCTTGGAACAGAATACGCCTACTTACGGGCACAGGGACCTGAGAATTTGTTGCAGCTAGTTTTGGACCTAAGATAGGGTGTTTAGTCATTTTACACATTGGGGGGTTACGATCAATTTTTGATAAAATGCCCCCTCAATGGCTAGCTTTTATGACCATTGAGGGGGCATTTTTATCGAAAATGGATCTTAACCCTCCAAATGTGTTAAATTACTCTAAAACACCCTATTTTAGGTCCAAAACTAGCTATAACAAATTCTCAAGTCCCTGTGCTTACAGGTGACCTTGGTGTACAGAAAACACTGGTATATATCAAGGTTTTTACACAACGTCTGCAGGGATGTATACTTCACCATGAACCTGCCAGCCAGAATCGTCTCCTAATATTTACATGCAGCTGCTATTTAGTTTGCGAATTCCTGCACAGATACATGTATAATCTTTCAGTCTGAACGTAGAGACAGTGGTGTTTTATTCCAATTAACATTTTTGCGTATATGAAAATCATTATTTGTGACATCTACTCTTGTGTCCTCATTTATGGATCGCCCTAGGTACAGAAACTAATATTGCAGTACAAAGTAAACTTGCCCTTGTATCCCACGATCCTATATATTGATGGTGCTACATTGCTAATCACTGAGTACGCTGCGGCTCGCTGACTTACAATTCCCCCTGTTGTGACATGCCACGCGGCTGTAGTGCACGACCGACTGCTTCAGCAGCTGTTCCAAATCTTACTGTCATATTGTACTCCACAACAAGGAGCCAGATGTGCGTTTTTTGTGTGCATTCACATTTACTTATACAATCAAGTCTATATGCTCTTAGGCACAGGGACATGGGAACTTGATAGAGGTATATTTTGACAAAAATTGAGATTTTGATAGTAATTTTACGTCTTGGAGTTCTCATACCCCGTTATTCTTTGGCATATGACATATACATGTAACCTTCATGTACGTTGACTATACTATGCAATAACAATTTCATGATTTTGCCATATATCGAACCCATTTTATGTTCGATTCTCATTAAAAGATTTCAAAGACCTGTTTGACGTATAATTTGATTATAATTTTACAAAATGTCTTTGACATTTCTGGACAATCGTTTAAGTCAGTATCAGAATAAAGGAAAGGAGAAATAATTCTCGGACACATCTAATATACACAAAACTCGAAAAGGTCATGTTTAATTAATTTAGGTGTATAATTCAATGCTATCGACATTCTAACTACACGTGTGTCGATTGACTGGTCATGATCACAGTCATTAAATCGATACCCATTAACTGTGCTAATTGGTTACGTACGTACAGATGTATACTACTGACAGGACACGTGAAAGACCCTATTAACGTATACATCTTATATATCGGTCAACGCGGTACACCTTTGGGTTCGTCAGATAAAGGTTTAAATAACTATCAAAAACAATGTTCTATTATAATAGGCATTTAAATCGTTAGATTCTCTTTGATATGTCTGCAAGGCTCCCGATGGGGGTTATTTACGGACATTTATTAATGCATTATTTCAGACTTACAATATATACGCTTCCAATTAATTGTAAACTAATCATCGAATCATACAATGGATGGCTCCAGTGTATTTGACATGTTTCTTTAATTTAATCAAGCGGTAGGGCTAGATAATTAAAAAAAAATCTGTATCATTACATATATCGGTTGTCATGTTTAGCTGATTTACTTGATTAATATATACATGTATACCTATATACACGAGGACTTGGCACGGTTTTTCAATAGACAGTCCATATTTGTTATAGTATCATACAGCTGTACTTATCAATTATGGACCGTCAGTTGGAAAATTGTGTCAAGTCCCTGTGCTCATGAACGTGATAACTGTATAATTACATCCATTTTATATCGTACTTTACTTGTTATGAATAATTGGCATGTCAAATAATCGTAGTCACGTAAATTCCGACCTAAACAGTAGGCGGCTTCTGACATATCTGGCACAGGTTTCGTGAAGCAAGCGGATGAGGAGCTATCCACTGAGTCTGTTGATCTTACCTATATATATGTACTTTCATGCATCATATATCGCGATTCGTGGTGATGACATGGGCTGAGATTCATGTATGGTTAAACAAAAAGTTTGCAGAATGTGTCTCAGATTAATACGCTATAAGATACTTGCTTGGTCCCAGTCTATTACTAAGAGATGGGATTGTTGCACATTAAGAAATTTCTCCAGTAACGAAACCTTGTGGATTTTTACTACATTGATATTGATATTGATTAGTTTATTACGATTTCTGGCGGGGGCGTGGTGGCCGACCGCTTGCCCTCAACCCTTGGGTTGCAAGTTCGAAACCCACGTGGGGCAGTTGCCAGGTACTTACCGTAGGTCGGTGGTTTTTCTCCTGGTACTCCGGCTTTCCCCCACCTCCAAAACCTAGACTCTGACTGTTAATCATCCTCGATACCCAGGGGTTACGACTCTACACGTGTAGAGAATGTAGGTGATCGTAACCCCTAGGTATCGAGGATGGCTGTTAACAGGGCGTTAAACAAAAATAAAACAAACCAAACGAATTCCGGTCCACAAGGGACAACACAGAATACAAACATAAAAATTATATAATCAAACAAAAGAGGAGCCAAAAACACGGGTAATGGACATGGTTACATTGTAGATTCAAATGGAAGGAGATGTGATGTACACTTTTTTCTATAGGTCTATCAGAGACGTATATACGTCTCTGTGTCTATGTATAATATACACACGAGCCCCCGATTTTACATAATGTACTTACACAATTTTGAATTATTTTGACAGTGCTTTAAAAATTATAGTGTTTTCATTATTCATGCATCATATAGATTTATCTGGTGGCTCTAGAGAAATGTGGGCACTTAGTGTTACAACTTGCTTAACTCCTTGTTAAATATTGCTGAAACATTATTATGTAATGGGAACAGGGATATTTGGTTGAGAAATTTATGGAATGATCATCGTAATGACAGGGGCGTAGCTGGAAGGATTTTGATGTGCAAGCCCCGCGACGTTTTCAATTTTGGGGAGGGGTATTTCACATTTGGACTTCAAATGGTGCCATTGTTTTGGACTTGTTTAAATCATCATTGTCTGGCCTATCATTATACAAATTGTTAATCCGAAAATGGAATACGATATGTTTTATTTCCATGATTTATGGAAACAAAATCATTATTCATACCTTTCTTATGTCATTAACTCGTAAGTAAAACCAGAGACACTTACATGTAAAACCATCTTTGATATACATACGTCTCTGGTTATAAGTATATATTTTATGTGCAGGACTCGGGAAGTAAGAACTTATGCTTGTGTTCTTAAACATAACTTTGTATAATTCGAACAGGCCTAATTTCACGAAAGTTCCTTAACTTAAAAATCTCCACAGAAAAGCATTAAAGAATTAACGGGAAAATCTTAAGTTAAAGATTTTTTCTTAATTTCTGTAATGCTTTCCTATGGAGATATTTACATGTAACTTAAGGATTTTTGACTAGGCTCATTAATAATTGTATTTGTGGCATTTTGTTTGAACCGAAATGTAGTAAAAATTGGCCCTTCTTTTATTACTCTTAGAATGATAAAATGGTCATTTTTTATATTAAATCTAATTCAGATTTACTAAAAAAAGCAGAGAGTACCAAAGCGTCAACAAAACCATAATTAAACAAGAGGTAAAATATGAAAAAAGAAAAGATGTACATGGAGACCTCTGTAAACGTACAAGATAATAAAACCAGGTGTGCCGGAAGAGTAAGCGTATTCTACTACATCGACGACACCCGCCATGTAAATCTTGGTCACATCCAAGTAAACTTCAGGTTCTCAAAATGAGAAACGAGTCATCATTGTCAATAAAAACAAGGGAGAACACTAATGAGCATACTCAAAAACGTCCATCTTCATATCACTTAAAGATACAGAACATGTCCCATGAAACCAAGATGGCGACCATAAATATGTCAATAGTCTTCATCAACCTACACCCCTCCTTTCCCTGTGCCATACGTTTATTCGTCAGCAGCTGATATCTATCATTAGAACCTGATATGACATGATTTTATAAAAATAAGTCGGCCTAAGTGAAGGTAGTTTGGTATTCATTTGTATATGAATTTTCTCACGATAAAGCCGTTACATATATTGTCGTAGTGAGCTATATTATAAATATTATTTGAATTTTGCTGGCTGCGGTCTCCAACATCTTGCACAATTATATATGATTTAATATGTATGTGTATTGTAATCCTATATGCTATTGAATTCGGAATGAAATATACAGTAATTGAATTTGAAGTATTTATAGCGAACAAATTTTCTGCAGACTAATATGTTAATCTGACGAGTCGAAAAAAGGAGTACCAATATCAGTGGACTTTTAAGAATATAAGTTGAATTATGAACATTCTCGACTTTAATACACATACCTTGGAAAATGATGTGCAAGCACGGGCTTATGTGCTTACATGGCAGCTACGCCCCTGAATGAGAATGGAAACAAACCAAGTACTTACTTACTTTCTATATTTATCACTTACAATATGGTTACTTTTAAGTCCTCTCCAAACAACTTTTTCCGAAGAGCGAGAATTTGTAATCCAGATTTAAAACATCAGTCTCGGTGAATACAAATGTAGATTATAACCAAAATATTATAATTATACTTTAACTACGTACCACAAGTTCACTGTTATCTAGGATTTACTACATTGCTCCTTAGCTTCGTATGTATAATATCAAGTTTCCCTTCACCTGAACTTTGAGAGTAAATTCCTACTTTGACCATTAGAATTAAGGGAGTGATATGTACTAATGCCATCCTCACAAGAATCCCCATGATTGCTGGCCGAATTATTTGTAAGTTTCACTCTACTTGGCATGTAAAATGTCAAGTTTCCTTTCTCTAAACACAGATATAATCCTCTTTTAAAAAAAAGTTATTGGAAAGCTTCTAAAAAGGGGATAATTGTTGTTGAATAGTTCATGCGGTACGATTGAAACCCGACAATTAAATGAAGTGTACATTATCTTAGAGATCTCTACCTATAAACGATGCAAAACTGAACTATACACGATGTTAACCAAGTCAGTCAAGCCGATTTTCAGTTTTTTAGCCGTATGTACAAAATTTTATGCTGTATAAAGTATGAATGAATATTGTATTAGTTATACCAGCGACGTGTAACGCACGTCTAATGCATATATACGTTCCTGTGCACAGGGAACCTGGGAATTAGTTACAGCTAGTTTTGGACCTAAAATAGGCTTTTATGACCATTGAGGGGGCATTTTTATCGAAAATTGATCTTAACCCCCCAAATGTGTAAAATTACTCTTAACACCCTATTTTAGGTCCAAAACTAACTGTAGCAAATTCTCAGGTCCTTGTGGTCTAATGGTATTCTGTGTAAACACTAAATGTTAAACAATTGATAATATATTTGAATAAAAAAGTATAAGGCAAGTATGATATGGGTAATTTGGACGTACATATATGAAAAAAATATAGCAAAAACGTGTTGAATTTTGCGACTTTCATCAATGCCGCTTGCAATATTCATATTTACCGCTCAACTGAAGGTAAAAAGAAACCGCGCCCTTCAACAGGTGAGTTAACGTAGTATGCAAATGAGCACTCGAAGCGCCACCTGTAACGCAAAAGACACACAGACGCCATGATGGCCAGGCTCAAGACGACCTGGCTGCTGATATGCGGCCTTATGTACCTATTTAACACAGGTAATTGTCAAAAATCATGTAAATTCTTAAAGGGCTTTGTTCAAAAAGGGACAGGTGTATTTATATGTATTGTACACGTCTATGTTTGCTTGATCCAAGTATATTATTACACCTGGAGAAAGGTGTCATGACTAAAGAATGTTTACAATCAGGTGGCTTTCACTTCCGGATACCGAATTCAACTGTATGTGAAAACCTTTCTCTTATTTCCACCATTTGTTTTATAAATATTGAAGATGATAATGAGACTTACATTTTAAACCCTCGTATTTGATACACCTGTACCGTGTATTTATAATACCTGTATATTTTGAATAGTTATCTCCCTTTAGTACTAGTTAGACACAAAAACAATATCGGTAATATTTTTCGAATTGCAGAAAGATGTGAGTCTTATCTTTAACAGGAAATTTGCCAGCTGTTTTGGGAAAGGGCATCTGATCAATATTCGGAAAATATCACCAGCAATATATTTCAACAAATTGGATTTGGGGAAAATAATATCAAGGTGGAAAAAATATGAATAACAGAAAGATGTGCTGTTTCTTTCAATATGAATATTTAAATTTATGTTCAGTTTCCAGTATTTTAGTTATGATATTTTAATCAATGATAAATTTCCATTTAATTTTATAATTTGAACTTGAGATAACCCTATATTGGGAATTAAAATACGGATCTAGACTGAAGTTGGAAAAACATTGGTCAAATATCATTGGGAATGTGTCCTTATATATACTGGATATGGCATCACCCTGTTTATTTTTGTTCTTGTTTAATTAAAAAAAATGCTCAAATATTATTATTGTTTTAATTGACATTAGTTGAAAGGTAATAAGTTTCACAATACCTTTTGAATTATCTTTTAATTGCATTGTGTTTTAAACCCTGTGATTTAAATACATATAATTTGATATATGTAGTCGCATGATATTGTTAACATTGTATGTTAGTTATATAATTTTAAGATATATATATAAACATATTACAATGTAATTACTTACTATCTTATATAGGTCAGATATATATAAGACCATGAGTAATATATACAATAAATATCAATATGATTGGTACACCTACCATACTCTTGAAATTAAAAATGCTACCTAGCTGCATTAATTCAAATTACAATAATTGTTATGATTTATAAAAGAAAGCAAATAAAATGAACAGTTTTCAAATTTAACTCCTGTTTACACACAAGTACCTGCATGCCATCTTTGCTAGCCAATGGTTACTACAGATGTACCATGTAAAATTAATCTACCTAACGATTTGTGCAGAGTAGGAAGGCCAGGTTGTTGTTATCCTAGGGTACCCCGGTAGCCAGGATGATAGATATATATTGAACTACGTAAGGTTTTCAATGTAAGCTAGACTTTGAAATAAAGTTATTTGAAGATCCACAATATGAAATAATCTGTCTTGCACAGGCAGGTGGGATGGTTTTAGTTTATACTCTTTGGTACAGCTTTAGCTGCATGTAACTCTTCTATTTAGACAGGTTTCTGTGCTCACTCTAGCCATTAGCATTTTCGTTATTAAGTGGTCTTCAGTGACTTTTTGCTAAACAAGATTAATTTGCAGATGATCTTCCAGATGAGTATACATTTGTATATGCATGAATTCTATTTAGACATGTTTTATTGTAAATATGTGATCTGTTTAAGCAAGGTTACCTGTAGGTGATAATTAAGTGTTTTGTTATAGACATGAACATGCAAGTGTTCCTTATAAGTGTAACAGACAATGTGATAACAATACCATAACACATCTACGCCATTATATAATGTGTATGTCTGTATGGTTATAACCTGTGTAGTGCCTTAAATAAAAACCTGCATCCTCAGTTTTAATGAACCTTTTTAGTAAAACAAAACATGCCAATCGAACATGAAGTTATTAGCCTGTATAAACAGAACAGACCTAATTAGACAGGTTAACTGTATGTGTGTGTTCCGGTGATGTTTTCTGTTTAATGTTTAAACACAACCATTAAGATTTGTGGACAATTCTTTCAGTATGGCAGACGTCAAAACCCTTTATTTTATATCCTATGTGTTTAATTTGGACATGCATGCTTGTTACAGGGGAGGCCATTCAGTGCTACCAGTGTGACAGTAATGAGGATGCGTCCTGCCCTTCCGGACACTATTTTGATACAGAGGTCAATGCACCTATTGACTGCAACAGTTTTGAAGCAAAAACTCCTGGACAATTTTGTATGAAAATAACGCAGGAAAGTCCTGGATGTAAGTCAAAAATTAAACAAACTTATTATGTTCATTCAAATGTTTTTTTTATAAATTATTTTTATAAAACTAAAACAAAAATAAAAGATAAAAAAAATATCAGTCCATTAGCACATGATTTTGTGTATATTTCTAATACAATGTAAATTATGAGTATATATACTGGGAGCTAGCAGTGGGTCTATGATATTCATTAATCTGTGTTGTGATAGATAATTATGCAACCTGTCTTAATTGGCTTAGATTTCAGTTATCTGCAGGAATACTTATAAATAACTTACTAGTATATTTGGTGTGAGCAACCATGAACCAATATATGATCTTATTCCCTGTTTTAAGAAAATTTACTCTGACCAGTAAACTGTTACTCTTTCAACATTTCTTTTATCACAGTATCATTTCCTACATCCTAAGTTTGTGTTAAGTTGAATATTTGTGTATTTATTCTGACAGGGGGAGGCTGGAAGAAAATAACAAGGCGGTGTGGATCAAGAACCGATTCTGGTGAGTATCGTTTTGTAGTTTGTTATTTTTTGATGATCAAATTTTATCAATATATAATTTTATACATTCTAAACATATACATGTACATATATTTTTATGATTTCAAAATGTTTCTTGAAAAATATTGATAAAATTTAAAATGAATTTTCAATTAATTCCGATAATATTAAAGGCCCAATATACGTAACTTGAAGCGAAAATCAAGCCAAATAACTTATTATATTTATAGATTTAGTTAAGATTAACTGATATCAGCAATATTCAAGATGAAATCTTGCGCGGTTACCGGTACAGCAGCAGTTGAAACACAGTATTTGTAAACACGCGTCCATTTCGAACCGTCTGATACCTTCGGTTTGTTGTTGAAGTGGGCCCCACCTGAATTATTTTCAATTCTTTGGATTTTTTCGTTAGGAGTTTCTTGTTAGTAACCGCTTAGGTTTATTTCGTTTTAGGCTTATTTTTGCATGGTTATCAACTGGATTTTTTTCATAATTTTACAGAATCCCGAAAATGTTTCTGAAGTTATGTATATTGGGCCTTTAATATAGAAATACAAAATGTAAATGATCAATAATAATATCTTTTCAATTTATTTACATTTCAAGTATTGTTGTTAGGATAATGGACTTAAAACTCAATGGCTTCAAGATGATTCAATAGATTTAATACATATAAAAACTTTTGGGCATTTGCAAGTTGATTAAATTGTGTGCCTGTGTAAAGATGTGGTATACTTGTGTTACAGGTGTGGCATGGGGGTGTCGCTGGTCCTGGGACCAGGTCGGTGTGTTTCAGGAGATCTGCTACTGCGAGTATGATTCCTGTAACAGCGCAACACGATCTAGTCTTCAACTATTTCTAGGAATGGGAATCGCCGTCCTTGCATACATCACTAAACTAATACTGTGATGATCATTCTCCTCATTATCTCATCATCATAACATTTAAACAGACATTTAACTTGCTGGGGCAAAAAAAGAGAAAAATACATATTGGTATATTGTACTTGTATTTAATGCCAGGTATCTATGATTAGGAGCTGTAACGAATGATTATAAAAAAGATACACAGTACATGCTTAGAGATTTACTTGGAGGAATAACCAGGAGTATTTTGGGGGTTATACCGAACATACCTTAAACAAACAAAAAACTTTGGTTGTCCCTTAGAATTTTATTTAAAATAAGACAACCTTTTAAACCTAATCGAGAGTTATTGAGCTTTTTTCATTTTTGATAACAACATATACTTATTCACAAAACATTCACTCATTTCATCACTCGGCAACTTCAGCCGTTCAGAATTTAGAATGACAAATAGTACATTGTACACTGCGTTACACAATGCCATTACTTTTTGTGTTATAAACAAGCAATAATTAGACCTATTATCAGAAATCAGAAAGAATCCCTGAGAGAAATGTAATTTCACATAATGTTAAATGAGATATATCTCTCTGATTTGAAGACAATTCATGTTTGGAATTAAAATTATTTTCTAATTTCATGATGGATTATTACAACAGTTACTCTACAAGCACTTCAATCATTGTATTAAGTCATGTACGTATTTCATTTAATTATAAATCAATGTGTGGAATTCTTATTGATAACTCGTCCATATTTAAGGCTAGTAATTTGTTTTTATGCTAATTGAGGTGGTGTTATAGACTGTATAGTGATCACAAACAAATTATACCTACATCACACCCTAACTATATTTTCATCTTAGAACAGAGTGCGTAGGACACACATTTATTTTTATAGGAAAAGAAAAGGTATAAAATTGATGAGGATAAAATATTTCCTAACTTTTTAAAAGATTCAGACAGAAGTTACTTCTCTGTGGATCAAAATCCTACCAACCTGGTACATGTTTCTCTCCCAATTTTCAATAGCATATGATGCAAAGGCATTGATCGAAGCTCTCGGAAGTTTTTATTGAAGGGGCAGGATCTTTTACCAGTATATTTAGATTGATAAGTCATTCTGTTTAGGATTTGAAGCACAGAGCTGGAACATATGTCACTTCTGTGGTGCAGACAGGCACCATGGTCACTTTTGTCTATGCAAGAATTGTATATGCCTAGTTAGATACCATATTGGGAAGGTTTATATTCACTCACAGCTTTCCATTCTATATAGCACTTTCCAAACGGTTATAACACACAAATTCTACATAATTCCACATGATAGATATCTCTTATGCATTTTCTTAACTTGAATGAAATATTAAGTCTCTGTACACTCATGTATTGTACCTAATAGGCACATCTGTAATCACCATATTCTACCTAATAGGCACACCTGTAATTACCATATTCTACCTAATAGGCACACCTGTAATTACCATATTCTACCTAATAGGCACACCTGTAATTACCATATTCTATCAAATAGACCCCTGTTATTACCATATTTTACCTGTTAAGCAATGCAACCTGCCCCTTTAAAGCTTGTCCCACCTATTTTTAAGGAAAGATGGTGGTTGTGCCATTAATTAAAACCTATGAATAATAATAATTTATTTTATTATCAAACTGCCACACAAATAAAGTGTTTCGAGGAAAGAAAACACATTTACAATAATCTCTAAGAGATCAAAAAGAATCATTTCTTCTTTACATTGTTTTATCAGACCGACTCCTTAGCACACAGCGTGTTTATTATGTGGAATATGGTAATTAAATATCTTCATTGCAGTGATTGTGCATAGTCACAATGTTACATTTTGTAGATGCTATTTCTCTGTATCATACAAAAAGTTTTTAACTTGCGAGAAATATTCATTGAAACACATATTTAAAATTATTGAAAAAATGTTTGCATTTGAAAAAAAAACAATAAACAAACATTGCCATATAAAGCATTAATAATCACTATTGCTTGTATAGAATAATATGATTTTTGCTAAAAAGTGTGATATATTTTTCTTTTAAATGTAATGAAACATCCGAAAGGCTTTGTAATGTTATCTATTCATGGTTGACACTTATACTTATTAGGTCTTATTATATATATAAAAAAATATGAAGGAATGATGATGATGAGAACCCTCCTTTTTGACATTTGTGTTATAGAGTTCAGGACTGGGAATGTGTTGCTTCCTACATCAAGATGAAATGCTTTTACTTCAATATTTTTCAAATGATTTGTCACATATTAGTGTTAATTTATCTAGAGATATGTGTTCAAATTAGGGGAGTTTAGGGTTAGTATGACGAGTATATGGAATAATGGAGCAGATTTTTATGTCAAGGAATTTCAATTGTAACAAAGTGGATTTCAAAAAACATGTATACCTATTTGTCCATTGTTTGTATTATAGGCCTATCTGAAAAGTTTTGTTATCTCCCTTGTTTGCCGTATGACTACATTGGAAGTGTTTTTGAAACAAATTTGCGCCATGTAATTATGGTGTCATAATGGGAATTACGTCATCTGATTGTCACATGGCGCCAAATCATCATATAAACACGTCCCGGAAGTCCATACTGTATCCGCCATTTTGGCCCATCAAGGGGAAGAACAACACTTTTGGGCCTATATGTGATTTGTCCATGTGATGTCTTGTTAATTGAATGTCAGGCCATGCCATATGTTGGTCTGTTTGTGTCATATACATGTTGTTAAAATATTTTGGTTGCTTTATCAATATGAAAAGCACCACCATATCAAAACATATCAGACATGTATTATATTTTTATGTACTTTTTTTTACATGTAAATAATGAATTTTTAGACTTGTACTACATTTCCTTGTAGATAATTTTATAATTGATGTACACATACATAACATTCCAGGATGTATCCTAGATCTAGGTTAATTAGTGTAAATAATGAGTAAAACAGACATTGATCGGATGCTATATATATATATATATGTAATTTGCCCGTTGATCAGATACTATCAACCTTATTAACTAAATGATAGACATTTGAACCTCATTAATTGAAGACCTACTAATTAAAAGTGAAAGGTTTTTGACACTTTCTTTCAATGACAAAATTTCCACGAACCTCATTAATTTAAGTCCCACTAATTAAAAGGGAAAGGTTTTTGAAACTTTCTTTTAATGACAAATTTTCCATGACAGAAATTGTAAGTGTGGAAGTCATACTCTTCATCTGGTCAAGGTTTATAGTTCAGGAACTGACGCGCGAAATCAGTTGAAAAGGGAAAAGATGACCACCATCCCCAAAATTGTTTTGCAATGACGTACATATTGTAAAGATGTGGGTCAGACTTTCATACAAAATTCAATATACCTGGTACCACATATTTGAAAATGATAAGGTTGGGTAGTAGTTGCTTGTCAGCAATCAAGCAGCGGACTGTTAAAAGCCATGCACCTGCAAAGTGTGCTCTTAAAAAAATGTAAGAATAGGCCAGTCTGATATACAATGAAATATTTCATCTATTTGGATTAATTTTCTCGATTTAAACTTTTCCTAGTTACAAGAAGATTAACCAAGTTTCTGGATAATGGTCATGTTAGATATTTTATTCAAGACATGCATATTGAAAAATTAAACAACTAAAACTTTCCATTAAATAAGAAATAAAGTTGATTTTCTCCATGATCTGAAATATAAAAGTTTTCTTCATATGAAATTCATCATTTTTGCCAATTTTTTATTGAATGTTTGAAGTAGACACATGAATTTAGAAATAAATAAACTAGAATTTACTATAATTTTTTTCTTGTATGATTTTCATACATCTAAATAGTTAAGATACATAATTATAAAGTGCTAATAATTAGACCTTGTGCTTTTTCTGAAAGGATAATGCACAGCTGTACTTTGGATTTTGCATGAAACTTTTTGAGATTTTTTTTTCAATATTTGAATTTACAGCTACCGGTATATTGATTGTTCTGCAATATTATATGTACTTAAGTCAATTAAGACAACATAACTCAGAGTAATAAAAACATATCAAGTCTTATTTTTTTCCAAAAAAAAAATAACAATACATTCCTCAGATATTTATCTATGTATGTTTTGAGAGAAATCCCATTTCCTACCTGGTTGTGATCCTTTTCAATTTGACACTATATAATTTTTAAATCCAGTTGTTTTACATTCTGAACTAATTTTTAAGAAATAAGTGTGCATTCCTAACAGTCAAAGGTTGTCCAATTAAAAAATAAATGTGTAAATAAGAAAAATGGTGATGATTGAAAATCAGATGTATATAATGTAAATGTTTTGCAGAGCACGTCCATTTGTAAATTTACATGCAATCAGCAGCAATCTAATTTTCATATTCACATTTTGTAAGAAATAAAACTTTTGATAATTAATATATTTTGTTTGTTATTATGTTGAATTAGTTAAAGTAAGTTTCACTGTAAGAAGTTGTGTCTTATTAGCATTGAATAATATCTAGAAGTAAAGCTTGTTTTAAAGGGAGAATCCTTGTAAAGCTTGTTAAACAAATCTTGGCCTTACTCTTTCCCTTTGGTAAACACTAATATAAAATAAATAAATATAATAATATAAATAAAATCAAAAATAAGCAACAACCAACTTTTCACTGTTGGAATACCAGTATATGGAACAAGAAGTGCATGCCAACAGTAACATTTTGGGTGTGCTGATGCAGCCATCTCAGTGGTATGATGCGACTGTGTATGACGCAGAACGATGCCACTTTGTATGTTGCAGAATGATGTCACTGTATGATTCAGTATGCCATGGTGTATGATTCAGAATAATGCCACCAAATTGTGTACACTTTTCCTGTGTTGGACAAGCGGGTGTCACTGTTTTGCTAAAAATACAGAAGTGAAAAAATTTGATCTTTAAGCATATTTAGAAATTCTGATATCAATTCAACTAATAGTCCCAGACTTTGATATATATATTTTACTATAATCAATATACAAGAGGCCGAAAGGACCTGCATTGCTCAACTGAATCTCTTAAGCAATCACCAGGGATGTAGGCCTAGACCTCAAAATCAGTCCTTCTAGTAACTCTGTATTAGAAAATTTTTCATTCCTAACAATTGCGTGCATGGTTATGGGTTTGAGATCTCAAATTTTTCCAAGTTGTGACCCAGAAACTAAAGTCCCTAGGGGTGTGTGACCAATTCTGATATACCAGGGTAACTGTATTTGATTCTTTATGCCAAGTAATTGGATATTAATTTCTGAGGTGGAGATTTCAACCGTTACGAAAAGTATGACCCTGGAGACAAGTTTCTTGAAGATTTTTAACACATTTGACCCTTGTGACCTTGAAAGTGGATTCAGGTCATTCATTTGAACAAACTTGGTAGCCCTTCATACCAACATGCTACAGGCAAAATATGTTTCCTGGGGCTTCTGGCTATTAAGAGGAAGTTGCTTGAAGATGTTTAACACATTTGACCCTTTGAACTTGAAAGTAGGTCAATGTCATTCATTTGAACAAACCTGGTAGCCCTTTATGCCCTACATACATTATGATATCAGCACCCTAAGCTTTTCAGTTATTGAAAAGTAGTTGTTTGAAGGAAAAGTTTCTGCATGGCATACGACGACGGATGAAGCACAATGACTTTAGGTCATCCTGACCCTTCTAGGTTAGATGACCTAACAAGAGGCCCAGGGGCCTTAACGGTCATCTGACTGTTAATTTATCACTGGAAAAGGAATATATGCAATTATGTTACAGTATGTCTACAACGGGTTATGTGAAATTGTTGTTGCATTTAATTAACACTTCAGCCAATGTTTACATGTACCCTTATTTAAGTAGTGGACAAGAGAACCTGAGGGATGTTAGGTCAGCATTTTATGATTTATATTTGTCGAATGAAAAGATTTATCTGGTCTCTGCTTTTGTTATTTGAATCCACTTGATGCTTCATGTTGAATCTGAGAAGGATTTCTTCAGTACATTTTAGAGAAATAGCTATAACCAACTTCAAAAGTTTAAAATGTGTTTTCAAAATGGCGGTCATGGTGGCCATCTTGGATTTCTGACCATCCCCAATAATTAGAACACTTGGTCGGGACCATCTCAGGATCATTTCTGTCAAGTTTCAGTGCAATCCCACAGGTTGAACTTGAGAAGAAGTTTAAAATGTGTTTTCAAAATGGCGGTCATGGCGGCCGTCTTGGATTTCTGACTGGCCCGATAAATAAGAACACTTGGTCGGGACCATCTCAGGATCATTTCTGTGAAGTTTCAGTGCAATCCCACTGTTGGAACTTGAGAAGAAGTTTAAAATGTGTTTTCAAAATGGCGGTCATCTTGGATTTTTGACCAGCCCGAAAAAAATAAGAGCACTTGGTCAAGACGATGTCAGGATCATTTCTGTCAAGTTTCAGTGCAATCCCACTGGTGGAACTTGAGAAAAAGTTTAAAATGTGTTTTCAAAATGGCGGTCATGGCGGCCATCTTGGATTTCTGACCAGCCCGAAAAAAATAAGAGCACTTGGTCAAGACGATGTCAGGATCATTTCTGTCAAGTTTCAGTGCAATCCCACTGTTGGAACTTGAGAAGAAGTTTAAAATGTGTTTTCAAAATGGCGGTCATGGCAGCCATCTTGGATTTCTGACCAGCCCGAAAAATAAGAACACTTGGCCGGGACCATCTCAGGATCATTTCTGTCAAGTTTCAGTGCAATCCCACTGGTGGAAATTGAGAAGAAGTTTAAAATGTGAAAAGTTTACGGACGGCGCACGGCGGACGACGACGGACGGAGCATGATGGCTATAGGTCATACTGACCCTTCGGGTCAGGTGACCTAAAAATTAGAAGAAAGAATTGACAAATGGAATGCAAACCTATAGTTTCCACCAGAAACCAGTGAGGGACAAATGTAATCAGGAGAGTAATCGGTGTATAACTTAAGAATCCACGTTCCTCTGGAGGTAAAATACTTAAGAATTCCAGTGTTTTGTTATACATGTACTAGTATATACAGAAATAAATAAATTTATTTCTATTTTCAAAATGGCTGTAACAGCCTTCAGGGTACTGCTATTGGCCACGTAGCTCAGCTGGTTTGATTAACTGTAATTTGACTAAGTGGTCTACAGGTGGGCTAATTTATCTATTTGGAATACTGTTGTTAATTTAATTTCAAAGTCCAGCAATAGTAGATAACTCCTCAAAAATGTAAGCTTAAAACCATTATACTTACTTTTATTTATAAGATAACTGCTCAAATATGTAAGGGAATTATACCAGAGTCAGTATTAATATACAGTAAAACCCCACTTACTTGAACCCAGTTTAAATACTCGAAAACCCCTCATTCGTCGAACAGTTTGTTTGGTCCCTAATAATTTCATACATTTTCAACCAATCTCGGACTACTTGAATACATGTCTTCTCGAACTATTTATCAGGTCTGAACAAGTTCGAGTAAGTGGGGTTTTAATGTACAAACTATAAATAGTACACAAAACAAACTCGCAGTGTAAAGTTAAGACATACTGTATTTTAAAAGAGGAATACTGTTGTTGTATTTCACAAATTGGACAATCAAAGTCTGCTCTCACAGCTGTATCACGTGACCTAACTCACATCTCTCTCACTAACTTGTATACCTAACTCTCTCACTTATTCCATGTACAGCTTGTCTTAACACAGACAAACTATACATACACAAAACAATCTCCCTCCCAACACAACACTCCACCCACACACAAACACTGTGTACAGATATTACAATTGTCCATGTCATTTACAGTCTGATATAAATCAGCTTTAACATTAACGAGGCTGTAGAGGGAGAGGGAGGCGACCAGAACATTGAATGAAAGCTACAGGTGAAATACATCCACAGGGACTAGATATAATAGTTCTGACACACGGCAGGTTCTCACAAACAGATTGTATCATTATAGTCACACCAAAGAATATTTAAATTCTATCAATATGGCAAGATTTATCTCCAAAGTGAAAAAAATACACTGAATCATGCTGAATGTTAGATAACTTGTTACATTCCAAGATAATTCTCATACGAAGTTGAATTTCATGAAATTGAGAGAAGATCAAATTCCTGTGATCCCAGTTTTACATGTCGTACATACGACCACATCATGTGTAGTATATGTATATACATGTACCAGTTATCACATTACTATGACACCTTACATTATGCATCCTGATCAACAATCACATAATGAACTATTGTCTTATTCCTGGGAGTAAATCAATACACTGAATATCACTATGACACACTGAGGCTGCAATCACACAAAAGGAAGAATGTTCACCCTACTAGAAAAACAAATAAAAAACACCCTTTCTATAATCAGTAATATTTTCCATTTGTATGAACCCCAATATATATTACACTTCAGTTTCATTTTTGATCCTAAAGTTTTATATTGATAAACATTTGACACTGAGTATATGACTGTGAGTGTGGAGGTAAGCCTTAACTAGTTATATCTGATGAGTATTGTGCTGTGAACTATTGAACCTTGTTTATATTCTTAAGATTTGTACCATTAAATTAAGTCAAATTGTACCCCATTACAAAAGTAAGAATTCCATTGAAGTGACATTAACAAGTGAATTATGATATCATAATATATGAGGCATCAACACAGCATTGTATACATGTAGTAACATTACATGGAGAGCTAAACATAGCGAGAGAAACACTGTCTGTCATAACATTGTATGCTAAACATTGTATGCATGAACATTGTATGTAGTAACATTGTATGCATGAACATTGTATGTAGTAACATTGTATGCATAAACATTGTATGTAGTAACATTGTATGCATGAACATTGTATGTTGTAACATTGTATGCATGAACATTGTATGAAGTAACATTGTATGCTAAACATTTTATGAAGACAGAGTGTAATAACATTATTGTAGTCAAATTATTGTATGCAGGAACACTGTATATAGTAGCACTATATGTAGTATAACATACAATGTAGGAGTGTTGCAGCCTCATTAAATACAACAGCACAGAGAAATAATGTCAAGAAGCTGAAAGGATTTTAGGGCTGATACGGCCTGTATAGTGACAATCCTATGTATTTAATAAAAGATAATACCTTATGCCTTGGTTACATACAAAAGACATCTTGACGACTTGAAAATGCTTCAGTGACCATTACCAATGAAAAAGAGAAGAATTGCAAACATTTCAAACACTGGTGTTGAAAATGATATGGGAATTTCCCAGTTAATGATAAATGGTATACCAAGTAATTTACTAAGATATACCCATGTGCTATACATTTACATTTTATAGTACCGATACCTTGAAAGCTATGATTGGGTTTACCATACCATAGATCCACATAAATAGTAAAAGATTGTACTGCACATCAAAACTTTGCAAAATCATTTTGATTCATTAATGGTGAGCAAAATCAAGTGCACATAATCAAGGCATCATCCAACATTATTTTATTCTTACATAAATCTACAATGCAAGCTTAAAAGTTGAATCGAAAATTTATTGAGGCAACAGAACTCATGATATTTAGGAATGTGTCTCTATTTCATTAAGACACAAAACTCTGTATTACCATTATCCTTTCATTCTCACACTATTTCTGTCTTTATGGCGTTGCAAGTAAAACATCATCCAAGTCCATTTGTCGAAAACTCTCTTCTATACTGCATACAATTAAACAGAATTAACACATGATTCTCCATTTTGTGATAGATAAAAAATCACATCCTTAAAAGTTGAATGTGGTCTCTGGTAATAATGTAACATGATGAGTTTTATATGTATTTAGTGCTTGCTCACACATGTTTGAAGGCCCTTGTTTTGAACCCAATCCAAGCAAATTTATGTTTTCATAAACTATTCACAATTCATACAACCATCCACTCTGATGTTATAGAATTAGAAAAATGTGTGATTTTTAGGCTCTGAAGACTAGATTGCACATTGTCTAATCTCGTATTATATATGACCCGTTTAAACTTTACACTCATCAGTCTACACTTTGAAGTCATATTTCAAGCAAATTGACAAAATATCTTAAAACAATAATATCTGAATAGAGCAGCATATGAATATATTGTGATAGATTATTTTATGTTTTGTTTGCAGCATTTTTATCAAATTTGACAAGTAGTAAAAACTATGTATGGATTACCAAAGGGGAGATAATCTAAACAATGTGTTGACAGGGGAGATAATTACCTATGGTGAAGACACAATATATAAATATGCAAGAACACATAGTCCGATAAGAACAGTCTATGAAAATAATTTCCAGACAATTTCTAGGGAACAAAAGCTTAGAGTTGCCTTTTACACCAGTTTGTATCTTACATACAGGTGCTGGACACACGTAAACATATGAATAATTTGTATACAGCAGTTTACAATATTTTTTTGTATAAAAGATTGTATTCCTGGTTTAATTTTGGTTAATACATAATATAATGATAAATAATAAATAACTTTTAAACATGTGCTTATAAATTCATACATGCAAGTCTCAAACACACACAGTCATATGCATGTCTAGATCTGAAACCATGTAAACAAACTAAGAATACTGACAGAATTTGAAAGCACATATATTGTTGTGGATCTTGGTTAATAGTATATTACAAAAATTGTGCTTCCAACTCATTAACATATACACAAGCCCTTAGACCATTTCACACCTTAATCCTGGTGAGAACCATTTTTGTTTTTTTTTTTTTTTAGCTGAATTCAGAAAGTGATAAAATGAGCACTTACCTGAAAGCAAAACAATGAAAGGTATTAAATTCTTATTTGATAGGCTAAAAAATCTGGTCGTCTAACAAATAATCTTAATTAAGAGTCACACTATCCTAAATGTAGAAAAAAAGTACTTGTTTTACTTATACTACTGCATGTATTAGGGGTATACATGTCCATATAAACCGAAGTTATAAAGTTCATAAAAAGTTGAAACTTGGACTCTAACTAAGGTATGGGGTGTTGATAAAATATGAATTGGTGTGATATGTAATGTCTTTTCTCACATGATGAATAAAGGTAAAAAACCTCTGGTATCCAGTGTTTACTTATCAAAGAATAACTGGTATCCAGTGTTTACTTATCAAAGAATGACTGGTATCAAGTGTTTACTTATCAAAGAATAACTGGTATCAAGTGTTTACTTATCAAAGAATGACTGGTATCCAGTGTTTACTTATCAAAGAATTACTGGTATCCAGTGTTTCCTTATCAAAGAACTACTGGTATCCAGTGTTTACTTATCAAAGAATAACTGGTATCAAGTGTTTCCTTATCAAAGAATAACTGGTATCAAGTGTTTCCTTATCAAAGAATAACTGGTATCCAGTGTTTACTTATCAAAGAATAACTGGTATCCAGTGTTTCCTTATCAAAGAACTACTGGTATCCAGTGTTTACTTATCAAAGAATAACTGGTATCAAGTGTTTCCTTATCAAAGAATAACTGGTATCAAGTGTTTACTTATCAAAGAATAACTGGTATCCAGTGTTTACTTATCAAAGAATAACTGGTATCCAGTGTTTACTTATCAAAGAATAACTGGTATCAAGTGTTTCCTTATCAAAGAATAACTGGTATCCAGTGTTTACTTATCAAAGAATAACTGGTATCCAGTGTTTACTTATCAAAGAATTACTGGTATCCAGTGTTTACTTATCAAAGAATTACTGGTATCCAGTGTTTCCTTATCAAAGAATAACTGGTATCAAGTGTTTCCTTATCAAAGAATTACTGGTATCCAGTGTTTACTTATCAAAGAATAACTGGTATCCAGTGTTTACTTATCAAAGAATAACTGGTATCAAGTGTTTACTTATCAAAGAATAACTGGTATCCAGTGTTTACTTATCAAAGAATTACTGGTATCAAGTGTTTACTTATCAAAGAACTACTGGTATCCAGTGTTTACTTTATCAAAGAATTACTGGTATTCAGTGTTTCCTTATCAAAGAATAACTGGTATCCAGTGTTTACTTATCAAAGAATTACTGGTATCCAGTGTTTCCTTATCAAAGAATAACTGGTATCCAGCGTTTACTTGTCAAAGAATTACTGGTATCCAGTGTTTACTTATCAAAGAATTACAGGTATCCAGTGTTTACTTGATCAAAGAATTACAAGTATTGTGATTTCTTAGTTTATAGCCTTTCAGTTCACTTCTTCTCAATACACACGATCTAGTATAGGACACAATTACTCTCACACAAACAAATAACTTACAGTTCTAAACTCTATTAAGATTTTTGTTTTACATTTAATAATTGGAAACTAGAATTGAAACATTGTGATTCCATCTGACTGTATCTTATACAGCACATGTATAGTAATTAGACATGACTTGTCTCCTACACTTTGTACATGACTGGATATGGTCTGTGTGACAAGAAGTCCTCGGAACTTGTTCCCCTCAATAAATATGGAAATTGTGCTATATCTCAAGAACTTAATTAAACATGCACAAAGCTGATATATGACTAAATATCCCCTGCATATTTTAATACTTAGCAGTTTTTCAAGGGAGACAATAACCATTCTGACCGCTGGTGATTTCTTAAAATTTACACCAGGAATGGACTAGTCGGGTAACACTCAGTAGTACTCTGTACTCAACACGGGTCACCACACAGACATTTACATTCAATTTATAAATATCAGACCTCTGTCCAAACATATTTAGATGTTCACATTCAACATCAAGACTTTATCTGAGTGTATTCAGACATTCACATTGAGTATGAAATCCCTGTCTGTAGGTAAGATATTCACAGGGATATCTCATCATATCACACCTATCTTCAAGTAAATCTTACTCCTGGTATTCCTATATTCTATGGGGAACTCTATGATGTATCGTGTGAAACACCCTCACAAACTTCCTCTTGTCAACTAGGGGGCGTTGTGAACTCTATGATGTATCGCGTGAAACACCCTCACAAACTTCCTCTTGTCCACTAGGGGGCGTTGTAAACTATGATGTATCGTGTGAAACACCCTCACAAACTTCCTCTTGTCAACTAGGGGGCGTTGTGAACTCTATGATGTATCGTGTGAAACACCCTCACAAACTTCCTCTTGTCCACTAGGGGGCGTTGTAAACTCTATGATGTATCGTGTGAAACACCCTCACAAGATTCCTCTTGTTCACTAGGGGGCGTTACACTCCTTCAAATATCCATAACCTATAAATAAAGGGTTGCCATGACTATGTTCCCCGTTGTAAAATCCTGTAGAGCATAAACCCGACGCCAGCCAGCACAGCCGCACCAATTCCCACACGTAGGTAACCGTTCTCCTCCTTCATCACAACGCTCTTCATATGGCTGTAAATACACAAGGCAAAACCACATCATTATTGGATCCGGACATTTAGATATGCATAGCATGTACAATTATCTTCCAATGGAATTTTGTTTATAGAAATGCAAACCGAAAGATCGTGTTGGTTAAAGTATTACTCAATTATACAATACAGTATGAGGACGATTTGTAACATTTGTTTGTATGATACAGGATGATAAATTCATGTCATGCACCTTTTGGGTTCCTAATTGCATGTGGTGCTTAAGAATATAAATTATAAAAATGTTTGCTCAACATTATAGAGCAGATGCTATTCAATGTTTAGTTCAGAAAACAATGTGAATGTGACAAGCAAACACAAGCAGGTCCGGTCATTCTGTATTGGATTCCATCAGTGCAGCAACACACATCTATGTGGAAGCAAAAACCAAGGAGCCAAACACAATTATTGGTCTTTATTTGATATTAGAATACGACCACTGAAAAAAAGCAGGCTTCTGATAACATTATATTCGATGGCGAAATTTTCGCAACAATAGTTTTTGTTTACATGTATATCATTGTAAAATTGTAATGTATGTTGACCTCTTGTTGAACACGCACACAATAGTATGTCTGAATGATCAGTAAACATCTAAAGCTAAATCTATTTTATAATTTGTTTCAAAAACACTTCCCAGTGAAGCCATGATACGGCAAACAAGGGAGATAACAACAGGCAAGCCATCTGATTACAAAGTAAATATAGAAACCAATATCCACAAGACTTGTCAAATAACCTATAGTGTTGCACAGTGAAACTACCATGTACACATTAAGAATGTATCCAAACTCAAATACAGTAAACAAATGCAGTTTTAAAATCATATAGTTAGTGCTGAATATAGTGCATAGTAGAATATATTTTTTTTATTTTCATTTTCTAAAATAAAAAAAATATTATGCAGAAAGAAACTGCGAAAAAATCCAGCTTTAATATCAAAACTGAAAAAAAGCACCATGCTACCGATAGGTTCTAACACTGCAATGTTAAAGCATGCATGATACAGTAAACACATTTTGATTACACCTTGGATAGAAACATATATATTACAGGAAATGGAAAGTTTCAGCATTCCAGATTATAACCCCATATATACGTCCTATGTAAGTTTTTCTATTTTTCCTTTCTAATCTATTGTTAATTCTTTAAAGTGATTACTTAGAGTCCCTACTCCTTGCCCTTTCTATATCACAAACAGAAGGAGGAACGGCACACACACATATGAGCTTCCGTAGAATTACGTATAACCAGCATCTTATCAAGTCTTATATCTTTCGTATAAACTCATTTAATAATCTATAATTATTTCTTTATTATAGAAATAAAAAGGAATAATAATAAGCACAAATTTATGATACAAATTTTTCAATTGTTTTACAAAAACTTATTTTTTAAGTTGAAATTTAAAATCTTATGATACATAATTTACCAATGAAGCTTACTGACCTGATGCTATGTTTTATGGAAGGAAGTTATTAGTTAAACCCCGCTCTATAGCCATTAGTATATTACTTCACTCTTGTGGCAAGGAATAGATACAGTGAATATTTAATGGACATTATCAAACAAGTTTGGGATTGAGGATACAGTATCCTCATATTTCTCAATGTCCCAGTGCAAAATAAAAATTTAGTATGACTAGGACTTACATCAATGTTCTACATCTACAATGTTAAAAATAAAGATATAAATAATCAAAAGAGAATTTCTAATGAGTAAAGTAACTGGATGCATGGTCTGGGATATATCTTGTTTTAGTGTACAATGTTTTCGGGAGATACCAAGTGACTAATTGAACAGTTAAATTACAAGTTACTCAGCTTAAAGAGCTTTTGGCTCTTTTTTTTTAGAAACACAATCATGTAATTCAAAAATCAATTTTTGTGTATAGATTAAAATATATTACTTTTCTTTGAAGACCTATCTTTTAAAACAAATTCAGGATTCAAAATTCAATTCGAAATTGTTTTTCTGATGATCTACTTGGAGAACTTTTAAAATTGAAATGTTTATAGTGTGGAAATACTCAATGTTTCGATGTTGAGCGAATTAATGCAAAACTGTCCACACAGAAATACATATTTAAATGTATTCATAAACCATTGCAAATATGAAAATTTCCATATGAGTCATAATGCCAATATTTTCAAATCCAAAAATGTCCTTGTTTCTTGTAAATTACTGTTTAAATGCATACTTTATAGTCACTTGATTCTCAAAGAGAACATTGCGGTATATCCTTGGTTATATATATAGTAATAAGATGCCCTATACCAAAGATACCACGACACAACACCTGGTGGTTACATATACAGGCCAGTAGGACAGGGGACAAGCATGCATGCTATTACAATATAAACACAGGAACGATAGGGGACCTGAATTTCTCCTCCAGCCACAGTGGGTTCTGCCGCACCAACAACATGTGTACCAGGCGCTTCAAATTGCTGAAAATAATCAAGGGGCGAGTCAAAGTACACTAACACTACTAAGGTTTAGGAGTTATACATCAGACAATACATGAACTTATACGATGGAAATCTAATAATCCCTAATTTATCAAAACTTTTATTACAATGAAATGTTGGTGTAACACACCTCCACCAAAGGCAACTCATTTTAGTAATATATATATATACTCACGACAAAAAAAAGACAGATTCACCAAAACAATTCTCTTATACTATAGTTGCTTAGTACCGGTAATTATATTTACTCACAACAAATTAAGACAGCTTCACCAAAACACCAACAGAAAAGTCATTATTGAATATGTATACTCACAAACTACAAAATACAAATTCAGATCTATTTAAAAAGAAAGGACCATCAGTTTGAGAGAAAATGTCAACAGGGAAAACAAGTTCCTACTGCAATCTTAAAACTGATTTACTTTTTGCTGTTCATAGGAACAGAGAAATGACAATTACTTTTAGTCTATGTACAGTCAAACCTGCCTTAACGACCACCTATACTATCATATATACCTTCTGCTGTAATCTAAAATTTATTAAACAGGAAAACAAACAACTGGCCACTGTTAACCTATAAACTACTCCCAGTCAGACTCTAGAAGGTCATGGAAAATTGGAGGACAGATAACTGCTGTAAACAGATATAAACAGCATACTATACCCTCAGCCTTAGTCCAGAAGTTCATATGAAATCTGCGGAGCGATAACTACTTCTAACTACCTAGTGTACTACCAGCTGTTGACAAACACAGTGTGGATTTCTATATGTTGATCTGATAACAAGCCAATTATTAGATTATACAACGTATGTAACCCCAAGGTTAAAGTCTGTCATCAAGTACAAAACTAGCAAATTTAAACTACCGTTACTCACCAAGTTAAAAGACATGTTCAGCTTGGATGTAACATGATTGTGGTGAAATGTGAATGAGGATGCACGCGGGAGTGCTTTGTGATGGACGATTACTAGAGCATTGCTTCATTAAGTTCTCAATACCTCCACAACATTTACAAACTGTTCATCAACAATAAATTACTGATAGACAATATATTCATGACCTGGCTATATATATTTCAAAATGGCTTGAAGAGAATAGATAAGGTCTATCTTCCGGAAAAAATCTTTAAAATATAAATAAAACAGACAGCATCACTATTCATCAATATAAAAAAACATCAAAAGCCATTTTTCTAAGGAGTAATAAGAATTCAAATATATTGACTTTTTGCCATGAAGCAACTTGACAATGAAAAATGAACATGAAAAATTATGAAAAATCAAATTGAAATGAAAGTAAAACACAACATGATATCTTCCTGGTATCAAATCATATCCAGGCATAACATATACATCACCACAAGTTACAATATCATATATAACAGATATACTTAAAGTCTGTGTGTAAATGAAAAAAACAGGCAATATCTTATTGCTGAACACGTGTTCCTTTACAAATAAGGCACAGATCTAGACCTGCTGATCTGGTGATGATTTTGGCAAAACCTTGCTTACTTGTTAAACCACAGGTATTAAATGAACTGGATTTGCTAATTTCAAAACGATCATAATGATTTTTGAACAGTGCAAGGAAGACAGTTGCCTGTGGTGTGACTGCAGTGTTATCACAGGATCGGAGTTGAGCCAGGAATAGTAAGACAGATACGTACGGGTAGGCAGCCATGGTCGCTAGCTTTATGTACACCTCACGGTTCACTTTGTCAATGGAAGAAAAGCTCTGAGGTGGTGGCAGCTTAAACTTGCTACAGAACTGGGCAGGTGAGAGTTCGTAGTCCTGGCGAACAGCCTGATACTCTGTCTTAGCCGCTACCACCAGGGTAGGAATCCTGCTGTCCAGGAAGTGCTTCTACAACAGCAAACATATGTTTGTTTTATGTTTTATGTCTTATTAATAGCTGTGGTCATTTGAGGACAGCCAGAATAGAGGTTATTTGTCTTTACAAGTCATTACATTTAATAGCAGATTTTTAAGGTTTGACTGATCTTATCCATGACCTGCTGCCGCTTAAAACTGAATACATGATAAAGCTGTAAATGCACATTCTAATATATGTCATTCGGTACTTACCAGGTACATCCTAGCACAGAAATCAAAGCTGCGGGGGTTGGTGGAATCATAAACTAGACAAGCCACGTCACAATTCATCTCAGTAGGGTTCAGCATGTCACATACTGACACATCCACCTCATGCAGCTATAATAAACATCACATGTTTAAACATATTTACCACTGGGCGTAGTGTTTGTATTGGACTTGCAGTTTAACTTACAAAATGGAGTGCAAATGTTCAGTAATCAGAAATCTCTGGAATTTGCTAGATAAATAAAGATGACTTATTTCGGATTTTCAATGAATTAAGTCTAAAAGATTTTATTATTATTTTAAAACTAACTTTACAGATGGTACATTTAAGATTTATAGCATCATTTTTGTATTTACAGTTAGTTCGATGGTACTTACCAGTAAATATTTTTCTTGTCCGTATACTTGAACTGTGTTAATCGTAAAACTGGATAAATGTTCCTTATTCAGCGTCGCTATATACCTAAGATTTCTACCTAGATGCCCTTGTAAGAAAGTACTCTGAAATAAGAGAGATATCAAACATATTAGGTATGTTTAGGAAATATCATCTTAAATATTTCCCATGACATGTAAACAAGTCTTACTGCTAAAAAACATACTTGATATCAAAGTTTGTATAAAACAAGCTAATTCGTAGAATTAATATGCCCCACTTAGCTGAGCACTTAAAGCATTTAACCTTGTTACCAAATTGCAATAAAATTGTGATTTCACAAAAAGGGCAGAACATGACACTTTTTTTAATCAAGGGGCCATAAATCAGCAAAACAATGTCCACCAAAAGTTGAACTTGGCCGAGCCCTTTAGACATTTTACCCTGCAACCAAGTTTCATGAAAATCAAATAATATTTGTTGCCGTTATTGCATGAAAACGGAGCAAGACAGATGGATGGACAGACGGTACATACAGAGGTACGGTATATCTAGCAATATACCGATTTTGGGGGAAATTTCATTTAACTTATCAAAGAACTATTTGTTATATAAATCAATTTGACTTCCAATATGGTTAAATTATAATTTCCTATAAGTTTGCTGATCAACTATGACAGACATACAGTCAAACTTCGATGTTTCGAACTTTGCGGGACCGTCGTGAAAACTTCGATACATCGGGACTTCATCTCATGAATGTTGAACATCAAACATCGAGCACCGACATGCACTGTATATGTATATATGTACTGTACTGTACATAAGAACCAATGCGGTGCTAGTGTAACCTAACACAGGCTAAGTAATTGTAAATTCACATTTTTGAAGAATACTGTATTAAAATACAATTTTTGTAACGTGATAATTTTGTCAGATTAATATTTTTTTTGTTTGTCAACTTAATTTTCGAAGCCTGTGTTGATATTCCGATATGGTAAATCTTGTGCGTGATGTTGCCGAGAACCATTCTCATTCGTCGTTTGTTTTGATGATTTGAATGAAAATAAAAAACTCATTATATGCAATTAACATTTTATTAAAATGCACACAGGTAAACATAACATAATACACTGAAATATGAGTAGTACGTACCATTTCTTTGACATTGATCTAGACAAGGCCTGTTTACAATAGAAAATTACTTCCGGTCAATGTATCTTACGGAATGTTCAGATAAAACGAACGAGGTAATCCGTACAAGGTAATTGTGCGATTGTTAATGAATACATAAACAAATATTAGGAGCACTAACACAATTTGCACTATTATTTTAAATTTGAATACATTCTGATGAATTAACAGTTCGGTTCACGCTCTGTTATGTGTCCATTAAGCACTAGGGTATAACACCAAAAATACCGAATATACAGTAATCACTTTAGATCTAAACTAAGCACAAAAATTCAGTCGCTTTTCAATCTGCTGACGAAGAAGTCATCCATGGTACTCTGAATTCTGTCCATACCAAGCAGAAACTGTCTCTGTAAAATCACACTAATGTCACTGATTTGTGCGCTTACACTGTCCGTATTCTCGCCGACACCGTGCTGGTACAAAAAGTCTCTCACTGTATCAAGTCCATTCATCGCATCATGTATAGTTACTCTGGGCTTTGGCTCACTGACGTCATCGTCGTCGTCGTCGTTTGGCTCTGTCACTTGCTGGCGTTGAGAAACGATGTTGTTGATGATGTCGGTCTCTGAAATCTCAGCGCAAACCGGAACGTGCTCATCTACGGAAGTGTACTCGGTAAATGTAACACCTGATGCCAGTCGTCCTAACACAGCGAGGGGGATGTCATCGTCAGAGTCATCCGAGTCATTGGATTGGTCCTGGGACTGAAGTTCGAAACCAGCATGTCTGTAGCAGTTCTCTATGGTTTTTGCAGTAACCTGGCGCCAGGCATTCTTCAACATGTACAGGGCATCCAGTACGCTGATACGGGCATCCGTAGAGGTGTCGATAGCTCTGAGTTGTCGCTGAATCACAAGTTTCCTGTAGTGGGACTTTAAGTTACGTATTACACCTTGGTCCATGGGTTGTGTGTGGGACGTGGTGTTGGGTGGCAAAAAGGTGAGTTTCACTGACTTGAGGCCTCCAATATGGGGATGTGCTGGGCAGTTGTCAACAATCAGTAAAATTCGGCGACCTTTGGCTGTCATACGTCTGTCAAGTTTTCTAACCCAGTTAGAGAAGATTTCAGACGTGACCCAAGCTGTTTTATTCGCGTCATACTCGACAGGAATTTTCTTAAGGTTCTTGAAACAGCGAGGGTTTTTTGATTTGCCTATGACAAGTAACGGCAGCTTGTCAGTGCCGGTCATGTTTGAGCACACCATAACTGTCAGTCGGTATTTACTCAATTTGCCCACATGACATTTCACATCTTTAAATTCTAATGTTTTGTCGGGCAACATTCGGAAAAACAAGCCGGTTTCATCCGCATTATAAATGTCGTCGGGTTTATACTCTCTGAGAATGGTTTGAAGTTTGGTTTTCCACTCAGTCATAGCGGATGATGAGGCATCTACTGAGTTTGCTTCACCACTCACTTTTTTAAATGTAAGTTCGTGTCTGTCTTTAAAACGATCTAACCACCCTGTAGAGCATTCAAAGTCAGGAATGTTTAGTTGTTCTGCGAAATGTTTAGCTTTCTCTTTTACAATTTCACCAGAAAGTGGTATGTTCTGTGACCTAGCTTGAGTGAACCATTGGATAAGAGCATTCTCTAATTCAGGAAATTTTGCTTTTTTATCCCGTTTTCGCTGTGGGCCAATATCAGCGGCGAGAAATTTCTCTTTAATGACATCCTTATTTTTCAGCCATGTGGAAATTGTGTTCGCTGGTACTCCAAACTTGGTTGCAACATCTTTTTTCTTCATGCCTTTTTCAACATCAAGTAGTGCCTGGTATTTTACTTCGTATGTTTGCAGTTTCATCTTTCTTTTCAAACCTCTTACTGACCCAGCTGATCCAGTTATCCCCCCGTTTAACACGGGTCCTTCACTAGATTGCTCAGCTGGATATGATTGCCTAGCTATCCCCCCGGGTTGGTTACCGGGTCCTTCACTAGACAGGTCATGATCAGTGAGAGAGTCCATGATTGTTTGGAAAAATATGTTTTAACTTCGTTTATATACTTTTTCATGACATATGGCACATTGAGTTTGAGCAAAATACACAAGCTCTATATTCGCGGTTCGTTCCGTATGTTTTTTACAGGGCTGTAATTTACCTTGACACCACCTCAGATGGCGGCGAAGATCAACGCTAATTGACTATCACCTTTCGTCGTATGTACTTCACACTGTTGTATTTAAGAAAACAATGGAGACGTTACCAGTTATCAGTGTCAGTTTATTACCTGTGAATTATTAATTCTTAGTTGTGTAAACATGGTCGCCAGTCGCCACTACTGTTCATGGCATATCGACACACGCGACCGTGGAAGTGTGAAAATGACCGCGGGCCAATTTATTGCGCTCGTAGAGGTAAATTTTTCACTTCGATTTATTAGTTGTAATTTTCAATGTTTTCATAATGGACGGGTCAGATTAAAACTTGATACAGCGAAAAATTCGATTCATAGAAGTTCGATTCATGAATAGTAAAATAAGTAGTGTTATATAATAAAAAAAATCGGGACTTTGCCAAAAGTTCGACACATCGAGAAATTCGAATCATCGAAGTTCGATTAATCGAGGTTTGACTGTAGCTTCACTCAAACAATATTAGAAGGTAACATGAGAAACTTATGACAGGCCTCTTGTTGATTGTACAGCTAACTTTGCCATTATTTTTCGTCCCCAGTACTATCAGTAAGAACTAGACATGTAGTTTACCTTGACAACACCTTTTGTCCCCAGTACCTTCAGTAAGAACTAGACATGTAGTTTACCTTGCCAAACCCTTTTGTCCCAAACACCATGAGTAAGAACTACACAGTCATGTAACTTACCTTGTCAACACCTTTTGTCCCCAGTACCTTCAGTAAGAACTACACAGTCATGTAACTTACCTTGCCAACACCTTTCGTCCCGAGTACATAACACCTGAACACATTTCTGCTGGTTTGCTTTTTGTCTAAGTCAATCTTTTTGTCTCTAGTTACTGTAAAAATAAAAAGAAAACACACTTTTCATGCATATCTGTCAGAAAAGAAAATGGTTATATACATGTAGTTTTATATACTGAAACGAAAAAGAAACGCAACTTCAAATTGTAGGTTTAATAAAATAATAATTGTGAGCATTATGTTTAAATTTCATATGTAATAGTTAATATTGAATATTGATGTAACATCCTTATTCAATATTTAGAGATTTTTAAGAACAGGTCACTTTGCTAGAAGGTCATGATTGGTAGTACCCTACGTGAATCCAAGTTGAAATGGCAGCAGTTTTGAAACCGTGCCCTAATATCGTGTGTGTCCTCCTCGAACAGTTATCACATCTCTAATTCTTTGTTGCATTGAGTTCATCAGGGCATTGACTTTCCGTATTGGAATGTTATTCCATTCTTGGACGAGTGCATTTGCTAACTGAGGGAGGGTATTTGGGGGGTTACGGCGATTTCGAATTCTTCTGTCTAATTCATCCCACAAATGCTCGAATGGGGACAGGTCGGGGCTATATGGAGGCCAATCTATAGGAGCAATGTTCTGTGTCGCAAGAAAGTCTCTACAGACTCTTGCAACGTGTGGTCTCGCGTTATCTTGCTGAAAGGTTAGATGATGCTGCCTAACAAACGGCACAACATGGGGCCTAAGGATCTCATCCCGATAGCGTACGGCCGTTAAATTCCCATTGACTATCACCAAAGGCGTCTTCAAACCATGGGAGATTCCCGCCCAAACCATAACTGATCCACCCCCAAATCGGTCGTGTTCCAAAACACAGGCGTCAGCAAAACGTTCGCCTCGACGCCGGTACACACGTTGACGGCCATCTGCTCGAAATAACGTGAATCGAGATTCATCGGTGAAGAGCATAGACCTCCAACGTCTCATAGGAAAACGTCTGGGCATATGTGCCGTTGCCCATTGCATACGACGTGCTCGACGTTGCGGTGTTAGTGGTAAACCAACGTACTGTCGCCTTGCACGCAAATTAGCCTCACGCAGTCTGTTGATCACTGTTTGGGGATGAATTCGACGGTTATGATTACCAATCGTATTCCTTGCCGTTTCAGCGGCCGTTAATCTCCTGTTACGCAGGTGTGCCAACCTAAGAACCCGGTCTTGACGTCGCGACGTTACGCGTGGACGTCCTGATCTCGGCTGGTCATCGACTCTTCCTGTTGCGTTAAGACGTGAAACTAATCGACTAATAGTCGATTTGTGAACTCTGAATTGTCGAGCGACGTGAAGTTGCGTGTTCCCTGCCAGAAGCATCGCTATAGCACGTCCTCTATCAACCTTTGATAACCGTGGCATAATTGTAAAAGGAATTATTGTTTGCAAAAGTATTGGCGATGATGTGGCTCAATGTTAGTGATGAATTGATACTGGTTTGAATGAAAAAAGAACGCATATGTTTGTACAGGCACGGTTTTTGATGTTTTTACCGCGCCGGAAGTGCATAGGTCTCTAGTCACACTTGGGTGATTTTGAAGATTGGTATGGGTGTTAGGCAGGTTGCATGTTTATATCGGCGATTTTTATACAGATATGTATATTTAATACAAAATTAATCACAATTTTCCATGTTGCGTTTCTTTTTCGTTTCAGTATATAACAGCAATACTATATTTGTAATTGGCTGAACCACAAGTGCTGGACAAACAAATATGTTGTGTATAGTACTATATATTATATAAGTTGTTGCATTCACAAGCTCAATTCCCTTGGATTTGAATAGTATTTAAAAATTTCAAAGTCCCATAACTCTGCCAGATACTGTGTGATCGGGACTATTTTTGAACTCATCAAATGGACGGAAAAGAAGACAGAGGAAGACAGGTGGCAATAGGTCACCATGACCTACGATCAGGTGTTCTATAAAGCAAACATTGTGACCAATAATGATAATGTCCATCAATAATATATATCATCATATTTGGTCTTTCTGGTGAAGGAGACACACCTATAACCTACATTGACGACCACCATAACTTACCTGTTATTGCCGAGAGCTGACTCTCATGATGATATTGGTAACCTAAATAAGCTAAATTCTCCACTGTCCTTGGTACGTCCAGCAGTGTTGTTAATCTGAAATAAAAATTTTAAAATGTTAATGTAATATCAAAATGTGCCTGCAGAAATGTATGTGCAAGAAGGAAGCAATGAATACACAATTTTCCCCAGACACCAGACCAGTGGTCAATCAAATTTATCAAAGTAATCAATTATCACAAAAACTTGTGAATCTGAAAACAAATTGAATTCTATTGAAATCAATCACGCCACTCTATAAAACAAATATGAAAGGCACACATATGTAAAATAAAATAGATTGATTCTGAAAAATTGTTCAAATGTTCATTTTGCTGCTTAGTATTGACTTGCAGTTATTTATGTTGTAAAATGGGCCTAAAAGTATGTCTGTATGGGGATACCTCCAAACACTGTTAAGTATTACAAGTTTGGTGAATGTTGATGAAAAAGCAAGGAAGATATACTTTGAGAAACTTTGATAACAGAAATAAAATTCCCTGAATTAGGGCGAGAGAACCAACGTCCTGGTTGTGGTAAGGCGGTAACGGTTTGTTATAGGAATCTTCGATGGATACCAAACAGTATTCGCTAGACCTCCATCAGGTTAAGTATTAAAAGTTTGGTGAATGTTGATGAAAAAGCAAGGAAGATATACTTTGAGAAACTTTGATAGCAGAAATAAAATTCCCTGAATTAAGGCGAGAGAACCAATTCCAGGTGAAGTACCGCAAAAAGACGACTTTATATTAATAAATAAAAAACTGTGTTGACTGGTGCATGGTGTTCTTGGATTCTGATACCAGATCCAAGAACACCATGCACCAGTCAACACAGCAATGACTTTGTTAAGGAAAAAACCATAGACCACTACTGCAGAGATGAACTGCCAAAATCCCTTTAGGACAGAACGTGGCGGATATACCGTGTATACGGTATATTCCCTTCCACCATATAATATAAGCTTACAATAACATATAACAAGAACAGTTTATTTTTTTTAACTTTTTAATTTATTAATATAAAGTCGTCTTTTTCCAGTACTTCACCTGGAATGCATTTAAATATTGACCATGTATTGATATTGTTAACGTCACATGGTTTTAACAATCCTGATGATGTCATAAATTGAGCTGTAATTTGTACTTAAGCTTTGCAAAAACTGTAAATCGATGTTCTGATGACGGCTAGCCTAGCTAGCCGAAACATGTCAACCTGCTAATAAAACTACGGAATCAAGATGTTGATGCTCCATCCTCATTATTTATTATACTTTGATAACAGAAGATTTAACAAAATGTCATTACTCTGTACACAGAGGGGGACTATCTCTAATCTAGTATACTTCACATTCAGACTTCCTGAGATACATATTGAAGCAGTCATTGCTGGGTATACAATAGTATTACCTACCGTTCCTATGTAGCTAAATCATTGTCTAAAAATGATCTTACAATCTAAAATTCTGGAATATTTTTAAGACAATGTGACAATCTTGACAAAGTACCTAGTAGTACTTTCTTCATTAAAATGATTTTTAAACAGGATAATTTCAGGATCAATAATGCTCAACTTATCAACACTGAAACTTCGCCATTAAACTGTTTGTCCTTGGCTGCTGCTACTTACGCCCACTGAGCCAGGTAGCCCTGCAGTGTGATCCAGCTGTTGTGGTTGGTACACACTGTGTTGTTTACGTCTGATCCCCAGGGCATTACAGGACAGGTACTAAAGAGATTCTGAAGCTCCGTGGGAGATAGGCAACCATCTCGATCCTACAATCAATACAGATTACATACTTAACATGTGTTGTGAATGTAGAAAGTGGACTTAACCTTTATTTGGCACATAGAAATCTGAAATATGTAATTGAACAACATCTTCCTGGGCAATTCCAGAAATGAAGAGCACAATATCTTATTTTCCAAGAACAAAGGATAGATGTTGATTATGTAATTAAATAATATGATAATGTTTTACCTCAAATCTCGAATAATGCGTGCAATTACCGGGTACTGATATATGGAAGGAAAATTTAAGTCATTACAAAAAGAAAGAAAGAAAATCCATATTATGAAACTATTAATTAAACAGTCTTCTCCCAGACATATAAAGCTGTTTAATAAAGATGGTTCCCACTTACATCATCATATTTATCAAATATCATCTTGAGGAACTGTATTCCTTGCGTGGACAGTTCTGTTGTAGAGCCTAGTGAAGTTTGTACCCTGAAACACAACAGTATGGAACTGTTAATACATCACTTGAGAAGCTTTAGGCAGTAAACAAAGCTACACTGCTTGGGGTGAGGGGCTATTTTGTTTTTTTCCATTATACTTTACACTTTAGCAGTACTCCAATGAAATCTTAAATGAAATCTATAGCCAACAATAAAATTAAGAAATGAACACTCTTATTTTCCTTACCAGATAACGTTTTTCAGAACTTAAACAGCTAATATACGGTAAGTCGTTAATTTTTGTTTTGGTGGAAGCTTTCCTATGACGCTTAGGACGCTAAAAAAGTGTTCATCTAGCCAAATTAATGAAGTATCATCCAAACATGAGACCGAGTGTGCCATGTTTTACCTTGGTGAGAGGAAGTCTTTGGAGAGTTGAACACCATCATCATAGCCAAACGATCTGAGGACAGTCCACGTGGTCTCGTGGCGGCCTCGCTGAATAAAGAGTGTATGGAGGAACAGGAACCCTGACAAACAAGAAGAATACCCAGGGTATGTAGTCAAAGCATTAAATATTATACCCCTTGTTTTATCTGTCATCTTGATTTCTTCGGTCACATTTTAAGGTTCCATTTTCCTTTTTGTTGACAGTTCTTTGCTATACTGCATTCTACTTTAATATATTAAATGTACAAAACTGCTTTGCAACACATTTTTTTTCTGAATAAATGGTAGTAATGTAATATGATATTGCTGGTACAGTAGTAGTATTTAAAGGGTTTATAACTTTGCAGCAAGTAATTATTTGCATTGGGAAAAATGAATTCAAAGAAAAAAAATTAAAACTCAGCAAAATTTACTGAGGAACCATCTATGGAAAGTTATAAATAAATCTACTTAGAGATGACACTGTCCAGACCAACATAGACTGCCTACCTTTGAGTGTGATTCCATTGTCTATGATACCGTCTGTGATATTTCTCCTCACTATGGACTTAACATCCTCCAAGGCTTGAGGTTGTAGAGGAGCATTGAAACATTTCCTCTGTAACAATACAGTAATACACTTACCACTGCCTCTCAGATAGAACATAGATCATACAAGGAAATGTAGTTTATTACATAATCAAAATTCTAAACCTTCAAGTTTTCAAAACTGTTGATATCTGTATTTTTACCTGTAATACCATGGCACAAATGACCGATTACAATGACTCTATATCCTGGCATTGCGTTTTACATATTAAATAAAAATTCCAAACCTTCAGGATTTCAAAACCGTTGATTGATATATTTTCACCTGTAGTACCACGCCACAAATGACCGATTACAATGACTCTGTACCTTTGCATTGTGTTTTACATAATCAAAATTCTTAACCTTCAGGATTCAGAAAACTGTTAATTTATGTATTTTTACCTGTAATACCATGGCACAAATGACCGATTACAATGACTCTGTTCTGTACCCTTGCATTGTGTTCTATATACCCGGTAATCAAAATTATAAACCTTCAGGATTTCAATACTGTTGATTACTTAAGGTACAAGTACTGTGGTAAAAGACAGGTGTAATTTTACCAGACTGAGTAGAATCACGGTACAGGTGACTGTGATTACTCTGGGTTTCAACCCAGGCATTCCTCCGTAACGTTATAATATAAATACTACAAGGACTCACTTGGAATAAATGCACTTCATCGTCTTTGAGTATTGAATCGTTGTCAAGGTCACATATCTGAAGTAAAACAACATATATATAACATACTATTATGTCAATAATGGTATAGCCACAAATGACAAGTCAAGTTTCACAAGTTCTTTAATTGTATCAACAAAAAGTTCCCAATAGTTATCATGATGTTCAAGTATTAAGACTAAACTTTGTATTCATATACCTATTTGTGATATATATATATCTATTTGCAATTGTGTTAATACACCTATTATTAATGAATGTTTATATCATACCTTAAAAATTCTTGTAAGGGCTTTTTTGCATTGTGGCGTCAGCTGTAACAAAAATATTGTAATCAGGAAATCTTCCATCTATAAAACAGGACCTATAAATTAACAAATTCCAATTCCTTCGAATGAAACAGTGTTTGTAAATAAAAGTTGCTCTCTTTGCAGTATCACTTTTTTTTTATTATTTATTTTATTTTTCAGTTTTATTCTTTGCAGTATCATGTAATTTGAGATTTTTTTCTATGACATTGCAATAATTATTGATACTGAAAAATAACATTATCATTACTTCAGTAGATTTGTCAAACTGGCAGTGAAGTGGACATATAGGTACTATAATACAGGTAACTGTATTGTACTTGGGCTTGGTTCTGATGGGTTAGACGGTAAATGACATGAAGTGCTGTACCTCCTTTTCCTCCGGGTTATAAACAGCTGCGGTGGGATGGAGCACTGCTTTTTGTGCATAGTAAAACATCTCACTAATGTTCTTTAATGTTCTGGCTGAGCACTGATAAACAAAAGGCATACAAATGTTTAATTTGTTACTTTGTATGTTAAAAAGAAAATGTTTTATCAAATTTCATGATACAAAGGAGATTTTCCATAGAAAACTTTGTTGTTAAGCATTTTAATCTTTAGAATTTAAATAATGTATGTTGTAATTAAAAACCTAAAACGACAACAAATCAAGAGCTTGTTTTACAAGTTTTATAACAATATTCCTACGTTAATAATTCTATCATATCAACTATACTACATCTACATCCATGATTCTTGTATCGACTATCTTACATCTACATCCATGATTCTTGTATCGACTATCTTACATCTACATCCATGATTCTTGTATCGACTATCTTACCTCTACATCCATGATTCTTGTATCGACTATCTTACATCTACATCCATGATTCTTGTATCGACTATCTTACATCTACATCCATGATTCTTGTATCGACTATCTTACATCTACATCCATGATTCTTGTATCGACTATCTTACCTCTACATCAATGATTCTCTTGTATCGAATATCTTACCTCTACATCAATGATTCTCTCGTATCTACTATCTTACCTCTACATCAATGATTCTCTCGTATCGACTATCTTACCTCTACATCAATGATTCTCTCGTATCGACTTTCTTACCTGTACATCAATGATTCTCTCGTATCGACTTTCTTACCTGTACATCAATGATTCTCTCGTATCGACTATCTTACCTCTACATCAATGATTCTCTCGTATCGACTTTCTTACCTCTACATCAATGATTCTCTCGTATCGACTATCTTACCTCTACATCAATGATTCTCTCGTATCGACTTTCTTACCTCTACATCAATGATTCTCTCGTATCGACTATCTTACCTCTACATCAATGATTCTCTTGTATCGATTTTCTTACCTCTACATCAATGATTCTCTCGTATCAACTATCTTACCTGTACATCAATGATTCTCTCGTATCGACTATCTTACCTGTACATCAATGATTCTCTCGTATCGACTATCTTACCTCTACACAAGTCTCCACTTCTGCAAAGTCATTCATGATTGGCATCATTGTCTGTAACAGTAAAAATCACTTGATAAAATTATCAGTTAACAAAAGTCTAAATCAACCCTTTATTAATTACAACATTTATTACCTTATATGTATCAAAACAGTAGAAATATATCAAGCATCTTACAAAAAAAACTCTCAGTTTTCAGAGTGCACTTCATGAAATTTTGTTTAGATTCACTATTAACTTCACGTTTCACACTATAATACACATCATACTTTACCATACTATAAACACTTGCATCATTTGTGTATATACAATGTATTTGTAAATATAAACAATGTTACAATCAAAAATCCATAATGTCTTTGTGATAGTAATAAATATCCCAAAACCCCCCAAAAAGCACAGATTTACTATCACTTTCACTTGCTTCAACAAGCTCTTCATTACTGCTCTTTATTTTTTTTTTAAATACAATGCTACATATAGCTTTCTTTGTTCACTCTGTCAGATTGGAATTGACATAATCTTGTACATACCTCCATTGTACTGAAGTCCAGCATGTCTGTCTTATTTCCCACCAAGATGACCGGTGTCCGATGGTCCTCCCCCAAACAATTACGTAGGTATGGCAACCAAAACGTGGTGATCTGTAAATAGTTATCTCTCAATATAAATGATTGCAATCAAGGACTGTTTTTTTTTATTGTTCTTGTGTATATAGTGCGCACCATATTCTGGACACTTTTGATTTTCCTTTAAAAGTTCACTATACACATGAAATAACAAATCATGAATAATACAAATACAGTAGTTTTAGTACATCAAAATTTGTTTAAGAGTTTTCCCAGACACTTAACCGGGATAATTTCTAATACTTTTCTCAGTTCTGACAAACGGGCTTAACAGTTCAGAAATAATTAATATCAGACCAATATTGGCAATAATGCAAACATTGCAAATATTATTCAAATATGTATACAACATGTAATAGAAACTGATATAGCCAAAAGCAAAGTAGCCAGTATGGTTACAGTGATGGCTGAAAGGATCAGACAGTTCAATGGCTACAACACATAGGAATAGTACAAGCAGTCATCTTATTCAGGCAGATAAGGTTTAGATAGCTTACCCGCTCTATGGAATCTTCATCATCCACCGAATATACAATACACACAACATTAGCCTGCAATACAAAATCATTTAGTTCCAAACATGTCTTTCCAAACTTTGAAAAGTGTAATAACCTGATCAACTATCAAAACACTATTAATAACAATTAATGAATTAACTTCAAAATCTATTAAAGTAAAAACGGAGTTCTAAAACTGGAATTGTTTATATAGTTATTTTTTTCATTTGCAATGAACAATCATTGGTTCATTGGTTTCAAAAGATATGAAAACCACTAGCTAACAGATAGCAACATTCTCTTTAAATATGCACATACTGCAGAACATAAAACTTCAGCTAGGTACGTATTAGGGTAGTGCCAAACTGCCAATTAAGATGATTTTCTCCTTCTATCTCATACATGAACTGTCTGTAAATGTGCATGTATGTTATAGCAGTATTTTATTGTAGCATTTTATTTTGTGCTGAAAGCATCCAGCTGAATTATCATTGTGTTAATTAGTTTCTGTATTCTACAGCAAGTATTGTGAGAGCATCAATTCATCATTGCACTTATTGGATAATAATATATCTGATCTGCTTTGAGATGACCTAAAAACTAGGTAGCAATTATGATAAAGCAGTACATAAGAACCTCAAAGTATTGCCAGTTTGATTTCAGTTGCTAAAAATTTCAGTTTGCCAAAATCAGTATATTTACAGTATAAACTGACCTACAAATGTACCTGTACTTATTATTTTGTACCCTTTATACAATGTTTCATAAAAATCTGACAAACAAAATTTATAATTTTTTTGAAGATGCAATCTGAAACCATCTGGACACTGTTGTACATGGTACAACAGTACAAGTAATACTGTATAGTACATCTGTAAGTTTGTGGTGTCTGTAGGCAACACATTGTTTATCCTGATACAGTCAGAATTGTAAGTAGTAAACCAGTGTTTTTTGTGTGTTTTTTATTGTTTTTACTTCATTTAAATGTTTCCTAATCTTTTGGCATTAGCTTCTATAAAATCATGTATGATTTTCTTATTTATCTCTTTACTAAACAAAACAATTATACAATTTCTGATATATACCACATACCTTATTAAGTTCCTCTTGTAGTCGGTCTTCATCCTGTTCTTGTGCTGTAAACACAGATCAGTAAAATAGTATCTTTGTTTTCTTGATATATCTGATACATCAGTATATATATAACTCTATTCATGTGTTATCATAGCACTAGCACACACATTAAACATTGTAGTACATGTAGCTATCTTGGTTGGTAATACCTGCTAATTTGTCATGACTTGATTCTGCTAAAATACTATCACAATATTATGGTAATTATAATCAATTTAGATATTTTTTTTAACAAAATATTCTTGCAAAGTAAAATTAGAAAATAAAATGAAATTAGTTCTATGAAGAAAACTCTTACTTCACACAACAAATTATGTGTTCATCTTTTTAAATATACAAAGGTTATCTTTCCATTTTAAATATGATGAAAATAATATGCCGATATATTTTTTAATAACAAATGAAAATGGAAATAAACATGGCAGACAGTATCAAAAACAATATTCGATTTATACATTATAATATATAAAGAAGCGCAAATTAACTTACAACTGTAGTCAACAATATGGGTGGGTACTTTCTCAGGGGTAACATCAGCAGGTATAGTGATCTCTTCTGCTTTTGATGGAACCTATGGATAAAAAAACAAGTAAGCTACATATGTATACACAATCTGCATTTTAGCTGACAACCGATAAAATATGAAATGAAGTAAAAAGGAAACTGCTCTATTCAGCCTTTCTTTGTGTTAAATACAAATCAAACAATATTACCTCACCAGGCCAGGGTTTGCGTTGAAGCCGTACTATATCTTTTTCAAACATAAAAACTGAAAAGGACCTGACTTATTTTCAGGATTCCCATTTAAACTTTGCAGAAGGACCCCATTTATTTAGGAAAGGATCCCATTTATAAAATACCCAGCTCAAACCCTGCAGGCAGTATATCTGTCTTGTGAGGTTTATAACAAGAGAGTGAGCTGTCTGAATGATGTACATGTCTGTACACTGGTTTACAGTACCCTTGGCACTACTTTTCCTCCATGTTCAGGTCAATTAAACCATAAATGGGGTTGTTATTTTGTCATGAACAGATTTTCTAAGCAAATTTTCATGGCTTGTACCTCAATGTATCTATAATAAATCAACTGTTACACTTACCTCTTCTGGAAATTCTTCACTAACCAGGGACAATATCAAAGATGTCTTCCCGACACCAGCTGTAATTAAAAAACATACCAGTATTATTTAAAAGTAGTTTTGGTAAAAGTACCAGGTATACAGTTATTTCCAGTCATGGGTGGATGTGCTGGTGTAGGGGTAGTCTATAGGTGCAACCATGAGTATTTCTCATGACAGTCAGTATTTTTTACACCTGTGACCAGAACTGGTCTCACAGGGGCAATTCTTTCACACCCTGTGTCAGGTGTAGCTTACTTTGAACAGGACTTTCATTTTAGATGGTTCTCTTGTCAGATTTGAAGTTGAGGGATAATTGTTTTTGAATCTAGTTCTCTCTATGGATCTGAGATCAGCGGCACAGAGATGTCAGATAGTGACCTCAGCTTTAGCCACATGGGTTTCTCCCAGATTATTGGGATGAATGATGATTTCACAGGGGGCTGACACACCTGATAATGCAGAGACCACATTTTGTACCTTAGGCAGACTGTTAAACTTATGTGGTCTCCAGGAATCTCCCAAAAAGATATCCCCTCCCAGTATGTGCATGTTGTTTTAGGGGTCTTGTGCGACTTGTTAAGGGACACTGTTGAGTTGGTCTGACTAAGTGGTTGTCAAAGGAAAAGGCAAATTACACTTTGTCATTGTTTCCGTCCCGGGAGGATTTTTCTGTCTAGACTCCTCAATATTGGCTAATTGCATTGCCTAACCTTATACATATGCATGATGATCTCTTTAAGGATTCTGGATCTAGATCGGGTCGATCATTGGCGACCAGATAGCTCAATTGGTTGAGCGTTCGTCTAAGTTCGGAAGGTCCCAGGTTCGGAACCCGGTCTGGCTGTGCATTTTTCCTCCCCTGTAACATTTGGTGCCTGTGCCCAAACCTTGTTTTAAGTACTGGATGCATATTAATTAGAAAGGGGATATCCGAACTTTGGTTGTAAATCGTGATGTCTTTTGGGTCAAAGACTTTGTTGAAGGAGGGAGGAATGTAGCGGATCTAGATCGGGTCGTTCGTCGGCGACCAGATAGCTCAATTGGTTGAGTGTCCGTCTAGAGTTCGGAAGGTCCCAGGTTCGAACCCCGGTCTGGTCGCACATTTTTCCTTTTTTGTTAATTTATAACATTATGATATATAGCATTTATAAATAATATAAAATATCAAAGTATAACAGTATTGTGCTACTAAATAATGTATATCGTCCCATTACAATGATATTATCATGCGTTCTTGAAAATAACTACACAAGAAACCTAATTTCCATGTACTGTATCTATCAAAATGCAGTAGATTTAGATCCCTACTGTACTGGTACTGTAAACATTAATACTGCTACTACTGTACAGCAGTTTACATTAATCTCAATCCGAGCTGACAGCTGAAACAAACGAAAACTTACGATCTCCAACAAGGAGAATCCTGACGTCTCTCTTGCTGCTCATGCTGCAGTATTAGATCTTGGTTGTACCTGGAAAACCTTTCTGAATTTATGTAATGTTTATATTACTCTCTCATGATGATGAAAGCATGCCAAGAAAGGTCAAACTCGCGCTACATCTCATGTAGATTATTTCACATTATTAACGGCAAGCAATGTACTGAATGCAGTTTCTGAAACATTATATGTCAAGAAATTTAAAAGATATCCTTATACTTCAATTTGGAACTTATTCGAAGAGTACTTTGTCGATCAAGTGCATCTGCATGCTCGTTAAAAGACACCAAATGTCGCCATTTTCGGTTCACTATTCGGAAGCTTTCTAGGCTTATTAAGCTTATATGTGTCAAAATAGAAATGTTCCGATTGAAAGGGCTTCCTTTTTGCGCGCGCACTTGCGGAAACACGACTGGCGTCTGCAGCAACGAGACGCAGGTGTGATATGTGGCAGATTGAATGGTAAGTCTGATTTCTGATATTTCTTGGAAAACATGTGGTTTTAACACCATGTCAATGCGATTACAAAACGATGGCAACCATGTATTATCAAGTACACTGACTCGATGTAGCCAACAGCAACATGCCAGTTAGACATGAACTGTCAGTGGAGTCGATACATCATGACGACATGGACAATCAATAGTGGCTCACATCCAGGCGTCACATAATATGGAAGCACTTAGTAACAAATCAATAAAAATATGGGTAATTTATTGTTAATCTATTAATTCTAACTTGATTCCCTCACAATCAATATGAAATAGCAGGGATGTGTAATTCTGACTCTAAAAAACCTATGGGAGAATTTGAGTTATTTTAGCAAAATATCTATGAGATTTTTCTTTATAAAGTAATATATTTTGAATTTTCAATGAGATTTTCATGAAAAATATGGGTAAAAATCCCTAAATTTCGCCCCAAAGTGATCCCTTGAATAGACCAACAGTACCAAATCTAAATTAGTGAGTTTACTAAATGTCCAAATCAAAGAACTTTAAAATTGTATTTATAAATGATATAGAAAAATCCACCCTTCAATACCTCTTAAAATTTTTGATCTTTTTACTCAAATTTTTTCCTCACAATGTAAACATTTTGTAAACAATAGCGCTGTGACTTGTGCAAACAGAACAAGTCATCTTGGTACCGTCATATGTCAACGACTCGTGCCCTTGACACCACTTCGGCAGAAATTTTCGCTCTTGTTTTTCCTCAAACTTTTTCGAGCGTGGGTCAGAAGCAGCAGAATTAATTTCACGCTTTAAAGCCTTACCCGGCAGGATTCCAGGGACATATTTCAGTTGCGAGAACATTGTCTGGAAGTCATGATAGAAACTATAATAAACGACCCGTAATAATTCAGGACCAGATCGACATTCAGTCCGACTATACTAAAATCACTGAATCGGCTGACAACAGTTTTACCGGAAATGTCTGTTGGTCCGATGTAGTTTTGCACTTACTGGATTCAGCATCGTTGGAAACCCACGGTACACTTCTCTGACATTTGCATCCCGTGGGCTAAAATGGGAAGAACCTCTTGTTTTCGTACTAAAATAGTAGCCAATCATATCGATAGTTTCATCCATGACTACATACAGCCAGGACATCAAGCCGGGTATCCCATTTCATTTGTAGCACCGCCTATCAACAAAACCTGTCGATTTTGTTATAATTGTGTCAATTGTGATTAAATGTGATTAAAATATAAGGTCCTGCTATACAGCGATTGACATCGGCTTCATGCCTACAGAAATATACTGGTCATGGTCACAGTAAAATGATCTAACAGAGTGTCACGAGAAACGACCATTCTCATTCGTCGAAATCTCTGAATAAACTCTATTCGGGGAAACGATGGTTTACACCAATTCTGGCCCATAGGATGCAAAAGTCAGAGAAGTGTACTGTGGGTTTCCGACGATGTGGATTCAGGAATGATAGAAAACCCTGAACTAAACTTAAATAGAATGTGGATCGGGGGATATGACACAAATGTGGTCTTGAGGCCTTCCCTGAGAAAAGAGTACAAAATGCTTGAATTTTTAGGTCATCTGACCCGAAGGGTCAAGATGACCTATTGCCATCATGCTTCGTCCGTCGTCGTCCGCCGTCCGCCGTCCGTAAACTTTTCCTTTAACAATCTTCTTCTTAGTAACCAAAAGGCTCTAGGTGCTGATATTTGGCCAGTAGGCACCTGGGATTGAGTGCTACAAAGTTTCCTCATTTCAATGACCTTGACCTGTTTTCAAGGTCACAGGGGTCAAATATGTAAAAACCTTTAACAATCTTCTTCTCAGTAACCAAAAGGTCTAGGGTAATGATATTTGGCCAGTAGGCACCTGGGATAGAGTGCTACAAAGTTTCCTCATATCGATGACCTTGACTAACTTTCAAGGTCACAGGGGTCAAATATGTAAAAAAGCGTTTGACAATCTTTTCCTCACTAACCAATAGGCCATGGGTGATCATATTTGGCCAGTAGGTATCTGGGAAAGAGTGCTACAAAGTTTCCTCATATCAATGACCTTGACTAACTTTCAAGGTCACAGGGGTCAGATATGTAAAAAAACGTTTGACAATCTTCTCCTCACTAACCAAAAGGCCAAGGGTGATCATATTTGGCCAGTAGGTACCTGGAATGAAGTGCTACAAAGTTACCTCATATCAATGACCTTGACCTACTTTCAAGGTCACAGGGGCCAAAACGGTCAAAATCTTTGAACGACTTCTTCTGAATAACCAAAAGGCCCAGAGACCTGATATTGGGCCTGTGTTATGCTGGGATAAAGGGGTACCAAGTTTGTTCAAACACATGACCTTGACCTTCATTCAAGGTCACAGGGGCCAAAAAGGTCAAATCTTTTTAAACGACTTCTTCTGAATAACCAAAAGGCCCAGAGACCTGATATTGGTCCTGTGTTATGCTGAGATAAAGGGCTACCAAGTTTGTTCAAAGAAATGACCTTGACCTTCATTCAAGGTCACAGGGGACAAAACGGTCATAATTTTTAAACGACTTCTTCTGAATAACAAAAAAGGCCCAGAGATCTAATATTGGGCCTGTGGCATGCTGGGATAAAGGGCTACCAAGTTTGTTCAAAGAAATGACCTTGACCTTCATTCAAGGTCACAGGGGCCAAAACGGTCATAATCTTTAAACAACTTCTTCTGAATAACCAAAAGGCCCAGAGACCTGATATTGGGCCTGTGGCATGCTGGGATAAAGGGCTACCAAGTTTGTTCAAAGAAATGACCTTGACTTTCATTCAAGGTCACTGGGGCCAAAACGGTCATAATCTTTAAACATTTTCTTCTGAATAACCAAAAGGCCCAGAGATCTAATATTGGGCCTGTGGCATGCTGGGATAAAGGGCTACCAAGTTTGTTCAAAGAAATGACCTTGACTTTCATTCAAGGTCACTGGGGCCAAAACGGTCATAATCTTTAAACATTTTCTTCTGAATAACCAAAAGGCCCAGATACCTATTATTGGGCCTGTGGCATGCTGGGATAAAGGGCTACCAAGTTTGTTCAAAAAAATGACCTTGACTTTCATTCAAGGTCACAGGGGCCAAAACGGTCATAATCTTTAAACGACTTCTTCTGAATAACCAAAAGGCCCAGAGACCTAATACTGGGCCTGTGGCATGCTGGGATAAAGGGCTACCAAGTTTGTTCAAAGAAATGACCTTGACTTTCATTCAAGGTCACTGGGGCCAAAACGGTCATAATCTTCAAACAACTTCTTCTGAATAGCCAAAAGGCCCAGAGACCTGATATTGGGCCTGTGGCATGCTGGGATAAAGGGCTACCAAGTTTGTTCAAAGAAATGACCTTGACTTTCATTCAAGGTCACTGGGGCCAAAACGGTCATAATCTTTAAACATTTTCTTCTGAATAACCAAAAGGCCCAGAGATCTAATATTGGGCCTGTGGCATGCTGGGATAAAGGGCTACCAAGTTTGTTCAAAGAAATGACCTTGACTTTTCATTCAAGGTCACTGGGGCCAAAACGGTCATAATCTTTAAATTTTCTTCTGAATAACCAAAAGGCCCAGATACCTATTATTGGGCCTGTGGCATGCTGGGATAAAGGGCTACCAAGTTTGTTCAAAGAAATGACCTTGACTTTCATTCAAGGTCACAGGGGCCAAAACGGTCATAATCTTTAAACGGCTTCTTCTGAATAACCAAAAGGCCCAGAGACCTGATATTGGGCTTGTGGCATGCTGGGATAAAGGGCTACCAAGTTTGTTCAAAGAAATGATCTTGACTTTCATTCAAGGTCACAGGGACCAAAACGGTCATAATCTTTAAACAACTTCTTCTGAATAACCAAAAGGCCCAGAGATCTAATATTGGGCCTGTGGCATGCTGGGATAAAGGGCTACCAAGTTTGTTCAAAGAAATGACCTTGACTTTCATTCAAGGTCGCTGGGGCCAAAACGAAACTGTTGTTATTTTTCGTGTAGTCAAAAATCCAAGATGGCCTCCACAGCGGCCATTTTGAAAACACATTCTAAACTTCTCAAGTTCTACCAGTGGAATTGAGCTGAAACTTGCCAGAAATGATATCCTGAGATGGTCCCAACAAAGTGTTGTTATTTTTCAAGCCCATCAGAAATCCAAGAAGGCCACTATCTTGAACTTGGCAATCTATACAGGCATATTATAACTTGATTTAATGACTACACGTATTTTCATAGTGATTTTACAATTGGTAGTCAGATGACCGTTAAGGCCCGTTGGGCCTCTTGTTATCTTTATAAACTTGATGGGTTTTGCCTTCAATGTTGATTTTGGTATGTTCTACAGAGTTATTGCCCTTTACACACTGCAAGGTCTTACTTGTCTGCATGCATTCATCATTCAGTCTGAGACACTGATTTCATAAGGTTCGTGTTTGATGATCTAAAAAAACATTCTGTTTTCTTCCATCATGACAGATGTTAAAAAATTTGATTCATACATCTTAAACCAGCCTTGCATGGATTGAAAAAAAAAAGAAATCTTATTTTCTAAATAATGATGGCCATCAAAAAGAGCATTCAATTTATCACTTATAATTAAACAAAAATATTAACTTTAAGAGTGTCCTGTTTTGGCAAAAAAAGAAAATTGTATATATGATGATGTAGCTTAGGTAGGTAGGAAAATGTTTTGTTTTATTGTTTTGTTTCATTTTTTTCTGTCTGCTGATGAAGAAAATCTTATTACCTCTGTGAATGTTGAAAATCTGAAAAGGGCAAATTGATAATTTTTTCTTCATGTGAGATATTGATTGGAATAACCAACATAATTTACTGAGTGAGTAGCATTGTCACCAATGTTACATCTCTAAATTACTGGTGGACACTACAGTTTTAAGTAATCCAAACTCCACTGATGGTACATTTGTACGAGCTGTGTTCTCTTTTTTATTACTGATGCTTCCTGTTTAATTTACCACAACAGAAGATTTTTCATCCCTCATTAAATATAAAAGTCTTTGATATTGTAAACTTAACCTCTCTGCTGGAAACTTCTCTTCAACTATAAAATGTAAAACTGCAAAGACATGTATACAGCTAAAACTACTAGATTAACTAACTTCTGTATTATCACTTTAACTTTCCGTTAAACTCTCCTCTATGATTCCATTCTCTTAAGTTGAAGGTTTTTTTCTGTTTAAAATTATATGTATGCCAGCAACTGTCAAATAGTGAAATGTATATAATGGTAAAACAAAACATCATCTGTCCATCCGTCATAAACTTCTGCTTGTCCAGTTTAATTTAACCATGCTCTTTCAAACTTTAATTGTTTTTTTTTATTCACCATTAAGTGGTGTTTTCCTGAACATGGGTTTGATGAACTATATTTGGAAGATTAATTAAGTTAAATTACTGCCTGTTACATTTTTTATAATCTAAATTTTGTCTAAAGTTCTCCCACAGTTTTCAGCTGGTCTTTTTTAATTTTGTAAATTAAACATTCATTCGTAATGACATGAGGTTGTGTTTTCCTGAACATCAATTTAATTTTATTATATTTGGAAGAGTTATTGCCCCCTTGCATATTCCACTACTGGTATTGATCTAGATCCATTTCTTGCAATCTGATACAACATCTTAAACTTTTGCATGTGATGCGCATGATGGACATATATTGTTCTACCCCGCTGTATTCATGTTAAAATATATCAGTGAATATTGTTACCTTAAACTGTTGGTACACTTTGCTCTAAATTCTAATAATTGCATTTGTACATAAAATGTTGTATTTGTCTCAACATAATTGGATCAAGAAATGCAGAGAAATAATATTAATGAGATTGTCTTTTCAAAGGACCAAGTCAAGTATTTCTTATTCATGGTCTAGCTAACAGGTCTGAAACTTATAAGAATTCATGTGAAATTGTTTTTAAGTAGATCTAATATTCATACATGTATTGCCATTCAGCCAACATGCCAAAACTGTTCATATTGAGTTTCATAATATTAACTTGATTTATGCATTTGATTGTTATTCATGACATCATAAACTTTATGATAAAGTAACATGGCATTCATTGGTCCAATTACCAGGTACACCACGTTACTTGCAATTGTTTCATAACTTGGTAAGAAATCTTTAACATCAGTGATTATTACTATTTTAAAACTTTCACGATTTTATGTATAGTCACAACTTAATGCTGCAGCATTTGATGTTAAATGCCTTGGTTTTGCGGTATTTGACATATAAATGAATGTTTACAACCTTATTTAGGTGTAAATATCTTGTGCAATGTTAAGTGCTTAAATACATTCATTATCTGTCTGGATATGTTTGTACCGTATTAAGCACTGTATTGTTGGTACATATATATGTATGGGATTATACCTGAGAACGGCCAGTGACAGTAACCCTTTCTGTGTTGTTGATAGAATACTATAACACATTTCAGTTTGAATAAATGTAAAGCCAAATATACCTGTTCAATGTCCCTGCATGACCTGATTAACCATATTTATATTTTCATTTACACAAACTTTTATTGCTTTAGTAAGTGCTTTTAATATTTTTGAAAGGTTTAACAGCTTAAAGTTGTAATGGAAGATTAGATTTTCTTAATAACATTATGGCATTTACTACAACAGCTTGCCTGTTGAAGATTATATAATATTATTCAAATATGTGATGTCTGTGATGCGATGTCACCTAGAGTAGCAGTTAGTAGACTTACAAACTAAGTCAATTATATTTTTTCATAATTATTTAAGTGTTTGAAAGAGAAAAGATATATTTGTACTTGTTACTTCAATATAATCATGCAACCTATTAAATAGTATTGGATTTTGCAAGAATATTGAGTTCTATGAAAGACATTAAGACACATTTCTAGATAAAACAATTGTTTCAATGCTTCAAACTTTAGGAATATTTCAGTCATTTTTGTTGAAGGTTCTAATCGAAAAGTATGAAATGTTAGTCATCTGAACTGCCCACATAAGTATAATAATAAATACAGGCCAGAAGTGAAAAGCTTGTGTTTGTCCCATATGATTCTGAACAAAAAATTTCTCACAACATTCATATTAAAAAACATGTATTCACTGGTACTAGTTTGTACAAATTGTTATGTACATATCGTCCTTGGTATTGAAAGATTGATGGGTGTCTAAGACCAGATTAGTGTTGGGTATACACAATTCCCCTTACAGGTTCATACCTGTGCGCTACGATTAATGTCTGTGACCACGAGGCCGTCTACCGGTATAAACACGGACTTAAACTTATCCTCAACACAATCTGTAGGTATTAAAGGGTCACTTCCAAATAGAGCTCCCTTTAAATAAATGCAAATGCCCAACACTGTAAAATTGTTAAAGTTCAATTGGCTTCAACAATTTTTTGGAACAGGATCTATCTACAACTGTGGTGGTTAGAAGGTACAGGTGTCCTGTGATCACTGGGGAGAAGGTAGGCTATTCTTCAATTTACCTGTTATTCCTATCTACCTAATTACAGCTGCAGTTTAATTGATAGACTTGTTCAACTTCACATTAATCCAGCACATATATTGTAACAGTGCTTACCCTGCACTAATGATACTGTCAAACTTTGAACAGAATGATTGTTTATTGTTTGTCCAACAGAAGGGTTATGTACATGTTACTTGTTTGTTAAAGGGCCTATGTTTAGTCTCAGTATCAGGGTACAGCATTTTGAATGCCCCATCTCTGGGTTCATTTGCTGAGTGTCATACATGTAGTATCTCATGTTTTAAAGTTTTCATTTTAAGTGATAATTTATAATAAAACTATTGTTAACTTGCGGTTGATGAAGTTCATGATTTTAATGATTAATTTAATTTGTCAAGGGGACATTTTATCATGTTATTAACTTAGCATCATAACAGACACACTTATATATAAGTTTATCTCAACTTGACAGTTTTACATTTAGAAACTTTTTTTTAAACTTCTGCAACTCTTGACTGTGTAGAATTTGTAGAGTAAGTCAAGTTTTAGTTTTAATTTGGTTACTAAGTCCTATATAGATGGTGCAGGTAGATCTTTCACAAAAAAACTGACAATGATTGAACGATGTATATCATCTATATTTTGTATTGTACAGTCATTTGTCGAGGCATGGAAGATCTGTTGAAACATTTGTATACATTTTCTATATTACATTTTAAAGTGTTTTTAGTGTTTTATTTGATATCAATAAAGTTTGAATTACTGCGGTAACACAGATATAAATCACATTTCTTATACCTAGGCATCATTAATTTATCATTCATGTGGGCCATGTCATAAAATCAATATCACAGGTTGAGGAAAATTGATGGTGTTTGCATGGGATTCATAAGTTAAAATGACACTTGCCTGTAAATAAAGATGAAATGACTTTGAATATCTCCATTTTTAAAGCACTGTCAAATTTAATGCTGTCACATTTATAGCAATTTATAGCTACCATTGAACATGCCATACTGAGATATAAAATTATTTTATCATGCACTCAAATCTGGAGGTTCTGAATGATACAGCTAGGTGTGAGGTGACACCATTGTACCCATATCATGATCTGTTACATGGTACATGGTGTGATATATCTATCAATATAATAACATGTTACTTACACTCAATCTGTCTATAGTATAGTTCAAGTACATAATGGTACACTATACAGATCCAAAGTTAGGCTTATCTAACTATTAAATAAACAGACCAATATGTATACATGTTTAACCACTGCCAATAACAAAAAAGGAATTTCAATTAGTTTGAGTAGGTCAAAATCATCACTGATTTGGTCATTTTGGCCTAGCTGCTGTCTGTCCTTAAATTAATAACTTAAGAATGCAGAAATAGGTTATACTAATTGGTACTATCTTCCACTTCAGAGGCAGGGGCAGAAATAAGTTGTTACAATAGCTTATGATCAGGAGGCAGAAATAGGTTGTTACAATAGCTTATGATCAGGAGGCAGAAATATGTTGTTACAATAGCTTATGATCAGGAGGCAGAAATAGGTTATTACAATAGCTTATGATCAGGAGGTAGAAATAGGTTGTTACAATAGCTCATGATCAGGAGGCAGAAATAGGTTGTTACAATAGCTTATGATCAGGAGGCAGAAATAGGCTGTTACAATAGCTTATTGATCAGGAGGTAGAAATAGGTTGTTACAATAGCTTATTGATCAGGAGGCAGAAATAGGTTGTTACAATAGCTTATTGATCAGGAGGAAGAAATAGATTGTTACAATAGCTTATGATCAGGGGGCAGAAATAGGTTATTACAATAGCTAACATTCATGATCAGGAGGCAGAAATAGGTTGTTACAATAGCTCATGATCAGAAGGCAGAAATAGGTTGTTACAATAGCTAATGATCAGGAGGCAGAAATAGGTTATTACAATAGCTTATGATCAGGAGGCAGAAATAGGTTATTACAATAGCTTATTGATCAGGAGGCAGAAATAGGTTATTACAATAGCTTATTGATCAGGAGGCAGAAATAGGTTATTACAATAGCTTATTGATCAGGAGGCAGAAATAGGTTGTTACAATATAGCTTAGCCTCATGATCAGTAGGCAGAAATAGGTTGTGACAATAGCTCACGATCAGAAGGCAGAAATAATATGTGTTCACAATAGCTCATGATCAGAAGGCAGAAATATGTGTTCACAATAGCTCATGATCAGAAGGCAGAAATATGTGTTCACAATAGCTCATGATCAGAAGGCAGAAATAAGTTGTTACAATACATAGCTCATGATCAGAAGGCAGAAATAAGTCTTTACAATACACAGCTCATGATCAAAAGGCAAAAGTAGGTTGTTACAATAGCTCATGATCAGGAGGCAGAAATATGTCTTTACAATAGCTCATTGATGGTGCTATATTTAGAGTGTTAGCTTTCAGCTGTGAGAAGTATGTCAAATTCATCAGAATTATGTATTTAGAAAAAAATGAAAGTAATTATAGTGCATGAAAAAAATATAATATTACGCTGATACTATTTTTTAATGATAATGGAAGATTAAAATACATTGATAACAATCAAGTTTTACCACATATCCAAGTAAGTAACAGGAACAACTGGACACATAATGAACTGCTTAGTTCTCCTTCATGGTAGGTAATTCTTCAACCATAGTCAATCAGAAAAGAATTATGGAGAAGTTTATGGTTGGTTAGTCTTCTTTTGAAATGTCTTGTTTACAATCAACAAGGAGGCTATACAGGTGTTTATTTCTGTTTAATTGAGTGACCAACGTATACGTCCCTCCAGGTTCCAATTACCAGGAATTTTCTATTTACATTTAATCAGTGTAAGTTGTAGAATTTTTCAACATGTTCTTGTGTAGGCTTGTTGATTATCTAAATGTCCTGACTAGGGTGATTGTATACACACCTGTAATAGTGATATAAACACCCTGTACACACCTGTACTCTAATACACATACAGCATTTTATACTTTATGTACCGGTAAACTTAATATCCCAACAATTCACAGACCAGGTAAGTCAAATTAACTTAGCTTTAAATGTTTCCAATTTTCTAATGCTGTTGTAAAATCTAAAATACAAAATTACTGTTGGGTGGTCTGTACCCCATATATATATGTTTAGTTATAAATTTTCGCGAGAATTATATACATGAATACTTTAAAGGTAAGGACATGTATTTCCTCTCATACACAGTAATATTCATGCCTGCTTACTATTACAAACTAAATGTAATTACCTTTGGAGATAATATTGATATTAAAGCTGACAATGCAACTTAAAAAGCTTTCAATTAATATTTTAAAAAAAAAGTTGGATTTTTTTTCTTGTTTTGAGATCGCCCCTATCTGTTGCGACCATCGTTTCTAAGGAAGTGCCGACATTTTTGTTTTGCCTTTGCTTGGTAACGAGTATGGGACCCGATGGGTATATAAAGGTCATAGCCTGTAAAACCGGTTTTCAAAGTACTCCTGACCGTCACAATATTCAGTGCTCCGCGCACTCGGCAATCGCTGTCAAAAATCAAACGCACTCACCTATAGACTTTGAACCACAATACTGCCATGGTGGTTGTTACTAATAACACATTCTTGAAATTACGTATCCGAAATAAAAGGTATATCACTGAAAATACTTCCATAAATCCAATATATATCGCCGGTCTTTCACGTGCATATTATCGCATCCACGTACAAACTCTTAGTCTTGGTCATGTAGACGCTTGACAAGCAAACACGTGTAAAACACGGCTAACCCAGGTGTGTAGTCAACAATGTGAAATTATATATTTGAACCATTCTCATGGACTTATTTGGATTTATTATGGTTTCTACGCTGGATATTAGTACTAGTTGGATATCAAAAAGGTAGGCATAAGCGTTAAATAGCCATTTGTTTGTTTCACTTGCAACATATATTACATAAAGTTGTGTTGTGTTATTTTGGGGATATGGATGTTTTTATTACAATTTCATTTCATATTTATTATATATCTTTCCAATATCCATATTCGTAAAAAAAAACCACGAAAACGAGCCGTAACGTCATGTGTACAGACTATTTGTTACTGTAAAAGACGTGCTACAGAGAGAGGGCAGTGTCGAAATAAAACCGGTTTTGTAACTATCGGCGCTTTTATACCCAAGGTTGTCTACACACGTTACCAAGCAAGAGTAAATCAAAAATGTCTGCCACTTCCTTGGTTACGAAAACCGGAAGACACATGGTCAAGGTAGGGAACATCTCGGAACTATTCGGAGTAATCACAATCTGAATATTTTTTTTTCAAATCTTAATTGAAAGCTTTTAACTTGCATTGTCAGCTTTAAGATGATATTTCAAACTTGACACATTATTTGTTAGATGAGTCATACACAGTAGCCTGATTATGGACAGGTTAGCTTTATAACGCAGGATTCTTTGACCCATTTGATAGGGTCACTGATCAGTGGCCCAACTTTAGGACTCAGTGTTATATACTCAGGGAACCTTGAGCCATGTAGCAATATATAAATAAGTCTTAATGTAGGGTGGTGAACTCCAGGGAACGTAATTTTAACCTGTACGTGGCGTTACACTTTTGGCCTGCGAGTTAACCAGTGGCCAAACACTTTTGGCCTGCGAGCTAGCCTAACTATGCAATTATAGGACTGTATTGCAGGGAACTATTTAAACGTCTGACTGGTCATTTAACGTAGGTCTAGATCTGTACACAGGGGAGCTCTTGGTCTCTTCATCAGTGGCAATGAATAACTTTAGAAGCTATGATGATATTCGAACATAATTCTTGTACTCTTTTATCACATGGGTTATAAATAACTCCTATGTAATGTAACGACTTATTGTTCACTTAGAATTTTTGCTATCGGTCATGCAAAGTTTAACACGTCTAGCTAGTTGTTTGACAATTGTTATTAGTTCAATCAGTGCTAACAAAAGGAATGCCACAGTTGGTTTGAGCAGGTCAGTCTACCATGTTGTAAGGCAATTACTGTACTACAATCTTAATGGGTTTCGTATAAATATTGACTCATAATCAATGAATCAAAGAAATAAAAGTACAAAACATGTTTACATCCTTGGTACTTGAAGTGAGTCAAAAGAAAAATATGTTTGAAAACATAACATATCAGTTCTGGCATCAAATCAAAAGTCCAGTATTCAGTAAACAACTGTATTAGGAGTAGACATTTTAACAGCTAGTGATCACAATTTATAGTTAAGTGGAAGACATAATGTTATTTTACCAGTATCAGGTTTGTATTGACAGTAATTACTTCTTATGGACCGAAACTTTGTGGTGGAAAACTTACTGTAGTGTAATTTAAATGTGTTTAATGTACATGATCGTGTTTGTAGTATCTGTTCTAAGGCACACATTTTACTGAAGTTATATCACACCTATACAGACTACAGAGAAAACCATTAGTGCACTAATAATCAGTTTACACATCGAGATGTGTCACTTATGGGCCGACTTGTTAAACAGGCTGATCAAAATTCAGACGTACATCATTGGGATTAAACTACGTAGTATGTTCGTGCTCTGCATAACATTTATACCACATATTACCCAATGAAATAAAATTCAATGCATTTATGGTTAAACGACAGAAAAAACAACTTATGGGTTGCATTTTATTTCAGATTGGAAGTAATTCCAACTGATCCCTTTACCGATCTCATTCGTGATCATGCAGTCACCTATGCCTACTCTCAGTCTCGTTTACATACAAATATCTTTATTTGGACATATTACATGATATTACACACACAGGTGTTTGAGATGAAGCTTGATTTATTGCCAATCATATTTTGATTTTGTCCAATATCTCTTTTATATTTGATCACGTTTTTTTTCTGTAAATAGGAGAATCCAAATGATTGTGAGATGTGTACCTGTAAATGTTATGTACAACTGTATGCATATCCACACAGTTAAAATAATTCAATGCAACAAAAGAGATCCATCTTTGTTGTCTGGTTTGATTTTATTTCATATTTTACACCTCTCCCTTTTATTCCTTGAGCTTAGCAAACTGACTGCGAATAAATTAGTGTATACGTAATATAAAAAGTCTTGGCGGATTGATATTTGTTCAAATATGGCCTTATTCATGCAGAACAATAACTATTCGCTGACGGCCATTGTTTGGTTCCTCCCAGATTTTGAAACATGGAACATAATTATATGGGATCCATTTCGTCTGATTATACAATAACTGGTTTCTGGCAAACTCAATTTTGTTTTAATCATGCGCATTCAAAATTCTTTGACTGTAAAATTATTAATGATGCAAATAATAAAAGATTGTACCACTTACGCTAACACACACCATAGAATATGTTGTTGCCAACTGCGGGCATACACAGTCAAAATGAGGTACAATCCTTAGTTGGTGCCTTTCATCAGTTGTGAATGCATGGCCATTGAAAGGTGTGCCTCCATGTGTGTTGTGTTATCTCAAATTGGGTATAGACAAGGTATGTTGGTGTACATGCCTCCTTGTGATAGTGCTGATCTGATGCAGGCTGTATCAGTGATATTTCACTAAAATACCATGATGAAGGCACCCAGCACAGCAATCTGCCCAGTCACATTATACTTTGGTGGGTGAACCACCCAGCACAGTCTCCCGCCTGGTCACATTATACTTTTGGTGGGTGAACCACCCAGCACAGCATCCCCCCTCGTCACATTATACTTATGGTGAGTGAACCACCCAGCACAGCATCCCCCCTCGTCACATTATACTTATGGTGGGTGAACCACCCAGCACAGCAATCTGCTCAGTCACATTATACTTATGGTGGGTGAACCACCCAGAACAGCATCCCCCCTCGTCACATTATACTTATGGTGGGTGAACCACCCAGCACAGCATCCCACCTAGTCACATTATACTTATGATGGGTGAACCACCCAGTACAGCATCACACCTTGTCACACTATACTTATGGTGGGTGAACCACCCAGTACAGCAACTGCCCAGTCACATTATACTTATGGCAAGTGAACCACCCAGCACAGCATCCTGCCTGGTCACATTATACTGACAACAGGTGAACCAGCCATCACAATCATCTAGCCCGGTCACATTTATAATACTGACAACAGGTGAACCCGTTGACCAAGCACAGCATCCCGCCCGGTCACATTATACTGAAAACTCAAACTTCATACAGTGCTTCCTTACCGAAAATGCTTGCTTGGGATAGCTTTTCAGGTTCAAAGGTCAAGGTCACTGTTACTATAAATAGAAAATTGGTTTCCATGCTATAACTCGAGTTCCCTTTGGCCAATCAAACTCAAACTTCAACTTTCAGGTTTGCAGATCAAAGGTCAAAATCTGTTTTCAGTTTCCTTTGGACAAATCAACCCCAAGCTTTATATGGTGCTTACTGGTATGAAAAGTCTTGAATAAACACTTAACATTTATCATAACAGGTAAAAAATTAATTATACATGTGAAGTCTGTGTCATGAGACAATCTAACATCATGATCTGCAAGTTTGTTAATTGCATGGGAATCCATTAGGTAAATCATCCAAATTAAACTTGTAATTAATTCAATGAATATCCATAGCTTGTTCCTTAAAACTCAGCTCTCAGCTTGTTGTGCAGGCGACACATCCACTTTTGTGGAATTTTTGTATAGACCTTGGTTTGTCTAGATTAGGGACAGAACCCATATCCTTCCTCACTGGGGCAAACGCTCAACTAAAGATCAGAAGTGATGCAGTGTCAAGGCCAAGGGAGATAATAGAAAGGAAAAGGTTGTTTATAAAGGAAATCTCACAATTAAGTTTCCATTTACGAATCATGCAATTTTGGGCAGCAGTGGTAATTCTATTTTTGAAAATGACAAATTTCACTAATTATCATATTATCTATTAAGTTGTGTGAATAATGTATCAGGGATATTATTATGTATGCTGATATATTAAATATGTATAGCTTATTTATTGAATTCTCATTCATGCTTTAATTAAGGTCCATTCTAACCTACACTATTTTCAGTTTAAGAAAAATCAATTAATTAGTGAAAAGTTTGGTATCAATCACAGTTTGATATTCTGTGTTTTTTGTTTTGATGAATTTATGCTGTCAACAGCTACCTATAAAAAAATGATTTGTAAAGGGAATTGTATTTGTATGGTAATGGAACACTTGATTTCCCGTAATGTAGAGTTTAAAAACACATTTACATACATATGTATTGTAAATTTTCCATTTAATTTCATAGTTGAATGAAAGAGTATAGAGATTCGATTATCATAAATCACAGTCATGTCAATCATGTTCTGTGTGTATGCTATTACCATATATAGTCTCCACAGCCACAGAGTCAGCTATTATGCCTGTACATACAATGAGCCTTCTGCAGTCGCAGGGCTTAAAACTTGGGTTCTGTTTGTGACTATAATGGCTTCTACAGTCACAGATCAGAGTCTGCCACAGTCACAGGGCTTAAAACTCAGGTTCTGATTGTGACTATAATGGCTTCTGCAGTCACAGATCAGAGTCTGCCACAGTCACAGAGCTTCAAACTCAGGTTCTGTTCGTGACTTGGCCTCTGCTTTCACAGAGTCTGCCACAGTCACAGGGCTTAAATCTCAGGTTCAGTGTGTGACCTGGCTTTTACAGTCATAAATTAGAGTCTGCCAGTCTTCAAAATCAGGTTCTGTTTGTGACTTTGCCTCTACATTCATAGAGTCTGCCACAGTCACAGGGCTTAAAACTCAGGTTCTGTGTGTGACTTGGCTTCTACAGTCATAGATCAGAGTCTGCCACAGTCACAGGGCTTAAAATTGTAACTGCAGACGAAGTGACAGTTCATAATTCTTGTTAGCAAATCTTTCAAACAATTCATAGTAGAAAAGTGAAATTTGTTGAAAATTAAAGCAATTGTTGTTAAGATGGTCATCATGAGAATATACTGCTAAAAAATATCCATGGTTGCAGTAATATTTTGTAATGTGGTTTTGAAAAGGAAATTTGATATTTCCATGGATCACCAATACCATATTATATTTTCATCACTTTTTGATTTGTATGACAGAATTAATACCCATATTTTCACTCAATCAGATATTGCTTTAAACTTTTGATAATATTGCTATTTTGCAACACTTATGAACAGATCATATTTTCAGCAGGAAGCCATTAAATATTCCCTATTAATTAATCTCCAGCATTTTTAGGTAACATTGTTTGATATGGTCACAAGAGATTCTTTGTGGTCTATAAACATTTTTTATATCAATAATTCATTCATAATCTGTGATCAAAGAAGTCTGCGCTGTACACAGTATTGGTATAGCTCTTAGAAACAGTCCTATCAGTCATGAAGGTATTAGGATTATAACGAGTACCTGGTCAATAGCGTACAGCCTCACTCTGGGAATCGTGGAGATGAACACTGCAGTCTCGATCAGACCCAACTTAAATTAAGGACAATGCTAAACATTATTATTAGATTCAGGCATTAGTCCTAAATCTAATCAGGAAAATGGCTGTTAGTTGATCAATTATTTATTTATTGAATGAATGGTAGACCTTAATGATTATTTAAAAGGAAAATGGATTGAGCCCATTTAAGGTAATTATGTACATTTGTAGAGACTTACAATAGATTTCTGAACGTCCTTGTATTAACATGGCCTCCTTAATGGTTTGAAATGCAAGCAATAGAAATTATTCACTGTCATTCTGTTAGATATCACGAAAGCAGCATTCGCATTAGGGAAAGTCTCATTATGCTTAATGACTTGACTTCCTTTTGCAAATGTTCCATTTAAATTGGAGGCAATGGTTTGTGCTGTTATTAACTACCTTGAGTGTACCTGCTGTATGAATACATAATAAACCTGAACTTTTAATTTGCAGATGGATGAATTCTGTCTTATCTGACATCCTGAATTAATTTTTCACTTTCTTCTTTTCATATAATGTGTGTATCAGCGCTGAGCTAAGCAACCCTGACATGACTGTATAGCAGCAGGGTGTGATTGAGACCCGACACCGATATTGACGTATGGACATGTGAGGCTGCCTCAGTCACTCGAATATTTCTGGAAATAGAGGACCCAAGAAATTCAGGACGCATCAGAACAGGAGCATCTACACGATATATTGGAGGACGTAAGACGTAGAGGTTACCACAGGCAACATGTCACGAAGGAGACTGGAGGCAGCCATATTGGCCGGGCAACAGATTGAGCAAGGTCTGTAAAAAGTTGATAAACTATATTATATATTGCATTGTATTACATTTTGTCAGTACAATATACTGTCTGGTTGGCAAACTACAAATAGCAATTTGAAAATTGACAACCTTTACATTTGTCTATTGTTCTGTTCTCTTTTGATCTTTGTAACCTTTGCTGTTCAGCACTAGCTGAATAGATAATGAGAATTTTATGAAGTTCTGATAATTGTTCACTTTAACACACAAGAGCTAACAAAGTGATGTACAGGTAGTATACTATTTTCATTTCACAAACAACAAACAGGTATACATAATTGTAGATGGTACACTATAGAAGTAACTGGTAATATTTCAACTCTTTGGCTTGTAGCATCACTGATGAGTCCTAGAAGGATGAAACAGCTGTATGCTATGCAGTGTAATTCCATTTTTCAGCATATTTATCATTAAATTAAAAAAGTGCAGCACATGTGTGTGCGTTACATTCTTTTCCTAGTTTCAGTACATGTTTTTGGTAGATTGAGTCAAAGCTTACTTTTTAAATGTAAGTAAACAATTTACAGAAAACCAAAATTAGAAAAAGGAAGTTTTGTTAAAACCGTGATGATATAAGGATTAAACTTTATGTTATAAAACACCATTATTTGAAGAACTGAAATTAAAAAAGATCAGATGAGTTTGTAATATTTAATTGAAGTGACAGGTGTGTTACTCATGTTGGTATTTACCTGTTTGGGGAACCATTATTGACACTTGATGAGAACGTATGTCTCGATTGGTCTAGACTGTATGTGCTGTGTCAATATTGGTGTGTCTACAACAGTATTGGAATTTGAGTTCTTCCTGCTGAGATTTACATCATATTAACTGTTGCTGTATTGACTTTACCAAGTGGCAAGTTTAAATACAGTCCTTGACTTGCAGGCAGTGCTATTGTAAGGATAAATATATTTGTTTTCTGCTGTGATTTACATGTAGTCTGAACATGAAATGGATTAATCTATGCTTTCTAAACAAAGTTCTTCACATTAATCTTAGTGAGCCTTCAAGCCTGTTCAGTTTGTAACCTGAGCATGTTTAAAAAGATTTAATTTGAAGTGAAATCATAGCGACAATAAGACATGGCATACAAATACAAGGTACCAAAATATTCAGCTTGTTTACTGGGTGATAGTAAGGCACTGGTACTGGCCTTTAATAAATTAAGACTTAAATTGACCTTGATGTGACTAAGTATTGGGTGTTTAGAAGACCCCTTTATTATTAAATGGTCAAAAAAAAGAAAATACCTTGGTAATTCATTTATTTTAAAAGTAGTCCACTGATTTTTTTTTTTTTTTTTCAAAATACACTTAAACTTTTATGAATAATATAAGCAAATTGTTGGGTTTTGTGCCTCTAAACATGCACATGTTTATCACATCAATTCTACCCGTACCGCTTGAAAATGTAATGAAGACTTGACTTACATTTATCTTTCTTTAGTCTCCTTGAGACGTGGGCAAGATTAGCCTATATTGAGGACAGTGAGTGTTCCCGACACAGTATAAGTTGATTATGGATGGGGCATCTATATGCTTCCTATTTAAATAAACTTACAGTCAGAGATGCATTAATATATCAATAAATAGTTGAAGCTCTTGAATCAGTTTCCCTGTTGACTAAAATTGAAGTGTTTTCTTAAATAACAGTAATGTCACAATTTCTCATTTATCAGATTTACATTTTCCCAGGTTATTTTATCTTTTAGATAACAATTTAACAATTGTTTGTTATCGACACACTGTTGAATGCGTCCATTTCTTGTTGGAGACCATTGTTGGTCTTTAAATATGCCGAAATTTATTTTGAAAGCTGTTTTAATTCTGGATATATAGCTGGGTTCTTATATTGTGAAGTTTTTCAATCGTATTATCACAAAATGGCCTTGTGTATCATAATGGCTATAGCCTAATGGATATTTATGAATCGGTCCAGTTTTGCCATACCTGGGTATTTGGTTTCAGCTGTCGTCTAGTATATTGTGCCACGGAGAAGACATTGACCTTGTGAAGTTTCTATATATTTGTGTGTCACCATTGTACTGGCGTCAGGTCCTGTATGTTTTCTCTAATACTTTGAACTTCTGGTTACCTTAGTACAAAAATGTAGATCTTACTGATCTGGCATTTTATCATGTGATATTTAAGTGTTTTAATACAAGGTCTTGACTGTTCCAAACACTTATACTTTAGCGTAATAAGAAAACAAACTGGCAGTAGATCTACTGTACTTATGTCCTGGTTCATGTTTTGATGACAGACCATGTCCATGAGGTGGTGTATTTGTTACCAGTGTATACAGTTATACCCGTTTCCTTGAACAGTTTTCCAGACAGTATATTCCACTCATTTATGGATCTCGTCCATGTCGTTAATACCAGTGTGACTGCCTCAGTGTTTATTTCCAGGTAATTGAAGTTGATGATGGAGACCATGATTGAAAACATAATTACACCTGAATAGGCACCATCAGTCTTTGTAGCGTGGTTGTTTCCTGTGTCAGCTTTGTTGTTTGGTTTCCAGGTAACTGGAGATGAAAGTTTCAGCCAACACATCCATTCCTGTGGTGTATCCCACTATCAAATTGCCTTGTATATGGTGATGAATCGTTAATACTTTCCAATATATTTCCAATGAATACATACCCACAAGACATGTAAATATCCCCCTGCTTAACCAAACACTGCTAGTGACTTGAAGATGTAGCCTAGCTAGCTAGCTATCCACTAAATCACTTAGATTTTACTCATCATTCATTTTACAACAAAGGTTATAGTCAAGGTCACCAGCAATGGGATGTTTGCCTTTCTTACATGATTGACCCAGTTGTCTGAAAACATTTTGAAGATCATACTTAAATCATTTTATAAGCTGCATATTCTAAATACATAAGTCAATCATTCTTTGAATGAATGCATGATATTTGTAGAAAATCTGGGGAGCAGTATCAATAAATCTTGTGTATGACTATATAGGTCAATAATGTAGATAATGTATTAAAAGGAAGTGTCTTCATGATGGAGTCCCCTACACTTGTATTTATGCAGTCACATTCCCTAAAAACAACACCAAGGAGAGAGCAATTCTTCATTTGTATGCAGGCTGGGGTCTGAGCAGCTGAGATCAGTTTTAGATTTTATCTTTTAAGGAATTATCATGAATCTTGCTAGTGGTATACTTTCTACAAATGCAATACTTCATTTTGTTGCTCAGCAAAGTTGATGAGTATTTTATTGGATTGCTTTGGTCTGATTGTCTGGTACAGTTTCTATGTTTTGATATGTTTTGAGGGTTGTATTATCAGATTTCAACAAAACATGTCAGTGTATCAAGGCGTTGACAAAGCCTCCTGCTGATATCTCCCGGTATACAATCACACAGGAATGATAAATTTGAAGTTATCTTTGCACATGCAAGATATTGAACATACAACATATTGAATTATCTGATTTATTACTCTGAATTCTGCTGCTCTGTGAGTATGAGGTAATTCAAAGGCCAACTAAGTTATCTCCTATCTAGCTGCCTCTCTGAAAACTAGCAAGATCACGACAACAAGTTGTTTTGTCTAGCAGTAAAACCAGAGATATCTGTGAGATCTTGTTGTCGTGCATGGTGAAACCTAATCTTTTATAAAGTATAATTACACCAGCTGCAGGCTGGTCAGTGCAATGCAAAATGATGGAAGTTAATTATGTGTCTGATACAAGACAGATCCAGTCTTAGAAAATACCTAAACGGAATCAAGATTCTTTATAAAGGTAAACCAGAAGAAACAGCATCAAATATCACGCATTGATCACACAATACATTTGATGGTGTGAAATTGGAAGCTGCTCAAATATATATAGTCTATACCAAAGGATGGTATTGCTTAAGCTGGTGAAGCACAGTTACGTACTAGATAATGTAATTACCCGGGTAGTCTAAAGAACTGTATAAAACCATCCCTACCTTTTTGTATTAATTAGTAATACAGAACCACGTAAGGTGTTAGTGGTCTCACAAAATGGACGTGCAGAGTTGTTTGGAAGGTAAGAATTTAGGCTGAGTATCAAAAAACAGTAATGGCAGTCTTCATGTAAGGCTGACAATATGGACTACAGTTGAGTGTAGCTTTTGACTATTTGAGATTTACACCTGTCTGTGTATGATTTTTGGCCAGATGGAACATAGGTAATCTCCGGTATAGGCAGATGATCCTGGCAGTGCCCAGCGAACATGGTTCTACAGAGTGAGAGTGATCAGTTTGCTAGATCTTATATATCATACTGTAATCCTTAATGTTCTCTCATGACAAAAAGCGTTGAATTTGGATATAAAATGTCGGTCCAGTGTGCCATGCAAAATGTATCCTGTTATCACAAGGACAAGAAAAGTTCACCAAAAAATGCAGCTCTAAAGCATCTAGGGTAACATACCTTAATCAAATAACTGGTAAGTATGAAGCATATATTTGTAGATGTTGGAAGATATTTGCTTAACATGTTGTGTATTTCTTTCAGGGAAATCATGGCCACAACAATATAGCGGTTTGCAGGTCATCAAAGAGGTACCCTATGATATTGATTCTCTCGGCCCTGTGTACAGTTTACAGTACTCCTACGATGGTGAGGTCCTCGCTGTGGGATTTGGCAACGGTGCAATCCAAGTAAGTCATCATCAAATAAAGTTAAGAATTCAGACAAGAATAAAATAATGCGCTATGTGTATATGTGTGTATAAATGTCATATTTTGGTGAATAATTTGACATCAACTTTGACATATATCATTTATGAAATAGTTTGATCAGGAATGATAATATTTCAAAACATTACCAGTGATTTAGCCAAATGATATGGGTGGGGTTTTTCATTCAAATGATGTAACAAGAAAGAAGAGAGAAAAGCAGTGATTGTGTAATGTATTGATTTTACAGCAAGAGATTTTCTAGTCTCATAAAGATCCTAACTAAAATGGTTCCCATTACATAACCTATCCAGATCTGTCAACACCCTGCTTACCCTTTCTTACCTCTTTTATAAAAGTAGACTCTGCCTTCCTTTGATATTGATGGACCTAGGGGAGAAATGAGGGCGGTCTGAGCTATAATGGATTGATTTGCTACACTTCACCAATATTGATTGTAACTGTTATTTGATCATTCGGAGGCATGTGATATATCATTTTAAATACCAGTCCAGTTAATCAATGCTTTTGATATCTAAATTTACATCAGGGATACAAATATTTACACAAAAATAATCTTTAACTCTATTATTTACTGATAAAATCCTTTTAATGTTTGCATGTTCACAATTGATAATGACTGTGATAGATGACAATTGTTTTTTTTTTTTGGATAGTTATATGAGTCCAAAACTGGACTGTTAATTAAAGAGCTAAGGAAGGCTCGCTATGGAGGCCTACAGATCATGTGCCTGCGTTTCCATACCAAAAACCCTCACATTCTCCTGGCAAGTACAGCTGATGGCAAGGTGTTTGAATGTAACACCAAGGATGACACCATCAGAGAAGTAATCTCAGGTCAGTCTTACTGGTAACTATAGCCTTCCTGGTCAATCTCACTGGTCACTTACTTCTCATTGGTCAGTTTCACTGGTCACTTACTTCTCATTGATCAGTTTCACTGGTCACTAACCTTTCTGGTCAATCTCACTGGTTTCTTACTTCTCATTGGTCAGTTTCACTGGTCACTAGCCTTCCTGGTCAATCTCACTGATCACTTAATACTTCTATTTGGTCAATCTCACTGATCACTAACTTCTCTTTGGTCAGTTTTAGAACTGGTCACTTAATACTTCTCATTGATCAGCTTTACTGGTCACTTATACTTCTCATTGGTCAGTTTCACTGGTCACTAGCCTTCCTGTTCAATCTCACTGGTCACATATCAATGAAATCTGCCAGTAATTGACAAGCACTCAGATATACATTGTATACCTGATAGCTGATTTGATGATCTTGTATGAATCAAGACAAGGGGAGGTAATACCAATTTGTTTATGGTTCGAAATATCGGTAAAGTCAGAGAAGCAATAATTTTTTTTCATATACTGGTACTACTACATCCATATCCATGTTGAGTTCATCACTAAAGTGATGCTTATATAATAGCATTTCTATACAGTTCAAAATTAAAGATTTTCTGAAGATAAGATGTTGTGTCATATGTTCCTTTACCTTATAAACTGTAAATTTGTACGTTATAAACAGTATTTTCTCTTTTTACCGAAGAATTTTAGGACAGCTATTGTTTGTTTTAATTACATTTCTCATATTTTAACATGAAAATACAGCGGAGGGAATACTTGACATAATAATGTTGATAATAGCAGATCAATTTATATGCAGTTGTCTTAATAAATTGTCTGATTAACATTCACTTAAACTGTAAAAATTATTTAAGGATTAACCTTTGATTTTGTTTAGTTTATTAGATCATAAATTCAATGGAGCACGAGGTAAATTGCGTTTACGTTAAATTTACCGACTGCTCCATTGGATTTATGATCTAATAAACTAAACAAAATCAAAGGTTAATCCTTATATTTACAGTATTTTCCTGTAAATGGTTCATAAGTTTTCTGTTCAATTTAGCCCCATCTGCAGACATATATATTTCATTTCAAAACTTACAAACGTGAAAACAGTTCAATGAATGTAACAGCATGAAGTTTGCATAAGCCGTAGCTAGCCCCGCCCATGTCAATTGTTAATGACGTCATACAATTGTGATTCGAACGGGATAATTTGCATAGCGCCGCCCACATGTATTGTTGTCGACGTCAAAGAAATTTTGCACGTTCTCAAGTATAGTTACTGGAAAATAACTCTAGTTTGCAGTACAATGGTTATTGAGTGAATATCAGTGTAAACTGTAAATATTTACAATTAACATTTATTAATCAGTTTCTTCTCATTATTTTATTTACAGAAAAAGGAAACGAGATCAACTGTCTTGATTTTGATATAGATGGTTTAACTTTTGCCACAGGAGGAAAAGATTTAGCCATACGTATCTATGATACTAAGACATACAAGGTATTTATATACTTAATTCATGAAGACTATAAAAAGAAAAATAACTTTACAAATGTAATGAACTCTAAATATTCCTAAATATAAATTCAAGGCTAATACACACAGAATTGATGGAGGGTTTTACAGAAGCTCTTGTAAATAAATCTTTAGTTGTGAGTAGTTTGTTAGTGAAGAATATTTTGTTACAATGTAGACTAAATTACACAATTGACTCAATATGCTCGTCTCTGTTTCAGTTGATTCATTGTTATGAAGGTTTCAGCATGAAACAAAATCCTACTGAAATAGAGTCTGCTGGGTGTTCCATGAGGGTGTTTGCACTGAAGTACCACCCAGAGATTGAGAACATCTTCGTTACTGGAGGCTGGGATGCACATCTTAAGGTACTGTTTGGTTTGTTATACACCCCCACCAAGAAACGTCGGGATGGAGTTGTAGGGGAGGGGAGAAACACCTTGAGGTACTGTTTGGTTTATTATTCCCTCACCCAGAAACTTTGTGGTGGAAGTGTAGGGGAGGGGGAGAAACATCTAAAAGTACTGTTTAGTTTATTATTCCCCCCACCCAGAAACCTCGGGGTGGAAGTGTAGGGGAGGGGAGAAACATCTTAATGTACTGTTTGGTTTATTATTCCCTCACCCAGAAACCCCAGGGTTGAAGTGTAAGGGAGGGGAGAAACTCCCAGAAACCTTGGGGTGGAAGTGTAGGGGAGGGGAGAAACACCCAGAAACCTCGGGGTGGAAGTGTAGGGGAGGGGAGAAACACCCAGAAACCTAGGGGTGGAAGTGTAGGGGAGGGGAGAAACACCCAGAAACCTAGGGGTTGAAGTGTAGGGGAGGGGAGAAACACCCAGAAACCTAGGGGTGGAAGTGTAGGGGAGGGGAGAAACACCCAGAAACCTCAGGGTGGAAGTGTAGGGAAGGGAAGAAACACCCAGAAACCTAGGGGTGGAAGTGTAAGGGAGGGGAGAAACATCTTAATATACTGTTTGGTTTATTATTCCCCCACCCACTGGCACCCAGAAACCTCGGGGTTGAAGTGTAAGGGAGGGGAGAACACCCAGAAACCTCGGGGTGGAAGTGTAGGGGAGGGGAAATACACCTTAATGTACTGTTTGGTTTATTATTCCCCCACCCAGAAACCTCGGGGTTTAAGTGAAGGGAGGGGAGAACACCCAGAAACCTCGGGGTGGAAGTGTAGGGGAGGGGAGAAACACCTTAATGTACTGTTTGGTTTATTATTCCCCCACCCAGAAACCTCGGGGTTGAAGTGAAGGGAGGGGAGAACACCCAGAAACCTCGGGGTGGAAGTGTAGGGGAGGAAAGAAACACCTTAATGTACTGTTTGGTTTATTATTCCCCCACCCAGAAACCCCAGGGTGGAGGTGTTGAGGAGGGGAAAAAGATCACATATTGTTATAAATCTGTCTTAATAAGTTATCGCTCTCATGCTTTCATTTATGGCAAGATTTCCTTTCAATTTAAAACAGGGATTAAATACTATATGTACTTCCCCAAGGTCAAGGTCACTGATACTACAAGTGAATGAAACCTTAGCACTGTGATGGTATTTCTCCAGTACTTTTATTTTTTGAAGTAAGTTTCTATAAATCTTTGATTGTGTTAAAATATCATAATGGCTTCAACAAGATTTTTAAATGAGTCGGTCACCATTACTATAGGTAGAAAGAAATCAACCTACAGGAATATTTTGCCCAAACCCCCATTGTTTCTTATCAGGTCTGATTTCCCTGTCACTTCAAGTAGAGATTATTATAAGCACCGAAGTAGTTCATTTTCCAACATTTCAAACTTAACATAAAAAAACACTTATTAACGACTTATGGATTTGTAGTATGGAAAGAATATTTTGGACAAAGCAATACAAATTAAATGACAAGTCTATAATCAGTAATAGGGCTGGGCGGTTTTACCGTTATACCGGTATACCGTGGTATAAAGATTTGATGGTACGTACCGTGGTACATTAAGTCCTGTACCGGTTTTTTGGGGACTTTCATATGCATTAAATTTAACTTATCAATTTGAAAGAACTATTTGTTACATAGATCAATTGAAATTCCAATATGGTTTAATAACAATTTCCTATAAGTTTGCTGATCAACTAGGACAGACATAGCTTCACTCAAACAATATTATAGGATAACACAACGAGAAACTTATGACAGGCCTCTTGTGGATTGGCTTCAGAACAAAAACAGCCCGAGACCTTTAGCTAGCTCAAACATTCAATCAAGGTGGTATACCGTGTTACGTACCGCAGTATTTGCCTAAATACCGTGGTATACCGTGGTACGTTTGATTTTGTGGTACCCAGCTCTAATCATTAATGTAACAATACACTGTGAATGCTTGTTCCTCCTTTATTTGCTTGGTTTATATGAAGATGATAAATTTATTGCATGAACATAAAAAAATCAATGCAACATATCCAGATTTGGGATGACCGCTGTGTAGACGGGCAAGCAGTGGTACGGACCATACATGGACCACACATCTGTGGAGACAGCCTCGACATTAAGGTATAGATACCACACTAAACAACAAAAACTCTTTTTTTTTTGTTCAAAAAAGTATCATGTATAACTTAATGGTTCTTATGATTGGAAAACTTAGTCAAGCAATGACACCAAAAGGTCATCACATGGCCATCCTCAACCTCATAAATATTCTAAATCAGATGCCTCATAAACAAGTTTAACATATATATATTATACACAACAACTGTAGCATCGTCAGAAACCAACATTCAATTGTACTGGTGCTAATGGATTGTACTGCAGACAGTTGGTTTTCTGATGATACAACTATAGGGAAGTGATTGTAATTATAGCACCTGGTATTATGTACTCCTGTGGAATGAGAGATACATATATGATGTAAAGATGACTGGTTGCTTTTAACAGGGTTATGAGATACTGACAGGTTCTTGGAGAAAGAAAGATGCCTTACAGATATGGGACTATTCTTCAGGCAAGGTTAAGACAGAGGTGAACTTTGAACTTGGTGGTTGTGACGGCGCCTACCTTTACTGTGGCCAGTTCTGTGACAATGATGTTGTCATGGCAGCAGGTAGTGGCACCAAAAGTTGTGAGGCAATTAACAGGCGCACACAAAAGGTAAGAAAATCTTTGGCAATTATAATATATATGCACTTGACTATGAACTTAATGATGTTAGGTTTATGAAATAGGAATAGTTGGGTCTCTTTAAATAATTGTTTACTGATGAGCCCAAACTGGGTTCAAGGAGGGAGGGGGGAAATAAATAATTGATACAAAAGTTTGTACACCTTCTGCCCATCAAGTTGTGGTCAAGGAACCTGATCATCATGTACTGAATACATGTATATTTTTGTATAATTAAAGTTTCATCAAAATTATAAAAAATCAAAGGATCTTTTAAAGGGAATGCGAGTGTGAACTGTATCTTAAAATCTGATTAAAACGCAGATCCATTGTCATTCTATTATTCTCTGCATAGATAATTTCTCCGTCGCATAGACATTTTTTTCTGACGAGCGAACCGGCAACTTTTAAGCAAGCCACCATGGCCTGTACATACGTGACATCACAACTTCACATTCTGAACAATTCATTGCAGGACGAAAAATTAGGAATTCCTCGAACTTTTTCAAATGTTCCCCGAAGGTTAGAGTTATCACCCTTATCTATGTAAATTTCAACAGTTCTAAGGAAATCTCTTCGTGTTTAAAAAAAATGCAATTTACGTTCCACGTGCTCGTCTATAATTTGATGGACTCTTCAGCATATATTTTATTTGAATAAAAAACATTATTTATTCTTTTGTATTCCATGCGGCTTCGTGATCTCACATATGAACAGGCGAAGGCAGCTTGCTTAAAAAAAATTCCGGTACGCTCGTCATAAAAAACCATCTATGCGACAGAGAAATTATCGTTAGATGAAACGTCAATGTCAGTGTTTTGTCTGAGAATTGCACGACAGATCCGTAACCAGTAAGCTATGTGCATTGTTTACAAAAAGTTGAGAAATAACGTTGGTATACTTCCATTACATAACTGTAATGGGAGGCTCATTTCACACATATATATTTATTATTTACTGACAGAAACTCAAACAACTGTGGGTAGATCAGGGGGCTATTAGACTAGGATAAAGTGATTAGGAATGGAATAAAGGGACTAGCTAAGAGTAGGATATGGGACTATGGGTATGATTTAGGGACTAGGAGTGGAATGTAGAGAAAAGGAGTAGGACAAAGGGACTAAAAGTGGGATAAAGAGACTAGGGGTGAGGTGTGGGGACTAAGAATGGGAGAAAGGGCCTAGAAGTGGGATAAAGGGACTAGAAGTGAGATAAAGGGACTAAAAGTGGGATAAAGAGACTAGGGGTGAGGTGTGGGGACTAAGAATGGGAGAAAGGGCCTAGGAGTTGGATAAAGGGTAGAGTGAGATAAAGAGACTAAAAGTGGGATAAAGAGACTAGGAGTGAGGTGTGGGGACTAAGAATGGGAGAAAGGGCCTAGGAGTGGGATAAAGGGTAGAGTGAGATAAAGAGACTAAAAGTGGGATAAAGAGACTAGGAGTGAGGTGTGGGGACTAAGAATGGGAGAAAGGGCCTAGGAGTGGGATAAAGGGTAGAGTGAGATAAAGAGACTAAAAGTGGGATAAAGAGACTAGGAGTGAGGTGTGGGGACTAAGAATGGGAGAAAGGGCCTAGAAGTGGGATAAAGGGTAGAGTGAGATAAAGAGACTAAAAGTGGGATAAAGAGACTAGGAGTGAGGTGTGGGGACTAAGAATGGGAGAAAGGGCCTAGGAGTGGGATAAAGGGTAGAGTGAGATAAAGAGACTAAAAGTGGGATAAAGAGACTAGGGGTGAGGTGTGGGGACTAAGAATGGGAGAAAGGGCCTAGGAGTGGGATAAAGGGACTAGAAGTGAGATAAAGGGACTAAAAGTGGGATAAAGAGACTAGGGGTGGGATGTAGGGACTAGAAGTGAGATAAAGGGACCTGGACATGTTCCAAAGAGTAAGAGACAAAATTTGATCCATGACGATGTTGCCACATGTGTATGGTAGATGCTGTGATACGTATTGTTGGTTTGTTTCTATTTAACAGGTGGTTGGTGAAGTGAAGTTTGATAAGGCAGTAATCGCTATGGACACAGTAGCTGGGGGTCGCTTGTTTGCCTGCGGGGGAGAGGACAAGAAATTTGTATTAGGTGCACTTTCAGGCTAAAATACATCATGTTGATCACATACTACATATTATTGACAAGTGTAAATGAAGAGACTACATGGCAACTGAAATGGAAGTTATTAAGTTTCTGCAGTATCTGCATGTATAAATGAGGGTTTTAGAAAAACAAACTACTGAAAGTATTTATCAATCAACTGCAACAGGGTATTTGCCTGGAGATATTTAGTAAACAATAGTTGATATGTATCTATTTGTATGGACATGGCTACGCTTTGTGATGTTAGAGCAAAACATTAAATGCATTGTATATGATGTTACGGTGGTGAAATTCCGTCCAATAAAGCCAAGAACCACCTATATCTGTCTTTCTGTATTCTGGCCTTCAGTGGAAAGGAAGACCTTTGTGTATAATGCCTGGGATATTTTTGTACTTACATGTATATTTTTGGTTGAGAATGCCTTGTTACACTGAATTTACTGCTTCTGTAGTCCATTTATCATGGTTCATTTCCTCATTTAAAAAAAATCATTTTATTCAACTCAAATTTTCTGTCACCAAAAGAACATTAGATTGAAATATTATAGAAAGAAAATCATGCTGTGATATCTTTATGTTTACTGCATTTGTGCTATATTTTCTGTCATCACCATAGAAATTTACAAAACCTTATTGGGAGCAAACATAGATATCATACATGTACTACACTTTGTTAGCTGATTTGGTTGCCATCTATAGAAGCAATTTATGACAAACACATGGCTAAAAAGTGGCTACATCAGGAAAACAATACTGCCTGAATAAAAGAAAGATGATTCGAAGCCTATATGAGAAATATGAAAACAACAAAATATTGGCAGAACTTTTGCTTGTTTATAGATTATAAGCTATGACTGAATAAATGTGTTCTGAAATTGACCTAACTTTGTATCCAAAAAAAAACACAGGGGATATAGGCACAGACCTATGTCACTATGAAAAGAATGCCAGATAGATACTTAACCTCTCTCGAATGTGACCCCTCCCTCTTCTATATATCTACCACATATGTCAAAGATATATAGAAGTGGGAGGGGTCACATTCCAGAGTGGTATAATATTTATCTGACGATCATTTCATAGTGACATATGTCTGTTTCTAGGCTGTGAAAAAAAAAATTCAACATTTAAAAAGATCATTTTTACTGATAAAGAAATCTTGTTGGCAATATCAATGGAGCAAATATCACTGTATGTTTTATTTCATCTTGCAGTAATTATACAAGTCAATCGGAAAAAGTAACTGTAAAGTGCAATTTATGGTTAAAAATAATATTCTACTGTTGTTGAAGGGAGGCAACTGTGTTACACACAGTGTCACTTTCAAAATGTGTCATTTCCCCCCCTTATTTCAGCATTTATGAAAAGAAGTTGTGTTAATAATCTACTGTGATAATACCAGACAACGTGTCAAAGATCTGATTTAGATTATTAAAGAAATACCTCTTATGAATAAATATATGCTTTGTAAGTGTTTGTGTTTGTT